>OX276462.1:7500000-10000000 GCA_946251905.1 Cryptocephalus moraei | reverse complement strand
ACGTCAGCAGAGGTTTGGTACAGGCTGCTACTGCTACTTAATCCACCCACTGAACCGTAGCTGACGTTCACGGAGCTTCATAATACAACTCTCTGAAGCATTTTAGAAGTTATCGTCCTGGAGGAAATGGCCCACCAAATTTGTACCCTGGCTCGTGGACCAGTAGGTACGCTGATGATGAGTACTTGTGACCCGAAACTTCCATTTCAAGTTGTATGGAGTGACGTTAAGGATTGTTTTGGATTTATGAGAAACGTTCATTCCGATCCGTCCTGCTCTCTTACGAAATCCTCCGAACAATCGCGTTCCGTTCGCAATGTTATCACGGCTCCCCTTATCGCTTGTTATCATCTATTGTTTTCGATTCATTGTACTCGCCCGAGTACCAGTGACAGTTCCGCCGTTACCGTGACAGTTCCGCCGTAAGCGTCGCGCGAGGATCCTCTCGCCGCTCTGCGCGTTCTACATGTGTTGAGTATCGAACATGGACAAGAGCAAGTCCATGCTCGTGAACATAGTGAATCACGTGGGCGAAGTGGCCTTCCTGTGGGCGTACCACCCTGTGTGCGCGTACGATCCCTCGCACGTACTCCTTCCGGGCTTGTCGAAAGGTTGGTTGGATTAACGTTTCTGAGCAACGTTTCCTGATCCGGAGCTCCGGTCGCATCAGCATGTCGCTTCGCGCTTATATTTGAGTTTAATTCTCGAGTCGTAAATTTTTCGCTTGTTTACTTCTGTTGGCTCCTGGCGTGATGTGGGTTGTCGTTTTTTGGCTAAAAATATACGGTTTAAGAGTCGTACAATATCTCCACTTGACTCTCTTGGTAAGTCTCCAGATCCGTTGCGCAAATAAGATATAATTTGCGGATCGTAAAAGGAGCCGGTTCTATCTGGCCCTGAACCACGTCCATATAATTTAATAATTTAATTGATAATTGTGTTTTGTACGTCCACGTTTTTTTACTATAATTAGACCCTAATTCCATTGGGATGATTAATCAGTGGACCCTTATCTTAATCCCGTTCACTTCATTATTTCCTTCGATGATTAATACCACCTTCATTTGTATGTAATATAAATTATCGATCGGTCTAATCGACGCCTTTTGTTTTTTATCTCTTGTTACAAAATAATTCGGAGAATGTTTTGAAGATAACGTCACTCTAAAACGTTTCGCCATCGTTTTCAGGAAGGGGAGGTGGATCCATTGAATTTTAAACCGATGGGAAACTTGTAACATGGATAAACTTCCATTCCTGAATGCAGTTGACGTGACAAGTGTTGTAATTTCCATTACAACACTCTCTTGTTATGCGATATTGATTGTATGTGTTAGAATGTAATCCGCATGGAACTTTACTGGGAAATCGCAAATTTTATCAAATAATTCCACCTTAGTGTCTATGTGCGACTCGTCCGTATTTACGGCCGCACATAGTACGAGATAATCGCTATCTTATCGCCGTATCGATAGATTATTCAATTTTTCAGAATTTATCTTTAGTCTTTGCGACTTTCCGATCCGAAAACATTGCTGTATCTTCGGTAAAATCGACGATTTACCGTCCGCATGGACACGTTCAAAGTCATGAGTTTGGGCATCGTAGACGAGACGAGTGATCTATTTTATTATGTTTTGTCCACAGTTTTCCCAAATGTGCCCTCGCAGCCCGGGATGCCATGTCAAGGGGAAGACAGTGAGTATATATTTTACTTTGTTTCTATTTTTTAGTCGATGATGAAATTTGATATGATAAAAGGTGGTCTGCGTTGAGATAATTGAAATGTCCTTGATCGGATATTTTTGATTCTGTTGTGAAAACAAATTTTTTTAGAGTCCCAAAGAATGCTTTTTGTAGTTTATTATTTTTTCCCGCCATTTTATTTTGAAAAATTTTTAAAAAATGTTTCAGGCATAATTTTTGTACATCAGATATTTTCTTCTAGAAAGTACACAGAGAAAAAATGAAAAACCGAAACTCCAAATACTGTTCTTAACATTAATAACATTAACCTCAAATTGTTGTTGGTAGAGTCTTGTCTTGTCCTATTAAGTTAACGTCTTTTTTACGGTTGCCAGGGCCAATTTGGACGGGACCTACAGTTTAACGTGGGCTCCGAACCACGGTCCTCGAGCACGGTTGTACCCCCTTAAGGCTCTCACCCCACTTGACCCACTCCGTGCTCTACCGACTCAGGGTGTGTGTATCCTAGTCCCGCCTTCCTACAGGATATCCGATCCTATCCGGCCTGACTACCGGCGTGAATAGGAACGGGATTTTGGATACATTTTTCACACTTCCCGCAACACACACAACACCCATGGATTACGGGGGACTCGAACCCACAACGACGATGACCGCCTGATTCAAAGCTTGCGCCTTAAACCATTCGGCCACCGCTGCCCCTTTGTTGGTAGAGTTAACTTTTCTTTTTGCTGCCAGAGCTAATAACTTTTGATGACGTAAGTTCTCACTGTGGGAATTCCTGATGTCACGGAACACGATTTAGCCACAGTCCCTTATTAATCTACAAGTCGTGCAATTCCATGAAATAATTCAAGTCCTGTGAGTTTCTACCATCAAAGTATCGATTTGAGGCCGGATGGGATCGGATATCCTGTAGGAGGGCGGGACTAGGATACACACACCCTGAGTCGGTAGAGCACGGAGTTGGTCAACTGGGGTGAGAGCCTTAAGGGGGTACAACCGTGCTCGAGGATCGTGGTTCGGAGCCCACGTTAAACTGTAGGTCCCGTCCAAATTGGCCCTGGCAGAGTAAAAGAGACGTTAACTTAATAAGACAAGACAAGTATCGATTTTAGATTAATTTAAGTTTATTATAGAAATTTAAAAAAAATTGAGACATTTCGAAAAGAAGTAGCTTCGAACGTAATTAAAGGAACCGTTATTAAAATAGTGAGAAAAGAATTCGTTAAGTAGAAAAAACGTTTTTTGTATCGAAAAAAATCGATTTTGGGGGATCGAAAGTTCCAGTTGGTATAAAGTGTTTTTGTAGTGAAATTGAATGACCAAACTTATTTCAAAACGTTTGAACAAAGTCATTTCATCTATCTTAACGTAGATCTTTCAATTTTTTTGAAAAACTTTGAGTAAATTTTGATTACAACTTGTAACAGCTTGTAACAGTTCTGCATGTCGCGTAACACTGGGTTCATTTACAATGAATACGTGAGATTAATCTAGTCGATATAGTATCAATTGGACAGGGGATGGTAACCCATGGCAACTGTTTCTACACTATATCTTTCTTATGGGAATTAACATGGGGAACATTTTCAATCAGCTGGTAATTTACATTATGGAGGAAGGGAGGAAAAAGATAGGTAACGTTTCAGTGCAATTCAAATTTGGTACCATCTGTCAGAGACTATGACAATGACACTTTTTGAACCAATCAGAAGCACACGAATAAGAGTCGTGAGTGTGAAAGCCTAAGGGCCAACTGCACCACCTCAGCTTAAAGTTTAAGTGTCACTTAAAATTTAAAGTGAACTGCACCAACATTTAAGTGAAGCTTAAAGTGTTGTGAGTGTCACTTAATTTAAACGGTACATAGGCCTCCCCTTAACATCAGCTTAACTATAAAGGACACATAACCTCCTATTTGTGGTTATGTGTTTGTGTTTTGTTGTGTACGTTACGTATGGTGTTTGAAAGTTTGAAATGAATATGAATAGAGTGATATGGGAAAAAAATCAAGACCATGATTTTGTTGTATTGTGTTGATTTTTGTTGATGGTGGATTGGAATTCAAATAGGATGTTACTTGATCCCAAACCTCATCTTTGTCCTTCCATGTATACTCGAACTGAATTAGCTTGGCCGGTGACCTTGTGGGCGCGCGGGCAAAATGTAGATGTGGCTCTCACTCTCTCTTCATTACGCTGTATCGCTCTATCTTTCTTATCGTCCACTTTCTCTCTTCCCGTTCTGCAAGGTCACCGGCCAAGCTAATTCAGTTCGAGTGTAGTAGAATCTGTCTTCTTACATTCTACAATATCTTTAAAATCTCTAACAAGCTCCACCAACCTAATTTTTTCACTCATGGTGCAGTTTGCAGTTCTTATGCCCGTTTGCACCAGTTACACTTAACCCTAAGTGACACTTTAATTCAAAAAATGGTTTGCACATGGTGACATTTCACCACTAAGCTCACCTTAGTATGAGGTTTAACTAAGCCGAGAATATTCTCGGTTTAACTCCGACTTAACCTAGTTGTGTATAGAGGTTTTGACGGTTTTGTGCTGTTTATTTTGAGAAGCAAAGAAATGTTGCAGATATTTGAAGATGATGAAACTATGTTTGAATTAAATGCAATTAATTTAATAGAATTTGAAATACCACGTACAATCTACATCAGAGAAGAATATTTTTATTTATTTGATGATGTTACCTATTATAAAAGGTTTCAAATCTCGGAAGCAATCACACTTTTGTTGTTGGAAGAAATTCATGAACATTAGAACACCTATCCTTGTGATTTGTAAGTATTTTATACAATATGTAAAATAAATATTTCTAAATTGTTTTGCTGGCATTTGTTGACCAGATTCAGGAGGAGTTTCTTTCTTGAATAGTGTAATTGGCACTTATTCTCATTCTTTTATTCTCGCTCATTTTAGAATTTTAGAGGTTGAAGTAACTAACACTAACAAACATAACCACAAAACCACGACCTGACTAGTTGTCACTTGACAATTTATTCACGAAACATGATAATTCCAAGTGCTACCAACCTTTCACCGTACCTTAGCTAAGTAGTTTTTAAGTGCAACTGGTGCAAGTCACACAATTTCAAGCTGGGTTTAAATATTAAGTATCACTTTGCTATGTACTGATTTAAGTAGAATTGGTGCAAACGGGCATTACCCTCTTCTTTTCCATTATCAATATATTACTATCGATTACGACGATTACTATAAATTGACAATTATAAACACGATAAACACATACGCACAGTAATGACAGTCATCACGGAATACCAAACACCAACACGGAGTATACTGTTTAGTACGAGATGCAACCAACCAAAATTAAAAACCCTAGTAAAATGCAGCTTAATTAAGGGCAGGATAAGTATTGCCGGTGCAGTTGACAATTTTTAAGTGACGCTTAAAAATTTAAGTTAAGCTTAGGTAAGTATCACTTATCAATAGCAACGGTGCAGTTGGCCCTAAGAGAAGAGACAAGCGACGCTTAGCTGTTGGGTCGTAGTCGCTTCTGATTGGTTTACAAATTGTCAATGTCATAATTTGACAGGTGGCACCAAATTTGAATTGCAGTGAAGTGTCACCTCCGTAATAAATCAGGTTTTTATTCATTCCGCCACAACGTAACATATTCTTTTATATACAACAAGAGAACTACATACTTCAATGTTTACTGTTTTACACAGCTTATAGTTAAGAGATTTTATTTACGTAGATTACCAGCTGCTTGAAAATGTTTCCCATGTTAATTCCCATAAGAAAAATATAGTGTAGAAAGAGTTGCCATGGGTTACCATCCTCTCTGCCAAACGTCCTACGTCATTACTAATGTCTCGTATTCTCGATAATTAGAAGGGTTACGTGACCTGAAGTCTAATTACCAAATAAAAATTATGTCGTAATTCGGAATGCTCTAGATAGCATTGTATCTGGAACTCAAAGAAATTAGATTCTGAGCTTTACGACTATAATTTACGGATTTATTCCGTTATCCTTGTAATCTAAAAGTTATTCCTTTGAAAAGTTCGCCTTCCTTTAGAATCGATCCAAAGTTCACAAATATTTATTATTTCCAGACATCTTTTGAAAAATGTGTCTTGATACGTAATGAAATGAACGTTTAATGGAAGTAGGTCTGAACAAATTTTCATGTCCGAGTTGGAATCAGGATTGCAAGATAATTGAATTGTGTGAATAAAAGTTTCATTCAGATAGTTCTCGGAGTGGCTCTCCAAGTTTGGCAAGTTGTCTTCTTTAATTTTCATAACTTCCATGCTAGTCCCTTTACTCTAAGTTCATAAGAAGAAAAGATGATACTTTTTATTTCAGATAATTAATACTTCTTCGTTTATTGCTATTAAGACTTTGTGTGAGAGTGAGAAATTATTATTATAATTTAATATCGATCTGCAATTGGGAAGATAACTTACCGTAGTAGGAGGAGGGGAGGATCGCACTTGCGGTCGCCTAGTTATTTAAATTGTTTGTACATCAAATAATTGCCCGTAAGCCATTATTTTGTATTAAATCAAATAGTTTTTTTCTCTAATATCATAATATATATCTCGTAGAACACATTTCGTTAACCTAAGATACCTCTCGAACACTTCCTGAAGCCGCACATTTGTTTAAGCATAGTGCTAAACTGGATAAACATTTAGAATGTTTTATAAAGGATTCAATCGGTCGTGGTGAAATTTTATACACATTGAAAGATCCCATAGAGACCCTTGGAAAATGCACTGAATATCATTTCAGTCGATTTATTGAAAAACTTTTTTGCAAGTATTTCGTTAAATATTTAATCACTTTTCATAAACAGCAACTCAAAATAAAGACTAAATCTTTCTCATTCAACTTTAGGATGAAATCGGAAAATTTTACAAGCGAGAAAGTTAATTTTCCGTTCATAAACATTGTTTATTTATCCAGGACGCAAAATTTGCTGTATGTTTCGATGCAGTTATCTTCAGTTAAATACATGAGAAACGTGTCAAAACGCTGTTAAATTTTTTCAACGGTTTTTTTACCTGTCTTCTGGGCTACTTAGACTCACATGATATCAGACTTACATCTTTTGCTGAATTTACAATATTAAAAGGAAGGGCTAAAGGAAATATGTATTTTTCACTGGAAGTTTGAATTGCGGTATTTTAAATTTTCGACTCAAATTTAATCTCGGAGGAAGATTTTCCGTTTATTTGGGGTATAAATTTCTAATCTAACTTTGTTCGACCTTCTTTACGTTTAATTAAAAATTCAACCGTAGAGAAGAAAGACCTTGTAAGATATTTCAAGACATTTTTCATAAGAAGTGTACTGATCTCATTTTATTATCGTTCCTTCTTAATCGCACTAATTTAATTTAAATTGCCGGTGATTGAATTTTGATAATTAATTTTTATTTGGGTAGGAGGATTTTCCGTCTGATCTAACTTTTCTTTCCATTCCGATCTCGTGACGTACGGCCTCCTCGTATTTATTCGGCACGTCCCGCGTTCTCTCTCTCTCTCTCTCTCTGCTTCTCTCCGTTTCACTCTCGGGTCTTGGGCGAATATTTTAAGGCCTACTTTTTTGGACTTTTTTGCATTCCTCGACCATTCCTCACACGTCTCATCTCGGACACGGTAGTAGTATAGTGCGAGTGGGTCTCGTCGCGATAACTCGAGACGGTAGAAGTGAGACTTCAGATTATATATCAAAAGTGTCTCCCGTGCTACACGTGGTAAAATGCCCATTGCGTCCCGTCGCCTCGGCACTTTTGTCATCCTCCGAGCGTAGAAATGATGACTTTCAAGAGGGTGATCAAATCTTTGGTGTTCTGCTCGGAGAATCATAAGGAGAAAATAGGCGAGTAGAAATGGGGGGAGGTTCTCGCGAGAAACATAACTTTCCACCTTGGACGTTTCGTATAATGTGTTCCGTTTTCTTGTTCACAGGAAGCATTTACCGGAGAGGTGCTAGACGGTGGAGGAAGCTTTACCGAGTCAACGGTCACATCTTCCAAGCTAAACGGTTCAACAGGGTGAGTGCTACAACGTTTTGGTCCTAGCCAATCTGAAACATGTTGGAGAAAACCGCGGTCCAGGAATCCTGCTTGAGCGCCCTCTAAAGAGTACAAATTTCGCACGCAGTTGTGTCCTGTACGAAAATTACTTAATGTTCGCGCTTGTCCAGAAAGATGTACTATTAAGCTTGTTGCATTCACTAGAACATTTCGATTTCAGCCCCTACCACATAAAGCTCTAGAACACTGATCAGTTCTGAATAACCTGGGACTCTATAGGGGAAATTGGCTTACTTTCGAGTTTGCGCAATGAATAATGTATTGAGCGGGATATGTCACCCCGTCATCAGGGCAGGACCTAGGAATTTTTGATTTCTCCTTCGTATATCTGATATGAATAAGAGCTGACTTCTCGAAAATAATGTTGAGCTCATAAAAAAATTGAAGAATGGTTTGATTCTTCATTAAAAAGGGAAAATTGTGTACTGTTTCCACTCTAAATATATCAGAGTATACAGGCTACAAAGTGCCTTAGATTTTATAAAACAACTCTTTGTCATTTTACTTAGGAGGAAGAAATTATTTACTCCGTTGCATTGAAATTTTTTCCACAGCGGAGGAGACCACAGATCACATCAAATTGGGGTATTTAAACTTAGAAAATATATTAGTTAATGTCATGGGACTTTTTTGGAAATTTTGTTGAAACTGGCCTGTGGTTATAGTGATAAATACAAGTGGTTAAGTTAGGTTCAACTTAGCAGCTAGGTCCTGCACCGACAATATATTTACCTTAAAACAGTTAATTCATAATATGAAAGAAGGAGCTAGACCAACTCATCTCATTTTCATAGACTTAGAGAAAGCGTAAGATACTAGATACTATTAAAGAACACGTCTATACACCAACAATATCTAACTACTCTCAAAGGTATGTATGAAGAACAACTAACTCAGGTTAAAATAGGTAACATATTGACAGAATGACATAACAGTGACATATTGCATATTGAGTCGGTGTGTATTCGCTATTAAACAGAAGCTCAGAAATACCTGCAGGCGTTCTAGAGTTGATCACATTACTATGCCCCCTACACTCGTCGTTTCTAACAAACATCATAACACCTCCATAACTCCCACCGCACCATAAGTCTCTTGACCCAACTTCTATGTTTCCAGAGGGCCTTCTGCGCTTACTGCAATGACAGGATCTGGGGCCTCGGCCGCCAGGGTTTCAAGTGCATCCAGTGCAAGTTGCTCGTGCACAAGAAATGCCACAAGGCGGTGAACAAGCCGTGCACGAGCGACCACCAGGAGCCGGTCGTCCGGGAGGAACATAATGGGGAAGCGCAGGCGATCGGCACGCCGGTCGGCGAGATCGTCTCGGATCTGAGGGACAGGGACTTCCCGGAACCTCCTCCGGACGTGACAGGTAAGGGATGAGCTCTGAGGAGTTCTTCTAAATGGCACGTTAATTAATGGAAGATCGATGTTAAACCTAGTGGTGGAGCTACGAAATTAACGTTAATTAGCTAAATTTAGATATCGAGTGTTTTTTTTTTAAATTTCCCCTCATAGTGGGCTGTGGGTAGTGGTTGTGAATGCACCTTACTAAAAGATGTCAATATTGAAGTAGGTTGTCATAACCTCACTTTTTTAATAAAGTTGAAACTGCTCCAATCAGTTACTAGTGTCTTGAAAAAGACAGATTGACTCTATTAATTAGGGTGAGTGAGACTAAAGAGTATAAAAATCTAAATGCGAGAACCTCGGTGAAAACAAACTTGACAACTCTTAGCTCTCTCATGGAACAATAGTCTTCGAAGTGCTTGGAACGATTTGACGTTTGATAAAGACATTTTTTAGTAAGGTGCATCCACAAACACTATCCACAGCCTACTATGAGGTGAAACTTAAAAAAACACCCAATATAATTTTGACAATGGTGTTATTAATACTATGATGACTGGTTTCTCTAATGTGCCTAGTAAGTTCTAGTAAGCTAGTAGTTAGTAATAATAAATTGAACTTTGATAACATTAAGATTCCATTGTAGATGCACACTTGGTTTAATTATTGATTGACATTGTAAATTGTGAGTTCTGGTTTTACTGGAATATCTAAACTGGGTTTTTGCTAAACTAAGCTTCAGTTGCACACGCATGATGGGACCTAAATGGTGAGATCTCGAAAATAACTATAAGATCTTTCGTTTGATTTGTCATATACGAAACTTGCTTTGACTAGTAACCTTCCACAAAGTATTTTTGCTCAGATTTGAAAAGCCACTGATCTGGTGTTATCAAATTATTTCCATTATAAGGTCATTACCGCTGAGTTAGAACTATCAGTTAAATTCAAAACGATTTGTAATTGATGAGTTGTACCATGATTTTAAAAATGTAGACTATGTAGGTTTAAATAATTATTTTGCAGCGATGAACTGGAAACTTCTATTCAATAACCTTGGTATTCATTCTAATGGTACAAATTTTACTAATTTATTGCATTTCTTATATGTAAGAATTCTTTTATAAACTGCGTTCCTAGCAAAGAAAAACTGATCCAAAATGATAAAGAATTAAAGTTACTCATTACTGATGAAAACAAAGTTTAGATCATGACTATCTACTGTTTTCTTTAAGATATCAGTGACTTGTCACAATACACATATGGCAAATGTTGTTGACCGAATAAATAACAATTCAAAATATTTTCAAAATTACAGAAACTCATTAAGAAAGAATTATGGATTTCTAAATGATATGTATCTTGATGATGAAGTAGCAATCATAGAATAGATATTGTTGATGTTTTTGCCAAACATTTTTCAAAGATTTATGCTAGAGAAGGAATATATTTTGAAAATATTACTAACGCATCATTGGCTTCAGCGGTTGATAGCCATTCATAATATTTAGCGTTAAAGAAATAATCAAGAGGTTGAATTAATTAAAATATAACTTGCAGTGTAGGCCAGATTGGATCGCCACTTACTTGTGTGTTTACTAATTATGTCACTGTGTACAATTTGTAATTTATGATTGAAGCTTGGAATATCTCCTTGTCAGTGAAAGAATAGTTATGTCACCTCCATTTTCAAAAGTGGTAAAAAGGGTGACATAAAAAACTATCAATCAATCAATCAACAAACTATCAGGCATCCCAAAACGTTTACACTACTTTAAGTGGTGTTGCAAAAATTTTATAATTGAAAATCAGCATGGATTTGCCACAAGTAGATCTACAACTTCAAATTCGTTAGTATATCAACAGGACATTGTCGAAACCCTGAACAAAGGTTTTCAAATCGATGCAATTTATACTGACATCAGTAAGGCCTTCAACAGGGTTTGTTGAATAAAAAATTAAAGGGAATATGATTTTCAACATTGTTAACCCATGGTTAAATGTTTATTTATGGGATAGATAACAGTTTGTTAAAATTGAAAACCACAGTTCTAATGATATTCATGTTCGATCTGGTTCACATCTGGGTCCACCTCAACATCTTTATTAATGACACAGTTCTTAACTTTTGCTCATGTAAATGTCTCGATTTGCTAACCTAACCTTAAAACTATATGTCAATCAACCCTGATTGAAACTGAAAAGCATTTTTTGCTTCTCAAGAGTAAAAAAGCAACTTTGAATGCAGTGATCAATTAGTTAATAATAAATGGGTTGTCACTTAATATTGACAAGTGCTATTGTATCTCCTACTCTGAGTCTAATAATCCTATCAAATTTCTCTACAAAATTGAAACTAGTATTATTCGAGTTTCTAAATTTCTCGATCTAGGAATCATATTTGATCAATTAAATTCACAGATATTAACTCCGTGGTTAGTTAGTCCTTTCAGTTGTTAGGTTTCATTTTTGGAAATACTAAAAGTTTATCTGTTGTGGCATTTAGAACATTCCTATCATTCCCTGTATAGCCACCATAGTATCAAATTCATATTGATCTGTTAGAAAGAGTATAGTATATAAAAATTTTGAGGTGTATCACATTTAAAATGAAGTTACAACATGGCGCATACGACAGAAGGTCGGTTATGTCATGTGTCATGTCAATTCGTTAGAGGGCACCATTAAATTGAATTCAGATGTCATTGTTTGGTGGCAAGATGTCCAGGATGTTTCTGATAGGTAGGTATAATGTGTTTACTCCTTAAAAAAATAACAGGTATGGTTAGAATACTGTGTCGCTAAGTTGCAGTACTAAAGGGAGAGTGAAAAATATAAGATGGGGCTCTTTTGCCTAAAGTGTCGATCACATAGTGCTTCCGGATTTAGCAAGAGTATGTGGCAATTATTTCACCCTCGATTAAAAATATTTCAACAGTAACTTACCAAATAATACTTTTGACCTATCTTGTGTTTCCACCCCGGTATTGATACTTACCCCATTTGTTCTTGCCGTAGGGGAGTCCGTGCCGGTCGAGGACCCGAACAAGCCCTCCGACGACCTGGAGCCCGGCTCGCAGCGCCAGTACTCCCTCAACGACTTCGAGCTGATCCGGGTGATCGGCCGCGGCTCGTACGCGAAAGTGTTGATGGTCGAGCTGAAGAAGACGAAGCGCATCTACGCGATGAAGGTGATCAAGAAGGCACTCGTCACCGACGACGAGGACATCGATTGGGTGCAGACCGAGAAGCACGTGTTCGAGACCGCCTCGAACCATCCGTTCCTCGTCGGGCTGCACTCGTGCTTCCAGACGCCGTCGAGGCTGTTCTTCGTCATCGAGTTCGTGCGAGGCGGCGATCTGATGTTCCACATGCAGAGGCAGCGCAGGCTGCCCGAGGAGCACGCCAGGTTCTACGCCGCCGAGATATCGTTGGCGTTGAATTTTCTGCATTGTAAAGGTAGAGTAGCAGTAAAGTAGTGCGTTGCCTGGAAATGTTTATATGGGTTGTATGTGGAAGCGTCCTACCCTGGTCTCATATAAAGACTTAATTAACGTAACACTCTCAGAAACAGTCAACAGACACATTCTGACTCACTCAGACACACTCATGCACATTCGGATACACTCAGATAACGCTCAGACACACTTAGGCTGATGTACATTCAGAGTCGCTCGTACACGTTCAGAAATATTCAGGCACCCTCAGAAACAGTCAACCGGCATACTCAGACACATTCTGACTCAGTCGTGCACATTTGGATTGACTCAGATAACTCAGATGCACTTAGACCGATGCATTCAGACTAATACACATTCAGGCACGCTCAGATACATTCTGACTCGCTCATGCACATTCGGATACAATTAGATACCCTCATACATACTCGGACAGATAAACTTAAGGCGGATTTAGCCAGCTCTCAATGCTTTATGGATAACTTGTAGTGATTAATGGATAATAGACAATTCATATTGCATAATGCACAACAGAAATTGATGTTTATACAACACGTAACTTTTATGCATTAATAAACTGACAAATCACAGAAGTGATAGATTCGGCAGGTGACATGGAGATATTCCAAATGCATGCGAATGATTCCACACTTTCAATAAAAGTTCCTTCATCAAAACTCATTTTTGAAATTCGATTATGTTGAGAAGAAAAGAAAACACTTGAAAAACAAACACGGCATTGAATTGACCAAATTGACACTGGTCTCTAGATTAATACAAAACAATCAGACAATTACGATACGAAATTTTCAAACGAAACACAAAGTCGAGCCCATCAAAGGAATGACAAGTCGATTTGTCTGACATTCGTATGCCCACAAGCATAATTTTCATAATTCGTAATGCATAACGTTAAAAGTTGGTCAACTTTGTGAATTGTGCATTATTCACTAAATTGTAAATTGTGCACTGTGAGTTGTATAAACGGGTACATGTGAAACTTAGGTTTTAAAATTATGCATTAAACACTAAGAGTTATCCATTGTGCAATAAGAGCTGGCTAAACCCGCCTTTAGACTGAGACACATTCAGGTTCGCTGATACACTTTCAGACCTCCTCAGAAACACTCAACAGACAAATTCAGGTTCACTTGTACACATTCAGACACATTCGGGCACCCTCAGAAATATTCAGGAGACTAACTAATACATATTCAGATGCTTTCTGATACCCTCAGACACATTGAAACGCACTCAGACTCAGACTCGCTCAGGTATACTTGGATACCCTCAAGCACACTCAGCCTCATTCAGATACACTCCGATCTCTTCCATCATTCCATTCCTCTGATTTTAGACATGGCTGTCTTGATTCCACGACTCCACATAAGTTTAGGTCAACTTTATCCACTACATTCCTTCTTTTGGTCTTCATTTGTTCTTTGTAATGTAATATAAATATATTGATAATTCTTAATAATGTACAAACAACTTGTCTTACCTTAGCTTTATGCCCACAGAGTTATGAGATACACAGAGCTGACAAACCATATTCATAAATACGCATTTTCTTGTCGCCAGCATTGATATGGAGCAACGCGGTGATATAAACATATAGTGGGAAAAGACGTGAGGTAGGAGTGGGGATAGGAATGGGTATAAACATAACCAACTTCCACTAAGATAGAAGATAGGTTAGGATTCTTATAATCCTGTTTTCCGCAAACTTCACAGATTTTAACCATTTCTATTAACTGTTTTTATAAATGCGGGAAATAAACAAATAGTATCCGTAGCAAACTACACGAACAAATCTGAAGAAATACCTAAAAACGCCAAATAACACCGATTGTTTACAGTATTTAAATCATAGTAAAATTGACCTTGGGCCCCAAGACTAGTTTACGTGGTAGAAACCACGGTTGCCGGTTTTATCGTCGAATATATTCGATCTAACGATCTGTATTTGTCTACATGTATTTTAGGAACGTTTTATAAAACAAAATATACCTAATTTATTTCCACAATTAACATATTTGTATCGATGGAATAGCACTGCATGTAAGAAACAAGTATTTCTCCTCCTTACACTCTGGGCATAAATCTCATTTTCCATAAAAAAACTATATTTTGTGTAATACTGGCAACATTATTGTTTATCCCCATTTTCAGTCATCTTTAACTATTCAATGTTGGCTACACGAAAAATGTAAATAATCATCTCTGTTATTCTTATAACTCTGTGTTTATGCCTCTATTTATTTCTTGTTCTTAGGTATCATCTATCGGGACTTGAAATTAGATAACGTTTTACTGGATCACGAAGGGCACATCAAACTGACTGATTACGGAATGTGCAAGGAAGGAATCAGGCCCGGAGACACGACATCGACCTTCTGCGGCACACCGAACTACATCGCTCCCGAGATTTTACGCGGCGAGGATTACGGGTTCTCGGTAGATTGGTGGGCATTGGGTAAGGATTACTAACTGTACTAGTCGAAAGATTTTGCATCAGTGTAATTGAAGTGAAATTGCAAAAGTGCTATTAGCTACTCCAATTGAAATTCTATTAAGAGGAAGTAATAATTTTTTTCTGCTGATTTTCATCAAATATCCCTTAATTAACCGTATCTGTCACTTGGAATCGTTCTGTAATTATTATTCTTCAGGGGTGTTGCTCTACGAGATGTTAGCGGGCAGATCACCATTCGACATCGCGGGCGCCTCGGAGAACCCGGACCAGAACACCGAAGATTATCTGTTCCAGGTGATCCTGGAGAAGACGATCCGTATTCCTCGTTCCCTGAGCGTGAAAGCCGCCAACGTATTGAAGGGGTTCCTGAATAAGAACCCCGCCGATCGATTGGGTTGCCACAGTCCGGAGTCGTTCACGGAGATCACTAGTCACCAGTTCTTCAAGAGCATCGATTGGGATATGGTGAGTCGGTTGTGTGGAAATTAGAAGTGTAAATTTGAGACTGGTTGTACTGATAATTGTACAGGTGACATACAATGAATTAGCTAAGTAAGGAGCAGTTTAAGACTAAACTAAATTACTTTAAACTGCAAGGTTAACTGACATAGTTTTTGTACAGTTGTTGTGGGAGTTGAATTAAGTAATGGCTTAGCCTATCATCGCAGTAGTTGCCAGAAAGTTGTGTTTGATTATTGATGATAATTGCTTTGAAGCAATTTAAGTTTGAGGATCGATTGTTATGTTTCTGTAATTGCAGCTCGAACAGAAACAAGTCGCGCCTCCCTACAAACCTCGTTTGGATTCCGAGAGGGATCTTGCTAATTTCCCCCCGGAATTTACCGATGAGCCAGTACATCTCACTCCTGATGATCCGTAAGTATCGAAATAGTGTCAAAATGATAATTTTAATAGTATTTGTGTGCGAGATAATTTGGTGTATGACACATTTATGATTCATAATTATTAGGAAAAGCGCTATAATGAATTTATCTAGTGTTTATGGTTTTGGGAAGTTCGAAAACAAACCAGTAAATCATTTGCTGTTTGTTCAGTTCGTTTTTAAAAGCATTCTGTGTCAGTCCTCCTTCTATCATTTGTCATATATCATAATATATGAAATATCCAAATTATTTTATTAGCCATTTGAACGTTCTTTAGAAGAGGCAATGATTTCCAGTTAGTCAAATGAAACTAGTCAATTATCTCATCATTGTCTAAGGCTCATACAAATATTTGATGGTGAAATTTGTTAGTCCGTCAAAATTGCCTTAAATGTTTGTTTTTGTTTCATCCTTTATAGTGTTTTGAGAAATAGGTATTTAAGGGAATTTTCTTCACTGATGATAGGTTTTAAAGTGAGTTGATATTAAGTTGATATGGAAGTTATTGCAGTTCGTAAAATATTAATTATATAAATTAATTTTATGTAAAAAATGTGATTTTTCTATAGGGACCAACCTTTGTTTGCTTAGTTTTTTTTTCAATTTTTCTTATATGTGCATAATAAATTGGGATGCTTAATATCCCACATATTTCCTGTTATAGCGCAACCATTACTTACTGTTGAAATTGTTGATGCAATCTGATTTCACAATCACTTCTTCTTAATTGTGGGTTATCATTTGAATGTTCTTTGACTAAACGTGCATTTATCAAAGACTTAATTAGTTGGTGTGTCCACTTGAAATTTTCTTTTTTCATCAACCGAAGTAAATACATATTTGATGTTATTCATAATTGGTATAAACAAATTAGTATTGTACTATCTTGGTTAGTATCCGAGTTGTTACTATTTGAAGTCTTAATGTCTGTAGTCTCGTCTGGAGTAGTGTTAATTTGTGTATTAAGTTTTTTGTGTAGCTCTACTTCCCTATTTAGTCGTTCTTGGTCAAGTAATAGGTCAATGAAGATACTTTATCAAGAACTGGATGGTCATTAATATTTAATGTAGCCATTACCTCCATTTATTTATTTTATTATAATGATCCTCAGGAACTAGATAAGAAAACTGTTACCCGTCTTCATCCTTCAATATAATTTGTATTGCAGTTCCTGTCCTTGTAGCGATATTTTTGTAAAAAAATTTATTGAATCAAAGTATAGTATAGGACTTCTATAGAAAGCTATCGATATATATTTAACAATTCGGACCACAAACGAAACATTCGAAAAACTGCATTAACCCAAATGTTCTCATATAGATGACAGAAAAGGTAAATCTCGTAAAACATTCTTTACTTGAACATAACTTGTAAAACTTGCCCTACCATCTAATGACCTAATTGATAATATGCGCACAAATTCAGCATTTAAAACACCAATGAATTAAGAACGTGCCCTTTGTATCGTTTCCAATCGGAGAACAGGCAAATGGCAGTGGACCCCACAGAACGCATCTTGTAATGTCTTATATGTATGTTCCACAGCCCTGACAATTATGTTATAAAAACTAACATAACTGAATAGCTTAGTTTAGGGAACGACAACGGAACTGTACTGACAATGTTCAATTGCCATACAATGATTGGCTCATAGATTTTTTAGTGTTGTTGGGCAAGGGTTGAACCTTCTGTCCTTTTAGACTGATCTGATTCATGCACTCCAGATTAATTCTGGATCAGATATTTTATACGTCTAAGGAACTTCATTTCTGGTACTTGTATTCTACTTTCTTGTTTCTTGTTTGTAACCCAGGTCTCTTTCCCATAGGTAATAATTGATAGTGCTAGTGTTTTGTAGAATTTGAATCATATGTCTTTTCCCATGTTTTATTTTTTAGTGTTTTGATAATTGCCCCACATATATGCGTACACTTACTAAGTCTGTATTCAACATCACCTGTCGCAGCCCAAGTAATTGAGGTGTTTTACCTGTTCTGAGATTTTATCATTTAACACAATTTTTGTTCTTTTTGGCAGATATTTTCATGTCGTATTGTCCACAGGATGCTGTGTATTTGAAGAAAGATCTTTGGAATTCATATTCCGATTTCGCCAAAAGTACTAAATAATCGGCAGATAACAGCGAGTTAAAGGGAGTGTTCTTGATCAGGAGTATTCCTTTGTTGAACTGTGTCCTCCATGTACGCATAATGTTTATTTTATTTCTGCAGTACTTGTGTTAAATATATCAATCTCTAAGAGCGGCAAAACGTGATTACATGTTTTCATAATATTATTTAAAGGTGAGATAGTATTAGTCTTTGTATAGAATATGTTCCTATTTAAAAACCTTAGATTTATTTTTGGTAAATTGAAATACACAAAGTTAATCAATCCACAAGAAGTATATTTTTTACTACTAATTATCATGTGCATAAATAGCACACCCTATAAGATTATTCTGTAATATAGAGAGTTCAGTTGAAAAATTTCTAGAAGTGTTTTGTATGATACCATAAATGGATAGTAAGAATAATGCTTAACATGAAGGTGTCTTACGAATCTTTTTTGCACTCTCTCTATGAGTTCTATACTGGAGCATCCATATGGTAGAGGTAGTGTTTACTATTGTGTATAATGAATCCTAAAGTTTTATAAGCTTATCACTTATGTTGACAAAGTGCTTAGTAAATTTTAAATTGGCTTGATAGGGAATCCCTAGGTCCTTAGATTCACTTTCACTTTTTAGAGGAGTACCATCCACCATATAGCTGCTCTCAATAGTATGTACCCTTCGTAAAAATGTAGCTTGATTTAATTTCATGTTATTATCTAGGACCATTTGACTACTAAATCCACATATTCTAGACCTAGACTATATGCGTGTTCTCACATAGGCTTTCAAGAGGTGTTTAGGATATCCTCTATGTTCCATTATCAACTAGAGTATAGTTGTGTAAATGTTGTGAAAGGTTTTTTGACAGTCACTAAACGCTATATGATATTCATTTTCCAGGCGAGTAATCGAGAAGATCGACCAGTCCGAGTTCGAGGGCTTCGAGTACGTGAACCCGCTGCTGATGTCCCTGGAGGACTGCGTGTGACACAACGTCCTCTGCGCCCTCCACCCGAACAACCTGCCCCCTCCGCCGGCACAGAGGTACCCGCCGCCGCTGCTGCCGCCGCCGCCACCGCCGCCGCACGCCGACTACGACGACGACGACTACGAGGCCGGCAGCGGCGGCTTCCTCCACATGGACGTGCGTCCCTCTAAGTCTATCCTACAAAACATATTCTGCCTTCCTTTGAATTAGACTCGGCGTATCGGATCCGCTACTACTACTCATCTTCCTACTTTTCAGCTACTTTTCTGGAGTTTTCTCGGTAGGTCTTTAGTAGGGAAGGTCTTCGAGGTGATTCGGTCCTCTGTATCGATCGAAACTGTCTAGGTAACGATGACCCCGAAGGTGTGGGATTGGAGTTTGCGCTCCGTTGCCGTTTTTCGAAGCCATCCACTCTCAGACTTAATTTTAATATGAATCTTACAAGGTTATGCGATGAAACGTGTTGAAAAGTTACTTGGTTCGCTTCATTGATATTCGCCAGATCCTAAGGTCTCTTAATCACCATCGATCAGTACTAGAATTTATGCTCACTAACCCTTAAGTAGGCGTAACGCATTTCATAGTCAAGTTTTCCCGTTCTACTATACCAAGATCAGAATGACTATATTTCCTAGTCAAGTGTTAGCATTCTACTCGTCCACGGAATTGTATTATACAAGAATCTAGTACTTACCTTACTTAGTACTAGTATTTCCTATTAGACACATCCTCATGATCGAAGTGACTATTAAATGCGTTTCCCTTGTAGCGTTACTATAAATACAGGCCTCAGAACTTACCGCATATTCTTCCACAATTGGCAACGACGGTCCATTCTCGAGAATCTTCCCTCGTACAAAATGGCACTACTACTATTACACATTAGCAAACATTATTACTCAAATACTAGACTAACAGTAGCGTCGATATCATGTTTACCCTAGTGGATTAATCGAATGAGAGCGAGAGATGATAGCACGAGAGTGGGTGAGAGTGATTTGTTTATAGAAATAAATGTAGTTTAGGGCAAAAACTAAGCGGCATTAAGGCGTGAAATATTTTTTTATGAGAAATAAAATGATGTTGATTGTTAGCGAAAAGCGGTGTCCGATGCTAAGGTTTATCAGTATTAATTAAACGAGTTTGGGATTGAGTTTTTTGTTTTAGAATTTAATTTTGGTTTTGTTTTAATCTTGCATGACAGGATGGGATGAGTGTAGTTTTTGTTTGTGGGGTCGTAGCGTCGGATGCTGCCAAAATTGTACTATATCCATGACGCCTCCAATTACAAAACGTTTAGGAACATTCGAATGTCGGTGAAATGTATTGTTTTTGCAACTGTTTTCTAGTTAATTTAACGCCTTTTCGGCTCAGATGCGACACCTCTCGATTAAAGTTGTTGAGCACGTTAAAGCTTTCCATTGATTCGAGGTTTTTATATTAATTTTCTTTCTGACGAGGTTTTAACCGGGTTCAACAACTTTCGATAGCGTTAATCAAAAGATTGTAAAGAAGTGAAGCCTTAAATGCTATGACGATGTGTTGCAATTGAAACGATATCGAAAACTTTATCATTTTCATGGTGGGATGTTGGTTGGTATTTCGATTGGGGTAATTTTGTTGGGGTTTCTGTATTTCATTTATGTACGTTCGTCTGTATGTAAACTGCGAACGATATTGATACTTCGGCGAGGAATTGTTGAGTTACAAGTTTCGTTGTTTCTTATTTTAACAAATTCGAAACGAGCATTTTTTTTTTCGCAATCTCATATTTTAAGCACTTGAAACTTAGATTTTCCTTGAACGTTTGACTCGTTTATAGAGAATTCGTGTTTTATAGAAAGATAACTGCACATAAGGTGAAACTATGAATATTGTTAACTGAAGTCGAGATATAACAGTTTTTATGGTTATATTGGAAGAATTTTGTAATATAGACCAAAACATTACAAATTTACTAGATTAGCTAAATAATAATACATCTTTTGCTTTAAACATTCCCGTTATACAAAAATGTATTTGAAAGTGAAGTATTATTTATGAAACCTATTTTGTTTCTTAGTATTGGGAAGTATGATAATTTTTATAATCAAGTCTTTAAGTTAATGAGGTTATTGCCTATTATTTGTATTCTTTATAATAAAGATCTACTTAACGTTTCATGTTGTTTTAAGACGTGGTATCGGAGTAAATAGAACAAGGCAGGTATTTTGGGACTGTGTACTGACAGATTATAAAAATATGTACAATATTGTTGTTTATCCCTTACAGTTCGAATACAATTACAAATTACAGCTATGTACATAGTGTACAAACAATACCCAGACAATAAACAAACCTCATATAGTCCATATAACTCTCGAAGTACACAATTAAACATAATTATATGAGATCAGTCTTCAACAAAAAAAATTACATAAAACAATTTGTACTAGCTATTATAGACACCTTATCGATACGATTGCGCAAATAAGTACTGGCTTCAACATTCAAAAATCACTTGACTAGCAATAACAAAAAAAATAGTAAGAAATTAAAACAATAAAAGTATTTACATGAAATACACAGGCTTGCAGAAATATTAAATGGTCTAGATGATCTCGGAAATTGTCACATCAAAGTGTTAAGATAACGACAGGGTGTATGGTGGTCACAGAAACTTAGTATATTAAACGAAAGTCCTTTACGATACCACAGAATTTGCGTCGAGGTCACAGAAGTATAATACACTCTAGAACGCCAGTGGGTACTTCTGTTAAATGACTCTATGTAGCAAATAAACACATTATTTGTGCATGCGCTTTGTACATGTCTTTTCTTGACATACCATTGCAAAGTTACGTGTATACAGACTGTTTCTACAGAGTCGCAGTATGGTATAAACATAAGAGCGAAAGAAATGCCACATATTTCTCGTTGGCTAAACAGAGAAAGAACTTTTGCGACGTTGCTAGCTCGCGAAACATCACAGTCATCGCCACACTCTACCGGATCATTCACTGTATAGCCTCCGACGGGAATATTTCAAATGGGTTACGAGCCGGCAACGTTGCAAAACTTCCTTCTCTGTCATACTAACGATCTACTATTAGTTTCTCTTTCGCTCTTGTTGATTTCGGACCCTGCATTTCAATAGAATAGAAAATAAAGATAAAATTCCAGGACGTTATCTATTTTATGTGTAGTTTGAGTAAAACGCTACAGAAGAACTGAATAGAAGTACACATTGTGGTCACTCAAAATTATTTCGTATGAAGAAAGATACCGAGATAACACTCCCAATTAAAACCCGAAAAATTGAATTGTAAGACATTCATGGTATTATTTTCCTCAGAGCTTTAGAGAGAGGTCCCATCAAAAAATATTTGAGTGACGACAATGGTTTCTGTGATGTTTCCATTACATTTCAAACGTTCTAGTTGTTTCAACAAAACATTTCCATTTTCAACAAGTCAGTTCGAGCAAATATTCATATCAGATCCGAACGACAAGTAAAAAAAACCTTAATCCTGCCTTGATGACACTGAAATAACCCACTTAATACGCTATCTATTGCGCAAACTCAGACGTGGGCGAATTTGCCCTACTGAGTGCCAGGTCATTCAGAACTGATTAACGTCCTGGAGTTTATTATGTTTCTGTGGTCGAGATCAACTAGTGGTTCGCAAACCTGTGCGGCGCTTACAGATAACTGGTGTAGGACTCGAACTTCCTCACACTGAAAGTGTCCACTACCGTCACATAATGTTATACCATGGTGATGTTCCGCTTCTTCTTGTCGCTGGAATTGACCGAGCTCATCGAGCCCTGCAGGCTCGGGTTGAACTCGCCGCGGTGCATGCTCTGGTAGATCGGGTGGCTGGTCTGCGGCGCGTGGTGCGGCGACTGGTTCTGGTGCACGCCGTAGATGTTATAGTTGACGGGGTAGCCGTTGCCGTTGAACGCCGGCAGCGGCGGCACCGGCGGCGGGATGTGCCCCTGCGGGTACGACTCGACGACGTTCTGCTCGTTCAGCATCTGCTCGTGGTGCTCCTGTTCCAAGATGGCCGCGTCCATCGGGCTGTGGCGGCGCTCGTGCTCGTGCAGCAGCTGCGAGGCGCTCCACGAGTTGTACGGGCTGAGGATCGGCTGGTTGCGGTTGATCGTGTTGTTGGATATCACGCTGACGCCGCCGTAGGCGTCGCGTTGCTGTTGTTGTTGCTGGAGGTGTTGTTGCTGCTTGAGTTCCTCGATCAGTTGTTGCTCCTGTTGGTTGACCAGCGAGTAACGTTTCTTGGTGTCGTCCTCGTAGGCGTAGTTGTTGATGGGCACTCCGACCTGGTGGGGGTCGGGGGCGTCAGCGGCGACGTAGCTCTGGCTGAGGTGTTGCGGCGAGTTCTGCTGCGAGCTCGGCACGATCGTGATGGTCGAGTTGAGGTTGTCCTTTTTGATCGAGTTGGCCTTGTTGCTCTTGTGCGTGTCGCGGCCTCTCCTCTTCACCACGCAGAAGTAGCAGTACAGTATCAGCAGTACCACCAGCAAGATGAACCCGATGACCACCGGCAGGATCAGCTCCAACCCGACCGACAACGATTTCGCCAATGTCGGGCTGACCGAGTCGACGCCGACGCTATTCCCGTTACTTGGCCAGTAGGACTGCTCGTTGGAGGAGTATGTCGGCGGTACGGTCGGCGGCGGCGGCGGCGACGGCACCATCACCCTTACCCAATTGGAGATCGGCCCGGAGAAGTCGAGGCCGCTCTTCGAGTACGCCTTGACGGCGAAGTACAACGTCCTGTCGAGCAGCTCCTTGTTCTGGTTCATGTCGAGCGTGAACGTCGTCTCCGAGCCGGGCGCCAGCGGGAACGGCTGCCCGACGTCCCAGACCGTCGCCGCCGTCTCGAACCTGTCCATGATGTCGAGCACGGACGTCGCGTACCGTATCTCGTACCTGGAGACCGTCTCGCCGCCCATGTCGGGCGAGGTCCACGAGAGCCTCGCCTTCATGTCCTCGGGGAGGATGTGCACCTTCAGGTCGCCGATCCTCCCGACCGGGATCTGGTTCGCGACGGCGACGTCCTGGTTGGAGACCATGACGGCCCTCTTCGGCAGGAACCTCTGGAACGGGGAGATCGGCTGGACTCCGTTCGTGGAGATCGAGCTGCCGCAGCACGGCTGGTCTTCTGGAAAACGAGAAACGGCAAGTGTCAATACCCTTACAGACGAGTTTCATTGTTGTAGTCCAGTCATCAGCGGTAATAAACCTTAAAATTGTGGAATTTTGGGAAACAAGGTCGACTTCTTTGAACATTGGGATTCAGGTAGTATTTATAACCTTCTTCAAAGTTGGACTTGTGCCGAAGTGTGCTTTTTCCCTAGAGGTGGAAAAGCCACCCCTTCTAAAGGGTAAAAAAATTATTCACGATTAAAACTACACATTTTTCATTGAAAAAACTACTGATGTCTTAACCGTTTTTCACCAATAACTTGAAAATCTTTCATTTTGTCAGAAAAAAAATATTCATAACAAAAATCAATCAAGTATCAATATTCTTATTATCAAATAAGAATAATTCTGAATATGCATTTAAAACCATCTCAATCAAAATTCTTTATATGTACTAACCTCTGCGTCTAGAGGAATCGCTCCAGGTGTAAGCGGTGTTACCGTTATCGGTGACCATGACTTCGAAGGTGTACAATCCGGGACCGAACTCGTTCGCGCTGAAGTACCTCGTGTACACCCCGTCCCCTTTGGTGATGTCCGGATCGCCTGCGCCCGTGTCCAACAGCTCAATTTTCTGCTTCTGGGGCGAAGATCCGTTCACCTCGGCCTTCACGACTTTCACCTCCACCTTGGCGCCCAGCACGGGCAGATTCCCATATTTTACATCAGCAAGTAGTACGAGGTGGTTCCCGGGATAGCTCTTGTGGATCCTGAAGTCCGCCCTTATCACAGGCACGAAGGGCGACTTGGGCGTCGCCATCACCTGGATGAAATGGGGTTGGGGGTTGCCGGACCACTGTTCCACCGTGTACGTCCATGTTCCGGTCTGGGAAAAAAGGCAAATTTATGTTTTGATTGTGCTCGAAATAGGGACATTTTTTTTTTAGTACAAAGTACTAAAAAAATAGTTTTGATATATTTTTTGCACCGCCAAATTGCTTCACGATAGAATTTATTTAAAAAGTCAAAATTTTACAAACTTTTAAAATCGTCCTAAAAGTTGTTAAAAAATAGAAAATGGATCTTGTATCGATTCTATATGATAGCTAACGGGCCCAAGAATATGTAAAAAAATCATCGGCAATGAAAATGCCTAATTTTGACCCCAGCAGCGACGCAAACAAATAACGATATTTTTTTTGCTCAAATTAGTTAACAAACGTACAGTGCAAAAACTAACAAACAGATTTGGATCGGGTTTTCGGATTTCATTTTGTAATACTTTAAAGTACCTACTTAAGTCTCTATTATACTCGAATTCTGCAATTTCTTACCTATTTATTGAATACCTCAAAATTACCTCGATTTTCATCACTTTTTTCCCGCTTTATTGCTATCTAGCAGCGACAATATAACAAATTCGAGCTTTAAACTAATTCTCTCTTGTAGGAAATTTCATAACGAACAAATTTACAAGAGATGATTTTTTGTCTAAACTGCATATATACAGAGTTATATTGAATATAGTGATACAAAATGGGGTATTTTAGTGCATTTTTGCACTTCTCTATTTTTTTTTTAAGCTAGCGCATACTTATAATATGATTATATACATCATTTTCGACCAATTCTGGGAATATCTAAATTAAGTAAAGACACAGCCATGTCAAACTGTAGTGCTCCTGGACTACTTGGAGAGACTACCGAAAATATGCCCTGACAACAAAAGACCCCAAGCAGGAAGCCCACCCAAATGCTGGGAGGAGAGCTGGCAAACAACCACTAAGGAGAAAGGAGAACCAACAGAGAAATACGAACGAAGAAGAAGAAACAAACCAAACCAAAACCGTACAACTCACCTCTGATATGTTCGTATTCAACGTGATCATCTTGAAGTCGATGAACTTATCGTTCCTGGTCCCGTAGGTCTGGTGACTCGGGCTGATCAGCGACAGGTTCTTGATCAACGGATTGACGTGGTTGTAAGTGAACAACATGAACTCGGCCGGCTCGCCCATGCTCGGGTCGAGCATGAAGCTGCCGGTGACCGAGGACCTCCCGTCGTCGACGATCTCCCTGCGGTGGATCACCATCGGCAGGTCGGACGTGCTGCCCGAGTAGAACCTGGTCGTGATGTCGTAGAGGACGTTGTGGAGTTCGAAGTAGGTCGACAGCAGACTCTCGGCGACGTTGCGTTTGATCTCGTACACGACGTAGTCGACGCCGCCGGTCTCCTCGGCGAGCAGGCCGAGGGTGCTCGATCTCGCTATGTCCGGGTAGTTCACGGTGGCTACCTTGATCTTGGACTTCTTCAGCTCCTTGACGACGTGCTTGAGGTTCTCGTCCAGGCTCATGCCGGCCGCGATGACGACTATGACGTTGTTGGCGGGGCCGGTGACTTTGTTGCGATCGTTCAGCATCATCATCGCCTCGCGTAGCGAGCAGTAGAGGCAGCCGGGCTGCATGCTCTCGCTCGGCGTGTACGGCAGCGCCGAGTAGAATTTGTCCCTGTTGCTGTTGCCGAACCTGTCGTTCGAAGAGCTCCTCGCCGGGACGATGTTCAGCGCCCTCGTCGCCTGCACGGAGTCGGCGAGCACGAGGCCGACCTCCGTGTTATCGGGCAGGATGTACTTCGCCCACTGCCTCATCGCGAGCCGCAGGTAGCTCCACGACTCGCGTTGCATCATGTCCTTCGTGTTCTCGACGACGAAGACGTACCGCGTCAGGTTCTGCCTCTTGTAGCCGATCTTCGGCGTCGTGTCGGCGATCTGGTTGCTGCCGAGGAGCGTCGCGACGCTGTTGGTCGCGAAGTCCCTGTGTTCCATGATGACGTTGAGGACGCTCCTCCTGTCGCAGAGGAGGTTCTGCTTGGTGGGCGCGAGGCGGTCGTGGTTGCCGTCGTCGCAGAACATCGAGACCAACGGCGACTCGGGGGAGAACATGATCGAGGAACGGGCCTTCTCGTCGGTCATGGCGGTGGTGTTGTAGGCGGCTTTCGGGTCGCCGGAGCAGACGCTGCAAGGGAAAGCATAATGAAAACTTGTTGAAAGTATCAGAAGACTTCTTGTCTTGAAGTCTTGATGTCTTGAATTCAACCAACTGGTGTTCTTTTATTAGCAGCTATAGACCACCAAAGAGAAAGTTTGATCATTCTAACGTTGATTATGAAACTTTAAAAATTTAAAACGATAGTTGACAAAAATTGGATGAATTTTATTTTTAGTACCACTATCTTGGTTGCAGGTTGTTGCATATGTAACAAAGAATCAAATCTACCGCGCACCCACGAAACGAGTGGGTGTCCTGTGAAATGGGGATTATGAGAGTGAGCGCTCGGGAGAACACTGTTCTATGTTAAGATGAATGCATGTATCATAATCATTAACTGTTTAATATTGAATAAATCATTTACATAGACCTGGGGGAACCATTTCACCTCACCCGACACAACACAGGTGACATTTACTGTGAGATTTGCTATATAAGTCGCCACATTTTGGATTTCTATAAGGCCCACTTGTCCATCCCTCAAAGAGGACCCCCACAAATTGCTAAAGCGGTCTTAGAAGTCACCAAATTTGGAATCTCCACTCTCCAAAGGGGGCCTCCACGTTGATAAAATGGTCTAGTAGTCACCAAATTTGGGATCTTTATTGAAGGAACATTTATCCAGTCTCCAAAGAGTACTCCCCACCCTCCAAATGGGACCTCCCATTGTCGACAAAATGGTATTAGAAGTCACTACATTTGGGATCTTCATTCTCCAGACGGTCCTCCTCACGTTGCTAAAACGGTCTTAGAAATCACCAAATTTGGGATTTCTATTAGAGGAACATTTGTCCAGTCTCCAAAAAGGACTCCCCACATGTTGCTAAAGCGGTCGTAGAAGTCACCAAATTTAGAATCTCCACTCTCCAAAGGGGACTTCTCATTGTCGACAAAATTGTCTTAGGAGTCACTAAATTTGGGATCTTCATTCTCCAAACGGTTCCCAACACGTTGCTAAAACGGTCTTAGAAATCTCCAAATTTGGGATTTCTATTAGAGGATCATATTTGTCCAGTCTCCAAAAAAGGACTTCCCACATGCTGTTAAAGCGGACTTAGAAGTCACCAAATTTGGAATCTCCACTCTCCCAAGGGGACCTCTACATGTCGATAAAATGGTCTTATTTGTCACCAAATTTGGGATTTTTATTGGAGGAACATTTGTCCAGTCTCCAACGAGGACCACCAAATTTGTAATCTCCACCCTCCAAATGGAACTTCCCATTGTCGACAAAATGGTCTTAGGAGTCACTAAATTTGGGATCTTCATTCTCCGCACGTTGCTAAAACGGTGTTATAAATCACCAAATTTGGGATTTCTATTAGAGGAACATTTGTCCAGTCTCAAAAAAAGGAGACACATGCTGTTAAAGCGGTCTTAGAAGTCACGAAAATTGGAATACATACTCTCCAAAAGGGACCTTCACATGTCGATAAAATGGTTTAGAAGTCACCAAAGGGGATATCCATTCTCCGAATTCCTCCAACGGTCTTAAAAATCACCAAATTTGGGATCTTTATTGGAAGAACATTTGTCCAGTCTCCAAAGAGGACTCCTTACATGTTGCAAAAGCGGTCGTAGAAGTCACCAAATTTGGAATCTCCACTCTCCAAAGGGGACCTTCACACGTCGCTAAAACGGTCTTATAAATCACCAAATTTGGGATATCTATTAGAGGAACATTTGCCCAGTCTCCAAAAAAGGAGACATATGCTGCTAAAGCGGTCTTAGAAGTCACCAAATTTGGAATCTCCACTCTCCAAAGGGGGCCTCCACGTCGATAAAATGGTCTAGTAGTCACCAAATTTGGGATCTTTATTGAAGGAACATTTATCCAGTCTCCAAAGAGGACTCCCCACCCTCCAAATGGGACCTCCCATTGTCGACAAAATGGCATTAGAAGTCACTACATTTGGGATCTTCATTCTCCAGACGGTCCTCCTCACGTTGCTAAAACGGTCTTAGAAGTCACCAAATTTGGGATTTCTATTAGAGGAACATTTGTCCAGTCTCCAAAAAGGACTCCCCACATGTTGCTAAAGCGGTCGTAGAAGTCACCAAATTTAGAATCTCCACTCTCCAAAGGGGACTTCTCATTGTCGACAAAATGGTCTTAGGAGTCACTAAATTTGGGATCTTCATTCTCCAAACGGTTCCCAACACGTCGCTAAAACGGTCTTAGAAATCTCCAAATTTGGGATTTCTATTAGAGGATCATATTTGTCCAGTCTCCAAAAAAGGACTTCCCACATGCTGTTAAAGCGGTCTTAGAAGTCACCAAATTTGGAATCTCCACTCTCCAAAGGGGACCTCTACATGTCGATAAAATGGTCTTATTTGTCACCAAATTTGGGATTTTTATTGGAGGAACATTTGTCCAGTCTCCAAAGAGGACCACCAAATTTGTAATCTCCACCCTCCAAATGGAACTTACCATTGTCGATAAAATGGTCTTGGAAGTCACTAAATTTGGGATCTTCATTCTCCAAATTCTTCCACACGTCGCTAAAATGGTCTAAAAAATCATCAAATTTGGGATCTTTATTGGAGGAACATTTGTCCAGTCTCCAAAGAGGACTCCCCACATGTTGCTAAAGCGGCCTTAGAGGTCACCAAATTTGTAATCTCCACCCTCCAAATGGAACTTCCCATTGTCGACAAAATGGTCTTAGGAGTCACTAAATTTGGGATCTTCATTCTCCGTACGGTTCTCCGCACGTTGCTAAAACGGTCTTATAAATCACCAAATTTGGGATTTATATTAGAGGAACATTTGTCCAGTCTCCAAAAAGGAGACACATGATGTTAAAGCGGTCTTAGAAGTCACGAAATTTGGAATACATACTCTCCAAAGGGGACCTTCACATGTCGATAAAATGGTTTAGAAGTCAACAAATGGGATATCCATTCTCCGAATTCCTCCAACGGTCTTAAAAATCACCAAATTTGGGATTTCTATTGGAAGAACATTTGTCCAGTCTCCAAAGAGCACTCCTCACATGTTGCAAATGCGGTCGTAGAAGTCACCAATTTTGGAATCTCCACTCTCCAAAGGGGACCTTCACACGTCGCTAAAACGGTCTTATAAATCACCAAATTTGGGATTTCTATTAGAGGAACATTTGCCCACTCTCCAAAAAAGGAGACATATGCTGTTAAAGCGGTCTTAGAAGTCACCAAATTTGGAATCCATACTATCTAAAGGGGACCTCCACATGTCGATAAAGTGGTTTAGAAGTCACCAAATGGGATATCCATTCTCCGAATTCCTCCAACGGTCTTAAAATTCACCAAATTTGGAATCTTTATTGGAGGAACATTTGTCCAGTCTCCAAAGAGGACTCTTCATATGTTGCAAAAGCGGTCGCAGAAGTCACCAAATTTGGAATCTCCACTCTCCAAAGGGGACCTCCACATGTCGATAAAATGGTCTTACTAGTCACCAAATTAGGGATTTTTATTGGAGGAACATTTGTACAGTCTCCAAAGAGGACTCCCCACATGTCGCTGAAGCGGTCTTAGAACATACCAAATTTGAAATTTCTATTGGAGGAAGATATGTCCACTTCCCAAAAATTTTATCGCTTTGATCGATCTGCTGCGACTTCAGTCACAACCACAAATATAATTATTATTAATTTATGGTCATTGAATCATCCTCAAACATATTAGGTATTCTCCCGCTCAGTAATAATTAATTATTAATCGATTGCAGGTGGAGTGAACGATGTGACCGAACAAGAATAGAGTTTTAGGCACGATCAACTTTTGAATGTAATTTCAAGAACGCATTTTCTGGCATGGTGTTTACCTAATCTTACTTACCCATTATCTTTAATTGGTAGATCGGAACATCCCGTAACTCTCGCCGTGCGCGTCAGATCGTCGTAGTAACACATCGGATAGATTGGATCGTTGAAGTAGCCTTGTTCCTCGAACACCCCATATCTGTACATGGCGAACTCCTTTATCAGAGTCCTCGCTGGAAAATTAAAGGAAACGTTAGTTGATCAAGGTGAAAGCATACCCAATTTAAGGGAAATGTATAGAGGCGTTGCCATCTAGTGCAGCTTAATGGAGATAGTTGATATTGTCACGAACAGGAGCGACATATGGGCCGCTCCTGTTTAATTAAGCCAGGTGCAGTAAGTGAATTCCTCCACACACATTTTATGGTACTCACGTAAAGTGTTACTCCTCGACAACAAACTCTGGTACGCCAAGTAGATCTGGTCGCCCTGCTGGCCGCAGCCGAAGGACTGCTGCGTCCAGAGCTGCCCCCTTGCGGGATCCGCTGGCAGCACGGTCAAGTCGGACGCCTCCCCCGAGGCGGAATGGACGACACGTGGGGCGCAGGAATCCGGCCACGTGGAAGGCAGCAGGACTGTCGCGCTGCGCAGGAAGGCGCGGCTGTCCAGGGCGGAGAAGAGGTACTGCGAGGCGCTCGTGAGGGTCGACTGAAATTGAAAGAGATCGATGTAGATGGAGGAAGCTCCTCTTAAACTTAGTTTAAAGGTTAAACTCAACTTAAACACCATTTAAAGCAACTGGAATCTACCTCTTGTATCGGTCATATTTTCGGAAAGCTCTTGTTTGAGACTATCCTCAATATTATGAAATAATTACTAATCACGTGAAATTTAACTCTCTATAAAATGTCTTATTATCGCTCGGTAAAGATACCAACTTAGTCTGCATAACATACCAGAAACTGCTTAGTGAAGGGTATCCTGGAAAAGTTACCATTTTGTATAGCATCTGATAAATAAGATGGCAAATTGTCTTGAGTAGATTGATCAACTTGTTTCCTTTATCTGTCACGTTAACGCCCTAAAACGAATGTCCTTTCCCTTTATAGGAGGAAACCCCTATTATTACCGTAGTTTATCTCGCTTTACGACGCAACGTTTATTACCACGACAGGTTCGGTCATATGTAACTTAACCGTGTTAATTATTAACTGACGCATCAATCTTCGATCAGTCTGAGATTTTTAGAAAACTGATAGACTACTTGGTCAACTTGAACGGAAGTTATTATTTCTGCTGCTAAACTAAATGACTAATGTTCAAAAGTTTAATAGAGTCGTACATTGAGGCCACATGTTTTATATACTGGTTCACCTTTAAATTGGATTAAATGATTGGATTAAAACTTAAAAAGATAAGAATTTCTTAAATATCTAAACTGTCAATTCTGCGTTCCATTTTGCAGACCGCTTCACTCCAAAATTTCCACCGAACCGTACGGAGCGCTTAAGGTATGCAGATCCGATTAGAATTTCGACCACGGAACGCAATTAACATTCCATTAATTAAAAGCTAATCGCATCAAAAGCGATACACCGAGGAATCTCGCCGGCAACGAGTACCTTATGGGAATATTATGCGGCAATAAGCGACGTTACGTTACGTTTACGGTCGCTGGAAAGAAGGCGAAAGATCGTATTTCGTGTACAAGTGCTTCGAAAATCTATAACGACGTCTGTTGTGGAAGAGGAGCGTCGAATTAATTCGAACGTTTAACGTCGGGCGGATTTTTAGACTTTCACGTTAATTACACGAGGGCATCTTCGAGCAATTAGGTAGGTACTCGTATGGACGGACCGGTTTGGAAATTAGTTGTTTGAAAGGTTAGCTAGCGTAGGTAATCGCATCGATGGTGGGAAAAGTATGTTTTGAAGCGCTCCTAAGATTAGGTTAATATAGGAGGAGGTACTGTGATGGCAGGATTTGAAAGTGATTCTTCATATTTCATCAAGTGGTACCCTTAGTACCACCAATCACAATTGGACCTTAATATCCATTGTGGAACAATAATTTCTGCCCTTTTCAACTAATATTAGCGCCCCATCCATCGCCGTTAGCAGTCACAACTGTGGCACAATTCAGTTGCCTGAGCGCCAAGCCCCAGATGACGTCATACTTTTGGCACAACTCACCATTGAGTGCGATAGCTACTTTTTGACCTAACTCGCTTCATGAAACATTTCTTCCTGTCGCTCAATTATACTAATTTTGACTACCATTTGGACACAGAAACTGTTGCCCATTTAAAATAACATGGTGAGTAGACATACTAGGCGGGTTCGGCGATATATAACCTTGGCGTGCCACCGGAGCCTCGAGCGGTAGCCGGGGGTTCCCACCATAGGGCTCTTCCCCCACCAAGGGGCCCCATGTTGGGCTACATTTTTGCCCGGGGCCCCTGGATGCTCCTCTAGGGTCGTTCGCGCCAGAATTTGACAGCTTGGCGCCAAAGCACGGAACACAAAAGTCCTTGACCGTGTCTGAAGCATGGAACAGAAAAGTGAGTGAAGCGGCTCTTCGCGCCAAAATTTGACAGCCCCGGCAACCTGGCACCACCTGTCGTATATGGGTGCAACGATTTACAGGTAGATGTGAATCGCTCGAGATGCAGCGACCTGGGAAGAGAATGAGGAGTATGTTTTAATAGCCTTCCGGCTCAGAAATTGTGGTTAAAAGACCTTGAAAAAAACGTACTTTTGGTCTAGAACCATCCTTGTTTATCTACTGTCGCTCTCTCCCGACATATTTAGCTCTTCGGTGATCGTGAAGGAAAGGATGGCATGATTGACAATCATGTTAATTACTGATAAAGTCAGGAATGAAAGTATTAGGGAACAACGCAACATTGGTGCCAATATAAATGACACAAAAAATGCAAAAAAAAACTTAGATGGTATGGACATGTGTGTCGTACGAAAGGAACTAGATGATCAAAGAACTAGACCCCTCCTGAAAGACGAAGAAAAGGTAGAGTGAGAACATGTTGGAAGAAAGGTATACACAGAGCAATGGAAAAAGGGAATCTAAAGGTGACTGGTGAAAAGGGTGATTGGGCTGATCGGAAACTTTGGAAATTAGGATGCGATAAACAATTGTAATATTGTAATTTTATTAATCGCAAATCTATATATTCTTCTTCTTTCTAATATGATTATCTAGTGTTCTACTCTAGGCTACTGTTCATTGCCAACATGTCTTCCCCAGAAGATGATCCCTTCTTCCCTTCGATCTTTTTCCTACTGTGTTATTCATGTTTACATTTTTAACGAGTCTGCTGGCTTCCATTCTCTTTATATCTTTGTTACGAAACCTTCGTCTCTGTCGCACCCACCTCCCTAAGTACTGTATTCCGCACTGTCGTCTGATATCTTCGTTGATTATTATTGCATGCTCCTGCATGTCTTCATTTCGACTGTTCTCATCATTTGTAGAGTCCTGCTTCTTGTGTCTGGTCTTGTTTCTGCCGCATATGTTATGAAGAGTCTAATGGCCGATATGTATATTTTGATTTTGCTTTCGGTGTTAAGGTAGGTATTTGTTCTTCCAGAGAATTTCTTTCAGGCATCCCGAGGTTCGTACCGCTTTCATTGTTTGCTCTCTTACTTCATTATCAGGATGGGCTCCTTGGCTCGTTATTTGTACTCCCAGACATTTTCTATTTTCAATTTCCGACGTGCATCTTACGGGTTCTCCGGATGTAACTAAGGGCGGATTTCGTAATTTCGAAATGCCATTCGAGTCCGGGCGATCGGATCCCCGAGGGTATCCGCCTCGGACGTTACTCATCCTCTTTCTCTCGTTGCCTCGCCAGTGGGAAAACGGCGACTATTCGCCCCTCGCGGCGATCTCCGCTAATAACGTAATCGTCGAGGATTTCTCGGATTCACGTACATGTGTGGAATCGTGATCAATCAAGGTTGCGGCCCGGTCACGATCCTCTTTTCCCTCCTTTCGCGCGTGTGTGTGTGTGTGTAATTTCGAAGCGTGAACGATTGGACTCCTCTTTGGCCGCGGAGAAGAAGAACAAGAAGAAGAAGCGACCTAGGCAGGTGGATTTTCGGCGTTCCAACTGCGCGATTACTCGCTCCGATAAGTACCGAAGACAATGCACGGGTAATGACTTCCTCGGTTAACAAATCGTCTCGATTACAGGGCCGAAGAAAGGCGAAATACCATCAAAGGTTCGTTACAATGGTAACCTATATGATGCCTATTTTTCCAATAGGCCCTATAAGCCCGTGCCTGAGGCCCCCTGGCTGAAGGGGCCCCAAGATTGACCGAAGTGTCCCTACGAGGGGCCCCCAGATGGTATATGGGCCTATAGTAAATCCACTGTGAAGAAAACATCCACGAAACGAGAAAAGGTAGTAAAGTTAGACAACACCTAATACACGTCGTTTGCTATTGGTGGAAAAGTCATAAAACTTTTGGCGGGAATTCTTGACGTACAGAGTCGGTCCAGTAAAATTAACAAGTCTGATCTATGGTTGTCAAGGCGATCATTCTTAATCCGGCCCTGTACTTATTCGCTAGCTGGTCGCGCGCTTTGAATTTCGACGTTTGTGTTTCATGGAAGTTTTCTTCTCGATGGATTTACTATAGGGCCCACTTGAACCAAAAAATAGGCCCTATGGATGGACTTCTAATGAAAGCGACCACAATAACTGACATTGGTACTTTGTTCTCAAGATCAGTGGGACGTCTTATGGAAAGCACAAACCCTGGCAATGAATACGAAAGGATCTTTATACAATTTCACGTTGTATACTTGTAATTTCAGATGCGGCGTATTCAAATTTACTATGGTACCTTGTTTACATAGTCCTTTTTGGGTAAGTTGCCTAATTCTAGTGAAAATTTCATAGCTTTGATAAATCCGTAAATGGCCTACGTTGCATAGGAAATTGAAATAACACAGACTTGAAAAAACAAACACTTATCACCGTGGTGAATGATGAAACCAATTTCGTGTTACAATTATGAAAATACCAATCGTCGCCATACATTTCTCTAAAGTGGTTTAAAGTAAATGTATCTCAATAAAGAAACGAATAAGTGGTTATTGTACCAGAATCGCATTTTTGGGCTCTTTACGACGACACCTCCCTCGATAGGTACGATTCCCTTAAAACCCTTTTAGCTTGTTTAACTGATACAAATGACGCTAGGGTTAACCGTGTTAATCAGCGTAATCTATTCTAATCTAATCTAAGCGTATTGCAGTGTATTTTAAAAAGAATGCAAATAATGCGGACGTGCTATCGTCGAATAAGAGTCTTTGTCTTCCAGTTAATCTCCTTAACAATTTTTCCACGTGGACAAACTGTAATATATACACACACACCAAACATGAGACCATACGCTCCTCGCGAACATTCAACCACAAATTAATTTAATTCCTTAACGACTTCTAATGTGAATCACCATTAACGGGCGTTTAATTCGGCTCTGAAGTCAGTTCAAAAATAAAACCGGAGGAATCGGAACAAAAACGATTTCTATCGACGTCGGTTTTCACGGTTTCTTTCGTCGAATCGATTACGTATAATTTCACGGCTCTCGGACCGTAAAACTCATACGAATATGTCGAATCTCTTTAATATTTCTCGATTGGAGGTGTGAAATCGTTTGGATCCATCCCGAGGTCATGAAACTTCGATTTATACGAACGAAGAAGAGACGAAGAGTGAGGGAGGAATCAATTTCGTTAAAAATTTATGTATTCGGTTTAGTTTTGAGTTGCAGAAGATATGTCGAAATTTCTAATTTTAGTCTATTTTAGACTTTTAGAAGTCTAATATATATTTTTTTATGTAAAAGTCTCTAATGACGCGCCTAGTAGTAATTTCGAGCATTGCGGGACGACGCCGTCCCTGGCACGTCGCTCGCCACTCCTCCGCGGCGCTCTGTGTTGTATACTCCACAGGACATATTACCGACAATTACAGGAATCTTCCTAACCGGCACACCAATGATGCTTATAATTGCATTCAATCACTACATCTACACGACGTTTTGGACATAATCATATTACAAAATTGACACATTTTCTCAAACTGATTCGAAGTTGATAATGGAACTCGCGTATGAAATCGCGGCCCCTGATTGGTTCTCCAATGCGACTAACTTCACGCCGAGGATCGTGAAGTTTTAATTAAATATATAAAAAAATGATTTGTTGTCGATAATACAAAGTTTTGTGGACAAAGCGAGAGGAATACAAATATATGCAAGACAAATATATCCAATTATTAAACAATTACCAAATTCGAAACATTTTAAATAAAGAAGCACAGATAGAGGTGGAAGTCAAGATTTAAGATTCAAACAGCAAAATATGGGTTGTTTACAGTATTAAGAAGGAATCAGGGTGGATCCCTAATAAAAGACAGAAGAACGTTAACAACACCATAGAGTATTTCTCTTCTGAGAGCTTATCTCTTGTGTCCAGACAGTGATTACCGTTAGAACTTATTTTCCTTGATAATGTCATTAATACTCGACCGAATCAACTCATATTTTCACACCATTTCAGTGACTTTCGATCCACCAGTTTGAATTCGTTACAATTAGCAATAACTACACTATCCAGGCGCAAAACGAATTGCACTATTCAATGGGTTACAAAGATCGGAATTTCGTTATTTCTGGTGAAAGCGCTTCTCAGACTCTTAGTTTAAGGATAAATCCTGTGATACGTATGACTCACAGCATTAATACTACTCCAAGTCATGGTGGTATCATCAACGAAAAGAGCAAACTTTTCATGGAGTCACAAAACGTAATTTATAACGTAATTAATAAATATAAATAGTATTAGGTTCAAGATTCGGCTCTGTGGAACTCCATACTGAAGTGATTTACAGTGAGAAATAGAGTCACTTAGTTGGGTTTATTAGTTTCTGTTGCTCAAAAATGAGTTGGACCATTGTTGAGTTGAATGTAGTTGAGTTAGTTGCAGCGACGTGAAGTTGATGCAGGTGCGGCACAGGAAGATCAAAAAAATCTTAGAAAAGCGTCGCAAGATGCAGTTTGTGGTGTTGTTCTATGATTTAGTGCGAAAGGAAGGAGGACGCAGTGAGAGAAATGAGTAATTCATGTAACTCTCAAAAATGTTCTATTCCATGGAGTTACAAAAGGTAACGTCATTAATAAATATACGAAATAGTATTAGGTCCAAGATGAGCTCTGTGAAACTCCATATTGAGGTAATTTACGGTGAAAAAATAGGGTCCCTTAGTTTGATTTTCTGTTTCCTGTTGCTCAAAGATGAGTCAAACCATATGGAATGGACCCTTCAAATACCACAGAAATCCTTGTTTTTAATTAAAATATCGGAATTGATCCGATGACAAGCCTTAGCAACACCTCAGAGAATGTGGGTTAGTTGCAGCGACGTGAAGTTGATGCAGGTGCGGCATGGGAAAATCGAAAAAAATGTTTTAGAAAAGCGTCGCAAGGTGCACTTTGTGGTGTTGTTTTGTGATTTAGTGCGAAATGAAAGAGGATGCAGTGAGGGAAATGAGTAAATCATGTAACTCTCAAAATAGTTCTTTTCCATGGAGTTACAAAAGGTAACATCATTAATAAATATACTAGGTCTAAGATGAGCTCTGTGCAACTCCATATTGAGGTAATTTACGGTGAAAAAATAGGGTCCCTTAGTTTGATTTTCTGTTTCCTGTTGCTCAAAGATGAGTCAAACCATATGGAATGGACCCTTCTAATACCACAGAAATCCTTGTTTTTAATTAAAATATCGGAACTGATTTGATGAAAAGCCTTAGCAACACCTCTGAGAATGTGGATGAGTTAGTTGCAGCGACGTGAAGTTGATGAAGGTGCGGCATGGGAAAATCGAAAAAACTGTTTTAGAAAAGCATCGCAAGGTGCAGTTTGTGGTGTTGTTTTGTGATTTAGTACGAAAAGAAGGAGGTTGCAGTGAGGGAAATGAGTAAATCATGTAACTCTCAAAAATGTTCTTTTCCATGGAGTTACAAAAGGTAACATCATTAATAAATATACTAGGTCCAATATGAGCTCTGTGCAACTCCATATTGAGGTAATTCACGGTGAAAAAATAGGGTCCCTTAGTTTGATTTTCTGTTTCCTGTTGCTCAAAGATGAGTCAAACCATATGGAATGGACCCTTCTAATACCATAGAAATCCTTGTTTGTAATCAAAATATCGGAACTGATCCGATGAAAAGCCTTTGCAACACCTCTGAGAATGTGGATGAGTTAGTTGCAGCGACGTGAAGTTGATGAAGGTGTAGCATGGGAAAATCGAAAAAAATGTTTTAGAAAAGCGTCGCAAGGTGCACTTTGTGGTGTTGTTTTGTGATTTAGTGCGAAATGAAAGAGGATGCAGTAAGGGAAATGAGTCAACCATGTAACTCTCAAAAATGTTCTTTTCCATGGAGTTACAAAAGGTAACGCCATTAATAAATATACGAAATAGTATTAGGTCCAAGATGAGCTGTGTGCAACACCATATTGAGGTAATTTACAGTGAAAAATAGAGTGTCTTAGTTTGACCTTCCGCTTCCTATTGCTCAAAGATGAGCCGAACCATATAAAGTGGACTCTTCCCAGCCTTAGGAACACCTAGGAGAATGTGGATGAGTTAGTTGCAGCGACGTGAAGTTCATGAAGGTGTGGCATTGGAAAATAAAAAAAATGTTTTAGAAAAGTGTCGGAAGGTGCAGTTTGTGGTGTTATTTTGTGATTTAGTGCGAAACGAAGGAGGATGCAGTGAGGGAAATGAGTAAATCATGTAACTCTCAAAAATGTTCTAAAACCACTAATACAAATTTTCTTCGGAGTCTGCTAGTTTCCTTCACATCCTCAGACAATCCTCGTAACGCTCTCAACGTATTTGGTGCATCGCCTGTTTCCCTCCTTCCCAGCCCGACATTTCACACCGATACCTTAAAAGTTCATGCCGAATCGTGACCCGTCCTCACGATTTTCGAGAGCATCTCCCATGTGAAACCGTCGCCAGAGTCGAAATGCCAAGTCTTTCGAGTAACGAGACGAAGCCGAGAAAATGCCACAAGAGGTTTCGGCTTCGTTCGACGTGGGCGCGAGAATCCGCCAAGTCCGAAACGTAGTTTAGTAATTTCCAACGCGAAAAACGACGAAGGCAATTTGTTTTGCAGCCTTGAAAAACGATGGTGTGTCGCATTCTTCTTTGTGTGTGTCTTCATTACCATTCGATGCATTCTTACGTCATCCGTATAATTAGATATGTATTTATTTGCGTTCTCGCTGCGAGGCATAACATTTTTCATTCCTCGATTATCGCCCGGATTACCATAACGCATCAAAGTTGTATTAAGGACACATCAAGGTTACATTTATCCATCGAGGAAATGATGATTCTAATGGGAGTTTGTGCTTTATGCCCGGAGCTCGAATTCAGAGGACGTTCGTACCCACGTATTAACTCGAGTGAGAGTTGATTACAGTCGAAAATCGCTCCACACCGACACGCTTAAAATAGGGTCTCTTCGGGAAAAACTCTCCCAAGTCCTTTTTCCATAGGAAGACGCCCGTTCGATCGCAGGAACGATAGCGATTTGAGATTTCGTGCGGGATAACGTCTCAATACGATCGCATTCCTGCGTTTTTCCGACGCGGCAAGTGGCGATTGTTCACAATCGAACAGTTCCGAAGAATCGAAGGAAATGAGTTGTTACAGCGTCGATACGCTCGAGGTACGGACACACGATTCCGGACGCATTTTTGAAAGTACCTACACCTCTAATCCCATTATACTGTGAACGGGGGATAATTCAATTTCCTTCAATTATCCACAGTATCCACTTTTACTTTCCAAACGAGGAGAGAAATGCCACCAGATCAAATGATTTCGACTAATTTAGATTGTTTTAGTCGGTTCAAGTGATATATTTTAAGTTAACGTGGAAATTACTTATCGTTCTGTACGTTTACTCCTTAAATTGCTGATATATTAAATTAAGAACACATACATTAAAGACAGGATTTATATGCATTTGAATGCAATGCTTTCCTCGACAATATTCTGATCCTGGTTGATCCTTGAATACCAAATTAGTTTATAACAAGATTTTCTCTAAATTATTTTCTATTAGAAGGTGTTGACTCTACGATCAACATAAAAGAGAGCTAAGTAGGGTTGTAGGGATTTAATAGGGAATTTACGGAACATATTCTTCAAATTAGGGATTAATAACCATTAAATAGGGAACTAGAGCAACTTGTTATTAAAAACATCTTAGGTGAAAATTCCCACTTGCAAATTAAGTAATCAAAATTAATTAGAACAACTAAGTTAGTGAAATAATTTAGTGTGCGTGCTGATAAAGTAATCAATTATTAAGTAACTAATAGCTATTAAAGAGGGTATTAAAACAACTGAGTCGCTTAGGTGGACGAAAGAGCCCGGATCAAAGTGATAATTTCAAAATCTTACAACAATAAAATCAGTCGCGCAAGCATAACACCAGTTCTCGTAATATGATAACAAACGCGCTCTACAATCCAGGACGCCGAAAGATAACAAAACTTAATTTGCCATTTAACCAATGTAATTTGAAGATGTATAAAAGCTTGTGAAATTTTGGTAATACACCAGTATACCCTAGTATGCTCAAACGACAGTGTGTTGTGATCTTCCTTCGCGCCACTTAACCCGACAACCCAAAACCTAACAAACTTCAACCCGGAGAGTACGTCACGCCCTCTCTCCAAACTACTAGAACCCCAAACCCCGGATCAGCACGATACGCCCTCAGATCCAAACCCGGAGAAGTACGTCACGCCCTCTCTCCAACTACAAGAACTTCAAGAGATCACGTCACGCCCTGATCTCCGCCTACAAGAACTTCAAGAACTTCAAAGAGATCACATCACGCCCTGATCTCCGACTACGAGACCGTCTTCAGCCTTACAACCTGGAGACAAGATTCATCTCCGCAACCATTCACGAGCCAAAGAGAGATCTATACAGTCCACTCTCTCTAGAGATCGTTCCACACTTCGTTCAGAAGGTATTAAACAACGTTCTGATCCTGGATGATTCAGAGTGATTTTATGAGTCAACATACTTTAAAATGATAAGACTTCTTGACGACAAGAAGGTCTTGAATTCAAATATTTCTTCAAATTACTTATTATAGGAACATCCTAAACAATATACTGATCCTTGATGATCACGAACAGTGAATTAACCAACAATCATAACATTTTGTATAATTATTCAGTATCAGAAGTTCCGGAAGAATATTCTGATTCTGGAAGATCTACGAACACTGTTTTTATCAGCAATCAAAAATCCCTTAAATTATTGGCAGGAAAGATGCTGGAAATATGGAAATCCTATATTGTTGTTTAAGTTTACTCTTAAAATTGATCACATATCAAATGAATGAAACATATTAATGGCAAAATTTGTATGCATTTGCCTATTTTGCCTATAAAAGGTATTTAGTAATAATAATTTCATAATTTTGAACTTTATTGCCTGTTTTCAGTTTCAAATTCCTAAGAAAGGATGATTTTAATTAGACAAGGAGTTATTTTATTTATCGTAGTGTAAGTTTGATCCTAAACTTGGCAATTTATTAAATTAACAAAATATATATTCAAGGCAGATTTATATGCATTTGCCCATTTTGACTATAAGGTCTGTTTCAACTATAACGGTATCTTTCCTGGACAATATTCTAATCCTGATTGATCCATGAATAACATAGTAATTATTAACAAGATTTTCTATAAATTATTTACCATTACTTAGTAGGTATTGAACAACAATGATTCAGAGAGATTTTATGAATCAACATACTAGTTTATAATGATACAACTTGTTGACGACAAGGTCTTCTGAATAATATTATTATGAATTTATATATTTCTTTTATATTATTTACTATAGGAATGTTATGAACAATATTCTGATCCTTGATGATCATGAACACCGAATTGACCAAGAATCAAGACATTCTGTTAAAATTACTTAATATCAGATGACCCGGAAGAATATTCTGATCGTGGATGATCTATGGACACTGATTTGATCAATAATTAAACATCCCTTAAATTACTGTCAGGAAAGATGCTGGAAATATGGAAATCATATGTTGTTGTTTAAGTTTATTCTTAAAATTGATCACATATCAAATGCATGAAACATATATTAATGGCAGGACTTGTATGCAATTGCCTATTTTGCCTATAAAAGGTATTTAGTAATACTAATTTCATAATTTTGAACTTTATTGCCTGTTTTCAGTTTCAAATTCCTAAGAAAGGATGATTTTAATTAGACAAGGAGTTATTTTATTTATCGTAGTGTAAGTTTGCTCCTAAACTTGGCGATTTATTAAATTAACAAAATATATATTCAAGGCAGATTTACATGCATTTGCCTATTTTGCCTATAAGGCCTATTTGAACTATAACGGTATCTTTCCTGAACAATATTCTGATCCTGGTTTATCCATGAATAACACATTAATTAATTACAATTTTCTATAAATTATTTACTATTAGCAGGTGTTAAATAACATTCTAATCCTGGATGATTCAGAGGGATTTTATGAATCAGCATAGTTTAAAATGATAAATTAATTAATAAAGCAATATCAAATGATCCGGAAGAATATTCTGATCGTGGATGATCTATGGACACTGATTTGATCAATAATCAAACTTCCCTTAAATTATTGGCAGGAAAGATGCTGGAAATATGGAAGTTTTATGTTGTTGTGTAAGTTTACTCTTAAAATTGATCACATATCAAATGAATGAAACATATATTAATGGCAGGATTTGTATGCATTTTCCCATTTTGCCTATAACAGGTATTTAGTAATAATTTCATATTTTTGAGCCTTATTGCCTGTTTTCGGTTTCTAATTCCTAAGAGAGGATAAATTTAATTCGACTGCAAGATATTTTCTTTAGTTACTAAAATAATATTTTAATTTAAATTTCCAAAATATGGATATACTCCCTTAACATCTTAGAAATATTTTTCAAAATACATATAACAATATTTGGTCATATAGAAGACAAAATCTCACCCCAAAAAATTTCTAAAATATTTAAGTAATAATTATAACAAGAAACTTACTACCTGGATAGGAGAGTACAGAGACATTTGCTTTTTTCAACTTTTTTAGTGCCTTTAAAACCGGCTCCTAATTGTCCAATTGTGTAGTGGACGTTCTCTCATATTTTTTTCAAATAACAGTTTTATAGTAAAACATATTACAGTAAAAACAAACTAAACATATTTCAATGAATAATAGGATCGTTAAGGTTGAAGAAATGACAGCTTTGTCTCATTTCCTGTCTCCTCCTGAACATTCTTATAATTACAAATTCAGGTGAGTATTATCATCGACAATGGCGAAAGCACTAGTAATAATCATTTTTCAAAAAACAAATCCTAACTCAATACGATTCGTTTAAGTCGAATGAATGCGCCAACCTCTTTAATAAACGTCGCCTCTTAAGATTTAATTTTCTATTAATCGAAATTGTTGGACGTAAAAGTTGAAGCAATTTATTTTAGAAAGCAACCTTAAATTCTATATCAAACTTAAGCAACTTGTTGCCCAGATATTCCTTTCCAAAGCATATCTATAATTCCTATCGAGAAAGTGATTAAAAATTAAAACCGTGAAATTTCATTCTCGGTGGTTCATAACACAAGGAAATTTAATTGTTCTTACAAAACAATGACAACATTTACAATCTTTTATTACAAATTTCTATTTGGAATACCAACGTTTTTTTATTAGACATCTGATTTACCTGTACGTAATGCAGTAGGAGGTTTTTAAGAGAAATTTCATTTCCGATTTACTGGGAGTAGGCGGAAATTGAATTTTTTACACAAATATAACAGAATTCCATCAGGAAACAAACCTTATCTTATGTTACATCTTTCTGTTCGCCGTGAAGGCATTTTCCTCTTGTCAATTTTGTATTTTCCAGATTTTATCCACACACTGCGTCAATAACAAGTGTCACATTTTTTACGTCAAATCTGTCAAAAAGATAAGAATTTTCTGTTGTACATGCTTTTTGTAAAATGAGCACTTTCCTCTTGAGAATTCTCACTTTTTCCGTTTTTATCCACAAATTGTCTCAAGAACATGTCTCGCTTTTAATGTTTTATCGAATTTATATTAGCTACATCTATTAAACACTTTTTGTAAAATCAGCTGTAAGAGCTCACTTCACTATTGTGAATTTTACGTTTTACAAATTTTCTCCTTAAAATTGCTTTTAGATATACACCGTATTTAACATTAGTATAACGAATATACCAAACAGTTTCAACCTTTTTCTTAAAATATATTTCCAACGAATTTTTAGAATGTGGTGTTGTCTTTATTTTCGGTAAAATGAGCAGGAGGGGCACTTTTTTGAGAATCTTTATTTTTTTTTTATCCACAAATTATCTCAAAAACATGTCTGGCTTTGAATATTTTATCGAATTTATAATAGCTACATATATTAAACACTTTTTGTAAAATGAGATATACAAGCTCATTTCACAGTTGTGAATTTTAGATTTTTTAAATTTTTTCCTAAAATCGCCATCGTATATACAGTATGTCCCCGGATTGAGTTTACAAGAGGGAAAAAATTTTATCTTTCATTTTACAAAAAAATTATAAAGGAATAAAGTTTTTTGCTTTATTTCAAATGACCAAATCTGTAATTAGAATTACTAAACTGTCGAACCTTTAGTTAGAATTAAAAAATTTAATTTTTTTTTTCAATCACAACGTTAAAAAAAGAACTAGGCTAGAAACAATATTATTTAAAACTATTTTATAAATTCGCCACCCTTTCAGAACACAATTAGTTTCTAAGCTGAAGTTCCTTGTAACTGTTGCGAATTTCTTCGAGTGTCAAGGACGCAACAGCATCTCTTATACGATTTTTTAATACTTCTACATTATTAGGTAAGTTTTCCATTTAAACTAGTTGCTTCAAGCGTCCCCACAAATAAAAATCTAAAATAGTTGTGAGAGCTTGGAGGCCACAAAACACGACCATTCCTGCTAATTCAATTATTTTCGAATTCTTGATTGAGCCAGGCAGCAACAATGCGCGAACAGCGGGCCGGACAACCATCCTGTTGAAAATACATCCTCTGCCGATAAGCACGTGGGAATTCACTTGCTTATTGACTTAAATAACTTAATATTCACCTTAATAACTTAAACCATCCAAGAAAAAATTCTTCAACATTTCCAAATAATTGTGCTGATTTATAATAGCATCAAAAATATATGGCCCTATTACTCCATGGTAAGAAACAGCACACCACAACTCTAAAGTGAGGATTAGTATCACTCCAATAGCGAACATGTTGTGACGCAACAGTACCATTGCTAGAAAAAGTTGCTTCATCGGAAAATACAATGCTCTTGTGAAAATTTTGGTTCTCTATTATTTTATCTCCCATCCACAAAAATGAAAACGCTTTTCATCATCTCCTGGTTCTGACGTATGATTAAAAATAGGGGTATAATTTACGTTCCTTCAAAACTCTCTGAATATGGGATTTGCTCATATTCAGTTGAAGCACCCACCTCCGCAATGAAAGTTTAGGATCATCTTCCACCAAATCCAAAATTAAAACTCTAGAAGCATCATCTTCATCATGTACTAGTTTTTTTTTCTTTAAATTCAGAACAGAACCAGTTTCCAAAAATTTTTTCACCAACTTTTTTATACCCACTCGGGAAACAGTTACTCCGGGAAATTTTTCATTAAATTCTTCCGCAGTGTGACGGTAGCTATTTCCCCCAGTACCGTAACATTGTATTAAATACATTTTTTGTGACAACGTTAACATTTTCACCGAAAATTACAGAATTACAGTTTGAACATATTTTTGACAAATAAATTAGTGTTTGACGTTGTCAAGTCAAAGCCTTCTACCACAAAAAATAATAGATGTAATGCGACGAAGAAAATGAAAAAAAAATTTTTTTTAAACAGATAGGAATGTAGTATTGAAATTCTAATTACAGATTTGGTCATTTTAAATTAAGCAAAAATTTTTATTCCTTTAGCATTTTTTTGTAAAATCAAAAATAAAAATTTTTTTCCTCTTGTAAACTCAATCCGGGGACATACTGTATATAGGTACTATTTAGGTACTTTTTGTAAAATGAGCAGGAAGGGCACTTTCCTATCGAGAATACTCACTATTTCCATTTTTATTCAGAAATTGTCTCAAAAACATGTCTAGCCATTAAAATTTATTAAATCTATAATAGCAACATCTATTAAATTTTTTTTTGTAAAATGAGTTGGAAGAACTCATTTCACTTGTGAATTTTCGATTTTCCAAATTTTTCCCTAAAATTGTCTATAGCGTATATAACGGACCAATCAAATATAGGTACTTTCAACTTTCTTCTGAAAATATATTTCCAACGTTTTTTAGCATTTTCTGTTCCATGTAATTTTTGTAAAATGAGCAGAACGGGCATTTTCCTCTTGAGAATTCTCAAGTTTTCCATTTTTATGAACAAATTGTCTTAAGAACATGTCGCGCTTTTAATATCCTATTATATTTTGTATTAAATTATATTTCCAACGCCTTTTTCCCAAATCTACATATTACTCATCGATAAGATAATTGTACTCTGCCGGTATTTACATCATATATACATTTTCCTCTAAGGTCACCTCCACGTGACGATCACCGCTTCCACTTGAAGATACTACCGACGATATTACACAGTTCTCGTGTTCCTTACGTCGATAGATAGAGGAGATCCGCGGTTTTCGCGTCGGAGATTTCAACGATCGGTCAGAGAAGGAACTCCTCCTCCTCCCGTCTTGCGTGTGAGAACGGACTTTTCGAGAATCGCAGTCGACTGTTTCCAACAATTGTAGGTAAACACGACGGCTGTTTGCCCATCGTTTATCACTTGCATACGAATTGAAGGATGGGCTCGTACAAGGTTGTGTTTGATGAATAACAATCCCACGATTCCACGCCGTTTTATTTCTTCTTCCATCTTCCTCATCCTCCTTCTCTTCTCGTTTCGGTCTCTTCGTTCTTCTCTCTCGCTTCGGTACTGTTCACACTTTGATTATCGCGTGTTTTTCGTAGTATGAAATGAGTCACAGTAGTGGGCCCGAGGAGGAACGGTTAACGTAATTATCCGGCTCGTATTAAAAGGAAACGCAATTCGAATAGGTTTTATTGAGATTCCCAAGGAAACGAGTCATACAACAAAACATTGACTATTTAAATTCAAAATAGATTTTCCTTTAGGTATAGTCCGTTTCACGCTCGTTGATTCGGGATTGCCCATTCCCTGTAGATAAAGCGCTTGCATGTAGTTCATGCCTTATAACACAATGCCCCATTCTTATAGGTATCCTATTTACACAAGGATGGCTATTGTTTACGTTCTGTAGGGCGTACAAAATTATGAGTTATACCCATCCTTTACAGGTAAGGGCTTAAAGTATGAGGAGTTTTTAATGAATGGTCGGGTGCGACTATCACCAAGCCGATTAGAGAGGTACAGGGATTAAACGACCGATCACCAATTCGTTTACCTGGTTGTAAGAAACTTTTAAAGAATTAGTTTACTGCAAAAATGTACAAATATTTAATTATGACTTACATGAAAATATTTTTACTGAAATCGTCGTGTCTTCCCCTACATTTTGATATCGGTATCGGTAATAAGTTTGGTGGTCGTTCGGTCCCTTCTTATCGTTTAATCCCTCTACCTATCTAATCGGCTTGGTGCTATTCGAGCACCCCCTAATGAGTATTACTGAATTTTCTTAGAAATTCCTTGTAACTCAGGTAACATTATGAAGGCATTTAAAGTATAACGGTTTTAAATTTAAAGCCATAAATAACTGGCAAACTATTAGGTATGGAATCTAGTCGTATAATATCTTTAAGAAATACTTATCTAGGTTCTATGTGAGATTATCCCGTTATTCAAATTCCCAATTTGAAAACTTGAAAGAGTCGAAAATCAACTCTTCAGATACCTACGCGACACCGACGGGTACATCTCGAATCTATTTCTCGGTACAAATACAATTCCACGCTCATAATACATAATGGTACAGGAGGTGAACACCCCGAAATCTGTTTACAGGTAGAAAAATCTAAGACGTGACGTGCACGATGGAATCCTCTAAACGTTTTCATTCCACGGCGAATTACCGCATCGGCTACCGGATCCTTTTTTCTACATTCGCGCCGCCCAATCGCCCCGAGACAAGAGAGAAACCGCCTCCTTCGAACACCTTCACGTAATTGAAAATATAATTCGAAAGACACAGCAAAACAACGCTACTCAATTATCTCTCGTAGAGGAAGTTACGGTGTGTTTTGTGAAGTTTGCGTCAAGTGGAAGTTAATTTCACTACCGACGAAGGTCGTGAAGAAGTTCCGGGAATATGATTACAGCAATTAAACACAGTCAAATTTTCAAACACGAGGCAAAAATTTCGAAAATTATGTGATAAGGGTAAAAAGAAGTTGGTTGAATATATGAAGATACTTCAAAATGTCAAAAGTCTGTGAGCAGTATTTTAATCCTGGATCGTTTATAGTGACTTTATGAGTCAATATTCCCTAGAGTTATAAACGAAAAGAAGAGTTTTGCACAATATTTCGCTAGATTGTCAATGACACCAAAAGTCAACTTCTCTTAAGATCCAGAACAGTATTTAAAATGTTGTTACTATACAGCTCACAAAGACAACCGAATGATACCCTGATCCTGGATGATTCAGAGTGTCAGTGTCAGTGTTCAAGAAGGTTCTGAAGAATATTTTTCATGATTCTCAATGACACTAGAAGTCAACATCTCTTACAATTGTCTACTTAAGATGCTGTACACGTACAGTATTTAGAATTTTGTTACTATACAGCTCACAAAGTCTGAACCGAATGATACTCTGATCCTGGATGATTGAGAGGGTCAGTGTCAGTGTTCAAGAAGGTTCTGAACAATGTTTTGTATGATTCACAATAATACCAAAAGACAACTTCTCTTACAACTATCTACTTAAGATCCAGTACAGTATTTCACATGTTGTTACTATACAGCTCACAAAGAAAACCGAATGATACCCTGATCCTGGATGCTTCAGTGTGTCAGTGTCAGTGTTCAAGAAGGTTCTGAACAATATTTTGCATGATTCTCAATGATACCAAAAGTCAACTTCTCTTACAACTATATCTACTTAAGATTCAGCACAGTATTTAAAATTCTGTTACTATACAACTCACAAAGACAACCGAATGATACTCTGATCTTGGATGATTTAGTGTGTCAGTGTCAGTGTTCAAGAAGGTTCTGAACAATATTTTACATGATTCTCAATGATACTTCATCTCAAAGTCAACTTCTCTTACAACTATCTACTTAAGATCATGTACAGTATTTAAAATTCTGTTACTATACATCTTAAAAAGTCTGACTGTACTGAATGATACTCTGATCCTGGATGATTCAGTGTGTCAGGGTCAGTGTTCAAGAAGGTTCTGAACAATATTTTGCATGATTCTTAATGATACCGAAAGTCAACTTCTCTTACAACTATCTACTTAAGATCCAGTACAGTATTTAAAATGTTGTTACTATACAGCTCAAAAAGACAACCGAATGATACTCTGATCCTGGATAATTCAGGGTGTCAGTGTCAGTGCTTAAGAAGGTTCTGAACAGTATTCCGATCCTGATTGATTACCTATGATACCCAAGACCTTAAGTAGTGATTTTTTAATTCTACTTGCTATTTTTGATCCCAAGATTGAAAAGGCTAAAAATGTTATCTTTAATTTCACGCAATTACCGAAATAATTTTAAAATTGAAATTTTGAAAAAGCCTAGAGCGTTTTTTGGAATATTAAACTTACTTCACATAAGGTACCTCATAGCATAGGCTACCTAAAACCTTGAGTAAAGTCATTTTTGGATCCCATTTGCTATTTTTGATCGCAAGGTGCAAAAAATGTCATTTAAATTTCAGGCAATTTTTGAAATAATCTTAAAATCGAAATTTTAACTTTTTAAACTTATTAACTTGTTAGTTTTGATCCCAAAATGCGAAAGACTACAAATTTTATGTTTAATTTTAGGTAATTTTCGAAACGTTAATTTCAAAATTGAAATTGTGAAAAAGCAAAGAACATTTTTTTGGAAAATTAAACTCGGTACCTCGTAACATAGGATACCTAAGACCTTAGGTAAAGCGATTTTTTGATCCCACTTGCTACTTTTGATATCAAGATGCAAAAGACTAAAAATGTAATTTTTAATTTTAGGTAATTTTCGAAATGTTAATTTTAAAATTGAAATTTTGAAAAAGCCAAGAGCGTTTTTTGGAAAATCAGGAAAATAAAATTTGGTATCTAGTAGTATATGATACCTCAGAGCTTATATAGTGTGATTTTTTAATCCCATTCGATATTTTCGCCAAATTAAACTCAATTCGTTGTCATGTTTCGGATATTGGTTTCAAAACTTCTCGAAACACGCTGTACGCTCGCCCTCCCTCTAACTGTAACAGAATATGGTTTTCCTTTTTGTCATTTTTCGAGAGCGCTGGCGCGTTTTTCCCCGAGAAATGCCGCTGAGGAGCGTGACAAGTGAATTTAACGCTTGATATAATACGTGTTATTAAACGGCGGGTTTTTGTCAGAGATGTTTTAACGTCTTTTCGGTCGTTATTTCATTTTACGTGCTTTTTTCCGAGCCGGCTCTAATGGCTCTCCGGAGCCGTTCGACCTGAAAATTGCTCCAAATAAAGTTTTAAGAGGAGGGGACCTCTTCAGTCCGGAATAGGTCCAAGTTTTGTTTTTTATTGAAAAACGGTTTTACTCTGAACGTTAAAGTGTTATCATTTTTTCCCTAAAAGTTAAAGAAACAAAATTTGTAACACGAACAAAATACTTGAAAATTTCATCGATCACTTTATCTCACCCACGAAACTTTGTTGCAGCAATAATCCCGAGTTAGTTCCGTCCAATGAAATGCTTCGTTTTCCGTTTACATCGCTTAGGACTTTCACTAAACGAATTTCCCCTCATAAACTCTCTCTCCCATCAGTACTTTCCCGTAAACATTGCTAGAATGTAACTAACTTTCCTTCATCAATAGGAATCAACGTCTTGTAAAAACTTTACACTTGTTTCTGTAACAAAACCCAATATACTTAGCATTGACAATATCGGCAAGCAGTCGAAATGAGGTGTAAATTAATTGAAGTTTAAGTGGGACACTTAAGGCTCTTAACCTTAATTATTTTTTAATGGTTTTTCCTTTGTTCGGTCACAAACAGGTCATAGAACAACTGTCGAAATTGTTAAATGCAGATAAAAGGTAAATGGTAGCAACAGTACTATTAACATTTGGAGGGAGATTGTATGGGTGGACCAAAAAGGTTCATTAACTAGTAAATTGGTAGATTAGCTGAGGTGAGAGGTAAGTAGATCTCCTTCGATCTACCAATAAAACAAGCAAAGGGAAATTTGTTGGTCGAATGTTATGTTACATTTTTACATAAGTAATGTAAAGTCAGAACTGAAGAAGAACTTCAACTGACCCAGACAGGAACTAATTACAGAAATATGTATATATTTCATGTATATTTTATATGTATAATATGTATATATAATAGATAGTAATAAGCAGAAAAGGTTACGAGCACAGTTAACCGATGAAAAGTGTAATATTTCTGAAATAAAAAAATGTATAAGTTAATGGAAAATTGACCCCAGTAACTCAAAACCTCTTATAGGAACCGAAGAAACTTATAAAAGTTGCTCATAAGTTTATGTGTTGTGAGAATGGAATCGTCCATGCAAGAGTGAAAAAATGAACCATTAATAATAGTACTAATGAGTTGTTACAAATGATTAAAAAATTAAATGTTTGCACTGCAAATAAACACATATTATTATTCGGGGTCAGAGCATCCTCGCCCTAATCAATTAATAAATATTTTAATTGATTTTATTGAACCCTCTAGGCGTGACAATATGATATGATTGTGAAACAGCAATATCTAATAATGTAGATTGAACAAACTATTTTATTCCGGAAAATAGAAATTTCAATATGATTCCTCCTAAATGAAGGAAGTATTTCTGATGTCATTGTTCAATGCTCAAACATACAGTGTTGTGCACAATATCAGCATTTAAAATAATTTTGGATAAGAATTATGTTACAATCAAAGAGTTATTAATAAATTTTGGATAAGAATTATTTTACAATCAAAGAGTTATTAACAAATGTCATAAATTCATCTTTTATAGGAAAAATAACTTAATGAAGGCATCGAGTATAATGCAAACAAATGCTTAAATTTCTTTTAGTGGTTGAGATATGTAAAAATAACTACTAGGATTAGTAGGAATTGATAGATGTGGTGATTGTTTAATATTAAATACTATATGCACATCTGTTCCTAAATATAAATTAACCACTAATCTCACCCATAATTTATATCCCCTTTATACCTATAAACTTATTTTATCCAAAACAACTTTAGGTTTCATCAGACGTTGGTTGCCAGAATCTTGCTTCCAAAGCTAGAGGTAGTTTGTAGAGTATAGGAAACTATTAACTATAGCTAGTTAAGGTAGCTAAAACTCAGTCATTTTATTTTAAAAGCCTATATAATCAACGTCTTAATGACTAAGAAGAAATCTGGTGAAAAATAAGACGTGCAACTAATGAAATAATTGAGCTATTTTAGCTAAATCAGCTAGTTAAGATAGCTAAAGCTCAATCTTTATAATGATAAGATAGTGATAAGACGAAGAGAGAAATTTTAAAAAAGTGCGTCGCAATCTAGGAACTCAATAGCGAGGCATTTTGTAGAGTATGCGAAACTACTAGCTAACTATAGCTAGTTAAGATAGCTAAAACACAATCTTGCTATTTTAAAAGCCTCTTTAATCAACGTCTTAATGACTAAAAAGAAACCTGGCGTAAAATAAGACGTGAAAATAATTAAATCATTGAGCTATTTTAGCTAAATCAGCTAGTTAAGATAGCTAAAGCTCAATCTTTATAATGATAAGATAGTGATAAGACGAAGAGAGAAATTTTAAAAAAGTGCGTCGCAATCTAGGAACTCAATAGCGAGGCATTTTGTAGAGTATGCGAAACTACTAGCTAACTATAGCTAGTTAAGATAGCTAAAACACAATCTTGCTATTTTAAAAGCCTCTTTAATCAACGTCTTAATGACTAAAAAGAAACCTGGCGTAAAATAAGACGTGAAAATAATTAAATCATTGAGCTATTTTAGCTAAATCAGCTAGTTAAGATAGCTAAAGCTCAATTCTGTTATAACCATTGGTTATAAGTCGAAAAGACAAATTTTAAAAAAGCGCCTAGTTATCTAAGAACTCAATAGCGAGGCATCAGTTTGTAGAGTATAGGAAACTACTAACTATACCTAATTAAAACAAATGTAAGAGAATCTGAAAATGAAATTTGTGGCTCAGCCGGGATATCATTTATCATTTATCTCTTATCATTTTCAGATTCTCTTACATTTGTTTCATATACACCATCACTTTGAATTAATTTCGAGAACATATTTCCATCTATACCTAATTAAGATAGCTAAAACCCAATCTTTATACTTTAAAAGCCTCTTTAATCAATGTCTTAATGAGTAAAAGGAAACCTGGCGAAATTGCGCTTTTATAGCTAAATCAGCTAGTTAAGATAGTATAAGGTCAATTTTCTTATAACCATTGGTGATAAGACGAAGAGACAAATTTTTAAAAAGCGCCTATCAATCTAAGAACTCAATAGCGAGGCAGTTTGTAGAGTATAGAAAAGTACTAACTATAGCTAGTTAAGATAGCTGAAACTCAATCTTGATATCATAAAAGCCTCTTTAATTAACGTCTTAATGACTAAACAGAAACCTGGCAAAAAATAAGAAGTGCAACTAATGAAATCATTAAGGTATTCTTGCTAAATCAGCTGGTTAAGATAGCTAAAGCTAAATCTTCTTGCAACCATTGGTGATAAGACGAAGAGACAGATTTAAAAAAAAGTGCCTCGCAATCTAATAACTCAATAGCGAGGCAGTTGGTAGAGTATAGAAAAGTACTAACTATAGCTAGTTAAGATAGCTGAAACTGAATCTTGATATCATAAAAGCCTCTTTAATTAACGTCTTAATGACTAAATGGAAACCTGGCGAAAAATAAGACGTGAAAGTAATGAAATCATTGCGCTATTTTAGCTAAATCAGCTAGTTAAGATAGTTTAAGCTCAATCTTGTTATAACCATTGGTGATAAGACGAAGACACAAATTTCAAAAAAGTGGCTTGCAATCTAGAAACTCGATAGCGAGGCAGTTTGTAGAGTATGCGAAATTACTAACTATAGCTAGTTAAGATAGCTAAACCTCAATATTTTTATTTTAAAAGCTTTAATCAACGTCTTAATGAGTAAAAAGAAACATGACAAAAATAAGATGTGCAACTAATGAAATCATTGAAATTGATGGGAAAAGATGGTTTCGTAGTGTCTGAAATGAATGAAATAGCTGAAGAATTAATTAAACATAGTAGAGTGGAAGAAAATTTGGCTAAAAAAGCAACAACATCGAAATGCGTTGTTAATAAATATCTGCAAAAAGACAAATGATGGATCGTCTTGACTGCATGTAACAAAGGAAGGTTAAGGGGTGTTAAGCAATCAAGAATCAGACAACCAAATCAAATATACTAAAAATGGTAAAAATGAGACTGTGAGAAGGTCATACTGCTATCTACAATTTCCATTTTTAGTTCAATTTCAATTGGCTTAAAACTCACTGTGACACTTGGCACCAACCGCCTAATACACATGTAAGGCGTAAGGAAAAGTAACATTATTAACCTCGACACTTTTGACTTTCCCCTCAACCCCAACAGATTTAGTTGGATAGCGTAATTGCCGGGTACGATTCTAACGTACCATATAGGTATGTATTTGGTTCAATTGCCGGACGTACTCTTACGTATCCCCGAAACGATTAGGGACGTCTCGCACGCGAGGCCAAGTCAAAATTTATCGCCCCGTAACCTTCCATTACCGGCCTCTGGTAAATGCCAGTCTCCGAATTGCAGTTCAAAGAACTCGAGATCGTTACTCACCCGGCGACCCGGTCGTTATATATATTCCGAATTACCCCCTACCACCCCTTAATTACGACCCCCATCCACCTCGAACGCAAACACAGTTTCGAAATAACTCCTTTTAACCCCCCGTAAGACAGATAAACCCCGGCGGGCGGGGGAGATCTTATCGTACGAACAATTAAATTCCGTCGACGACTGGTATTCCTATGCACCCCTAATCTATGTTAGCACAGGTCTCTAATTAAATTTTGAAGGGCGGTTTATTCGCTCTCCCCGTGCAAGAATGCCATTTTGCATATTCAACGGCGGCGGCGGCGGCGACGGCGGGTTTTTAGCGGAGCGTCGCGACGCCCGATACGACCGCCGCGCCGCGTTTTGCATATCAAAGGGGACATCGTTTAAATTCTGTCGAACGATCTGGGAACAAAGCGAGGGAGAAAGGGGATCGCCTGCGGGGTTCCGCTTTGATGTCCCGCAGGGACGGCCGATCGGAAAAAATAATTTCGTATATACGCGGATAGGCGTGGAGGTTTTCTTGATGATTAGTTGGATGGAAAATTGCCGAGAGAGACGCGGAGAGAGAAAGAGTGAGACGGTTCGATGGGCCGGAGGAGAGTTTTTCCCGTTTCACAAAGCTTTGTCTCCAACGCGTGCTAATGAGAGTTAACGCTATTTGATTCTTACTGAACCAGTCGTTTTAATAAAAGAAATCTACCTGGGCGGAAATCACAAAGAGAGCTTTAATGTTAAAACGCAATGCCAAAAAGTTTCATCAAAGCAAATTAAAGTATAATTAAAGGAGCTACTGTCAAAGGTCTCACTTATACAGGGTGTTAGGGATTTGACTGCCTTTATTTTAACAAGCGATAGTATTCACTAACATAAACAAAAAACCTTATAACAGGAGTCCTAAAACCAACCGTTTTCGAGAAAAAAAATAGCAAACTTCTAATTTTAAGGTGCAAAAATTCAGTTTTATTAAAGAATCTAAAATAATTTTGTACATGAAATGACCATAAGATGTATTGTTTTAATGTATTTATGTTTAATTTTTAACAAAACAATTTTTTCTTTAAAGAACAAAAAAATATTTCCAATCTATAAAACTCGATAAAGTGGCTATGATGTGGTGTGGCAACACCGCGAATTTATCGCACGCGTCGCGAAACATTGACCCCGCACAGCTGTTTATATGTATACGTATCTTTTCTTTTCGGTGTTGCCAAGTTGTGATGAAATGCCTTGATAAAATAACTCGACTTTTCTCGAAAACGGTTGGTTTTAGGACCCCCGTTATATAAGGTTTTTTTGTTTGATTTGATGAATACTATCACCTATTAAAATAAAGGCAGTCAAACCCCTAACACCCATAATAGAAATGAAGCTCTAAGGATCAGTTCAAACCCAATCTGACGTAACTCGCTATTATGCACCCTAATGGCAGAACTAGCTTATGTTAAAACTTGCATGTCAACTCAGCGATAGATTTCCCTACCATAACATCCTTGTGTTTTTTTTTTTGAATTAGTAAACATTATATTTAACACTACAATAAATGTAATTTATCACAATTTTTGAGGTGCATAAATACCGAAATTGCAAGAAAAATCAGATTTGGGGATCAGTTGAATGGTTAAAAGTGTAATTGAAAACAATGGTTACATTAGTCAATATAACAGAAGATAAATGGATTTCTGAATAAAGCGACCACAACACAATAGATTCTTCAGCAAACTAGTGAATTAGATACAAAAGTCGCAATCTTAGTAAATAGTTAAATTAGTATTTGATTAATAGACTAAACCTCAATTGGCTTTCTAAAAAGCTGCTGATTTTGGTTCAGAAGACGTTTGGATCAGTTTTTTTGATTAAAACTAAAACTTTATTTTAGGGAAATCAAGCACAATTTATCAGCTTTTCCGAAAAAGTACTGAATTTGCCAAAAAGTTTCATCAAAGTAAATTAAAGTATAATTAAAGGAGCTACTATCAAAGGTCTCACTTATATAATAGAAATGAAGCTATAAGGATCAGTTCAAACCCAATCTGACGTAACTCGCTATTACGCACCCTTATGGCAGAACTAGCTTATGTCAATACTCACCTGTTAAATCAGCGATAGATTTCCCTACCATAACATCCTTGTGCTTTTTGCAATTAGTAAACATTATATTTAACATTACGATCAATATAATTTATTCCAATTTTGAGGTGCATATATACCGAAATTGGAAAAAAAAATCAGATTTGTGGATCAGTTAAATAGTTAAAAGTGTAATTTAAGACACTGACTGATTGCATTAGTTAAAATAACAAAAGATAAATGCATTTCTGAATAAAGCGACCAAAGCACAATAGATTCTTAAGCAAACTAGTGAATTAGATACAAAAGTCACAATTTTAGAACACAGTTAAATTAGTTATTGAATGACAGAACAAAGTCCAACTGGCTTTCGGAAAAGTTGTTGATTTTGGTTCAAAAGACGTTTAGATCAGTTTTTTTTTATTAAAACTTAAGCATTATTTTAGGAAAATTAAGCATAATTGATCAGATTTTCCAAAAAACTTACTGAAGTCGACTTGAAAGAAAATCAAAAAATCGCCAAATTGTTTGTACAAAAGTGTTGTAAATTTTCGTTAAGTTTGTCGCTTTTAGATTTCAGAAAAGCCACTAAGTGCAATTCTCAAAGTTTTCAATACTGAAGTCACAATTTTAGTAACAAATCAGTTTCTGAATACTAGAATAGTGTTCGACAGATTTTTGGAAAATTTGTTGAATTTGGTTAAATTGACAAACTTATGAATCAAATTTTGATTACAACTTAAGTGGATTTCATTAATCAGTTAAAGTCTCAGTTACTGAGAATTGACTAGGATATTACTTTCTTCAACAAAAATCGTGTGATTTGTTTTTTATAATTGACTCGATTTTATGTGATTTTTGGAAAAAGATGGATATTGAAAGAAAACGAGATTTAGGGATCAGTTAAAAGCTTAACTTGTAGAAAGATGACTAATGTGACAAAAGCTTTGTGTGTTTCTAGTTAAAAAAAAACAGAATACATTAGGTTCTTATGAAAGTTACTGAACTAAGTTCAAAATTCACAATTTTAGTAACAAGCTAAAATAGTTTCAGAATAATAGCTAATACGAGTCCAACATGATTTTGGAAAAACTGCTGAATTTGGTTCAAAAGACAGATTTTTGGATCATTAGGAAATTTTTTTATTTAATCGGATGAATTTTTTAGAAAAGTTTAAATTATTTCTGAAAGTAACTGTAATTTACCCAAAAAATATCCAGAACTCCAAAAATTTTTGGAAAAATTGCAAGAAGTGGGATTTCGGTATAAACGGCTAAACGCAGGATCTTAGAACATTCCTTGAAGGACCTGTAGTTTGGGATTTTTTAAAATGGATTTCAAGGTTTTCAAAGGATTTTTTAAAAGTTACTGGAGTGTAAAAGGATTCAAAAAAATTTCCAGATTCTGGAATGTTCCTTGCAAGATTCTTAAAACCAAACTGTTTCTTAATGTATCTCTAATTTATCCTGAAAATGTCCAGAAACCTAGAAACCCGGATAACAAAATTATTTCTCAACACTTTCCTATTAACCCAGAAGACTCTAAAGGACTTCAGAAGGATTGCAGGACATCTTTTAAAGGGCTTGCAATTAGGTCAAGAAATTTGTCTTAAAAATATATAAATCACTAGGTATTCTCTAGAGTTTAATAATATTTACAGAATTATGAATAATACAAAGGGTTTGTCAAAAGTTTCTTGGATATTAGAGGATTCTGAAAGGTTTTCCAGATCCTGGAATATTTCTTCTTGAAAATTTTCCTGACTTTCTTAGAATCCCAAGGCTGATTTAAGCAGATTTCTCGGCAATAATAGCACTATTGACAATAACGCCCACAGCTATAGATAAATGTTTACTTTTAGCTACAGATAAATGTTTACATTTAAATTTAAAAAGAGTTTCAAATTTAATCTCAGCAAGTCCATAAATCAATAAAACTAATTTCACATCAAGACAGGCGAAAGGACCAATTCTTCTAGTGACAAAGACAAGAAGTTGTGGGTATGTATGTTACTTTTGCTGAAGCGTTTTATTTGTCTATTAATTTCTCATAGAACTTGTTTTTAGCCAAAGCTTTTGTGAAAAACCTAAACAAATTATTGACAAAATAGCCATTCGCATAGCCATTTTACTTCTTTAGAACAAAATGACCCTTTCAAAAGGGAGCCAGTTAGAACCATTTTATCAGTCGGGCGTAAAATCGTAAAGCACAATGAGCGTGGGTGATTTTGACGAATGATGATACCTTTACCTGTCGTCCGAAAGTAAAAACGAATCAGGTGTGCAAACGGGTGCGTTCCCACAGATCAGGTCCGCTTTTTTCCCAAATTTATGTGTATCAAAGGGTCCGTTTCCCACATTCTGACCTTTTGTTGGCGCTGCGGCCCTCGAATATTTGTGGTCGCCATTGAATTTAGCATTCCATTCATCAGATAGAATATAACGTGTATAAAAGGGAGGCTCGGTATCATGAAATGTCTCCTAACGGCGCTTTTTCTCTCTCCGTCTCTCTCTCGCTCAATACGCACGCACTAACTAATGTTTTATTAATGTAAATTTATCTCCGCGAGCCTTCCGGACAGTTATCCGAAATTATAGGGTATATACGCTGAAAAATCTAAATATCTTAATAAGTAAAGATGCCTTCGTATACGCGATCCGATCTAATGCCTGTAATCGCCTCGCCAACAAAACCCAAAAATGCTATATTACGATACGGCTTCTCGTGTTGAGCAACGGAACCGGTATCAACCCATCGGCATAAATTAGTATATTACGACAATTATCTTTCTCAACGTGGACCACCTCGTAGGTCCACACATGCATTCCCTCTATAGTGCGAGGAGATTATCAATTTTTCACACTATTTAGTTCCGTTTTAAGCGATTCGACGTACGGGACGGTGGATGATTGTCCAGAATTGCCTTAAACAATAACAGAAAGACTCGCTGATGAAGAACGTCATACAATTATAACCCACGGATTGCTGCGAGCTTCAAGAATAATAGGCGTAATACTACTGGACGATCCCTCAATTTGGTGCGCTCAAGGGAAACATGGAAGAAATATGGTAGATAGATGGGAAAACTTTCAATAAGAGAATCTAATTTAGGTTAAGTTACAGAAAACAAAATTATGTTGAAAATAAGTCACGCGAGAAGATTTATACTACGAGGCCGTCAGGCCGAGTGGTATAAATTTTCAAGTGACTTAGGAAACATAACACGCGAGTGGCATACAATGTTTTATCCAACAAGTGGAAGGAATCCTTTTTTTATGAGATAATAATTAATAAGTAATTAATAAGCTCAGTACCCTATAAATGTCGGAATGACGTGAAGGTGACTTTTTTACATTTTGTTAAAATATAATTAATTTAAACTAAATTAATTAAATTAATTACTTCAAATTCGAATAAACCGTTAGCGTTTTCCTTCAATTTCAATATCAATGTGAATTCTGCTTGTAATAGTAGTACTAAATAAATAGAATACTACTTTAAATATGAACGTGAGTTATAATCTATAACTCACTAGGTAGTTATATTGACACTGTACAAGTTTTACTTGTCTAAAATGATATTAATAATGACAGTCATAACTGTCATGTATTGGATAAACTTTATTATACACTTTAGATAGTAGAAGAAATGCTCAAAGTTTAGGAAAAAAGATTCTAGTGAATTTTGAGAAAATTTCAAGAGGGTGAAGTGCTCTTAGGGAAGATTTATCCAAAAATGTTATTAAAATTCATTATATGTATTCGACAGTGGAACAAACGTTAAACGATTTATAAAGTGGATTTAGAGAGAATTTCAAAAAGAAAAGCGTAAACTACCCGATTTTTGGTCAATTTTGATAAAAATCTTACTGGAAGTTCCTGGTACGCTACAAACACTAGATATGAAATTTGAATGTTTTGAGACTTAATTTCCATAAGCACACAAACTTTTCCAAAGAAAGTTTTTAGTCTCAAGAGGTCTCGAAACGTGTAGAATTGCTAACAACTCAAATCGGAAAAATCGACGCAATTACAATACTTCCATATAAGAGTGCTTCATGTGAGAAAATAATTTAAATTTTGTAATGGTGAAATTGAAATACACATCAATCATAATTCATCACTAGGCGAAATAAAAAATGATGCGTCCATCAGACACGTAATTTATTATAAACATTCGATAGAAGAATAAATATTTACTGGTCAAAATAAAAACAATTCAACAGGTGGTTTTCGAAAAAATTTCAAAAACCCTAAAAATAACATTAGAGTGCCCTTCTGAAACGATTTAGTTAGAAATGTTAATAAACCCTACTATGAACATTTATGATATTCAAAATCTAAAAACAATTCTTAAGGCGAATTTCAAGAAAATTTAGGAAAACCGAAAAGCGACAAGAATAAAATGTCTTCAGAGCTGTTTATCAAAAATGTTAGTAAACTTTAATAGTTATACATATTGGACAACAAAATAAATATTCAAAACTTGAAAAATCTTTCTGGAGAATTTCGAAAAAATTTCAAAAGCCCTAAAAACAAGAATAGAGTGCCCTTTAGAAACGATTTATCCCAAAATGTTACTAAATTCTATTATAAACATTAGAAAATATGTAGAATAATATTCAAAATCTAAAAACAATTCTTAAGGCGAATTTCAAGAAAATTTTGAAAAACCGAAAAACGACAAGAATAAAATGTCCTTAAGAGATGTTTGTCAAAAATGTTAGTAAACTTTAATATACATATTTGACAACAGAATAAATATTCAAAACTTGAAATATCTTTCTGGAGAATTTCAAAAAATTTCAAAAGCCCTAAAAACAACAATAGAGTGCCCTTCACAAACGATTTATCCCAAAATGTTACTAAACTCTATTATAAACATTTGAAAGTATGTAGAATAATATTCAAAATCTAAAAACAATTCTTAAGACGAATTTCAAGAAAAAAATCGTGATGTGTTCATCAAAGTACTTTCTCATATATAGGGTGTTTCAATATGCGTTTGCCAAATCCGAACGGGCAATAGATACGGTTAATTTAAGCAAATAAAAAGTTTATTTTATACTACTTCAATGGTAGAATATATATTCTAAATTTAAAATAAATTCTTGTAGCAAATTTTGAGAAAAATTCAAAAACCGAAAAACCACAAGTATAAAGTGCTCTTCACAGATGATTTAGCCGAACACGTTACAAACCTTTTTATACATATTTAATTGCACAATAAATTTTCAAAGTTTAAAAAGAATTCTTGGAACGAATTCCGAGAATAATACAAAAAACCCAAAATCGACAAGTATAAAGTATCCTTCACAGAAGATTTAGCCAAAAACGTTAGAAAACTTTTTTATACGTATTCAATAGTAGAATAAATATTCAAGGTTTAAAAAAAATTCGTGGAGTGGATTACGAAAAAAATTGAAAAAACCGAAAATTGACAAGTATAAAGTGCCCTTCACAGAAGATTTAGCCAAAATCATTAAGAAACTTTTTTATAGGTATTTAATCGTACAATAAATATTCAAAGTTTAAAAAAAATCCTTGCAGCGAATTTCGAGAAAAATTCAAATCACCGAAAAATGACAAGAGTAAACAATCCTTTTATCCTGGCCGATTTTAATGAAAAGCTTATTCTGACGTCCTGGTATGGTACAAAGTGTAAATACAAAGTTTTGACCGTTTGTGGTTTTTGGTTTTTGAGAAAATCCTACCACATACACACATACACACATACACACATACATACAGACGGTTTTCCAAAAACATGTTTTTTGGACTCAGGGGACCTCAAAACGTTCAGAAATGCTAATAACTCAATTTCGAAAAATCGACCCGATTACAATACTCTCTCATATATGAGTACCTCATATGAGAAAGTAAAAACGACAAGAATAAAACGTCCTTCAGAGATGTTTGTCAAAAATGTTAGTAAACTTTAATATACATATTCGACAACAGAAGAAATATGCAAAATTTGAAAAATCTATATGGAGAATTTCGAAAAAATTTCAAAAGCACTAAAAACAAGAATAGAGTGCCCTTCAGAAACGATTTATCCCAAAATGTTACTAAATTCTATTATAAACATTAGAAAATATGTAGAATAATATTCAAAATCTAAAAACAATTCTTAAGGCGAATTTCAAGAAAATTTAGGAAAACCGAAAATCAACAAGAATAAAATGTCCTTCAGAGATGTCTGCCAAAAATGTTAGTAAACTTTAATATACATATTTGACAACAGAATAAATATTCAAAACTTGAAAAAACTTTCTGGAAAATTTCGAAAAAATTTCAAAAGCTCTAAAAACAATAATGGATTTATCCCAAGATGTTACTAAACTCTATTATAAACATTAGAAAATATGTTGAATAATATTCAAAATCTAAAAACAATTCTTAAGGCAAATTTCAAAAAAATTTAGGAAAACTGAAAAACGACAAGAATAAAACGTCTTTCAGGCAAGTTTCTCAAAAATGTTAGTAAACTTTAATATACATATTTGACAACAGAATAAATATTCAAAACTTGAAAAATCTTTCTGGAGAATTTCGAAAAAATTTCAAAAGCCCTAAAAACAAGAATAGAGTGTCTTTTAGAAACGATTTACCCCAAAATGTTACTAAACTCTATTATAAACATTTGAAAATATGTAGAATAATATTCAAAATCTAAAAACAATTCTTAAAACGAATTTCAAGAAAATTTAGGAAAACTTAGGAAATTTAGGCTTTACTTAGAAATGTTAATAAACTCTATTATATAAATTCGATATAGAGTCAATATCAAAAGTTAAGAACAAAATATTGCAGTGGATTTTGAGTTCCAAAAATCTAAAAATGATAAGAGCTGAAAGTGTCCTTTAGAGAAAATTTAGCCAAAAATGTAATTAAGCTTTATATTAAGAGTTTGAAAAAATTCTTGGGGCAAATTTTGAAAAAAATTCAAAAAACTGAAAACTGGTAAGAGTAAACTACCTCTTTATCTGGGCCGATTTTAATGAAAAGCTTATTAATATTAAATTGGAACCATTTGCGCTCTTTGCCTTCGGGAAAAAACGTACTTCAGACACACATACCGACATTTTTTCAAAAACTTTTTTACTCAGGTTTTAAAGCGTCTAGAAAAGCTAATAACTCAATTTCGAAAAATGGACCCAATAATTTTTCATATATAAGTACCTCATATGAGAAATTGGGAAAATGGCTAACTAAGAGAAGACGAAAAGGAGCACCAATAAGATACTATGTGGGTCTGACGAAGTTGTGGAAGAATCTGGAAGCAGAAAATTAAAAAAGTAGATGAATCAATACAGATTGGGTTAAGGAATCAACTAAAGCACCAAATATAAGATCCCACATTTGCATACCAAAAAGATGACAACACAGGCAAACGTAGAGGAAAACCAAAAAGGCGTTGGTCTATGAAACTACAGAGTATCTAAAAAGTGAGTACCGAAGAAAATTGAAGAAAGGTGTAGAACGCCTGTACGTTCGTAATTATCATTATACACTGAACGAGCAGTACCGTTGGTGTTTCTCATGGGTGTCCCATTTGACAGGAAGAGCCCCATTTTCCCAAACCAGCCAATTCATTTAAAACAACAAGATTCCCGAACTTTTGGGAGAGTTAAAACCTCATCACTCATCCACCGGAGAAAAAAAAACCCGGTACTGCTAACAAATCGTACTATAATAGCTCCGTTTTACTCAAAAACCAAAACGAAGACACAAAGCGAGAGAAAGAGAGGAACCCATCTACCATAAAGCCTAACACGAAATTAACTCTCTCGGAGCACTTTAGCGGAGTGCCGTGAGAACGGTTCTCGTGACTCCTTCTCTTATCCTCCTCTCCTCTCTGCTCTTCTCCTCCTCGGTATTCCGTTCATCACCGATATACCGATATATAAGCGCGAGTCTTCTTCATGCCGAAAACGACAACCTAACCTTTCGACCGTTAATAATTTTACTTATGCGGCGTTTTAATCGACCAACGGTACCACGGCAACATTGAAGGATGGAGATGCGGCCTTGTGGAAACCTTCTTCCTGGATTCTGACCAGTTTTCTATTTGGGACGGTCTAATAAGGAGTCGGTGATATGTGGATGAAGATCTTGGTAATTTCGGTAGTACTTTGGTTATATGCTTGGAGTTGGAGTTTTGATTCCTATTTGAGTCTAAACGTTTCCATCCAAAGATTTCTATGCCGTTTGGTACATATTTTCATCTTTCATCAACTCTGGGCAGTAGGTCCAATGTTTGTGACCACCTCCAACCACAGAAAACCCCAAGGGTCATTTTGTAGGACTTCCAAGGTCTCCGTGGGTACTCTTTAGTACTGGTCAAATCGTTAGGTATCTCTTCACAATGGAAAAAGAATGTAGATTTATGAAATTTTAAAAGTTATGTTTATTGAAATACTAATAATTTAACCTTGACGTCTCCGCACGTCTACGTGACAGGCTGATGTACCAATTTAACAAAACTAAAAGTTACCAAAAGTAGTGTAATAATATGAATATTATTACACTACTTTCGATGTAATAATGAGATCATTAGATCATTCATTTCGGAGTCGTGTTAACTGTTTGGTGGCAACTCGTGTTACAATTGTTTGTATTGTCGATTGCCTGCTCTAGAGGTGGCGACTGTGGTCTGAATTGGAGAGTAGCTAGAGCGGCGCGATAGCGCCGCGCTAGCTACCAATCGTTTCTATACATGACGTATATAGATATATATATTATATAAAGCTATGCTTCCCCTCCCGGTCATTCCCAGAGTACCTCATTTCGTTTTTTCATCTATCAACTATTGCTATGAATGTTATTTTTAATGTACCTGAGGTAAACCATGGTTATGTTAATGCAAAGGACTGTTAAAAACTATGAAACGTGTCGCGGGACACGAGTTAGGAACTTTAGTTCCTTTTAATTAATAACCAATTTTTTTTTAATTACTTCTTAAAAAAACTGTAATGTTGAACGTGAAACAGCGACAGTAAGACGGGCGTATAATACACAGCATTGGCTCTATAAGTAAGGCAATGGAATATCGTTCTCAATGTGTTGAATCAATAAATATATACACACATATAAATATAAAAATTAATTTTACTCTGGATGAAACTTCATTTAACAAAAACATACAATAGTATTAATTATAAAAATCTTATCATCAAGTTGATTGGTACGAACTACATATTAAGTATTCAGATCTAGTCAGTGCATTCGATCATTGAAACAAAGACAGCGAACGACTCAACGAGAGAGAGAGAGAGAGAGAGAGAGAGAGAGAGAGAGAGAGACAGAGATAGCGAGCGGCTCGGCAGCGTTCGTAGTGGCTCGGCTCGGTAACGCATTCCGGTAACGCATTCCATTTCACGGTCAGATTTTTTGCTGCGCGACCACCCTCGCTCCCCAACATCTGACGTAAGGAACTAAAGTTCCAAAAAATTTTGCAATACCCCAAGTGAAAAGTTATATACGCGTACCTAGAAAATATTTTTTATATTGAGAAAAATATGAAATTTCGCCGAATCTCAAAATACATTTAAAATTAATTAAATTTATGTGACTGCTTTTAGATTTGTATTGTATTTTTATATTATTTTTAAATTTATTTAAAATAATCATTAAATATCAAGTCAATTTTTTTTAAATTATAAATAATTTAATTATTAAAATCTGATCGATCATTAACACTACGATCAGCATCATCTATTTCTATATTTTCATTTCAAACGCCGGCCCTGGAATTCTCGCCTGAATTATGGATTGCAGAGTTATTAGATGTTGCTTGAGGTTATTAAATATTAAAACTCCCATAGGAAACTTTAATAAACAATTGTAGTGAGTTTTGCGAATATGTGAGTTTGTGTCAGTATTTTACATAAACGTCAAAACTTCAAAACTCCTTTATGAAAAGTGCTGAAACTCATCAAAACACTTCAATCAACAACTGTTAGTAAATTCTATAATAATTTAAGTTTATATATTTGTTAATAAATTTTTGAAATCATTGCGAGCTGCTACTTTATCTAATTAGTACTGTCAGATTGCGAAATGGACATGGAAAATTTAAAAAAACTCCTTCATACAAATAGGTAAAACTCGCTAAACTTCCCAAGAAGACTTCAGTAAGCAATACGAGTGAGTTTCAATATAAAAATAATTAATATTTGCAATTAGTCATCGTGGCAAATTGCAACTACACACGTTCAGTTGTGTCAGTATTTTACATAAAACGTCGTAACTTCAAAACTGTATTATTAAAAGTGTTGAAACTCACTAAACTCCTCCAAAACACCTCAATCAACAACCTTTCGTGAATTTCATATTAATTTGAGATTATTTTGAAAAATTTGAACTTACAAAATTACAAATTTGTCTTCGAGATGATTACACAATATTTATGTTACAATTTTTATTTTGTACAATGTTGTCTTCCGAAAACTCAAGTATTTAAAAAAGTGTAATGAAGTTGTGATCATTATATTGTGACTAGAAAAAAGTTGGTAGGTTTTCCGAAATTTGGATTTGAATTTTAAGTACTTACACACACTTACAAATAGATTTTTTGTTTTACATACCTGTTCGTAAAATGTGAGAGAACATAATATTGTGACGCGAAATGTAAACATCAGCGTGAAGCGTGCTCCATCTTATCTGACGCAGGCGGCGCATTTCAAAAGGGACCATAAAAACTCTTCTCGAATAATCGGGAACGTCAAGAATAAGCCGGAAGGTTCTCGAAAAGACATTATTAGGGATATATAATTACGAGCCGGAAACAGTGCGATAAGCCGACTAGCGATAAGTGTACAAATAAATTAGCGCGTTAAGTGTCTAACATAAATTAGTTAGTTAAGGGATAGACTAAATTAGCTAGGTAGTGCTAAGAACTGTAAAAATAGATTAAAATAAACGTTGCGATATTTTTTTAAAAATTTAATTCTTTATCTGTATTTAGCTGAGTAGTAAGTTGTTTACTTGAAGTACTTATTGACGTAGCAAATGTTACATCGTCATTTTTGTCACTATAATTAATATCATAATTATCATCATGATCGTAATTAGTATCAATCTATAAAGATAGAGCTTATGTTTCTTAATAGAAGTGGAAGAAGTTTGTGTAGTAATGATGTTGATGACCAGGCAAGACAACCAGCATGACTTCAGTAGACGTATTAAATGTACATTAAGTGCATTAAATCGTACTAACTTATTGCTCTGAGAAGTTAGAATTTGATGGTTTTTAACATTACAAAAAAAATCAAAATTATTGAAATATAGTCTCGAACTGTATTTTGTACTTGAACTGTAAACATTTTTAAATGTTACGAATTTACTCAAAACGAAAAAAATATTATTTGTAAGCGACGTCGTTCTGAGGTAATTCCGGTCAAAGCGGCATATGGTAACATTTGGAACAACCTGCCAGGGACACCCTGTAAGTATAACGAAAATGATCTCCGACCCACCGCCTCGCACATCCTTACGAAGGTAAAACTAAACGGAAAAAATAAAAGTGTACCTACAACATGACGAAATTCGATGCCCCCCACGTCCGACGCATCATCTTTTAAACGATTTCCCCCCGATACTTGCACTTTTACTACTTCATTAAGTTCCGCGTTTGCTTTCCAGATGTTCCCGGTATTATATATACATTATTTTTTTCCGTCTCTCTCACCCCACCGATCGCGTTACCGAAAGGTCTCCTAATTGGACCGAAATTAATACGCCCCCTCGGAAAATCCTTCGTTAGAAACCCGCCGTGTTTACTTTGTGCGGAGTTTACGTATAGAGGCGTTTTCCCTTTTGTTCGCGGTTTGTTTTTTCCGAGGGAAAAGCGATCTGCGAAATTTATAGAGCGAACGTTGCGCTCGGGAAGCGGACAATAAACCGAAAAGCGCGTAAAATATTCATTCGGACAACAATGAGGGAAAGCGATACGGATGGGTCCGGGCCGAAAAAAATATAATAATGGAAAAAGGGATAATGGGGGCGGGGGATTATAAAATTCCATCTTTTACGGGATGAAAACACGGTAGCGTTGTTCGAGGATTCGATTTACGGTCGTTCGGATTAACGAGGTTCCCCATGGGAGATTTGATGCCCAAAGTGTAAGCAAGGAAGTGCTTACATTAAATACAAATTGTTACTCCAGAAGGTGGAGTAACAAAAGTAGTACCAATATCAAGGAGACTTTTAAGGTAGCTCCACAACTGTCTTTGATGGTTTGAGCATGTTACGAAGAATATGTGTAAATGAGTTGACCATGCATTCTTTTTAAAGTAATAACTTACACGCGCGCTTGATAAAAATAAAGGTTTCTAGATGGGGTAAAATCTTCAACTTGCCGTCAGCATGAAATCTGTTACGCTGCGAGTCATCCTATATCCAAACGCGTGTTATAAGTGTAAGACTGATTTTATTTATCTATTACTTTCTACCTCTTTTACTTCCATTCCTTCTGCTTTTTGAATTTTTATTTATATTTCGCCTAGAGAAGACAACACGTGGTTCGCCTTATATGAGATAAGCTCGAAATTCCGTTCTTAAAGTGGAATATTATCGAAACACGACTTAAGTGTCGGGCCCATCCCTAAGAATGGGAAAAGGGAATATTATGAGTACCTACGTTACAGTTTTAAAAAGGCGTGTTAGTCGTATATCTTCGTTCATGAGAGGTGGTGTTGTTTCGTGATACATATTTATTTAACTGTGCAAAAGACATTAGTATTGAGCAGAGTAATTGGAAGAAGCCACTAATTGGTGAGTTTATCACTGAGCCATTCATTCTTCTACTGTTGATTAACTAACTAACTCTTTAATTAATTAACCGTCGATATTTAGAAATGAGAAATATTCGTAGTTGTCTCTATTTGGTATTCCAAACATTATAGTCAGTCACGGTTAGCACGGTGCCGCCTTTTATCTCAAGGCAGGGTACTTCGCGCGTCTCTCCCTTAGTACTCATTGCACGTTCTTGGGGTAATTGCCACTAGTAGGTGACGGGTACCTTGCGCGTCCCTCCCCTGGTACCATTGCACGATCAGTACTAGTGTATTGCGTTTTCCTAGGATCTCGGGTGGTACTTCGCCCGTCTCTCCCTTAGTACCATTGCACACTCGGCCCTAGATGTTTATGATATTGGTGTTCCCTAGTAGCTGGGGCGGGTACTTCGCGCGTTTCTCCCTTAGTACCCCCTGCACGCCCAGTACTAGTATGTTTGAGGTCTGGTGGGTATTTTGCGCGTTACTTCCCTAATACCCATTGCACAAGCCAGACGAAAATAGAGAGAAAAACGATGAAGTATTATACTGTCTGATTTATATTTGTCCTGATTACTTGATTCTACAATTTCACCAAGTCTAAAGTAATAGAATTTATTATTGTCTATAAATTAACAGAGAGAATGAGTTGCTCAAAGTCGTTTTTATTTCTTTGTTCCAGAAGTGCCGTCGTCTCGATCTAAATCGTCTTGATCTTAGTCGTCTCGAACCTAAGACCCCTCGCCATCTGGCCCACACAGACATTTTTTTTATTAGACAAGTCAAGTGCCTATACTTCATTTACTCTCATTACTATTATTATTATTATTATTATTATTACATATTAATATAATCACTTATATGGATTATTACTATTATCATAATTTTATGCTCTACAAATTAATTAAAAGGGGGAGTATGTACTACATAAGTATATACAATATACCTATATACACATGCAGAGTACACAGAACGTGTTACATAAGATACATGTATAAAAAGTATTTAGTGTTTATGACTGTGATAATTGTACTATAATTTAGTACAACCCAGCAACTTAGCAGAGTGGTTTTTTGGGATTTATTACGCTTTAATAATTGATTAAAAAAATATTCCAACTAATTTTATACCGTAAATCACATAAATATCCAGAGCAAACCAAGATGTAAAATATCTTAAAACGTTATTTTTGAAAATTGCAAGTATATTTTTTCACAATTTTCACAAATCTATCATTTTTGACTTTGACAAAATTTGATTTTACGCCTTCGAATTACTAGTTTTCAGAAAGTCTACACTAGTCAGCACAGGGACATTGGGCCCAAGGCCCTTAAATCCCATAAACTAATTTATAAACACCCTGTATACATGTAATACGTTGGGGAAGACGTCGCCATCGATCAACTTCGACAGGTGTTTTGTTTGTCGATTAATTAGACACGCCTGAAAAAATGCATCGACGGCGTATGTTTGCCTAAAAAAAAAATAATTTAATCGACGGCGACAGTACGAAGATCGAACGTGAGGCTGATTGTTTGTCGAGTTTTTATCTAATTAAAAACGAAAACGTCGCCTTATCGAACGACAGATCGACGGGAAGGTCGAAATTTCCTTTAAACTCGAAGGTTAATAACTCAAATACACTACTAATTGTTAGGATTCAGTAGTAATTATAGGTTATTTTTATTATATTGTGTTTTATAGGTATATTGTCGGTTGGTTGTCATTCCAAAATTACAGTTAAATTAAAACAAAATTTTTAAAAAGTCTTCTTGTTGAATTTATTGATTTGTAATGAGGTGATCTAAGATCGAAAAATTTAACAACCAAAACTCACTAAAACTAGTGCCGGTAAAGTGTTACAAAGTTAACAATTATACGAATGAACAATTGTTCCATAACAATTATTGAAATCAACAATTCTTACCAGTTATTCGAAAGACAGGTAGGTACATATATCCAAATAAACAATTTTTTGAAAAATACTGTGTTACCAAAATCCTTTTTTATTTTTTTGATAAAATTTTGGAATAAATCTTCTCTAAAAGGCACATTATTCTTGTCATTTTTGAGTTTTTGGAAATTTTCTCAAAATCCACTTCAAAATTTTTACCTAAACTGTATTGTACTATCAAATGTATATAATAAAGTTGAATAACTTTTTTGGATAAATCTTCTCTAAAGGGCACTTTACTCTTGACATTTTTTGGTTTTTGGAATTTTCTCAAAATCCACTACAATATTTTTTCCTAAATTTTGAGTCCTGTACAAGTTGAGTTCTTAGAATGTATATAAAGTTTAATAACATTTTGGGATAAATCTTCTCTAAAGGGCACATTACTCTTGTCATTTTTGAGTTTTTGGAAATTTTCTCAAAATCCACTTCACAATTTTTACCTAAACTGTATTGTACTATCAAATGTATATAATAAAGTTGAATAACTTTTTTGGATAAATCTTCTCTAAAAGGCACTTTACTCTTGACATTTTTTGGTTTTTGGAATTTTCTCAAAATCCACTAGAATATTTTTTCTTAAACGTTGAGTACTGTACAAGTTGAGTATTTCGAATGTATACAATAATGTTTAATAAAATTTTGGGAGAAATCTTCCCCAAAGGGCACTCTAGTCTTGTCATTTTTAGGTTTTTGGAAATTTTCTCAAAATCCACTTCAAAATTTTTATATAAACTGTATTGTACTATTAACTGTATATAATAAAGTTTAATAACTTTTTTGGATACATCTTCTCTAAGGGGTACTTTACTCGTGTCATTTTTGGGTTTTGGGAAATTTTCTCAAAATCCACTCGCTACTTTTTTCCTAAGCTTTGAGTGTTGTACTATCGAATGTATTTAATAAAGTTGAATAACATTTTTGGATGAATCTTCTCTAAAGGGCACCTTACTCTTGCAATTTTTGGGTTTTTGGTAATTTCCTCATAATCCATTCCAAATTTGTTCCCTAAATTTTGAGAGTGTTTTGTACCACCGCATGTGTATAATAAAGTTTAATAACATTTTTGGTTAAATGGTTTTTGAAAGACACTTTATTCTTGTGATTTTTCAGTTTTTCGTAATTTTCTAGAAAATCCACCTAAACAATTGTTTTTAAATTTTGAATGTGTATTCTACTATCGAATGTGTATAATAAAGCTTAACAACATTTTTGGCTCAATCGTTTCTAAAGGGCACTATACTCTTGTTGTTTTTCAGTTTTTCAAAATTTTCTCGAAATCCACCTGAAGTATTTTATTGTTTTCAAACAATAAATGTTTATTTTACTAACAAAGATTTATTCAAAAATATGAAGAAGAAACATCGCCATCTACACTTAGAGAATAAAAATTGTTTTCAAAAATATGGTATTTATTTTTTGGGAAATCATTATGCCGCCTTTAAATTAAAAATTAAAAATTAAATCTTTTTAATAGCTGTATTTTCCATAAAAATACACATTGAAATTTGAATGAAATAAAAGACCGCCAAAACCCTATCTCATAAGTCACATGACTTCGTGACGTCACATGTCAGTAAATTTTCAGAATCCAATCGATGAATCAGATCAAAACAATGTTATTATTCATGATGTGAAATTGCGCTTGCATCAATAACTTTGTTTATAAGTGGGATTTTTCATGTATATTGCATAACATCTATATATTAAATTTTTATACACACTTTTGGTACATTTCTACTGAATGCTTTCACAAAAATGATCCTTGATTGTATGTATAGTTCTTTAAATATATGCAATAAATTCGGTAATTACTCATTGACTGACACTAAAAACTAGAAATCGCTTGATAATGTAGAAACCTTCCACTGTGACGTCACCATTTTCAGACAGTTTTTCATCACGTCGCCGAACTTCAAATCCAAACCTTCAATCTAGTTTTGGATACCTATAAATAACATATTTTTGGAGAAACTAGAGAAAATATTATTAAAATGGCTTAGTATTGCAACAGTTGGAACCTTATTCGCCTATTTCTCTAGAGACGTCACATCAAAGTGACCGTTAATTCGGTAATAATTCCGCCCTCCGTGCCACTTTCGAAGAAACCCTCCCATGAAAACCCAACCGCTTCGACGATTCCACATAGTAATAAGTTACAATAAAATCCCAACGTAACTTACGCAAACTATCCTTCGGAGGATATCTGGAAACGTTCGTAATTTATAGACAATCCCAGAAATTGCGCATAAAACTCCCCTTAACATATTCAGTCAATAAAAACTCTCGTTTTCAGTCGGCGAAGGTAATTTACCGGATTCCCCTTCTCGGGCTTATCGAATTTTCAACTCGCTCGCATTATTTTTATAACCAACAGTGAAAAGTTCGTGTTCGGTATCATCGCCCGACGACGACGTTGTATATATTTATCTTAAAAGCCCCAATATTTGCCCCCATACAAGACTTTATCTTGTCCCGACTACACACACACACACACACACACTTAAAGGACAGCGCTTTTAACGAGCGACCTGTTGGATACCCTTTTTATCGTCACTTACGTATATGAACATATCAAGCTCATATTTACGGTTGGGCTTTTAAAAAGAGGTGGAATTCAAATCGTCCTCGCGATAACACCTGAATTATCTCTCGGGCCATTAAGAGAATATCCTTAATGCTTCCTAGAAATCTCGCGTAGGATTTTTATTGGGATTCTTATTGGGATTCCTCGCGTAAGTTCCTCCGCGTTCCGAACCTAATTTCGTAACTTTTGTGCTCGCAGGAAGTCTCATTACCGTCGCGTAATAATTATATTGCCTAAAATCTTGATGCCGGCGCGGGATTAATTAAAAAAACCGTCATAAATAATTCAAGAAATAAATTAGTTTTACAAATAATTACGAGCGGTAAGAGGTAGCTTCTAACTGTTCTCGCGCCATTAAATCCACTCTCATTACCTGCAGAAAATTAAATTTCTAATCTGTCCGGTCGCCTTATCGAATAAATTTACCTGTTCGGGCTCGGCGTGAAATTTAAAACGTACAAGTAAATAGATTTTGAAACGTTTCCTGGTACACGCAGTGATAAGATGTTAATGAACCCGTTTGCGGTAATGAGTTACACCGGAATTAGTCCGGTGGGTGCAGTGCCCATGTATGCGACAGTTGTAAATGGGAAAAATGCTTTCGCATATGTTTAATCTAAATTGCCTTTTACGTAGCTACGTAAAAGCCATTTGATGGACAACACGGAAAAGCTAGAATTTTCCGCCATTTCAGTCCATTTCCATGCGCCAACACTATTAACTTCTAGTGTCTATCTATATTTACTGCCCAATACAGTTTAAGCGTCTCATAACTGCTATCCCAACTTCTTTCCTGATAGACATCACTTAGAAGCTTATGTAGAGATATCTACTACTTTCTCATATAAGAGGAAGTATTGTAATCGTGCTGATTTTCGGAATTTGAGATATTGGCATTTTTGAACGTTTTGAAGTCGTTTTCTCAGAAACTATAAACAGTGGAAAGTTGAAATTTTGTATTTAGACTGGGTCTCATGAAAACTCGCGACCACAAAAATTTCATCAGAATCAGTTAAGGGAAAAGGGCACTTTACTCCTGTCATTTTTAGGTTTTTTCGGATTACCTCAAAAACTGGTCCAACGCTTTTTTCCAACTTTGTATGTTCACTTCATTACTCAAATCTTATTGATTGCCGTTAACGTCATCTTGACTGAACTTCTGCGAAGGGCCCTTTACTCTCGTGAATTTTCAGTTTTTCTCAATTTTCTCCAAAACGGCTTTACCCATTCTTACCAAATATTAGAAATGAGCTGATCTGACTAATTGCCACAACTTTTATTTGAAACATTTTTTTTCTAAAACCTCCCAAAAAGGCACTTCAATAATGTTGCCATGAATATTTGGTCCGGCAATATAAGAGTCTTATGATGTTACACATCGCCATTCTTTTAGTTAGTAGAGATTGACAAATAGCCGGTAACTAAATTTTACCTATGAAGTACCTAAAATTAACTTAATACACTCGTGAGTATCTGGCAAGCACTTGATGTTATAAATTTACTGTATTACTGTCACTGTATTTACATTCCATTGAAGAGTTTGAAATTAACTTCAGTTCTGGAGAAGAGTGAAATTGGGTTCGTTTCTGGAGGACAAAGGGAAAGATTGAAATTTATTTTCTTTTCCAGAAAATTTGGGGACATAATTTAAGGGATAATTTAATAAGCAATTTTCATAATCTTAATTACCTATATTTGTATATATTATTATTTATTATATCAATTATCTTTTATTTATTTATATTATTTAAATTAATCCTGAATATCTTAATCTCAAAGACAAGAACAAGTTTAAAATGTAAAATCTGTGGATGTGGAGTAGATAAATTGTCTATTTATATATTTTAAATAGTTATTTGTGACAACTGTAGTTTTTCAACGACATTCTTAAAAAAGACGTGTATTTAATTCAAGCATTTTTTATTGTGCAATTATTAAATGAAATATTTTAATTCAATTACAATAATTATTAATATTTATAATATAAATGAAATTTCTATAAGTATTATAATTAATTATAACAATAATTAAATTAAATTAATTTCATAAATTTAATTACCATTTTATTGTCATTTTCAAAGGGAGTTGAGAAACTTGTAATAATTGTTATGAACTGCAATTGACGATATCTCATGAACATCGTTTTCAAAGGAATTTTCATAATTTTAATTCATTATATTTCTTTATATTGTTTATTACATCAAGTATTTTATTATCTATTTATGTCATTTATTTTAATTCTCAATTTCAAAGAAATTTTCACAATCTTAATCTTAATTCACTATATTTGTTTATATTATTTTTTATTATATCAATTATTTTCTTACCTATTTATATCATTTAATTTAATCCTCAATTTCTTAATATCAAAGACAAGAACAAGTTTAAAATGTAAAATCAGTGGATGTGGAGTACCTAGATAAATTGTTTATTTATATATGTTAAATATTATACTTGTTAAGTAGTTATTTGTGACAACTGTTGTTTGTCGACGACATTTTTAAAAAAGATGTTTATTTAATACTAGTAATTTTTATTATTTAATTATAAAATTAAATATTTTAATTCAATTGTAATAATTATTAATAATTATAATATAAATAAAATATTATTATATTATAATTAATTATAACAATAATAAAATCAAATTAATTTAATAAATTTAATTACTAATTTGTTGACATTTTCAATGGAAGTTGAGAAACTTTTAACAATAATTGTTATGACCTGCAACTGACTTAAAGTAACATGAAGTTTGCGTAATATCTCATGAACTTCATTTTCAAAGGAATTTTCATAATCTTAATTCATTATATTTGTTTATATTATTTATTATATCAATTATTTTGTTACCTATTAATATCATTTAAATTAATCCTCAATTTCTTAATCTCAAAGACAAGAACAAGTTTAAAATGTAAAATCCATGGATGTGGAGTAGATAAATTGTTTATTTATATATGTTAAGTAGTTATTTGTGACAACTGTAGTTTGTCGACATTTTTAAAAAGATGTTTATTTGGTATAATTATATTTTATTTTTCAATTATTAATTTAAATATTTTAATTTAATTATAATGATTATTAAGAATTATAATATAATTGAAATATTATTATATTATATTTAATTATAACAATAATTAAATTAAATTATTTTAATTTTAATTATTAATTTATTAAGTTATTTTCAAAGGAAGTTGAGAAACTTGTAATAATTGTTATGAACTGCAATTGACTTAAAGTAGCATAAAGTTTGCGAAATATCTCATAAAGTTTTAAAATTAGTTCCAAAGTTGATTAAAGCTAATTCTCTAAGATAATTATAACTATTGTATTCGGTCGACGAAATTCACATAAAATTACAATTGCTTGTTTAAAATGTAACTTCTAATGTTTTAAGATCAGTTTTGACACTATGTAACAAGTTGAGGAGTTTCTAAGAAATGTAGGACAACTGTAAAGAACAAATGACACATGAAAATCAGTTGTGATTGTCTTAATAAAATTACGATAACAAGGAGTTCTGATGCTTTGTTAGGAAACGAGCAATATCAATTACGTACTTGAAATGTAACTTGTAGTACTTATAGAAGAGTTCTGATTCATTCTTTATTGGTTTAAATGAAGATTGCAATAAATTGCATAGGGTGTCAGTATTATCAGGATATTAGTATGATCAAGTACTACTTGGAAACGTAGGTAAAAATATCATGTAGAACATCTAAAGTGATTGGGAATTACTGTTACCGTCCCTACATATTTTGGAAACACGTTTATACATTTTTCAAAATTCAATTCGTTACAAGCTATGCAACAAGCAATTGTAAAATTAGCTATTTTCTGGTTTATGAATACATATTATGGAATAAATGGCATAGATTTCTACCAGGGATTTTTCCTACTCGCTATATTGTTATATGCACAAAGTTCTCCAAAGCCACAGTAACCAAACGTTGAATTAAATCGATTTTTCGTCAACATGCATATTCATGGTGCGTTCTTATTTCTGTAAAACATGCTTCTGTGCGATAGAAATCGAAGTCCTAATAACAGTACAAATTCCATAATAACATCATCAGCCCATATCATTACAATATTATTAACCGAATAGCTTTCTATTAGTTCAACAATAACTGAAATTGTTTCCGTGCCATTTCTGCCGTATTATAATACCAAGCCATCAGTAATAAAACAAACTTCTCCGTAATAACCATACCGTGTAATAATACCATGGAATTAATAAGCGAAAGCCTTCCGTCTCTTTTCACAAACGCGAGTAAGACAAGACGACACGACGTTTCAATTTTAAGGTATGGCGGACGATTTGTATTCAACAACCTTGTGGGTGTGTCGTCGGTTTCCTTACCGGGAAAATTTGGGCTCGTCAAAAGACGAGGGCAAACATTTACCGAAGATCTAGAATGGTAGGGAAAAAGGAAGACGACAATTATTATTACGAAGAGCCAAAAGTCATTTCTGTGGGAATCGGAGACGTATCACCGCGAAGCACAGAATCGATGATATTGCGAAGAGATCGCGAAGACCTTTAAATGTTCGACCTACTTTCTAAGATTCCGTCCGTCGATGTGGGTTCAATAAATAATTCGAAAGCGAGAAGACGCTCGCTAAGCAGAAGATTTACTCCGCTGGGAAATTGTCTTGTACGAGTACGTTGTAGGAGCGGCCCGAGGTTATGCAAGTCGTACGGTTAAGATCATAGAAAAGAAGAAGTCTTTGAAACCCAGTACAGTCTTCTAATCACACGTTCCAAGCTTCAATACTCTAAGCGGCATGATGAGGTTCCTCTTTCTTATTCTGTTAAGTTTAAGGAAGATCCTACTTCATTAGGTTGTTGAATTGGGCCGTTCACCATTTTTCACGACGAGTGTGTTAATTGAAAGACGTTGCAAAAGTATACGAAGAGTACTTAAATCGACCTTAATAAAATAGTACTTAGCATTTATCTGTTCTGGAAATCGTCTTTTACGTGCAGGAAAATGGAATTTTCCGGGCTAGTACTGAAAAGAGTTTTTTATTACAAAATTGATGAAATTTTTTCCATGTTGTTTACTTTGTAACTATTGCCAACAAAATTGACAAACTTGATTTTTGTAGAATTTGTAAAAAAAATCCAAAAATTGTAAATTTCGTTTTTTACGATTTCCGGAAAAATTTAATACAAAACACGTCGATAACATCTCTTACTTGACTCAATTTAAGTAATGTGAGCTTTTCCAGAGTTTTATGTAAACTACTATTACTTTCAATCAGAGATATTGCAGAGCAGGAACTTACACTGCAATGACAAGACAACATACCCACATAACTTAGAAACCTAGTCAGCTACTAAGGTGCGAAGTTTTAGTACTTTTAAAGTCCTTTTTAATGTATGGTAAAGTCTCCTGAAGTACATATTGGTACATTAAGAACGCTCTAACCACGACAATCAATCAATCGTCAATAGATCATGGAGGAACTCTTAGAATGCAAGAATTAAATACTGTATTGCCGCAATTGTTATTGTAACAGTAATAAGCAATGGTATGCTCAGTAAATATTCAGATAACTTTATAAATACTAGTCGGCAATACCGCTAACGTCCAGCTGTGTGCTGCCGCCGTCGCCGCCGACGGAGTGGAAGGGAGATAGATGCGTCATCTCACTCCCGCATGGCTCACATTGGTTGTGTGGTGCCGGTCTCTCTTTCACTCGGATGCTGTAGTGGAAGAGAGATAGAGATGCGTCGCAAGGCAAACGCTAAGGTCGATTTCTGTCTATTGTTCTCGCTGTCGCTCTCGCTCGCACGCATGGGTCTGACGTAACGTTACAATGTTTTCTGGGACGTGTAGGTAGCCCGCATACCGATTTATAAGACTTATATCACGTCAATAACGTTAAGCACTAACGTTATTAAAGTATCCCTTATCACAAAATGCAACTGGCCACCACGTTCGGATGTCAAAATAACGTCGAACTTGTTACCGTTAGACACTGTAGTATATACTGTTGCAATATCTCTCTCTCTATTATAGTTAAAAGAAATCAATCACTCGCTCGCATATTATTCTTTCATATATTCCATTCCCCGAAATCCAATCATCGTCGAACGGAACTTAATAACCTAACTTTTTCCGATTTCCGTTTTTTCGAATATCGAAACGTCCATACTGCGCCTACTGACCCGAACGTAACGGTACCCGAAAATCGGGCATACCAGATTCACGTCAATAACGACGACGTTATTTTCGTGTTGGTGTGAAAGTCCATTTTGTTTATCGCGGCGATTACGGCCGTATGGAGAGGAAGAAGCGGCACGTAAACGAGAAGAAGAGACGCGCAGAGGAAGACGCGTAAGGCACGTCCAAGTGGGACACGTACACGTAGGAAGGAGATGCAGGAGATGATAAGATGGGTTGTTGACACCAGAAGATCACAAAGGTTGCGAGAGAAGATGTGTAAATGCGATGCGTGAGCTTCGAGGGATTAGAAAGAAGAAATTGGTTGAAGAGAAGGCGACATTGAAGCTGAATTTGGTAATTGGAGCTGATACTGAAGGTGCTTTGTGAATCAAAGAAGAAATGAGGTGAAATAAGGGAAGAAAATTATATGATAACAAAGGGCGACCAAGTGCAAGAACGCCAATGAAGTGGACGGATCACTTGAAGTTGCACTAGTTGCTTCAGAAATTAATCCAAAATATTAAAAAGTACGAAGATGCAGAAGACAATTTTGACTGTTGGACAAAGGTCATAAAATGTTAAAGATGGAAGATTATTCAGACGCTCATATGAAGATGATTTGAACACCTTCACTTTGTCAAAGGCAGAAGTGGACGGTTCACTTGAAGTTGCACAAGTTGCTTCAGAAATTAATCCAAAATATTCAAAAGTACGAAGATGCAGAAGACAATTTAGACTGTTGGACAAAGGTCATAAAATGTTAAAGATGGAAGATTATTCAGACGCTCATATTGAAGATGCTTTGAACACTTTCACTTTATCAAAGGCAGAAGTGGACGGTTCACTTGAAGTTGCACAAGTTGCTTCAGAAATTAATAAAAAATATTCAGAAGTATGAAGATGCAGAAGACAATTTAGACTGTTGGACAAAGGTCATAAAATGATAAAAAGATGGAAGATTATTCAGACGCTTATATTGAAGATGATTTGAACACCTTCACTTTGTCAAAGGCAGAAGTGGACGGTTCACTTGAAGTTGCACAAGTTGCTTCAGAAATTAATCCAAAATATTCAAAAGTACGAAGATGCAGAAGACAATTTAGACTGTTGGACAAAGGTCATAAAATGTTAAAGATGGAAGATTATTCAGACGCTCATATTGAAGATGCTTTGAACACTTTCACTTTATCAAAGGCAGAAGTGGACGGTTCACTTGAAGTTGCACAAGTTGCTTCAGAAATTAATAAAAAATATTCAGAAGTATGAAGATGCAGAAGACAATTTAGACTGTTGGACAAAGGTCATAAAATGATAAAAAGATGGAAGATTATTCAGACGCTTATATTGAAGATGCTTTGAACACCTTCATTTTGTCAAAGGCAGAAGTGGACGGTTCCCTTCAAGTTGCACAAGTTGCTTCAGAAATTAATACAAAATATTCAAAAGTATGAAGATGCAGAAGACAATTTAGACTGTTGGACAAAGGTCATAAAATGTTAAAGATGGAAGATTATTCAGACGCTCATATTGAAGATGATTTGAACACCTTCACTTTGTCAAAGGCAGAAGTGAACGGTTCACTTGAAGTTGCACAAGTTGCTTCAGAAATTAATACAAAATATTCAAAAGTATGAAGATGCAGAAGACAATTTAGACCGTTGCACGAAGATCATAAAATGTTAAAGATGGAAGATTATTCAGACGCTCATATTGAAGATGATTTGAACACCTTCACTTTGTCAAAGGCAGAAGTGAACGGTTCACTTGAAGTTGCACAAGTTGCTTCAGAAATTAATACAAAATATTCAAAAGTATGAAGATGCAGAAGACAATTTAGACTGTTGGACAAAGGTCATAAAATGTTAAAGATGGAAGATTATTCAGACGCTCATATTGAAGATGATTTGAACACCTTCACTTTGTCAAAGGCAGAAGTGAACGGTTCACTTGAAGTTGCACAAGTTGCTTCAGAAATTAATACAAAATATTCAAAAGTATGAAGATGCAGAAGACAATTTAGACTGTTGGACAAAGGTCATAAAATGTTAAAGATGGAAGATTATTCAGACGCTCATATTGAAGATGATTTGAACACCTTCACTTTGTCAAAGGCAGAAGTGAACGGTTCACTTGAAGTTGCACAAGTTGCTTCAGAAATTAATACAAAATATTCAAAAGTATGAAGATGCAGAAGACAATTTAGACTGTTGGACAAAGGTCATAAAATGTTAAAGATGGAAGATTATTCAGACGCTCATATTGAAGATGATTTGAACACCTTCACTTTGTCAAAGGCAGAAGTGAACGGTTCACTTGAAGTTGCACAAGTTGCTTCAGAAATTAATACAAAATACTCAAAAGTATGAAGACGCAGAAGACAATTTAGACTGTTGGACAAAGGTCATAAAATGTTAAAGATGGAAGACTATTCAGACGCTCACATTGAAGATGCTTTGAACACCTTCACTTTGTCAAAGGCAGAAGTGGACGGTTCACTTGAAGTTGCACAAGTTGCTTCAGAAATTAATACAAAATATTCAAAAGTATGAAGATGCAGAAGACGATTTAGACTGTTGGACAAAGGTGATAAAATGTTAAAGATGGAAGATTATTCAGACGCTCATATTGAAGATGCTTTGAACACCTTCACTTTGTTAAAGGCAGAAGTGGACGGTTCACTTGAAGTTGCACAAATTGCTTCAGAAATTAATACAAAATATTCAAAAGTATGAAGATGCAGAAGACAATTTAGACCGTTGCACGAAGATCATAAAATGTTAAAGATGGAAGATTATTCAGACGCTTATATTGAAGATGCCTTGAACACCTTCACTTTGTCAAAGGCAGAAATGGACGGTTCACTTGAAGTTGCACAAGTTTCTTCAGAAATTAATACAAAACATTTAAAAGTATGAAGATGCAGAAGACAATTTAGACTGTTGGACAAAGGTCATAAAATGTTAAAGATGGAAGATTATTCAGACGCTCATATTGAAAATGTTTTGAACACCTTCATGTCAAAGGCAGAAGTGGACGGTTCACTTGAAGTTGCACAAGTTGCTTCAGAAATTAATCCAAAATATTCAAAAGTATAAAGATGCAGAAGACAATTTAGACTGACTTTAGACAATTCATTAGTACAGACAAGGTAAAATAATTTTTTTGGATGAAATAAAGGACCCATCCTGAGAGATGTGTTAAGGCAGCTTAGGCATGCAAGAATTCCGTAAGAAATTTCGGGAAAAATTTGGGAAAAATCTATACCGTAACGTAAAAGAGATGTTGACTCTTTTGGAAATATCCCTTGAATTTTTCTCATTATTCGAGCGGACCGAAGCATTTTTAAAAAAATACACAGCCTTTGTTGGAACAACGGCGTGTGTGTGCCGCGGGCCATAAAGGTGTCACTTCTCCCCACCTCTCGAGCTCGGATTTATATTTTTTCGCAGTTTTATTTCGCGGTAAACACGGCGATAACAAACGGACAAGTGCTTTTGTTCGGAAACCTGCAGGAAATTACCAGGCGAATTTTAATTACGACCTTCGCCGTCAAAACCGATTCGAACACATAACGCACACACAAACAGCGAAACGCTAAATAGTCCAGTCTGTCCAGAATATACTTATAGCTACAGGTATTTTAAGGTTTTAAAAGGTATTTGGAGGGTACTAGATGGCGAATCCATGAAGACGTACAGCTAATTTTGCTTAGTTACAATTGTTTCGTCTAAGATAAGTGACATGTTTAACTTATTGTTGCACCGAGGATGATTTACAAGAGGTCGATGCTGCTGTCACCCCAGAGTACCCAATATTTCTTCGAGATTTATTTCCTATAAAACACAAGTCAAGTGAACAATGAACCGTAAGGGTAACAACGACCCTTCCGGTAGAGTCATCCAGTATTTTTACAGACTATAACCGTATTTCGAAGAAGTAACGTACTGATTTCTAAACATATGCGTACCATCCGTATAACAACGATCTTCGGCTATGGTCAGAACGCCCTTTACTCATTACCGGGGTGATTTACAACCAATGGGTGACGAGTAAAGAGGACTGCAATCCAAATGGCCAATAACCGGAGATCGCGTTTCTCGTCCGTAATTTTTGAGGAATTTAATTTTAAGAAAGACTCTCCGTGTAAACTGCCAAAGAGTCAGTTTCTATCTTTGTACCTATTCCGTTGTATTTTAAGTTTGTTGCATTTAATTAGTTTAGTACTTCAGTACTAGTTGAGTACAATTCTTCACGCAATATTAAGTTCGCGCGTGAAGTGTGCGGTCAGTTATAACGATCTAAGACAATCGAGATCTCTGATACGTACGCGACGTTACAACAATGATTAAAAGAGAAAAAAAAATCTGTTTTTGTTCATACAACGTTTTCTTTGCATTTTTAAGAAAAATATTTTAGATGAAAGATGTAGCCCACTAAAAAGCCTTTAATTTGGCGTTTAATAAATTCAAATCGGTTAACAAATGCTTGAGATAATGGCAAAAAACGCTTATTTTTCCACTAATTTATAAATGTTGATAAATATGTTATTAACATAATAACATTTAATATAACTCTTTGAAAATGAGGCATTTGATGTGTTTTTAAGGTGTGTTAAATTTCAGCTAGATTGGTCAAATAGTTTATAAGTTATATTAATTGTTTATCCCAGAAGGCAATTGTTTAAAGAATTCCTTGCCTAAATAATGAATCTAGGTAAATTTTGATAGTTGAAATAGACTTCTTGTGAGTTTAACTCCAAGATATACCAAAAAAACTTTATATATTTTTTTAATTTTTTACTAAACATATCGTTTGAAGAACGAGTTACTTTTTAGCTAACAAACATTTAGTATAACTTTCTTATTATGCATGGTACAATCTTGTAAGTGGGTGCATTGGATAGCTGCAGTCAAAACACGTTTTCAAACAAAAAGAACCTTCTACGACCAATAGGAACCGAGATAGCTTTTTTTTCTAAAAAGCTATCTACATTATTTATAAATATTAAGCGCTAAATTTTACCAAATTATAAATAAATACTATCTTAATTTTATCTCGGCTTCTATAGCATGTAGAACCTTCATTCTTTTGTCATCTGTTAAATATTAATAACTGTATTTTCACCCTTCAGAAAGGTCGGAAAATTTCGGAAAATCGAACTCATACATTTTTTTACAAAAAAAGTTATAAAAATGTGCAATCATTTTTTGAATATTAAATAAATTGTATAAAATATTGCCTATCTATTAATAATAATAATAGGTCTGTTGGTTTCTACAAAAACGACTTAAGTCCACTTTTTTCGAGTTTTGAGTTAATCTTGTAGATTTATAGACAAAAATCAAACAAAAAAGAGAGAAAAACGTTGATTTTATATCATTTTGAATTTCACGTTTCCCATAAGAACGTAGCTTAATCTGTAGCTTAGAAAATTAGCTTAAAGATGAAACTATTCAATACATCAGATTACTTCAATTTCTGTAAATATTTCTACAAGGAAAGCTGTAGGTGGAAATTTGGCTTAAACCCAGTGATTTTTTTAGAACTTAAAGCTTACGTTTGCTTAAATTCATTACATGAGGTTCACTTAAATTGAATTACTAAGTATAACAATTTTAATATTAAGCTTGAAATAGGTAAGTAAGTAGGTTTCAAATTTTAGGGTTTTAGTAAACTCGAACTAGGAAATTATTAAAGTTTTTAACGTCATTTAGTTAGAAGTTATAAAGACTCAATAAATAGCTCTTACAAAGATTATACATGATGCCTTTAATTTTTTTATTAAAGCTTGAAATTAGGTTAGCTTAAAGATTAGCTTAGAACATTAGCTTAAAGATGAAACTATTCAATACATGAGGTTACTTCAATTTCGGTAAATATTTCTACAAGGAAAGCTGTAGGTGGAAATTTGGCTTAAACCCAGTGATTTTCTTAGAGCTTAAAGCTTACATTCGCTTAAATTCATTACATGAGGTTCATTTAAATTGTATTACTAAGTATAACAATTTTAATATTAAGATTGAAATAAGTAAGTAAGTAAGTTTCAAATTTTAGGGTTTTAGTAAACTCGACTAGGAAATTATTAACGTTTTTAACGTCACTTAGTTATAAGTTATAAAGACTCAATAAAAAGCTCTTACAAAGAATATACCTGACGCCCTTAATTTTTTTATTAAAGCTTGAAATCAGCTTAGCTTAAAGATTAGCTTAGAACATTAGCTTAAAGATGAAACTATTCAATACATGAGGTTACTTCAATTTCGGTAAATATTTCTACAAGGAAAGCTGTAGGTGGAAATTTGGCTTAAACCCAGTGATTTTCTTAGAGCTTAAAGCTTACATTCGCTTAAATTCATTATATGAGGTTCACTTAAATTGAATTACTAAGTATAACAATTTTAATATTAAGCTTGAAATAGGTAAGTAAGTAGGTCAAATTTTAAGGTTTTAGTAAACTCGAACTAAGAAATTATTAACGTTTTTAACGTCACTTAGTTAGAAGTTATAAAGACTCAATAAAAAGCTCTTACAAAGAATATACCTGACGCCCTTAATTTTTTTATTAAAGCTTGAATTCAGCTTAGCTTAAAGATTAGCTTAGAACATTAGCTGAAACTATTCAATACATCAGATTACTTCAATTTCTGTAAATATTTCTACAAGGAAAGCTGTAGATGGAAATTTGGCTTAAACCCAGTGATTTTCTTAGAGCTTAAAGCTTACATTCGCTTAAATTCATTACATGAGGTTCATTTAAATTGAATTACTAAGTATAACAATTCTAATATTAAGTTAGTAATAGGTAAGTAGGTTTCAATTGCATTCTTTTTTAATCTGGGGTAGTTTGATGAAATATTAATAACTGTATTTTCACCCTTCCGAAAAGCCGGAAAATCCCGGAAAAATCAAGTCATACATTTTTTACAAAAAAAGTTATTAAAATGTGCAATCATTTTTTGAATATTACATACCTAAATTGTATAAAATATTGTGTATCTATTATTAATAATAATAGGTCTGTGGCTTCCTACAAAAACGACTTAAGTCCACTTTTTTCAAGTTTTGAGTTAATCTTGCAGATTTATAGACAAAAATCAAACAAAAAAGAGAGAAAAACATTGATTTTATATCATTTTGAATTTTACGTTTCCCATAAGAACCAATGTTAAAAAAACTATTTTCTCAAAGATTAAAAAAAAAGTTATTCATTTTGTTGGTAATCTCGTTTCCTATTGGTCGTAGAAGGTTCTTTTTTTCTGAGAATGTATGTTTTGACTCCAGCTATACAATGCATCCACTTACATGCTTGTACTATGAATAATAATAAAGTTATTCTAAATGTTTATTAGCTAAAAAGTAACCCCTTCTTCAAACAATATTTTTAATAACAAATTTAAAAAATATATTAAGCTATTTTGGTATGTCTTACAGTCAAAGCCACAAAAAATCTATTTCAACTTTCAAAATTTACCTAGATTCATTATTTAGGCAAGGACAATTCTTTAAACAATTGCCTTCTGGGATAAACAATTAGAATAACTTATAAACTATTTGATCCATCTGGCTGAAATTGAGCACACCTTAAAAACACATCAAATGCCTCATTTTCAAAAAGTTATGTTGAATGTTATTATGTTAATAACAAATTTATGAACACTTGTAATTTAGTGCAAAAATAAGCGTTTTTTGCCATTATCTCAGGCATTTCTTAACCGATTTGAACTTATAAAACGCCATATTAAAGGCTTTTCATTGGGCTTCAACTTTTATCTAAAGTATTTTTCTTAAAAATCTAAAGGACACGCTGTATGAACAAAAAAACAGTTTTTTTCACTTTTAACCATTGTTTTAAATAAGAAGCTAAGCAAAATTAGCTGCATTTTTTCATGGATTCGTCATCTAGTACCCCCCAAATACCCTTTAGAACCTTAAAATACCTGTATAAATTTATTCCCGCTTTTCTTCTTTCCACACTGGACTAAACAGTATCCGACACTCACGTTTCGACGATTCCTATAACGTCCGCAGCGCCGGTCGATTAGTCAGCCTTTTTTTTTAATGTTCGGTGCGGTATTGGATTTTTATCGCGAGATCCAATTGAAAAATTATTGGTAATCCTCATTAATCACGCGTCGGCGAGAGAGACGGTACACCTGGCACCGCCGAAGGCCGGACGCGAATATAACCGACGTGTACGAGCGAATTTCAAAGAGAGGCCAATTTGATTAATCGATTCGACCCCGCGAAAAATGATAAAAAAAACGAATTCCGTCGAATCTGGAAATTTTCGGAAGTCGTTTCAAGCCTGAGAAATAACGGAATTCGATTGGAAATCATTGGATCTAATAAAGAAAATGTAAATGTCGCATTCAGGGTGAATCACACAAATCATACCTTATCATAAGGCGATGAATCGTTAATGTGTTCTACACTAAATTCCAATTAAAAATTTCACAACTCACTTTGATCAAGTGATCTGTTTGACAGTCACACACGCCGTCATTACCTGAATTACCCTAACCTTGTTAAACGATATTTTTAATACAAGTACATACCTACTATTTCCTAATAATACTAGTAATAATAAAACAATGATAAATATTTTCCTATTATTACGTAATACCCCACAAACCAGTCATCCCATCATCAATAACCTATGAAATTACAGATCGTCTCCCACCTACCATCTAACAACTATAATAACGTGTCACATGTAAGAGACCTTGCGATAAGTATGTCTTTTAATGATTTCACGGTTCGATTCAATTTTTGATGAGAGTGCACGATGCACATGTACTGTTATTTCGTATAAACAACACGCCACTCAATTGCACAATAAGCAGATTGCTACATACGATAAGCTATTGTGGTTTACGTCGATAAAAAAATAAATAAAAGTGTTTCACGGCAATGAAACTCGCGTGGAAATTTAAATTTCAATGAGATTTCGAGGGGTAGATTGTCGGAATTTGCACGTACCTATATGTTTTAGAAAATACGATTCGAATAAATGGTGGAAGCGCGCGTTACCTTCGTCAACGTCGGTTTAACAAAACTAAAAGTTACCAAAAGTAGTGTAATAATATAAATATTATTACATTACTTTCGATGTAATAATGAGATCATTAGTAACGCAAAGTAGATAATGGTTATTTTGACACGCCATTCAAAACCTTCCATTACGAAATGAGGCATTACGAATTCTGCGGATGTTCCATGACTCCCCAAAGAAAAATGTCTGAATCATGTCTATACAGTCTATACTAAGAATTGTAAATTTGTATTACCACGTAGTTTACCGCAATATCCTTCGACAATTGAAATTGCATTTTAATAAATTATGAATCACGCGTTACAGGATGCAAAAAAGAAGGGACACATATTGTCCAAAAAAGATGGCCAAAACATGCAGAAAAGTCTTAGATTTTGAAATATAGGGCCTTTAATTTATGAATTTTTGTTTTTTCAAAACCGAAATTCTAGCTTAATAACGCGCTTATCACAACAATGGCGTCGAAAGTGAACCTGCCTTATAATTAAGGATTTTGCATAAAATTTGTTCTTTAACAATAACCTTCACAATTTTAATTTATTCATAATTACCCAATTAAATACTACCATTCGTAGCCAACAAGCGTTTTCAAATAATTAGGTAGTATTTTTTAGTTTATTGTAATAGTTCAATACAACTTGATTTTAAACAAAAAATTCATATTGCTAAAAAAATTTTTTGGACGTTAAGGTAAGTTTAAAAAAAATTACAAATTTGTATATACTTGTGAACAAATTTTGTTATGAAGCATTGTAAAACAAATCTTTGAACAAAATAAAAATTTCACCAATTTTTGGGTATCTTACAGGTAAGGTAAATACCCTAGTTTTCATCTGTTGATCTCCTCAGTTTTGGGTATTTTCAAATTACAGACTTTATTTTTAACAAAAATTTTCGATAATTTTGGAAATTATTCTATCAACATAACCTAGATTTTTTGCTGGGTTCCATATACCTTAGGTTAAATAATAAATTCTGAATTTAACAGAGAATCAATTTTGCTTTAGGTAATATTGAATTACTAAGTTTAACAATTTTTAACTTTAAGTTTGAAATGGGTAAGTAAGTAGGTTTCAAATTTTAGGGTTTTAGTAAACTCGAACTCGGAAATCATTAACGTTTTTAACGTGCCTTAGTTGAAAGTTATACAGACTCAATGAAAAGCTCTTACAAAGATTATATATGACGCCTACATTTTTTTTATTAAAGCTTGAAATTAGCTCAGCTTAGAACATTAGCTTAAAGATGAAACTATTCAATGCATGAGGTTACTTCAATTTCGGTAAATATTTCTACAAGGAAAGCTGTAGTAGGTGGAAATTTGGCTTAAACTCAGTGATTTTCTTACAGCTTAAAGCTTACATTCGGTTAAATTCATTACATGAGGTTCATTTAAATTGAATTACAAAGTAGTATAACAATTTTAATATTAAGTTAGAAATAGGTAAGTAAGTAGCTTTCAAATTTCATTCTTTTTTAATCTGGGGTAGTTTGATGAAATATTAATTATTGGGATTTGAGCTTTCAGATTTATTAATTAAAACACACAAAATACGTTTTACTATAATCGTGTTTATTACTTGTTTATTCGTTTGGTATTGTTATCGTCAGTCACCAGGACGTATACAACCATCACCCTGTATACGTCGAGACGAGAGGCCTGCACGCCTGCACCGAAAAAGGGCTGATGCAGGTTCTCCGGGAACCACGGGTACGAGACGAGAGAGACCGCGGAGCAGTGGGACGGCAATCATTGATGGACAATCAGCAGAGAGATTCGGTTCGAGCGAGCGAGCGAGTTGACGTGTCATACAGGCGGCAATATAACTTTTTATTTAAATATAGGGTTTTTATTTCAAATCTTATTTTAAATCGCGAATCGTTAACATCAGAAGTGGGATCAGAATCCGCGAAGACCTTTTGGCAAATTGTGCGGTTAGTGAAGTTGTGGAAAAAAGGGCCAAGCGACATGGATCCTCCAGGAGTTCCCAGCAGAGGGAACGTCACTCAGAGCGGAGGTCGAAGGGTGTCCGAAAGGTTCCGAGGCAGTCCAGGAAAGCAGAACGTTCACGTGGCTCGAGGAGACGCTCTCCAAGTTTGGAATTGGGGGAGCAGCCCCATAGCGTAGGTGGAGACTCTCGACGCTCTGATAGGAGTGGAGTCACGAGCGATATCACCGAGTTGAGTAACGCGCTGATTCAAGGTATAGATAAGTTGGTTAAAGATTTAGGTGCCGGAATAGCTTGGTAAGTGTTGCCTCCTTAAACCTTGGCATCACCTAGGAGTTTGACCCTGTCACTCAGAGTATCGATGAGTGGCTGGATAAAATTGTTGAATATTCTCAACTTTGGAAATGTGTTATGTTTTATAATTGTGGTAAGACGGGTCACATGCGAAGAAACTGTTCCAACTGTTCCCATTCGTCCAAACGGCCTCCTTTAGCAATATAATGACGTAATGTCAACTTCTTATACTCCCGTTCTAATGAAACATTTTTAAAACCATTACATTAAATGAATACGAAATAAAATGTTTTATAGATCTGGGTAGTGAATGTTCTCTCTTAACACAGCAAGCGGCGGTTCAATTTCAGTTCAAATTACAGAAAATTAAAAATAACGTTATACTAAAAACCCTGTCTGGTAATATGACACCCAAATATTTTTATAACGCAGACGTGAGGGTCCACGGTGTAAAGAGGGCCATTGACTTGTTTATCATACCCCATTATGGGTGTGAAGTGTGAACGTATTAATTGGACAGAATTTTACGGAACAAGACGACATTCAATACAAGAAAACAGGTGGACTCGAGGATCCCGAAACCGTGAATTCCCTTTTAACGTTATTAAACGAATATCCTAATTGTGTTGCTAGAGAAATGACTGAGTTAGGTATGACGTCATTTTGTGAGATGCATATCACAGTTACAAGTAAGAAACCTATAGCATTTAGGCCAAGACTATTTTCAGACCCTGAACGTAAACAGATTCGAGACATTGTTGCTGATCTTTTAAAACACGGAATTGTGAGGGAATCACAGTCAGCGTATGTGCCGAGCCGGCCGAGCCGATAGCGATGGACCCATGTCACTCGTCGCCCGGCCCGTGAGAAACCCCTTCGGTTCAGATTATTACATATCTAAGAAAAACGGAGAGGGACGCTTATGCGTGGATTATCGGGAGTATCGAGCATTAAACAAAATTATCGTGCCAGACCAATAAAGACCCCTTACCATTAATAGAAGAGCAATTGAAGCGTCTCTCTGGTTTTAAATATTTCACCAGCCTTGATCTTTTTCGGGATATCATCAAATCCCAGTAGCTGCGGATTAGATTCATCTAACTGCTTTTGTTACTATAGGGTTTTTGCGCATGGCCAACTTGAAGGTGGTGAACCTAAGACTATTAATGTTACAGATATCCGAAAACGTACTGAGGGGAGTGTTGGTCAGTATCAGGCGGAGCAGAAGCGCCGGTTTGACCAGAAACGTACTAGGGCACAGCCGTATGCCGTAGGGGACTTGGCCCTGTTTCGCATAACCAGCCAGCCAGCCACTGGTAGGAGCCAAAAGCTACTTCCAAAGTGGAGAGGACCGTTCAGGGTCGTGAAGTTGATGGGAGGAGACCGTTACGAAGTAAAGGACATCCCAGGCATGGCTCGTTCTCAGGTGCCATATGTTGGCGTGGCCGGAGTTGAGAACATGAAACCGTGGATACGGTTCTAATAAGGGTAAGATGTAGATTTGTGCACTGTTCTGGAAGGTTGGATGTCTCGGTTCTTTGGGTTGAGCCCTCGAGTCTACCCTGGGGATGCGTTGTCGAGCAGGGGCTGGAAACCTTTGAAGAAGAGCTCCAACCGGTTGTCCGAACAGTTGCGGAAGGTAAGATAAGGGGTACAACACTGCCATGGAAGGTTGGATGTCTCGGTTCTTTGGGTTGAGCCCTCGAGTCTACCGTGGAGATGCAAGATGAGATGAGATGAGATGAGATGAGATGAGATGAGCTGAGATTCCGATGAGATTCTCGAGGGGCTGGAAACCTTTGAAGAAGAGCTCCAACCGGTTGTCCGGGGGTGTGGCTAGGAGAAGAGTTACAGTGGGAACATGGGGGACGCCTTGTGTTCCAGATCCGTGCTCTCTAGCGTGGGTTGTGCTAGCGCCCATACTTATTCTGAAAGATATTAGTGCCCATAATTATTTTTGACAGATATTTGCGCCCATAACTATTTTTAACAGATATTTGCACCCATAAATATTTTTGACAGATATTTGCGCCCATAATTACGTTAGACAGATATTTACATATTTTTATATTTTTTTGTCGTATATTTCCCGTATACGCATATACAATCTCTGCCCTTTATTTTTTGACTGCCATTTATTTATGTTTATTTTATTTTTCGTATGTTCCCCGTATACAATCTCTGCCCTTTATTTTTTTATTGCAATTTATTTAAGGTTACATTTTTATTTTTCGTATGTTCTCCTATACAAACGTGAGTTTACCTATCCTTTCGAGAAGTATCTGTGGCGCCGTTTCTGTAGCAATAGCTTGTGATCGGTTTGCCTGTGAATTCTCGGCGGGCCCGCTAGCATTGAGTTAGTCTGCTGGTCAGGAGGACCATGGGGACGGTAACCGTGCTATGGGGGACGTCCTACCGGAAGGGGACCTTTTACCTTATCCTACACCTTGTTATCGAAAGTTGTTGTCCTGGCATGTTGAGGAGTGAACTCATCGAGTTCATCATATATTTTATTACTGGTATTCCCCGTGTCTCTAATTTTGACAGTACTATTGTCGTTTTTATTTTAGCCCACCGCTATTATTAGCTCTATAATCCCTAAATCAATAACTAATTATTTGAACTTTTCGTTCAGGTACAAAATGTCCGAATGCCGATAGTACCGCCAGTCTGTAACTTTCTTAAGTCCCGGTCTTGGTGTTCCCTAGGAGAGGCAAGTGCGAGGGCGCACTTGATGTCAGGAAAGGCCGAATGTTATCGTCAGTCACCAGGACGTATACAACCATCACCCTGTATACGTCGAGACGAGAGGCCTGCACGCCTGCACCGAAAAAGGGCTGATGCAGGTTCTCCGGGAACCACGGGTACGAGACGAGAGAGACCGCGGAGCAGTGGGACGGCAATCATTGATGGACAATCAGCAGAGAGATTCGGTTCGAGCGAGCGAGCGAGTTGACGTGTCATACAGGCGGCAATATAACTTTTTATTTAAATATAGGGTTTTTATTTCAAATCTTATTTTAAATCGCGAATCGTTAACAGTATTATGGAAGACGCGCGCGTATCTCAAACGAGTAATTCATATGAGAGCAGAAATCTTACTACTTGAAAACGAAACAGTTTTACCAAAGTATTACGTCACACTTTTCGTGTTATTTGAAACCTCTACGTTTTCTTAGAAGGAATATCATTTCTGCCAATTCATTAGATTTATATTTTGTACTGAAGGTTTTCTGTGAATATCCAATACGCCCCCTCAAAATAAAATCTAATGACTTTATACTATGTTCTAGAGAACTACATAGTTATATATATTGCATACTCTATCTACTTACATATGTACCTATTTAATAATAATTATTGTTGATACAATATTCCCTTTTTACGATTTTACGTTCTAAGCATTATACATTTCTATAGCGACTACGTCTTCCATTTCTTTTCTCTTTCTTTCTGGGAGTATTACAATTTAGGTCCAACATTTGTTGCGAGGATTTGGGAAACCCAGAAAAAACCAAATCAGACCTATTGATCATTATTTGATATTTCAAATCGAACTAAACCCATGTTTTAATCTAGATTCTCCAAATTTAGATGATGCCAATGGTTTCGTCTAGCTGTCTGCCAGCTGCCAGTTGTTCACCTGTGAAATATATTCAAGTTTTAGTATTTCATTCATAACTTGTTCTCTTGTGAAATGATATTTAATATCTATGGTTTTGACCTTTTGTGATTTGTGGGATTATTTGCAATACTAATACCACCGTTATTATCCTCATAAATTTTTAATCGGTTTACTAATAGTCACTTTTAGGCTATTTAATAATGACTTTATCTATAGTGCTTCTCTAACCGCTTCAAAAAGCGCCATGTACTCAGCTTCTGTGGATGAAGCTGCTACAGAATTTTGCCGTTTTGTATTCCTACAAATTGTACATTTTTCAAACATTTGAAATAGATAACCTGTTGCGCTTTTTCTATCTATGGTATTACCTCCCCAATCAGAGTCGACATAACCACTTAGCAATTCATTGTAGTTTTCTCGAACAAATATCAATTTCATGTCTATGGTTCCTTTAATACACCTAAGAACTCTTTTTAGACATTGCCATAGTTCTTTATTATACTTATTTGTATATCTACTCAGAATATTAATTTAAGCACTTAACAGGTCGTGTACATAATATTGCATACATCAAACATTTCTTCAGAATTTAAAGTTAGGTAATGTAATTTATTTGGTAAAGGTGTACTAACAGCATTATAGTTGTTCATGTTGAATTTGTTCAATACTATTTTTAAATAAGCACTTAGGTCTAATGACTTTAACTCATCTTTTATGGCTTTTTCCCTAATCAACTCTAAATTTACTTTTAGCTACATCTTGAAAACACTTTGGAATTTCATTTTCCAATGTTTGATTAGCTATTAAGTAATTTTTAAATTCAAAATCATCTTCGCAATCGTAAGATTTTATTGGTTTGGCTTTTATCTCTTACTCCTTCTGTCCTGCGCATTATTATTTAACTTTCTTAATTTTCACGGAGTTATCAGAAATCAGAACTATTTGAGTTCGTACTTATTTGTTCAGGGACATCCTATATAGGAGATGTTTGACCTTTAATGCAATTTTCAGGGACATCCTTTTTTTTTATATAAGGGTTTGATTGCATATTTCATTATCCGTTTTACTTGGAGTGATTCTATCTCCAGCACCACTATCAGCATTACCACCTGCTGATAAATTATCTGTGCCTATCGATACATTTTAGCCACCAATTTTTATTTGATCATCAATTTCATGTCTTGATGTTTTGCATGTAATTTCGTCAACAATTACATCACGTGCAACTATGAACTTTTGCGAATTTGAATTAAAAATCTTATATCCATTTGGCACTTAACCCCCAAGAATTCCCTTAGATGATTTATTTTATTCCCACTTCGATTAACTCTTATACATACCTATAAAAAGTTTTTAATATTTCTCATTGTTACAGCATTTGCTGTTGCAATGACAAGGTCATCTACATAAAGAACCACATAGATATTCATTAAGATATTTCCCTTATCCAAAATATAAATACAGCGGTCAACAGCAGAATTTTGAAAACCTTTTTCTTTTAAAGTTTTATCAAATAATTCAAACCAACATTTTTGCCGCTTGTTTCAATCCATATAAACTTTTATGTAATTTACAGACTTCATTACTTTTACTTTGCACTCCTTTAGGAACGTTCATGTAAATCTCTTCAGTCAGTATACCATTTAAAAAGGTTGTTTTCACGTCCATACGATGAAATTATTCTGAAACTTGATATTCTTGCTACTAGTGCAAACGTTTCATTTTAGTATTCTACCAAATATTCCTGACTGAAACCACGTGCAACGAGTCTTGCTTTATACTTTAATGAATTTCCAAATTCATTCTATTTCAGTGAAAACACCCATTTATTATTAACTATATTTTATTCGATGGTCTCGGTACCAATGACCATGTTTTGTTTACGTTAAGAGATTCAATTTCATCTTTTATTTCTTGTTCCCAATGAATTTTATCATCTCGGTTTTGAATTTCTTCATATGAAGTAGGAACTTCATTTATAACCGATTGAACACATAAAAGATAATCATCTAAAATATTATTATCATCTTCTTTATAAGAAATTATTGGATGATTTTTAATTCTTTCACTCCTTCTACACTTCTCAATATTTTGGACTTGTGGAAATGAAATATTCGGAGATGAAGTTCTCGCGTGTATATCAGTCTCTAATTTCCTCTTGACAGTTTCACCTACTGACTTTATTTTATCATTATCAGCTTCAACAACTAATTTCTTTCTATCAGTTGCTCCTACTGATTTATTTACTGATTTACCGGGTATACTCCCTATATCAGTTTCCTTTTCTTCCTTTTTAAGTTTACTACCTAATTTCGGAATTTTATTTCTGCTTACTTCTGACAGATTATCTGATTCAGTTATATCAGATTTATGAGAATTTTGTTTTGGCCTTCATACCAAAACAATTAATCTCATCCACGAGAACTTCTCGCACTGTCGCAAACATTTCAGTCTCCACATCCCACACATTGTAACTATTCGGTTCATACCCTACAAGAATACCTTTGGAAGATTTTGAGTCAAACTTTTGTTTGATTTTCTTGTTTTATTGTGTATGTACACTGTTGAACCAAAAACCTTTAAATATTTTAATATTGGCTTTTTAATATGCCAAATTTCATATGGTGTTTTATTCTCCTTTATGGCTTTAGTAGGACTTCTATTAATTAAATAAGTAACAGTTAACACTGCTTCACCCCAAAAAGCTTTGTCTAAGTTTGAATCGTGCAACATTGCACGGCCTTTTTCAGTAATTGTCCTATTCATTCTTTCTGAGACACCATTTTGTTGTGGAGTACGTGTAACGGTCAAATGATAACTGATACCTTTCTGCACGCAAAAATCTTTCATCTCTCTCGACAAATATTCCCTTCCATTGTCACAATATAAATTTACTAATTTTAAATTGAAATGGGCTTCAGATTTCAACACGTAATCTTGAAACGCAGTAAAAACATCTGATTTGTAAGTAATTAAATATGTTACTGTATAATAAGTGTAGTCGTCAACAAATATTAAAAAAAAAATTTTTATTGTCAATAGTTGTTGGAGTGATTGGGCCACAACAAACATCGGAATGTACAATAAACAAAGGTCTTTTAATATAATTTTTATGTTTGAAACGTGCGAATGGCAATCGAACTTGTTTACCATTTATTCATGCTTCACATAATTCCTCTGTTGGTGTAATTTGATCTATTTGGCGTAGATCTTCAATCATTTTATGAATTTTTAATTGTTTAAAATTAGATTTTCCGATGTGACCTAGACGTTTATGCCAAAGATTATAATCTTTTGTTAAAGCACTTAATGCATTGTTAATTCTACGTATATTTACCATTCGTTTGATAATTTGAAAACCAATGCACATCAAGTTATTTAAAGGCTTACCTGTCATTACAGTCTTACCACCCTTATTAACTTTTTACGCCTTCCTTATCAAAAATAATCGTCATTCCAGCTTGTTGCATCCTTCGAACAGACAGCAAGTTGTACGGGACTTCTCGGCAGTAGAGTACATCCTCAAGAACTCCTTGATGTCTCCCACTGTTGACATGAACTATCCCTTTCTTTGTGGCTGTGATGAACGATTCCTTCTTCGCTACTGAAATCTTCAGTGGATACTGCAATTCAATATAGCTGCTCAATAGATCTTCAAATACGATGAAGTGTTGGGTCTATGTTGTTTCACTCTGTAGTTTCAGAGTTAGTAGTTTCTTCCTGATGGCTAACTGCGTGGAAGTGTCGGTGCGACAGCTTCATCGTCCATTTCACCAATCACCGGTTATTCTTCATCAATTGCTGGTTAACGTTAAGTTCGGTTAATAACGCGCGAATCACTACTTTTGAAAGTTCACTAACGTATTTTGAATTACACGTAATCTGGGCCCATAACCTATTGGGATTTGAGCTTTCAGATTTATTAATTAAAACACACAAAATACGTTTTACTATAATCGTGTTTATTACTTGTTTATTCGTTTGGTATTATGGAAGACGCGCGCGTATCTCAAACGAGTAATTCATATGAGAGCAGAAATCTTACTACTTGAAAACGAAACAGTTTTACCAAAGTATTACGTCACACTTTTCGTGTTATTTGAAACCTCTACGTTTTCTTAGAAGGAATATCATTTCTGCCAATTCATTAGATTTATATTTTGTACTGAAGGTTTTCTGTGAATATCCAATATTAATAACTGTATTTTCACCATTCCGAAAAGCCGGAAAATCCCGGGAAAACCAAGTCATACATTTTTTTACAAAAAAGTTATTAAAATATGCAATCATTTTTTGAATATTACATATATTGTATAAAATATTGTGTATCTATTATTAATAATAATAGATCTGTGGCTTCCTAGAAAAACGACTTAAGTTCACTTTCTCAATTTTGAGTTAATCTTGTAGATTTATAGACAAAAATCGAACAAAAAAGAGAGAAAAACGTTGATTCTATATCATTTTGAATTTTACGTTTTCCAAAAGAACGTAGCTTAATTTGTAGCTTAGAAAATTAGCTTAAAGATGAAACTATTCAATGCATGAGGTTACTTCAATTTTGGTAAATATTTCTACAAGGAAAGCTGTAGGTGGAAATATAGCTTAAAACCAGTGATTTTCTTAGAGCTTAAAGCTTACATTCGCTTAAATTCATTACATGAGGTTCATTTAAATTGAATTACTAAGTATAACAATTTTAATATTAAGTTTGAAATAGGTAAGTAAGTAGGTTTCAAATTTTAGGGTTTTAGTAAACTCTAACTAGGAAATTATTAACGTTTTTAACGTCACTTAGTTGGAAGTTATACCGACTCAATAAAAAGCTCTTACAAAGATTATACCTGACGTCGTTAATTTTTTTATTAAAGCTTGAAATTAGCTTAGCTTAACGATTAGCTTAGAACATTAGCATAAAGATTAAACTATTCAATAGATGAAGCTACTTTAATTTCGGTAAATATTTCTACAAGGAAAGCTGTAGGTGGAAATTTGGCTTAAACCCAGTGATTTTCTTAGAGCTTAAAGCTTACATTCGTTTAAATTCTTAACGTTTTTAACGTCCCTTAGTTGGAAGTTATAAAGACTCAATAAAAAACTCTTACAAAGGTTATACATGACGCCTTTAATGTTTTTACTAAAGCTTGAAATTAGCTTAGCTTAAAGATTAGCTTAGAATATTAGCATAAAGATGAAACTATTCAATACATGAAGTTACTTCATTTCGGTAAATATTTCTACAAGGAAAGCTGTAGGTGGAAATTTGGCTTAAACCCAGTGATTTTCATAGAGCTTAAAGCTTACATTCGCTTAAATAAATTACATGAGGTTCATTTAATTATCGAAAATGTTTTCACAACGAAAGCTGTCTAGTGGAATTCAGCTATACTCCATGTATTTTCTTAGAGCTTAGAACTTAAATTAAACATTGAGCTTTATTCAATGTAGAAATTTGGCTTAGAATTATCGATTTTCTTAGAGTTAACAGCTTGCATGACCTTAGAGATGGAGCTTTATTTAATACACGAGTTTCATTAAACTTTAACTAAGAAATTATTAAAGATTTTAACGTCACTTGTTTGGAAGTTATCAAGACTCAATAAAAAGCTCTTACAAAGATTATACGTGACGCCTTCTAAAATTTTTATTTTAATCGTAATTATTTTAAACTAATTTGTTTGAGATAAGTTGACATATTTGCTAAAATACACTTTAAAATCTTGAAATATATATTACCTCCGCAAGTTGAAGATTATTATAAAAATTTACAAATTTTTGGGTGTTTTAATGTTGAATGAATTTACAAATTTTAAATTTTTTATCTCTCCCGTCTTTAATATCTTGAAATTACAGAAATTATTCTTAACGCCAATAATACATAATTTTTCAATTATTATGCCAATAAATAACATAACGAAATTTTTTTGATAATATACAAATAATAAATAAACCACTTATTTTAACATTACGTTTAACATAATAATTAGCTTTGACATATTTCACATGAACTGTATATTATCAAAGCTCTAAGTTGAATTCTCCAAAAGTTACAACAAAGTTTCCTCAAAGTTTCTGGAGGAAAACCTAAACAATTTCCAATACAATCGTGAAGACAATTCCCGGGTGGTCCCTCTTATTACAAAATTTCGATAATCAAAGTCGAAAGCACCACAAAATTAGCAACATTTCGTCGCATAAACTTTTACAACTCGTAAAACTCGACTCGAGTTAAATATCACGACCTGAATATATTTCTTTGCGACTCTCACAACTCACGATACAGAACTTTTAATACTTTACGGCCGTCGTATCAGACTTAAAATACTCGAGCGTGAATAATAATTGATAGGTAGGTAACCTAAGAAGTAAATTGAGGTGAAGAATATTAATAATTGGAATAATATGTGGGGTTTAAGGAGGGTAATTGTATCATTACGTTGATACGTGAAGGCGGAGTTTAAACATGAGTATGAATTTTGGTTTGGTAGGTTTCCAGATTTTAATAGGTATTTCGAGCTGTTTAAATTTAGGGATTTATTTAATGATAATAACTGGATTAAGGAGACGTATTAGAGTTTTACTAAATTTCCCTAAATTGGATATTTCTAAAAATTTTCGCGCCTTAGTAGTAACTGGATTAATACCAATAATTTCAAAAAAAATATGAATTTTCCGCCTCATTTCAAGCATTTTCGCAACTTCCAACTCCCTCAGCTTCCTTAAACTCCATTCAAAGCGATCCCAAGAATTTCCTCTTACCTCTAGGTTCTCCAGCACGAGCCTGCAGCTCTCCTGGGGCACGTCGTCGGAGACCCTGATCACGAGGCCCTCGTAGGCGCCGTTCTTCAGCTCCAAACCTTCGGCGAAGGCGGCGACACACGCCACCAGGACCAGCAGCTTCATGTCGCCGATCAGAACTTCACCATGTCCCGAAGGAGAAGACGAATCGAGTCAATCAGTTTATATCCACCGAAAATAGTATTATGGATCACACAAAACACTTCGCCGCAGGTGAGTATCGATTCAACCAGGAAAAAACCAAGTAACCAAGGTAACGACGACGATAACAAATAGTACGTGCGTCTCCTACCACGCCGGAAACGGTGACTGATACGATATATCGGACTGGGTGGACGTGCAGGTCTTTCGCTGCACGTAGACGGAGTCGGACTGCGCGTCGGCTCGCGAAGAGGAGACCCACGAGGTTGTTACTCCCACTACCCGGAGATGCACTTTGACGCATTTCGCAGTAAACCACCGGGTTTATGTGTAAGGCTGGTAGCCGCCGGTGCCCGGAGGGAAGGAAAGGAGGAAAGGAAGGAGGAGGAAGGAGAAAGAAAAAGAGAGTGAAGGATGGTAGCGTGATCTTCCTGCGAGGGAAGCTTTCAAAGGAACGGCCTAAAACGGGTGAATTTATTAAAGCACAAAGCTTGGGTTAGCTCAAAGATGCTTTATTCAAAATATGAAGCTCGTTTAATTTGGAACAATATTTTTAGAATCAATCCTGTCGGTGGAAATTTGGCTTAGAACCATTAACTTTATTATAGTCTAATGATTACATGGCTTAAAGACGGAGCTTTATTTAATACATGAGTTCCATTTCATCTCGAAAAATATTATTACAAGAAAAGCTGTCATTGGAAACTTGGCTTAAATACAGTGATTTTATTAGAGCTAAAAGATTAAATTATCTTAAAAATGGAGCTTTATAATTTGGAACAAAAATTATAAAGAAAGTAATCGAGGGAATTTAGGCTTAAAACCAATGATTTCATTAGAGCTTGAAGGAAATTCGGCTTCACTCCAGTGATTTTCTTAGATTTTAAAGCTTACATTAGCTTAAAATTTGAGGTTTATTCGATACATGTGTTTAAGTTCATTTTGGAAAATATTTTTTAATGGGAAAGCTGTTGAAGGAAATTTGGCTTTACTCTAATGATTTTCTTAGATTGTAAAGCTTACATTTGCTTAATATTGATGGTTTATTTTTATTCGAAACATGAGTTTCATTTAATTTGAAGTTAATTTTTACAGGGAAAGCTGTCGCAGAAAATTCTTCATTCCAGCCAATCCCTTAAATCTTAAAGTATGCATTAGCTTAAAATTGGAGTTTTATTCAATACTCGAGTGTCATTTCATTTTGGAAAATATTTTTACAGGGAGAGCTGTCGAAGGAAATTCGGCTGTATTCCAGTGATTTTCATAGATGTTTAGCTTACATTAGCTTAAAATTGGAGCTTTGTTCAATACATGAGTTTCAATTAATTTTCAAAAAGATTTTCACAAGGAATGCTGTACATGGAAATTTGGCTTAAAACCAGTGATTTAATTACAACTTGAAACCAACACTAGGTTAAAGATGGAGCTTTATTAAATATATGAGCTTCATTTAATTTTTGAAAATATTTTTACAATGAGAACGCTGTCAGTGGAAATTTGGCCTGAAACCAATAATTGTATTAGAGCTTTAAGTTTAGATTAGCTTAGAAATGGACTTTTATTCAATACATGAGTTTCATTTCATTTTGAAAAATATTTTTACTAGGAAAGTGGAAAATTGGCTTAAAAAAAGTGACTTTATCAGAACTAAAAGCTTAAATTAGCTTCAAGGTGGAGCTATATAATTTAGAAAGATTCTTTTTACAAAGAAAGTAGTCGAGCTAAATTTGGCTTAAAAGCAACGATTTTATTACAGTTTGAAGCTTAAGCTGTCGTAGGAAATTCGGCTTTATTCCAGGGATTTTCTTGGATCCTGAAGCTTACATTAGCTTAATTTGAAGGTTTACTTTTATTCGATACATGAGTTACATTTAATTTTCAATTTATTTTTTACAGGGAAAGCTGTGGCAGGAAATTCTTTATTCCAGTGATTTTCTTAGATTTTAAAGTATACATTAGCTTAAAATTGGAGCTTTATTCAACACACTAGTTTTGTTTAATTTTGAAAAATATTTTTAGAATGAAACCTGTCGGTGGAAATTTGGCTTAAAACCATTAACCTTATTAGAGTATAATGCTAAAGATGGAGCTTTATTTAATACACGAGTTTCAATTCATTTTGAAAAATACTATTACAAGAAAAGCTGTCGGTGGAAATTTGACACAAAAGCAGCGATTTTATTACAGTTAAAAGCTTATATTAGCTTAAAGATGGGAGCTTTATAATTTGGAAAAATACTTTTACAAGGAAAGTAGTCGGGAGAAATTTAGCTTAAAATCAATGATTTTATCAGAGCCTGAAGCTTAGCTTACAATAAAGCTTCATTCAATACATGAATTTCATTTCATCCTGGAAAACATTTTTACAGGAAAAGCTGTCGAAGGAAATTCGGCTTTATTCCAGTGTATTTCTTAGATCTTAAAGTTTACATTAACTTAAAATTGAAGATTTACTCAATACATGATTTTCATTTAATTTCGAAAAATATTTTTACGAGGAAAGATTTTCACAGGGAAAACTGTAGATGGAAATTCGGCTTTACTATACTGATTTACATAGGGCTTGAAGCTGGAAGCTTACATTAGCTCAAAGATAGAGCTTTTATTCAATAAATGAGTGTTATTGCATTTTGAAAAATATTTTGAACGAGGAAAGCTGTAGTGGAAAATTCATCTTAAAACCATTGATTTTGTTAGATTTTAAAGCTTACATTAGCTTGAAATTGGAGCTTTACTCAACCCACGAGTTTTATTTAATTTTGAGAAATATTTTTAGAATGAAACCTTTCGGTGAAAATTTGGCTTGAAACCATTAAACTTATTAGAGTCTAATGTTTAAAAATGAAGCTTTAATTAGTACACGAATTTCATGTCATTTTGAAAAATACTATTACAAGAAAAACTGTCGGTGGAAATTTGAATTAGAAGCAGTGATTTCATTAGAGTTAAAAGCTTAAATTAGTTTAAAGGTGGAGCTTTATAGTTTGGAAAAATACTTTTACAAGGAAAGTTGTCGAGGGAAATTGGGCTCTAAATCAATGTTTTTATTAAAGCTTGAAGCTAACATTATCTTAAAAATGATAGCTTTATTCAATACACGAGTTTCATTTCATTTTGGAAAACATTTTTACAGGAAAAGCTGCCTAAGGAAATTTGGCTCTATTCCAGTGATTTTCTTAGATCTTAAAGCATTGCAATAGCTTAAAATTGGAACTTTAATCAATACAAGACTTTCATGTAATTTTGGAAAAAAAATTTACATGGAAAGCTGTCGAAGGAAATTCGGCTTTATTCCAGAGATTTTTTTCCTTGCATCTTAAAGCTTACTTAACTCAAAATTGGAGCTTTATTCAATACATGAGTTCCATTTCATTTTCTAAAACATTTTAACAGGAAAAGCTCTCTAAGGAAATTCGGCTTTATTCCAGTGATTCCTTTAGATCTTAAAGCTTACATTAGCTTCAAATGGGAGCTATATTCGATACATGAGTTTCATTTCATTTTGGACATTATTTTTACCGGTAAAGCTGTCAAAGGTAATTCGGCTTTATTCCAATGTATCTCAGATTTTAAAGTCTACATTAGCTTAAAATTGGAGCTTTATTCAATACATGAATTTCATTTAATTTCGAAAAATATTTTTACAAGGAAAGCTCTCGGTGTAAATTTGGCTTAAAATTAGTAATTTCATTAGAGCTTAAAACATATATTAGCTTAAACATGGAGTTTCATTCAATACATGAGCTTGATTTAATTTTGGGAAATATTTTTACAGGGAAAACTGTCTCAGAAAATTCGGCTTTACTAGATTGATTTACTTAAGACCATAGAGCTTGAAGCTTACATTAGCTTAAAGATGGAGCTTTTATTCAATAAATGAGTTTCATTGCATTCTGAAAAATATTTTGAACGAGGAAAGCTGTCGTGGGAAATTCATCTTAAAACTAGTGATATTACATCTTAAATCTAACATTAGCTTAAAATTGGAGTTTTATTCAATACACGAGTTTTATTGAATTTTGGAAAATATTTTTACAAGGAAAGCTCTCGGTGTAAATTCGGCTTAAAACCAGTGATTAATTAGAGCTTAAAACTTACATTAGCTTAAAAATGGAATCTTATTCAATACATGGGCTTAATTTTATTTCGAAATATATTTTTACAAGGAAAGCTGTCGACGGAAATTCGGTTTAACCAGACTGGTTTGCTTAGATTATACAGCTTGAATTAAAGCTTGAAGCTTATATTAGCTTAGTGATGGAGCTTTTATTCAATAAACGAGTTTCATTGCATTTTGGAAAATATTTTTAACGAGGAGAACTGTCGAGGGAAATTCATCTTAAAACCAGTGATTTTATTAGATCTTAAAGCTTACATTAGCTTAAAGATGAAACTATTCAATACATGAGGTTACTTTAATTTCGGTAAAAATTTCTACAAGGAAAGCTTAGCTTATACAATGAGCTTTACTAATACATGAGTTTGATTTCAATTTGAAAAATATTTTTGCACGGAAAGCTGCCTAAGAAGTTTCGGCTTGAATCCAGCCATTTTCTTAGAGCTTAAAGCTTGCATTAGCTTAAAAATTGAGCTCCATTCAATACATGAGGTTAATTGAATTCAGAGAAATTAGATGTAAATCAACTGATTTAAGAGCTCAAAGCTCTTATTAGGTTTAGATGAAACTTTATTAAATGCGAACTGTTCTGCGAGTTTCAAATAATTTTGGAAAACATTTTCTGGAACCTACACTCTTTATTTCAAAGTAGTTTTGGGCTGTCTCAATCATTTTAAATGAAGAAAAATAGAACGAGGTCTAAAAAGATACACAACTAACGTGTTGCTTCTGAAATTGGCGCAGTTGATGAAAATTTGGTTCATATTCAATGGTTTTATTTCATTATTAGCTTTACTCCCATCTTAACGCAGTGCTTAGATGTCTTCTTGGCTTAAAACTGGTTGAGCTTTACTGATAACAGATTGTTTCAATACTTCTGGAGAAACATCTTAAGTATATTTAACATCTAACACTTGAACACACATAAAAAAAATCTAACTATAAGGGAAGCGGTTGAGGCAAATTCAGCTTGAATATAATGATTTTTAAACAGCATAATGCTCATGTTAGCTTAAAAATGAAAGTTTATTGAATGCAAACTGTTCTATGGGGTTCATTTAATTTAGGAAAATATTCTTAGGACCTGTATTGGGTTAAAATTCAATGCTCTTCTTTTAGAGCTTTACCCATAAGTCCATAAGTTGGTTTGGTTAATTTTGGAAATTTATCTTGGATAATAAGGAAAAACCTGTTCATGAGGAAAGCTGCTGAGGAAAATGTGACTTTAATCGACTCACTTTCTTAGAGCTGGAAGCTAGTGTTAAATAAATGATGAAGCTTTATTGAATACAAACTGTACTATCAGTATATTTTCACGGTCTCTAATTTTTTTAATTAAATTAAAGTAAATTTAAGAATTGTATTTAAGAGACTTGCACTTTTCTTAAATCAAGTCTAATATTAGCTTAAATATTTTCTTAGGATGGAACTAGCAGAGCTCCATTTAAATTATTCATAGTATATTTTAACTGTTCTCATCAGAACGTCGTTTTAGATCGCCTGAAATTGGACTTTTCAGGACCGTAAATGGTTTACTTTTTGATGATATTTCAGTAATATGCCAGGTTTCTCCTGTAAATAACATCTCACCTATAAGCTTAGTGGAAAATCTTATTTAATCTTTGTGTTCAGAACGTTGTTTTAGATCGCCTGAAATCAGACTTTTCAGGACAGGAAAAGGTATACTCTTTGGTGATATTTCAGTAATATGCCACGTTTTCCCTGTAAATAACATCTCACCTACAAGTTTAGTGGAAAATCATATTTAATCGTTTTGTTCAGAATGTGATCTTAGATATCCTGAAATCAGACTTTGCAGGACCGGAAACGGTTTACTTTTTGATGATATTTCAGTAATATGCCAGGTTTCTCCTGTAAATAACATCTCACCTACAAGCTTAGTGGAAAATCATATTTAATAGTTCTGTTCAGAATGTGATCTTAGATATCTTGAAATCAGACTTTTCAGGACTGGAAAAGTTTACTTTTTGGTGATATTTCAGTGATATGCCACGTTTTCCCTATAAATAACATCTCACCAACACGTTTAGTGGAAAATCATATTTAATCGTTCTGTTCAGAATGTGATCTTAGATTGCCTGAAATCATACTTTTCAGGACTGGAAAAGTTTACTTTTTGGTGATATTTCAGTAATATGCCACGTTTTCCCTGTAAATAACACCTCACCAACAAGTTTAGTGGAAAATCATATTTAATCGTTCTATTCAGAATGTGATCTTAGATTGCCTGAAATCATAGTTTTCAGGACTGGAAAAGTTTACTTTTTGGTGATATTTCAGTAATATGCCACGTTTTCCCTGTATATAACATCTCACCAACAAGTTTAGTGGAAAATCATATTTAATCGTTCTGTTCAGAATGTGATCTTAGATATCTTGAAATCAGACTTTTCAGGACTGGAAAAGTTTACTTTTTGGTGATATTTCAGTGATATGCCACGTTTTCCCTATAAATAACATCTCACCAACACGTTTAGTAGAAAATCATATTTAATCGTTCTGTTCAGAATGTGATTTTAGATATCCTGAAATCACACTTTTCAGGACTGGAAAAGTTTACTTTTTGGTGATATTTCAGTAATATGCCACGTTTTCCCTGTAAATAACATCTCACCAACAAGTTTAGCGGAAAATCATATTTAATCGTTCTGTTCAGAATGTGATCTTAGATATCCTGAAATCAGACTTTTCAGGACCGGAAACGGTTTGCTTTTCGGTGATATTTCAGTAATATGCCACGTTTTCCCTGTACATAACATCTCACCAACAAGTTTAGTGGAAAATCATATTTAATCGTTCTGTTCAGAATGTGATCTTAGATTGCCTGAAATCATACTTTTCAGGACTGGAAAAGTTTACTTTTTGGTGATATTTCAGTAATATGCCACGTTTTCCCTGTAAATAACATTTCACCAACAAGTTTAGTGGAAATTCATATTTAATCGTTCTGTTCAGAATGTGATCTTAGATATCCTGAAATCACACTTTTCAGGAATGGAAAAGTTTACTTTTTGGTGATATTTCAGTAATATGCCACGTTTTCCCTGTACATAACATCTCACCAACAAGTTTAGTGGAAAATCATATTTAATCGTTCTGTTCAAAATGTGATTTTAGATATCCTGAAATCACACTTTTCAGGACTGGAAAAGTTTACTTTTTGGTGATATTTCAGTAATATGCCACGTTTTCCCTGTAAATAACATCTCACCAACAAGTTTAGCGGAAAATCATATTTAATCGTTCTGTTCAGAATGTGATCTTAGATATCCTGAAATCAGACTTTTCAGGACCGGAAACGGTTTGCTTTTCGGTGATATTTCAGTAATATGCCACGTTTTCCCTGTACATAACATCTCACCAACAAGTTTAGTGGAAAATCATATTTAATCGTTCTGTTCAGAATGTGATCTTAGATTGCCTGAAATCATACTTTTCAGGACTGGAAAAGTTTACTTTTTGGTGATATTTCAGTAATATGCCACGTTTTCCCTGTAAATAACATTTCACCAACAAGTTTAGTGGAAATTCATATTTAATCGTTCCTGTTCAGAATGTGATCTTAGATATCCTGAAATCACACTTTTCAGGAATGGAAAAGTTTACTTTTTGGTGATATTTCAGTAATATGCCACGTTTTCCCTGTACATAACATCTCACCAACAAGTTTAGTGGAAAATCATATTTAATCGTTCTGTTCAGAATGTGATCTTAGATTGCCTGAAATCATACTTTTCAGGACTGGAAAAGTTTACTTTTTGGTGATATTTCAGTAATATGCCACGTTTTCCCTGTAAATAACATTTCACCAACAAGTTTAGTGGAAATTCATATTTAATCGTTCTGTTCAGAATGTGATCTTAGATATCCTGAAATCACACTTTTCAGGAATGGAAAAGTTTACTTTTTGGTGATATTTCAGTAATATGCCACGTTTTCCCTGTACATAACATCTCACCAACAAGTTTAGTGGAAAATCATATTTAATCGTTCTGTTCAGAATGTGATCTTAGATTGCCTGAAATCATACTTTTCAGGACTGGAAAAGTTTACTTTTTGGTGATATTTCAGTAATATGCCACGTTTTCCCTGTAAATAACATTTCACCAACAAGTTTAGTGGAAATTCATATTTAATCGTTCTGTTCAGAATGTGATCTTAGATATCCTGAAATCACACTTTTCAGGAATGGAAAAGTTTACTTTTTGGTGATATTTCAGTAATATGCCACGTTTTCCCTGTACATAACATCTCACCAACAAGTTTAGTGGAAAATCATATTTAATCGTTCTGTTCAAAATGTGATCTTAGATATCTTGAAATCAGACTTTTCAGGACTGGAAAAGTTTACTTTTTGGTGATATTTCAGTGATATGCCACGTTTTCCCTGTAAATAACATCTCACCAACAAGTTTAGTGGAAAATCATATTTAATCGTTCTGTTCAGAATGTGATCTTAGATTTCCTGAAATCAGACTTTTTAGGACTGGAAACGGTTTACTTTTTGGTAATATTTCAGTAATATGCCACGTTTTCCCTGTAAATAACATCTCACAAACAAGTTTAGTGGAAAATCATATTTAATCGTTCTGTTCAGAATGTGATCTTAGATATCCTGAAATCACACTTTTCAGGACTGGAAAAGTTTACTTTTTGGTGATATTTCCGTAATATGCCACGTTTTCCCTGTAAATAACATCTCACCAACAAGTTTAGTGGAAAATCATATTTAATCGTTCTGTTCAGAATGTGATGTTAGATTTCCTGAAATCAGACTTTTTAGGACTGGAAACGGTTTACTTTTTGGTAATATTTCAGTAATATGCCACGTTTTCCCTGTAAATAACATCTCACAAACAAGTTTAGTGGAAAATCATATTTAATCGTTCTGTTCAGAATGTGATCTTAGATATCCTGAAATCACACTTTTCAGGACTGGAAAAGTTTACTTTTTGGTGATATTTCCGTAATATGCCACGTTTTCCCTGTAAATAACATCTCACCAACAAGTTTTGTGGAAAATCTTATTTAATCGTTCTGTTCAGAACGTTGTTTTAGATCGCCTGAAATCAGACTTTTCAGGACCGGAAAAGGTATACTTTTCGGTGATATTTCAGTAATATGCCAGGTTTTCCATGTAAATAACATCTCACCTCCAAGCTTAGTGGAAAATCATATTTAATCGTTCTGTTCAGAATGTGGTTTTAGATTGCCTGAAATCTGACTTTTCAGGACCGGAAAAGCTTTATTTTTTGGTGAAATTTCAGTACTATGCCAGGTCTCCATTTAAATCTGAACTACAATTTAGAGGATAATCCTATTTTATCGTTCTGTTCAGAACGTTGTTTTAGAACGCCTGAAATTGTAATTTTCAGGCCCGGACTAGTTTTGTTCTTTGGCGAAATTTCAGTAATATGCCAGATTTCCCCTTAAACAACTTCTGAATTTTAACTAAAATTCTAAATAAAAGTTCTTTTTAGATTGTGGTTTTGTATCACGAAATGTATTTACTTCGATTTGAGAAAATATTTTGGAAAAATTAGTTGTGATAAGAAAACTGTAAAACCGAAGGGAGACATTGCATTATTGAACGAGGTTTTAACAGAATAAGCTTCAATGCAGATTTATTAATTATGGATAGATTCATTAAAAAAGCATTAGAAATTGGAGAATGTATTTACATGCAAAATTTAAATTCGAGTGTATTAAAATATATATGAAATTGAACCTAGCGCTAGACTAATTTAAAAGAAAAACTGTTCCTAACAGTTTAAATAATGAAGCTACTCCAGAACTTCCGATACAATGTATGATGAAATTATGTAATTAAAACATTCTGCAGGTATGCCAGTTAACGAAGCACGATATATTGATTGCCAGGAAAGTTAATATTACACAAAATTAATTGAAGTAACTAGTGAGAGCTTGCGAGAGTTGAAGACTCTTCCACCTACTTGTAAAAAACTTTAATATAGCAAATTGGGCCTCCAACTTCGCAAAATTATCCCATTAACTTTCGCGAATAAGTTATTGCATGTCCGACAATCGAACTTGATTAATAAATTCACCGATCAAAAATTCAATTCCTCTCTATTTCCAACGAGGTAATATTTTTTCAATTTAACACAACTAAAGAACTCGCACGCCTCGTCCCGTCCGATTTTCCATTGTTCCCGTCACATCGATTCCAACTTTCCTTTGTGGACGGAACGTGTAATTTTCATGTAGAACCATTGTTAAAACATGTACGATAAGTTCCTTTTATATTTTTCGCGGCCTCGTTATCGACTGTACACTAATGTAACGTTGACGTGCCGAAACTTTTAACACTTCGGCTAACAATTGATTCGAAACTAGTCGGCGATAATCTGGAATTTTGATAAATGGAGTGCCCCGGAGACGAAATGAAATTCATTATCGCCGGGCGGGAGTGGTACTGACACCTGTCATTTGCAATGTTATTACCGCACACACACATATACACGCGTTATAGAGAACGAGCATTCAAGTCACCCCCCGCTCGACGGTTATTCTAACATTTTTCTACTCTTAGTCGAAAATAGAGTTGTCGATATTAATACCGTGATAGACAACGTGTTTGGACTTATAAATAAGTTTTATAACGAGCGTAGGTCGTAATCCGGGCTTGATTTATACGCTTGGTTAAGTACAGACATCCTCGTACCGTTTTATAATTTCCCAGTGAATCTAAAAAATTACCGAGGATTAGCGCCGATTACTCTCATGTTTTTTAATTGAAAACATGTGTCAAGAGCGGGCGGTTGAGAAGTTTCCTAAAATATTTCATAGGGTCTTCTTATGAAAAACTTGATGGTATCGTATACCCAACAACGTCTTCTCGTCAAAATACAAGGTGAAGTAGTTTAGGATTTAGTTAATAAGTTAATGATTGTTAAATTGTGATTATGAAACAAAATTTTGAGTTGAACAGCATTCTTTCTTAAACTAAGCTATAAATGGAAAATTGTAATGAAACATCTGGCATGATTACAGAAAATACCCAGAAGACTTAAGGGCGTTCGTTTCATATAATTGTTTTAAAGGAATGAATGTTATTTCATGCCAAAGCATACTTTCCGGAGTTGAAATATTGCGGTAAAGAGAACATTTCCCTTTTAAGGCTTTTAGTTTAAGATTCTGCGAATAAGTTAACGTACTAAAAAGATGTAAAATCACCGTTTTTCAGCTAATATGTATTCACAAAATTTAATTATCTGATTTCTTCCGTTTTAGATATTTTGAAACTAAAGAATATATCCTTATCATACAATTTCAACCATTTTGGGATTTATTATATAAATAATATAAGCAAACCTAGAGTTTTTGTTAGATTTGATATACCGTAAGCTAAGTAAGAAATTCAGTTTTAAAATTATCCTTAATTTTCCTCAAATATTGAATTAGTAAGTACAGTAAATCTGATATTAAATTTGAAATTGGTAACTATGGTTTTGTCGTGATTAATTTTAAAAAGTATATAAATTTTTGGATAGCTTTACAGAAGAATTAATTCACAAATTATAATTTTCTGAGCTTATTGGATATTTTGAAATTAAAGAATTTATTTTTAACAATTTCGACAATTTTGGGAATTATTCCATGGATAATTAACAGAATTTAGATGTTTGTTAGATTTGATATATCTGTGTAAATTGATTAAAAGTATAGAAATTAATAGAAATCCAATTTGCCTTTAATATTGAATTACTACGTACAATATTTTTAATATAAAATCTGAAATAGGTAATTACGGTTTTGATAGTAACTATGGTCATTTATTCTAAAAACTTTACAAACTTCTGGATGTCTTACAGTTCAGAGAATTCAATTTTTTTTTATTTTTTGACAATTAGTCTTCATTATCTTGAAATTATATAATTCATTTTTAGCAAACAATCTAGGCAAATATTGTATCAAAAACTAACAAAATATATTTTTTAGTGTATTAGATGTAAATTAGGCTTAATTAATAATATTAGGCTAAATAAAGAAAATGAATTTTTCTTAAATATTGAATCAATAGGTTGAGTAATAAGTTTGAAGTAGGCAACTAGGGTTTTTAACAAATTTCTAGAAGTCTTACAGTTAAATGAATTTAAAAATCTTAATTTTCTGATCTCTTGTGTCTAGAAATTGAAAAAATTATTTCTAACATAGAATTTCGAAAATATTGCGAATTATTCTATCAATAATTGACATTACCAAATTTTTTGATAGGTTCGATAAAGCTTAGGCTAAGTAATAAATTCTGAATTTAAAAGTAAATAAATTCCCCTTAAATATTGAACTACTAAGTAGTACAGTAATTTTAATATTATGTTTTAAATAAGTAACTAGTGTTGTGTTGTGATTTATTCCAAAAAGCTCACAAATTTCTGGATATCTTTAAAAAAAAAGATTACATAAGTTTTAATTTATTGATCTCTCCGGTCTTGAATATTATGAAATTATGGCAATATATTGCTATCAAACAATTTGAACAATTTTGGGATTTATTATATCAATAATAGGTAGTATACACAAACCTAGAGTCTTTATTAGATTTGATGTACTTTAAGCTAAGTAGCAAATTCTGAATTTTAAACGAAAATCAATTTTCCTTAAATATTGAATTAGTAGGTACAGTAAATTTGATATTCAATTTTGTAGCAAAGTTCAATGAGAGACGGCCAAAAAACTTGCAATGACCAAAGAGTATATTGACACCTTTTTAATGGTTTCTAGAAGAAAAATATTATGAACAGATGACAGTCGATACATAAGAATAACGATATCGATACATGATATTATGATTTATTCAATACTTCCCCTCGATGAGTTGTCTTAGGGAATTAAACTGCCACCTTCTGCAGGCCCAAAAGAGAGACACAATGTTCATGGATTTTGTGAGCGCCTTGGTGAGGACATCGGCCGGCATTTCTTTGGACGCTACATGTCCCAGCTTAACTGCTCCGCAACCGACGACCTCTCGAATAAAGTGATGGCGAATAGCGATATGCTTGGTTCGCGCGTGGAAGACTGGATTTGAGGTGAGTTTCTCGGCTCCGACGTTGTCGTTCCACAGCTTCACAGAACCCACGGAGACGCCAAGTTCACGTAGTAGACGTCGAATGTACAAGGCTTCCTTTGTAGCTTCACCGAGGGCCATGTACTCGGCCTCAGTGGACGATAGGGCTACGGTCCTTTGCTTTCTTGAGTCCCACGAGATGCACCCGCTGCCCATCTTGAAAGCGCACCCAGTGAAAGATCTTCGATCGTCAGTGGATCCAGCCCAATCTGCATCCACAAATCCTTCGAGATCTCCTTGCTCTTGAAAGTGATTCCCACATCTACGGTGCCCTTCAAGTAGCGTAGAACCCTTTTCGCTGCACTCCAATGAACCTTACAGAAGCAGTCGTTGAATTGTCCCAATACGCTGGCAGCGTGAGCCACATCGGGACGAGTAGCTACAGCCAGATAGAGTAGACAACCTACCAGCTCGCGGTACGGTGGTTTTGGTCCATCTTTCGAATTCCAAGGTTCGATCTTCATCAGTTTTGTCCCAACGTCGAGGGGGGTTGAGACAGTTCTGCAATCTTTCATACTGAAACGATCCAGCAGCTCATTCACGTACGTACGTTGACAAATCTTGATACCGTCGTTGCTGACATTGAAGTCCATCCCGATGCATCTCTTCAATTCACCGATATTCTTAACGTCAAAATGTTGTGTCAGTTGCGTTCCAAAAGAAATTGCTTTGTTTGGATTACGTGACATGACGAGGATGTCATCCACGTAAACGATGATCATAGTAAAGTTTGCGTCACTTCCCATGATGTATAGGCACGGATCACCTTTTGTAGGACGAGCACCCATGACGCGAAGGGTCTTATCCAGTCGAGTGTGCCATGCGCGACCAGCTTGCTTGAGGCCAAACAGTGCCTTCTTCATCCTGCACACCTTGTCACCAGTTTCTACCTGCTGCAGCATAGCTTTGGCATCTGCTTCTACGGCTGGGCCGTACTTTGTTGGCACTCCTTCCTGGACGACATAGCGAAGAACCTTTTTATATAAGTCCGGAGTGTCCATATAAACCTCTTCCTCAAGCTGTCCGTTCAGGTAGGCATTCGTGATGTCGTATTGTTTAATGGACATCCTGTACTTGGCAGCTACAGCCAGCGCCAGTCGAACGGTGCTCAGCCTTGCCACAGGAGCAAAAGTTTCGTGGAAATCCACGCCTGGCCTCTGAGAGAATCCTCTGGCGACGATCCTTGCCTTCCGTTTTTCCCGAACTCCATCAGCACCGTATTTGTTCCGAAAGGACAAATATTTTGAGGACGATCTACCAGGTCCCAGGTTTCATTCTTGAGAATTGAACACAAACTTCGTCGGCCATAGCTTTCATCCATTCGGAAGATTCGTCACTAAAGTCAAAATCCACCCACCGTGAGACTAAACCATGTTGCCATATCAATTTCCCGCAGCCAGAGATGATAGAGCTGCGCGGCGGACAGGGGAAAGGGGAAACCGATTCCAGTGGCGGGTAAAATATTGCTTATTCTGAATGAAAATTATTACAAAATTTATCGTCGAAAACCAATGAAAGAAATTGGAATCATTCCGATTATGGGTATATAGAAGAATCCTTAAGAAGAAGGTTAACTGGTAAATTTCCACACCACCTATGAGGTATTACCCTGGCGCGTTATCATTTTTAAAAGGGACGACTCGCCTGGAGCCATACAACCCAAATAAAATAAATTCTTAACAGAACATATTATAACAAATTATAAAACAAACAAATTTATAAATAAACAAACTATTAACAAAATAAATAAATGATTAATAAAATAAATAAATTCTCAAAAAAATAAATAGAATATTTATAAAATTAATAACTACACTGCGTTCTCATGTAAAACGAAAAACAAAATAAATTAAACATGAAACATATAAGGTAAATTGAAGGTGACAAAAACATTTTAAAGTACGTTGTATGTGTATGTAGTTGTTATAAGATAAATCATTTTCCAGAGAAGACCCTGAACTTGAAGTTTCATCAGAACTGCTGTCATCACCAAGAGTAATGATAAGCGGTTCTATTACTCTTTAGGTACGATCAGAGTGCGAGCGACGGGCGACGCGACGCGATAGCGATGAGACAGCGACGTTCGGCTGTCGCTAAGCTCGTCGTTGCCACGTCGCATCGCTGGTCGCTATCACTCTGAACGTTTGCATTTGGTTACACAATATTGATCCGTTCTGCGGCGTCGCTCGTCGCATCGCTACGCGTCGCGTCGCCGGTCGCTCGCACTCTGATCGTACCTTTTCTATTCGTGGGTCCAGTTCCCAGAATTTTTCTTCTTCTTTAACAACGTGTTGGATACATTTTGTCCAAGCATCAGCTGTAACAGCACTTACTGCATTCTCTAAAAGAATTTTGACATCCGATATTTTAAATGTGACGTTTTTTCTAGCGACTTCACCTTTTATCTGCGCCCAAATTAATTCGATCGGATTTAACTCACAGTGATACGGTGGTAATCTTAAAATCATAAACTCTCTTTCCCTTGCGATTTCATCCACGACTAATTTCAAATAATTTTGTTTATGTTGTCGAGCGATTCGAAGCAATTCCGGTTTAAGCAAGTTAGCGTCGCAAGCTAAATTTTTTGATCGCAACCAATCGAATATTTCACCTTTTTCCCACGCTTATGTAGGAAGTGGTTCTGCGCGACGACTGTGATAAGGCGCATTATCCATTACAATAACCGAACCAGGTTCCAAGCGCGGAAGAACAGATTTGAACCACGTTTCAAATACGCCCGAATTCATGTCCTCGTGATAATCACCGGTTTTTCGTGATTCGAAAACGTTTAGCCCGCCCGACACAAAACCCGAGTCAATTCCGATATGCGTTATTATCAACGTGACTTTATTATCAACCTGCGCCCTTTACCCGACGGTGATTTAATCCCGGTAGAAAGCCCTTCAATTAGAGCTGTTCTGTGATTTGTCACGGATAAATCTTGGAAAATTTTGGAACCCGCCAATGTCATTCACGAGGGAGAACGACGTAGCCACAGCGTTGCCACCTGTACTGACGTCATGTCGTTTGAGCATTCGTTAACAGCGAGAGGAATAGAGAGAGAGAATAAGGCATGGCAACGTTCTGAGATTTGACAGAGGGAAGGAACGAATTTGTAGGATGTTGCCGAAAGCACAACAAAACTCTGGCATGGTTACAATTACCAACCGTATTGCAAGGTTGCATTTGTTTCGATATACTATTTTGTGCGTTGTATATGGCAACATGGATCATTCTCACGGCAGGTGGATTTCAACTGTAGATATAGCTTCATCCAAGTTCACCTCGGGTTTTTTACAAATTTCTAGAAGTCTTACAGTTAAATGAATTCAAAAATCTTAATTTTCTTATCTCCTGCGTCTTGAAATTAAAAAAATTATTTTTGACATAGAATTTCCACAATTTTGCAAGTTATTCAATCAATAATTAATATAACAAAATTATTTGATAGATTCGATAAAGCTTAGGCTAAATAATAATTTCGAAATTTAAACTTGAATATTGAACTACTAAGTACAGTAATTTAAATATGAAGTTTGAAACAAGTAACTAGGGTTTTGTTGTGATTTATTTCAAAGAGTTTACAAATTTCTGGATAAGTTTACAGATGAATGATTACACAAATTACAATTTTATGATCTCCCCTGTCTTGAATATTTTGAAAATATGGTAAATTATTTTTAAAATACAATTTATACAATTTTGGGAATTATGCTATCAATAATTAACGTAACCTAGATTTCCTTAGATTCGATATACTTTGGCTAAATAATAAATTCTGAAGTTAAAAGCAAATCAATATTGAATTACTAACTACTACAGTTATTTTAATACAGAGATAAAACATGAAATAAGACTCCAGAGTTTACATTTTAGGCCTGTTTTAAACTTGTACTTGAAATTACTAAAAAGTATTAACTTAAATTTGTTGAAAGCTATAAAGACTCTATAAAAAACTTTGATCAAGTGTTTCTGCGAATAAAGTAACGAAATCAAGAGAATGGAAGCCTTTGAAGTGTTCTACATTACCCAGTGAACACCCTGTACATCGACACTTTCCCCCGGCTAAAATTAACCTCGCGACATGTGCGTTAACACACGACACGTAATATATCGTGCCCTTAACTCGGGGAATGGGGGGGGGAGTTAGGAAGATATCCGATTCTTTTTAACTGTCAGTCGATTATACTTAGCGCATACTTAGAACTGTATACCGCTAATTTATTAATGTCTTTGTTTTCATGTGCGGTTTTCAGGTTGCCGGGGTTGATGGATTTATTTTCGTTTACTTGTCGATTCCGGAATTCAGAAGGCTGTGTTAGCGTCAGTTTACGTCTATGTTTAGTTGGAAATATTGATGTATTTAAGTGTTCGCCTCGTATATTTTTGTGCCTGCAGGAATTCAGACGGGGAGGAGATGTAATGTTTTGAAACTACCGAAATGTACCCACAAACCATAATTTACATTGAGCGACAAACTATTTTCAAAGTTTTGAATAAATAGTGCAATAGATTGATTAAACAATATTGTATTAGGTATTATGGATTATATAGAAAATCCTTATTTCATGTGAAAGGTGATAGAATTTTACAAAAATGCGAAGTTTGCCAAATGAATTATTTGGAATAGCACGAACACTACATTAGGGGTAGAGTTTGGACCACCCTTTAAAATATTGCCATAATTTTTTTTTTGCTGAATGCCTATGCTTATGCTAGCTTTCTGCTAAATATTGGCCATGGTTAAATTTTCTAATTGACAATTCAAAATTGACAAATAAATTTTTAATTTCAAAAATCATTAGATATTTCATAAAAAGTAAATTTTTGGTATAGAGAGTCTTATTGAAAAGGGTTTTATTTTAGCTCTAGATCACTAATAAAATGCATGGTGTTCAATTTAAAATAAATATAACTTTGGTATGGATCCTTGTGTGAACACCCAGTACTTATAATAAAAATAATTAAGTTAAAATATCATCAAAATATACCGAAAACACCTTATGAATATCATATTTGAAATAAAATGAGAGAAAATCCAACACCAGAAAAATTGGATTAAGAGAATGGGGAGGAAAAACCGGGAAAATTGGTGGAACTCATGAAAATAAGACATCTCATTCTTATAAACAATTGTTCGTCACGGTATACAAAATTTGATGGAAAACCATGAATTTTTAACATCTGTTCATGTCATTCTGTTAAAATTCGTTCACCATTTAGCTTTAACAGATATAACACTACACGACAAGAAATGTTTCATGGTAATGTATCCCAATTGCGAGAAGTTACTGTCATTGTCAATTCCAGCAAATCAACTATGTAGGATATCAGTATAAAAAATTTCAAATGATTTGCACCAAACCGTCCACGAGATATTATTTTGTCTTATTTTTGTTATGACATTATATGAGGTTAGGAGTACACTTTGATATTTACTCGGTATACACACAATAAAGGAAAATTCAGTAAATAAAAACATTGAAACGTAAAAGGATGAGATACTTGATCCCCGACCGGTTTACCATCAATCCGTTACTTTCCCGTCAAACAGATAGTTCCCGTTCCTTTGATCCGCACGATCTTCATCAAACTTAGGAAACAACTCCATTGAAATCTTAGAACGCTGTTCACCCGCGTATATAAGAACCTAAAACTTTTACGAGAGTCGCTTGGCTCGTCTCGCTCTCGACCCGTCCGCTCTTCCGACAAATTAAAAAGTCACCAGTGGACTTATTGTTAAACGGCCCTTTTGTTCCGGGGACGATCAAAAACCGCCCGACTTCGTGAATTATCCGAGCGCATAGTTTTAGGACATCTCGACCCCCCGAGAGAGAGGTGAGTTATTAGGAATTTTAATAATCGTAAATTTTAAATCTTCAGAGGACGTCAACTCAGGAATTCCTTTACAAATCGGGTTGAGGTGGCCCCGGCCATAAAAGTTAGAATTTTACTTCGGGATTTATGAATTTTCACGCTTCGAAAATGATCGTAAAATGTAACACAATATACAAAGTCCCTTTTTTTAAAAATAAAACGAGGTAAATATAGACCGAGGAGTCAACTCGCAATAAAATAAAAATATACTACATAATTCAAATTTGTATCCGCAATAGTGGGGTTAGTTAAGACTGTGGTTAGGTTAGCGTGGTAGCAGTTTTTGAAAGCAGATATCAAATAAGTAAAAGTAATATTCGAATGACGAGTATTTATTTTTAATTAGTTAATATAATTTTTATTACTTAATTATTATTTTTATTAATATTTTTATTAGTATTCTTAATTCCATCTTAGATTTTGATATTAACCCTGGGAATATGTCAAATAACCGCATACAGGGTGTTCTACAGACACATTAGGTGTACTATTAGGTAAAAGTTAGATATACTGTAGAGAAATTAGTTTTATTGGTCTCATATTTTGATGCAGAATATCTATTTCTTTAAAAATATTAAACTAGAGATATTGTACTATGAAAAACAGGTAAAAAATCAAACATCAATTTTAAGAATAAATGGGTTTCTCAGGATATCACGAACGACATTTTTATTGACGTGATGTACGTCTTATAAAACATTGTAACGTTACGCCAGACCCATGCGTGCGAGCGAGAGTGAGAGCGAGAACAATAGACAGAGATCGACCTTAGCGTTTGCCTTGCGGCGCATCTATCTCTTTTCCACACAGCGTCCGAGTGAAAAAGAGACCGGCACCACACAACAAATTTGAGCCATGCGGGAGTGAGATGACGCATCTATCTCCCTTCCAATCGGTGCGGCCAGAACGCGCGTAGCGCGTACCGCTTCCATAGTGCTCGCGAACCGAGCAGATCGCCAAATCGAGGAGAAATGTTTCCCCCACCAAGCGACGCAGAGACGTCACGTTCACAAGTATTACCACGGGTGCGTGTTAATTTGAAAAAGCCGAGCGTAGCCGAAAAAATAATACTGTTTGCACAGGAAAAATTCTACATTTCGGCTACGCTCGGCTTCTTGAAACTTGAAAGTTGTTTTTGTTTATTCAAAGTCGATAATTAGATTCTTATTTCGAAGTATGGACATTGAAATTTTTACATAAGTAAATTTATTCGTTTCGATAAAGATAAAGTTCAGTTAGATTAAACAACTACTCTATAGACCGATGCATTTCAGGAAGTGCCCTTTAGGGCAATTTTAGGGAAATGTGTTTCAAATAAAAGGTAAATGTACACTACAGCTAACCTAAGTAATAAGATTTGTTATAAATCACTAAAACCGTTTTAAAGAAAATTGTACGACAAAATAAAAATTCTTGAGTGAAAACCACCTTAGGACAATTTTAGATAAAAATGTTTTTAACATAAATGGTATAGGCATTACACAGCTAACTTAGGTTATGTTAATTAAAATTGTACAACAAAATAAAAATTCTTAAAGTAAAGTGGCCTTTAGGACAATTTTAGTCTCGTTTTTGAGTTCATCACTAGGCAAAACATTTCTAATTCTTCTGAAGAAGATTTGCATTACTTTGCTGGTTACTGCAACCTCTTGAAACATGTTAAAGCTTTTGTGAAGTCATAAATAACTGCCCAATCTACATCTAACTTATGTACCTACTTCTCTAATTTTGGAATAAAATTGTCAATATTTTTCTGATCATTTTATCATACTTTGGGCTAGTCAATTTTACTAATGTAAACAAATCCTTATGGACCGCAAAGCAAGTGGAGGCCATTCCTATTTTGGCCATAGCATGCATGTATAGTTTTTGGAGATTCAACCGTCAACTAAATATGGGAGCAACTCTGAAATCTCAGACTTTGGATACAAATCATGGAATCTTCAAAAACCTGGCATGTCTTTCGCGATACAGCTCTGAATTTAAAATGAAATGAACTCTAAAAATACAAGCTTCCTAAACTGCGAAACATCTGACATGTCTTTAGGCATCTATGTTTTTATGAATTAATATTTAGTGTTGTGTTTTCAGGTGAGTATTATAGACGACAATGGCTTCAACTTAAATGGAGATTAACAGTGAAATCTCAGATTTTCATGTAAGGCTGTAGTTCCTTCACATGCTACGGAAATTTCAATTCCGAGAAGAAATCAAAACCTGTAGAGCCTACTTCCATGGATCCATAACTGGCTTGAGTCTCCAGATAGGAATCATAAATTGGTGTCCTGGTCAGTGATGAAGACTGAATTTAAGGAGACTTGTTACGTATGAAAAGCATCCCTCATTGGGACTTAAGATAATACACTTGATGTGAATCGAAGCAAAAAGAAGGGCTGTCTTCAGATTCTTCTTTCATTATTTTGTAAAAGTACTTGTTCCTTAACTTAAGGTATTAAAGAGCAACGAACATCGCAGGTTGGACATCTAAATCCGATGTAAAATTTAGCATTGAATATAAGACTAAATAAAATATTTGTAACTGACTTGGTAGCCTGGTTCTCAGAAGAGTTACAAGCTTTACAGTGATAAGTAATAGTATTTTCAGAAGGTAAGTAATTTCTTTGCGATTCATCTTGCTCATAGGGGTTTTCTCTACCGTTCAAATTTTGAATAAATTACAATATACTTTACTACATATCTTACTATATGTTAATACCCGTCTTCATTCTCTGGGCAATATTTTGAACACACTTCAAAAACAGAAAGAGACGTTCTTGCTTCGCAGAACTATTCCTAACTTTACTTAACTTGACCTAAGACTAACTAAGACCTAAGACTGAAATTTTTTTAGGTATTGCTTGTATCTAGTGAAGAATTCATAAAAAAAAATTTTTAGTAATGTTTGGTGGCGGCAGAGGGCGTCTTGTAAAAATGATTTTTACTGGTGCTGTGGACTTCCTGGTGAAAATAGAAACAAAATTCAAAATCGATTATGTTCTTTACACTTTTTTCTAGGAACAAAACGTAAAAAAACTTTTTTGGAAATTTTTTGAATTGATTTACGACTGCTTTTCTTAGAGTGTAAAAAATCGGCCAGTTTAAGGCGCCCTCTGCCGTCGCCAAATATTATTCAAAAATTAATTTTTCATTTGTATTCTTCAATAAATATAGAGCAATGTCTAAAAAAATTTTTTTTGACTAAATACAATTAATTTTTTTTTAAATTCCAAAAGGTGTTTTTTCCAAATTTTGAAAGAAAAGGCCCCCTTAAATCCAACTATGCGGGGCATAAATACGTTTTGAATGTTCAAGGCTAAAATATGCGCCTTTGGTTATAGAACTAAACGCCATCTTCAGGTCAAAAGTAGTTTTAGATAAAACGCACTTTCAATATTTACTCCTCAACTGTTCCCCACTCCCAAGACCGAAGACATATTGGAAATTTAGGGAAATTTCAATATTGATTGAATAAATAATACTGCTACTAAAATCCATTACAAGAAACACCTACTACGTGGCAACTTAACCAAACAGTAACCATACATTTTATAGCTTCCACTTTATTGATATTGTTATTAATGTTATGACGCCCCCATTAAAGATTACCTTAATATTTTATCCCCCAATCGCTTTTCCATCACTTACATGACGATAATCTCGACTTAATGACACAACTCGAAGGCACCGCTACCGTAGGAACGTGCCTAGGCATCCGATAACGGCATTATGCGCAACTTTCCCCCTCCGGCGAGAATTCGGATCATCCGAGCGCCTTCGAAATTTCCATTTTTCTTATTTTCATAAACCGATTAATATTTCCTTAACACAAATACAAAAAGGACTTTTCATTAAGACGTTATTAAATCTCCTCGCGATGAAGTAAGTCCGTCCGTGAAGGTTATCGGCACGGAAAATTGAAATTTCGTGACGCGTTCGCGGGAAATATGGGGAATGCGACGCGGGGCCGATGAGTCCGTCGAAATAATTGGGACGCGCGAAAGGGGACGAGTCTGAAGGGTTTCCCGGGAAATTGGGAAGAATGGCCAGGAAAACGAATGGGACAGACGAGGGGAATACGTATATTATCCTCGTACTGAGTGGATTCCGTAGTAGGTGGTAGTGTTGAAAACGTCCCGGCTTCAGTTTGTTGAAAAAGGGTCAAACAAACACACTTTGGTCTATAGCATTTTGTATGTGGTTGCCTTTGATTTGCTTCCGATTTCGGTTATTTGTGCGTTTTAATGATGGATAGTTTGAGCAAATATTCCCTTTTTTTGGAGACTAAAGATGTGAATTATCCAAAAGTTGTTTAAACATTTTAAACATAAAATGTGAGTGTACGCAAATATTTGTAGTAGAAAATTTTAAATAAACTTTTATTTAGGGCATTCATTGCACCCACATTTACATCACTTTAATCACTGTAACAAATTCTGCTTTAATAACTTAGTTAAGAGCATTTTTACATCTCAGCAATACAATTCAGACGAGAATGGTAGCTATAGGGCGCAATGTATGTAGAGAACACTTGTCTTCTGTTTCATCTGGACTGGAACTTGGTGCTTTCGGGGCAGCTGAAGTAGTTGATGCAGATGCGTCGTTCCTTTCATGCTCCATAGATGCTTCAGAGTCCTGAAATGATCTCTGGCGATGTTGCCTTTGCCCCAAAGTCCATACCTAGCACCGGAGTGGCTTCAGGACACTGGGGTTTTTGTATGTTGTTTTATATGGAGCTCTCTATTTTTGAAGCTACTGAAGTTGCTTTCGTTGATGCTCTGGAGGTGCTTCAAACCTCTGAAATAGTATTTGTCGTTGCTGCTGTCGTCTTAGAGTCTATCTCTACTCCTGAAGTACTTTCATTGGAGATTTTGTCTTTCATTTTGTTTGGAGCTTGGTGCTTTCGAAGCTGCAGAAGTAGCTTTTGCTGATTATACCTTTGCCTCATGCTCTAGAGATGTTTCAGAGCTCGAAATGCTCTTTGTCGATGCTGCCTTTGCCCCAAAGTTCATCCCTAGCACTGGAGTGGCTTCAGGACAATGGATATTTTGTGTTTCGTTTTATTTGGAGCTCTCTGCCTTTGGGGCTAGTGACGTTGCTTTTATCGAAGCTCTGGAGGTGCTTCAAAGCTCTGAAATAGGCTTTGTCACTGCTGCTATCGCCTTAAAGTCCAACCCTAGCCCTGGAATAGCTTCACTGGAGCTCTTGGCTTCAATTTCGTTTGGAGCTTGGTGCTTTCGAAGCTGCTGAAGTAGCTTTCGCTGATGCTGCTTTCGTCTCATACTATGGAGATGCTCCAAAGCTCAGAAATGTTCTTTGTCGATGCTGCCATTTTCCCAAAGTCCACCCTTAGCACTGAAGTAGCTCCAAGACAGTGGAGCTTTCGTTTTTGTTTTATTTGGAGTTCTCTGCTTTTGGAGCCACTGAAGATGCTTTTGTTGATGCTGTGGAGGTGCTTCAAACCACTGAAATAGTATTTGTCGTTGCTGCTGTCGTCCTAGAGTTTATCCCCAGTCCTAAAGTAGCTTCACTGGACCTCTTGGCTTCAATTTTGTTTGGAGCTTGGTGCTTTCGAAGCTGCTAAAGTAGCTTTCGCTGATGCTGCTTTCGTCTCATACTGTGGAGATTCTTCAAAGCTCAGAAATGCTCTTTGTCGATGTTGCCTTTTCCCTAAAGTCCATCCTTAGCACTGGAGTAGCTCCAAGACACTGGAGCTTTCGTTTTTGTTTTATTTGCAGTACTGTGCTTTTGAGCTACTTAAGTTGCGTATATTGATGCTCAAGAGGTACTTCAGAGCTTTGAAATAGTCTATGTCATTGCTCCTATCGCCTCAAAATTCATCCCTAACCCTGGAGTAGTTTCAGTGGAGCTTTTATCTACCATTTTGTTTGAAGCTTGGTGTTTTCGTAGCTGATGCAGATGCGGCGTTCTTTTCATACTCCACAGATGCTTCAGAGTCCTGAAATGATCTTTGGCGATGTTGCCTTTGCCCCAAAGTCCATCCCTAGCACAGGAGTGGCTTCAGGACACTGGGGCTTTTGTATGTTGTTTTATATGGAGCTCTCTATTTTTGGAGCTACTGAAGTTGCTTTCGTTGATGCTCTGGAGGTGCTTCAAACCCCTGAAAGAGTATTTGTCGTTGCTGCTGTCGTCTTAGAGTTTATCTCTAGTCCTGAAGTACCTTCATTGGATCTTTTATCTTTCATTTTGTTTGGAGCTTGGTGCTTTCGAAGCTACTGAAGTAGCTTTTGCTGATTATGCCTTTGCCTCATGCTCTAGAGATGTTTCAGAGCTCGAAATGTTCTTTGTCGATGCTGCCTTTGCCCCAAAGTCCATCCCTAGCACTGGAGTGGCTTCACGAGAATGGATATTTTGTGTTTCGTTTTATTTGGAGCTCTCTGCCTTTGGGGCTAGTGACGTTGCTTTTATCGAAGCTCTGGAGGTGCTTCAAAGCTCTGAAATAGGCTTTGTCACTGCTGCTATCGCCTTAAAGTCCAACCCTAGCCCTGGAATAGCTTCACTGGAGCTCTTGGCTTCAATTTCGTTTGGAGCTTGGTGCTTTCGAAGCTGCTGAAGTAGCTTTCGCTGATGCTGCTTTCGTCTCATACTATGGAGATGCTCCAAAGCTCAGAAATGTTCTTTGTCGATGCTGCCATTTTCCCAAAGTCCACCCTTAGCACTGAAGTAGCTCCAAGACAGTGGAGCTTTCGTTTTTGTTTTATTTGGAGTTCTCTGCTTTTGGAGCCACTGAAGATGCTTTTGTTGATGCTGTGGAGGTGCTTCAAACCACTGAAATAGTATTTGTCGTTGCTGCTGTCGTCCTAGAGTTTATCCCCAGTCCTAAAGTAGCTTCACTGGACCTCTTGGCTTCAATTTTGTTTGGAGCTTGGTGCTTTCGAAGCTGCTAAAGTAGCTTTCGCTGATGCTGCTTTCGTCTCATACTGTGGAGATTCTTCAAAGCTCAGAAATGCTCTTTGTCGATGTTGCCTTTTCCCTAAAGTCCATCCTTAGCACTGGAGTAGCTCCAAGACACTGGAGCTTTCGTTTTTGTTTTATTTGCAGTACTGTGCTTTTGAGCTACTTAAGTTGCGTATATTGATGCTCAAGAGGTACTTCAGAGCTTTGAAATAGTCTATGTCATTGCTCCTATCGCCTCAAAATTCATCCCTAACCCTGGAGTAGTTTCAGTGGAGCTTTTATCTACCATTTTGTTTGAAGCTTGGTGTTTTCGTAGCTGATGCAGATGCGGCGTTCTTTTCATACTCCACAGATGCTTCAGAGTCCTGAAATGATCTTTGGCGATGTTGCCTTTGCCCCAAAGTCCATCCCTAGCACCGGAGTGGCTTCAGGACACTGGGGCTTTTGTATGTTGTTTTATATGGAGCTCTCTATTTTTGGAGCTACTGAAGTTGCTTTCGTTGATGCTCTGGAGGTGCTTCAAACCCCTGAAAGAGTATTTGTCGTTGCTGCTGTCGTCTTAGAGTTTATCTCTAGTCCTGAAGTACCTTCATTGGATCTTTTATCTTTCATTTTGTTTGGAGCTTGGTGCTTTCGAAGCTACTGAAGTAGCTTTTGCTGATTATGCCTTTGCCTCATGCTCTAGAGATGTTTCAGAGCTCGAAATGTTCTTTGTCGATGCTGCCTTTGCCCCAAAGTCCATCCCTAGCACTGGAGTGGCTTCACGAGAATGGATATTTTGTGTTTCGTTCTTTTTGGAGCTCTCTGCTTTTGGAGCGAGTGAAGTTGCTTTTATAGAAGCTCTGGAGGTGCTTCGAAGCTCTGAAATAGGCTTTGTCACTGCTGTTATCGCCGTAAAGTCCAACCCTAGCTCTGGAATAGCTTCACTGGAGCTCTTGGCTTCAATTTTATTTGGAGCTTGGTGCCTTCGAAGCTGCTGAAGTAGCTTTCGCTGATGCTGCTTTCGTCTCATACTACGGAGATGCTTTAAAGCTCAGAAATGCTCTTTGTCGATGCTGCATTTTTCCAAAAGTCCACCCTTAGCACTGAAGTAGCTCGAAGACAGTGGAGCTTTCGTTTTTGTTTTATTTGGAGCTCTATGCTTTTGGAGCCACTGAAGATGCTTTTGTTGATGCTCTGTAGGTGCTTCAAACCTCTGAAATAGTATTTGTCGTTGCTGCTGTCGTCCTAGAGTTTATCCCCAGTCCTGGAGTAGCTTCACTGGACCTCTTGGCTTCAATGTTGTTTGGAGCTTGGTGCTTTCGAAGCTGCTGAAGTAACTTTCGTTGATGCTGCTTTCGTCTCATACTATGGAGATGCTTCAAAGCTCAGAAATGCTCTTTGTCGATGCTGCCTATGCCCCAAAGTCCATCCTTAGCACTGGAGTAATTTCAGGACGCTGGGGCTTTTGTTTTTGTTTTATTTGGAGCTATGTGCTTTTGGACCTACTGAAGTTGCTTATGTCTATGGCCTGGAGGTGCTTCAGAGCTCTGAAATAGTGGATGTCATTGCTGCTATCGCCTCAAAATTCACCCCTAGCCCTGGAGTAGCTACATTGGAGCTCCTTTCTTTCATTTTCTTTCAAGCTTGATGTTTTCGAGGCTACCGAAGTAGCTTTTGCGAAGCTACCTTCGCCTTACACATTGGAGGAATTTTTGGACTAATTGTTATTAAGATGACATTGGGCTTTGAAAGTGGACTTCGTTGGGTGTTGCCTTCGCAGTATCGTCCGTTATTGGATCTGGAGAAACTTTAGAACCTGAAGTATTATTCAACTCAACACCAATTTCTGGACGTGGAAGAGCATCAGGAGCCTATAGTAGTCTTGGTAGATGCTGAAGAAACTTCAAGATACAATCCTAGTGGTAGAGGTATTATTAATACTAAAAATTAAGTAGTAGTAGTAGTAAAAGTGAAGAAGCTACTAGCTCAACGAACTATAAAATTAATAGATTTGATATACCTACTTCACTTTTGGCAGATGTAGCTAAAAACACTTTAAACCGTTTTATATTTCAGCATAATTATAAAGCCTGCATATCTACTTTATTATTATTATTATTATCGAAGCACGTCGCGTAACTTTAATCTTCATTCTAACCGATTTTAACTTAATTACAGTTAAGACGCCTGCAAAAATTATAAAGCTGTTAAAATGGACGTGCTATTTATAGTTCGGAATCAAGGATTACAAACACTCAATTAATACCGTCGAGTTTAAAAACGCCAATTATCGCCAAAGCGCTCGTTACAAAAACATTGAGGCTTGATTATGAAACGTAAAATATAGATACTGAACGGAATTTACTCTGTTAATTGAACAGGTAAAACGCAGCGTAATCCGATTTAGTTAATTAAATTAATTTACGTTGTTTCAATAGAGACTTTGGTATAAATTATTGATACATTATTAGTGGTGATTCCATGAATGCGGCATCGAATTAAACCAGGCTGATTAAACATAACGAATCGATTTAAATCGGGGAAAAAGTTGCCTGTCACCAAATTCGTGAAAGTGTTCGCAACATGTTCGCAACTCCTGCTGGGACGGACCCATTGTCCCGGTTTCAAAAATAACCCGAGTGTTATAATACAGGTCCGTGCATATTAATCTATTCTTTCGGATGTGACCCGAATCTTACCTGAATCGATGGGAATACGGAAACCCGAACCCTTTCTGGCGACAGGTGAACCTTGTGGGAAATTTCGCAGATGTCCGCGGATTGTATGGAAAACTCGGTGGGCCAACTTCATCCCTCCATTCGCCTCTTTTCGTTGTTCGTCGCGGCCATGAGTGTTATGGTCGGCGGAACTGTACCGGATACCATTAAAATGTACGGGGAGAGAAAACGGAGATTGTATCACGTATGCGCGTAGGTAATCAGCATGCATTACCCGAATAGCTCATGATTATCCATGATATTCGTAATAAGTGCAGAAAAACGAAAGATATGCTCGAGGAATGGTAAGCGATCTGGAGAATTCTGAACGGCGCAATTTACGGTAAGCGTGATCGTTTTAAAGTAGAGACGGAGTGATGTTCAGAAAATAATTAGGGTATGCTACAATGATAGACTGGAATGAAACAAGAGAAACTCCTCAATTTACAGCAACGAGAGAGGTAAAATTTACGCGAAACGAAGTAACGAATGAAATTTAGTATCGCAAAAGGAGGATTACTTTCTTGGACTTACCACTCTTTTTCATAGATTCGTTTCAATCTACCTCTCGTACTCCTCATTATAGCATATACCACTGACTAAACACTTATAGACGCCTCAAATAACAAATATATTGGAATCAAACATATTGTCACGCCTAAGGCTCGAGGGGGCACTTATGAGCGGTGCCCTTGAATTGCGGTCGGAATCTGTTAATCCTCTGCCCAAGAACAGGTAGGGAGCAAGTAGAAAAACTCCGAACAAGTAAAGAATGCTTGTGCAATGCAATGTCCTAATTTATAATTATTTAGTTCAATATAAAGAACGCATTTCTTTGGGTATTTGAGATACATTAAATGAGTTCTAATGTATTACATTTTTCAACTTTTTCCAGGCTTATTACAGCCAGAAAAGATAAGTATTAAAGTGTGAAAAAAGTATTAAACTGTTTTAGAAAACAGTTTTATATGTTCTAAAAATCAACTTTCGTCATAAAACCAAATCTATAAAAGTATTGGAAAAACAGTCTTATAAATCAACTTTTGTCCCAAAACTACACATAGACCAAATTGGCTTGTGCTGTATATTGCATGCTGTATGCTATGTTAATTAACCATAAATAATATACACATATATAGGTACCTTTATGTCAAGCAACTATGGGAAACAACTGAAACTATTTGAGAAAAGTCAACCATGTTAATAGGTACCTACAGACTTTGGCAATCAAGTGTCATGGGAATCAATGAGAAGGAATTATTTGGAAATTTGGAAACTTATATTGGAAAATATATTGGAAACTTACTCTTCGTCTCTATTTGGAAATTTGTTTAATGAAGTCAACTCTAGTAAATATGTTTATGTTGAAGAAGAAACACATTTTCAGTACATATTCTTCTTTTTCCAACGTTCTGCTATATTTCTTCTGATTATTTCACATTTTTATGTGTATTTCGCATGGGACATCTAGCAAAGCTTCAATGAACACAAATATATGTGGATTCGCCGAATAAAATTTCATATTAAATTTACAATGGAAAGCTTCACAACCATTCATCATTCGTACAACTGAGGAAGAATAACTAGCGGAGATGACAGGTGGAAAAATTGGGTCATGTGTAATTATTATACTTTTCCAGTACATAACGAGTACCTATTTTTACACAAAATTAGCCTTCCTCTCAAGGAGAGTGGGGAGAAGGGTCCCTTTATTACAGAGGTACCCTTGTAAGTATTGTAAGTACCTTGTACAGAGGTACAGAGTACTGACCAACCTTGTATCCCGGGCGCAATTCGTGATCAGCCCTTAGGAGTGCATGTTTGAAAGTAGAGTTCAGTCGGTGGGGTAGAAAAACATGTTAAACAACGCAATACTATTTTTTGTAAATAAAATCTGAATTACCTCTCCACTGATAAAAGAATGTAATACGTTGAAACTTATTTCCAAAAGTACCTATTTTATTTATAACAAATCCGAAGATCAAGTATTTTGAAATTGTAAAGTAAAGGTAAGTAACTTTTAGTTAGTTTTGTAGTTTTCTCATATAAGGCACTCATATATTGTCACGCTTAGGACACTAATAGGTCCATAAGTATGCTCGTCGAAGGTGCCAGTTTTCCTATATGAAAATAATTATACTAAAGCTTTTCAAGGATTAACTCTCACAGTCATTTTGGGAATTTATTTTACTATTCTCCAAGGATTTGAATATATTGAGGCTCCATTTATAATTTCAGATTCTGTTTATGGTTCATCATTTTTTATTGTTATAAGGTGTTACAGGGGTGGTATCTAACATAAACACAACGATGTAAATAAATTACATACACCTCAAAAGTGTTAAAATAATTAAAAATATCAAGTGGCGAGCTTATATGATTCGAGAGTTGCGGGAGTTTGGCCGAGTCACAAGAGAGCAGAGAATCAGTTTTATGGACATCTTAATAGTTTCTCGGTAAAAGATAGTTGCTCACAAATGTCACAAATGTACTTTTGGCAATCGAAACGAGAAAATAACACGTTCCACCCCTGACCTCACAATTTAGTCCAGGTACTGCTCCCATTCATGACAATATAAGAAGTATTGCAACCATGTCAATTTTCCAAATTTGAATTATAAGCATTTCTAGACGTTACAAGGTCCCCAGAGTCCAAAAAAAAACATGTTTTTGAAAAAAGTCTATGTGTTGACTCTATGATCAACATAAAAGAGAGCTAAGTAGGGTTGTAGGGATTTAATAAGGGATTTAGGGAACATAGTCATCAATTAGGGATTAATAACCATTTAGTAGGGAACTAGAACAAGTTGTTATTAAAACATCTTTTCCACTTGCAAATTAAGTAATCAAACATTAATTAAAACAACTGAGTCAGGAATCAAGTATTTTGAAATTGTAAAGTAAAGGTAAGTAACTTTTAGTTAGTTTTGTAGTTTTCTTATATAAGGCACTCATATATTGTCACGCTTAGGACCCTAATAAGTATGCTCGTCGAAGGTGCCAGTTTTCCTATATGAAAATAATTATACTAAAGCTTTTCAAGGATTAACTCTCACAGTCATTTTGGGAATTTATTTTACTATTCTCCAGAGAATCCGTTTTATGGACATCTTAATAGTTTCTCGGTAAAAGATAGTTGCTCACAGAAAATAACACGTTCCACCCCTAACCTCATAATTTGGTCCAGATACTGATCCCATTCATGACAATATAAGAAGTATTGCAACCATGTCAATTTTCCAAATTTGAATTATAAGCATTTTTAGGCTATAGAAGGTCCCCAGAGTTTAAAAAAACCATGTTTTTGAAAAAAGTCTGTGAGTGTATATATGTGACTGTGGTACGTTTTGAAACTTCTTTATATTTATTGAAGCGAAGCTTCTATCTGGCGTTATGTTATGATTTCTCTGGAGTAAAATGCTGGAGCGAGCGGCACAAAAATATGTAATGCTGTAGCTATACATGGTACTCTGTATAATACATAAGATTCCGAGCATGGAGGGGAGAGAATATAAGTTCTCCCACTCGCTCTCTCTCTCTTTCTCTCGTTTTCTGGGTGCGCCACGGTGATTCGACAGCGGGTTATCAGCTCCACGTTGACCCCGAGCACGGCGTTGCCGCCATCGATGTTAAAGACGTAAAGCTACAAGATCGGTCGACAAGAGGCGACGTTGCCGTTCTCGTGGAAAATTCGTGAAAGGTTCGAATTGTGTTGGGAATTGAAGATGCGTGCGTAACGCATCACATTGTCGCGGAGTTTGTGAATTCCCACTTGTTTTATTGTGGTTAAATCGAGTTCTGGATTATTTATTGTAAAAACGTAATTTCCCAATGAAGAAAAAAATAGTAAGGAGCTTCGCACTGTTCTATAATTATTATCTATAATACCCGTTTTTTATCTATATGTATTGTTAGATTTTGAACCATATCCGACCTTCTATAATAAGCTATATATTAAAGTGGAAAAAGTGAGTACTTTACTCTAGTCATTTTTATAAAGTATTTTTTGAAATTTTCTCTAAATCAGCTAGAAGAATTTTTTATAAACTTTGAATATGTAATCTATTATTGAATGGATGTGTAAGATGATTGCTTGAATATGGATATGAAGTCTAATTTATTAGTTTAACATTTAGACTAAAGGGCACTTTACACCTGTCGTTTTCTTGTTTTTAGGGAAAAAAATTCAAAATTCGTTGAAGGAGTTTTTTATTACATATAATAATTATATTAATTAATTAATGTAATATTTATAACAAAATATGCTAAAGTAGTGCGGTGAAAACAAATTTTTAATTGAAATTCTACAAAATTACTACTTTAAAAAAAATAATAAAACACACAATTAGGCAATTCACTCCAAAGTTGACTTATGCTAAAAATGAAGACAATGTTTAAAAATGTTATTTATTCCTGAAGCAATACAATAATATTTTGTAAAATAATTATTGTAAGATCAAGTAGACACCAAAGCATTAAAGTCATATTTAGAATATTTAAAGTTTATTTTCGTTAATATTATGTGTGTTCTTCATCTTTTAAATTTAGACGTCGATTTTGTGCACACTCAATTTAGCTCGTTATGTATTATGTATATGGGTCTCTCTAAAAAGCTGTGTGATCAATTGTTACGTGATTTTTGTAATTTTCTATAATCGAGTCGTACTTTACTGTTGCACTAAATGAAATTCAAATCCGAGCTGTAACAATCGCCGTTTCATCACCGAATTTTCAGTGCGGAAAACGTAGATAACGCCTCTTTACACAACCCCTTCCCTAATTAACACCAACTTTAACAAATTGCCTCATTTATTATTACCGCACATCTTCGCCGCCGATCACATTACCATATATTCAAATCCGCATCGACCTACACGAACGGTCCGCTTTTTCTCGTTTCCAGCCGATCTTCAATTGAAATAAGGTATTGTTTGTTAAACGAATCCCTCGAGTATGTTAACAGTTAACCGCGAACGCGGTTATTAGTCCACATTTCGAGGCGATTAGCATACGTGTGTGCCGAGCGAAATACAAATCGATGCTCGTGTTTCTTTTATTCCCGATCAGTCGAACGTTCGTGCGTTAATTCCCCCCCTCGTCGCGTCGCTCGCGGGCCGAAAGTAGATTCGGGGCGATTAAGTCGTTTGTAAACGGGACGCGTCGATTATCCGAGAGCTAATTTCGACTGAAATGCCGCGAATTAGGCGAATTTGCTTTATCTTCGAAACTCCTTCAGACGGCTCCTGCATGCCTAATCGGCCAATTCAATTTCGCGAGTTTCAATTGGAAAAACTGAGTAACGGAGGCGTCAGGGGAATTCAAGGGGCACTCCATAGCCACGTTCCCAAAGATATTTCGTCAAATTTACTAATAGTCTCCTCTAGCCTTCTATTTGTCACTGTATTCAGTTTTTGAAGTGAAGCTTTTATGTTAGCATTGCAGGAGGGAAGTGAATTGGAGAAATACGACACGCAACACGGCAAGCGAAAGAAAAACACACTGTAATTCTGATTGTGATTCTATGATGTGATATTGGCCAGTAGATTAACAAATCATAACTTTATTCACTGCAGCTCCGAATAGTTATGATGTCGAGCTACCACTCTACCACACCACGTTCTAAGTTTCAGCCATGATCTTGTCCTTCTACCTACACTTCTCTTCCCCGTTATTTTTCCTTATATTATTAGTGTAGTAAGGCGTTTTTTTCAGAGTGTCTCATGATGTGTCCAAAGTATTCCAGTATTCGCCTTCTGATGGGTTGATATATTAAGTCGTCACAGCACTTCCTCATTTGTTATTTTATCCATCCAACTAATTTTAAGTATTCTTCTATATGCCCACATCTCAAATTTTTTCTGAAGAGTTTCCGCTGTTGTCCATGCCTCGTCCCCATATAGCAGCACAGGAAAGATATAACATTTAAGAGTTCTAAGCCTTAAATCGATGTTTAGGTACCATGTTTGCAAACACTTTTCCTCGAAAACTAGTAAATAGTCTCTTCTAGTCTTCTCTTCGCTACTGTATTAAGTTTTTGAAGCGAAGCTTTTATGTTAGCTTTGCTGGAGAGAAGTGAATCGAAAAAATTTGGTTGTCTGTAAAGTCGGTTTACGGACGATAATTTTACGTGATAACGTCATAAGCAAACATTGATGAAAAATGAGAAATGGCATACGTTTATGAATTGAATAGAATTATTATTACCAAATTATCATTAGAAGGTTTTTTCGCACTGCGGTTGGCCGGTTCAACTGGTCATTTTAGACACATTGTTATGACATGTGTGAAGTTGAACATTAATCTTGAACCTTACATGAATTGCTACGCAGTATAATTGTTTTCATTGAATACTAAATGCAAGCAGTCGACTTTTTACACGATCATTTATATCATTCATCATAATTTTGTAGTCAAAATCGTAACACAACCTATTATTACTGCACTCGTTGAGCGATGCAAGAACAAATATTTGAGATAATATAGCTAATCGAACTCTTATAATGATAAAATTACATACCTTATTGTCGCAATTGTTATTGTAATAGTAATAAGCAATGGTATGCACAGTAAATATTCAGATAACTTTATAAATAATAGTCGGCAATACCGCTAACGTCCGGCTGTGGCGTGTGCTGTCGCCGTCGCCGCCGACGGAGTGGAAGGGGGATAGATGCGTAATCTCACTCCTGCATGGCTTTGATTGGTTGTGTGGTGTCGGTCTCTCTTTAACTCGGACGCTGTAGTGGAAGAGAGATAGATGCGTCGCAAGGCAAACGCTAAGGTCGATCTCTGTCTATTGTTTTCGATCTCACTCTCGCTCGCACGCATGGGTCTGGCGTAACGTTACAATGTTTTCTGGGAAATGTAGATAGGCCGCACACCGATTTATAAGACGTATATCACGTCAAAAATCGAACATCAGTCACTGTAAAAATAGTTGTTTTGAACTAAATAAGGATATAGTATGGGGAGATGGATTTAAAATTCTAACAAAATATTTTAAAAGCCCAAAAAAATTACAATATTCATAATGAGCAGAAAATCGAAATAGTTAGATCACTGGTTCATTTCTCTCCTCAGAATTGGATTAGTAATTGTAAATTACAAGTTCTAAGTGTAGATAACATTCCCCAAAAAACAAAAAAGTAGAAATACATGAAACCTCTATAGAGCGGACAGTCACAGGAATCACAATTTTGTCCGTTATAAGAAGGTGTCCGCTATTGGGAGGAAAGGGTTATTAAAAAAATATTGATATGAGCACAAATGTAATTCAAAATATTACATTTTCAAATTGTAATATATTTCTTATTTAAAAATTTGTCAATACTATAGTTTGTTTACCAGAAACCATGAAATCAACATAAGACTACCTCTTTATTCTGAAATATATCTGGAATTCCTGAATAGGATGATTGCAAATTTAAATACCTATTTAAGAGATTTAAGGGATTTATGAATGCAATTATGATAGGTGTCCGTTATTAAAACTGCTTAGTAAACCGGATTCCAGGAGATGATGATTAAAAGTTGAATTCCTATTTACGAGGTATATTTCTTACACATCTGATTTCAAAAGTTATTGTCCGTTGTTAAGAGGTGATTTTATTAACAAATATACAGGAAATGGCAGTTTTTAACTGTCCGTGTCCATTATTTGGAGCGTCCGCTATTGGGAGGTGCTAATATGTATAAATCCCTATTAAGAACTTCGGGAAATATAAAACTGTCCGTTGTGTAGAGGAGTCCGCTATTGGGAGGTGTCCCTTATTAGATGTTTTACGTATATATATTTATTTTCAGTGTATTTCTTGATTTATTCAGGGATTTAGAGTTTGACTCTAGAAAAGAAAATCTACAGCCTCTGCACTGCTGATCATATTGTAACGTTTATTTTACTAATTTATATACACTATCCTAATTAAACACTTAACACTACTTAATTTATCTTAGACTATTACTAAACTAATTTATATAACACACTTAACTAATTAATTTATTTCACTTCAAACGCTCTCGCTATTTCGCTATTTACTCTCGCGGCTTCCGTCTAATAATAATAATAATCCGACCGCAGGTCCGCTTATATACACTTCGCAATTGTGTCGGGAACCTTCTCGCGTATGCGTGTAATTACTCGAAATATCTTTTATTATGTAGAAAGCTCCAGAGTGTCATAAATCACTTTCCTTAAATAATAATCCCGGAGTATTCATGGAGCTGTCCTTTTTTATAGAATTCAATTAAGCGTCGCGGCAATTACTTTTGAAGTAGCCGCTCAGGTCTGATATGAGTAAACACGTCTCGCGCTGTTTACTTTTCGCATTACAATATTTTACATAATGCAGAACACGTCGTTTTTTAATTGTCCACGATGATCAACTAAGCGGCTACATATTAATTTGTAATGAAACACAAGTATTTTGGCAACCAACATTATAAAACTTAATGATTATGAATAGCAGAAATTACATTAGATTTCATAAATTTATTCAGAAGAGCATTTCTGAACAATCATCATTCGAAAGAAATATTCAGAACATAGAAGATTAGCAATGAAAATCTAGTATATTACTATTAAATAATTGAAATCATGTGAATTCTCACAATAGATCTTACGTCAAAGATGTACCTACTCTTCTTCTAATAAAGAGTTGAGCCTACCTGGATTTTAGCACTTTGTAATTTACTTTGTTATGCTTCTGGGGTGTATTTAGAGTTTATAAATGATTCCTCTCCTTATTACAAAAGACACCTATAGGTATACAATGTTCAACAAACAAATGTAATAAATGAAGTGTTTCTATTAAAATAGAAAATAAAAAAATAAATAAAAATATAAACAAATAAATGAAAAATAAATAAAAATTCCAGAGACGCCTCAAGTTTGGACAATATACAAATTTCATCCCTAAATCATCGAGAGGCAGTTAGTTCCAACCCCTCAAATTTTTAAATGGGAAACAGAGGCTTGTGATACCTCATATGAAATGTCTTTTTATTCTCTAGTCCAAAATGATATGGTTTTAATATTTGTTACAAAGAAGAACGATTTACTTGACGAAATTCGTTAAAACAAACAATTTGGTAAAATAATGACAGTGTTCTTCTTCAACATCAGCAAATAGAAAGAGGACACAAAACATTAAAATTCTTCACTACTGGCATGTTAGACGCAGTACTTATTTCGTGTTCAAGTATACCCACACGTTCCAGATGACTTTTTTTAAATAGTTTATTCCAAAAATTTAAGGGTTGCAGCTACCACTCAATAGGGGTTGAAATAGGGATGAAATTTTTAAGTTGCAGGATAGTTTTTACCCACAAGTTCCAGATGACTTTTTTTAAATATTTTATTCCAAAAATTTAAGGGTCGCAGCTACAACTCAAAAGGGGTTGAAACAGGGATGACATTTTTAAGTTGCAGGATAATATTTACCCACAAGTTCCAGATGATTTTTTAAATATTTTATTCCAAAAATTTAGGGGTTGCAGCTACCACTCAAAAGGGGTTGAAATAGGGATGAAATTTTTAAGTTGCAGGATACTTTTTACCCACAAGTTCCAGATGATTTTTTTAGGACTTTATTCCAGAAATTTAGGGGTTGCAGCTACCGCACAAAAGGGGTTGAAATTTTTAAGTTGCAGGATACTTTTTACCCATAAGTTCCAGATGATTTTTTTAAATATTTTATTCCAAAAATTTAAGGGTTGCAGCTACAACTCAAAAGGGGTTGAAATAGGGATGACATTTTTAAGTTGCAGGATAATATTTACCCACAAGTTCCAGATGATTTTTTAAATATTTTATTCCAAAAATTTAGGGGTTGCAGCTACCACTCAAAAGAGGTTGAAATAGGGATGAAATTTTCAAGTTTCAGGATAATTTTTACTCACATGTTCTAAATGTTTTTTTTTTAATATTTTATTCCAAGAATTAAGGGGTTGCAGCTACCACTCAAAAGGGGTTGAAATTTTTAAGTTGCAGGACACTTTTTACCCACAAGTTCCAGATGATTTTTTTGAAATATTTTATTCCAAAAATTTAGGGGTTGCAGCTACCACTCAAAAGGGGTTGAAACAGGGATGAAATTTTTAAGTTGCAGGATACTTTTTACCCACAAGTTCCAGATGATTTTTTTAGTACTTTATTCCAGAAATTTAGGGGTTGCAGCTACCGCACAAAAGGGGTTGAAATTTTTAAGTTGCAGGATACTTTTTACCCATAAGTTCCAGATGATTTTTTTTAATATTCTATTCCAAAAATTTAGGGGTTGCGGCTACCACTCAAAAGGGGTTGAAATAGGGATGAAATTTTTAAGTTGCAGGATACTTTTTCAGAATCCAAAATCGACGTGTTTCGAATTTTTTTTGAAATATTTATAATAATAAAATTGATATATTTCTAGTTAATTCTAGTTCCGTATTACTTTTATTTATCTACTCGCTGCTCTTCCATAAAGTTTCATTTAATAATAAGCTCTAGTTAATATGTTCAAAATGAGGAAATTTCCAGTATTTTTTGGGAAAATTTTGAAGTTAGGTTTACACAATTGTGCAATCCTGTTAGAGAGACACCTGTTCGACGCGACACATCTAGTTTTTGTAAACGTTCTGTATCATTGTTCGATTTGTCACTTGTATTATGAGCTGTCATTTTGATCACCGATAATAAATTAGTATCGAATCTCGCGGCGTTATCATTATCGAGCAATATCAAACGATATTGCAAACACCATACACCTGCTCTCTGCTCTAACAGGTTATGGGCCCAGTTAAACCACCAGATCCAAAATGAATGTTGTGGTGTTATAGGTAAACAATTTCCGTAATGTTTCGCATATTATTGGCCTTTGGTTCCGTTTAACAAGTGATAATTTAAGAAAAATACCTCGTTTCCCGACTTTCGTAAATTTTTTGAGTTATCTGTTATTAATTTGGTGTGAATTAGTAAATAGTTTTCTCAGTTTTTTTTTTGTGCAAACATTAAACATGAACTTCAGTGGAACTGGAGAAAATATTAAGAAAATATTAGAAAATTCGGAAGTGACAATTAGCTGTTAACATTTTCGTTGCCTTACAGGTTAATTAACAAATTATTTAGCAATTACTGGTTATAACATTGGTAATATTGTAACATGGATTTTCGGCTATTGAAACAATTGAGGTTTGTAGTAAACAAGAGACAATTCAAACATCAAAAATCCATTTGACAAAAACAGTAATTTATTTGATTACTCACTATAACTCTCCCATACTTCACCTAAAATTCAAAAAAACTTTATTTCTGTCAAAGAGAATGTGGAGAATATGATTTTGTTTGTGAAAATTTTTATAGACGTATATGAATTTGGGTAAAAGAGCTGATTTTCCAGCATTTGAACAGATTTTGAGAAAGTAAGATTAATTTTGCTACAATTCTAACATTGCTTATAACAGAAGTTTTCTACGCTTTTTCCCCTTTTGTTAATAATTATCATGGAAATCAGCTAAAACCGTCGAGAAAATTTGTATTACGAACTTGTCACGAAATTCCCAACAGCTCTTGGCGTATAATTGAATATATTACAGCTGGAACCTTACGTGTTTTCGGTATTAGCATACAAATTGCATGTTCCTTCCTTGCGTCCAGGAGCCATTAAAGATTATCGTATTACTTTCAAATTGCCCAAACATTTATCGCGCAATTGTTACATATTGTAATTAAAATAATTGCGAAAACTAATTCTTCTAGTGATGCAATTTACTCAGGTATGCTTCTCCTGTCAGAAGAAGCTCGTTATCTCCTCTCATCTCGAGACCACGTGCGTATACATCATTTCTGTAATAATATAAATTCTGGTAATACTGACGACGTTTCTTCAGTTTCTTACATATGTATAAATTCTCTTAGTAAACCTCAACTTCGCCCATTTATTTATCTTCTTTATCGTTTTTTACGGTTTCACTAATTTAATATACATAAAAAAGTATGCAGGTTTGGCTTAATCGAGATAAGCGTGATATACTACTCGTAGTTGGATGCAATTAATTAACAGAAATTGCTTGTTTTTTCCACGTTATTTTCGTAGAAAACGGCTGTTGAGGTTAACGTTAATTGGTCGCGCGTATTTGGACAAAATTAACAGTTCGAGATCGATCATGCCGCGGTAAATGGTTTAACAACTTTCTTTTAGAGATTAATAGGAAAAAGTGAAATATTTGTAAAAGAAACTGCAATGGCTTTAGCAGCAAATGAAAATAGCGTATCTTCAATGGTGAATATTAGAGGGCCATATGGTTTCTGTAGTAATACATAATGTAGCGAATGAGATATTTGAATACTAATACAGTAATTCGACATGCTGACGACACAACTACCGTCGTTAACGACGTTGCATAAGATTGAAGAAGAAACTATGATGAAAAAAATTAATTGCCGGTCTGAAAACAACGTGTTCACATGATGCCCGACATAAAATGAAGATAAACAAATTTTATTTCTCTTTCCCATGATGAATATAACAAAAATCTTGCAATAAAACTATACCAATATAATAAACATGTAGGTACGTAGTTAGTTTTCACTTTAGTGGCAAATGGCAAGCAAATGCCAAGTAGATATTAAATTATCCACTGTATGTTATTAAAATTGAATTCCTTGTTATTATTGATTAGTTGCTTGAACAATCACCGCATTACAACTAATTCCTTCCAAAATTCACACTTAATAAAGCAATTACAAACTAGTGAAAATATTACCCAATATTAACAATACACTAAAATACTTGCTTGGAACAAGTCCAAATTATAGATATTAATTATTAAGGAACTCGAACCAACAATTTTTGAATATGTAACAAAAGAGACAAATTCAAGAGGAGTAACTAAACTCAGTGGTTTAAATATAATGTAACGCGAAATGTAAACAGCAGCGCGCAACGTGTTTACTCTTATCGGACCTCGGCGGTCACTTCAATGCGCTCGTTAAGTGGGCAATAAAACCCCAACGTTCCGGCAACATCTTATTAAGGAAAGAATGATTTATCACCTTCTGGGTGTTTCTAGATAAACATTATTAGGGAAAAGAAGGATCGAGTTCTTTCAGGAATCATCGCGAATACAATTGAGATATGTATACTATAAGCGGGCTTGCGGTCGGAGAGATTACATTAGACGTGAATTGTACAAATAAATTACAAAGTTAAGTGTGTGATATAAATTAAGTAGTTAGGAACTAGTTAAGATAAATTAGAAAGTGTGTAGTGTATAATTAAGGACAGTGTAAATAAATTAGAAATAAAGGTTACAATGAGCTTAAAATGGAAGATGAAAAGGTCAGGAATGATTCGGAACATAGATTTTTAGTTACAGTTTTATGACTGATCATATCATCATTTTGTTCTCAACGGTTTCTCGTTGTTATATCTGTTTCATATTTATATGGATAAGGTTATTATAACCGAAACTAATCTAAAATTCATCAATCAGAAGTAATCAATTATACTCGAATTCATGTTGAAGAAATATACAATCATAAACAACTGCCTTGTTATCTAAATGATATAAATATAAGTAATATAAAGTAAATAAAAAAAAGGGTTTTTAGCAATTAATCTGCATACAGTTATGTTACTCTAGGGTGACTTCATTGTATATACATAGTTCCATGTGGTTCCATCTAATGTCTATCCATGTCTAATATATAGTAACCATACATGTCTATCCATGTATTTTTTGGAGTAGGATAAGATGGTGCTTTTAATTGCAATCATCGCAAATCTTAATGATAAGAAGCCAGACGCGAAAAAGGCTAAAAATCTATTTTTAAATTTCAAATAAAAGGATAATTTCCATATTTTTGGGATGCTTTTCAATTCGATAATTGAGATTTAAATCGCTAACTACAAAAGTTTCGAAAATATCGCGATTTTTTTGGAAAAAACTAAACACAAATTTCAGTTTTCAGAACTCCAGCACCTTCGAAATTAACAAGATTTTTTGGAGAAAACATAATACAATCTTCAGAATCTCGCATCTCAAAGAGCAAGTGTAATATTATTTACTAATATTGGTATAAGGAAATCACTCGCGACCCCTTTGTTTATGACTGAAATTTAAAAATCGAGTTTCAGGAAATTTTTGTCAAAAAATCTACAGGGGGTAAATTTTCCCTATTCGAGATCAAAAATTAAACTTTCAAATTTCACTATGAAACCCGCAGAGTGGATTAAGAGGCACGAAAATAACTATAACAATTTCGGAAATGTGACTATATTTTGAGAGAAACGGTTTTTTAAAATATATGTCGTAAGTAAACGTATTTTTCAGGAAATTCCTTCACTGTTATCACATAGAAATCATGAATTTTAGAGTGGGACCCATTTTTAAAATGTAATATTGTGCCATTTTTGAAAAACCCCTCCTCTTATTTTAAAACAAAAATTTAATGTTTTGAAACAAAACTTGTAGAGTATATCAAAAGGATTTTTTGGCGATTTTTTGGAAAAAACTGAACACAAATTTCAGTTAACAGAACTTCAGCAACTTCGAAATTAACAAGATTTTTTGGAGAAAACATAATACAATCTTCAGAATCTCGCATCTCAAAGAGCAAGTGTAATATTATTTACTAATATTAGTATAAGGTAATCACTCCCGACCCCTTTGTTTATGACTGAAATTTAAAAATCGAATTTCAGGAAAGTTGTGTCAAAAAATCTACAGGGGGTAAATTTTCCCTTTTCGAGATCAAAAATTAAACTTTCGAATTTCACGATGAAACCCGCAGAGTGGATTAAGAGGCACGAAAATAACTATAACAATTTCGGAAATGTGACTATATTTTGAGAGAAACGGTTTTTTAAAATATATGTCGTAAGTAAACGTATTTTTCAGGAAATTCCTTCACTGTTATCACATAGAAATCATGAATTTTAGAGTGGAACCCATTTTTAAAATGTAATATTGTCCCATTTTTGAAAAACCCCTCCTCTTATTTTAAAACAAAAATTTAATGTTCTGAAACAAAACTTGTAGAGTATATCAAAAGGATTTTTTGGCGATTTTTTGTAAAAAACTGAACACAAATTTCAGTTAACAGAACTCCAACACCTTCGAAATTAACAAGATTTTTTGGAGAAAACATAATACAATCTTCAGAATCTCGCATCTCAAAGAGCAAGTGTAATATTATTTAGTAATATTGGTATAAGGAAATCACTCCCGACCCCTTTGTTTATGACTGAAATTTAAAAATCGAATTTCAGGAAAGTTTTGTCAAAAAATCTACAGGGGGTAAATTTTCCCTTTTCGAGATCAAAAATTAAACTTTCGAATTTCACGATGAAACCCGCAGAGTGGATTAAGAGGCACGAAAATAACTATAACAATTTCGGAAATGTGACTATATTTTGAGAGAAACGGTTTTTAAAATATATGTCGTAGGTAAACGTATTTTTCAGGAAATTCCTTCTTAGTGTGGGACCCATTTTCAAAATGTAATGTTGTGCCAATTTTGGAAAACCCTTCTTCTTACTTTGAAACAAAAATTTAAAGTTTCGAAACAAAACTTGTAGAGTATATCAAGAGGATTTTTTGGCGATTTTTTGGAAAAAACTGAACACAAATTTCAGTTAGTAGAACTTCAGCACCTTCGAAATTAACAAGATTTTTTGGAGAAAACTGAATATAATCTTCAGAATCTCGTATCTCAAAAGACAAGCCGAATATTATTTATTATTGATAAGTATAAGGAAATCACCTCTGAGCCTTTGTTTATTACTGAAATTTAAAAATCTAATTTCAGGAAATTTTTATAAAAAAAAGGCTGAGAGGGGTAAATTTTCCCCTTTTGAGATCAAAAATTAAACTTTAGAATTTCATAACGAAACCCGCAGGGTGGATTAAGATGCACTGAAATAACTGTGTATAACAACTTCGAAAATTGAGAAAAACGATTTTTTGAAATGTTGGTATGTCGTAAGTAGATGTATTTTTCAGGAAATGCCTTCACTGTTATCACAAGGAAATCATCCATTTTAGTGTGTGACCCATTTTCAAAATGTAATATTGTGCCATTTTTGGAAAACCCTTCTTCTTATTTTGAAACAAAAATTTAAAGTTTCGAAACAAAACTTGTAGAGTATATCAAGAGGATTTTTTGGCGATTTTTTGGAAAAAACTGAACACAAATTTCAGTTAGTAGAACTTCAGCACCTTCGAAATTAACAAGATTTTTTTTAAGAGAACTCAACATAATCTTCAAAATCTCGTATCTCCGAAAGCAAGTGTAATATTATTCACTATTGGTATAAAGAAATGGGAGCTCAAGGAAATCACACCCGAGCCCTTTGTTACTGAAACTTAAAAATCGAATTTCTGGAAATTTTTGTAAAACAAATCTGAGGTTGGTAAGTTTTCCTCATTTGAGGTCAAAAATTAAACTTTCGAATTTCATAACGTAACCCGCAGGGTGGATTAAGATGCACTGAAATAACTATGTATAACAATTTCGAAAATTGAGAAAAACGGTTTTTTGAAATGTTGGTATGTCGTAAGTAGATGTATTTTTCAGGAAATTCCTTCACTGTTATCACAAGGAAATCATCCATTTCAGTGTGGGACCCATTTTCAAAATGTACCCAGACAGCACATAACGTCCAATGGACATCCGATTTATGTCCATTTTACGTCCATATGTCCATGGACATTATATGTACTTAAAATGGACGTCCAGAGGACGTCCACTTTTCGACATCCAACGGACGTCCGAGAAAGTGGTCCATTGTATGTACGGCAGTGGACATAGTTTGGATGTTTGTGTAATGGACATCCGTTGGACATCGAATGGACGTCTCTGGGTGAAACCATTATTATTATTTTTATTATATATATATATATATATATATATATATATATATATGCATATATTTGGGTGCTGTGAAATCATATACCGAAACATTTTGCACCAATAATCTTTGATTAATTTTGTACTTGCACATTGTGTGTATTCCGAAAAGCATTGTTGGCTTTAATCCCATATAAATATTGGTTATATTTTTCTATTTATCGATTTCACTATTTAAGCACTAATTATTCAACTAAATAATTTTAGTTAAATACTCCAGAAGTATGTAGATCACAAATAAGTTTTCTCTACTGTTCTACTTAGCATAATAGGTATTAATAACTATATAATAGACAATAATTATATTTTCGGGTATAACTTATTTCAATGCAGGAAATAAATGTTTGTAAGTGTTTGGGTGATTCAGCGACGTTACAAAATCGATTACAAGTAAGTTAATTATACATCTCTCTTTTCCTCATGTTAAGTGTTAATATATATCCATCTCGCTTCCACTTTCACATAATAGGGACGGCAGTAGGTAGGAAGGTTTTTCCCAAACATGTGGTAAAGGGATCAGGGACCGATGGTCTCTGGGTGCCGTTACGATGAGTTACTTCGACCCGAGCGGGGGTGATTATTTTCATTTAGTGCGACGAACTCAACAGACGTGGGTAAGCAGAATCTTTTTAACCTTTCTTATTGTTTAATATTTGTTTTTCTTTGGCGAATTTGTTATACTTTTCTCCTATTTGTTCCAATATCTCTTCCATTTCCTCTATTGTTTGTAAAGTTGCTTTGTTTATAAAATGCCTAAAGCAAAGATTTCTCGAAGAGCATATAAGGCAGCAGGTAACATTTCAGATGCTCACATAGGAAAACCTGATACTTCATTTGTTTCCAAAGGAAACTCTCAATATTTTAACGAATGCGAAGAACCGTTTTTACAGTCTGTTTATGAAAACGCCAGCGAATTAAGTGATTCATCTTTACCATTATCAAACAAAGTCCTAGGTGAAAGTAATAATGATACAGATTTAAAATTTTTGTTGCATGACTGCTTAAGACATAATATTACCCATTCGGCTTTGTCTAATTTATTAAAACTTCTTAAAAATATTGATACCTCTTTACCGACAGATGAAATTTTATAATAATATTTTTAATATTCTTACAGGAAGCTGCGCATCAGATATAACATTGCAGGAAGTCAAAACAGGGACTGAAAAATGGCTGAGAAAATCTGCAGAACGATACTCAAAAAAAAAAAATTCCTAGAAGTTTTTTCGTACCTTATTTATTGTGTTTTATGTTTGTATATATTATTTTCTTTATGTTTTTTTTAAATTTTTTGTTCATTTGCTTATATATAATGTTTCCTTAATGTTTTTTTTTATACATATTTGTTTATAATGTTGCTTTATTTCATTTATATTCCTGTTTATTATTATTATTATTAATTGATTTCATTTTTTTGTATGTGTATGTTTTCGTTTTCTTTTATTTTTGTTTGTAGATGTTCTTAGGTTTTTTTTCATATTTCAAGTTGTTTATTTTATCATATTTTTTGTAATTTGTAATACTCAATAATAATGTAATAAAAGTGTGGCATATTCAAAGTATTACTTTTATCCTACTTATCTATATTCACAATCAGTCCATTTTGCACTTACTTTTGGACGTCATATGAACCAGTTTTGGACTTAAATTGAACATCCAGTAAAGATCCATAATCCATCCGTTTCATGTCCATTACACGTCCATTTTATGTTCACGGTTGGACACCCATTGGACTTCATCCGGACGTCATTTGGATCTAAAATGGAGATCCGATGTACATCCAAAATTAGTCCATTTTTGGTCCAAAATAGGTCTATTTTATATTCAGTGATGGACGTCGAAAACTGTGCACGAAGGACGTTAAAGGGACCAAAAATGGACGTTTCCGGACGTCCATTGGACGTCCGATGGACATTTTAAAATCTGAACGTGGACATCCAATGGACATCCAATGGATGTCCCTGTGTTGTCTGGGTAATATTGTGCCATTTTTGGAAAACCCTTTCCATTATTTTGAAACAAAAATTTAAAGTATTGAAACAAAACTTGCAGAGTATATCAAGACGATTTTTTGGCGATTTTTTGGAAAAAACTGAACACAAATTTCAGTTAGTAGAACTTCAGCACTTTCGAAATTAACAAGATTTTTTGGAGAAAACTGAAAATAATCTTCAGAATCTCGTATCTCAAAAAGCAAGCGTAATATTATTTACTATTAGTATAAGGAAATCCCCCGAACCCTTTGTTTACGACTGAAATTTAAAAATCGAATTTCAGGAAACTTTTTCAAGAAAATCTAAAAGAAGATCTAAATCTAAAATGCAGTGAAATAATTATAACAATTTCGGAATTATGATTAAATTTTGAGAGAAAGTTTTTAAAATATATGTCGTAGGTAAACGTATTTTGCAGGAAATTCCTTCACTGTTATCACAAAGAAAACATCCATTTTAGTGTAGGACCCATTATCAAAATGTAATATTGTGCCATTTTAGGAAAATCCTTCCTCTTATTTTGAAACAAAAATTTTAAGTTTCGAAACAAAATTTGTAGAGTAAATCAAAAGGATTTTTTGGCAATTTTTTGGAAAAAACTGAACATAATCTTCAGAATGTCGTATCTCAAAAAACAAGCGTAATAATATTATTTACTATTGGTATAAGGAAAACACTCCCCATCCGTTTGTTTATGACTGAAATGTAAAAATCAAATTTCAGGAGATTTTTGTGAAAAAATCTGTGAGGAGGGGGGAATTTTTCCCTTACGATGTTAAAAATTAATCTTTCGAATTTCACGACGAATCCCACAGGGTTAATTAAGATGCATTAAAACCACTATAACAATTTTGGAAATACCACTATATTTTGAAACTGTTTTTTAAAATGTATGTCGTAAGTAAACGTATTTTTCAGGAAATTCCTTCACTGTTATCACAAGAAAATCATGAATTTTAGTGTGGGACCCATTTTCAAAATGTAATATTGTGCCATTTTTGAAAAACCTTTCCTCTTATTTTGAAACAAAAATTTAAAGTTTCGAAACAAAACTTGTGGAGTATATCAAGAGGATTTTTTGGAAAAAACAACACAAATTTCAGTTAGTAGAACTTCAGCACTTTCGAAATCAACAAGATTTTTTGGAGAAAATTGAACATAATCTTCAGAATCTCGTATCTCAAAAAGCAAGCCGAATATTATTTATTATTGATAAGTATAAGGAAATCACCTCTGAGCCTTTGTCTACTACTGAAATTTAAGGAAATTTTTGTAAAAAAAAATCTGAGGTGGGTAAATTTTCCCCTTTTGAGATCAAAAATTAAACTTTCGAATTTCATAACGAAACCCGCAGGGTAGATTAAGATGCACTGAAATAACTATGTATAACAATTTCGAAAATTGAGAAAAACGGTTTTTTGAACTGTTCGTATGTCGTAAGTAGATGTATTTTTCAGGAAATTCCTTCACTGTTACCACAAGGAAACTATGAATTTTAGAGTGGGACCCATTTCCAAAATATAATATTGTGCCATTTTTGGAAAACCCTTGCTCTTATTTTGAAACACAAATTTAATGTTTCGAACCAAAACTTGTAGAGTATATCAAGAGGATTTTTTGGCGATTTTTTGGAAAAAACTGAACACAAATTTCAGTTAGTAGAACTTCAGCACCTTCGAAATTAACAAGATTTTTTGGAGAAAACAGAACATAATCGTCAGAATCTCGTATCTCAAAAGACAAGCCGAATATTATTTATTATTGATAAGTATAAGGAAATCACCTCTGAGCCTTTGTTTATTACTGAAATTTAAAAATCTAATTTCAGGAAATTTTTGTAAAAAAAAAAGGCTGAGAGGGATAAATTTTCCCCTTTTGAGATCAAAAATTAAACTTTTGAATTTCATAACGAAACCCGCAGGGTGGATTAAGATGCACTGAAATAACTATGTATAACAATTTCGAAAATTGAGAAAAACGGTTTTTTGAAATGTTGGTATGTCGTAAGTAGATGTATTTTTCAGGAAATGCCTTCACTGTTATCACAAGGAAATCATCCATTTCAGTGTGGGACCCATTTTCAAAATGTAATATTGTGCCATTTTTGAAAAACCCTTTCCATTATTTTGAAACAAAAATTTAAAGTATTGAAACAAAACTTGTAGAGTATATCAAGAGGATTTTTTGGCGATTTTTTGGAAAAAACTGAACACAAATTTCAGTTAGTAGAACTTCAGCACTTTCGAAATTAACAAGATTTTTTGGAGAAAACTGAATATAATCTTCAGAATCTCGTATCTCAAAAAGCAAGCGATAATTTATTTACTATTGATATAAGGAAATCACCCCCGAGCCCTTTGTTTATTACTGAAATTTAAAAATCGAATTTCAGGAAATTTTTGTCAAAAAATCTGAAGTGAATAAATTTTCCCCTTTTGAGATCAAAAATTATACTTTCGGATTTCTGCAGGGTGGATTAAAATGCACTGAAATAACTATAGCAATTTCGGAAATATGACTAAATTTTGAAAGAAACGGTTTTTTAAAATATACCTATGTCGTAGGTAAACGTATTTTTCAGGAAATTCCTTCACTGTTATCACAAGAAAATCATGAATTTTAAAGTGGGACCAATTTTCAAAATGTAATATTGTGCCATTTTTGAAAAGCCTTCCCATTATTTTGACACAAAAATTTAAAGTTTCGAAACAAAACTTGTAAAGTATGTTAAGAGGATTTTTTGGCGATTTTTTGGAAAAAAACCTAGTAACTAAATCCGTATCCTCATATTGCAGTAGTTCATACGAATTTTCCAATAGCCTTTCACTGTTGGCACGAGAAAACCATCCTCTTTCATTTGCGACCCAAATTTTGAAAATCCAAAGTTGGGCCAATTTTTGAGTAAATTCACAATTGGTCAAACCTTCCTTTTTTGAGATCAAAAATTAAACTTTAGAATCCCACGTTAAAACTCGCAGGGTAGATCAATAAGATGCATTTAGGTTTTAAGTTCTTTACGTAAGTTTTAAATCGCTAACTTCAACAGTTTCTCAAATAGCGCGATTGTTTTGAAAAACATGAAAATAAATATCAATGGTTCGTATCTCAGAAAATAAAGAACATTTCGATAAACTTTCTCCTCTGTTGGTACGAGCAGATCCCAATTCTATCTTCGTTTGTCGCCAAAATTTAGAAAAGCTAGTATTTGGGCATTTTGAAAAAAAAAACTATTTTTGGTGCAAAAAACTAGTTTTCGAATTTCGTCACTATTATTTAAAAAAAAATTTGTGAATCTGGCCTCTTTTCCTTTATCATGGTTATCACTATCACAGAATTACTCTCATAAAAGGGAAAAAAACAATTAAAAATACGAAAGTTGTGTGTTGAACAATTAAATTTTCAGTCAATTTTCAGTCAAGTAAAGTCAAATTGTTGAAAAATTTAGTCAGTTACATACGAACCTTAATGTTAACCGAGTTCATTATAATTGAACATTTTTACACATTCCGATACCTTATTCCGATAAAAATAGTCAATCATACCCGATGGTCAATTATATCAGACTCAATTATGTTGGAGGTCGACTGTATTTACTTTTGAACAGGTAGAAAAATATAGCCGGATATCATTTAGTTTATTCAGAACCTACATTTACCTGTAGAAACCATGTCATAAAAGGGAATAGGTTTTTATTGCCATTGAATGGAACGTCCCGAATTGCCCTATAGACTTAATCACCCTGAGATTTGGAAATCCCTAATTTTAATTCAAATTCGAGGAACCTTTTTGAAAAGTGATTTAAATGAGGGTTGAAACTTGCAGATTGTTGTTATCATCGTAGAAGTATGAGTTACAAGACAAAACGCTTGTCTCTTTTAGAAAAAATGGGAATTTCAAAGATGTTCAAAACGTGAAGAAGAAACATATTACGTCAAAGTACGACATTCCTGCTGGGCCTTTATCAACTAGTTTTAAATGCGGTGAAATCATTTTACTGTAATTAGGACCAGATAGGAAAACGATGATATGTACCTACTTGGTAAGACTTGGAAGAAACTGTTCTAAAATTTGTGTAATCGACGTGGAATTTGAGACGACGCCACTAGAAATTTCATGAAACTTAACACAAATGATGTGAATTTTCCAAAATTGAATCATCAAAGTCGATGGTGCAGTTACCAATAAAACGTCAATGACAGTCTTGAAATATCGTTCTCCAAAACCGTCTGAGATGTATATTATATGCAATCTGCCTAAACTTGTACCAAAATTTATCAGATTTCAAATATTCAACGCTCGAGCTCGCTCGCTCGCTCCTCCGTAACATACAGGAGTGACGTTAATCCTAACTAGAATTCCATTCCGCGCTAAAACAGTCGTAACATTCGTATTCCTAAATAAAATATGCATGCGTAACTCGGGACATTCATGACCCGTACGAGACGAAATTACTCGAAATTCCCTCCGTTCCTCGCCCCTTTGTTCCCTGGGACATGTCTCCCCATAAATCATTACACAGAATCCGAGCCGTTCCCGAAATGTGCACACGCTCCTCTCTCGATATCTCGTCACCACATGTTGCGGGGGTCGAATTCGAAAGGAAAGAAGAGCTCTTCGCCCCAATAATAGTAATAATAACGATAATACGAGCGCTACGACCACTTCGGGTCACAAGTTCGCGACCGCTTTTAGCCTCGTCTTCCTGTTACACGAGAAAACTTCACGACATGTGGCCCAATAAAGGCAGGACTAATGAGGCGAACCTGAAGATTTCTTGCGGTTCGCCGAGAAAACACAAACAAGAGACACGCACGGAGACACGTGACGGGATAATTACTCACCGAGGGGACAGTCGGAAGATCAGAGCTCGCTTTTCTGTGATAGTAGGTACATACTCAAATCGGGAAAATGGAAACCGGAAGATACACACATATAGTCCGTTGCAAATTACTTTGGACGTGATTTCAAGGTACTTGAATGCCGTCGGGTAAACCTCCCTTATGACATGACTTCGAATCCCTTCTAAGAAAACTGGCCCTTAATGCACTTGTAAATTAGTAGATATAAATATCAGATTACTTTCATTACAGAGGTATTGTACTTAACAACAGGTAGTAGTTTTGTATCAGGGACGCACTTATATAAGTATTTGAAGGTATTTTCGTTATAGTTCGAGCTGTGCCCTCGGGGGAACCTGTAACCCCTAGAGGGCGCGTCCCCAGGTGGCGGATAGGGGAAAGCTCTACCCGGGCTATCTTCTGATAGCCCGGCGAGTAGGTGGGAAATAAAATACCACCCGCGGACCAACAGGTGGGGCAGATAAAGCTCCTTAGCTGCAGAGAAAGCAATTTATCTAAGAGAAGGTACTCTAATGAAAAACCCTGGCCCTCCAGGTTGGGGGTTGAGGCATCGGGCCAACACCCCGATACTCGGAAAAATATAAAAAAAAATGTTTATAAAACCCAAAATCTTGCCTCGGAATAGGACTGATAAAAATCGGATTAGAATCAAGCAAAGAAAACGGACTATGAACTTGGGAACCTGGAACGTGCAAAGCATAAATAACAAATTGAACGAAGTATTGATGGAAATAAAGAAACTTAATATAGATCTGGCTGCAATCACGGAAACGAAACGGAAAGGACAAGGCTCAGAAAATCTAGGAGAATACGACCACTTCTTCAGTGGAGTACCGAAGACAAGTAGAGCCAGTAAAGGCGTGTCAATTATAATTCACAGAAAATGGAGAAAACACATTACAACATGGGAAGCACTTAACGAGAGAATGATTAAGATCAATATGTGCTTATTTGGACGTAAAGTAACAATTCTAGGAGTATACGCGGTTAACGACGATGAAATAGCAAGTGTAAAGGATACATTCTTCCAGCAATTAAATGATGAAATTATAAATATTGGAACGTCGAGAGAGCTAATTATACTTGGGGACTTAAACAGTAGAACGGGCTGGAAACAAGACGATAATATTATAGGAAGATATGGAGAAGATACAAGGAACGATAACGGTGAGAGATTAATAACGGTCTGCGACCAGAACAATATGAGAATTCTGAATGGCTTCTATCAACATCGGAAAATACATAAATACACTTGGAGGCAAGAAACTCGAGGACTACAATCAATTATTGATTACGTAATATCCAGACAGAAAACCAGCTTAAAATTCCAAGATGTAAGAGTATATAGAGGGGCAACGTGCGGAAGCGACCACTTCTTTCTGAAAGCAAAAGTATTCTTTACAGGTAGGAAAAAGTCAGACCAAGCCATAAGAGAGGATCATGACAAACAAAGAGAAAAACTACAACAAAGACGGTATCATCTGCGGGGACTGGAAGATGAAAGTACAAGAAATCTGTACCAAACTCGAATAAATCAAAAACTGGGAGATACAACGTTTAACACCACAGAAGTACACTATATCCACATTAAAAAATGTATTCACGAGGCAGCTCTTGAATCCCTAGGATTATACCAAGGTGATGTAAAACAGCATAAACCCTATTGGTGGGATGAAGACATAAAACAAGAAATAGATGATAAAAAGAGGAAATATCAACAATATCTCAGCTCGAAAAGTATGAAACATAAAATAATATACAAAGAGGCACAAGCAAGAGTACGCAAGAAAATAAGCGATAAAAAAAATGAAACATGGGAAAGAAACTGTATAAAGATCAACACATACTTGGGAGGAAGAAGAAGCACCGAAAGCTGGAGAGTTCTGAAAAATATCCGACTTGAAAGAAAAAGAGAGATTATATCACCAATAACACCAGAAAAATGGCAAGAGTACTTCCAACAGCTACTTACAGAACAACGTCAGGAGTTCAAGGAAGACAATCGACCAAGCAATATAAATACAATAGGCTCGCCCATAAGAATAACAATTGAAGAAGTGAGAAAACATTGCAGTTTGTTGAAAAATGGTAAAGCGCCAGGTCCCGGAGATATATATGGGGAATTAATAAAGCACGGCGGTAATAAGTTGGTTGAGCATTTACAAAAACTCTTCCAAGATTGTATGAATGGGCAAAATATACCTACAGAATGGAAAATAACCTACATGTCAACTATTTTCAAGAAAGGCGATAGAAGTAAGTGTGATAACTACCGGGGTATAGCTGTAACAAGTACGATTAGTAGACTATACGGCAAGATAATAAAGACAAGAATAGAAAACGAATACATGCAAATGGAAGCGGAAGAACAAGCTGGATTTCCAGCTGGAAGGTCAACCATTGACCACATATTTGCTATTACTCAAATAATTGAAAAAAAAAATAGCGTTTAACCAGGAACTCGACATACTTTTCGTCGACTTGAAGAAAGCATACGACAGTATACCACTCGGAAAACTTTGGCAAGCCTTGGAAGAAACCAACATCAATGTGGAACTGATAAGAGCCGTTAAAAACCTATATAAGCAATCACAAACAAAAATCAAAATTGGAAACACTCTAACACAAGGATTCGAAACATCAAAAGGACTGAAACAAGGGTGTTGCCTGTCGCCAACGCTATTTAAAATTTATTTAGAACATGCGCTAAAAGAGTGGAAAAGAAAATGCAAATGCATGGGAATCCCGCTAAACGATAACATCCTATATACGTTATGAATAGGAGAATTCTAGACCTATTGTTTGAGATCATTAATTTCATCTTCGATTCCTCAGTTTTCTCCTTCAGAGGAAAAATGTATAAACAGATTTTTGGTTGTCCCATGGGTGGTCCTCTATCTCCGATTATTGCCAATCTAGTTTTGGTAGCACTCGAAGAAAAGATTCTTAAGAGTATAAACCCTGAATTACCACTATATTTCAGATACGTGGATGCTACTTTACTCCTAGTACCCAATAATAACATTCATGAAATAATTAAAAAATTCAACAGTTTCCATCCGAAGATTCAGTTCACATGTGAGCTTCCTAATAATAACAACTTACCATTTCTGGACATCTGCATCTCGTTCAATAACGGATATTACATCACAAATTGGTACAGGAAAAATACATCTTCCGGAAGATATCTAAACTTCCTTTCTTTCCAACCCACGAGGTACAAAAGAGCCGCCATTATTAACTTGGTCGACAGGGCAATTCTACTCTCTCACGAATCTTTCAGAACACAAAACATTAAATTCATAATAGAAACTTTTGTTAAGAACATGTATCCCATAAAATTTATATTACACAACATACATAAAAGAATAGATCAATTAACAAACAGTCTTAATAATAATAATATCAATATCCTAACTTCTCCACAAAACACAACACAAATAACAAAAGATAAACTTTTTATAAGACTCCCGTACCATAACAACATAGAAAATTTCACTTTCAAAACCCTGAACTCCCTAAACATATATCCAGCTTGGTATTCATTGTCTTCTTTCAATAATCTCATTTTCTCCAAAATTAAAGACCCAACACCTATAAAACACCAGAGTTGCGTAGTATATCAGATCACATGTTCTGATTGTAACCCTCCTAAGGTATATATTGGAGAAACACAACAATACATAAAAAAGAGATTACAACAACATCAATTGAATATCACTAAAAATAATTCAACACATTCCGGTTTAGTGGAACATGCCATAGAAAACAATCACAACTTCGATTTTGAAAATGTTTCGATATTAGAGCGTGAATCTAATTGGTTTGAAAGATTATTCAAAGAGGCAGTACATATTAAAACATCTGATAATATTGTAAACAGACAACAAGATTTTCATAACTTTGCCCAAGCATATTACAAATTATTCAAATAAATGAACATATGAAAACTATCACATTTTCAAAACAAATATGTATACAAATTTTATCCATCATCTTTTGACACATTTTTGACAATATTTAGCGTTCACAATTTTATAGGTTTCTATTATTTATAATGGCCTTTTAAACAATTGATATACAGTATGAAATGTCAAACATGTCAAATTTGATCTTGATGACATGTAAGTGATATTTTTTTGGTTGTATAAGAAATACTTAACATATTCATAGTTTCAGCGCCATGATTATGTTCAGAACACTGAACGAAACGTCGGCAGTTTGATCAAGATTATTTTTGTATTGGGGTTTGTCAAGAACACTTCACTTCATAATTCTATATACGTTATGTTTTGCAGACGATCAGATTGTAGTAGCGCAGGACTATGACGACATGAACTATATGACACGTAAACTTATTGAAGAATATGAAAAATGGGGCTTGGAAGTGAATTTGAAAAAAACGGAATACATGTGCATTGGAGGGCAACAACAAAACCAAATGCTAGACAATAGACAATACATAAAGAAATGCGACAAATACAAATACTTGGGTATAACACTAACAAAAGATGGTTCACTAGATGATGCCATTCGAGAACGAAACATACAGGGACGAAAGGCCATTACTATGTTAAACGGTATACTCTGGGATAAAACGATATCAAAAGAGAACAAGAAACGAATATACACCACCATTGTAAGAAGTATAATAACATACAGTTCAGAAGTTTGGCCAATGAAAGAAAGAACATCAAAAATGATAACGGCGACAGAAATGGACTTTTGGAGGAGATCGGCAGGCAGATCAAGGATGGAGAGAATAACAAACCACAGAATTAGAGAGACTATGGACGTGAAACACTATAATAGACGACATTAAAGACAAACAATTAATATGGTTTGGCCACGTACAGAGAATGCCAGAAACAAGGCTACCAAAACAAATTTCACTCTGGAGACCAGGAGGAAGAAGAAAACCAGGCAGACCCTGAAAGAGCTGGCAGAGCGGAATTGACAAAGAGATGAGAGAGAGAGGATTAGGAGAAGATCTTTGGAAGGATCGAGACCAGTGGCGATTGGGTCTCGGAAGACGTAGAACGTTGTAAACCGATTGTTATATATAGTTCGAGCTGTGTCTTTCCAGTCAAGTCTAGGTATATTTATGTAGTGTATAATAATTATTAGTCACTAAAATTTAAAATTCTACTCTCTGAAATAAAATTGTAAAATTGTGCATTAACACCTATTAGCTGGTTACAGTACCTACTTTTTTATATATTTCTGTACTGCACATAGAGCCTAAGAAATCCAGTCCGAAATAATTTGCAACGCACTATACACACCTGTAGAGGATATCGTAGTAGTAACGATACGAAACTATAGTAAATCCACTAAGAAGAAAACATCCACGAAACGAGAAAGGTAGTAATGTTAGACAACACCTAATACACGTCGTTTGCTATTGGTGGAAAAGTCATAAAAATATTGGCGGGAATTGTTGATGTACGGAGTCGGGTCAGTGAAATTAACAAGTTTAGTTGTCTGATCTATGGTTGTCAATTTACAAGCGTTCAGAAAAGTTGTTGACGGTGATAGTGGACTTTTGGTTGATGGTTTATTTTAACGTATCGCTATTGTTATTCAGGTTTTTGATATAAATATTGTCGCGATGCGGCCCCAATTAGCGAAAATAGGTCGCCGTCTAAGCTTATTCAGCACCGAGGCGACCTTAAACCGAAGGACGATACGACTCTCGGACAGGTACGACATCACGTTTATAAACATCCCGCACATATTTATACGGCGGGATCATAACGATCAGGGAGTCAGGCAGTCACCTAGTATCACGTCACGCTGCCCGTCTGGGAGCCCGTCCTTTCGGCATGCCGCTAATTGGAGGAGCCTCGCGCCTGCTGCCCTTCGTCATCCAACAGTAAGCAACCACCTCCCTTTGACATTTTTCTCTCACTTCTTGCCATTTGCTCATTTGCCTCAACTTTGTTTTATGATGTTCTCTCCCCTATATTTAATGCTCCAATAAATATTGTCTGTGTTACCATGCCTTCTTTTTAGTTTCTACCTAGCTACACCCCCAACCAGAGCACTCCCTTTGGACCCTAGGTCCTCAGGCGTGTGACAATATATATAAACATATTTCTGTGATCTATTGCAATTATGGAAAGACACCTTCCCTGCTCGCCTCCCAAAAAGAGACCTGGAACATACTTAAGCTGCGGGGAGAAAACCATTATTTTAAATGTATACAGAAAAGAAAGAAATAAACACCCTTAGTAAAATCTTAGTAAAAGATAAATTATAGTCAAGGCGATCATTCTTAATGCGACCCTGTACGTATTCGCTAGCTGGTCGCGCGCTTTGAATTTCGACGTTTGTGTTTCATGGAAGTTTTCTTCTCGGTGGATTTACTATAGAATGAAATAGAGTTTAAATTGTATATCCAGTAAAAGGTTGTTGAAAGGAGAAAAAGAGAACCAGTGAGAAAATGCCAACGAAACACAGTTCTTAACAGTTTCCAAATGAATCTTAACTAGGGGGAACTTAAAGGAACATCCAATTTTGACCTACGACTACTTTCTTCTTAACCCATATATTATTAAGTATTTTTTAGGAAGATGTTAAAATATTTACAAGGGGTTGTTACTTTTAATTAACCTTGCGGGCGTAGAGCCTTACAGTAGGGCATCGACTGGGCCAAGCAAAAATCGTATATAATATGATTTTTTAATTTTTTGCAGTAAGGGGTAGTTTTCACCCCTAAAAAATAAAAACCCGGTCCGGCACAAGGTAGATTTTGAAGTAGAGGGTAGGTAGAGCTTAAACCCAAATTATTATGAAAATCGGTGTTGATTCCCAAAATAGCACAGTAATACGGTATTTTATCGTCGATGACTAGACTATAAGTCCAATAGTATTGAGATAATGATTAGAAATTAGTTTTTTTCTCCAACTGTATTTGGTAGAAAATTACTAATTTGTACCGGCAATTCCACCAAAGTGGTGCCATTTTCCACGTCAAATTTACCTAAAGAATAATTAGTAAATTTGGTGAATTTCCACAACAAAGTATTAAATCGCCGACAACCTATTATGTGAAGTCTCACGTCGAAATTACGTCCTAAGTGTCATATTTCGTAAATACTCACCTTTCGAGTTTACAACTGTCCCGGAGATATATCTATTTAGATTAAAAATTTTCTTCACGGTGAAAATTAGTAATAGTATCCTAAACTTATACTTCTCATCGACATTAGTATCAGGAATCGTAGTTAGACAGAAATATTTTATACACTAATGTAATTAATAGACTAACCTGAACAAGAAGTTTTATTGTTAAACCTTATGTCCTTACTTCGAAAACTAATTGTTCAAAAAATTGTTTAGTATAATATATAGTTATAGTAGGTACTTAGGTAAGAGGAGTTAGACAAGGCGATACACTGTCCCCAAAAATATTCAACACTGTTTTAGAATATGCTTTTAAGGCTCTGAATTGGGGAAACAAAGGTGTCAGTATAGATGGGAAGATGCTAAATAATCTACGATTTGCAGACGATATAGTGCTGATAACAGACAACCTCAAAGAAGCCGGTTTAATGATAAACGAACTGAAGCAGGCAACTGAAAATGTTGGCCTTTACATAAACCAGCAAAAAACAAAAATCATGACAAACTTAGTACTGGGAGGGACTATATTACTAGACAGCAAAGCCATCGAGGAAGTCGACGAATACAAATACCTGGGACACCAAATTAGAATAAATAGAGACAACCAAACAAAGGAATTACAGAGGAGGATTGGTCTTGGATGGGCAGCATATGAAAGATTGAGAGATATTTTCGATAGTGACATTCCAATGAGCTTGAAACGGAAAGTATACGATCAGTGCGTGCTGCCAGTAATGACTTATGGCGCCGAAACGCTTACCTTGACAAAAGGCACTGTGGAGAAATTGGAAGTGGCCCAGAGAAAGATGGAGAGAGCTATGCTGGGTATTGGGATCCACGATCGTATCAGAAACACCAAAATTCGACGAAGGACAGGGGTACAGGACATAATCCGGCGAATCACAACATTAAAGTGGAAATGGGCGGGACATGTTGCGAGATATAAGGACGACAGGTGAACCATAAGAATAACAAATTGGAGACCCAGAGAAGATAAAAGAAGCAGGGGTAGACCACCAACAAGATGGAGTGACGATATAAAGAGGATTAGAGGACACTGGATGAGAGCAGCTCAAAAGAGAACCCAGTGGAGCAGTTTAATGGAGGCCTATGTCCAGCAGTGGACTCAACACCAGGCTGGATGATGATGATGATGAGTAGGTACTTAAATACTTCAATATGTTGTTCAAACCGTACATTACTATGTCAAATATGTTGTGGTCTTAAAATTTGGAGCAATTCTTTGTTTGATTTGAACAATCTAACTATGTATTTACAAATTAAATTTATATTGTCCGGAGATACATATTTGCCATATTGTTTTTAAAATAACTAAGTGAAACTTTACTTCAATTACCCGGAAGTTCAATGAGCGAAAAATACTTATTAATATGGATAACTTATTGGGTATTGAAACTGAGTAATTTTGACCACTCGGTCACAAATTAACGATACGTCACAAAGCAACCGCTAAGGTCGATCTCTATCTATTGTTCTCGCTCTCACTCTAGCTCGCACGCATGGGTCTGCCGTAACGTTACAATGCTTTCTGCACATCGATTCATAAGACGTATATCACGTCAAAAAAATTTCTGGTTGGACGTTATGATCGATTCTGTCCCCATCGTCGAAATAGCCGAGATCCGAATGCAACATTTCTCGATTTTCCCCTAATAAATATTAAATAACCGGTGCTACGCTGAAAAAGCACGCATTAATCCCCTTAATCTGCCTAATAAAAAGAGATACTTATCGGTCCGTGCCTCTCATATAAGTGCCATTATGTCGAAGCGTTAAAAAGCTCGTATTATCGCAACGAGAGTACGAGCAAAAATCCCCGTTCCACTCGACTGAAACCGTACAAAAGCGCAAGTACGGAATAATTGCCGGTCCGTGTGACCGACCCCGGTCCTGTCACACGGGCAAATCTCGACACGGAGCGTGGCACCGTCGAAGGGGTGATAATTGTTTATCTCTCATAAATTTTTCAGATAACAATTACCGGGCGTGATGTACACCATACGGGGAGGGTGGCGGATTTATGTATTTCGCTGCGGTCGAAATACATTACGAGAAAATCACGATGATACTCCGCGTTCGACATGGGAAAAAACCACGATAAATTGATACGATCTCGGGAAATGGACGGGGCGGTTAAATGAAACAAAATACCAAAGGGGATGGCGTCCAGTTATGATATGTTATACTCACAGATTTTGTAACCTAATGGACTGGGCGTATCAACGTCAACGAATACAGAAACGACGATTTCAGCGTTAACGAAGAGAGAGATATAGTTAGGGGGGGATAAAAGAGGTTTTAAATAGGGATTTAATGGGATTTTAGAAAATTTTAAATTTTTACGGATTTATGGTGAAAGAAAATAGCCATTCTCTGACACTTCACCGGACTCAAAAATAGAAAATTTTTTTGATAATGGCAATGTTTAGGGTAGCTATTGAATAATTTAATCCCAAATTTTGGAGATCTAAAAAATTCCATGCTCCAGCTACGGGGAACTGAAGGAGCGGAAAAATCAGGTTTTCGCGAAAACATGCGTAAAAAGAATTCCTGTAGCTCTCTTCAGCTGCCTCTTAGAGAAAAAAAATTTTAAGAAGGAATTTTCTTGATAGGGCTAAAATACACAAATTATTTTTTAGGCCCATCTGAAAACTCGATTTCAGCGGTTTTTCCCAAGAGCCCAAACGAAAAAATCCGATAAAAATCACAGAGGTTCCCTTCATCTACTAGGAAAAGCCCTGAAATTCTTGGAGTGGCAAAAATTGCCTGTTCGAGAACGACACTAAAACGTGACTTCGCTAGGGTGAACCTCGTATATCGTCGAATAGCAGTTTGATCACTAGACTTGCACTTATGAGTTTAAAAAAAGCCATAACAACACAAGAGTTGTTTTGAAAATGTTAAATTTTTCATCATTATACCAATATTTCCATCCAGGACTTATGTCAGAAACTAGAGAAGCTGCGCGATCACGCATTTATTGCCAACAACAGTTATCTTACTACAAAGATCCTAAGTGTTGGCATCAGTCACCATCGCGTATACAGGGTGGTGACTGTAGACGCGATGGTGACTGATGCCAACATTCGGCCTTTCCTGACATCAAGTGTGCCCTCGCACTTGCCTGTCCTAGGGAACACCAAGACCTGAAATCTTCAGTTAAATAAGTTTTCCGAATAAACTGGGACGTGTCATCACATTCAGCAGCCGCTAACCTATCCTAAACCCTAAAAGTAATGAACTTGGCCAAGTTTATTAATTAAAATAACTTATTATTAGATATATATGTAAAAACGAACGTTCTCCTTATACATGCTAACCGGCCATTAGATGACCACCGATATCGATATCGCTAGGAAAGTAACCTCCCGTCCCTTACTACGGACTCAGCCCCTGAAAGCTTCCGTCAAAAACGTACCGGGACCGTCCCTTACTACGGACTCAGCCACCTGAAAGCTTCCGTCATAAACGTACCGGGACTTAAGAAAGTTATCCCCTAAACCGGGAAAAGGCACTGCTGCCTCACCCGCAGGGGTTGCCCTCTAACCAGGAAGGGAGGTCCACCCTATCCATAGACTCCCATCTCAACCTTCCTGCCGACACGGAGCGCTCATGCCCGACCCAGACGTGTCCTCCATACGTCCAGCATGACAGAGCGCGGCCGGTCGTCTCCATCGGCGAGTCGGGGCTGATAACAGTTGCTTGTGCCCATAGGTGATCCAGGGTCGCATGTTGTCTACTCCAGCCACTCCAGTGTACGCTATCTGGGATCGAGTACTCCCTGGGATGTCGGTCACTTCGTAACGGTCTCGTCCCAACACCTTCACGACCCTGAACGGTCCTCTCCACTATGGAAGTAGCTTTTGGCTCCCACCAGCGGCTGGCTGGCTGGTTATGCGAAGCAGGACCAAGTCCAATGTTGGCATCAGTCACCATCGCGTCTACAGCCACCACCCTGTATACGCGCAGTATACGTCGAGACGAGAGGCCTCAACGGAAAAGGGCTGATGTCACCTTCTTAGGGAACCACGAGCCGACGAGCGAGACCGCGGAGCGGCGGGACGGGAGACATTCGGTTTAACGTAGCGATCGGGGGTTGACGTGTTATACAGGCGGCAATATAATTAATTCTTTAAATATAGGGTTTTTATTTGAAAACTTATTTTAAATCGCGAATCGTTAACATAAGTAAACATTTGGAGAACACGAAGCCTTGCTTAATTTGGATTTTGCAGAAAATTATGCATTTGTAATCCAAAATTCCATACCAGGTATGCACTGGAATAATGATCAGGCAACGGTATTTCTGGCGTACATCAATTATAGAGAAAACCAGGAGAACAAAGGCAGAGGATTTGCGGTCATATTAGACAATTTGATATATGACACAGTCTCTGTTTATATCTATCAGAGACTGTTGTTAAATTATTTGAAATCCAATTTTTCTAAACTCACAAGTGCAAGTCTAGTGATCAAAAACGTCTTGCAGAGTCGGAAAACCAAGATTTTTGTATATTCCTGCCATTCGTCGATATACGAGGTTCAACCTAGCAACTGAAGTCACAAGTTTTTAGTGTCGTTCTCGAACAGGAAATTGTGGGCACGGGTCATCTCGTAAGAATTTATCCCGGTCCGCATTTGACCTTCGCCGAGATCGGTCAGCTCGTAAGAATATGGTTCTCAGTTGACGTGAAAAATCCCAAAAGGGGGATTATCGTATTCCTTGCGAGAGGGCAAGGAAAACCCTACGGAACCCGACCGTTATTAACAACAAGCAAGTCTTTCCCGCGTTGACTTTTAATAAAATCCATAACTATCTCGGTGCTCGTCACCGTTCAGTTGGAACGTAACAAACCACCCCCTTATATCATATTCTTAGTTTCAACAAATATTCGAACTACTTCGTTGCAATCATCATCCCCTCGATTATTTCTGAGAATCCCCTTACGAGTTGACTCATCCAAAACGACCCTTTAAAAATTTACCTGCCGGTTCGCTTACGAGATGACCGATCTTAGGGTGGGCCATTAAAATTCCTTACGAGCTGACCGCCGCCGGAAATTTTTTGCCACTCCAAGAATTTCAAGGCTTTTTCTATTTGATGAGAGGAACGTATGTGGTTTTTTTTTCGGATTTTTTTCGTTTGGGTTCTTGGCAAAAACCCCTGAAATCGAGTTTTAAGAAGAGCCTAAAAAACTATTTGTGTATTTTCGCCCTAGCAAGAAAATTCCTTCTTAAAGTACGTCTTTTTACCAACAAAAAACTCTAATAACTTTTTTTCTCTAAGAGGCAGCTGAAGATGGTGGAACCGAGGTGCGTCCCGCGGTCAGTAAAATGACCGAGGTGCGTCCCGGCAATAAAAATTCATAGCCCAGGTCCGTCCGGCGGTTCAAAATGGGATGGCCGAGGTGGTTCAAAAAAGTACGGCGTCTGTGCCGAGTTAGGCATAATATTTGTATCTTGATTGATTTTCCTTGCCCTCTTGCCCTTTAATATTATCGCGATGAACATGGGATTTCCCGTAATTTTCGTATTCCCTTACCTAACTATTTTTATTCTGGACTCAGCATTTTAATTCGGGGCTCAGTTGTCATGTGGACTTGGGGTATACCAGGGTTCAATCGTAGGATGGGATTAGCGTTACCGTTCGAATTTTCTGGCCACGGGGCTCAGTTGTCGTGTGCCCGGCAGTTTTGACCGCGGGACGCACCTCGGCTATGGCCGTTTTGACCGCAGGACGCGGAGCATGGGGTTTTTTAGACCTCCAAAATTTTGGATCAAATTATTCAATAGTTACCATAAACATTGCCACTATCAAAATTTTTTTCTATTCCGGTGAAGTGTCAGAATGACACATATATTATGAAAGGAACCTTTTTTCAGCAAGTTTTTACGTTACCTTGAACGACCTCACCTCATGCATTCAATTTCTACATAAATAGGTAAAATTAACTTTGGCTTTAGTGAACAACAGTTAAATTGTTAGCTTGGTCTTCCTTTCGATTTATCGCCCATACCATTTCACGCTGTGGCCATCTTAATTCGTGCATGACACCGAGCATATTTCAAAATTATCCCCGACCGTCGAAATGAAATAGAAGGACCTCTCTGCATTAACACAATAATAAAATCCGAAGTGACAGCAGCCTATTTTTACTGCCTCTGAACACAAAAACCTCCGCACTACGTACGTGTCTAATCTAAGAGAGTCCCTCTCCCCGGTTCATCCCTCTCGCGGGCCTTTCGTCACGTTTTTCGAATTTTCAGATTCGTTCCCAGCCAGCCCGGGAACCCGTCTTCCGAAAGCAGGTTCTGACGAACACAACAGCGACTCTCTCTCTCTCTCCCGTATCGCAGGAGCTCGAATAATGTTTCATTCATGGCGTTAATTTGCTCTCGCGATTGAAATTTAAAACGCGAACCAGTTCTCTTTTCTATTCGAGCGGTGCAATTCCGAATGCCCGTCGAAATATATGCGCATTCCCCCATCGGTTATAATAAATAATATCGGACGCGCACCGGGAGCTCGTCTGAGACAATTTATGTCCGATTTAAAAGTCTAATATTTTCCTATGGCGGCCCGCGTTTTATGGCCCTCCTCAGCCGCGGCGGATCCTCGGGAAGTTGTTAGGGAAGTCTCGGATAGCCGTAAAAACTCGTACACGGCGCGAAAAAATATAAAACTCCACCGACGTATTTGAATCTGAAAAGTGCGAAAGACGGAAGTTCGCTCCGTACTCCGTTCACTTCCTGAAAGCTTTCCTACATAATGCAGTTATTCACGGCTGGGGAGTTTAAGCAATCTCTGTAGTCTTAAGTTTTTAAGTAATAACCAGATGGGGAAACCCGGTGCATTTTTAACGTTCGAGAGATAAAGTTGCAACTACTACGTAATCCCGAAACTTATAACTAACTACGGAAATTAACTTAAAATACAAAGTTAAGGAGAGCGGAGGGATAATCTATATTAGACGGTCGGGGGTTTAATATTACCGTCAAAGTTGAGCCTGGAATTCGAAATGAATATCAATTTTAAAAAAGTTTTAAAAATACTGTCTCGGGGGCGGCAGATCAAACCAAATTTAATGACAAGACATTAATATTATCTTATATAACGCTAATGCGAAAAATAATAAAATGAATAGATGAAACTTTTATAAAGTTGCAATTCTATATACTTTTATATAATCCCTTGAAAATCACTAGAGTCTAATTGGTATAAAAGACGTCTGACGTTTAACTAAATTTAGTGCGACTTAACAGAACTTCTTTATAAAATTTTTTGATTGAAAAATGGTAACGTCCCACATAGGACCCTTGTTATAATTTAGTACAAAATTAAAGAACTTTTATAAACTCTACAATTTGCATCTTATGCCCCATATTTTCCTAGAGATGGTTGGCTTTTCCCTAAAGATGGAAATTCGTTAAATAATATATTAAGTAAATTACAGTTGTAACAAGTAGCTTAGAGACTACAACTTTCTTCCAAGCATCAGTCCCACTATGTACTGTAAATCTTACATTTTCCTTAAAACAACCGCAACTTGTTTTAAAATCATAGTTGTTTCGAAGGATTGTCACTAGTGTCTTAAATACTATCAAGTTCTTTTATTTGGCCTTTGATTACAGAACTTTTATAAACTCTACAATTTACATCTTATACCCCCATATTTTCCTAAAGATGGTTGGCATTTCCCTAAAGATGGAAATTCGTTAAAAAATATATTAGGAAAATGACAGTTGTAACAAGTAGGTAGCTTATAACTTTCTTCCAAGCATCAGACCCACTATTGTAAATCTTAAATTTACCTTAAATCTACTGCAACTTGTTTTAAAATCGAAGTTGTTTCGTAGGATTGTAACAAGTTACCTCTGTACCAAATATGTCAAAGGTGGAACAAAGTTTCGAAGTGAGACCCCACTTTATAACATATAATGCCTTATGAGAGAAATTTACCAAATTTACCAATTCTTTAAGTAAAGTTAACGTGTAAATTGGTCAAATTGTCGTTAAAAATCAGTAATCCTCTACTAAATACCATATTGGTGAAACAACCCATCTATCTCTCCTAAATTGTTAATTGGGAACGTTCTCTATCTTAATCTTCTTATTTCCCCCTTGAGATCTTTCCTCTCTACCAAATATGTCAAAGATGGGACATAGTTTCGATGTGAGACTCCAATTTATAACATAATGCCCTTTGATAGAAATTCACCAATTTTTCATATTTTTACGTAATATTTACGTGCAAATTGGTCACATTGCCGTTAAAAATGAGTAATTTTCAACCAAATACCATTGGTGAAACAACCCATCTATCTCTCCTAAATTGTTAACTAGGAACGTTCTCTACCTAAATCTTCTCATTTCCCCGTGAGATTTTTCACCAATTCACCAGAATTTCACCAGAAATTCACCAATCTTGCCAATTCTTTAAGTAAAGTTAATGTGAAAATTGGTTACATTGCCTCCGAAAATGAGTAATTTTCATCCAAATTCCATTGGTGAAACAACCCATCTATCTCCAAATATGTCAACGATGGGACATAGTTTCGATGTGAGACTCCACTTTATAACATAATGCCTTTTGATAGAAGTTCACCAAATTTACCAACTCTTTACGTAAAGTTAACGTGAAAATTGGTCAATCTGCCGTTAAAAATGTGTAATTCTCTACCAAATACCATTGGTGAAACAACCCATCTATCTCTCCTAAATTGCTAACTGGGAACCTTCTCTATCTTAATCTTCTCATTTACCCCGTGAGATTTTTCCTCTCTACCAAATATGTCAAAGTTGGGGCATAGTTTCGATGTGAGACTACACTTTATAACATAATGCCTTATGACAAAAATTCACCAATTTTACCAATTCTTTACGTAAAGTTAACGTGGAAATTGGTCAAATTGCCTCTAAAAATGAGTAATTTTCAACCAAATACCATTGGTGAAACAACCCATATATCTCTCCTAAATTGCTAACTGGGAACGTTCTCTACCTTAATCTTTTTATTTCCCCCGTGAGATTTTTCCTCTGTACCAAATATTTCAAAGGTGGAACAAAGTTTCAATGTGAGACTCCACTTTATAACGTAATGCCTTATGATAGAAATTCACCAAATTCACCAATTCTTTAAGTAAAGTTAATGTGAAAATTGGTTAAATTGTCTCTGAAAATGAGTAATTTTCATCCAAATATCATTGGTGAAACAACCCATCTATCTCTCTTAAATTGTTAACTGGGAACGTTCTCTATCTTAATCTTCTCATTTACCTCGTGAGATTTTTCCTCTCTCCAAATATGTCAAAGTTGGTGCATAGTTTCGATGTGAGACTCCACTTTATAACATAATGCCTTTTGATAGAAATTCACCAAATTTACCAGTTCTTTACGTAAAGTTAACGTGAAAATTGGTCACATTGCCATTAAAATTGAGTAATTTTCAACCAAATACCCTTAGTGAAACAACCCATCTATGTCTCCTAAATTGCTAACTGGGAACGTTCTCGATCTTAATCTTCTCATTTACCCCGTAAGATTTTTGCTCTCTCCAAATATGCCAAAGTTGGGGCATAGTTTCGATGTGAGACTCCACTTTATAACATAATGCCTTTTGATAGAAATTCACCAAATGTACCAGTTCTTTACGTAAAGTTAACGTGAAAATTGGTCACATTGCCATTAAAATTGAGTAATTTTCAACCAAATACCCTTAGTGAAACAACCCATCTATGTCTCCTAAATTGCTAACTGGGAACGTTCTCGATCTTAATCTTCTCATTTACCCCGTAAGATTTTTGCTCTCTCCAAATATGCCAAAGTTGGGGCATAGTTTCGATGTGAGACTCCACTTTATAACATAATGCCTTTTGATAGAAATTCACCAAATGTACCAGTTTTTTACGTAAAGTTAACGTGAAAATTTGTCAAAATGCCTCTGAAAATGAGTAATTTTCAACTAAGTACCATTGGTGAAACAACCCATCTATCTCTCCTAAATTGTTAACTGGGAATGTTCTCTATCTTAATCCTTTCATTTCCTAAGTGAGATTTTTCCTTTGTACCAAATATGTCAAAGGTGGAACATAGTTTTGACGTGAGACTCCATTTTATAACATAATGCCTTATTTTGATAAAAATTCACCAAATTTACCAATTCTTTAAGTAAATTTAACGTGTAAATTGGTCAAATTGCCGTTAAAAATGAGTAATTCTCTACCAAATACCATTGGTGAAACAACCCATCTATCTCTCCTAAATTGCTAACTGGGAACGTCATCGATCTTAATCTACTCACTTCCCCCATGACATTTTTCCTCTGTACCAAATACGTCAAAGGTGGAACATGCTTTCGATGTGAGACTCCACCTTATAACATAATGCCTTATGAGAGAAATTCACCAAATTTGCCAATTCTTTACCTGAAGTTAACATGAAAATTGGTCAAATTGCCCCGGAAAATGAGTAATTCTAAACCAAATACCCTTGGTGAAAATGAAAATTGTTAACTGGGAACCTTCTCTATCTTAATCTTCTCATTTACCCCGTGAGATTTTTCCTCTCTCCAAATATGTCAAAGTTGGGGCATAGTTTCGATGTGAGACTCCACTTTATAACATAATGCCTTTTGATAGAAATTCACCAATTTTACCAATTTTTTAAGTAAAGTTAACGTGTAAATTGGTCAAATTTCCGTTAAAAATGAGTAATTTCCAACCAAATACCATTGGTGAAACAACCCATCTATCTCTCCTAAATTGCTAACTGGGAACGTTGTCGATCTTAATCTTCTCATTTCCCCCGTGAGATTTTTCCTCTCTCTTTGCGCGCGTGACTCATGTTTTTTAAACTCCCATTGATGGAAATCCAAAGCGATGCACCCCGAAATCGAAAAAAATCGAATTACCCATCCGTAACGCAATCGCCGGGAAACAACATACCGCGTGCCCTCTGCCACTCGCCCCTACTCATTTCGTCTAATCCCATGTAATTCAGTACACCCCCGATAGTGATTAGTGGGTCCCCCGCACCCTGCCCACCAGAAATGTCAATAGAATCGAGTTAATCGAACGTTCGTTAGGAAACTATCGGACAAAAAGTAACGGCTGAATTGAGAGGCAAGGGCGAGGGAGGAAGAGAGAGAGAGAGAGAAAGGGACGTATCGGCGTCGCGACGCCAGATTAGGTTGATTAAAGTGATCCGTCTCTCTGTGAAGATCAGGAAATACGTTCGACGTAACAAATCTTGGAGTTAGAGGCGATTTGGCTTATGTGCGTGTATGATCGCTATCTCGGCGAGATTGACATCTAATAGGGTGACAGGCATTATTGCCTCTCGTTTAGTAGAAAGACAGATTGAGAGCATTCCGGACTATAAACTGCTGTTTTGACGAGAACGTAATATTTGTTAGATATTTCCATGACGAGAAAAACAAACGAATTGAATTTTTTTACGGAAATCGTCTTGGAAACAACATTTTCCTGCTTATTTACGCGTAGGAAAATTGAATTTTCCGGACTAGTATTGTAAAGACTTTACAAGACGCAAAATACACTGTTTTCACAGCACACGCATAAAACTGATGAATATTTTTCGATTTTGTTTACTTTGTAAGTAACTATAGTTGCTAAACAAATTGGAAAACCTGATTTTTGTGGCATTTGTATTTTTTTTATAAAATTTGTAAATTTCATCTTTTTTCACGATTTCCACAAAAATTTAATACAATAGACATCAGTAAAATCTCTTGCTTGACTCGGAACTTTAAAATATTCGCCACAAAGTGCCTCGTATTTCAATTTAACTGCTCTTCAGTAACATGAGATATTCCTCATTTTTATGTAAATAACTACATATTACTCCAATATTACAATAGAATTTCTAAATGCTGACGCAAACCTTCCTTTCAATCGCATACATTCTGTTAAGAGGTAAACTAGAGTCAGAGATTTAGAAACAAAACCGTAATTGCATTTCATAAACAGGCTGTTTATTGTTTTTAAATTAATTCATTAATTTAAAGGGAGAATTTTCTGAGAATTTTTTGATATCTTTCAAAACTAATTTAATTTTCGAAATTGTCTAAAATGCTTGTTTTAGTTTAGTAAATCAGATTAGTTAGTATTTTTAACAATTTATTTACTATATAGACATAATATATTAATATAAATAAATTTTACATATTAAATTATTCAGTATTAGTCAATCACTCAACGCCCGTAGGTTGTCCAGCTTCTCTACGTTGGTCATGGTAATTTAAACCAAAGGAAATCACCAAATCTTAACCAACTGCTTTATTTAAAGTTGAGCGACCGGTTTCGGCTTCATTGAAGCCATCCTCAGGCTCGCATTACATGAATGAGCAGCATTAGAATACAGAAAGTAAGTACCTTAAAAAGGTACTTAAAAGATCCTTGAAGATCAAATACGTTCATAGTTACTTCCCAACCTCTCTAGAATGAGGAAGCTCACTCCTTTTGGGGCTGTATCCATGTCCTGAAAGTTAACATCCTTGTTCGATATGTGTTAATTTTTATTTATTTTTAACTGTGTATGTCGACGTATTTGGTTTGTATGTGTGACGCCGCACATTTCGAGCAACAGGAGTCCTAAAAACAACTTGTTGTGAGTATTGCTTTTTAAGGTACCTACCTTCTATATTCTAATGCTCCTTATTCGTGTAGTGCGAGCCTGAGGATGGCTTCAATGAAGCCGAAACCGGTGGCTCATCTTTAAATAAAGCAGTTGGTTAAGACTTGGTGTTTTCCTTTGGTTTAAGTCAATCACTACTCGCGTAGTCGACACAACATGAAACATACGTGTCTCGCTAAGGAATTAACTTACAGAATTACTTTTAGGAAATTCATATTCTGCCACTAGCTTCATTGCTTGTTCTAGATCCTTGTTATGATGTGCACGACAATAGTATTTCAGTGCTTCGAGATGTTGTTTAAACCGAATATTACTACTTATGTCAAATATGTTGCATTCTTCAAATTTGAAGTAACTCTTACTTAAAAAAAAGTACATTTCATGCAATTTTACGTAGTAGGTTCTATATACAGGCGTGATAATTAAAAACTCACCAAAAAGTAATCCTAAGACGTGGAAAACGATGGGCAGCTCCCTTTTCTCGCATAATCTCGTATTTTCTGGAAAAAAGAAACAATGTTTCCGTTAATAAATATCTTTTACTGAGCCGCGAAATGACCGAGATGTATCGCTTGCTATGAAAATCGGTCGGCACTTATCTCTTTTATGTAATACCTCAAAAATGTCCCATAAAACATAATGTTTTTCTTATGATCGAGTATTCTGAGCACGTCACTATGATATTTTACACAGAACATAAAAAATTGGTGACGGCACGTCAATTTAACCACAGAACAGTGAAAATTAATGATTGGTTAATTGAACATAACTACGATGTTATGTTCGTAGTTCTACGCACATATTTGAAAATAACCGCAATTAGCTGGCCATTTTAGTTCGGTTTGTTGTGGGGGAAATTACAAGTATACGAACTTTAATAGCAATTGAAAGAGTGAATGTATGAAGAAGATATGTATTAATTTGTACCAAAATTGAATTATTTCAAATGGCGAAGACACATATCGGCCTATTTTGCGAGAAGGCTCTTCAGTAGTACTATTCAATAAATAACATGTAATGTTTAACTAGTGTATCATAATAAAATATATCAAGACTTAGGTACTACGTTCATTTTTACTTCATCTATTCACCTCTAAAAATAGTATTAAAATAAACTAAAAAACTAAACACCTTTAGTATTCATATTAATAGTACCAATTTTTTTTAACGAAAAATATAATCGGATCCTCTCAAAAAAAAAGTATTAACGAAGTGTTAATAATAGTATTTTTACAATTGTGGAAAAATATTTCTATTTGATGATAGATACGTATCCATAATGGGGTAATTATTGCCTCATATTCAATTAATTGTTCAGCGGTCAGAAGACTTCCAATATGGCGGACAATGGAAAACGCATCTGTTTTAAAATATTTTCTTCATTTGTCTCTCTACATTGCAAATTTTACTATTAACGTGTATACTATGTCCAGTCACAATTGGAACACCAAAAAAAAAAAACACTTAATGGCTTTTTAAGTAGTGAAGAGCGGTGCCGCCTTGTCCTCCATGGGCGTATCATTACGGATAATAACTCTAACAATCACTCTCATCACAAGGAAAGCACCCGTGGCCGCTGTGTTATGGTCCAGTGGACCATCCAGTATCTGTAGAGTCTCGCGTACTTCCTCGTACACGATTTCACTGATCGACTGTACGCCTGCACCTTAGAAGAAGAAGAAAATACAAACGAAGTGCCGCTGTCGTAAAACAAATTTTTGCGGTCCAATGGACCCTCTAGTTCTTTATCTGTACATATCCATACATTCACATATATGATTTCACTTGGGCAACTGAACACCTGCATTTTAAAAATACCAGTGCGTTTCTGAATAAGCAAAAAGATAAGTCCCATGGTTTTGTATAGAGACAACGGGCTCTATGTCCTCGGTAAATTCAGATATTATTAAGTGTTCAAATTGCTACTGGTTAGAGTATAACTGGACAGTCAAAGTGCGTTTCTATCGCTAAATTCGTAAAAATAACTTAAACGAACATTGAAAACATGTAAGTCAAAAGTGGTCAATTTTACCAACAATTTCCAGTTTCCTTTTTGAAAAATTACTGATTTCCTAAAGTTAATATTTTCTTGTAGAGGTTGAAAAAATCTTCGAAAGACACCAACGAAATGAAGATGATGTTGGTAGTGTGGAATTATTAGTTAATATTACTTTTTCCAATACAGCGATAGTGCCCTACTCCACTAAAAAATTGGCGTGGTTAAATAAGGCGTTACTTCTGTAGGATGAAAAACCATATATGCTACTACACCGCAACTGTGTTTCTGGCAACTTCCACTGTATTAACTCCCAAAACTTATAAGTTCCCTACCAAATACAATTTTAAATTTTCTAAATTCCTCCTTAAGGGTAATAAATATCCGTTTGTTCCAGAATACGAGTATTCCCCCACGCGCCTCGCCGGTCGATGAAGCTCTATCCTCGCATAATCTCTCCTACTGTTCCTGAAAGATAACCGAACCGGACGTTTAATCCCCCACGATCCCACTTCTTTTCCCAATTTGAGTACGAGAAAACCCGCTTGTATTTGCTTTTACAGCGAAATTTCGCAGGGTCACTCACCCCCTCTCGCACGCAAAAAGGAGGCAGAAGTTCCCTTAGGAAATATCTTTTGATCCCGGGGATGAATGGCTCTTATAATTTCTGCAAGGTAAACAGGGAAGTAATCAGCACGTACTTAAATATTTAATATTTTCGAATAGGCGAGGGCGGGTTTTAGTTTTTGTTTCCCTAGGTGGTTTTGAATTTTTGATGGGAGAGGGCACAGTTTTCAGGACAACGTTTCCCTTTTAACGGGAAACACTCGAGGGGGCAGCGGGAATTTAATATACCGTCGAAAAATTCTTATTTGCACTCGGAACGCTGATTGGATGATTGCCCTGAATATTTCACAAGGCAAATCATGTACTCTTGAAATCCGCTTCCCCCTTCTTACACAAAACTCAAACATCGTTAACTCAATAATACACATCGGGAAAAAGGAAGGAACCTATAACATAGGAATCTACCGGAGCCGTTAAAATTTTTATGTTGAGCTCGTAAACTTGTTTCGAGCTCACGAAATTAATCTTCAGGGACTTTACAAGACGTATTGTTAATTCAATTGTACATACTGCTAAGGATAAAGAAATTCACGGTGTCTAGCGAACATCTTGAAACGACATTCATGATTTTTCCATGATTTCCATGACACTCAAGGAATTTTTTCCATGATTTTGTTTGAGGTGATATAACGAATTTTTAATCGAAATGAAACATCTGTTTATTAAAACGTAATGTAGAATGCATAAAATGATTTTAAATCCTTCTGCATTGATAAATATTGCTATTCTTGCATTAAAACTAGTGTATTTTAAAAAACGAAACAGAGCAAGATGTGCATCAGAATACAACAGTATTTCTTGCGAATAATTCGGTTTGAAAACAAATATTTCTTAAAAAAAATCTCTTACTTACAGTTCACCAATTATAACAAAGAAATATCCGATAAGAGTAAATACGTTTCGCGCTGCTGTTTACATTTCGCGTTACAATATCCTCTCAAGAAAGGTTCAAGTTCATCAGCCAACTATTCCAAAAAGGCTAATTTTGCTACCAGTATTACATCTGACAGAAGATCCTTAATATGATTTACATGTAGGTTCTGCATTTGTATTTATGACGTTTTCAATATAGTTTGAAATCGCAGGTAATAGAATTCTAGCTCTCTGAACTACAGGAGCATGTGCTACCTAGCGCACATTTGTGAAATGCAAACGGAAAAAATTGAACTGTCCGAGATTTTACGTTATTCTAAAACCAAAAAATATATTTAAAAAATACAATTCATTACAAAATTACATGATTGAAATATATTATCCATGATTTTTCCATGATTGGTAGACACCCTGAAATTATATCCAAAATTCAAATCTGTGATCATGCGCTGGAAGAGCAAAAGATAATGAAATGTACCGAATTGGCAGGCAAAACATTCATTTTGTACACACGTTTCGAGCACACGAAACTCATCTTCAGCGAGCATTAGACGGCATGAAACTACCGGGAAAGTCTGTTTAAAAAAACGCCACGTTAAAAATGGTAATTTAGAATTGAAATAAAACGGTGCAGGCACGAACACGCCGAAATCGTGCTTGGGCATAATTAACGTCGTTCCGCGGATACGAAATTAAACGTACCATTCGGAAACACTTCTATTAATTCGTCTGTTCAGAAATTAAATTTACCTGTCAATTGTCTCGGGTTTCACGTCTTCTCACCCACCCCCTCGCCTGCACATGTACAAGGAAGCAAAGCTGCGAGAGATTTTTTACAACCACCTTCTTCTTCGCCCTATTCAAAAATTTAAATCTGGGTTACCGAGGACTTCCTGCACTTCTTTCCCTTCTCCGTGTTGTTTTTTTTTGTTTCGAGTCCCTTTAATTTTTTTAAGGGAGTAGGTATATGCCGAGAGAAAAAACATAAAACAAACATCTGCAAGTAATATTGTATGTTTCCGGTACGGGAAACGGGAGCCGGAATTTGTTCCACTCGGGATTAAATTTGAAATTAGGTTGACAAATATGATTTGTGGGGGGTTGGTTGCGCTTTTTTATGTCGCTTGAGAGCCATAGGGGTGGTTCATTAGGAAGTTGTTTCGTCTCGAATTCACGTCTTTTACAGTTAATTAAGATGGCAAATAATTGAGTTAAAACTTGGATGTATCAGATGGGGGAACCGTCGGTTGCAAGCCCTGAACAGTAAAGTACAAAGTACTTGAAATAGTTTTAATTCACAAGGGTTTGAAGCTCTAACATTATCCTTACTGTTTGAAATAACAAGGGTTGATTCAGACTACATTTTTGGGGTAAAAATTGTCCAAATATTTAAATTATAATTACAATTTTCACATAAATAATGTTATGTCTAACATCTTATTTGTTACTTTAATGGATGGTAAAAATTAATCCAAAGATTATATACAGATGCTTCATTTATATCTAATAACTAATAACAATATGTAACGAGCCAGTTAATACATTTTATTGATAACATAGCAACAATATCTAACTAAATACAGTTTTATAAACGCGAGATCCAGTAAATTTCAATTGCTATGCCTTCGTCTGTAACTGTAACTGTAATTCTTGATATGTTTAAAGGAGCTGTAGTTATCTTAACCACAGCACATAGTTTAAGATGTAACTGAAGTTTTTAAATTAGTTTTGGCGCTGAATAACAATGTTCCCAAGAAAATTATAACATTTGTCAAGATATTGTCACGCTCAGGGAAGTAAAATTCTCCAGAAGGTGCGTGGAGGACAGAAAAGACTTACGAGGAGGTACGATTACGTTTGACAGAAGACAAACTACACAGAGACATATACTCACAAAATATGGTAACGTAAAATTTAAATTTAGAAATTAAGATTAAGACTAACTGAAATTTAAAAATGGGTAGTTTAAACAAGAGAACCGACTACATTAAGGGTAGCTTACTATTGATACTCTTTGGCAACAGGACGCGATCACATCTCCAAGTCAATCAGCAGCGTACCCGTTATGAACTTGACCCGTGTCCACCACTGACCTGTTTATTTGAAATGTAGCTTTCAACGTTTATATAGAACTTATGTCACGTTCAAAGCGGTACTTTCTAACGAACTACTGGCAATTGCTATGCACTGATGACATGATTATAAAAGCAACACAAAGCTAAACATTTTAGTTCTGATTTGGAATAGAACAGTTACTTATTAACTAAGCTACTTAGGACAATTGAAGTCTATTGACGACGACAAGAAGCAGTTTTGTCAAATAATATTATGCTTTAGGAAAGCAAGAGGCGTTTTTAAATAATTTATAGAGATTCTAATAAACGGCAAGGTGTATTTTGAGAAGTAATTCATGAAATTTTCATATCAGTTTCAACGTTCATTACAAGAAATTTCTAAAAAGTTATTACAATTAATATTATAATATTAGTGATTGTATTATTATGTTACATAACATTAGAGAAGTTTTGAAATAAGTCCTGGCAAAATTAAAGACGTTAAGGGGGTTTTAAGAAACTTATGGCAATTGCAAATAACTGCTAAAAAGGGTTAATATTACCTTAAGAGAAGTATGACTTAAAATTGACTTAATATAACACGAAATAACTCTTTAAAGGACTTTAATTCTGGTGCTGATTACGGATTCTAAGAAAATTATAACAATTAATATAACACTGTTAATTATTTCTAATAAAATATTATCAACATTTATATAAATGTTACAAATATTAGTGATAATAATAAAAATGGCATTTTAAAAGGACTACGATTTTTTGTTTAAAAGGTAACTCGAGCAGTTTTCAAATCAGTTATAGAACAATTAAAGATGTTAAGGAGTTTCTAATATGTAGTTATTTCTTCGAATCGGTTGGATAGTTTAAGAAAACACAAGTAACTTCTAAGTTATTTGTTACAATCATAACGATCCTATTTCATTTTAAAAAGAGTCTTAAGAACTTTAAGGCAAATATCATATTCAATATGCTCCCTTGTAACATTTTTGAAAAGTTCTGATTGTTTCAAAGAGCCAGAGGAGTTTAAGGAATAGAGGTTTATAAGGTTGTAATGATCTGAAATTCACTTAAAATATACTATTAACTTAGAAATGTAACTTCTGGACATTTTGAATTGGTTTTTGATATTTCATAGTATCAACCCAAAAAGATTTGGAAAATATGCTTTATCTAATTATTTTCTGAAAAGTGGTTCAAATATTGTGCCGTTCTACAAACCTAAGGCTCCATTTTTACTAAAAATTAGCTAAAAATCATTAACTTTATTTCCACGAAATATCCTAAATTTTAGTTCATTTCAAAGTTTCATATTAGCTTATTTTTATAATAAAATTAACTTTTTTTCGGCTAACAAGAATAGCTGAATATTATTAAATAAATGGTGCCACTTCCTACCAGGGATATATAAAAGAAAGTAATTTATTAAATTTTTTTACTATTAACTATAATACTATTAACTGAGAAATGTAACTCCTAGACATTTTAAAGTAGTTCTTGATATTTCATGGTATCAACCCAATAAGATTTTGTAAAATACGCTTTATCTACTTATTTTCTGAAAACTAGTGCAAATATTGTGCCGTTTTACAACGCTAAGGCTCCATTTTTACTAAAAATTAGCTAAAAATCATTAACTTTATTTCCACGAAATATCCTAAATTTTAGTTCATTTAAAAGTTTCATATTAGCTTATTCTTATAATAAAATTAACTTTTTTTTGGCTAACAAGAATAGCTAAATATTATTAAATAAATGGTACCACTTCCTACCAGGGATATATAAAAGAAAGTAATTTATTAAATTTTTTTACTATTAACTATAAGACTATTAACTGAGAAATGTAACTCCTAGACATTTTAAAGTAGTTCTTGATATTTCATGGTATCAACCCAATAAGATTTTGTAAAATACGCTTTATCTACTTATTTTCTGAAAACTAGTGCAAATATTGTGCCGTTTTACAAAGCTAAGGCTCCATTTTTACTAAAAATTAGCTAAAAATCATTAACTTTATTTCCACGAAATATCCTAAATTTTAGTTCATTTAAAAGTTTCATATTAGCTTATTCTTATAATAAAATTAACTTTTTTTGGCTAACAAGAATAGCTAAATATTATTAAATAAATGGTACCACTTCCTACCAGGGATATATAAAAGAAAGTAATTTATTAAATTTTTTTACTATTAACTATAAGACTATTAACTTAGAAATGTAACTCCGGGACATTTTGAAGTAGTTTTTGATATTTCATACCATCAACCCAATAAGATTTTGTAAAATACGCTTTATCTACTTATTTTCTGAAAAGTAGTGCAAATATTGTGCCGTTTTACAAAGCTAAGGCTCCATTTTTACTAAAAATTAGCTAAAAATTTATTAGATATATCATGTATCGATATCGTTATGGTTATGTATCGACTGTCACCTGTTTTAAATAATTAATTTTAATTCTAGAGATATTGTCAATACAGTTGTCAATATACTTCTTGATCATTTTGCAAGTTTTGTGGCCGTCTTTTACTCGACTTTGCTACAGGTTATGGGCCCAGCGCCAGAAAAGATATAGATATAGCGGCTTGCGGTGAAAATCCGAGTCAAAAAAAAAGGTGTGTATCAGTTGGACGCGTTAATTCAAGATGAATTCGGTCACTGGACGTTTCGAGCAGTTGACGAAGGACAACTATGAGACCTGGAAAATCCACATGAGAGCGGTATTGATCAAGAACGATGCTTGGGGGTATGCTGACGGATCATGCATTCGACCTGAACCAGCGACGGCCGGCGCCGATGCAGCGGAAGTTGCACTAGCGACCCAAAATTTGAAGAATTGGACCGACGGAGATCTGAAGGCCCAGTCCGACATAATTCTGGCGATCAGCTCTTCCGTAATTAAGCAGGTCAGAGGATGCGGAACAGCGCGTGAGATATGGACGAAGCTGGAAGGTATTTATCAGTCTAAGGGTCCGATTCGAAAAGTCGCGCTCCTGAATCAACTGATCTCGCACAAAATAAAGGAGGATGATGATGCTCGAGACAGCACTCAAAAATTTTTGGACATCGTCGATAGACTCGGTGAGTTGGATATCGAGGTTAACGACGATTTGTTGACAGTTGTCATGCTACGTGCTCTTCCTGACAGCTACGAAAATTTTCGATGTGCAATCGCGTCCCGAGATGATCTTCCTAAACCTGAGGTGCTACGAGTGAAGATTCAGGAGGAGTTTGAAGCACGCAAAGACGGCAAGAAGCAGGAAAGTCAGAGCGCAATGATAGTTCAAAAGAAGCCTTTTAAGAAACAGAGAATAAAGAAAACGAGCGAGAATTCTGCTGAGAAGAATAACCATGATGGACATGAAGCGAAGATGAAGTGCTTCACGTGCCAAGGTTATGGTCATTACTCCAAGCAGTGCTCAACACCAAAGAAGGTCAAGAAACAATCATCGCACTTCGCAAACGACGTGAGTCTATATGCTGAGGCGAAGATCATGGGAAACGACGCTTATCGTGTTGGTGAATACAGCGGTTCGAATTCGTGGTGCGTGGACAGTGGGTGTACGTCACACATATCGTGCGAGAAAGAAGCATTCACCGAAGTGGACGCTACTCAGCGAGGAGGTTTGAACCTGGCTAGCAATGGTGCACGCACAAGTGTACAGGGTCGTGGTGTCGCTACAGTAAAATGCGATATCAAAGGACGTGAGACTTTTATACATTTCACGAACACCTTGTACGTTCCAGATCTTCGCTCGAATCTTATTTCTGTTGGAAGGATCACGGATAAAGGTTACACCGTTGTCTTCAGTAAAGAGAAAGCTGAGGCTGTTGACGCAGATGGAAACGTGGTGATGGCGGCTGAGCGTGGTGCCAATGGACTCTACTACTTGAAGTGCGCTAACGTCGATGAGTGCAAGATCGTCGACATGGTCGAATCTCCCAAGAAACCACCTGAAGAGAACTCGTTGGAATACTGGCACATTCGTCTGGGGCATCTGAACGAGCAGTATCTACGCGACGTTGCGAAGTCGGGTGCTATCAACGGTGTCAAGATCAAGAATCCACAATCCAAACTCAACTGTAGTGTATGTCTTGAGGGGAAGATGACTCGAAAGCCATTTCCATCGACGCCAACCAGAGAAACCAGCCCTGGAGATATCATCCATTCAGACGTCTGCGGCAAGATGCGGGTAACTTCGAAGAACGGTAGGAGCAAGTACTTCGTAACCTTCATTGATGACTGTTCCGGTTGGTGCGAAGTCAGGTTCCTGGCGCACAAGAACGAGGTCTTCAAAGAATTCCAGAAGATAAGGAGTTTACTAGAGACTCAGCACGGAAGGAAGGTGAAGTTCCTTCAATCCGACAACGGCACAGAATACGTGAATCAGGAGTTTGACGATTTCCTGAGCAAGCACGGTATCAAGCGGCGTTTAACCGTGCCGTACACGCCTCAACAAAATGGAACGGCAGAACGTCGAAATCGTACACTGATGGAATCTGCAAGATGTTTGCTAATTCAGTCTGGTCTACCGATATCTTTCTGGGCAGAGGCTGTAAACACAGCGAACTACATCCGAAACCGATGTCCAACCAGTAAGCTGAATGGAAGGACCCCGTTCGAAGTCTGGCATGGACAAAAACCGGATGTTAGCTACTTCCAACCCTTCGGCTGTGAAGTTCGCGTTTTAAACCTCGACCCAAAGAAGAGTAAACTGGACCAACGCTCGAAGACGGGAGTTTTCGTAGGGTACAGTGAAGAGTCGAAAGGTTTCAGAATTTGGATTCCAAGTGAGGGGAAGGTCTGCATATCAAGAGATGTGAAATTCCTCAACAACATGGCAAGCAAACCAAGCGGTGACCAAGGTCAATTTTGGGTAGAAGAATCGGAATCGACGGGCAAGGACGAGTCAAGAGATAAACAAGTCGTCGAAGTACCGTTGGATCGAGAGGTAATTCGAGAACGAGAGATTGAACAGACAGCTGAGAACATTCCGACCATCCAGATGAATCAAGAAGAGGAGATGATCTCCGACGAGGAAGATTTTCTGGATGCTGTTGACTTGGAAAACCTCGGTGAACTACTACCCGAGGTGGACGCTGCAGTTCTCGAGCCAGCTGAAGGTGGTATCGAGGATCGACCCGGACCGATCACGAAGCGTGGTGCAGGGAGACCAAAAATTCTGCGTACTGGACGACCAGGTAGACCTCGTAAGCAACATCACATGGTGACTCGAGAAGACATGACTGGCCTCGCTTACCTGACCGAGGTGAATTTGGATGAAGCCATATCTAGTGACGAATCTTTCGAATGGATGAAAGCTATGGCCGACGAAGTTTGTTCAATTCTCAAGAATGAAACATGGGACCTGGTAGATCGTCCTCAAGATAGAAGCACCGTCGGGAGCCGTTTTGTCCTTCGGAACAAATACGGTACTGATGGAGTTCTGGAAAAACGGAAGGCAAGGATCGTCGCCAGAGGATTCTCTCAGAGGCCAGGCGTAGATTTCCACGAAACTTTTGCTCCTGTGGCAAGGCTGAGCACCGTTCGACTGGCGCTGGCTGTAGCTGCCAAGTACAGGATGTCCATTAAACAATACGACATCACGACTGCCTACCTGAACGGACAGCTCGAGGAGGAGGTGTATATGGAAACTCCGGACTTATTTAAAAAGGTTCTTCGCTATGTCATTCAGGAAGGAGTGCCAACAAAGTACGGCCCAGCCGTAGAAGCAGATGCCAAAGCTATGCTGCAGCAGATAGAAACCGGTGACAAGGTGTGCAGGATGAAGAAGGCACTGTATGGCCTCAAGCAAGCTGGTCGCGCATGGCACACTCGACTGGATAAGACCCTTCGCGTCATGGGTGCTCGTCCTACAAAAGGTGATCCGTGCTTATACATCATGGGAAGTGACGCAAACTTTACTATGATCATCGTTTACGTGGATGACATCCTCGTCATGTCACGTAATCCAAACAAAGCAATTTCTTTTGGAACGCAACTGACAAAACATTTTGACGTCAAGAATATCGGTGAATTGAAGAGATGCCTCGGGATGGACTTCAAAGTCAGCGACGACGGTATCAAGATTTGCCAACGTACGTACGTGAATGAGCTGCTGGATCGTTTCAATATGAAAGATTGCAGAACTGTCTCAACCCCCCTCGACGTTGGGACAAAACTGATGAAGATCGAACCTTGGAACTCGAAAGATGAACCAAAACCACCGTACCGCGAGCTGGTAGGTTGTCTACTCTATCTGGCTGTAGCTACTCGTCCCGATGTGGCTCACGCTGCCAGCGTATTGGGGCAATTCAACGACTGTTTCGGTAAGGTTCATTGGAGTGCAGCGAAAAGGGTTCTACGCTACTTGAAGGGCACCGCAGATGTGGGAATCACTTTCAAGAGCAAGGAGGGAGATCTCGAAGGATTTGTGGATGCAGATTGGGCTGGATCCATTGACGATCGAAGATCTTTTACTGGGTACGCTTTCAAGATGGGCAGCGGGTGCATCTCGTGGGACTCAAGAAAGCAAAGGACCGTAGCCCTATCATCCACTGAGGCCGAGTACATGGCCCTCGGTGAGGCTACAAAGGAAGCCTTGTACATTCGACGTCTACTACGTGAACTCGGCGTCTTCGTGGGTTCTGTGAAGCTGTGGAACGATAACGTCGGAGCCGAGAAACTCGCCTCAAATCCAGTCTTCCACGCGCGAACCAAGCATATCGCTGTTCGCCATCACTTTATTCGAGAGGTCGTCGGTTGCGGAGCAGTTAAGCTGGGACACGTAGCGTCCAAAGAAATGCCGGCCGATGTCCTCACCAAGGCGCTCACAAGATTGAACCATGAACATTGTGTGTCTCTTTTGGGCCTGCAGAAGGTGGCAGTTTAATTCCCTAAGATAACTCATCGAGGGGAAGTATTAGATATATCATGTATCGATATCGTTATGGTTATGTATCGACTGTCACCTGTTTTAAATAATTAATTTTAATTCTAGAGATATTGTCAATACAGTTGTCAATATACTTCTTGATCATTTTGCAAGTTTTGTGGCCGTCTTTTACTCGACTTTGCTACAAAATTGTTAACTTTATTTCCACGAAATATCCTAAATTTTAGTTCATTTCAAAGTTTCATATTAGCTTATTTTTATAATAAAATTAACTTTTTTCGGCTAACAAGAATAGCTGAATATTATTAAATAAATGGTACCACTTCCTACCAGGGATATATAAAAGAAAGTAATTTATTAAATTTTTTTACTATTAACTATAATACTATTAACTTAGAAATGTAACTCCGGGACATTTTGAAGTAGTTTTTGATATTTCATACCATCAACCCAACAAGATTTTGTAAAATACGCTTTATCTACTTATTTTCTGAAAAGTAGTGCAAATATTGTGCCGTTTTACAAAGCTAAGGCTCCATTTTTACTAAAAGTTAGCTAAAAATCATTAACTTTATTTCCACGAAATATCCTAAATTTTAGTTCATTTCAAAGTTTCATATTAGCTTATTTTTATAATAAAATTAACTTTTTTTCGGCTAACAAGAATAGCTGAATATTATTAAATAAATGGTACCACTCCCTACCAGGGATATATAAAAGAAAGTAATTTATTAAATTTTTTTACTACTAACTATAATACTATTAACTTAGAAATGTAACTCCTGGACATTTTGAAGTAGTTTTTGATATTTCATGGTATCAACCCAATAAGATTTTGTAAAATACACTTTATCTACTTATTTTCTGAAAAGTAGTGCAAATATTGTGCCGTTTTACAAAGCTAAGGCTCCATTTTTACTAAAAATTAGCTAAAAATCATTAACTTTATTTCCATGAAATATCCTAAATTTTAGTTCATTTCAAAGTTTCATATTAGCTTTTTTTTTTAATAAAATTAACTTTTTTTCGGCTAACAAGAATAGCTGAATGTTATTAAATGAATGGTATCACTTCCTACCAGGGATATATAAAGGAAAGTAATTTATTAAAATTTTTTTACTATTAACTATAATACTATTAACTTAGAAATGTAACTTCTGGACATTTTAAAGTAGTTTTTGATATTTCATACCATCAACCCAATAAGATTTTGTAAAATACGTTTTATCTACTTATTTTCTGAAAAGTAGTGCAAATATTGTGCCGTTTTACAAAGCCAAGGCTCCATTTTTATTAAAAGTTAGCTAAAAATCATTAACTTTATTTCAACGAAATATACTAAATTGTAGTTCATTTCAAAGTTTCATATTAGCTTATTTTTATAATAAAATTAACTTTTTTTCGGCTAACAAGAATAGCTGAATGTTATTAAATGAATGGTATCACTTCCTACCAGGGATATATAAAGGAAAGTAATTTATTAAAATTTTTTACTATTAACTATAATACTATTAACTTAGAAATGTAACTCCGGGACATTTTGAAGTAGTTTTTGATATTTCATGGTATCAACCCAATAAGATTTTGTAAAATACACTTTACCTACTTATTTTCTGAAAAGTAGTGCAAATATTGTGCCGTTTTACAAAGCTAAGGCTCCATTTTTACTAAAAGTTAGCTAAAAATCATTAACTTTATTTCAATGAAATATACTAAATTTTAGTTCAATTCAAAGTTTCATATTAGCTTATTTATATAATAAAATTAACTTTTTTTTCGGCTAATAAGAATAGCTGAATATTATTAAATGAATGGTACCACTCCCTACCAGGGATATATAAAAGAAAGTAATTTATTAAAATTTTTTACTATTAACTATAATACTATTAACTTAGAAATGTAACTCCTGGACATTTTAAAAGTGATTTTTGATATTTCATAGCATCAACCCAAAAATATTTGGAAAATACGCTTTATTTAATTATTTTCTGAAAAGTTGTTCAAATATTGTGCCGTTTTACAAAGCTAAGGCTCCATTTTTACTAAAAATTAGCTAAAAATCATTAACTTTATTTCCACGAAATATCCTAAATTTTAGTTCATTTCAAAGTTTCATATTAGCTTATTTTTTTAATAAAATTAACTTTTTTTCGGCTAACAAGAATAGCTGAATATTATTAAATAAATGGTATCACTCCCTACCAGGGATATATAAAAGAAAGTAATTTATTAAATTTTTTTACTATTAACTATAATACTATTAACTTAGAAATGTAACTCCTGGACATTTTAATGACGATTTTATTAAAATATGCAAAATCTATCAAAAATTTTTCTTATATGCACTATTTGCATATATATGCATTTCGCATATAATCCGTCCCCTGGTAATAAGTAATACAGAAGTATTATAGTAGGTAACTATAAAATATTCGAATGGTAAACAACCAAACATCAAAGTAGGTAGGTTTTTCCAATAATGATCCAATAAATGTCAATATTATTTATTGATTCAAAAACAGTTTTGTAAACTGTTTTTGAATTGTTTTTAATTATTTTTATGTTTAAAAATAATTAAAAATAAGTTTATTCCCATTACTAAAGTCGCATTGCCTCATATACTCTGGGTTTGTTCGAAATGAAATGACGCTTTTAAGGGATGATCGAATAACTCCCTCAGTACTTCACCGATGTTAATATAACAAAATTGTACCAAAAAGCTAGTAATCTTATCATTAAAAAAATATTTTAAAAGGGGGAAAATATTTCCCGGTTTATCTCGGGACACTGTCTACTTACGAACCTATACACCCAACCTTGATACTCTTCCCCAATAAGCCTTCCCCATTGTCCCGTAACCCGATTTCGATAGTCGAAGTTTCCCTGATTTACGCCGAGATAATCTCCCCGATACTCCCGGTTATTATCCGAACCTACGCCAATATTAATAAGATGCATATCTGGAGCTCGTACTCAGCACTCCCGGACCAGAATTTGTCGATACAAAGGGCCCCTTAATCGCGACAAGTCCGGGCCCTTAATGTCTCCTGGGAGACGCGGACCCCATCGAGAGATTCCCTTCCTTAGTAACTACCCCCATAGAATTTTCTAATAATATAGAATTGGGAATATCTTCGGGGAAGGCGGAGGGTAATTCACGGGAAATCGGGGACGGGAAGTGATAGGAAAACAATAACGGTATATCACTTGTGGACGGTTTACTCAGATGAGGAGGAAGGGTAGTAAACGGGAAGGATAAGAGACGACAAAGGGAACAAATCTAAGGCGACGACCAAAAGGCTTAAAATCGTTATTGTGCCGAAATGATATAAATAGTACGTAAAATATTTTGGGGAGCTTGGCTGGAACAAGTGTTTTGTATGGGAATTTATGTGAAATAACTTAAAGACGGCTATAGAAGTATAGTCCAAGACTCATCTGTCAGAAATTTGCTTTAGATGGACGTAAGAGGTAACAGCAATGTTTTTACATGAATACCTCTGGAATAATGCCTAGAATAAGGATTGACTTATCCTCCAAAGCGCAGAAGTCGGGAACATTGCTTAAAATGGAACAATAAAAAAAAAAGCGTTTTTTCCGATTTGATTTGCTTCCAACTTCATAAGTATTAAATTTAGAAGAAAGTTGAAAAGAGAAAAAAGTTGCAGAATCGCTTTTTACATAATATGAAACAGGTTAAAAATTCAAAAATTTGTTAGCGGTCTCGCAAAATAGCAATAAACAAAAAAATCTGCAAAACAACGGTTTTTTAATTTATTATTTTAGGCACTTAAATATAGAGTTAGGACTTCCATATAACAGGTAGAAAATCTCGAAGTTATAATAAAAGAATCCTGTAAATTTCGTTTCGATGGGTTTATTAAATTTTGCACAAATCTTTGCACCACTTTGTAATATGGTTCAACTACGATTTCGAAAATTGATAATTTTAAGCGCGTGATCAAAATTCCACGGATCGTTCAGTAATTGAATTTCCATAGTTTCAGTAAACACACTCAACGCGTAAGTCCTAAATCGACGTTGCCGTATTGCCTGAAAAGTAGCATTATACCAGACAAATTGTTCCTTGGAATTTAATATGGGGCCGTTACAAAATTGGGATATTTTCCGTTTCAAAGGCAACAAAATAAATGAATTTTGATCATTGAATTTAAAAAAAAAAGTTGATATTAAATTAATTTAACAAATTCACCGTAATGGATCAAAAATTTAGGCTCGTTTAGTTGTTGGAATAAACATTAATTAGTTGGATATGCCATTATCGTCAAATTATCTAACAGTATTAGATAGGAATTGAATGTGGGTTCTTTTGGTAAATTCAAATTGAATATGTGGAAATACAAAATTATTTTAACGACGCATTTTAAATACATTACTATGAATTATCATATGTACGGGTTTACGACGTTTTGGAAATGTATAAATTCGATCAATCAAGTAGCAGCCACGTTGCCAGATCGCTAAAAAAGTGACAATCCTAAAGAAGAAAATCGATGGCAATTATTAAAAAAATTAATTTGCTGCAGAAAGATACAAATATTAACATGCGTTTCAAACCCGAGCACTTTGAACAATTGTGACAAAATTTAAATTGAAAATTATGAAATTGCAACATTTGAACGTTAGGAATTTGATAGACACGTCAAAAGTGGTCCAAGTAGGAAAAAAATTCGAAATTGTTTTTCAGGGTTTCAGGAAAACTTCCTAAGAGTTCACTTCGAACCTCTTTAGTTTGAACCTCTCGTAAGACCAACATATGACGCGTTAATACCTAGGCACACAATGCTAAGGATCTTTTCGAAAGTAAGGGATTGAACCGCCAGAACTCTAGTTAAAACCCCCATAAACAATCTGTTCCCAACGCTTCAAAAACCATAAATTAACCCTTAGCCGTACCGGAAAAGAAATCCACCACCACCACCAGCACCCCCACCCTCGGTAGTAATTTGTTGTTGGATTCGACGCTCGAACGACCCCTTCCCGCCCCTCCACCCTCGCTAAAAGGGTCCCCCTCAAAGAGATCTCATGGTACGGACACATTAATTGATATTTCCTAACATACTTCACGGCGAATTTAATTGTATTGTTCGTCTTAATTAGGTTAGAATCTCCGGGATTGGATCGGGTCGCGAAACAAACTCTCGTCAAAGTAGGCGTACGCGTTCGGCAGGAGAGAGAAAGAGAAAGAGAGAGATAGAGAGAGAGAGAAGTTCGTCAGGGAGTTTAATCAGTAAACGAACATAACAGATTTTCTTCTGATGTAATTATGAGAAAATCCTGGGGAACGTAGAAAGGCAAGGAAATGCAGAAAGCTGCAAGAAATAGAGGATGATAAAAGTAAGCGTAATTACAAGCTTTATTAATATCGTAGCCAACAGGTTTATTTCTGCAATGGTTCATTTGTAGTCAAGTAACTAAATACTAAACTAAATACCATTGGTTGAAGTTAAGTCCAAAAATGGTTAGAACGCTCGCTGGAATAGACTGCGTAATTTTTTCAGAATATTGTAACGCGAAATGTAAACAGCAGTGCGAAACGTTTTTACTCTTATCGAACCGCGGCTTACCTCAAAAGAACGCCGCTACGCTAATTGAGCAATAAAACCGTCTCGAGCCTGCCGCCAACATCTTATTAAAGAAGGAATGATTTATATTACCTTCCCGACCTCTCTAGAACAAACATTATTAGAAAGGAATGACCTGGAACTATAGCGAATACAATTGAGGTGTATATAAGCGGGCTTGCGGTCGGAGAGATTAGATTAGACGTGAAGCCGCGAGTGAATAAATAAGACGAAAGACCAGTGAAATAAATTAACATTAAGAGTGATATAAATTAATTAGTTAGGGAATAGTTAAGTGTGTTACATAAATTAGTTCAGTAATAGTTTAAGATAAATTAAGTAGTGAGTAGTGAATAATTAGGATAGTGTAAATAAATTAGATAAAAACGTTACAATATGATGAACTTTGCTTTAGGTTTGCCTGTGGAATCACATATTTCACGTATATATGTAAAAATCCTGTGTTAATTTTTGAGTTGTTTTGCTGATATTACTCTTATGTTTGCTATGTTAACATAAAAAGCAAAATAAAGGTTGTTTATTATTTATACACTCATTTTACAAAGTAATTGACCGTATTTTATTCTAAAGTACTCATTTATTACAAAACTCTTGTCATTTAGTGAGTTTTTGAAATGATACTTAACCAAAAGTCATCATAAACTGGAGCACAATTTATTGTAGAAATGATTAAAAGTTATGAAGTTGTCCTAAATTCGGCATCATGATCAGTCCGGCATAACCACAAATACTTGTGCAAATCTTTATTTTGTCAGTTTATTTGTACTCAATTTAGAAAATAAAATCATAGAAAAAATATTAAAAAAATAGAACATGTAATTTTTTTTAATTTACGTAAAAAATTTTAGGCTGTTTAACCTTTCCTCTTTATTTTTTCAATAATGTATGATAAAAGACGATTACCAGTACATTTACAGTGGTAGACACACTTAACGATCCAAAAATCTGACCTCCCTTTGACCACATTTTGTAAAAATAATCTCTATATATATATATAAAAATGAACTGCTGTTCGTTTGTCTCGTTTAAACTCGAGAATGGCTAGACCAGTTTTGCTAATTTTAATCTTGAAATATTTGTGGAAGTTCAGGGAAGGTTTAAGCGGCGAGAAACATAAATAATAAGTAACCGAAATACTAAAAAAGGTTGGTTTTGTAATTTGACATTTGTAATCAATCAAATGAGAGTATAGTGTCAGTTGGTTGTCAAATAAATAAGTATCAAGACGATTATTAAAATCCATCATCAGTTTGTCAGTGCGCGAGGACTTTATTGGTTTTAAAATGCCAAGGAGAAGACGACCTGACTTAGATCGTAGAAGTCAATCAAATGTGCGACGAGCTACCTCACGTGCAAATCGCACTAACGACCAGTAAGAGACAGATAACGATAACATTCGTATTGGTACGACAGAATTGAGTTCAACAGTAGAAGTAGAAGTAGATAGGCTTAGAATGGAACGAGTTCAGGAACATCAAGCACAACAGCAGCGAGCACGACACAATGAAATAGAGCGATTCCGCAGACGCAGTGATCCTGTAAACTTGGAACGGGTAGCATTCCACTACGACCCGAAAATAGATTATTGTGCCGACCAATCCGTAACGATTGGAGAAATGACAATCATTTGTCAATATTGTAATGCGTTAAAATACAGCGGTGAACCTACTGGATTATGTTGTGCTGGTGGTACAGTAAAATTGCCACAATTGTTCATACAACTAGATCCATTACGCTCATTAGTTTCTGGGGTGGGAAATGACTCTAAACATTTCTTGGCCAACATCCAAAAATATAATAATTGCTTTCAAATGACGTCGTTTGGTGCAACGCACATTGTACAGGAAAATTTCATGCCCACTTTCAAGGTAGTTTTTGATAAAATATTTATTAAAAATTTAAAAAGATAATATATAATTCCAGATATAAGGACAGTTTCCGGAATCAACTTGGAGTTTCCCTGTTTCACGCATGGGCAATTATACATCGCGTGTTCGCGAGTAGTAAAACCACGATTTTTATATATTTACGCACCGCAACAAAAGACAAAAAGTATAGTACATCAGAAAGCCTTAAATTGATTGTATGTATAACTATGTTGCATTTAATGTAATGTAGGTAAAAACTTTGTACCAAGTTTCGACCATATTTTTGAAAAATATATGTAGGTGATACGAAATCCATGGAGGTCATCTAGTCCTGGTCATCTATAATTTTTATTTATCTTTCTTTTTTTAAACTTAACGTGGCATTGTTACATAAACATTTACATTATTTACACAATAAAATTGTTACAGTAGAAACAGGTGGCAGAGTAGGCACAATTTAACCATAAAAGAAGCTAGAAGAAGTTATGTTTCAATTGCACTCTACATCGGCGAGCACCCAGACTGTTTATGTAACTTTGAGGAATTTACCAAAAAGTACTAACGTTATGTTTTGAATTTGTTGATTTTACCCTGAATAGGAGATAGTAAGAGAGTAAATAGGAAGAAGGAATAGTAAGAAAAAGTTAAAATCCCTGGTTAAGATATTATACGTACATTTTACACTTTAAATGGATGTTTTGTATTTATTATAATAATTTCTCTATAATTCTAAGTTGAATACAATTTTACATGACACTTTTAATTCGACAGTATACAATAGCAAACAAAATAAATCATTTCACAAATACTTGTGGTTATGCCGAACTGAGCATGATGCCGAATTGAGGACAACTTCATAATTTTTATTAATTTTTAGAGTAAATATTCCTCTAATGTATTGTAACGCGAAATGTAAACAGCAGCGCGAAATGTGTTTACTCTTATCGGACCTCGGCGGCTTACCTCAAAGGAACGCCGCTACGCTTAATTGAGTTCCGGCAACACCTTATTAAGGAAAAATGATTTATTACCTTCCTGACCTCTCTAGAACAAACATTATTAGAAAGGAATGACCTGGAATCATCGCGAATACAATGGAGATATGTATATAAGCGGGCTTGCGGTCGGAGAGGAGGAGACGTGAAGCCGCGAGTGAATAAATAAGGCGAAAGACGGACCAGTGAAATAAATTAACATTTAAGAGAGATATAAATTAATTAGTTAGGGAATAGTTAAGATAAATTAAGAAGTGTGTAGTATAGTAATTAGGACAGTGTAAATAAATTAGAAAATAAACGTTAGGGTAGTATTTCGCTTAAATATAATTTCAAAAACTCTTAAGGGACAATAATTTTGTAATGAATGAATCCATAAATGTTAAACAACCTTCATTCAAAATATAATTAATATCGATGTAACTTGGAGGGCCCACTTTTCTATTTCTCGAGTTTAGAAAAAAGGAAGAGACTTCAAATTGTAGTTACATTGAATTTACAAAAAGAACATTCCATGCAGTATCCATGAAAAATACAATAAAAGTTTCAAACTTTCCAACTTTCGACGATAAATTGAAACGAAAGTATCGATTGTCCCGCATATACGTACATGTATTTTCCTTTTCCTGCGAGGTGCATGAACTCTCTCCCTCTCTCTCTTTTTCCTTTTTTCCTTTTTCCTCTTATCTCGTGCAATATGAACATACAACATACATTACCCGGCAGGAATCGGAATCAGCAGAGTGCGGCCGAAACGACGAGGCGAATTTTTATATTCATAAACATAATCTCCGTCCTGCTCGTTTCCGCTTTCTAACAAAGGACGTCCGAAGTGACCGGATACATGCTCTCGAGGGTTTGTCACACATCACGGATTTTAAATATTTGGCCTGCGTAATGCGTTTCCATAGGTTAACTCTTTACGTGTTTGATTTATGACGGAGGGACTCGTCCTGTGGGCGTGAGGGGCCAATTATCACGACCCGCCGGGGGATTTGATAGGTGATCGGGGACGGAAGCGAACGATATCGGGAGTAATAAAAAGTGATTGTTCTTGAGCGTCAAGTTGTTATTAAAACTTACTTTTGTCCAACACATGACAGTTATGACTGTCATTATTCATGTCACTTTAGAGAAGTAAACTATCAAATAACACACTAGTGTGGTAAGTTATGGATTATAAGTCACGTTCATATTTAAAATATCGGGTGTTTTTTAAAATTTCACCTCATAGTAGGCTGTGGATAGTGTTTGTGAATGCGCTTTACTAAAAAAATGTCAAAATTGACATAACCTCACTTTTTTAATAAAAATTGAAACTGCTCCAATCAGTTCTAGTGTCTTGAAAAAGGCAGCTTGGCTCTATTAATTAGGCGTAGATGAGTGAGCTGTCTTTTTCAAGACACTATCAACCGATTGAAGCAGTTTCAATTTTTATTAAAAAAGTGAGGTTATGTCAATTTTGACATTTTTTAGTAAGGCGCATTCACAAACACTATCCACAGCCAACAATGGTGAAATTTAAAAAAAACACCCGATATTTATATTTAAAGGTTGCACGTGGCAACCAAACAAACAACCTACTTTAACCAAAATGTAAAAAAGTCACTGTCAAGTCATTCTGACATTTATAGGGTACTGAGACGCAAGTAGCTTTGATTTGATCACAAAGCTTATTAATTATTATCTCATAAAAACGACTGCTTCCATTTGTTGGATAAAACATTGTATGCCACTAGCGTGTTATGTTTCCTAAGTCACTTGACAATTTATACCACTCGGCCTGACGGCCTCGTGGTATAAATCTTCTCGCGTGACTTAAACTCTAAAGTGACTGTAGTTCTTACCTATTGAAAACTTCTTCTAAAGACATACAATGATGCCAGTTCCCAATACAGTACAAAACATGAGGGAAAATATATTTAGGCAGTAATTGTCATGAGCTTATTAGTATGCCTATTCACATTAATTCTAGTGCTAAAATTACATACTTATTGATTTTATTGGTTGTTTATGTATTGTAACGCGAAATGTAAACAACCAGCGTAAGCACTCTCCTTATCGGGCGGCGGCTTACCTCAAAGGAAGGCAGCTAATTGAGTCATAAAAACAGTTACAAAATACTCCCGAATATTCTTATTAAAGCAAGAATGATTTATTACGTTCCGGGCCTTTCTAGAATAAACAACTTAGGGAAAAGAAGGTTCTGGAGACATAATGGAGGACTATAAAAAGCGAACACTGCGGACACAGATTAGATTAGACGTGAAGCCGCGAGTGAGTAAACAGTGTGAAAAACGGACAAGAGAGAGCGTATAACTAAATTAACAGTTAAGAGTGTGACATAAATTAGTTAGGAAATAGTTTAGATAAATTAAGTAGTGTGTAATTAAAACTGTGTAAATAAATTAGAATAAACATTACAGTATGTATTAAATTTACAACTACAGGGTGAAAATCTAAATATTTGGGACACGTTGTAACTTGTTTATAGATTTTAATTAGACTTATAACGATGAGTTTCTGAATTGAAATATAAAATCATTAATGTCATATAACATAATATAACATAAGTATAAATAACGATAAATTTTGTTCCCTTTGAGGGCAAGGATTAAAAGCTTTTGACGACTGTTTTAAAAAGTTAGAAAATTGAACAATATTGTGTGAGACTTTCAATTCCCCTTTCTGAGAAATGCCAATATATTGCTTTGAAAGAATAATTATCAATATAACAAAGTTACTTTCTACTTATGTAAGAAATGATGGTTAACCCGAAATTCATCCGTTGGCTGAAAAATTATTGGATTTCTCCAAGGGATAAAACTTTGATAGGGGAAGAACTGTGGAGGTAAACTAATTAGTGATAATGCAACGCAGTTATACACATAATCTATTTAAGGCTATCTGATGTACTATACTTTTTGTCTTTTTTTGCGGTGCGTAAATATATAAAGATATAATCGCGAACACGCGACGTATAATTGCCCATGCGCGAAACAGGGAAACTCCAAGTTGATTCCGAAAACTGTCCTATATCTGCAATTGTATGTCATCTTTTTCAATTTTTAATTACTAATTTAACAAAAACTACCTTGAAAGTGGGCATGAAATTCTCCTGTACAATATGCGTTGCACCAAATGACGTCATTTGAAAGCAATTATTATATTTTTGGATGTTGGCGAAGAAATGTTTAAAGTCATTTCCCACCCCAGAAACTAATGACCGTAATATGGATCTGGTGTTGGGATCAATTGTGGCAATTTTACTGTACCACCAGCACAACATAATCCAGTAGATTCACCGCTGTATTTTAACGCTTTGCAATATTGACAAATGATTGGCATTTCTCCAATCGTTACGAATTGGTCGGCACAATAATCTATTTCCGGGTCGTAGTGGAACGCTACTCGTTCTAGGTTTACAGGCACACTGCGTCTGCAGAGTCGCTCTATTACATTGTGTCGTGCTCGCTGCTGTTGTGTTTGATGTGCCCGAAGTCGTTTTATTCTAAGCCTATTTACTTCATAATTATTCACTGTTGAACGCAATTCTGTCATACCAATACGAATGTTATCATTATCTGTCTCTCGCTGGTCGTCAGTGCGATTTGCACGTGAGGTAGCTCGTCGTACATTTGATTGACTTCGACGACCTAAGTCAAGTCGTCTTCTCCTTGGCATTTTAAAATCAATAAAGTTCTCGCGCACTGACAAACAGATTTTAATAATCGTCTTGACATTTATTTATTTGACAACCAACTGACAATATACTTTCATTCGTTTGTTTGGTTGCCTTAGCGATATGTCCCAAAAATTACAAAACGTATTCCAAACTTGAAGTTCCTGAACTTCCACAAATATTTCAAGATCTGAATTAGCAAAATCGGTCCAGCCATTCTCGACTTTTAGCGAGACAAACGAAGAGCAATTTTCATTTTTATATACAGGGTGTCCCGCGAGGTAAGGGACGAAATTTTACTACGTGTTCTTGAGGTAAATACGAGTCGAAAATGTCCTATGAACATGGGTCCGCAAATGCTTCCTTAGCAAGATATGATTTTTTTTTTAATTTAATAGTGTTATTGTGCCGAAAACTACAATAACTCCGAGACGGTGTCAATAATTTAAGGAATTCCCATTCTTGGCAGGTTGAAAATCCCCATGCAACAATTGAACGTAATTTCCAACACCGTTTTTCGGTTAATGTTTGGTGTGGTTTGTTAGGAGATCAGTTAGTCTGTCCTTATGTGCTTGACGGTCGTTTGACATCTGCAATTTACCTTCAGTTCTTACGAGAAGAACTGCCTATGTTGTTAGAAGATATTCCGATTCAAAGAAGACAACAAATGTGGTTACAACATGACGGGGCTCCGCCCCACAGTAGTAGAAATATGACTGAATATTTAAATAACACTTTTCCTGGACGTTAGATTGGATGCAGAGGCGCAGTTTCCTGCCCCCCCCCCGCTCACCGAATTTAAATGAAGAGTTTAGTGTATGTAGAGAAATCACATACCAGGGCTGAACTGCTTCGCAAAATTAATAATATCGCTAACGACCTAAGTAATAACCACCGTGTTATTGGGAAAGCTACCAGCCACATCATTAAAAGGGGAAGACTATGCTTACAATGTGAAGGTGGACACTTTGAACAATTATTGTAAACAGTTATTTTCACAGTAGTATTATTTCTTTTGTGAAATAAAATTATTTTTCGGAATTATTGTAGTTTTCGGCACAATAACACTATTAAATAAAAAAAAAAACATATCTTGGTAAGGAAGCATTTGCGGACCCCTGTTCATAGGATATTTTCGACTCGAATTTACCTAAAGAACACGTAAAGAACACGTAGTGAAATTTTGTCCCTTACCTCACGGGACACCCTATATACATATAGAGATAAACCAGATCAAGAATACTGTTAAATATCTATAAGTTGATTTTAATATTAAAAACTTCAGGAATGCAACCAAATATCGATGACACTATAAATTTAATAATACCGATAATACTCCCATTATTCCACCCCGCATACCCACTCCAGCTTCCAGGAAAAAAGTTTCTCGACAACTACCCCTTCTCACACTCGCTAAACTTAAGCGTTTAAAACTTTCCGTCCGATTTCTATCTCTTCTATTCCGGGTAAAGTTTACGACCCTCACGACGCGTCTTGAGCGCCTCCCTCCAACGTTCCCGGCCCAAGATGTTGTAGTACAGCTTGTCGGGGAATTAACGGCACTAGCAGAGACCCCTTATCGTGAAAAATTGATGCGACGCCCCTCGGTCTCGAACCGGATCGCACAGAAGCCGTCTCGACGCAAGGAACTTTTTTCATAACGGCACCGCCGGCCCGAGATATCCCTCATCAAATATTAACACATCAATCGCACATTATATTTGTTTCAATTTATATTTGATAGTTTCATTCCGGAGGGGAGGACAAATCAACCCCTCGGCCGTTCGTACGCGCGAGGGGGTTGCGACGTCCCCTGCGTTTTGATGCGCGGCAGATCACCTGTTTCGAGATGTGAGATTGGGAGACGGGTTTTCGGTGGATGATTCACCGATCGAATATGTACTTCGAACGCGAGGGTGGGATATACAGTTACCTTCGATACGATCGCTGGAGGGGTTGACGAAATGTAGGAACGTTAGGGGATTTCGCAATCGGTGCGTTCTGGAAAATTAAAATTGTTGAGAGATTTGTAGTAATGACTTAGTTTAAGGATTATACAATAGTGAAGCTCTGAAGTGAGTATGCATCGTCCACGGCGCCGCTTGGTTGTTGAATAAGCCAAGCAATAGAGCATTTTGTCGTGACAAAATACGCGAGGAAAGTGTGACGTCAGAATTTGGTAACCATGGCAACTGTTTCTACACAATTTTTTTTTGTCCGAAATGTTCTTGATAATCCCCAAAATAATAACAATAATTGTTGGAATATTTCACAGTGCCGACGTTTCGTTCAGTATTCTGAACATATTCATATGTTCAGAATATGTGTTTTGTCAAAATCCGCCTTAAGAATCATTTTAGGATTTCTAATATTTATCCTACTAAAACATAATAAAGTAGTTCGATGGACACATCGCCATTTCTGAAACGTGACAACTTCCGGTCGAAGCCTCAGCACGTCTCAAAAGTTAAGAGCCCTCTCCATCTCCCGCAGCAGTAAATCAGAGAACCTCTCGAGACGCATCACCTTTTTAAATATCAGATATCCCTCTCTAAGCGCTTCCTTTTACCTAAACACCGAAAAAATCTCATATTTCCACAACGATACAGGAATAAAAAACCCGTCACGCCCCCGCCGCCCCCTCCTCGACCCTATCTCCCGAAGAATCCAATATAATATAGCACACATATTATTACAAAGTGCAGACCCATATTTCCTGATATTGCACATCCGCTTCCTTTTTACGGCGAGGTGGAGACAGAGAGAAAGAGAGGAGAAAAACAACCTGGGGAGATCTTTTTTTCGAAATGTGCATTGCAGATTTGAATGGTTGCCATTGGGAACAGGTGCTGTCTTTTCTCGTGGGCTACCTGACGCATACACAAACACGTCCCGCAGAAAGAAGTACCGGAACGTTAATTAATCCTCTCTCCGAGCATGAAAATAGTAGTCTAGTCGAGAAGTGTATTTTCTGTGAAACATAGTTAGAAGGCTTCGAAAAATATAAGATCTGAGAAACTCTGAGTCATTTTGAGGATTTTCTTCTGCCAATAAAAATTGCAGTTGTTATTAACAAAAAACGAAGAAAATAAAGCAATTTCGATTTTTTGATGATAACTGAAAAACCATAAGAGATAGCGGAAATCGCAAAAAAGATCCTTAAAGAGGAGGAAATTTCCGATAAAAAAGTCTCTATTCCCGGATTTATATCTCTAATATTTAGAATTTTAACTTGTTGCTGAAAGTAGGGCTCCTCGCGATCATTACGCCATGCGCTCGCCTTCCTCTAAAGTGAGCACGTCATAGAAAATATTTTTTTTGAGGTAATAACTATTAGCTTAAAATTTAAAAAAAAACTTTAGTGTATTCTATACACTTGAAAGAATAAAGTCCCGTTGGAAAAAAAATTTGAATGCATTTTTCAAAAAGTTATCCTATTGTTAATAAACTCTTTTTTTCGTACTTCCCTCTTCATTGAAGGCAGGCTAAATGTTTAAATAATCTCCCTATAAATTTTTTTATTCTTGGAGTCTCTTCTATGAGTTTAGGTACTCATTAAGATGAAGTCATGAAAATATTCAAATTTCTTTACTTTGTTTACAACGAATTTTTAAAATCAACAAAAAAAAAACCAAAAATCCAGAAATTTTTGTTAATTTTTTTATACGTTATGGTATGGCTGTCTTATATTCAAAGTAAGGATTAAATAATAGTGAATAATAGTATATTATTATACTAGTTTAATAAGACGGAGTATTGCACGAGAGTTTTAAAGCACGACGAGCGAAGCGAGGAGTGCTTTAATAGAACGAGTTTGATAATACGTCTTATTAAACGAGTGTAATATACTATTTCATCTACTTTGCTTTATTAATTCATTAAATTTTGGCTGTTCAAGTTTTCGTATTACACTAGGGAATTTTGTGTGGGTTGGTCACACTGACGTCACTGACATTGACGTTTCCTATTTGAATTTGAAAATCTAGTAGTTCTAGGACAATAACTACTTATTTACGTGCGCGAAATGGAAGACAAAAATGTAGAATTGACCTGTACCTACACCCCCAGAAATAAGCAAAGCTGCTCAAGAGATTTATTGAAATTCTAATAATTTGACCTTGACGTCTACGTGACAGGTTGACGTACCAATTTAACAAAACTAAAAGTTACCAAAAGTAGTGTAATAATATGAATATTCGGTGCACTACTTTCTACTTTCGGTGTAATAATGAGATCATTAGTAACGCAAAGTAGATAAAAAATTTTAGGGGCCGTCCATAAATCACGTGATGCTCCTAAGGGGGGAGGGGGTTACCTTTTTATCACGGTTTATCACGGAGTGGGGGAGGGGGTGTGGAATCGTATTATAAATATTTTTAGATATAAATTGTTTTTAAATTTAGTATTACAATTAATTTTTCTCCCCTGTAATATAGAATACATTATATAAATTTCTTTTATCAAACAGAATAAAATTTATTTTAAATTGAGGAGGGGAGAGCAAAAATCATCACGTGACTCTTAGGGGGCTATTACGGCATATCACGATGGGGGGGGGGGGGTAGAGGGTTCAAAAAGGGCAAATTTAGCGTCACGTGATTTATAGACGGCCCCTTACAGCCATTTGTTTAAGAATTGTTTATAAACAAACAGCTTTGAAAAAATGTTTTTACCGTGATTTTTAAAACAAATGTGTCTTAAAAAAGTTGTTATTGTTGTTATTATTATATAAAAAAAATTTAATTGGTAATCTCATTGCTTATTAAGTTAACAATTTGTTATAAACAATTTTTGAGTGACACAATAATTTTTTTCTAATAGTACTACTAACAATTACAAAAAAACGATATGCAACAAAATGACGAAAAAAGTGTATGATACAAAAAAAAGTATTTTTAACAACAATTTCTGGATTTTGCGTTCTCTGTTGACTTTAAAAATTCGTTGTAAACAATATAAAGAAATTTTAAATAATCTTATGACGTCATCTTATTGAGTATACTCATAGAAAGGACTCCAAGCAGCAAAAATTTATAGGGAATTTATTTAAACATTTAGCCTGCTTTCAATGAAGACGGAAGTACAAATAAAATAGATCATTAAGAATAGGCTAGCTTTTTGAAAAAAAGCATCTAAAATGTTTTTCCATCGGCACTGTCTTCTTTCAAGTGTATAGAATACACTTAATTTTTTTAAAATTTTTAAATTAATATTTAATACCTTAAAAAATATATATTGTATGACGTACTCACTTCAGTAACGGTCGCGCGGAGCCTTACTTTCAGCAACAAAATAAAATTATAAATATTAGAGGTATAAATCCGGGAGTAGAGACTTTTTGATCGGAAATTTCCTCCTCTTTACTTTTTGCGATTTCCGCTATCTCTTATGGTTTTTGAGTTATCAACAAAAAATCGAAATAGTAGCTTTTTTTTCTTCGTTTTTTTTTGTTAATAACAATTACAGTTATTAATGACAGAAAAAATCCTCAAAACGCCTTTCTTAGATTTGCATTCCGAAGCCTTCTAACTATTTTTGGCAGAAAACACACTTCTCGACCAGACTACAGAACGGAATGGAGGAGACGAATCCAATTTGAATAAATTTCGAATCGCACACAATACGAAGACGAAGATAAGGCGGAGATGTACGTAGAGATAAGGGAAGCTGGTCGGGTCGCCGTCCCGATACGAAAGACGGTCCTCGTTGTTAATTCAAGGTAAATTAAAAATTTAATGCGTGGCAACGCGACCCGTTCGAGGCACTTCAGGAATTTTGAAAGAAATCACTCAAAGTGCCAAAAGCGACGAGGGCGAAATCGGACGGAGGAGGAATCTTAATTCGCCCATCTCTGTGTTGATCGATCGTCGAGCGCCACGAGAACCGAGGGGTTTAATTATCGATTCGAGAGTCTCTCTCCATGCGAGAATTACGAATTAACAAAAATGATTAATTATGCTCGGGAATCAGAAATCGGTGCGGACAAGTCGATGTGATAATTAATCGTCGTTTCTAGTCAATGTGACAAAAATATTATAATTAATCCAAAGGAGGTACTCGAAGTCTCTCTACATCGATTTCGAGTGTAAATTGTGTCGTTTATTATTTTTGACGTGGAACCAGGCGTATCATGTCAAGCAATTTATGAAACTAACTCTCACTAAACTTCCAAGAGATCCTTCAATTCACAATTGTAGTGAGTTTTACCAAAATTTGCGTTTAAATCCCATCTTTTTTTAAATTTTTAAAATCACTAAACTGCCACTTCGCCCAATTACTGTGCTAAATTGTTAAATGGACATAAAGTTTTAAAACTTTTCAAACAAGTTTTTTGTACATAAAGCATCATAACTTCAAAATTCCTTTATAAATGTGCTGAAACTCACCAAACGACTTCAAAGCACTTCAGTTAACACAACTATTGGTAAATTTTATAATAATTCCTGTTTCAATATTTTTTATGAATTTTTGAAAACTTTAAAAATTGCAACTCCAATAAATCACTGCCAGGTTGTTAAATGGACAACTCCAACTTTAAAACTCCTCCATGAACAGCGTTAAAACTCACTGAGCTCCCTAATTTCAGTCAAAAACATTAGTGATTTGAGTGTATATAATTTTTATTAATTTTTAAAATCACTGTAAACTGCCACTTCGCCCAATTACTGTGACAAGTTGTTAAATGGACAGATAGTTTCAAAACTGTTTATAATGCGACACAACTTCAAAATTCCTTTACAAATGTACTGAAACTCACCAAACGACTTCAAAGCACTTTAATAAACACAACTATTGGTAAATTTTATAGTAATTCCTGTTTCAATATTTTTTATGAATTTTTGAAATCCTTACAAATTGCAACTCCGATAAATAACTGCCAGGTTGTTAAATGGACACCTCCAACTATAAAACTCCTCCATGAACAGCGTTGAAACTCACTAAGCTCCCTAATTTCAGTCAAAAACATTAGTGATTTGAGTGTATATAATTTTTATTAATTTCTAAAATCACTGTAAACTGCCACTTCGCCCAATTACTGTGACAAGTTGTTAAATGGACAGATAGTTTCAAAACTTTGTCTATTAAGCGACACAACTTCAAAATTCCTTTACAAATGTGCTGAAACTTACTAAACGTCAACAAAGGACTTCAATAAACACAATTATTGGTAAATTTTATAATAATTACTGTTTAAATATTTTTTGATAAATTTTTGAAATCCTTACGAATTGCAACTCTAATAAATCACTGCCAGGTTGTTGAATAGACACCTCCAACTTTAAAACTCCTCCATGAACAGCGTTAAAACTCACTAAGCTCCTTAATTTCAGTCAAAAACATTAGTGATTTGAGTGTATATAATTTTTATCAATTTTTAAAATCACTGTAAACTGCCACTTCACTCAATTACTGTGGCAAGTAGTTAAATGGATAGATAGTTTCAAAACTTTGTTTATAATGCGACACAACTTCAAAATTCCTTTACAAATGTATTGAAACTCACCAAACGACTTCAAAGCACTTCAATAAACACAACTATTGGTAAATTTTATAGTAATTCCTGTTTCAATATTTTTTATGAATTTTTGAAATCTTTAAAAATTGCAACTCCAATAGATCACTGCCAGGTTGTTAAATGGACACATCCAACTTTAAAACTCCTCCATGAACAGCGTTGAAACTCACTAAGCTCCCTAATTTCAGTCAAAAACATTAGTGATATGAGTGTATATACTTTTTATTCATTTTTAAAATCACTGTAAACTGCCACTTCGCCCAATTACTGTGACAAGTTGTTAAATGGACAGATAGTTTCAAAACTTTGTTTATAAAGCGACACAACTTCAAAATTCCTTTACAAATGTACTGAAACTCACCAAACGACTTCAAAGCACTTCAATAAACACAACTATTGGTAAATTTTATAGTAATTCCTGTTTCAATATTTTTTATGAATTTTTGAAATCTTAACAAAGTGCAACTCCAATAAATCACTGCCAGGTTGTTAAATGGACACCTCCAACTTTAAAACTCCTCCATGAACAGCGTTAAAACTCACTAAGCTCCTTAATTTCAGTCAAAAACATTAGTGATTTGAGTGTATATAATTTTTATCAATTTTTAAAATCACTGTAAACTGCCACTTCACTCAATTACTGTGGCAAGTAGTTAAATGGATAGATAGTTTCAAAACTTTGTTTATAAAGCGACACAACTTCAAAATTCCTTTACAAATGTACTGAAACTCACCAAACGTTTTCAAAGCACTTCAATAAACACAACTATTGGTAAATTTTATAGTAATTCATGTTTCAATATTTTTTATGAATTTTTGAAATCTTTACTAATTGCAACTCCAATAAATCACTGCCAGGTTGTTAAATGGACACCTCCAACTTTAAAACTCCTCCATGAGCAGCGTTGAAACTCACTAAGCTCCATAAATTTCAGTCAAAAACATTAGTGATTTGAGTGTATATAATTTTTATTAATTTTTAAAATCACTGTCAACTGCCACTTCGCCCAATTACTGTGACAAGTTGTTAAATGGACAGATAGTTTCAAAACTTTGTTTATAAAGCGACACAACTTCAAAATTCCTTTACAAATGTACTGAAACTCACCAAACGACTTCAAAGCACTTCAATAAACACAACTATTGGTAAATTTTATAGTAATTCCTGTTTCAATATTTGTTATGAATTTTTGAAATTTTTACAAATTGCAACTCCAATAAATCACTGCCAGGTTGTTAAGTGGACACCTCCAACTTTAACACTCCTCCATGAACAGCGTTGAAACTCACTAAGCTCCCTAATTTCAATCAAACCACTTTAGTGATTTGAGTGTAAATAACTTTTATTAATTTTTAAAATCACTGTAAACTGTCACATAGTTTGAAAACTTTTCAAACAAGTTTTTTGCCACATAAAGCGTGACAACCACAAAATTCCTTTATAAATGTGCTGAAATTCACCAAACGTCTTCAAAGTATACTTCAATAAACACAACTATTGGTAAATTTTATAATAATTCCTGTTTCAATATTTTTTATGAATATTTTAAATCCATATAATTTGCAACTTCATTAAATCACTGTCAGGTTGTTGAATGGACACCTCCAACTTTAAAACTCCTCCATGAAAAGCGTTGTGACTCACTAAGCTCCCCAATTTCAACTTTAGTGATCCGAGTGTAAACCATTTTTATTAATTTTTAAAATTACTACAAACTACCACTTCATCCAGCCATTATGTCAGGTTCCTACATGGATACCAACCTCTTACCAACCCCTTTTTTAGACGAGTTGAAAGTCACTAAACTCCCTAAAAACTCAAAATAAACAATTTTAGTGAATTTTATCAGGGTCTGAATTTCAATGCAATATTTATAAATTTAAAACAATAAATCGTGGCAAATTGCCAGTATTCTCCTTCAACTATGTTAATTTGTTATTTAAAGCGTCACGACTTCAAAAATTCGCTATAAAACGAGCTAAAACTCAATAAACGTCATCAAAACACTTCGATAAAAACCGCTGATGAAATTTACAATAAAGTAAATATATTTTTATGAATTTTCAAAATCCTTGCAAATTACAGGTCATCCAATCAATTGTCAAATTATTAAATGCGCAGCTTTAGCTTCAAGTATAAATATTTTTGAAATAATTGCAAACTTCCACTTCATCCTGTCGACGTTTCTAAAGAATAGAATCAACTTCACAATTATCTCTTTAAAAGAGTTGAAATTTACCAAACTTATCCATAAAAAATTTTAGTGAGTTTTATCAAAATCTGAGTCTCAATACAATAGCTTTTGATTACCAATTGATAGAAAATTGAGCAATATTTGAAACAAGAAATCTTGGAACATTACAACTAAACTCCTTCAATCATATCAATTTGTTACGTGAAGCGTCACAACTTCAAAACCTTTTAAAAAAATGTGCTGAAAGTCACTAAACGTCATCAAACCACCGCAATAAAAAACGGGTTTATATTTTGCAATAATTTAAACAAATTTTTATGATTTTTTAAAATCCCTGCAAATTATAGCTAATAGAGTCAATGGTATATTGTTAAAATGCGCACCACCAACTTTAAACCTCTTTCACAACAAGAATGGAAACTCACTAAACTCTACAATGCATTTCAGTCAATAACTATAGGGAATTTTACCAAAATCTGAGTGTAAATAATTTTTATGGATTTTTAAAAGCAATGCAAACTGCCACAAAAATTAATAAATCTCAAAGTTTGAAAATATTAAATAGTTAAGAAACTAAACTATGAATAATAAATAGATTTTAATTCACTATAAAATGCACCATTAAACAACTTAATGAAGTAAAAAATTACTTTTTTTGCAAATTTTTGACCCGAAGGGTGGTTTTTAAGGGTTGAAAAATAGTTGTGTATTATAAAATGCGTTCCCATATAGAAAACAAATATTTATTTCACATACTTTAACATAATTAAGATTCAAATAACGCTTAAATATGCAGTTTTTAATTTTTGGTAAGAAAGTGTAGTTTCACCCCTTACAAACAAAAAGAACACATTTCAATCATATAATTTTTGACGGGGGTTGGTAAGACAAGCTCGCTTGCTAAATTTTATCCAAATCGGTGCGGTACTTTACAATTCGGACGATTTCAATATTTTACAGTGAAATACTAATTAGGAATGTGCAAAATATGCGAAATAAAGACAGTCTGCACTCTGCACTTTTTCGACTTCTACCTGTCATTGAATCAACTTACCCACCACTTCAATGCCCTTTGAAAGTCAGTTAAACATACACACTACAGAGAGAGAGAAACGTCACAAGATTCCGCAATTACCTTTTTGCGAGATTGTTTCCACAACTCGTCCAATAAAAAGCCCTGAATTACACCCAAACCGACTCGACTTTATCTAATTCTTTTGTATCTCATTAGCTGCGGTCAGTTTAAAATTTTCCGAGTCCCCCATAACGAGTTTCTCTGTATTTTCTACATAAACAGTCTATTCCCATTGCCCATTACAGCGTAGTCGTTTAACGTAAACTCTCAAAGTTAATTGGAGGTAATCGTTAAGGTTGGGATATAAAAACCACTACCGTATAGGTAGGCGAGTTTTATTATTGGCGACGATGCTGATGCTGCATTAAACGTCATGATGACATAATATTAATAAAACTCTTGTCGTAAATCTCGAGTGAAATGTTTACTCTTCAATGTTTGGGAGTTAATTTACTGAACGCGGTAGCGGCTCTGGCTTAAATTAATTTCAATTCTTGACCCCGATTTTGACTCATATCATTTATTGACGCAGTTAATAATAGTAGCTTGAATCAATAAACTAGCCGTAGTGATGAATAGAGGGGCGATTGCATACGCAAGGTGGATTTGGGGCAAAAGAAGTTTTTTCGAGGCGAGAAAGTGGGTTAGATTGCTAAATCAAAGCGATGGTATTCACCTCATATCAGAATCGCTCCTCGTTTTTATACCAAAATAATCGAATATTCTCCTAGCGCATTGCGAAACAAGGACATGTCGCCTACTTCACCAGTGAAGCGCGCCGGAGATGCCATCGATTTTAAAGTAATGTGCAATTTAATTCTTTCCCCTTGCCTCCTCTTTTCATCCTACAAGGTTCTTACTTACCAAACAATCACTTGTAGGATCGAACGTTTCCTCTACGTTTTCAATAAGAGAGCTCGCTATCTAGAACGTTAGTTAGTAGGTAGATTTGTCCAATTCGGGAGGGAAGGTGTTCGATTGTTGTCTCTGGCCCTGTTATTATGAAAATGGATATGCTAATGGTCGCCGACGTGTATTATCCTAACGCCGGTTAAATGTACTGAAATACAGTTAAAATCGTACATAAAACACAAACTGTGACATTTACTGTTTTAATTGTTCATATACAATAGGAAGGGAATCCTGTTTGGTTAAAATTTACATAATTAATGACGGTAATAAAATAACACATTCCAGTGATATTGTTGATATTTGCAGTGGAGTCTGATAATTCATTAACGTTATTAAATCCAGCAAATATTATGAATACATACTGTAATGCGAGAAGTAAACAAAGCGACACATGTTTACTCCTTCAAAAGAATAACTACGACGCGTAGGACAGGTGCATGAACATTTGCTGCGTAGGCTTCTAGAATGTACTAGAATGTTCTCGATCAGGGTTGGGGGTGTATATATAAGGGGGCTTGTGATCGAGGGAGTTAGTTAGCAGTAGAGAAGCAGACGTGAACGCGACATACGATCCGAATGCGGAGCAGTACAAATAAATTATGTAGTGTCTAGTCTAGTGAACAAGTAGTTAAGTGTGTTAAATAAATTAGTGTTCAATTAATGTAAATAAATTATAAAATAAACGTTACATTGGTGTCAGAAGAGCGGATCATGAAGAAGTTACGCGAATTAAAAGTGGCCGAATTAAAAAAAGAACTCGAGGAACGAGAATTGGAAACGGGAGGGAAGAAGACTGAACTCCAGGACCGGCTCTCGGCATTTTTGAAAGAAAATGGCCAGGACCCGGAAGTTTTCGAGTTCGAAGACGATGACATCACGAAGCAAATCGCCGCCCAGAGGGAAGAAATCGCCGCCCAGAGGGAAGAAATCGCCGACCAGAGGGAAGACATCACTGCTCAAATCGCCGCCCAGAGGGAAGACATCACTGCTCAAATCGCCGCCCAGAGGGAAGAAATCGCTGCCCAGAGGGAAGAAATCGCCGATCAGAGGGAAGACATCACTGCTCAAATCGCCGCTCAGAGGGAAGACATCACTGCTCAAATCGCTGCCCAGAGGGAAGACATCACTGCTCAAATCGCTGCCCAGAGGGAAGAAATCGCCGCCCAGAGGGAAGAAATCGCCGCCCAGAGGGAAGATATTTCTGCTCAAATCGCCGCCCAGAGGGAAGAGATAACCGACCAGATGGAGGCTCAGCGTAAGGAGATTGAAGAGAAGATCAAGCAGTTGGAAGAACGACTAGAACAAGTCAGTAGCGGCGAGGGGAAAGAAGACGAAATTAAACCGAAGACGAAGCAGTTGGAAGAACGACTAAGGCGAGTCAGTAGCGGCGAGACGAAGGAAGAAATAAAGGCGGTCGTTCAACAGAACTCGATATGCACCAATCGAGTGACGCCCCCAACGTTCGACGGAAAAATTCCGTGGGCCAGTTACAAGAAGCAGTTTGAGGCGGCAGCGGAGGCTAATGCTTGGTCCCCTCACGAGAAAGCTGTTTCCCTAACGGTAGCCTTACGTGGAGAGGCGTTGGAAGTTCTCCAGACGCTATCCACCGAAGAAGCCGGGAATTACAATGAGCTGCTGAGGCGACTGGAAATGCGATTCGGCCAAACACATCTGGAGCAAGTCCATCAATCCCAGATGTCCAATCGCCGCCAGAGATCGAACGAGACCCTGCAGGAGTTCGAAGCGGACGTAGCCAGACTAGTGAGGTTGGCGTATCCCACGGCACCGGAACAGATGATGGAGTGCCTCGCAGTGCAGACGTTCGTGAGCGGGCTGCGGGACCAGGAACTGCAGAGGGCCCTGAGACTAGCTCGACCGAAAACATTAATGGACGCGCTCGCCATCGCACTGGAGCATGATGCAGCCATGGAAGCCTCCCGCGGTCATGGCCGTGTTCGAGCGGTTACAGAGGAAGTAGACACTGAAAAGCTCGTGGAAAGGGTCCTACAGCAGATCATGGAGATGCTGTCGGCGAAGAAGAAGGTAGTTCGCTGTTGGAACTGTGGCGAAGTGGGCCATGTGAAGAGTTCTTGCAAGCGGCCCAGAACAGCGGCGCCGGCGAAGGCCCAGGAAAACTAATGCGGGTCGATAAGAAAGGGGGAACGTCGACCCGTAGCAGTGGAAACCCCCGGGCCAGTATAGCCTCGTTTTCCCACCAATTGGGGAGCGCGTACGTCGATGGCACTATCGACGGGAGATCCCACGCCATGCTTGTGGACACGGGAGCTACGAAGACGATCGTACGCTCGGAAGTTGTGAGGGACCGTAGGAAGATTAGGCCAAGTAGGTGGCAATTAAGAACTGCCACTGGGGAGAAGGCAGTAATACACGGTGAAGCGACGGTTAGCATGACGTTGGGACGAGTAAAGTTTGACCATCCTGTTCTCATAGCCGAAATTGAGGAAGATGTCATACTGGGGATGGACGTCATGAGGAATCATGGATTCCAGTTGGATTTCGGACACCGAGTGTTGAGGATCGGTCAAGAAGAATTACTGCTACACAATCGTGGCAACTTTGTGTTAGACGTAATAATGGCAGAAGATGTGATTCTCCCGGAACGAAGCGAAACGATCACCTCTACCTGTCTGAGGGGTGTTGTGGAAGAGGGAATTCCAGCCGTGATCGAACCAGAAAACGATGACAATCGACTGGCTCGGGGGGTACTGGTAGGAAAGGCGCTCGTTACTCTCTCAAGTGAAGTGCCTGTGCGACTACTCAACATCAATCAGTACCCGGTCACCATCAAGAAGGGTACGAAGCTGGGCACATGTATAGCCGCTTCGGCCATCGTAAGGGGCGTTAGTGAGGAAGAAAGGTCCAGACACACTCCGCAGGACTTGAAACAAATTCTTTCCCAGACCAGTGCGTTTCTCTCGCCCACACAGAAACAAAAGGCCAATGAATTAATAAATAAGTACCAGGACATATTTACCACCGAGAATGGAAAGCTGGGAAAGACCAAGGTCGTGACACATAAAATTGACACGGGCGAGACACGACCGATTCGACAAACAGCAAGACGACTACCCTTGGCCAAACGAGAGGAAGCCGAGAAAATCATCAAGGACCTAGAGCGGGACGGGGTCATCGAGCCGTCAAACAGTCCATGGGCCTCGCCGGTAGTACTGGTGAAGAAAAAGGATGGGACTACTCGATTCTGTGTAGACTACCGGCAGGTGAACAGTGTCACCAAAAAGGACAGCTACCCGCTACCACGTATCGACGACACACTCGATACCCTTGCTGGATCCACGATATTTTCGACCTTGGATTTAAAAAGCGGCTATTGGCAAGTCGAAATGAACCCTGCCGATAAGGAAAAGACGGCATTTACCTTCGGTAACGGCCTGTGGCATTTTACAGTCATGCCATTCGGACTTTGTAATGCCCCAGCGACGTTTGAGAGGCTGATGGAGAGCGTGCTAATGGGTCTGACGTGGAAAACGTGCCTAGTCTATTTGGACGATGTCATCGTGATGGGCAAGACCTTCGAGGGACATCTGAAAAACTTAGAGGACGTCTTCCAGAGACTGCGAGGTGCGGGGCTGAAACTGAACCCTAAGAAATGTCAGCTCTTCAGAAGGAAGGTCTCATACTTAGGGCACGTAGTGAGCAGAGAGGGCGTCGCCGTTGATCCGGATAAGACAAGTACGGTGAAGGAGTGGCCAATACCGGTAGATAAACACCAGTTGAGGAGTTTTCTGGGCCTCTGCACGTACTACCGACGATATGTCCGGATGTTCTCCGACGTCGCTAAGCCGTTGACAAGGCTCACGGAAGAAGGACGAAACTTCTGTTGGGATGAGGAATGCCAGTCTGCCTTCGACGAGCTGAAGAGGAAGTTGACCAGTGCCCCAGTGCTGAGTTTTCCTCTGCCAGAAGGACAGTTCATCCTGGACACCGACGCGAGCAATGTGGGAATTGGAAGTGTTCTGTCGCAGCGCCAGGAGGGACAAGAACGTGTCCTTGGATACTTCAGCAAGGTACTCTCCAAACCAGAAAGGAATTACTGCGTCACCCGGCGTGAATTATTGGCCATCGTCAAGTCCATCGAGCACTTCCATAAATATTTGTGTGGAAGGAGGTTTTTGGTCCGGACCGATCATGCTGCTCTTAAATGGCTCCTCCAGTTTAAGAATCCCGAAGGACAGATCGCTCGCTGGATCGAGAGGCTCCAGGAGTATGACTTTGTCATAGAACATCGGCCAGGACAGAGTCATGGAAACGCAGACGCACTCTCGAGAAGACCATGCCCTGATGAGTGTCCTCATTGTCATAAAGCTGAGGAAAAGTCCGAGAAAGTCTATCGAACGACCGTGGTCGCCGAGGAATGGACACCATCCTCGTTACGACAAGAGCAAGAAAAAGACCCGGTTCTCAAAGAAATCCTGGTTTGGAAAGAGGGAGGAGAGCGTCCTGAGTGGCAAAAGGTATCACCTGGCTCGCCAAAACTTAAGAGCTATTGGGCACAGTGGGACTCGCTAGTGGTTGAGGATGGGCTACTAAAACGCGTACTGGAGAGCCAAGACGGGACGGAGGAAAGACGGCAGTTGGTAATTCCCTCCAGTAAAATCCCGGAGGTCTTGCGGCACCTTCACGACGGATCGTCTGGTGGACATTTAGGGATCAAGAAAACGCTGCAGAAGGTACGGGAGCGCTTCTACTGGATCAATTGTTCAGACGACGTGAAGAACTGGTGCAAGAAATGTACTACATGCTTTGCAAGTAATGGGCCACAAAGACGACCGAAAGCTCCCATGAAACAATATAACGTCGGAAGCCCCTTCGAAAGGATCGCTATTGATATAGCAGGACCCTTCCCTGAGACCGAAAAGGGGAATAAATACATCTTGGTCGTGATGGACTACTTTACGAAGTGGGTAGAAGCGTACGCTCTCCCTAATCAGGAGGCAGAGACAGTGGCCGATGTGCTAGTGAAGGAGACGATCTGCCGGTTTGGAGTACCCATGGAATTACACTCGGATCAAGGAAGAAACTTTGAGAGTGGCCTATTCCGGAGGATCTGTGAGAAGTTTGGGGTACGAAAAACAAGAACCACGGCCCTTCACCCTCAGTCTGACGGCATGGTAGAACGAATGAATCGCACCCTCAACCGCTATCTAGCGAAAATGGTCTCGTCACATCAAAGAGACTGGGACGAACACGTGCCGTTCTTCCTGATGGCCTACCGCTCGGCCGTTCATGAGTCGACAGGACAAACTCCAGCCAAAGTCCTGTTCGGGCGAGAACTTAAACTACCCTGTGATCTAATCTTTGGCGCTAGACCGGACGAGGACGTTTCGGGGGAAGATTACGTTTCCCGGATGCGGCAAAGGATGAACGAAATTCACGATCAAGTCCGGTACCAACTAAATATCGCCAGTGATCGCATCAAAGAGCGTTACGACATCAACGCTAAAGAGGGTGGCTACCAAATGGGAGACCGAGTTTGGCTGTACAACCCACAGAAGAAACGTGGTTTGTCCCCTAAGTTACAGACCAATTGGGAAGGTCCCTATGTTGTGAAGAAACGAATCAATGACGTGGTCTACCGGGTAAGCAAACTACCAAACGGCAAGCCGAGAGTGGTGCACTTTAATCGGTTGGCACCCTATGAGGGGTCGCACGATGAGGCGGAGGTTCCCCGAGTAAGAAACACATTGGCGCAGGAGAACGAACTTTCCTTCGAAGAATTTATGAGCGCCTACGGGGGTACCGGAAAAGCACGGTATGGGGTAACCTGTGAAAAACAACAGGATTTGTTCAGCGTACCTGAAGAATACTCGTTGGCCCATTGTGTGTCCGCCGACCTGGTAATGTCACGAGGTATCGCCACGGTTTTCAAGAAGAAGTACGGGCGCTCGGAACAACTCAGAGAGCAACTCCCGGAAATTGGCAAGGTTCTGGAACTACGTGACAACGTAAGACACATCTTTTATCTGGTTACGAAGGAGATCGGGTCCCTTAAACCATGTTATCACGATGTATGGCGAACCTTGCATAGGCTACGAGACCGACTGCTGGAGCTCGACATCAGGAAGCTAGCTGTCCCCAAGTTAGGTGCTGGACGAGATCAGCTGGACTGGAGGGTTGTCCGGAATATGCTGGAAGTAGTGTTCAAGAATACCGGAGTGGAAGTTTTAGTCTGCTGTTTTGGGCCTGCACCATGTCGACTCGGGAAGACGGTCCCCTGTTATTTTGACGCCACGTCTCGCTGTAAGCGGGGGGCTAACTGCAGGTTCCTGCATGGGCCTACCAGGGATACGTTCCGAGACGAAACGTCTCTAAGGCGGGGGCAGTGTAATGCGAGAAGTAAACAAAGCGACACATGTTTACTCCTTCAAAAGAATAACTACGACGCGTAGGACAGGTGCATGAACATTTGCTGCGTAGGCTTCTAGAATGTACTAGAATGTTCTCGATCAGGGTTGGGGGTGTATATATAAGGGGGCTTGTGATCGAGGGAGTTAGTTAGCAGTAGAGAAGCAGACGTGAACGCGACATACGATCCGAATGCGGAGCAGTACAAATAAATTATGTAGTGTCTAGTCTAGTGAACAAGTAGTTAAGTGTGTTAAATAAATTAGTGTTCAATTAATGTAAATAAATTATAAAATAAACGTTACAATACATTTCGAAAACCACCTCAAATAATGAAGCCTACTATCAAATTGCCTTTCTGAATGACTTTCAGAAAATTGCCTAAAATGACTTACTTTCTCACTCTAATACGAGAAGTATTGTAATTGGGTCGATTTTTCAAATTCGAGTGGTTCGCAGTTCTGGACAAAATTAAAAACCACAAACGGTTTCTTCACAAACTTTTTTTTGGGCAAATTTGGACTCGAGACAAGACAAGACGAGAAGTAATATAATCTCGTCTCGGTCTCGAATCAACCAGCGACCCATCATCACCGTCGAGTAAAAGCTCCGGAATAAGAATAACTGATAATCCATGATCAATGAGAATGATAAGTGATAACTGATATTGATAAGAAACACTTTTAACTAACTGCGGGAAATGATGGAAAACTGGGTGGGTGTCAAAGAGAAATCAGACAAATATATAAATAAAATAAAATAGTAAATAAATAATGAAACAAATATTATGACCGCTATTTTCTGTAACACATTCAAGTAATTATAAATTGTTAATATAAATAAGTGTCAACGAGGATAATCTTCCTTCAGCTGGATACTCTACAGCTTCCAAGAGTTTTTCTACGAATTTGTCTCAAACATAAAATATGCCGTTTAACCTGTGAATTTACAAAACCTGTCTTGAAATATAATAAAAAAGCACAAATAGGCAGGTTTTCCCATTGTAGGCAAAAATGGCAGAAATTTGCCGTTAAAGGTAACATAGACAATTTGCCTAAAACGCTGGCACAAATAGGCAGGTTTTCCCATTGTAGGCAAAATTGGCAGAAATTTGCCGAAAAAGGTAACATAGACAATTTGCCTAAAACGCTGGCACAAATAGGCAGGTTTTCCCATTGTAGGCAAAAATGGCAGAAATTTGCCGAAAAAGGTAACATAGACAATTTGCCTAAAGCGCTGGCAATAATCGTAACTAAATAGTCGTAAGTTAGATGATTATCATGTGCAATTTTAATAGGCAACAACTAACATTACAATTCTTCTTATTGTAAAGGCCCATCACACAAAGGCAGAGTGATGATGATAAATCCAATTATTTTATCAGATAACACCATTTATTCTAGTGTAATTATTGTAATAGGGAATTATCATTTTAAATACATTTCGAGTAAGTACAAATTTATATAAAAAAATCCTAACATCCCTTAATGCAACATGTTTTTCGCATATTGTTGATGATGTAATGTAATGTATTATAAGTGTCACTCGGACAGGTTGATTTTATTTCTTACAATTACACGTTTTTTGCTAAGAACTCAATACGTGCCAACACTGGTCTGTCGACAATTCACTACAGTCCTTTATTGAATTGTCTTTGAAAAGTTTAGTGAGTTTCAACTTTTTTAATGAAGAAGCTTCCAAGTCCTCTTTGTCTACTTAATACCTTAATAATATTGTAACGTTTATTTTCTAATTTATTTACACTGTCCTACTTATACACTACACACTACTTAATTTACCTTAGACTATTATTGAACTAATTTATATAACACACTTAACTATTTCCTAACTAATTAGTTTATATCACTCTTAAATGTAATTTATTTCACTGGTCCGTTTCTCGCCTTATTTATTAACTCGCGGCTTCACGTCTAATCTCTTCTCCGACCGCAAGCCCGCTTATATACATCTCAATTGTGTTCGCGATGGTTCCTGAAATAACTCGATAATTCTTTTTTTTAATAATGTTTATGTAGAAACGTCCGGAAAGGTCATAAATCACTCTTCCTTAATAAGATGTTGCCGCGACTCAATTAAGCGTAGCGGTGTTCCTTTGAGGAAAGCCGCGGTCCGATAAGGGTAAACACATTTCGCGCTGCTGTTTACATTTCGCGTTACAATATCATTAGTACCATAATACCAATACCTAACAAAATTTCTTAAAATTTGGAAAACTATGCCATTAATAATTAAAAACATTACTGTAGAATATGTCCATTGTTGCAATCACACGATCCACATCACTTACTAAATGACAGTTCATATAATAAATACCCTTCTAAAATTATGAGAAAACGAAGTGATTACCTTAAAATACGCAGTTATGACGATAAATGCTGCAAATTTTACCATTTACCGTACTTAATGGTTTAATAGTCCGGCAAATAAGCTTACCGGGCATCACATTTATTACATTTTTACCGGTACTTTCGTCATTATCGGGGTTTTACAATAAGCAGAGCGCATATATAAGGGTGGGACGATAGCAAACTACACCGAAACCTATTACCGGCTTATTGGATTACGATAAGAAAGGGACGGTGCACCGACGATTAAGTCCTGAAACAGGTAGCAAAGGAATCCCATCGGATAAATAGACTCTCATAAATAGACGCTCATAAAGACGATTTCGAAGGGTATATATTTTGCAAATTTCATCTACTAACTTAATTAATATAGTACCTTTTAGATGCGATTTACAGTAAATATTTAACCTGATTTATTTAGTATACAATTAACTCTGAACTCTATCGAATGAGGTATCGTTTTAAAGCGCTCAAAAAGCCGATTTTTCTGAACATATTATTTTTATTAAAATGTCGGTTTGCTCTAGTTGTTACTACATTTATATAAGGTGTTAATATACATTTATCCCATGGGATTCCTTTGCTACCTGGTTCAGGACTTAATCGTCGGTGCACCATCCCGATCCCGATTATCGTAATCCGATGAGCCGGTAATGGGTTTCGGTGCAATTGCGCGCCGCGGTCAGTTTTTGTACCTGTCACTTTCAAAGGGCCTCAAAGGTTATAGACCGATTGCGCGCAGGAAGGTATTATTCCTAATTTAAAGGTCTACGCAGGTTGTTTGCCATAAGCGGATAGACAAAATTTTTCAAAGAATCACCAAAATTATACCTACTAAATGTAGTAAAATTTTCCTTCCCCTAAAATTTAAAGTAGATTAACTGAGTTTTGTGCTACATTGCACAATTTTCAATTTCAAAATCAAGGATAATGTCTACTCGTCTTTTAAATATTTGTTTTCTACGCCGCTGATTTTTGGTTGGAACACTTTGAGCGTTTAGGTAGATAGAATAAGAGAGTCCGCTCGCAATCGACTGGTAGGTTTTTTACTACCTACTTATTTTCCTGACCGCAGCGCGCAATCGACTTACGTCCAGATATAAAATTCGAGACTTCGAAATTTTTCGAGACAAGACAGAAATTAGATCTCGTATCGTATCGAATTTCAACATTCAACCTCGAAATTCGAGACGAGATCGAGACAAGTCTCGATCTCGTGTCCTCCACTAGTCTTACAACAGGACCTGTCAATAAGCTTTTCATTAAAATCCCCGAGATAATGGGGGAGTTTAGTCTTGTCATTTTTCGAAAAGTTTCTAATAATATTATTAGATTATGAAACAATTCATATTGGGAAATATACTCAAGTAGAGCAAAGTTGTACCCACCAGGTTTTTATTTTCTCATACAAGGCACTCACATATGAGAAGTGTTGTAATAGGGCCGATTTTTTGAATTCTAGTCATTAGCATTTCTAGACGTTTTAGAGTCCCCTGAATCAAAAAAAAATGTTTTGAAAAAAAAAGGTCTGTGTATGTATGTGTGTCTGTTGTACGTTCTTCTCAGAAATGTCAATATTCAATTTAGTCTTTGTAATGTGCCAGAAACTTGCAATAAGTGTCATATTAAAATTGGCCGGGAGAAAGGGGTAGCTTATCCCTTTGGAATAGACATCATAAAGTTTATTAACGTCTTTGGCTGCATCTTCTCTAAAGGACTCTTTTCACTTATCACTTTTCGGTATTTGGACGTTTTCAAGAAATCCACTTCAATGTATTTTTGAAATGTGTAATAAAGTTTCCTAAAGTGTTTGACTAAAGGGCACTTAGTCTTGTCGCGGTTTTTTTAAATTTTCCCGAAAACCATTCCAAAAACAATATTTTTTTTTAAATTTTTAATACGTATTGTAACGCAAAATATAAACAACCAGCGTAAGCGTACTCCTTATCGGACGAGGCGGCCCACCACTAAGGGAGGCCGCTCCGCTAATTGGGTCATAAAAACAGTTCCAGAATAATCACGAATATTCATTTAAAGAAAGAATGATCTATTACTTTCGGGTCGTTTCTAGAACAAACAAATTAGGGAAGAATCAACGAGTAAATACTGGTAGGTTCTCGAGACATAATGGAGCGAACGCTGCGGACGAATAGGCAGATTAGGCGAGAAGCCGCGAGAGAAAATAGTGCGATAAACGGACAAGTGAAAGCGTATAAATAAATTAGCAGTTAAGAGTGTGATATAAATTAATTAGTTAGGAAATAGTCTAGATAAATTAAGTAGTGTTATGACAGTGTGTAAATAAATTAGAATAAACGTCAGAATATCAAATGTAAGTACGTAATACATGTTTTATGTTAGTTATGTGATATTGTACTTTTATGTATATGTGGGTCAGGTTTACGAGCAGAAAACCGCCATTGGCCACAATAATTGACAATTCTCAGGATTGGCAGTTTGAAAACGATAAAGTCCGAAATATGTACTATGTTCGCCTTCAGGCTCTTATTCTACTATTTCATCCAGTTAAATCCAAAATTTTCCAACGTATCAGAAACCATTTTCACATATTCCACGTCTCACGTAAAATCTCTCTTCCTCACTTATACCGTCAATCGTGGCACAGTTACCGTGCTAACACGCTGTATCAAAACGAGTCGCATGGACATCGTTCTCCAATATAATTCTTTCGGTCTGTTTACTTTTCGTCTAATTACAAGTGAAGATCCCCCTGCGACAAATTATACACGTCAACCGAGTACCGTAGCCTGCATGGAAGACCATCTTTTTTAATAATGTCACTCTCTAATTGGCGTTCACAGAACTCCCAATCATTAAACCTAATTGGTCCGCATTCCCTCGTGATCTCTAAATTAATAAGCGAGGAATCGGGAAGAGATGAGATAAATTGAAATATCTAGTTTTGGTTTATGTCGCCCATTTACGTGCTCTCGTATAGTGTGCGCGTACCGTACCGTGAAATTTGTTTGGATGGAAATTAATGGCGGTTCCGGAAGTATAAATTATTATTTGGGACGTAACATTTTGTGTGTGTGTGTGTGTGTGTGTGTGTGTGTGTGTGTGTGTGTGTGTACCGCTTTAATACTGTGCCGCGATTAAACGCGCGTCTGCTTTGAATAAAGTAGCGATCGGGAGATTTAAATTTTGCAACAATCTGGACGGGCCGGGCGTTAAATTCGCTAATTAAATAAATTGACTCGAGTTTCAGTTTACATGAGTTTGGTTTTCAGGCTGACGATAATGATCAGAATTTAATTTCCGTTTAGTTGGTTCAATGAAATCATTAAGTGAAAAATCCCTAAAAGTTACATCTGTCCTCGTCTCTTCTTGGTCTAATACTAATCTTGTCTCGATGTTAATGTAGCCAATATTAATTAATTTTTATAGTTCCAAGTAATGAATAAAGCATTTTGAATTTAAGTTCACTTGCTGTACATCTACTGCTTGTTCAAAATGTGATGAGGTAAAGTTCCAAGAAAACGCGTAGCTACCTTTGTCGGTATCCGACAATCGGCGGAGTATGAACAGCGTTAGAAAGTCATTGACGGCGCGGTCGTAGCACTTACCATATTAGCTTTTGCGTGCATTCGACATTGACAATGATGTCGAAATTTTTAAGGCACGCCTCTGTCGCGGTATATTATTACACTAGTTCCTATAAGAAGGGGTTTATTGGCTTAGTAGGTTCTTGGAATTCTAACTCATCAGATATCGAACGGGCTGTACCTTTATTTGCTGCATCATAACGCTTTACATTACCTTTAAATATGAAGTTCCTATATTCAGTTGTGTTAGTTGAAATATGGAAATCACATCTGGTAGATCAATATACAAGATTTTTAATTGTAATAAAGCCGAATAAAAATTGGAGAAGAACTGTCTAATAAAATTATATGTGATATTGTTAATACTATTACAACCATACATTTTAGGTTTATAACTATTTATTATTACAAAGTGTAATTGTAAAGGGACAAAGAGACTAATATGTCTGTGTACAGTTGAAATAAACAGTACGTTCAGTGGATCATAGATTCGTTATTACAAACCCTGTCGCCTTGAAATTTTTGTTTCGCTTAAAATACTCATCAAAGTCTTTAATTATGTATCCAAAAATCTTCAAAACATTAATACGACATCTCATTAATGTCTTTGTCTGTACTTCATTTTTGAACTTTGAGCTCGGTGCACAATTTTAGAAAATTGAGTAGAAGAATTCTCTGCTACGTTTCATTTAATTCCTAAGCAATGAACTTCAAGTTAAGCACTTTTTCAATTTTATTTCCTAATTGTAAAACAATACTTACTTTCAGATACATAATAGTTCAAAAATGATTTTCCTGAAATCGTGCATGTAGAGGCGAGGAAATTAAATTCTGAAAATGATATTAAACTTTTTGATATGTAAATTTGACGTTTTTAAAACTTACTGGGCATAAAATTGAAGTTCATAATGAATACTCTAATAAACAATACAGTTCAGAGTTTTCATAGTAACGTCCTACGATCCATTAATGGTAAACTAAGTACTTCTTTTTAGCCATGGGCCATTAGATTGATCGCCTTAACCCTAATGAAAACAGATTGCTAATTAGTAATATCATAAGTAATATCTGGTGTACCTCAAGGAAGTAACCTTGGCCCACTTCTGTTTTTGATTTTCTTCAGTCATCAGAAAGTCGCTTGTTTGCTGATGATTTTAAGTTCGTTAAAATAATAAAATGTAGGGAAGACTGCCAATTGCTACAAGGCGATATAGCTCAAGTTTTTAGGTGGTTTACAAATAACAAAATGCATCTCAATATTAATAAGTGTCACTTAATAACATACACACGAAAAGTAAATTTTATTAACAATCAGTATCATATTGGTGACTGTGTTGAATAGAGTAGGTTCTTGTAGGGACCTTGGAGTTTATTTATGAATTATGTAGGCACAGCGTAGAAAAAAGGATATTTCTTTACTTATTATTATTGTGTAGGTATATTTTGAAGAACGGCCATTTCTAACATGTTTTCAAGATAACACAGAAAATACCGTGTTTTTTGTTCCAGCTTTATGTAAAAATTGGTGTAAGTTGCTAGATTTTATTATAAAAATTAAGGTGAAGACATACAGTAAAGAAATAACTTCGCTAATTCTTTACTGTGCCACAAAACAAATAGCTGGCTTTCTTTAAAAGAAAAAAGCCTCTGGCATTAAAATTTAGTGAGTTATGATGAACATAAAGTAAGTTCCTACTTTTTTTTTATGGAAAAATCATCGGAAACAACCCCCTCATTGCCACCTTAATTAAAATATTAGTCTTTAGCTTGGTTCACTCTTCTTTACTTACGACTTCTTTTTGACGAACTTTCTACGATAAAAAGTAAAGGAGTTATGATTAAAAAACCAATATGTATTTTTTTCGAAAAAGTAAAGAAACCAAAAAATATAAATGTATGAGATTGAATCTATATATAAATATGGTTTATATGTAATTGTGCATTTTTTATAGTTTTACATATTAATGTAGTTTTATGCAGAGGTGGTTTTTAAGGGTTGCAAAATAAAGTTAGTAATATTTCTAAATTGAAACGCAGCGATAAATTATTATTTTTATGCAACACATGACAGTTATGACTGTCATTATTTTAGACAAGTAAACTGTCAAATAACTCACGTTGGTATTCAAAGTATTTATATTTAATGGTTGCCCGTGGCAACCAAACAAACAACCGTTATGTTTCCTAAGTCACTTGAGAATTTATAGATCTTCTCGCCTGACTTATTTTCAACATAACACACTAGTACCATAAATATCTATTAAGGGTTGATTCTAAGGGTGGGCATATTCTGAAATATTGTTTAAAGCATCAAACATTCATTATTTAACTCGTTTGACTAAATTTTAGTCACCTTAGGATTTTTTGCATGTTTTAGTAATAAGGGGTAGTTTATACCACTAAAGAATGAATTTTTAATAAGGGTTTAAATATTCTGAAATGATGTTTAAAGCATCAAACGATCATTATTTAACTCATCTGAACTAAATTGTACTTCGCTTAAGCTTTTTGTAAATCTTAGTAATGTGGGGGTAGTGTCTACCCTTACAAAATTAAGTATTTAAGGTTTTTAATTTCTGAAATAATGATTCGAGCATCAAGCAATCATGATTTTACTCATCTGTACCAAATTTCACTTTCCCCAAGCTGTTTTATAGTTTTTGGAAATAAGGGGTAGTTTTCACCCTTAAAAAATAGCGCCCGTCGGCGCAATGGGCGCGTGCGAGTTTCCTCAGGAACCCTTACTTAATACGCAAATTACGGGAAATCCCATCTTTACCACGAAAATATTAAAAGGCAAGAGGGCAAGGAAAATCAATCAAGATACAAATATCATGCCTAAATACAAATATTATGCCTAATGTAAGTAATAGAATAATCCTGACGGTGGGGTGATGAGGCAATTCGACACCTCCGGGCACAATATATAGAGTTTAATCCCAAATTGTCATGCAAATCGATGTTGTACGAAGAAATTGCAAGGTTTTGAACTATTTTAAGCTTCCATTCCTGGACTACTGAGGTTTTCTTCCAGCCCCCATTTCCTATACTCTTCCGGCAGCTTCCTTCCCATAAATTCTCATTGTCATATATGAATTTAATACCTTTCCCGGTTTCAAGTCTTACCTACATCCACCACATTCCCCGTTTTCAAAAATTATATATCGGGCATCGCCACCTTATGGCGTTTAATAATTCAGGCGAGGCCGTAGCGGAAAGTGCCCCAAAAATCCCACCAGAAATTGCGTCGGTTAATTCTTAGACGGGCCCGTATTTAATAACGCTTCCGAGCGTGCTTTTAGGAAAGGAAAAAAGGTGAAAAAAGCCGATCGTTCCGTAAAGTAGTCGCCATTAGCCGGTCGCGGTAATAATCGAACCGTGCGGAGAGGATAATAAAAAGCGTCTCTTATACACAGCACCTTTTATAACAATAAAGCAACGAAAACACGTGCCTAAATGCGACGGAGATAAAAAATATAATAATTTCACCTCCGCCTCGCTTCCATGAAAACTCTTTTATTACGCAGCTTAAAAACGATTTTCCGTCTCTCCCAAGCGACCACGGGAATAAATGAAATCGTCAGGGAGAATTGTAAACGTCGCTCAAGCTCGACATCAGGTCTAAGTCTAAACACCAATTTTACTTAATACCTCACCAGCGATTCAATTACTCCTAGCCCAGTCTGTGTAGATTTTTCACGACATTAATTCAGTACCGGACGGGTGCGGTCAAATGTTGTAGGCTCCGATTAGTTGATCATGCCTATATAGTTTTAAAGATTCAAAAAGTGTGCATTAACAAATGGGAGGGGTCCAAAGTTAGCAAAAACAAGTTTTTTGATTCTACAAGCCAAAGTATGCGTTGTAGAGAATTGAAAAACCTATAATTTGAGCTATATCACGATTAATTTTGTTAAACATTTATTGCAAAAATGTCAAAAAATCACTGAAAATGGTCATTTTTTGAATATTGATTATTTACTGGAAAAATGATATGATTTAAATTTTTACTGCTCTAAAAGATAGCTTTTAAAGTTCCAAATCTAAAACTTTTATAAAAGTCAATTGGTTAATTGACTTTGTTGTTTGACAATTTGTTTTTTTTTCAATTCTCCGTTTTGAATCCAGCTATCCTAATTTGTAACTCAGAAATTTGTGCAAGTTATGAAAATGGCTCCAGGTCTATTTATTTATAAAAAAATTCTTTAAGTTTTTTAAAGTTCTTTAAGTTCTTTAAAGCGATAAATAAGGGGTTGAAAATTGCTTTTATCATATTTTCTTAACGGGATATGAAAATATGGGTGTTTATGAAGAGAATAAGCCTTTGTACATCTCGAAATGTTTTTTCAAAAAGACGTAACAGCAATAAACATTATGCGTCTTGGGATAAACAAATATAGTTATATCTCAGCAACAAATTAACCAATTGACTTTTATAAAAGTTGTTTAGATTTCCCAGACAGCACACGACGTCTTAAAGACGTCTTGTAAAGGTCTTATTGTGGTCTGGACGTCTGAAGACCTAAAAGAGACGTCTTTAGATGTCTTGTTTTGAACGTCTTTAAGATGTCTTGTTTTGGACGTCTTTAAGACGTCTGATTGAAGTCTGGATGTTTGTTGATCAGTAAAATTCCTCTTTATACGTCCACATATGGACGTATTAAAAACGTCTTAATTTGGCAGGTCTTCATTAATAAAGACACCTTTTTCAGACAACTTTTGGACTGTCTAATAGGAAGTCTTTAAGGCGGTGTATTATATGGTTGCAGATTTAATAATAATATTTATATAATACATGTATAACTAATTAATTAGTTAATCAAATAATTAGTTAAAATTAGATAGTTAGGTAACTAATTAATTAATTGAGTAATTTATTTTAGATAGTTAATTCTCAAATTTTTGATAATTTTATACATTTAATTAGGAAATTTCTAAGTTTGACCAACGGTTTAACACAAGTGCTTCAGGGCGAAAAAGTATATTTAGCAGATTATTGCTCTCTGTTGTATGTACTTATGTGTTGTAATAAAATATATCTGCTTGAAAATTGAGGTGTTTTTATTTTGGCCTAGGCTAACAATGCGTCCTAAAGACGTCTTACTGACGTCTTGCGTACAACTTGCAAGATATCTTAAAGGCGTCTTTAAGACGTCTTATATAGAAGTTGCAAGACATCCTAAAGACGTCTTATATACAGCTTGTAAGACATCCTAAAGACGTCTTATATACAGCTTGTAAGACGTCTTAAAGACGTCTTATTATACAGCTTGTAAGACATCTTAAAGACCTCGTAAAGACGTCTGTTTTTGTAAAAAATGACGTGTAAAAGACGTGTTCACGACGTCTAGGAGACGTTCACGGACGTCTTACAGACGTCTTGTACAGCTATAATGGGACGTCTTAAAGACACCTTTGTGCTGTCTGGGTTGGAACTTTAAAAGCTATCTTTTAGAGCAGTAAAAACGTAAATCATATCATTTTTGCAGTAAATAATCAATATTCAAAAAATGACATTTTTGCAATAAATGTTTAACAAAATTAATCGTGCTATAGCTCTCATTATAGGTTTTTCAATTCTCTACAACTTATGTTTGAAACTATTCTCCATAAAATGCATACTTTGGCTTGTAGAATAAAAAAACTAGTTTTTGCTAAATTTGGACCCCACCCATATGTTAATGCACACTTTTTGAATGTTTAAAACTATTTAGGCAAGATCAACTAATCAGAGCCTACAACATTTGACCACTCGCATCCGGTACTGAATTAATGTCGTAAAACATTAAAAAATGACTACACAGACTGGGCTATCGTCGGTTTAGACTATAATTGCGTAAAAGTGAGACTCACTTGTTTCACGGAACTTTTGCGATCGTTGCAACACGAAAATTCGATACCATCCCATTTTCGACCTCCCTTCATGCGATCCCGAAAAATCCCATAGTGTAACACGTGTGTCGAGGGAGTCCACGAACGGAAACGTCATAAAGGAGTCCTCTACACGCCCACCAGAACGAAAAACCCTAACAATAGAGCCGAAACGGAGGATTTATAGTCAACCAAATTACAGGCTGTGGGATTCGAATATGTGTGTGTGTGTGTGTGTGTGTGTGTGTGTGTGTGTGTGTCTGTAAAATAAAAGAGTGCTCTGCTCGGATGAGCATTCTCGGAAATGATTCTTCGCATTTGAATGGGCTTTGTTCGAAGGGGGGCAAGACAATTTAGGCTCTAAGTGGCAAAGTAAGCATCCCCTTCCTCGGACGGACGGAGTACAAAAAAACTTTGTGATTACCTCGATTAAGAGGACGGTAAAGTACCCCTAAGGGGCGCAATCGATCCAATACACGTGGAGGATCATCGCGATGAAAAACACATAACAAAAACTGACTAGTACGTACGTCACAATTGGAGAGTTAAGTGGATGAACACGTCAAATTAGATTTACAGAAAATTGGAGGTTTTGTGTGGCATTGCTTTGTATATACTTTAGTTAAGGTCCACAAAGGTCGTTGTGGATGGACAGCGTTTAAAATATGCCATATAACATCTTCATTCATTGAATGTGGCCTAAAATAGGGGCTATAAGACTTACAAAGTCTTATAAAACAAATTTACTGAATATTAAACATTTTCTCTTATTAGTAGATATTTCTTTTGGTTCTTTGTTAGATGACAAACGTTTCTAAAAACTGTTTTTGAATATAACTAACTTTATCTAAATAATAAATAAATTTACTTATGTAATATAACAACAACAAATTTCAGTGTCCATACATCGACTTGGAATAAATAAAAACAACTTTACTTGATGGAGATGTATCACTTATAAAGTGATAAAGATTATATAATCAGATAACAAATACATTTCTTCCTTTTTTGCAATTGAATTTTATAAATCTCATCATTTCCAATTGTTCTAAGTACATTTTACCTTACCATGTGAAATTGAAACAAATTTAACAATCACCAAATGTAATAGACACCACAAGCTTATAAACAATACAATAGAAAGTCACAATATTTGGCTACTTGTGTTAAATTTATAAGATTCAATAATAATGATAGAAATTAATAAGATTTCAATGTAACTTGTAAATATTTCTTTGGATGGGATACTTGCCACTTACCCAAGGATTCCCAAGGCCCGAATCTCATCTCTCCTTTCATGTGTGGATTCTGGAGGCACGTCTTCTTTTTCCTCGCCATCCAAAAACATCAACGATCTAGGACTCCTTTAAGTGATCAAAAATTAACCCTAACAATCAAAGCTTTGAATTTCGTTCCAGTATAAATTTCAATGCCACACGGAATCAATGTACTTTGGAAAAGATTTGTGTGCATCCAAAATTATATCTAGGAGCCTTTAGGAAGTTCGAGAGCGAGACGTTAGTGATGGTAGGCGTTCCATTCACAAAATTCACTTTCACAATCACAAAACACTCGAATAATTATTCGCATGCGACCGTCCTCTCGCGACCAATTCTTAACAGCAACTGAGGCCCTAGAGAGAATTACACAATTAATCATCTCGACACCTAATAATGCTTATCTTAACGACGATTTTATTTTAACGAGCCTTTCTGTACACTTATTGTTCTCGAAGGTAATTCGTAATATTATATTTTTGCTTCTAATAACAATTATACAACAGATATTTTTTGCTTGTGAATTATTCTCGAAAGTTTTATAGTCCTAACAGTGAATTTTATTACATTAGAGCTACAGAAAAATTGAAAAAAAAAACAAGAAATATTAGTATTGGTTTACCTAAAATATGTAAAGAAATTTGACGAAAATGTTATGTATATACAGCTACTTATTATTATAATAAATGGCCTTAAATTACTGCAAACTAAATATTTCGAAATACGATTCAAATCCTCGACTCGGAATAAGTAAAACAACTTTACTTGATGGGGATGTATCAGTTAGAATAGTGAGATTGAACAATTACTCTACACACCCATGCATTGAAGGAAGTGCCCTTTAGGGCAATTTTAGATAAAAATGTTTCAAATAAAAGGTATAGGCATTAAACAGCTAAATAAAGTTATGAGATTTGGTATAAATCATCAAAACCGTTTTAAAGAAATTTGTACAAAATAAAACTTAAGGGTAAAGTGCCCTGCAGGACAATTTTAGGAAAACATATTTCAAATAGAAATTGTTTACATTTAATATGTTAATTCAAATATAAAGTTTAGTGAAAAAATTTAAAATATTTTGGTAACAATTTTTAAGAAATTGAAAAAGTTCATGAGTAAAGTGCCCTTTAGTGGAGTTTTAGAAAAAAATGTTTCAAATAAAAGTTGTAGCCATAAGTTAGGTCACTTCAAATCTAAAACTAGTTAAAAAACAATAAAGCCTTTTTGGAGAAAATTGAGAAAAACTGAAATTTCACAAGGGTAAAGGGCCCTTCGCAGAAGATGAGTCAAGATAACGGTTACGGTAATCAATAAGAATTGAATAGTAAACTGAAGATACGAAGTTTAAAAAAGATGTTGGGCCAGTTTTTGAGGTCACAAAACAAATCACAAGAGTAAAGTGCCCTTTGCTCTTAACTGATTCTGATGAAATTTATGTGATCGCGAGTGTTCAGGGGACTCAGCCCAAATTCAAAATTTCAACTTCCAGTCTCAGTTAAGTACTGTTAACTAACTGGCAACATGAATTTTTGTTGGATGTCCTTACTGGTAAATTGGTAAGCCTTCACGTACTGTCAGTATATCAAATCTGTTTCAGGACAGTGCATATGTTCCCTAATTGGATCCTCCACGCCCTCTGATAGTTCTCCAGGTGTTTCTAGAGAATCAATATCAACCCTTTCATTTTGTGGTAAAACCAATTTTCGCCCTATTCAAAGGATGACAATCAAGAAGTATAAGTGATATATTCACTTATGCAATGTGTTAATTGAAACTACAAAAAGTGTTATGCTGGTGAGCTCTTACTACGATGTCAAGAAATTTCTTGAAGACCAAAGAGTAACGTGGGTTAATTTGATGAAAAAGGTTTTCAACTGAACATGGTCGTTAATTAGAAGGAAGAGAGGCAAACTTTTAGGGAGGTTGAAGTTACAGTTACAGAAAAGTTGGTAAAAGTTTATGAACGTTTTTGTGTTTGAAATATATCTGCATGGCCAAATTCGAATATCTGCATGACCAAATAAAGTAGGTACAATAATTTTAATTATGAGTTACATCCTTGTTGTTTGTAACATGTAACACGATGACAATGTTTGCTTTTTAGGAATAGTAGCTATCGAATAGGTAAGATAGGGAGGATATATGTATATTAAATATCATAATTTCAAAGAGTATTAAAAACTATCATTTTTAAATTAGTCAACGTAGAACCAAAAATAAGAAGGAAGAAGCAAGTCGCCCGAAAAAAGTTTTAGATGGGTAAGTAGTAGAAGTAGAAGTAGTAGAAGGGTAAGACTAGGGCAAGAAAAGCATTTTCACTAAAGCAACAGCAGTAACTGTCTAATTCTAAGGCCTATTTAAGGTAGAAAAAATTTGACGATTTATCAGTTGAAGAGATTGCCAACATGTAAAAGGCGTAGTAGGCAAACTCTCTCCAAAATTGATATGCGAAAACTTTGAATATTTAACTTTAAAATGCGCCTAATTAAGTGTCTCAATTGTTATAAACAAATTAGCTGCGAATTTTTACATTGCTAACTTTGTCCCAAATCAACTTAGGACAATTTTTTTCTTAATTTCGTGTAAAAATACCAGCATTTCGAAGATACAAACAGATTTTATTTTTGAGAAATAGCAAAAATTTATTCTAAATGTTGATAAGTTAACAATAATAGTATTTTTCTAATAAGATTTTGCAATAAAAAAAATCGATTTTCACTTTTTTGGTTTACTGTGATGGAACAATTGTATTTCTTTCACAAAGTAGTCAAGTACTCGTAAAATTACTATATCTCCATTATTTTATGACTAATATTATTGCAGAAAAAAGGTCTCTGGCATAAACAATTACAATAAAATTTAAACTATTTCAGGTACCGCTCTGAAATTTTTATGGCTTATTAAGTACCTTTACACTCAACTTGTCACGCAGTAACAATAAAAATAAGTTAATTTTTACAACAGTTATTGTTAAATAAGTGATTTGCTCTTTTAGTCTCCTTTAGAAATTTTCTTAGCAAAAAAAATTTGGTTGTCTGTAAAGTCGGTTTACGGACAATAATTTTACGTGATAACGTCATAAGAAAACATTGATGAAAAATTGCATACGTTTATGAATTGCATTGAATTATTATTTATACGATCATTTATATCACTCATCATAATTTCTTAGTCGAAATCGTAACGTAACGTATTATTACTGCACTCGTTGACCGATGCTACTTTATTTTAATGATCAATGAGATTATATAGCTAATCAAACTCTTAGAATGCAAGAATTAAATACCTTATTGCCGCAATTGTTAATGCAACAGTAATAAGCAATGGTACGCACAGTAAATATTCAGATAACTTTATAAATAATAATCGGCAAAACCGCTAACGTCCAGCTGTGTGCTGACGCCATCGCCGCCGACGGAGTGGAAGGGAGATAGATGCGTCATCTCACCCCCGCATGGCTCACATCGGTTGTGTGGTGCCGGTCTCTCTTTCACTCGGACGATGTAGTGGAAGAGAGTTAGATGCGTCGCAAGGCAAACGCTGAGATCGATCTCTGTCACTTGTTCTCGCTCTCGCTCGCACGCATGGGTCTGGCGTAACGTTACAATGTTTTCTGGGACGTGTTGGTAGCCCGCACACCAAATAGGACGTATATCACGTTAAAAAATCAAAATATTAATATTTATAAACGCCATTTTGAGCTTTTTTTGATGTTTTAAAAGATTGAATTTTCATTATACACTTTCATTTTTTAATTGTAAGCGAAAGGTTATAAACAACGTTACGTTTTGACCACTAATTGTTGCTAATTACTTTATACCACCGAATCCCACTCAGGAAACATATGTAGGCTTTGTTCCTATAGGTTTATATTACATAAAATACTAGCTAGCTGGATCAATCACGAAAAAAATCTAAATTTCCAGGACTATAAATCTGCGCGAGACGGCGTTTAATTAACATTTTATATCACAGACGAAACATTGTTCTGAGCTTGTCAGGGTTCTGAAGACACAACAAAACATCAAATTACGCGTACGTAAACCAAATAGAGAGTCACAACACCACGAAGCAAATTTATTAAACCGAATTTCCAAAACGAGATTTCCCCAAACTAGTTCTGTAAACGAGAGTTTTTCTTATGCTAAACGACTAATTTGTCCCGCATCGAATCACCCCCGTTCCCGCCATTTACAAACTCGAGTTAACAGCCTCTCTAAACCCATCCGCTCGTATTTACACACAGTAATTTATTTACATAAAATATTCCCATAATTCCGGAGGCTCACACCTCGCCCGCCTTATTCATCCTAACCAACGTACGTTTGAGCCGTTTATATATATGTACACGTACACGTAGGTATAACTTGGAAGGTACAGAGGATCTTTTTAATTGAAAAGTATATAAAAAAGTTCTTTCTCTGTAGATGCGTTATCCACCGCATCCGGTGTACGTATGCGCGCGTTTTGTGTAGGTACCCTACACAAAAAGGCCCCTTGTCTGATCGAGATGGGGTTAAGACTTCTTTTTAGAGATTTCACGAACCATTATATAGAAAAATTGAAATGTTCTTTGTGCGCCCGGAGCACGACAGCTCCTTTACGATGCTCCCGTCTGATACGCCGGAGAAGATTGGATATTGAAGTAGGTGAAAAGGGGACTGTTACGAGTCCAGCGAAGGGCTTCCCTTCCTCTCCTTTATCCATTACGTTTCAATTAACTACGGAGCGGCGACGGATATTTTCCGCGTTTATTTGTCCTCGGAATGGAATATCAAAGGGACAGTAACTCCGGCGCTCCCTTATTACTCAGTACTTAATTCGATATCAATCGCGAATCCCTTCGGATCTAATCGAAGTTAATTTATCGGTCGGGCGGAAACAATCGTACCGCTTGAATTTCGTAGAGATGCGATCTACGTTCCGTCTCCGTCTCTCTTTCTATAAAAGCGCTTTGATTGACTGATCAATGCCCGCTATGCGAGCATTTCGACTTTTTTCGCCGGACAGAGATCGACTCGGGCAGATATAACAGTGTTGCGGTTTCTATGGAGGAAAATGAGGAAAAATTGGTTCATTACTTACGTTTCTAGAAGAGGACGTATTTTTATTTGCGCTTTAGAGAATGTGATTTGTAGGACATAAATTCTAATGCTTAGTGCTACATCTCTAGCTCTAACAAACGTGACGTGTTGACCTGATTTTATATGAAGTTAAGCACCTGGCTCCTTACTTTCTTTCCTCCGCGGATGGTATTTTCTGAGTTGTCCTTGTCGTCCTGGTGATCCTCTTAATGTATTTTCATCTTCCTGGTATGTCCTTCCTGGTTAGTCTTCCTTCATTGCCGTCTTGGGTCTTTTCCTCTTTGATCTTGCGTCCTCGTCGTAGTCCGTTGCCTTCCTTATTAGTGGGTTCGTGTGCTCCATTGCCTTGATTATCGTCTTCATCGTCCTCTTCTTGATGGTCTTCTTCAGCTCTTCGATGCGTAGGTCCCGTCATTCCTCATATACCATGGTGCGTCCGTCATCCTTCTCATCGTTTGGTTCTGTATCCTCTCCAGTTTCTCCAGGTGCTGCTTGTCCCCACGCTGCTGTTCCGTATGTCATTATTGGTCTTATTCCTGCAAGGTAGATCTTCCTCTTGGTTTCCAGTCTCAGCTTGCACCGTCGTCCCAGTCTGTTCAATCGGTCTTTCGCCTTCTTCTCGGTCCCCTCTATGTGTCTTCTCCATGTAAGTCCTCGGTCTATGTGGATTCCTAGATATCCTACTTCTTCCTTCCATTCCAGATCCTTTTGTCCTATTATGATGTTGGTCCGTCGGTCGTCTCGTCTTAGGTCGTATGTATATTGCCTCTGTCTTTTCCGCGTTGAGTTTGATCTTCCATTTCTTCGGCCATTCTTCCATTTGTTCCACTCCTCTATGTAGGTACTCCGTCGCTTTTAGCCCCAACATGTGACCATTGTACCACCAAAGCTTGTAACACAATTCGTAATAAGCATCTGACTGCATCATAAATCAGGTACAAGTAGGTACCTCTTGTCTGGCATGCATTTTTTAGGTGCCAAATCAACAATTCCAATCTAGAATAACTCGTAAAATATTAACTTACCGGAAACATTTTTTGCTTGAAATTGAGCACTCTATCGATATATTTTGAGGTTAAATATTTTAACTTTTCTCTATGGGATTTTTCCTGTATGATTCAAATTTCAGGTCAAGCGAAGCGGTACTTTAAAATTCTGAGCAAAAACCGTGAAAGAATGGACTATAACTAAGGATTTGAGTTCCGGCATTTCAACGTTACTTTGACGTATTAGAGATCCCTCATCAGGAAAACCTTTTTGGAGGGATGAATTCCTGCCCACTTTGAACTTCGTGTGTGTGTCTGTCCTGACTGTCTGTGTTGTTTTCTTTTTGTGCCTCCGTTAAAAGCCTAGTTTTGTCTATCAGCCATCCAATTTGGCCACCTCAAAACCGGGCCCGGTCCTTTCCGCCGTATCCTCTCTAATCCGATTACCTCGAAAAGGAGCTTTTCTTCTTTCTGATACGTTGATGCACGACGCGACACAATTCCGAGGCAACTTACCGGCTTACTACCGTCTCCATTTTATGGTTATCATAATATTAATGAACTGTTTTTTTCTTGTTGTTGTTGTTTCTCGTGGCGGATTTGTCTTAACATTTTTTCCTTCCTTTGATGGGCCAGGTAATAAATTTCGAGAGCCGCGACGAACTTCATGGGGATTAACGGAAACTTTGATGGTAGTAGTGGGAGCTTAGTTGGAATTTCTTCAATTAAAACGTTTTAGAGAAATATTTCAGAATGGAGTGTCACGATGTCACGCACAGTCACGTTTCGTAAGGTTAGAAATTGATTAAATAAAAATACAAATTTTAGGCAATTAAAGATAACTTTTATCAAATCTCTCTGAAAACTCAGGATAGAAATCGATGAAATAGAAATACAAATTTTAGTCAATTAAAGACATTAATGTTATCAAATTCCTATGAAAACTCAGGTTAGAAATTGATGAAATAAAAATATAAATTTTAGTCAATTAAAGTTACAACTTTCATCTACTTAATCTCTCTGAAAAGTCAAGTTAGAAATTGATGAGATATAAATATAAATTTAAGTTAATTAAAGTTATAACTTTTTCAAATCGCTCTGAAAACTCAGGTTACAAATTGATGAAATAAAAATATAAATTTTTAGGAAATTAAAAAATTTCATCAAATTCCTCTGAAAAACTTAAAAAGTGTCTTTTGTGGAAATTGAAAATTTTTACACCATGTCACTTAAAATCACTTATAAGTTAAGTACATTGAAAGCACCTATCGAGATGACATACTTATAAGTATTGAATTTGAGCAATTTTGACAATGTAACGCACATATTATATCAATTAGGTTAAAATATTACTTTTTGGTGTAAATTTACCATCTATTTAAGGTAAGATTGACTTATGTCACCTGTTAGGTGGTTTTCGTGACACCTAATAAATTAACTTAATAAGTAGCGAAAATGTGATCTAATAGGTGAAAATTGGTGCCGAACATATTTCACCAATTTGCTACCAGTACACTAAAACTTATCAGGTGATATAAGTTCCTGTTTTAGCCATTTGGTAATTTTTTACTTCTGCGATCTTTAGTTGATTTGACTTGTGACTTATTAGGAATCTACTTTCACCAAATTTTCACATCACCTATTGGGTTAACTTAAACGACTTCACCTAAAACACTGAAATATAACTCAATTTCTATATAGGTAGGTGAAATTAACTTTAACTTTAGTGAACAACACCTAAATTGTTAGCTGCGTTATATTCACTAGCTGTTTATTTTATGACATGCATCAATCCATTAGATGCCAAAATAACGTCGTCCTTATATGTCATTTTGACATTTAATCACATACCTTAAGACGTCTAAACCTACCTTAATTTACATGCGGTACATTTCACACTTCAAATCACATTAAGGGCCAACTGCACCGTTGCAATTTATAAGTGATGCTCACCTAAGCTTAACTTAAATTTTTAAGCGTCACTTAAAAATTGTCAACTGCACCGCCAATACTTATCCTGCCCTTAATTAAGCCGCAATTTACTAGGGTTTTTATTTTTGGTTGGTTGCATCTCGTACTAAACAGTATACTCCGTGTTGGTTTTTGGTATTCCGTGACGACTGTCATTACTGTGAGTATGTGTTTTGTCGTGTTTATAATTGTTAATTTATAGTAATCTTCGTAATCGACAGTAATATATTGATAATGGAAAAGAAGAGAGTAAGAACTGCAAACTACACCATGAGTGAAAAAATTTAGTTGATGGAGCTTGTTAGAGATTTTAAAGTAATTATAGAATGTAAGAACACTATATTCATATTCATTCCAAACTTTCAAACACCATACGTAACGTACACAACAAAACACAAACACATAACCACAAATAGGAGGTTAACCAGGCCGGATAGGATCGGATATCCTGTAGGAGGGCGGGACTAGGATACACACACCCTGAGTCGGTAGAGCACGGAGTGGATCAATTGGGGTGAGAGTCTTAGGGAGTACAACCGTGCTCGAGGACCGTGGTTCGGAGCCCACGTTAAGCTGTAGGTCCCGTCCAGTTTAGCCTTGCAGCAAAAAGGAGACGTTAACTACAATTCACACATTCACACACAAAAATAGGAGGTTATGTGTGCCTTATAGTTTAAGCTGATGTTAAGGGGAGGTCTATGTACCGTTTAAATTAAGTGACACTTACAACACTTTAAGCTTCACTTAGATGTTGGTGCAGTTCACTTTAAATTTTAAGGGACACTTAAACTTTAAGCCGAGGTGGTTCAGTTGGCCCTAAGTCAATTAGAGTTCATTACAATCTTTTAAACTCATCTACTTCTTTGACACAGAACTTTTTTAAAAATGTTAAAGGTTATATTTAATTAGATTTTGGTTAGGTTTTATAATAATACACAAATGTGGGCGACATTTCAGTTTACAAATTGTTGTAAACAATGGCTTTAAAAGAAAAATATAGTTATAGTTTAATATATACATACAAAATAAATTTTGTTTCATTTTAAATCAATTTAGAAATTTCCATATAAGTAAAAAATCAGTATGTTTGAAAAAATATATATTGTAATGCGAGACGTAAACAATGCGACACATGTTTACTCGATCCGAGTGAAGCGGCTACTTCACAGGAATTACCACGACGCGTAAAAGACAGCTCCATGAATTCACCCGGATTGTAGTTTACGGAAAGTAATTTAAGACCTTCTGAACATTTCCTACGTAAACATTATTAAAATAACAATCGGGTTCCTTCTAGAATGTTCCAGAACTGTGGACAGAGTATACCTGAAGGTTCTAGATCAGAATCAAGGTGTATATATAAGCGGGCTTGTGATCGAGGAGATGATGAGAAGTAGAGAAGCAGACGTGAACGCGACATACGATCCGAAAGCGGAGCAGTACAAATAAATTAAATAGTGTCTAGTCTAGTGTACAAGTAGCTAAGTGTGTTAAATAAATTAGTGTACAATTAATGTAGATAAATTAGAAAAATAAACGTTACAATATTTATTAACGACCTTTTGTCACAATGCATAAATGAAATTGTCTAGAGCGTAGTTGCATTGCTTATAATTCTATTAAAAAACAAATAATCGTTGAATTTCCCATCAATAACGGTCGAGAAGCAATAAATATACTTTTGTCGAGTTGATTGTTGTTTTGGTGGTTATAGGCTTTCGAAAGTACCTACAAACCAAATGCTATGAGGCGCTCATTTATTACAATAAACTTAAATAGTGTAAAATTGTTGTAACCATTTTAAACCAATTTTTTTGTTAAAAATGATATCTACCAAATTCTGAAATGCTCTTGGCCTATCACAATTATTACAATTGTAACATTTAAATTTTCTTTCAAAACACTGGAACTTCTTACTTCAAACTGCGTGTTTTCCTTAAGCAACTGCTTTTCAATTGGCTTGTTCTTCACAAGTGCCATAAGGTTCTTCGATTATAAAGGCCTGATTGATACTTCTATTGGATCAATCCTGATCAGGTCATAATTAGAGGACCAAAGGTATAGGAAGAGATGGGAAGAGGAAGGAATAGGAGAGAAGAGGCCACTGGAAATACACGCCATATGCTAAATATTTACAGGAACCAGAGAGTGTAATCAATTTTAGCTATATATGTGAAATTTAGTTACCGGACATTAGCGATCTGTAATAAGCTTTAGAATGATCTCACCTCTCTGTAAATCGACTCTATATCTGTCGTCGATACCTAAAAGTATATTTCGATGTTCTGTCCTAAGATCTCCACAAAATTTTTGACGCCTGACGGCGCGAAGACAGAAACGATGTTCTTTACGTCCATCTCAACTCAACTATTGACGGTACCTACTGTAAACATCCTCGAGTCCCGTGAGACCTCCTCTCTTCGAAACTCTGAACGCTTTCCCATAATAAATATCCTTCCTCTTTGAGCCTAGGTTACTCGTCAACAGTTCGTTTTATAATTATTTTTATCTGCGGTGATCGTACTCCGCCGCGATAAAACTTAAAACGAAATCTGTGTTGAAAAATGCCATTCGTCGAGCCAGACCCGGTGCCACTTGCACTCCCTCTTCTTCGGTAATTGATAAGTTGACATTCCTTTGAGAGATAGGAGATCTCGTAAGAGGGACGACGAGGAAGGGACCGTGTTTCCACTTCCGATGTTTGGTCAGCGGGGATGTTTTGTTCGAGTGGCGCCGGGGGCAGAAATGGAAGGTTGATGAGGTCGGATTTGTCGTCGGTATTTGGATATCGTGGGAGGTTGCGAATAAGTCGGGACGGAGACATTTTCCGGTTTCAGACGCTAGTAGTGTTGAAGCTGAGAAAGGACTCCGCACATATTATGTGGAAAAAGGTCTTCCGGTGAAATTTGCTAAAAATTTGGGAAATTGTTCGTTTTGTCCCCCTGATGAAATGTCTCAATGGGGGCCGAAGCTCAAAATGCCCATCTTTAGGCTCTACGGCAATTTTTAGTGGCCAAAACGGCAAAAAGTCATTCTTTTAAATGTTTTGTTTAATAATGGGAAATTGTTCGTTTTGTACCCCTGATCAAAAGTCTCAAATATGGTCGAAGCTCAAAATGCCCATCTTTAGGCTCTACGGCAATTTTTAGTGGCCAAAAGCGGTAAAAATTCATTTTTTAAAATTAGGATTAATGTTTTGGAACAAATGCATGAGAGTTCCAAGTTCATTGAAGGTTATTAAAACCACAAAATACTATTGAGACGGTGTGTATCAAATCTTGTATAATTGTGCATTCAAAAACCCTCTCACACAAATACATATACACACATATAATTAGACATGGACATATTCCTACATAACAGACATACGCATACACGCATACAATTTAATGAAAACTTAAGGGTCTGTACAAGTATTAAACATAATATTTAACAAGCGTGTTCTCAATTATAACAAAAATCAAAACTAGGATCACTTGAATCCTCTACAAATTAACAATTGCCTCACAAGTTTCTATTTCCTCAGTTGTATTATTATCAACATTATTTATCATTATTCCTCATCTTAAAAATTTATATATAAACATGTTAAATTCAATTCATGTAATATAAATGAGGTTAAATTAAGTTGTGACCCTAAAGAGATTAATTCTGGTTGTTTTGGACTGACAACGTTTTAATAAATTAATGTTTTACATAAGCCTCTTATATAAAGCTGAAAATATTAAATGTTTCAAATCTTTGTTATAAATGACAATATATGACAAAAAATATGAAAAAAATATGGTTATAATATAACAACTTTTGGTATTATTGAAAAAAAAATTAACAAAAAATTACAAAGTTGAGGAACAGGTTTCATACTAATTTCAACCAATAGATAGACCTCAAAAAAATTATACTTTCATGACGCCATTTTGGAGGTTTACAATATAAAAACTTATATTTCCACGACCTTTTCATGAAATACAAGTCTACCTAACAATGAGAGCTCTAAATGACCTTTCTTCTTCTCATCCCGCCGTCTCTCATTAATAACGCTGCCCAGATATTTAAATGGCGATACTTATTCAACAGTGTGTTCATCTATTACCAGATTTGCGGTAAGGGAGAATGTCTTGGAGAAGATCATTAGCTTGGTTTTTGAAATGTTCATATACAAACCATACTGCTTGCTATATTGTACTGTACCGAAACGACTGGCCATAAAGATAAGCACCCATCGGAAAGTGTCGCTTCTGGGAAATTCGTAACGAGGAGAATTCGGCGAACTGATGGATTTCCTGAAAGCCGTAGAATATTCGGGAAAGGACGAGATTGTTCTGGAATTCCCATGCGGCATAATAAATAGTTGGCCCGTTAAATAAATGTAAATATAAATTAAGTATTCAGTATTAGTAGTGTAAGTGATTAAAATATATAAATTAAGACAATTCATGTCGTTTGGTGATTTTCGCATACTCAAAACGTTACAGTCCAATATATAATTCATCGTGTATTGCAGATCGTTAAGGTTATCTGCGAGTACAACAGTGGCATATCTGATATCACTTCTTCGGACAGAAAAAATAAATCCCAAAGTTTCCCGAGAACCGAACTCCCTTCTTCGACATGGAGAGATTAACGATGCTCCGTCTGCGGATCGCACAATGACCGCATCGACGTTTCGAGAAGGCGAAACGGATAGGGAATCCATCGGCGTTGAGGGAGTGATTTATACTGTCCGCGAGTAGAAGTCGCCGACATGTCGAAGAATCAAAGGATTTAAGGAATCCCTCATTCAATTTGCATTCTTTTCTCTCGACTTTCAGCGGCTAAAGTGTCGTCCATTGTGCGCGCACGGTAAGTATGCAAAAGAGGTGTAATTGTCGTTGAAATATGGCCGATAGAGACAAAGGGAATAGAAGACGGGGGAAATGTGAGATGAGGTAAAGGTACGTGCGGAATGGGTGGAAACTTGTAATTAAGAAAATGTACGTAGGTACAATTTAAAACCTTTAAAAACTCGGAAATCAAATCACATTCTGACTCAACCCAATAGATATATATATATATATATATATATATATATATATATATATATATATATTCCAAATTTTCGTCTAATATCAAAAGTGAGTGATAAATGGTACAGCAAGTCAGAAAATAACTGTTTTTTTTTATTTAAAGTTTAACATCAAGCCACTCATAATTGCTGAAAATATTGTACTGAAAATCACATTAAGGCAATTTTACTACACTAGACAAGAACCCTTGCACTGAAAGTAGGATCAAAATCTCTTTTTAGTAGGTTTACTATACTCAAATCATTAGAATTTCACTAAAATAGACGAAATTTGGATTTAAATCGTGATAGTTAACATGGTTTAATGGGTATATACACTAATAAAGCACATTAGGCGTCCATTTTAAAAACTGCGAATATTGTTAACTCGACGTTTAAATCTACAAAAGATATGAAAAATGGGATTTTCTTAAGCTAGCTCTGAGCTCTACCAATAAAATTATCCGTTCTTCTCTCTTCTCTCAGGTTGTAACAAAATGGCGATTTATTACAAAAATTCGATCGTAGAATAAATATTTAATGTTTAGGAAAATCTTGAAACGGATTCCAAAAAACAATAAGTGCGAATTGCCCTTTATAGGCGATTTAAACGGGAATGTTATTGGAAATTAATATAAATTCAAAATACAATATACAGGGTGTTAGGGGTTTGACTGCCTTTATTTTAATAGGTGATAGTATTCACCAAAATAAACAAAAAATCCTTTATAACGGGAGTCCTAAAACCAACCGTTTTCGAGAAAAGTCGAGTCATTTTATCAAGGCATTTCAGCACAACTTGGCAACACCGACAAGAAATGATCCGTATACATGTAAACAGCTGTGCGGCGTGTACGATAAATTCGCGGTGTTGCCACACCACGTCATAGTCATTTTATCGAGTTGTATTGATTAGAATTTTTTTTTAATTCTTTATAGAAAAAATTGTTTTGTTAAAATTAAACATAAATACATTGAAATAATACATCTTATGGTCATTTCATGTAAAAAATTATCAGATGAATTTTTACACCTTAAAATTAGAAGTTTGCTAATTTTTTTCTCGAAAACGGTTTGTTTTAGAACCACTGTTATACAAGGTATTTTGTTTATTTTGGTGAATACTAACTATCGCCTGTTCCAATAAAGGCAGTCAAACCCCTAACACCCTGTACAGCCAAATAAATATTTACAGTTTAATACAAGAGTAAAGTACCCTTTAGATACGATTTAGACAAAAGTGTTATTACTCTTGATTATACATATTCGATGGTAGACTAAAAGTTCAAAGTTTGGAAAAAAATGTTGGAGTGGATTTTGTGAAAAATTAAAAAATACAGAGAAATGATAAGAATAAAGTGCCTTTTTGACAAAATTTAGACAAAAATGTTATCACACTTTATATATATATTGTAATTCATTTAAACTGCATTGCATTAAATTGCATTATGGCGGCATTGCAATGCAATTAAATTGTGTCGGCCTAATTTGATTCTATTGATTGCGACGCAATGTGCGATGCGAAAAATCAAAATTCGATTACAAATAAAAAATTGATTCAATTCGTTTTTATTGAACAACCGTTTCGCCCGTAATGACAAAAATCCCATAAAGCAGTTGAAGTTTTTCGTAAATTTTCCAATTTTCCGATTACATTCTCGCTTTTCTAAAAACCTTACTGGGAACATTGCATTTCCATTTCAATCACTTTTAACATTCAGAACGTAGCCGTTCTCAAGTAATGTGCTTACCAACGAACAGCATCTCATTTTATTTATAAAGATATTTATTAATAGAGCTATTCAATATACGTACAGCTTGGAACAGTTAAAGTTGTGAAATATGGTTAGATCAAAAATTGCAATTTTATGTTTTTCTTAACATTTTCTCGATGCAAATACATTCTGACTAGAGAAAAACATTTTTCTCTTACTTCACTATCATATGTCATATCATACTTTTATTAATTTTTGAACAATTTAATGTTCTATATACCAGAAAAACGTGTTGTAAAATAGCCCATAAAACCAGGGCACGGGTCATCTCGTAAGAATTTATCCCGGTCCGCATTTGACCTTCGCCGAGATCGGTCAGCTCGTAAGGATATGGTTCTCAGATCGGTCAACTCGTAAGAGTTGACGTAAAAAATCCCAAAAGGGGGATTGTCGTATTCCTTGCGAGAGAGCAAGGAAAACCCTACGAAACCCGATCGTTATTAACAACAAGCAAGTCTTTCCCGCGTTGACTTTTAATAAAATCCATAACTATCTCGGTTCTCGTCACCGTTCAGTTGGAACGTAACAAACCACCCCCTTATATCATATTCTTAGTTTCAACAAATATTCCAACTACTTCGTTGCAATCATCATCCCCTCGATTATTTATGAGAATCCCCTTACGAGTTGACTCATCCAAAACGACCCTTAAAAAATTTACCTGCCGGTTCGCTTACGAGATGACCGATCTTAGGGTGGGCCATTAAAATTTCTTACGAGCTGACCGCCGCTGAAATACACATTTTCGCTTACTTTGAGGTAAAATTATTTGGGCGCGTTCTAATATTCTCCCAAAAGTTATCCAGAAAAATACATTATTAATATTTTTCAGGAATTTCCATGCATAAAAATTAACCTAAATAAGTAAAAATCTACTCTCTTACTAAATTTCGCGCTGTAAACCTACATAGAGAGAAGAGCCAAACATCAGGCATTTATTGTATTAATTTAGATTTTAATTTTAGATTTTAGATTTAGAATTTAAATAAGATTTAAAATGTTCAAAAACAGGGTTCAAAAATATGATAACATTTTGGTAAATTTTCGTGGAAAGGTTAGTTACTTTGCCATTTCAGGAGTCTGCACGAAGAAGTTGTTATTTGAAAAATATGTTGACGAGTCAAGTTTTCATGTCAGTTTGTTGTAAGAATGCCACCTAATTACACCTCAAATTATAGAATGTAGTAGGTTTCAAGTTATAATGGTTTAAAATGGCCTATAACGGTTTTAAAATTCTCCATGTTATATCTATATATATATCTTCGAAATAAGTTAAAAACAAATTATTTGTTCCGCAATTGTAATAAGAGAAACAATCAAGCATTGCGAAGTGTAGCAATCCTTATGTGATATGAACGAAGTGTGCAATGATCTCCAGAGAATGGACTGTATGTAAATCTTGTCTCCAGGTTGTAAGGCTGAAGACGTTGTTGTAGATTGAAGATCAGGGCGTGAAGTGATCTCTTTGAAGTTCTTGAAGTTCTTGTAGTCGGAGATCAGGGCTTGACGTGATCTCTTGAAGTTCTTGTAGTTTGGAGAGAGGGCGTGACGTACTTCTCCGGCATTTGGATCTGAGGGCGTGTCGTGCAGATCCGGGGTTTTGAGGTTCTAGTAGTTTGGAGAGAGGGCGTGACGTACTCTCCGGGTTGAAGTTTGTTAGGTTTTGGGTTGTCGGGTTAAGTGGCGCGAAGAAAGATCACCACACACTGTCGTTTTGAGCATACTAGGGTATACTGGTTTATTACCAAAATTTCACAAGCTTTTATACATCTTCAAATTACATTGGTTAAATGGCAAATTAAGTTTTGTTATCTTTCGGCGTCCTAGATTGTAATTTCCCTTACGGAGCGCGTTTGTTATCATATTACGAGAACTGGTTTTATGCTTGCGCGACTGATTATTGTTGTAAGATTTTGAAATTATCACTTTGATCCGCGCTCTTTCGTCCACCTAAGCGACTCAGTTGTGTTAATACCCTCTTTAATAGTTATTAATTACTTAATAATTGATCAGCAAGCACACTAGATTATTTTCCTAACTCAGTTGTTCTAATTAATGTTTGATTACTTAATTTGCAAGTGGAAATTTCACCTAAGATGTTTTTAATAACAAGTTGCTCTAATTCCCTATTTAACGGTTATTAATCCCTAATTGAAGAGTATGTTCCCTAAATTCCCTATTAAATCCCTACAACCCTACTTAGCTCTCTTTTATGTTGATCGTAGTGTCAACAGATATTATAAACAATAATTGAAATGACGTTTGAAATAAAATTCAAATTGTGATTTCTGATTCTTGCAACGGCATTTCACAGTTATAAAATTGATATTGTTGGTAATATTTTTAAATTAAGCTTCAATTTTTTTACCTAACACTTTTTGACTTGTTTGAATTTGTTGTATTCCCAAAAATAGTTACAATATGTGCTCATCTGTTTCCAACTTGTCTTTTCTTTTCCAAAAAAGATCCCAATATGTAAATAAAATTGTCAGACGTTGCTTTAGCTTCAACACAAAGGAAATTTCAATAATATAATGACATACACCAAAATTCTAGAAAACAAGAAACCTTTCACTTAAGTCACTAACTGTATTTTTCTGAATTCTCTGGAATAAAATATAAAATTTGTTCTAGCTCGTTCACAGATAATCATGTTTTCATACAATTAAAACCCGTTATATGCCCTTCAACCAACCATTCTACGCTGTAGATGTAGGTGTTACCACCCTTACATATATTTCAAAAATTAACTAATATTTATTAAAAATACAGATTTCGACTTTCTCTAAAAACATAGAGCGACTTTGTAGAATAATATGAGGTGATTGAAAAATATGAGATTTTTAACCGTGTTCCACTAGCTAAAAAAAAATTATTTCAATTATTTACGTAAAAGCACATAACATTTTTTCTATGTTCCGGCACTAAAATGAGGTTTATTAAAGCATTATTTTTGGTAATTTTTGTTTGTTGGGTTGGCAACAAGATGTTCCCTAATGCTGCCTGATGTCTGCCAAACCAAAATTAAAAATAAATATGGCCGCCGCGTCGATGGAATAGTATGCAAGTGTTGATTATAAGCTAGTCGCTTCTGTATTTTGAAAGGAGTATCATAACATATAAACATGATTTCGATTACATTTAAATCCATTAAATTAAATTTGAAAATGGTGTGAAAATTGACAGATGTCTAGGACACAGCAGTAATACCAACTTAAATGTCACGATAAAAAAATCCCCTGATAAGAAATTTTAAATTATTTAAACATAAAGAAAAATGAAATGGAAGCAGGAACATAGAAAATGTAAAGTACTCGTTCCAGAAGACATTCCAAGCTTTCGTCTCGTCTTCTGCAACTTGTACTTTAAACTACCATTTATTTCCCAAAAAATTGAATTTCGCGCTTTTTTTCAAAAAATATTATAACCTGAACAACTTAAAATAATGAAGACGTTTTCTACAACGAAAAGAACAGAATCAGATATCGGCTATAAACTGAAAATTAATTAATTAAAAGCATAAAGTACCTACTGAGAGAAATTTTTGTTTCTTAAAGGGCCTGTTGGCAGTAACTTTGTTTAACAAAGATGTCCTAATGATGCAAATTTTTGGTAAGAACTACTGAAAGTAAAGGGACGAAATGGATTCAACCCTTAATATTTGGGTCAACAGAGAAACAAAACTGCAAAACTTCGAGCTCCAAATCGTGTCTCACCAAAGTTAAAACGAGAATTAACCCCAAAACTCTTACATTATTTTTCTAAATCCATTTTTTTCATCTACGGAAATTACACTAGATTGGACGATTCCGCGGCTGCCTCGAACGAAACAACCCAATTTAACCCGCACAGCAATCCGAATTTACAAAAAGTTAAGCCAGTTGTATTCTCGGAACACAATCAAAACTTACCAAAAGCAATTTTCTCCTTGTAACGATTAAAAGTTATTAAACCGCACGAGTGGCAATAAGCCAAATGAACGTGCATAACTGCGGTTTCACAATGAGCTATAAAACGAGTCGCAACTAATTTTTTAAAAAAAAGGCGACGTCGTAAGATATCGAAAATGTACAAATAGCAATATAAACAGTCGTTACGAGTGAGGACGCGAATTGGAAAGACTTAAGAAACGCCATAAAAGGTGAAGTTTCAGAGCCTATAACTTTATCGGTATATGAAGTGTTGACGATAATAAAAGAGTTTAAAAACTCTTTACCGTTAAGACGGATGGGGAAAAGAGAATTTAAAAAACAAACGAGTAAAATCTCACAACCTTACCGTTTTTCAAAAGACCCGAAAGACGCAAATAACTCCTCGGATTATCCCTTACCATCGAAATTATCAACGCTCGAACATCTCACAATAAAAATGCCAAAAAGATAAATCGCAAATCCGCCAGGAGTTATTTTCTTTTGAGGCATCTCCGTATAAAAATAGGAAGAATGGCCGGATTAATCCTTCCTTTATTCGTCTATTGTGGCTCGTAATTTCGACGGGCCTTTGTTTGAGATTTTTTCCACATCCAGTTCAGCCTGATACCTCCGCACAAAAAGAGAAGGTAAGTAAATCGAGCTTTCAGCGGTACAGGAAGACGTTAGTCCTGATTTGTCAAAATATTTACGGGATTTACGAAGAAGGAAACAGAAATATCCACAATTCATCACTTCAGACGTCGAAACGTACCACTTAATAACAGCGATTTTCATCAGTTTTCCACACTAAACGTGCGCTCTTTTGAAATTTGTGTATTGAAAGATCGCTGTAGCTAATTTAAAAACAATGTTCGATGCTTGACAAATCAAAGCTGTAGTTTACGGTTTCGTTCACAGTTTAACGGACTATGTACGTTTACGGACGTTGTCTTTTGAATTTTTATCTTCGTAAATGAGGCGGCTAGCAGAACTGATTCGCGTTAATATTAAAACGGCAACAGAAGGTAAAAGGAAAATCTTGAGACCATTCACAACGAACCGGCTTTTTAGGTAAAACGGTAGTAAAATTTGTTTTACTAAAAGTACCGTTGTCTTAATAATTGATGTAAAAATACGCGTAAAACTTATATAAAAGAAAAATGACAATTATAAACAATCTTACAATTGTTTATAAATTTTACAATTTTGTATTTAATACATTGCTTCAAAGATTGCATAGTACTCTACATGTGCCTGTACACAGAGAGGCTTTTACTTATAAACTAAAAGACTTACAACCTAAATAATAAACTTATTTTTTGTATGTTTTTTTTTTATTTATTTAATATACATATATATGGTACGTTCCACGCCGAATTTAGATTTTTTTTTAGATTTGGCCCAAAATCAACTAAAACGGTCCTTTTGGGCCCCCGAAACTACCCCTAAATTTTTAGGGCCCCAAATGGAATAGAACTCAAGTTATGGACAATTGAAAGTTGAAATTTTCAGGTTCAGCTCCAAAACCAAAAATATTCAACCATCCATAACTTGTAAAAATACCAATTTTTATGAAAAAAGTTTTAAACAAAAGTTGTTGGCAATGCTTTAAACTTTTGGAAACTGCTAAAAAAGAGTTCATCCGACATGGTTCACTGTTGACGAGTCTTGGCGCCATTAGTCGTCAGGCCGCCAAAAAAAAACATTATCAGCTTTCCTTACCAAAAAAATGAGGAGCGTAGCTAGATTCGATACAAAACTTTTAAGCCCAAACAAAAGTTAGCCAGACCTAAGGGCTCCGAGAAAAAAAAATGGTTTTCAGGTTCAGCTTCAAGACCAAAAATTTTCAACCATCCATAACTTGTAAAAATACCCATTTTTATGGAAAAAGTTTTAAACAAAAGTTGTTTGCAATGCTTTAAACTTTTGGAACCTGCTAAAAAAAAGTTCATCCAGCACGGTTCACTGTTGACGGGTCTTGACGCCATTAGTCGTCAGGCAGCCAAAAAAAAAAAACATTATCAGCTTTCCTGACCAAAAAAATCAGGAGCGTAGCTGGATTCGATACAAAACTTTTGAGCCCAAACAGAAGTTAGCCAGACCAAAGGGCTCCGAGAAAAAAAATGGTAAAATCCGGCAAAAATCCCTTGATATCAAAAAAATTCTATTGAGCCCCCAGAAATCCACTGTTTGCAGGGTCAATATCAAACCATGAGCGACATTTTTTCTAGAAGTTGACTGGGGATCAACATCACTAAGGTTGGCATGCTATTTTCATATAAATAGAGCATTTTCCAAGTCCCAGGCGGGTCAAAAACTCAAAATTCCTTAAAATACTTGAATTTTGAGCCCAGACGACTTCGCTTGACGCATATTTTTTATCCAAGAAGCGACTCTCACCCAAATTGTTGCTCTTGTTGATGTTCTTGAAGGTCCACAACGGTTGAAGACAACGCTAAAGCAACCTTCCACAAGCATTGTTCTGGAAATTTGAATTTTCAACACAAATCTTCAAATTTGGGACCAGCCCTTAGGTCTGGCGAACTTCTGTGTGGGCTCAAAAGTTTTGTATCGGATCCACCTACGTTCCTGATTTTTTTGGTCAGGAACGCTGAATATGTTTTTTTTTTGGCGGCCTGACGAATAATGGCGCCCAGACCCGTCAACAGTGAACCGTGCTGGATGAACTTTTTTTTAGCAGGTTCCAAAAGTTTAAAGCATTGCAAACAACTTTTGTTTAAAACTTTTTCCATAAAAATGGGTATTTTTACAAGTTATGGATTGTTGAAAATTTTTGGTTTTGACGCTGAACCTGAAAACCATTTTTTTTCTCGGAGCCCTTAGGTCTGGCTAACTTTTGTTTGGGCTGAAAAGTTTTGTATCGAATCCAGCTACGCTACTGATTTTTTTGGTCAGGAAAGCTGATAATGTTTTTTTTGGCGGCCTGACGACTAATGGCGCCAAGACTCGTCAACAGTGAACCATGTCGGATGAACTTTTTTTTAGCAGTTTCCGAAAGTTTAAAGCATTGCAAACAACTTTTGTTTGAAACTTTTTTCATAAAAATGGGTATTTTTACAAGTTATGGATGGTTGAAAATTTTTGGTTTTGGAGCTGATCCAGAAAATTTCACTTTTCAATTGTCCATAACTTGAGTTCTATTCCACTTGGGGCCCTAAAAATTTAGGGGGAGTTTCGGGGGCCAAAAAGGACCGTTTTAGTTTATTTTGGGCAAAATCTAAAAAAAAAAATCTAAATTCGGCGTGGAACGTACCATATATATATATATATATATATATATATATATATATATATATATCTTTACTTATTTTGAAATATTTTTATAATAATTGTTGTATAACCCATTCCTTTAGTTTATTTTTTCTTAATTTCTTAAATTTTTTCAAGATCTTTAGCTCATTTGGTAAATTGGTAAAACTTTTCATTGATACATAATTGTAATCTTGTAATGATAACTAATATTTTTCAATGGGTATAACAAAGGTCATAAGGGTACAAACTAGGTGAATCGGCCCTAGAAAGATATTTAGATGATGCTTTGAGGATTCGTAGGTACTAATGAAATAATAAGATTCTGAGAGTGTCAGATTCTTAACTCGGTCGGGGTTTCTGAGAAAAAGCTAAATATCTAAAAATCAGAAAATATTTTTTTTTCTCGGGATCGACTTAACCGATTGATCTAAATTTTTAATGTGTCTTGGGGCTGATAGTGGCGTCTAAAAACAATAACAGCTACATAGCTTCATAACAACTTTGAAAAAAATTTCTTTTAATTTAAATTTTTAACTATGATAACGCGAAATGTAAACAGCACCGTGAAATGTGTTTACCCTTATCGGACGGCGGCTTTCCTTAATGGAACGACGCCACGCTTAATTGAGTCCCGGCAACATCTTATTAAGGAAGAATGATTTATTACCTTCTGGACGTTTCTACATAAAAAAGAAGGTTCGAGTTATTTCAGGAACCATCTTGAATACAATTGGATAAGCGGGCTTGCGGTCGGAGAGAGGAGATTAGACGTGAAGCCGCGAGTGAATAAACAAGCCAAAAAACGGACAAGCGAGAGCGTATAAATAAATTAATAATTAAGAGTGCGATATAAATTAATTAGTTAGGAAATAGTTAAGATAAATTAAGTAGTGTGTAGTGTAAAATTAGGACAGTGTAAATAAATTAGAAATAAACGTTACAATATGTATGATTTTGGTACAATTATGAAATTATATTTTTTCCAAATATTTTTGTTTTTCAAAATTTTATAAATGGTACGCCACGTTAAAAAAAATTAGAAACAGTTTTTTGGTCCAAATAATTGATTTTTCTGGAATGTTTTAACATCTAAATCAATAGAAACTGAGCTTATTTATTTACTCAAAGTAAAATCAATCTGTTGGTTAAGTACAGTGGCTTTGCTTCAAGCTAAACTTTGTGATCAGCCTCACATAATCAGATGATATTTAACTCTTCGCTTAAGCTAATGAAAGCCGTTAATTGTTACTAATAGTACCATTACTATATTTTATTAAATCTCTGTTGAAGCCCCTCATCCGGACATCTTTTTTTCCCGCTTAAGCCAGGTAGCCGCCTTAGAGGCGACCATTAACGACGTATTAGTCAAACCTTCCTAAATATTCATAAATTAAACGATCGGCCTCAAAGATACCGCCTTCGGGTCCCGCGCGCACAAAACTACCAACTTATAATCTGTTCCAGATAATATTTCAACTACAGTAGTCGGACGATTATTGTTCGTTTATTTATCTATAAATTAGAGTTGTATTATTTTTTAATGATCGTCGTTTTGGGATGGAGATTATCGAGCCGGGTTGATTAGACGCGTTTAATGGGTCCCCGTCTAAATATGAACGAGTGGCTCTGTTGTGATTAATAACGTCGAATAAACGGATGTAATTAAGGCGCGAGATGAACTTTTCGGGGGTCCTGTCGGGTCGCGGCTTACGATAAGTTTATGGGACACTTTTGGGGGCAATAAATGAATAACAAGCGGCTTGTGCAACAGAATATCAGTGGAATTAAGTATTTATTTTATACACAATTACAAGTTGCACCATAACGTAATGATGGCTCCCGACTTCCAATTAACTTAGAATAGACATATTAAAAGAATAGTAATGCGATGAAAAAATTATTTAACCAACTGCAAAGGTTAAAAATGTTGTATGATAACACAAGTTATATTATGATAGTTAAGATATGATACCAGCGTATTTAAACTGAAAATGTCTATGCACGACACCAACAAAATATCTTGTTGCATTGCAACAATTATGTTTTATCAATGAACTCATTATGATATAATGTTTACTGACAGTTTTATTTTTGATTCCAGTTAGGTTCATGAATTATTGATTAACTAATTTTTTCTCTTTATAGTATTTTTTCTTTTTTGTTTATAAATTCGAATTGATTTTTTGATCATATTTCTTATAATTTGGGGTGTGATTTGTTGTCTCTTTCAATAGTAATTTTATCTATTTAGATTTGTGTATTAATGATTTTGCTAAAGGAAAAATTATTAAAGTACAATTTTTATACAAATCTATTTGTTCCCATTGTATAAGTATTATTACTGAGTTTAATAATGACCTTTTTTTCCTATAAATATATTTTTGTTTTATCTCTTTTTTTAAATTAGCTTAATTCCTATTCTTATATTAATTATCATTGGGTGGGGTTATTAACGCGAGCGTTTAAAAGCTAGTTTATATCTATTACTTTTTACCATATTATTTTTCCTACCTATAATGGTAATAATTTTTTAATGCTATGTTATAAAATAATGTTGGGAGATTAAATTATTATAAACTTGATTTACAATCGAATTTTTATTATTTTGTTTGTATGAATATAGGTTTTGTGTAAAAATTCCTTATATTTTTTACATTTATGATTACCTAAATTTCATGTCGAAGCTCCTGTTTCAGGATATTACAGTTAGGGGACTATAGTTTAATACGATTTTTAAATTTTTTTGATTTAATAGAATTTGCAATTAGATTATTAATTATACTAGGTAGTACTTTTTGGTGAAGTGTTGATTTCATTAATTTGTTTACGTCAGAGGGATATCAAATCATTAATTGCTTATTCATCTGTGGCACATATGAGGTTAGTATTAAGGGGGCTTATTAACGTTGCCTAATTGACGATTTAATCATTCTTTAATTTTGATATTATGACATGGTTTATTTCACCTGGTTTATTCTGTTTAGCTAATATGTCATATATGGGCGGTTTAATACCCGAAGATTTTATTTAAATAAGGGATTAATTAATTTAATTCCTACATTTTCATTATGATGACGTTTGTTTTCAGCTTGTAATATAGCTGCTCTTCCTTCATTAAATTTATTAGGAGATATTTGCCTTATTAACACAATTATTTCTTATAATAGGTTAGCTATGATTTTGTTTTCTTTAGAGCGGCGTACTCATTATATTTATATGCTTCTTCTCAGCATGGTTTCGTTGGTTCTGGAAGATATTATTTTTCAGCAGGTTATATTCGTGAATATTTACTTTTGTTATTACATTGGCTGCCGTTTAATTCCTTAATTTTAAAGGCCGATTATTAGTTTAAATTATACCTAAATAGTTTATAAAAAAAAGTTAGCTTGTAGAGTTAAAGAAACAGAATATTGTAACGCGAAATGTAAACAGCAGCGCGAAACGTATTTACTCTTACCGGACCTCGGCGGCCATTTCAAAGCGCTCCGTTAATTGGGCAGTAAAAACCGTCTTGAACGTTCCGACAACATCTTATTAAAGAAAGAATGATTTATTACGTTCTGGGCGTTTCTAGATAAATATTATTTGGGAAAGGAATGAACTGGAATCATCGCGAATACAATTGAGATATGTATATAAGCGGGCTTGCGGTCGGAGAGATTAGATTAGACGTGAAGCCGCGAGTGAATAAACAGTGCGAAAAACGGACAAGCGAGAGCGTATAAATAAATGAATAATTAATAAGAGTGTGATATAAATTCATTAGTTAGGAAATAGTTAAGATTAATTAAGTAGTGTGTAGTGTATAATTAGGACAGTGTAAATAAATTAAAATAAACGTTACAATATGTTTTAGGTAATTAATACTTGTTTATTTTACTCTTATTTTCTCTATTTCATGTCATTTTTATTAATTCTTTGCTGTAGCCTTAATTATCTAAAATAGAGATATTTCCTAGATTATGGTTGTTTTGACAACATAATTATATACGTATTAATAACGGTAATTGCAATAAAAATTGTAATAATACAACACGTTTGCATTTAAGCAGAGAACAAAGGTAAAGTAGATGCCAATTAAAATGAATAAAAGTGAAATAATGGCATAAAAATGAAAGTAATTACGAATTCGTATCGCTAAAGATTTACCACGAACTTTGGGGGGCAACAAGCAATCCAAATCGTTATATGTAACTATTTGCAATAAAAATATAACATTTAAGAAAACATATATATAACATTTTCCTTATCACAACTTCGACAAAAATTATTTTGAAGGCTCTTTTAAGAGTTCTTCTTTAAACACTTCTCTTCATTTTGATAGCAGTAATTTAAATTTAAAAATCGCATCATTTTTTTAAATAATGGCGTTCTAAGTTAATTTCAACACAATTACCTAAAACGTCGTGCTAAATATTATCGTTATTTAAATTATAGTCTCTCCCCAGGTGACCTATGAAATGTTCCCAAATTCTGATTATACTAGTAGTATTCAGTAAGCATCATTTTGATTGTCAGATTCTGATCGAAATTATTAGTCATTTTTATATGATCTTTGTGTTCAAAATACATATCGTCGACTTCTCACGTAATTAACTCTGATATAATCGACTACCGGTTACAATTGACTTTGTTATAGTTCCGTACATCAAAATAGGGAAATCAAGCTAAAAGTTCTCAGTTTTAACTAATTCGGCCAATGCCAACTTTCGGATATAATTAATCAGATTTGGATTTTCAATATTTGTGGCAAAAACGAAAGGGGATGATTTCCTCGCGCTGTCAGTGAAATATAATTTTCTTACAGAGACAGGAAAATTTGATTTTAGTTTTTCCAAACAACAAAATTATCATAATTTCAAAACTGTTTCAGTTAGCGAATTAAAACTTCGTTACAGAACTAAAATGCAGCATCTCCTTTAGCAGTCTTGCGAGTTTTATCACGAATTAACAGTCAAAAGTTTTTATTTTAAAAAAAGAAAGTTTTAGTAACTTGCAATTTTTGTTCCAAAAAATGTCCAAAAGTGGATTATTTAAATTTGGGTCATAGAAGAAAGGGGCTGATTTCCTTGTGCTGTAGGTGAAAAATTTCATGAAAAATATGTTTACCCACAGAAATATGAAGTATGTAGGTACTAAAATTTGATTTTAGTGTTTTCCAAAAAAAATTTGGCATTTTAGAAACTATTGATTTTGAGAAATCAAATTTTGCTACATAACTAAAATCCACCCCCTTTATCTGTCTTGTGAGTTTCGTTGCGAATTTTAAGTTTCACTTAGTTAAACGTTAAGTTTAGTACATACTGTAAAGGTACGACTTGCCGAAAACAAGTAAACACGTCTGGGACTGCCCGGGTTTCACGAATTCGTTGTAGAAGCAACGGGAACAAACTAGTAAGGCCGAGACGCTTCGATTCCCCGAAAACCCGAGGAGAAATTCGTGGAACTATCTGGAAACTTCCAGAAGGTTCCTACCTGCCGTATACCTATATAAGGAATGCCGTACCCAAGACTGGCAGTTGAAGAATCGGAGCGTAAACATTTCGGGCAACGAACGCGAGACTGGCGCGCTAAATAAATGAACATCTGTGTGTGAATATAAATTAAATGTTAGATTAATGAGTGTTGTTACAGAAATAAATTAATTACGACAAATCGCGTAGTGTTTAGTTTTAGTAAATAGTAATAACGTTACAATACTTTATATCTACAATAATATGTAAATATTACAATAAGTAATACAATATATATATATAATGATATTCGTAAAATAATAACAATAATAAAAAAAAATAACAAATCTTTTGAAAGAAGTCCATTCTCGAAGATGTGGGTAGTATTATAAAGGAAAGAAGTCTCAAGGGCTAGGCTCGTTGATTAAAATAAGATCTAAGGTGGTTTCAGATTTTAATGAGATATGCTTCAGACATGGCAGTATCCATCTTTAGTCATGAAAACAAAAAAGTTTGAGTAAAGCAAAGTACTTGCAGTTCAAAACCAAAAGCGTAACAAACAGGAGTAAAACATCCTTAAGAATGGGGCAGCACAGTAGTCTCCATTAAAAAAAGTCAGATAAAATTACATTACATCCTTGAGGACTGATTCGGAAAATGGAGTATTCAGGAAGAATTATAAAACATGTGTTAAAACTAATACAGTTAAACAAATTATATATCAACAAATTTCTCCATTTTTAGGTTAGGTATAGAAATAAAATAGAATGTCGAAGTGGCCAGATATATCACAGAAACTGGCTTTTTTATTGTAGACAGATCATGGGCATCATGGCTAGTAAAATTGGCCAGAATATGTTCATATACCTAACAGAATCTGAGCATTTTAGTGTAGACAGATATAAAGGTTGGCAAAACCGGCAAGAATCTGGCCATATTATGTACCTGGACAGAAATTCTGCTCGCGAATCGAAGCTTCTATATTGGCGTCATATTATGTTTTCTCTAGAGTAAAATTCTTGAACAAACTATACGAAAATGTGTAATGCTGTAGCTATACATACTGTGTATAATACATACGATTTTTGGAGGGTAGAAAATATAGGTTCTCCCACTCTCACCCTTTCTCTCGTATTCTGGGTACGTCACGGTGATTCGACAACCTTTTATCACCCACGAGCACGATGTTGCCGCTATCGATGTTAAAGACGTAAAGCTGTAAAATCGGTCGTGAAGAGGCGACGTTGCCGTTCACGCGGAAAAGTCGTGAAAGTGTCGAATTGTGTTGGGAAGTGAAGATTCGCAACACAATATCGCGTAGTTTGTGAATTCCCACTTGTTATTTTTAATGGATCATTAGATCAATTTATTTTAAGCAGATTTAATGTTGAGATAGTTTCTCTTTAAATTTATTAGTACGTTCTTCGAGCTAACATCAATTTCAACATACATTTATAATACTTTTTCCACTCTTATCAAGATACTAAAGTTTTGTAATTCTGTGTAGAAAGTGATTTGGTTCTTAATCCCTTCGTTCATATTGCTATTGTCACAAATTTTATTACTTAATCGATAATACCATCCGCCCACGACGTTTGTGACAAATTTGTCGTTAAATTTAGTTATTGGATCTAAGATCAAAGGGAATTTAAATTTCGTGCCATATTGATGGATTGTAATAGAAGTTACGTCCCTGATAAGTTTCCTCGAAATTGTACGTTTCACTTTATTTCAAAAGTTCCGTACTCGTAATGAGTCAACTGTAATTATCTCGTCTCAACCCTTATTTATTCTTAAGCGACCGACTTGTGAAGTAAACTTCGTCGCTGAAATACGAATCGAAAGAGAGGGACACCCTCCCCCTCCCCCTTTTCTCGATCCCAAATTAACCCTCGCGTCCCGCTACCTTGTACATTTCGCACCCCGTTACACGTCCCCGTTCTACCCTTCCGCGAACCTCTCATAATTTTAAATTGTTATTAACACTACAGACCGGCTCACTAAATTCCGGCGCCGATCTCATCGCAAACACGTCCCGGTCTAATCCTTGCGGAACACCCGCAATTCCCACCAGCAGCCGCTCTATTACGTCCATATAATCTCGCTCAAATAAGGGCGCGCACTAATTGTGAACCCCCTCGGTTTCGGCGGGGCACATCAAAAGCGTCCCCCCAAACGAAAAATTTCGCCGAACAGGGGAAACCGGGAGTAACGAGCGGGAAACGGGGGCCTTTGATCTCCTAAGGGATCGATATCGCAACATTCTGGCCGCGTGCATTCGGAGAGGAGGCCCCTCCAGATGCAATATGATGATATTAAATTTTTAAGGGTGCTCCGGGAAGGGGGACGCGCCCGCTTTAATAAAATGGGATATTTCGGGAGGTATAAATCTCGAGGACGATTCGAGTACTCATTGCTTATTTAAGGTGGAAGCTGCATCGAGTCTTATCTACTAGTGTAGAGGCTAACTTGAATTATTTATGCGATTTCGACGCCTCGAAAACTCTAATACGGACGACATCGGCGGAAATGAAAAACGAAAATGGCTAGGAAGCAAACGGAAAAGCTAAAGTTTGTCACTTTAACATACTCTAATTATCATCACGTAAACCTGGAACGGAACGTCCTTCCCAAGCACCGAACCTTTAATGTGCTTCCCATCAAGTTTCGTCAGGTATAGGATACTTGATACTTGAAAATTAAAGTATTTTTCACGCTGATGCTATCGTAAATCGGCTCTTATATGCATAGTTACGTAGCATGAACATTGCAAATAACATTCGTGTATTAATTTTCCTTGTCAGTCAACTTATGGCAGAGTGACGTACGTCCAAACCAAATCAAACATTTCATTTTTTCAGCAATTATGAGGAAATTTTCAACGGCAGCGTGAAAAATCTAATAAGCCACACGGAATGTATTGACTGTTAACATCCTCGGCAAGTGACAAGCCTCGGCTCGTACACACTTGCCTCGAATGGTAAAACGTCTTTACATTCCTTGTGACTTAAATAACTATTAAAACACTTGTTGAAATTTGGAACTAAATGACAGCGTATTTTTCAGGTAATCGACTTAAAATTTTTAAAAGTAACGCGGGAAGGATAGAAAAATCGAACGTTCACGCCTGGGTACTGCTCGTCACATTTACTTGAAATTTGGCAGGCGAATGTAATTCAAGTTCTAACTAACAATACGGAAAATTGAAAATTATTGACCGAATATGAAGAAAATGGCAACGATTGGAGTTTATTGTTCGGCTTAGCGCGGCAACTTGGCAACAAACGGCCGACAAATAACAAACACAAACGTGCTCAATGTTCTTCACATGTGTTCGTTGTATTAGTGCCATGTTGCCATGTTTACATTTATATGTACAACATTTATTCATTTGTGTGCGTTCTCTCTCATTTCCCAAGAACCAATTTCAAATAAACCCTTGTAGTCCAAAAGCAAAGAAATAACTTCTTTGTTTTTAGATATTTTGCTTGCTCGCAGTCTTGTCGGGTAAAATTATCACCAAATCAATGCAATCAGAGGGCAGATTAGAATAAATTTTTTTCATTATTTGTGCCATTCAATATCCCTACGTTTCGTTACAAACTCCATTAATAAATTGTGTATTTTACGCCTTCTAACCTCAATACTACCATGAGATGTTCCTAAAGTTACAACTTAGGAGCAAATATTTAAAACGATATTGATAATATATCACCTTATTCATGTCATCTTAGGCATAACAATATATTAATTACCAATAACTTAATTTTTCTAAGATTTTATTTAACGTCACATGTATGTCTGTCGGTCCGTCCCACGCGATTCTATGGTGTAATGTAATGTAATGTAAATGTAATGTAATGTAATGTAATGTAAACTCCTTTTGTTGCGAACAGTTTGTTTGGGTAAAATTTTTTTGGGAAGTACTTACATGACGCATTGTTAATTTAATATGCAGACATCGAGTAAAACATATTAGAAGGATTTTGAAAGATTGAATTTTGATATGCATATCTGTTATAAATATACAATAAATTACTATCACAAAACCATGAATACAGCATTTTATCGCGTTTAATCTAAATGTGATAAAACCAAAATAATTTTTAGACCTAGATTTTATTGGAACTTTAGTTCCTTTTGCCAGGGATTGGGGAGCGAGGGTAGTCGCGCCGCAAAAAATCTGACCGTTAAATGGAATGCGTTACCGGAAAGCGTTACTGGAGCGCGTTACTGGAGCGAACGCTGCCGAGCCGCTACGAACGCTGCCGAGCCGCAGTGACTGTACTATGAACAGTGGCTCGGGGGGGGGGGGGGAGAGGGGGGAGTGGGAGAGAGTGGAGGAGTGAGTGGGGGGTGAGGGAGAGTGGGAGAGAGAGAGAGAGGGAGAGAGAGAGAGGGAGTGAGTGGGAGAGAGAGTGGGAGAGAGAGAGAGGGGGGAGAGGCAACGATATTCCATTGCCTTGCTTATAGAATCAATGCTGTGTATTATATGCAATGCCCGTCTTACTGTCGCTGTTTCACGTTAAACATTACAAAGTTTTATTAAGAAGTAATTAAAAAATATTGCTCATTAATTAAAAGGAACTAAAGTTCCTAACGCGTGTCCCGCGACACGTTTCAGGTTTTTTTTACCGGCTGTAAGTATACTTGAAGTTATATACTTTAATATAAGTACACTAAAAAAGAACACATTTTGTCTTAGTAATATGTAATATTAATTTATTACGTGACAATTAAACTAAAAAATAAAATCGTGCGGCACGAATTACAACTAAGTTCAGTGAATTACAGTTAGGATGAGCGTACCACGATGTAATGTTTGATTGGAATATTTAAATTAAATTGACTAAATTGTATTAAATTTAATACATTATAATTGTATATTCAATTCAAATTATTATTTAAATGTATTACTAAATTTACCTTATTCAATTTATATTATTTTTATTATTATTATTATTATTACTATTCTCTTTTTAATACTTAAAACTTAAAGCATATGATTTTAAGTTATGTCTAAAAGACTAAAAAGACTAAAAGACTTTTGCATACTACAGTAAAAACAATTAAAAGGATAGATATTTCTAAACTCTAAAGTAATTTTAGTTATCATATATTGAGACAATATGTTCATCTTCTAAAGACGTACAATGATGCCATTTCTCAATAAAGTTCAAAATAGGAGGAAAAATATGTTTAGACAGTAATTATGATAACCGTATTAACATGTCTTTTCAAATTAATTATATTAATAAAAATGAATGTTCTTATTGATGGTATTGGTCTTTATTAGATGTATTGAATTTAATATCACAGGGTAAAAATTAAAAAAAAAATGTTTGGGACACGACAGAAGCTCTTTATAAATTGTAATTAGATTTACAACAAAGGACTTCTGAATTGAAGATAAAAACTATTAATGCATTTATTAAATTAAAAGGAATTTCCTCTCCACTCAACATAATTGTATATTACGAAAAATGCCCCTCTAACTGAGGGAAAATCTGAAAGGCTTTTGATGGCCGTTCTACAAATTAAGAAACTTTCAAAACAATTTGTGAGTCTTTAAATTCTCCTTTTACAGAAATGCCAAAATATTGTTTTGAAAGAATTATTATTAGGGTGACGAAGTTATTTTCACGTTATGTAGTAAATTATGTTAAATCTGAAATCAACCTGTTGGCGGTTCTCCATGGGGGAACCGCCATGTAGGGGAAAAACCGTGACATCAAATTAATAATGATAAAATCCCATTTTAACCGAAACTTATGTCAAACTGTCTTTATTATTTGGTTCGACATATTTGTGCGAAATCACATTTGAAATATTAATACAAAAACCATAACCAGAAAATTAAAAGTTTAAAAAAGGTGTCCAAATATACTTTAAATTTAATAAAATGGAGAAACAAAAATATATAAAAACCTGAAACGTGTCGCGGGACACGCGTTAGGAACTTTAGTTTCTTTTAATTAATAAGTAATATTTTTTAATTATTTCTTAATAAAACTGTGTAACGTTTAACGTGAAACAGCGACAGTAAGACGGGCATTGCATATAATACACAGCATTGATTCTATAAGCAAGGCAATGGAATATCGTTGCCTCTCCCCCCCCTCTCTCTCTCTCTCTCCCACTCACTCTCTCTCTCTCTCCTCCACTCTCCCTCACCCCCCACTCTCTCCTCCACTCTCTCCCACTCCCCTCTCCCCCCCGAGCCGCTGTTCATAGTACAGTCACTGCGGCTCGGCAGCGTTCGTAGCGGCTCGGCAGCGTTCGCTCCGGTAACGCTTTCCGGTAACGCTTTCCGGTAACGCATTCCATTTAACGGTCAGATTTTTTGCGGCGCGACCACCCTCGCTCCCCAATCCCTGGCAAAAGGAACTAAAGTTCCAATAACAAGATTATTTGTAAAGATATTTTTTCTATTTTGTTTTACTGTATTACATTTATTCAACTCCATTTTAACAGATGAAGATTGCAAATAAATGTTTGTTCCATTTTTCATTTATTTCTTATTCAGATTTAATAATTTATTTTACAACAATTAAAAACAAAACTTTTAGTACACTACTTATTATTTTAGAATCATCACAAAAATAGACTACAGGCTAAAAAAAGTAAGACTAACAAAATTTGTCAACGGTGTACAAAAATGGGAAGCTAAACTCAGCTTAAATTCCTTAAGGATGCTTAACCTAGCGTCTAGTGTTTATTGCTTTTGTTGTATATTTATTTATTTTATTCAATTTTGCCATATAAACTGACGTTTATTGACGTCAAACCGAACCTATAAAGTCATTGTTTATTTCGTTTATTTAGGCAGCGGATTAATAGTTCTTTATTCAATTTTGCCGTATAAAGTGACGTTTTATATGTTTAAAATTGTTTTCGTCGTTGTCAAGGTTGCGGCACAGAAGTTGTCATCTTGTCAAATTTTCTCTTCAAAATTACTCCGCTGAACTTCAGTTTATATATGGCGAAATTGAATAAAACGTTGTAATACACTCGCGGATACAATGAACGTTTAACTCGCGACATTAAAGCGCTTGCGGCTGCGCCTCGCGCGCGTTTAAACCTATCGCTCGTTAAACGTCCATTTTATCCGCTTGTATAATAAATAACTATTATCTACTTTGCGTTACTAATGATCCCATTATTAAACCGGAAGTAGTGTAATAATATTCATATTATTACATTACTTTTGGTAACTTTTAGTTTTGTTAAATTGGTACGTCAGCCTGTCACGCAAGCGTCAAGGTTAAATTATTAGTATTTCAATAAACTTCTGGAGAAGCTTTGTGTCTTTCTGGGGGTGTACAGGTCAATTCTACATTTTTGTCTTCCGTTTCGAGCACGTAAGTAAGTAGTTATTGGGGGTCCGAGTTATTGAATTTGTCCTAGGACTACTAGATTTTCAAATTCAAATACGAAACGTCAGTGTCAGTGACGACAGTGTAACCAACCCACGCAAAATTCCCTAGTGTAATACGAAAACATGAACAGCCAAAATTTAATGAAGTAATAAAGCGAAGTAAATAAATAGTATATTACACTCGTTTAATAATATTGCATCATGTTCCCCATTGGGCTAAATAAAATGTTGACCCAAAAATTTTTTTAAATTTTTTTTTCTGTAAATTGGGTTATTCATTTTCATTGCATTACTCAGTTATCACCTCCATCAAAAGTCAAATTTCAAATATTCCAACATTTGTTATTAATTATTATTATAATTTATAATAATTTAAAGAGTCATAGTTCAACCAAAGCAGAAGCGCATCAACAGTCAAAAGAATGACTTCAAAAGTATCCATACTGCTGTTAGTTATACAAGGAAAGGAATACCTAATTCCTCATTTCTCCCTTCCCCGCCACCAGAAATATCCCATTACCTCTCGCCGCTGGAATTCGCCGCACCGAAAAGAATATCTTATTAAAAAGAGAAGGAAAAAACCGAAGGAATAATATAATTGTCAGTGGTTGGTTTCTTTCATCAAAACATCACCGTATGTGGTGAGGAGAAGCGATGATTTCATTCTTATTCTCCCGCTGAAGCTGAACGTAACCAGCAACAACAGAGAGCTCCTCCACACAAAGCGCATCTACACCCATCCGAGCAGAAACGCCGACGTGGATTCAATTACGCTCGGTTAATTAGGAGGATTATTATTATTATTTGTTGGTCCCGTGGTAAGAATCCGAAAGCTTTCAACTCTCGGACGATCTCTTTTGCGTAAATTTACAATTATTAGTTTTCGCAACATTTGCAGCACACGTCGCATCGGATTAGGTCCATTATGCGGTCCACTCCACCGAAATCCCCGAGAGAGTGAGGCATTCACCGCAGGACGGTTACCGCGTGGAAGAAAGAGGAATCCCATTTGCCACCGGATGAATCCGAACAAAACTGCGACCCTCGAGGTGAAGTTACTTACGCAAAATTCCTAAATCTTCACATTAGAGAGCCTCTCTTCGGCTAATCTTATTATCTTCAGCAGCGGGGGAAATTTCGTTAAAAGCAGACCAGACGGCTGACGAGGCCGCTTGAAAGGACCAGAGGAAAAAGCTCGAAGGATGGAGAGTCTGTCGAAATTAGGGAGGAATGGGAAATTTACAACAGTTTGAAGCGCAAACATTACGTGGTAGAACTGACAATAATCTTTCAAAAACAACCGACTTCATTAATAAGCATTTTATTCCACCCAACTTCAGATATGCCTAAATTCCCCTTTCGAGCCACCCACAGTGAAAATCCTTTCACGCCCACCTCTTTCGCTCAAATTTCTCCAGCCCGAGATATTTACCCAAGTGTCGCTATCTCTCGATTCCCGCCGCCGTCGGCAAACAGCAGGAATTTTCGCACGGCATTCGTCATGGATTTATCGGTTATTACTCGTCCCGCACGGTTTATCCTTATCGAAATATTTCTCTCACAGACCGAAGTGCCGAGGTGGTACTTCCGAGCAGATAACGCGTGGATTCCCGGCGTGTTCGCTCCTTATCCGAGAATGCGAATTAGGGAATGTAAATTTGAACACTTTCGTCGGCTGAACTTTATTTTTCGATGTTGGATTAGCAATAAATGATTGTTTGCTTGCTTGAGAGTACGTTGAAGGGTTTTGATGTGGGAAGTTTCTATTTCCTACATTCCTACTTCCTGACTACTTTCTCATATTTCATGATAAATATTTCATTGTAAAGGGAATACTTAATTTATTTTTGAAAATAATTCTTTAGGTGGAATTCGAGAAAACTTCGAAAAACTGTTACTTACTTTTTTTCTTCGATATTAAAGTATATATCCAAATTTTAAGGAAAAAATCGCATATATTGGAATAACGTCCGGCCGCTCGGGCGCCAGTTTTGTACATGAACAACGACATAAGTAAAGTGCTCTACAGACAAGATTTAGTTAAAATGTTATTAAACCTTATTATATTATACATATTGAATAGTAAAGCAAATATTCTTAGTTTTAAAATAATTGTTGCAGCTAATTTGTAGAAAAATTAAAAACGACAAGAATAAAGTTGCCCTTCAGACTCGATTTAGGCAAAAATGTTGATAAACTCTATTATGCAAATTTGATAGTAGAATAAATAGTCAAATTTTAGAAACAAATCTTCAGGCGAATTTCAAGAAAATTCCGAAAAACCGAAAAACCGCAAGTGTAAAGTGCCCTTCAGAAACGATTTTGGAAAAAAATTATCAAACTTTATTAGACACATTCAATATTAGAATGGCCACTGAGTTTAAAACAATTCTGGAGTGGATTTTGAGAGAATTTCCAAAAACCAATAAATTATAAGAGTAAAGTGCCCTTTAGAGGCGATTTGGCCAGAAATTCTATTATATATCCTTATTATTATAGAAATTATAGACCTATATCCTTGATACCAAACTTAGCGAAAGTTTTGGAAAAGCTGCTGCATAATAGGATTGTCTCCTATCTAAACAAATATGGTCTATCATCCAAAAACCAGTATGGTTTCAGAAAATTTGGTATGCTGCTCTTACTGAGCAGATATACCAATGTTTGGATAGAGGTAAGCCCTCTGCAGCGGTTTTTCTGGACCTTTCAAAGGCATTTGATACCGTGAACCATCAAATCCTTTTCAAAAAATTGGAAGCTTTAGGTATCAGAGGCTTAACACTTGCAATAATGCAAGATTACTTGACAAATAGGTTTCAAAGTGTCAAATTAAATCACATTAGAAGTGATGTCAGCCCCGTTGATATTGTTGTTCCACAGGGTACCTATTGGGACCTCTCTTATTTTTAATTTACATTAACGACATATTTCAGATCCAAAATGTTGACTCAAATATTATTTCTTATGCAGATAATACAGTTGGATTCTGCACTGACATATTATGGGATAAAATTAAAGAGAAAATACAAAAACTGATGTGTGAATTAAAAATGTGGTTTGATGAAAACATGCTAACCCTGAATGATAAGAAATTTTGCATTATAACTTTTGGTAACCATATTGACTGTATACCTGAAACGTTTAACGTTCCTGTAAATAATGAAATCTAGTCAAAGTAACCAATGTTAAATATTTAGGTAAGTATAATGATAGACCAACACTTAAGATGGGATGTTGAGATAATTAGTAAAGTTAATAGGCTAAGGTATACCATCTATGTACTTGCTTAAGTTAAAAAAATTATCGCCAAATAATTTGATGACAGTAATGTATGGCATATATTATAGTTTAGCAACATATGGGATAATAGCATGGGGATCAGCCAATAAAGCACATATAAATATGTTACTGTCTATACATGACAAAATTATTAAAATAGTGACAAATAACAATGCATCTAGTCTACCACTACCAATTAGAAAGCAATATATTTTCAGATCTGTTATGTACCACCATGAATCTCTGGAACAAAAATATATAGAAAAATTGAAAAAAAAACGAGAAATAATTCAAAGAAATTGGTAGAAAATCTCATATTTATACAGCTACTTATTATTATAATAAATTAAATAACGATCTTAAATTATTGCATTCCAAAAAATTTAAACCTGTATTGAAAAAAGCTATATATTCTCTAATATTTCGGAAGAAGAGTTATTTACTGAATAACTTAATAAAATATGACCAAAACAAAAATAAAGAAAATAATATAAAAAATGAATAAGTGAAAAAATAATTCGCATTGAATGTGAAAAAATGCACACTTTAAATTTAGACCCAGTCTGCGTATACAGCTGCTTGGCAGCTCTGCAGCGGGCTTGTAGTTAGTTTTGTAAAACTATAGCCTTGTATTTTACTGGAAATAAATTCAAAATCAAATATATTCGATAGTTATATATAGCTTTCAAATTTTTAAATCCATTTTTTGGGCGGATTTCGAGAAAACTTTGAAAAATCGAAAAACAATAAGAATAAAGTGCCGATTAGAAACGATTCAGCCAGAGATGTTATTAAACTTTTTTATACAAATTGGATAGTAGAGTAATTATTCAAAATTTAGAAAATAATTTTGGAGTGCATTTTCAGAAAATTTCCAAAAACCAATAAATTATAAGAGTATAGTGCCCTTTAGAGACTATTTAATCTAAAATGCAATTAAATTTTATTATATACAAATTTTTAAAAAATTTCTGAAAATCTAAAAATGACAAGAATAAACTACCCCTTAATCTTGGCCGATTTTAAAGGGATCCTATTAGGACATTCAGGTAAAATACAAAGTCTGAATTCAAAGTTGGAAAACGTCTAGAAATACCTACTAACAACACAAATTCGAAAATTCGATCCGATTACAATGCTTTTCATATACATAAGTCGCTCATATCAGAAAGTAAAAAAAAAAGAGAAAACTTCTGGTTAACGGCCACCCGATATAAAATGTTAGACAAAGTGACCGCTAGAGAGGGTTGTTAATATTGTGGACGTCATCAATATTGTGGAATTAGTATGGCTGAAAATATGCATATCTAGTGCATATTTGCATATTCTATAAATGCATATGGGCAATTTGATAAGTTGATTTAAGTTTTTTGCATATTTCTGAAATTTCCACTTTAAGCATACGTTATATTATTATTTTTTGTTTTCTACTAAAAAATATATCTCGCAACTATCAAGTAACCCTTGACGAGATGAGCTTTCTAATATATTGCAATGTAAAGTCTGGCCGTAAAATAAACACAAGACGGGAAGTGTCTGTAAAAGCATATTATACCATTATATTACACATATAATTAAAACGGTAAGATATTTGTTTTTGTAGTTAAACAATTAAGAAAAATTTTAAGTAAGTACCGAAAGCCTTACAAAATTTTGCCCATTTCGATAGTGTCGCTTCCTATAGCATACTAGCCTGAAGAAAATGTATTAAAAGGATTATTAAATGTTAGACAAAAATATTCACTAAATATACAAATGTATAAGGAATGTATACTATGAGGAATTGAAAACCCTTTATAACGATTCTACAATCATTAGAACAAAAAAAAATTAACTTGCCTTATGCGAGGTTAAATGTTGGGAAAGAAAGGTACTTCTTTAATGCAGTACTATTATTTAATCTCCTGCCAAACAACTTAAAAATACTAGCAAAAAATACACAAATAATAAAAAAAATAAAGAATTGGCTAAGTGAAAGAACTTGAAAAAAATATTCTTATACTCAAAAGCAAATAACAAATAAAAATAATGTAACAATATACATAGTTGGAAGCTTAGTTATTAAGTACTATCCAAGTTCGTGCACAAATATATTTCAATTCCTCCTGCGGACGCCAGTATAGGTAGAACATATTATATATGTACTACTATTATAAAAATGTATTTTTTAAACTTTTGTAACTACTGTATTCATGTACTATATACTTCGAAATAAATAAATGAATAAATAAATAAATACACAGATAATTAAATAAATAAATAAATAAATATCATTAAACCGCCTTTGCATAAAATATCATTATGACATCCATCTCGAATGTTTGTAGCTCGAATGCGATACATATAATATTACTTTTGCAAATTACACAAATTGTGAATTCATATTACATTTGAACCGAGTAAATCTTTTAATTATGGGTTACCTTTTTAGTTTGTGACATTACTTCCGGTGCACCCGAATTGCGGTCCGGATAGCCCTGCCCGATAATACCCCACCCGAATTGCGGTCAAGAAATATTTTCTACCTGTTGCTGTAACCCGAATTGCGGTCCGGATCCGACAGTTATTAACTCGGTAGTCGGTCTTGTTCGTTTTACTAAACCTCAATGGTTTATCCTTGCCCTAACAAGCGATAGAGGAAAGAACGAAAATATTTCGATACATTAATTTTTATAAAATCACACAGGTACGAATTAACCTATCTTGGAAGGTACACCGGAATTATTTAATGTAGAGGTATCGCCTAACTTGCTGGACCGCAATTCGGTATAGGGATTATATCCCTTTTTCAGAACTGATGTACCTGTAGGTCCTCGGACCGCAATTCGAGTGCGCCCATTACTTCTAGTTGGATTTATTTTGAAAATTTTTGGGATGGCTGCTTTTGAGACAAATCCGTTCAAGAAAGTGCCTTTGTATTTATCAGAGAAACATTTTAAAAAACGGCAATTTTTTTAGCACTTTTCGAAAAAAGGATGTACATCTAATTTTCGCCTTGGACGCGATAATACTTTCAACGTTTAAAATCGAAGTAGAAATATTAACTATTTTTGAAATCTCGTAAGTAGTCGTCAAGAGATTTAAACTTATGCATTAGTATACCGTGGGCTAAATTATGGTCTACCTAAGCGATGAAGGTGAGAATAAAGGAAAACGCTCGGAAAAGAGTTAATTCCCCCACCCCCGTCGCGCAACTGGTCATAACAATAATCATCATCTTTCGACGTTTCATCTCATTTTACACCCTCGTCGATTTCCCGAGGGGACGCGCTCCACCTTGACGTTACGCGGAAACAAAAAGTTTCTTTCTTCCACTCTTTCTCATCAAACCCCGGGACACCTTGAACCCGTCGGACCGTAAGAAACCCATTTAATTTCCCGCTCCCTTCCTCTCCCTCGATCCGTCGAAGGAGAGAGAAAAAAAGGAATTACACACAAAACGGGTGATCCTTTTTTTTTTTTGGTGTCTCCGAAATGGAAGAAAGGAGACGCATATGCATCCTTTCAAGTAATGCACAATATCAACCCGGCCCCATTGTGCCGAACCTCCTAAGAGGTTTATCCGAGGAATCGAAAAGGAGGTATAAAAAAGAGATAATAATGATACACGTTTCTTCGGTTTGATGGTCATGGTGGCGGTCGGGAAATCAGCCGAAACAAAGGGAACCGGTGGTGTCGGTGGAATTATATCATTACGAATGCCTAAGATTGATGAGGAATATACGAAATGACGGATAATTACGGGCAAGGGAAGGCAACAACTGCCAAAACGCGAGACAACCCTAATTATTGTGGTTTGTCTGAAGGTGTGTGTGTGCGTTATGAACTGTCATTAGACGCTTTTGCGGACGTTGATTGAAACACTCGGTACTTAGAATCGATAATTTGTTAAAGGCGAAGGGTTAATTGTCAAGGGCAAGTTCTACCCGGCCGGGGATGGGTTGCGCGCTGCGCTCATTTTTTTACCTGAACGTAAGAACCCCACAATTAATACCTAGCCGAATTGCGCGCAACGAGGTAAACCCACAATTAAGGAAATTAACGAAAAGTAGAAGAAATTCAATGGTAAAGGCACCTTCATTTCAGGAATAATAAGACACAGACACAGACACACTATATAACTCGGAAGTATGGGAAATTAAAGATAGGCAAAGTAAAAGACTCCAAGCCTTAGAGATGGACGTACTTAGAAGGAGTTGTAGGATATCTAGGTTACAACATATCTCCAATCAACAAATAAAAGAAAAAATGAAAACAGAAGGTGATATCATTGACCAAATTGAACAAAGGAGGCTAATATGGTACGGGCACGTACAGAGGATGGAGGAAACAAGATGGCCAAAAAAGCTAATCCAATGGAGGCCACCTGAAAGACGGAAGAGAGGTAGGGCGAGAAGGACGTGGGAAATGGACGTAGAGGAAGCAATGCACAGTAGACAACTTCAAGAAGAAGATCTACCTGACAGGAAAGCATGGCGAGATGGATGCAGGAAACGGCGGATGCTGTAGTCTAAACCTGCTGCATATATATATATATATATATATATATATATATATATATATAAGACACAGATTTTATATCATCTAAATGATGTTTATCTAACTATATCTGTTTTTTCTTCGACTTGCCATAAAGCAGTTTATTAGTATTATTATTTGCCCTTCTTGTTTTGATGTATGTATCTGTTTGGTACGGTATGGAAGCCGCAGGCATGCATAAGGGCAGAAGTAATGAAATTGTCACGGACGATAACGGTTTCATCATTTCGGATTCCGACGATACAATGAGGAAAGGGAAAGATTACAAGCAGCTCCTATACAACGATGAACAGAGAGGAGATTTAGAAGAAAGGGCAGTTGAAATACTTCTTCTGTACTATCACTACAGAAGAAGTTACCAACGCCGTTAAGAAACTGAAGAGCAACAAGGCTGTCTGTCTGCCAACAAGGATGAAGTCTGTGATAGAAGTGTGAAAAATATAGATCAATATGCTTAATGAGCCACATTTCTAAAAGTCATACACGTCAGCATTTATACAAAACAAGAAAAGAGAACAATATTATTGTCAATATCGTTGACTAGCTGAAAATTGCCCTACTTTAACATCTGATATCTTCATGTAAATCTTGAGTATCTTTTAGTAGAAGAGGCAGGAATAAATATTCTTTCTTGTATAATCCAAGGCCTTCAACGACAGATTGCTGACCAAGTCAAGACAGTTTTTCAACTTTTCATGGATTAACTTCATCGGCCACTAAGCCTCCAACAGTTTTTCTTTTCATGCTGTTACTTAGTTTTTGTCTATCGAGAGTGGCACTAACTACCCACTCCAAGATTATGCACTGCCACTTTCCACAATTTTGTGGAAATACAACTACAAACACTGCAGCTCGGTTCAATTGTATATTTTGTGCGCATTTTTGGCAAAATGCAGGACAAGGTTTTTGCAAAAATGGGTCCTAAAAATTGTATTCATAAGTAACACCTATGCGAACAGTTTCAAAAAGTTGCGAAAAATTGTTTACGGTTAAAAAATGAACTTGTTTCGCTTTCGCGCTCTATAATTTCGTTATTTTTGGTTCTAGAAAAGAAGTTACAATACGAAAGTTTTCTAGAATCAAATTTTCTATAAGAATGTTGCCATGTAAAATTTACACACTTTCTCGTAAAACGTGTCTTTTTCAGAGACAATTTATAGGTAAGATATCATTAATATTTAACAAATATATGGGGATAATGGGAACAACACCGTCATCCTTCTATATTTCAGAAATTTTCTATAAACATATAAATACATTTATACACTTAACATCCTGAAATTCAAGTCTCAAGGGTTGTAAAATCAACATTAATTATGGCCTCATTTAACCGATGGGAATAAAAAATATATCCCGAGCTCAATAAATAAAAATACCCTTCACTGTACAAACTGACACAAAGTCCAATTAAAAGACACTATTCCAGCCATAATTGAGTACATAAGTAACGAAATGAATTAAATGAAATAAACTGAAACAAAGGAGACACAACTGGGTAGATATTTACCTTCCTATACCCAAATCTTTACAGTTAATCATTGTCCTCAAATCTACAGTTAATCGTCATACAGACAGTTACAGAACTAAGAAACATCGCTCAGATTTGTTCCAGTACTGATCACATCTGTCAAAGTACGAGCACGTTTTCTAATTACCGTCGTTTTCTCTTTCCTTGGAATTATGTTCCTCTACTATGCATGAAACGTAGCTGGTTATTAGCCTTTCGCAATTAGTTCAGGCACATAACTACGCTCTCAGCGGTCTTAAATTGAAAATTAACTTTCTAGAGGCGAAGAGCACCAGAAACCGCTACCGGATTACGAGTTATTAACTAAGCACTCGGGACTAAAAACTTTAAATGTAATTTTTTCGAAAGGAATATTTAAAATAACTTTAATGTACCCGATTTGGATTAATGCTAAGGTATCGAGATACTGAGGTGGCTTGTAATTACCCTAAAATAAAATGTTAAGAAGTTGAAATGAGTAATACGAGGTGAAATGAAAAGAAATTGTAATTTAGGTCAATGTTTGCTGTTTTAGAAAATTTTAAACGAGATGATTTCTATCTCCATTCATATTTCATTATGAGCCATTGTGGCATTTTCATTATTGTTGTATTGACTATTAGAACTTTTTTGAAGCTGTCATTTTTGACATTTTGAGAGGTTTAGATTTTCATCGCCCGGATTAAGAGACGTTTACAAAAATCATTCAAACACCACTGAAACAGTAACAGAACTGAAATAAATACAGGAAAGCTATATTGTAAGGCACTTACTTATTGCAGCAGATCTCTACCAAAAAGTTTGTAATGAGCAATTTTGAATCCAAGTTATTAAATTTAATCATTACATTAATTACAAAAATGTTTAAATGTTTTTGTTAAAAGAACTGTTCCGTTTAATTACAGTTTTGTTTTCGTTGTTTTGCTGATATGATAATTAAGGCTCAGAAAGTATGTAATGCAACCTACTCCAGAAGTGACTTGATTGGTATCTGATATAAGATTCTTAATTTTTCTTAGTGTTCAATGTCTTCCATAATTTTTTATAGTTAATAATTCTTATTTGTTTTGTAGATTCTTAATTACATGCATTTTTTTATTCTTGTGTCAACTCGCTTTTCTTCAACTCGTTTCTATTTAAAGTAGTTTTATAATTTAATCACAACTTTGTTTTTGTTTTTATTATTTTGTTGATAATGTGACAATAAAAAATGCACTAAAAGTATCTCAAAACATGCAGACAATATACACTACCAAAGTTGCAAATTATACACGAACATATGCGCTTGTTTGCCTTCATATGAAAGATACTCTTTCGGAAATAACAAATTTCATACTCATATACTCTAATAGAGATAATTCAACATCTGAACATTTAATACTTCACTTTTATATATCTAATAGTTTATTAAACGGAAACGTTCTCAAACACGGAAAATAATAAGGGAAGAGAATTGTATGATTTTTAGTAAAGAAAGATGTTTTATATAAATTTTGAAAATTTCTTTCTACTTCAAATAAAATGATGAGTATACTAAATAATACTATATGGGAGATTCCATGTCAACTGATCAGGGAGTGAATGGGGTGGTTTTTAAATCGCTACCGGAACTATCTAGTCGTCTTTAGGATACAAAAATATGTCCGATCCTACATTTTCAGTCCCTAATTTTGCACCATTTTGGATTTGTGACCTATTTTGTGTTTTGTTCATTTTTTTGCGAGCCATGACAAATTTTCGTTTTTAGACTGCCGATGCGAGAATTTGAGTTTAAAAAAATTCTGAAAATAGTGGGTCGATGTATAATCTTCCCAGGAATCCATTTCTGGCGTCAGAATTAAGATTGGATGCTCCCCCGAGCGCGAAATTCGAAAGAACAGTTTTTTTTTTCAGAGTGCGATATCCAAAAAGTTTATTTTTTTAAAAATATTTGGAAGCTGCCAAAATCTTCCTTTTGACATATACTTTATGGTCAAAACAAATTATCGGTGTGTATTTTGGTTTTAAGTAATAAAACACGCAAAATTTGATTTTTTTGGTGAAAAAATGTAATATTTCTGTGTCTAACCCTGTGAAAACTCATGCAAACATTCAATTTGACATTTTTTGACGTTCCAGTGTTATACCTTCATTACAAAGCCTATAATCTTGATCCTCGCTTTTTTTGCAATTTTGGAACCGACAAGGTGCTCTAACTCACTAGTTGCCATATTCAATTTTTTCACCGGAGGGAGTAGCTCTAGAAAATATACAAATTGATGGGAAAACACGTAAAAAATACATTGTATAAACCCAGAAATTTATACTTTATTCATCCAATCTAACTAGTACAGAGAATTTCAGGAATCAAGATTTTCAAAGTTTGTTGAAATGTGTTTGAATTTTGTGTGCCTGAGCTTTGTTCAAAGTGAACGTTTTAGGTGAGTTCTTTTTTTTTTAGTGAGCTTAACCTCACAAATAACATGGGAAAAAGATACATTAGCCAAATAGGTGAGTCAGGAAAGAAGTAAACTTTTGAGACAGAATTATAGCTAAACACTAACGTCTCTGCAACAAGATCATCTTCGTTGCTGTGAATTATGCGACCCAAATGTCAGTTATTAATGAATAGAGAAGCAACGTCCAAATTCTCCTCCCAAAGTTTTACAACTTTACCCTTTAAATCGAAAACCAATACCCAGTTCTCATCCATACTGGTGTTTTTACGTTTGACGATTTGGTTATTGTGAACACAAAACTGATGGAAAATTTTAGTGCCTGGAATAGTTTTGGTTCCTTTTTGTCACTGTTTTCATGACAAAATTTAAGTTTCGACGTTCCAGTGAAAGAGATAAAAATTTTAAACCTTCATCAAGGGCTTGATCAAGCGTCAAGCTGCTATTGCGAGTTTGAAATGACCCTATGAAAACCAAACCATGACAGTGGACGAGCTTCTTAAATTTTTTCATGAAAACAGTGACAAAAAGGAAGCAAACACTATTCCAGGCACTAGAAGTTTTCATCAGTTTTGTGTACACAATAAGCAAATCGTCAAATGTAAAAACGAGAATTGGGCATTGGTTTTCGACTCAGGCTCAGGCACACAAGCTCAGGCACACAAAATTTAAACACATTTCAACAAATTTAGCATTGAAGATCTTGATTCCTGAAATTCTCTGTACCAGTTAGATTGGATGAATAAAGTATAAATTTCTGGGTTTTTACAATGTATTTTTACGTGTTTTCCCATCAATTTGTATATTTTCTAGAGCTCCTCCCTCCGGTGAAAAAGAATATGCCAATTGGTGAATTAGAGCAATTTGTTGATTTCAAAAATTGCCAAAAAAGCTAAGATCAAGATTATAAGCTTTGGAATGAACCGAAAATGTTTCTTTACTATTAAGGTATAATACTGGAACGTCAAAAAATGTTAAATTTAATGTTTGAATGAGTTTTCACAGGGTTAGACACAGAAATATTTCATTTTTTCACAAAAAAAAATCAAATTTTGCGTGTTTTATTACTTAAAACCAAAATACACACCGATAATTTGTTTTGACCTTAAATTATATGTAAAAAGGAAGATTTTGGCAGCTTCCAAATATTTTTAAAAAAATAAACTTTTTAGATATCACACTTTGAAAAAAAAACTGTTTTTTCGAATTTCTCGCTCGGGGGAGCATCTAATCCTAATTATGAGACCGGAAATGGATTCCTGGGAAGATTTTACATCGACCCACTATTTTCAGAATTTTTTAAACTCAAATTCTCGCATCGGCAGTCTAAAAACGAAAATTTGTCATGGCCCGCAAAAAAATGAACAAAACACAAAATAGGTCACAAATCCAAAATGGCGCAAAATTTGGGGCTGAAAATGTAGTCTCGGACGTATTTTTATATCCTAAGGACTACTAGATTTGTAGTCCTTCCGGTAGAGATTTAAAAACCATCCCATTCACTCCCTGATCAGTTGACATGGAATCTCCCATATAGTTTATAATTTAATATAATTTTGTTATAAACTTTCATAACTATAACACTTATAATATAATTGTTATAAATAACAACTATAGTGTTACTGTTTACTATCAAATACATATCTCGGTCGGCAGCGTTTCGCAAATTTAAAATTAACCTTCAGAAACTAAAAACTTTTGATAAAAATATATTTTCCTGAGTTGTTCAGAAAATTTTCACCTGTGTATTGAGAATTATCCCTTTTGACCTACTTACTATATTTTATGATATCGTGCCCATAAATCTACCATTGTGTCTGGCTCACCAAGGGCTTTTATAAATAATCGTCAGTTTTTACCTATCTATTATGTACTTGTCTATTTGCACCAACAATCAATACTAAAGTACTTGCAATATAAATAATGATACATTGTACAAGTGACTTTTTTTTAAAATCACTAATCATTCATACCATACATGCATATATAATCAATCATACATTTATTAAATATTCATGTGATACTTAGGAACGAATCACCTCATTATTTTCAATATTTTTAAGCGAAATTAAAAAATTGTTTTTAGGGTTGTAGTATTCAAACTAATACCACCTAAAATTGCAAAAATTATATTAGGTATTTTTTTTATTATAAAACTATATCGAACAGTCGTTCAAAATTGTCTATAATTTTCATACCTACACCAAGCCTGGCTTAATTCATGAAACTTTTTTCATGACTAAACACAAAATGTTGATATTTTTCTTGAGGACATATGTAGTTTGTTTAATCTGGCTTAACTTTGTGATTTAAAAAAATCAATAGCTGAATTTTTAATAAATGTACTGCACATTATTATTTTCGGTTCTTCTAAGTACGTCCTATTAAAACATGACAGAATTAAGGTTTAACAAATTTAAATTTTAAGCAATTTTTTCAAATAAAATTTTTACAATTTTGCGTATAAAGCGATTGGAATATGTAAAAAATTAGATTAGAAAATTCCAACTATGTGATTTGAAGAGAAATATAGATCACAGCCCCTATGGACAGAATACGTGAGATTTTCTCAAACTTCTGGATTGTTTGAAATAGCAGGAAAAAAATTATTAAGTAAAAAAAGCGTTTTTGGGGCTCACGGGCACAACAGGGGGATCTAAGCCAGTATAAAATTTTTCGTATTGTACTACCACATTTATTTGAAAATATTCTAACACGTGGGAAAATCCTATACAAGTAATAGTGGAACATATTCAAGTAATTCATGAAACAGTTCAGAATATTATAATGTAATATTCCATTTTCAAATGTACAAAAATCGTGTAATTCTAAAGAAAAAATAAATGTGACTATTACATATATTTTTGGAATAATCCTGTGTATTATCGAAAAATTACCATTGTAAAATAAAGTCAAATAGCTAAGTAAATAAAATGCAAAGTATTTTCTAAGAAACTACCCTGGGCAACTCTAATATTGCTGGTGTAAATCGTATTGCAATTTCAAAAGCGACAGACCCACTCGTTCAACATTGATATCGGAATGACACCGAGCAGCAAGAAGCGCAATTTTCACCACAAGCTAATAAACACTTCTACCCTCAATCAAGGCTACTTTCGTTCGATTCCACTATCATTTCGGATTAGTTCTTGTTCCTTCGATCGCATCGAAGATATTGCGGTAAACGGTCCCAATTGTTTTAACCGCAGCTCTCATCGATTCTCACACATTTCTGACGGGATTTTTTGCGGCATGCTCGTCCATTGGGAAAATTCATGGAATTAAATAATACTTCGATGAGGCTTGAAGCCATTTATTAATGGAGAAAAAAGTCACGGGGCTTATGCTCCGCCGAGCGCCTCGCCACCTTTGTAATTACATTCATTAGAGATTAATAGATGATCTTAGGCGAGAGAGGAAGAGAAGGGGGAAAGTCTAGGATTTTGACGCACCTTTACTAAACAATAATGTAACGATTCGTAGGTATAAATAAGCAAGATGCAATGCGTTGCGTTGCCTTGCTTCAACTGGAAATATGCCCAGAAACATACAAAATGTAATGCATTGCGTTGCCCTGGTTAACCCGGGAATATACCCAGACACATAGAAAATGTAATGCATTGCTTCACCTGGGAATAAGCCAAGAACATGCAAAATGTAATGCATTGCCTTGCCTTGCTTCACCTGGGAATATGCCCAGAAATATACAAAATTTAATTTTTTGCGTTGCCTTGCTTCAACTGGAAATATGCCCAGAAACATACAAAAATGTAATGTATTGCGTTGCCCTGGTAACCTGGGAATATGCCCAGAAACATATAAAATGTAATGCATTGCGTTGCCCTGCTTCACCTGGGAATATGCTCAGAAACATAAAAAATGTAATGCATTGCGTTACCATACTTCAACTAGAAATATGCCCAGAAAAATACAAAATGTAATACATTACGTTGCCCTGCTTCAACTGGAAATATGCCCAGAAACATACAAAATCTATGTTTCCATTGCGTTGCCTTGCTTCAACTGGAAATATGCCCAGAAAAATACAAAATGTAATACATTGCGTTGCCCTGCTTCAACTGGAAATATGCCCAGAAACATACAAAATCTATGTTTCCATTGCGTTGCCTTGCTTCAACTGGAAATATGCCCAGAAACATACAAAATGTAATGCATTGCGTTGCTCTGGTTAACATGGGAATATGCCCAGAAATATACAAAATGTAATGTATTACGTTGCCTTGCTTCACCTGGGAATAAGCACAGAACATGTAAAATGTAATGCATTGCCTTGCCTTGCTTCACCTGGGAATATGCCCAGAAATATACAAAATTTAATTTTTTGCGTTGCCTTGCTTCAACTGGAAATATGCCCAGAAACATACAAAATGTAATGCATTGCGTTGCCCTGGTTAACCCGGGAATATACCCAGACACATAGAAAATGTAATGCATTGCTTCACCTGGGAATAAGCCAAGAACATGCAAAATGTAATGCATTGCCTTGCCTTGCTTCACCTGGGAATATGCCCAGAAATATACAAAATTTAATTTTTTGCGTTGCCTTGCTTCAACTGGAAATATGCCCAGAAACATACAAAAATGTAATGTATTGCGTTGCCCTGGTAACCTGGGAATATGCCCAGAAACATATAAAATGTAATGCATTGCGTTGCCCTGCTTCACCTGGGAATATGCTCAGAAACATAAAAAATGTAATGCATTGCGTTGCCATACTTCAACTAGAAATATGCCCAGAAAAATACAAAATGTAATACATTACGTTGCCCTGCTTCAACTGGAAATATGCCCAGAAACATACAAAATCTATGTTTCCATTGCGTTGCCTTGCTTCAACTGGAAATATGCCCAGAAAAATACAAAATGTAATACATTGCGTTGCCCTGCTTCAACTGGAAATATGCCCAGAAACATACAAAATCTATGTTTCCATTGCGTTGCCTTGCTTCAACTGGAAATATGCCCAGAAACATACAAAATGTAATGCATTGCGTTGCTCTGGTTAACATGGGAATATGCCCAGAAATATACAAAATGTAATGTATTACGTTGCCTTGCTTCACCTGGGAATAAGCACAGAACATGTAAAATGTAATGCATTGCCTTGCCTTGCTTCACCTGGGAATATGCCCAGAAATATACAAAATTTAATTTTTTGCGTTGCCTTGCTTCAACTGGAAATATGCCCAGAAACATACAAAATGTAATGCATTGCGTTGCCCTGCTTAACCCGGGAATATACCCAGACACATAGAAAATGTAATGCATTGCTTCACCTGGGAATAAGCCCAGAACATGCAAAATGTAATGCATTGCCTTGCCTTGCTTCACCTGGGAATATGCCCAGAAATATACAAAATTTAATTTTTTGCGTTGCCTTGCTTCAACTGGAAATATGCCCAGAAACATACAAAAATGTAATGTATTGCGTTGCCCTGGTAATCTGGGAATATGCCCAGAAACATATAAAATGTAATGCATTGCGTTGCCCTGCTTCACCTGGGAATATGCTCAGAAACATAAAAAATGTAATGCATTGCGTTGCCATACTTCAACTAGAAATATTCCCAGAAAAATACAAAATGTAATACATTGCGTTGCCCTGCTTCAACTGGAAATATGCCCAGAAACATACAAAATCTATGTTTCCATTGCGTTGCCTTGCTTCAACTGGAAATATGCCCAGAAAAATACAAAATGTAATACATTGCGTTGCCCTGCTTCAACTGGAAATATGCCCAGAAACATACAAAATCTATGTTTCCATTGCGTTGCCTTGCTTCAACTGGAAATATGCCCAGAAACATACAAAATGTAATGCATTGCGTTGCTCTGGTTAACATGGGAATATGCCCAGAAATATACCAAATGTAATGTATTACGTTGCCTTGCTTCACCTGGGAATAAGCACAGAACATGTAAAATATAATGCATTGTCTTGCCTTGCTTCACCTGGAAAATTGCCCAGAAATATACAAAATTTAATTTTTTGCGTTGCCTTGCTTCAACTGGAAATATGCCCAGAAACATACAAAATGTAATGTATTGCGTTGCCCTGGTTAACCTGGGAATATGCCCAGAAACATACAAAATGTAATACATTGCGTTGCCTTGCTTCACCTGGGAATAAGCACAGAACATGCAAAATGTAATGCATTGCCTTGCCTTGCTCCACCTGAGAATATGCCCAGAAATATACAAAATGTAATGCATTGCATTGTCCTGGTTAACCCGGTAATATACCCAGACACATACAAAATGTAATGCATTGCGTTGCCTTGCTTCAACTGGAAAAACCCCCAGAAACATACTAAATGCAATGCATTGCGTTGCCTTGCTTCAACTGGGAATATGCCCAGAAACATACAAAATGTAATACATTGCGTTGCTTTGCTTCACCTGGGAATATGCCCAGAAATATACAAAATGTAATGCATTGCGTTGCTTTGCTCCACCTGGGAATATGCCCAGAAATATACAAAATGTAATGCATTGCGTTGCCATGGTTAACAAGGCAATATGCTCAGAGACATACAAAATGTTATAAATTGCGTTGCCCTGGTTAACCCGGTAATATACCCAGACACATACAAAATGTAATGCATTGCGTTGCCTTGCTTCAACTGGAAAAACTCCCAGAAACATACTAAATGCAATGCATTGCGTTGCCTTGCTTCAACTGGGAATATGCCCAGAAACATACAAAATGCAATGCATTGAGTTACCTTGCTTCAACTGGGAATATGCCCAGAAACATACAAAATGAAATACATTGCGTTGCTTTGCTTCACCTGGGAATATGCCCAGAAATATACAAAATGTTGTGCATTGCGTTGCCTTGCTTCACCTGGCAATATGCCCAGAAACATACAAAATGTAATGCATCGCGTTGCCCTGGTTAACCCAGGAATATACCCAGACACATACAAAATGTAATGCATTGCGTTGCCTTGCTCCAACTAGAAAACCCCCCAGAAACATACTAAATGCAATGCATTGCTTCAATTGGAAATATGTCCAGAAACATACAAAATCTACGTTTCATTTGAGTTGCCTTGCTTCACCTGGGAATATGCCCAGAAATATAAAAAATGTAATGCATTGCGTTGCCTTGCTTCACCGGGGAATATGCCCAGAAACATAAAAAATGTAATGCATTGCGTTGCCTTGCTTCACCAGGGAATATGCCCAGAAGAGAACGTTCACAAGAGGTAAAGATACCCACTTGTGTATTATACATAAAACCAACCCTTTTCGGAAATCTCCACGTCACCTTCGATATAATCAGAGCAGTTTTCCTCGCGGCGACACTCGTCCCGTCTCTAAAAGTAAGAGTAATTCGTGAAAAAAAAACTCGGGTAAGGTACCATAATCGTCCGTTAATTCACCGCCCGGAGGTAAGACATCTCGAGATCATCTCACTCCGGTGGTATTGTCCGAGCATTTCGTGACCGCCGTGGCCTTTCGTTCTTCTCTCCTCCTCTTTCTGTTCGTTACCGTAATTAGTGCATTAGCTTTCAGACTTAACACGCACGGAACGGAGGCGAGAACCAGAAAAAGAAGTGCGGAAAATCGGAATTAGCAGTTCCACGACGGTACCATCGGGTGCTCGTTAGGTAATACTGTCACGCTTAAGGGACACTTAAGGTGCGCTGGAAAATCGGAATTAGCAGTTCCACGACGACGGTACCATTGAGTGCTCGTTAGGTAATATTGTCACGCTTAAAGGACACTTAACGGATGGGCTGTTGGGGCTTGTTGCTTAGAGGGTGGTTGATAGAGACGGATTTAACTTAGCACATCCCTTTATTTATGCAATAGTTTATAAGATCACAAGTCTAAATGACTTTTGAGTAAAGTCAAAACACTTAGAAGGATAAATATTTCTAAACGATGAAATAATTATAGTCATCACTTATCACTTATCACCTACTGAGCCCACCTTTCTATCTTCTAAAAACGTACAATGATGCCAGTTCACAATAAAATACAAAACATTAGGGATAAAATGTTTCGGCAGTAATTGTGATGAGCGTATTAATATGTCTATTCAGATTATATTATATATAATATTTATAGAATTATATTGCTAAAAATGTACGTTACTATTGATTTTATTGGTCTTCTATAAATATATTAAATTTACAATTACACGGTAAAAATCAAAATATTTGGGACACGATAGAAGCTGTTTATAAATTTCCAGTAGATTTACAACAATGGATATCTGCATTGAAAGAGAAATAAAGGGAATATACCGAATTAAAGAAAGAACATTGGAACGACTCTTTTTTGTAAAATAGACAAGTTTAACATTACAAAATAATAACAAAATTTCAGTTGTAAAGAGACAAAAATTATATAATAGATAAGAAATGCTTTTCTTCCTTTTTTGCAATTAAATTTTAACTATCTCATCATTTCCAATTGTTCTAAGTAAATTTTACCTTACCATGTGAAATTGAAACAAATTTAATAATCTCTAAATGTAACAGAAACCACAAACTCAGATAAACTACACAATCTTAGAAATAACTAATTCAAAATTATTTGGTTATTTGTGCTAAATTTATAAGATTCACTAATAATGATAGAAATTAATAAGATTTCAATGTAACTTGTAAACATTTCTTTGGCGAAATACTTACCACTTACCCAAGGATTCCCAAGGCCCGAATCACATCTCTCCTCTCATGCGTGGATCCTGGAGGCACGTCTTCTTTTTCCTTGCCATCCAAAAGACATCAACAATCTCACACTCCTTTAAGTGATCAAAACTTAACCCTAACAATCAAAGCTTCGAACTGACGTTCCAGTGTAAATTTGAATGCCACACAGAATCAATGTAATTTGGAAAAGATTAGTGTGCTTCATAGGAGCCTTTAGGAACTCCAAGAGCGATACGTCAGTGGTGGAAGGCGTTTCATTCCCAAAATTCACTTTCACAATCAGAAAGCACTCGATTTCCGAACAATTTTTTGCATGCGACCGTCCTCTCGCGACCGATTCTTAACAAAACTGTGGCCCTACAGAGAATTCTCGACACCTGATAATGCCTATCTTAACGATGATCTTATTTTAACGAGTCTTTTTGCACACTTATTGTTCTCTAAGGTAATTCATAATATTATATTTTGGCTTCTAATAGCACTTATACAACAGATATTTTTTGCTCGTGAATTATACTCAAAAGTTTTCTAAGCGTTGAATATTCCTACCAGTTATTATGAACTTAGTATATAATTTTTGTTGTAAAAATTTCAAAAAATTAACCTCTAAAGGTCATTAGAATACTAATTCCAGAACTGTAGAATTAACTGTAAGTTAAGAAGTGTTAGGCTAGCATTGGTGGTAGGCACGAGATTAAATGTTGGAATTTCGATACGAGACGAGATCTAAGGTTTCGTCTCGAAAAATCTCGAAGTCTTGAATCATACATCTGCATTCTCCTGTTTGTAAAACCTCCAGAGTCATGAATTCTATAAACCTGACATCTTGGTTATTATGAACTTAGCATATCAATTTTTTATTCAATCTTTTAGTTTTAATTTCAAGTAATTAACCTCTAAAGGTCGTTTTGAGTTCTTATTCCAGAATTGTACGTATAACTCTGTAAGTTAAAGAGTGTTAGACTTTTTAGTGGTAGGCACGAGATTAAATGTTGGAATTTCGATACGAGGCGAGATCTAATTTCGGTTTCGTGTCGAAAAATCTCGAGTCTCGAAGTTTATATCTTCGTTCTCCTATTCGCAAAACCCCTAAAGCCATGAATTTTGTAAACAAGACATCTTAATTGCTATGAAGTTAATAAATTTTTGTCGCTAAAATTACAACAAATTAACCTCTAAAGGTCGCTAGAGTGTTCATTCCAGAATTGTAGGTTTTAACTGTTAAGTTAAGGAGTGTTAAGCTAGTTAGTGGAAGGTTCAAGCTTAAATGTTAAAATTCGATAAGAGACGAGTAGTGTACCTATGCCGGTTCTAACCCAAAAAACGACTTTTTTCGTCAAGGTCAGAGAAAACAACACAAGTTGTACCCCAAAATGCGTGGATTGTTGCCTATCACCCCATTTCTGACCTAATTCCCCATGTGATTTTAAATGGGGGAACAAACCACCGCGGGCGATTTCGGACCCTAAAATGGACAAAAAGTTGTACCCCCATTTAAAATTACATGGTGAATTGGGTCAGAAATGCGGAGATAGACAACAAACCACGAATTTTGGGGTACAACTTGTGTTGTCTTCTGACCTTGACGAAAAAAGCCGTTTTTTGGGTTATAACCGGCATAGGTACACTACTGAGACGAGATCTAATTTTGGTTTAGTCTCGAAAAATCTCGAGTCTGGAAGTTTATATCTTCCTTCTCCTATTCGCAAAACCCCTAAAGCCATGAATTTTGTAAACAAGACATCTTAATTGCTATGAAGTTAATAAATTTTTGTCGCTAAAATTACAACAAATTAACCTCTAAAAGTCGCTAGTGTTCACTCCAGAATTGTAGGTTAACTGTAAGTTAAGGAGTGTTAAGCTAGCATTAGTGGAAGGTTTGAGTTTAAATGTTAAAATTCGATAGAGACGAGTAGTGTACCTATGCAGGTTCTAACCCAAAAAAAAACGGCTTTTTTCGTCAAGGTCAGAAAAAAACACTAGTTGTACCGCAAAATGTGTGGTTTGTAGCCTATCTCCGCATTTCTGACCCAATTCCCAATGTAATTTTAAATGGGGGAACATACCACCGCGGGCGATTTCGGACCGTAAAATGAGCAAAAAGTTGTACCCCCATTTAAAATTACATGGGGAATTGAGTCAGAAATGCGGAGATAGACAACATTTTGGGGTACAACTTGTGTTGTCTTCTCACCTTAAGGAAAAATCCGTTTTTTGGGTTAGAACCGGCATAGGTACACTACTGAGACGAGATCTAATTTTGGTTTAGTCTCGAAAAATCTCGAGTCTCGAAGTTTATACCTGCGTTCTCCTATTTGTAAAACCCCTAAAGCCATGAATTTTGTGAACAAGACATCTTAATTACTATGAACTTAATAAATTTTTGTCGCTAAAATTACAACAAAGTAACCTCTATAGGTCACTAGAGTGTTCACTCCAGAATTGTAGGTTAACTGTAAGTTAAGGAGTGTTAAGCTAGCATTAGTGGATGGTTTGAGTTTAAAAGTTAAAATTCGATAAGAGACGAGTAGTGTACCTATGCCGGTTCTAACGCAAAAAACGGTTTTTTTCGTCAAGGTCAGAAAACAACACTAGTTGTACCCCAAAATGCGTGGATTGTTGCCTATCACCCCATTTCTGACCCAATTCCCCATGTGATTTTAAATGGGGGAACAAACCACCGCGGGCGATTTCGGACCCTAAAATGGACAAAAAGTTGTACCCCCATTTAAAATTACATGGGGAATTGGGTCAGAAATGCGGAGATAGACAACAAACCACGCATTTTGGGGTACAACTTGTGTTGTCTTCTGACCTTGACGAAAAAAGCCGTTTTTTGGGTTAGAACCGGCATAGGTACACTACTGAGACGAGATCTAATTTTGGTTTAGTCTCGAAAAATCTCGAGTCTCGAAGTTTATACCTGCGTTCTCCTATTTGTAAAACCCCTAAAGCCATGAATTTTGTGAACAAGACATCTTAATTACTATGAAGTTAATAAATTTTTGTCGCTAAAATTACAACAAATTAACCTCTAAAGGTCGCTAGAGTGTTCACTCCAGAATTGTAGGTTAACTGTAAGTTAAGGAGTGTTAAGCTAGCATTAGTGGATGGTTTGAGTTTAAAAGTTAAAATTCGATAAGAGACGAGTAGTGTACCTATGCCGGTTCTAACGCAAAAAACGGTTTTTTTCGTCAAGGTCAGAAAACAACACTAGTTGTACCCCAAAATGCGTGGATTGTTGCCTATCACCCCATTTCTGACCCAATTCCCCATGTGATTTTAAATGGGGGAACAAACCACCGCGGGCGATTTCGGACCCTAAAATGGACAAAAAGTTGTACCCCCATTTAAAATTACATGGGGAATTGGGTCAGAAATGCGGAGATAGACAACAAACCACGCATTTTGGGGTACAACTTGTGTTGTCTTCTGACCTTGACGAAAAAAGCCGTTTTTTGGGTTAGAACCGGCATAGGTACACTACTGAGACGAGATCTAATTTTGGTTTAGTCTCGAAAAATCTCGAGTCTCGAAGTTTATACCTGCGTTCTCCTATTTGTAAAACCCCTAAAGCCATGAATTTTGTGAACAAGACATCTTAATTACTATGAAGTTAATAAATTTTTGTCGCTAAAATTACAACAAATTAACCTCTAAAGGTCGCTAGAGTGTTCACTCCAGAATTGTAGGTTAACTGTAAGTTAAGGGGTGTTAAGCTAGCATTAGTGGAAGGTTCGAGTTTATATGTTAAAATTCGATAAGAGACGAGTAGTGTACCTATGCAGGTTCTAACCTAAAAAACCGCTTTTTTTCGTCAAGGTCAGAAAAAAACACAAGTTGCACCCCAAAATGCGTAGATTGTTGCCTATCACCCCATTTCTGACCTAATTCCCCATGTAATTTTAAATGGGGGAACAAACCACCGCGGGCGATTTCGGACCCTAAAATGGACAAAAACTTGTACCCCCATTTAAAATTACATGGGGAATTGGGTCAGAAATGCGGAGATAGACAACAAACCACGAATTTTGGGGTACAACTTGTGTTGTCTTCTGACCTTGACGAAAAAAGCCGTTTTTTGGGTTATAACCGGCATAGGTACACTACTGAGACGAGATCTAATTTTGGTTTAGTCTCGAAAAATCTCGAGTCTCGAAGTTTATACCTGCGTTCTCCTATTTGTAAAACCCCTAAAGCCATGAATTTTGTGAACAAGACATCTTAATTACTATGAACTTAATAAATTTTTGTCGCTAAAATTACAACAAATTAACCTCTATAGGTCACTAGAGTGTTCACTCCAGAATTGTAGGTTAACTGTAAGTTAAGGAGTGTTAAGCTAGCATTAGTGGAAGGTTTGAGTTTAAAAGTTAAAATTCGATAAGAGACGAGTAGTGTACCTATGCCGGTTCTAACGCAAAAAACGGTTTTTTTCGTCAAGGTCAGAAAACAACACTAGTTGTACCCCAAAATGCGTGGATTGTTGCCTATCACCCCATTTCTGACCCAATTCCCCATGTGATTTTAAATGGGGGAACAAACCACCGCGGGCGATTTCGGACCCTAAAATGGACAAAAAGTTGTACCCCCATTTAAAATTACATGGGGAATTGGGTCAGAAATGCGGAGATAGACAACAAACCACGCATTTTGGGGTACAACTTGTGTTGTCTTCTGACCTTGACGAAAAAAGCCGTTTTTTGGGTTAGAACCGGCATAGGTACACTACTGAGACGAGATCTAATTTTGGTTTAGTCTCGAAAAATCTCGAGTATCGAAATTTATACCTGCGTTCTCCTATTTGTAAAACCCCTAAAGCCATGAATTTTGTGAACAAGACATCTTAATTACTATGAAGTTAATAAATTTTTGTCGCTAAAATTACAACAAATTAACCTCTAAAGGTCACTAGAGTGTTCACTCCAGAATTGTAGGTTAACTGTAAGTTAAGGAGTGTTAAGCTAGCATTAGTGGAAGGTTTGAGTTTAAAAGTTAAAATTCGATAAGAGACGAGTAGTGTACCTATGCCGGTTCTAACGCAAAAAACGGTTTTTTTCGTCAAGGTCAGAAAACAACACTAGTTGTACCCCAAAATGCGTGGATTGTTGCCTATCACCCCATTTCTGACCCAATTCCCCATGTGATTTTAAATGGGGGAACAAACCACCGCGGGCGATTTCGGACCCTAAAATGGACAAAAAGTTGTACCCCCATTTAAAATTACATGGGGAATTGGGTCAGAAATGCGGAGATAGACAACAAACCACGCATTTTGGGGTACAACTTGTGTTGTCTTCTGACCTTGACGAAAAAAGCCGTTTTTTGGGTTAGAACCGGCATAGGTACACTACTGAGACGAGATCTAATTTTGGTTTAGTCTCGAAAAATCTCGAGTATCGAAATTTATACCTGCGTTCTCCTATTTGTAAAACCCCTAAAGCCATGAATTTTGTGAACAAGACATCTTAATTACTATGAAGTTAATAAATTTTTGTCGCTAAAATTACAACAAATTAACCTCTAAAGGTCGCTAGAGTGTTCACTCCAGAATTGTAGGTTAACTGTAAGTTAAGGGGTGTTAAGCTAGCATTAGTGGAAGGTTCGAGTTTATATGTTAAAATTCGATAAGAGACGAGTAGTGTACCTATGCCGGTTCTAACGCAAAAAACGGTTTTTTTCGTCAAGGTCAGAAAACAACACTAGTTGTACCCCAAAATGCGTGGATTGTTGCCTATCACCCCATTTCTGACCCAATTCCCCATGTGATTTTAAATGGGGGAACAAACCACCGCGGGCGATTTCGGACCCTAAAATGGACAAAAAGTTGTACCCCCATTTAAAATTACATGGGGAATTGGGTCAGAAATGCGGAGATAGACAACAAACCACGCATTTTGGGGTACAACTTGTGTTGTCTTCTGACCTTGACGAAAAAAGCCGTTTTTTGGGTTAGAACCGGCATAGGTACACTACTGAGACGAGATCTAATTTTGGTTTAGTCTCGAAAAATCTCGAGTCTCGAAGTTTATACCTGCGTTCTCCTATTTGTAAAACCCCTAAAGCCATGAATTTTGTGAACAAGACATCTTAATTACTATGAAGTTAATAAATTTTTGTCGCTAAAATTACAACAAATTAACCTCTAAAGGTCGCTAGAGTGTTCACTCCAGAATTGTAGGTTAACTGTAAGTTAAGGGGTGTTAAGCTAGCATTAGTGGAAGGTTCGAGTTTATATGTTAAAATTCGATAAGAGACGAGTAGTGTACCTATGCAGGTTCTAACCTAAAAAACCGCTTTTTTTCGTCAAGGTCAGAAAAAAACACAAGTTGCACCCCAAAATGCGTAGATTGTTGCCTATCACCCCATTTCTGACCTAATTCCCCATGTAATTTTAAATGGGGGAACAAACCACCGCGGGCGATTTCGGACCCTAAAATGGACAAAAACTTGTACCCCCATTTAAAATTACATGGGGAATTGGGTCAGAAATGCGGAGATAGACAACAAACCACGAATTTTGGGGTACAACTTGTGTTGTCTTCTGACCTTGACGAAAAAAGCCGTTTTTTGGGTTATAACCGGCATAGGTACACTACTGAGACGAGATCTAATTTTGGTTTAGTCTCGAAAAATCTCGAGTCTCGAAGTTTATACCTGCGTTCTCCTATTTGTAAAACCCCTAAAGCCATGAATTTTGTGAACAAGACATCTTAATTACTATGAACTTAATAAATTTTTGTCGCTAAAATTACAACAAATTAACCTCTATAGGTCACTAGAGTGTTCACTCCAGAATTGTAGGTTAACTGTAAGTTAAGGAGTGTTAAGCTAGCATTAGTGGAAGGTTTGAGTTTAAAAGTTAAAATTCGATAAGAGACGAGTAGTGTACCTATGCCGGTTCTAACGCAAAAAACGGTTTTTTTCGTCAAGGTCAGAAAACAACACTAGTTGTACCCCAAAATGCGTGGATTGTTGCCTATCACCCCATTTCTGACCCAATTCCCCATGTGATTTTAAATGGGGGAACAAACCACCGCGGGCGATTTCGGACCCTAAAATGGACAAAAAGTTGTACCCCCATTTAAAATTACATGGGGAATTGGGTCAGAAATGCGGAGATAGACAACAAACCACGCATTTTGGGGTACAACTTGTGTTGTCTTCTGACCTTGACGAAAAAAGCCGTTTTTTGGGTTAGAACCGGCATAGGTACACTACTGAGACGAGATCTAATTTTGGTTTAGTCTCGAAAAATCTCGAGTATCGAAATTTATACCTGCGTTCTCCTATTTGTAAAACCCCTAAAGCCATGAATTTTGTGAACAAGACATCTTAATTACTATGAAGTTAATAAATTTTTGTCGCTAAAATTACAACAAATTAACCTCTAAAGGTCGCTAGAGTGTTCACTCCAGAATTGTAGGTTAACTGTAAGTTAAGGGGTGTTAAGCTAGCATTAGTGGAAGGTTCGAGTTTATATGTTAAAATTCGATAAGAGACGAGTAGTGTACCTATGCAGGTTCTAACCCAAAAAAAAAACGGATTTTTTCGTCAAGGTCAGAGAAAACAACACTAGTTCTACCGCAAAATGCGTGGTTTGTAGCCTATCTCCGCATTTCTAACCCAATTCCCCATGTAATTTTAAATAGGGGAACAAACTACCGTGGGCGATTTCGGACCGTAAAATGGGCAAAAAGTTGTACCCCCATTTAAAATTACATGGGGAATTTGGTCAGAAATGCGGAGATAGACAACAAACCACGCATTTTGGGGTACAACTTGCGTTGTTTTCTAACCTTGACGAAAAATGCCGTTTTTTGGGTTAGAACCGGCATAGGTACACTACTAAGACGAGATCTAATTTTGGTTTAGTCTCGAAAAATCGCGAGTCTCGAAGTTTATGTCTTCGTTCTCCTGTTCGTAAAACCCCTTATAGAGCCATGAATTTTCTATACAAGACATCTTGATTACTATGAACTTCGTATATAATTTTTGTAGTAAAGATTTTCAAAAATTACCGTCCAAGTCTTCACCTCAGAAAATAATTTTTCGGTGAAGCGTTCAGACGACGCCCACCGAAACGGTTGAGCCGCTTCTTCTTCGACAAGTGCCTCTTCGCCTCCTTCTTCTTCGTCTTCTTCTTCTTCACCGGTTGAAACTTTCCCACGACTGGTTTCCACCCGCGCCTCTGGTCCCCCAAACTATTAACAGCTCCGATAATCGTCGCAATTTACTCTAGAATACTGGATCATCGCTCTCTATCTCTCTCTCACTCTTTCTCTCTCGTGGGCTTTTTACGTGGCCTATGGTGATTATAGTAATAACATTTAGGTTTTATGTGAGCGTTACTTAGCGAGCGAAAACACAATATCCCGTGATTAGAGGTCCGCGGGTAAATGAATCGGTACGGATGCTCTCACGTAATCCATGACGTGTACGCAATTTCCTGAATATTAGTCCGATCGATTTTAACGAGGAGAGAAAGAGATGAGATTTTTAGATCTGCGGGACGCTATTGATGACTGTCTTTAGCGAGCTCTAAATACTCTTTAGGTTAGCTGATCGAGAGGCGAATAAGTTAGGTTAGATCGTTTGGAGTCTTTTGGATTAGTCAAAAGTGTCGCTTCGAGATCACGTTTAATCTCTAAGCAGCGACGTTATAAAGCGTCTCGTTTATTATTACAAAACTCATCTATCGCCTGGAGCGTGATCGGGTCCCATTGGGCGTCCATCATCGGTTAAGAGGTCCGATAACGTTAGAAAGTCAACGTGCATTAACCGAGAGGAGTCAAGGTTCATCTAACTGCTTTTATATTCATAAAAAACGGAATTAATAATAAAATACAAAACCTCGTGACCTTCTTCGTAAAAACGCACCTCTTCCCATGCACTCTTGCCGTTTAAGTATTAATAAACATCATCGAAGGTACGTTCTCGATGAGACTTGAAAACGGCTTCGTTCAAGAGGGAATGGTTATTTTGAAACTTTTCTCATAGTCGTGAAAGGTACCATCGTCCTCAGAGGGGAAGTTTGAAAGTCGTTAGGAATATTTATTTTTATCGTTGATATTACGCGATGTACGTCCCTTGAAAGCAGCGAAACTGCACCTGATAATAAAAGAAAAAATTGTAGAAGACCGTCAGATTTAGCTATAAATTGCAGATGAAGGGCTTTCCCCAAACATGGGTATACATATAAAGTTGTAATTGCGAGAATAAAAATGTATCTTTTTCTGTTAGGAAATTTGTTTTTAGTATTCAATAGATCACCAAGAGATTCTTAGTTCGCCTTTGTAAGTTGCCAACGAGGGAAGTCGATGATTATGACGGTTTTTAGCTCAGAATTCTTGTTGATGAAATCATTGACTTGAAATTTAAATAGTAGTTAAAATATTGCCAAAGGAACAAGAGGTGACCTAGTGCCTAAATGCGCTATTACCCGGGAGGGAGAAGGTCGCTCATTTTCGAGAGTAGAAACTAATTACAATAAAAATAACCATGGAAATGGATAGAGGAACGAATTCTAAGCAAAAAGTTTGCTATAAACTTCTATTGATAAGTTAATACTTTTTGAGTAATTCGTGATTAAAAAAAAAATATACATATTCGATACTAAGTGTTCAAATATAAAAGCAATGCTTTAGGCTGATTTTGAGAAATTTTCAAAAAACCGAAAATCGGTAAGAGTAAAATGTCCTTCAGAGGCGATTTAGCCAAAAATGTTATTAAATGTTACTAAATGTTAATCGATACTAAATGTTCAAATATAAAAGCTATGCTTCAGGCTGACTTTGAGAAAATTTCAAAAAACCTAATATTGGTAAGAGTAAAATGCCCTTCAGAGGCGATTTACCAAAAATGTAATTAAACTGTATTACACATATTCGATAATAGAAAAAAATTTCCAAAAAACAGGAAAAGGATAAGAGTAAAGTGCCCTTTTTAGAGAAGATTTTGCCAAAAATGTTATTAAACTGTAATACACATACTCGATAATAGAAAAAAATATTCAACGTTTCGAAGAAGATAGAATACATTAATAGAAAATTTCCAAAAACGGAAAAAACACGTGTAATAACCCCTTTAGAGTAGATTTAGAGAAATGTGTTGTTAATTATTCGACAGTAGAAAGGAATGTTCATAGCTTAGAAAAAAAATCGTGATGTGGTCATCAAAGTCCTTTCTCATATATAGGGGCAAAGACAAATACCGTATTTGTCTTTGATAGGGGTTAATTTAAGCAACAAACCGAAAAACGACAAGTACTCCTCATAGTAGATTTAGCCAAAAACGTTACAAAACTTTTTTATATATTATATCTAATGTAGAATAGGTACTCTCTTGCAGCAAATTTCGGGAAAAATTCAAAAAATTGAAGAATGATACAAAGTGCCTTTCACAGAAGATTTTGCAAAAAACGATAGAAAAGTTTATTTTATAATAATGGTAGAATATATTCTAAATTTAAAATAAATTATTTTAGCAAATTTTGAGAAAAATTCTAAAACCGAAAAACGACAAAAATAAAGTGCTCTTCACACAAGATTTAGCCGAAAACGTTACAAACCTTTTTATACATATTTAATTGCACAATAAATTTTCAAAGTTTAAAAAGAATTCTTGGAATGAATTCCGAGAAGAATACAAAAATCGACAAGTATAAAGTATCCTTCACAGAAGATTTAGCCAAAAACGTTACAATACTTTTTTATACATATTCAATTGTAGAATAAACATTCAAAGTTTAAAAAAAATTCGTGGAGTGGATTTCGAAAAAAAATTGAAAAAACCGAAAATTGACAAGTATAAAGTGCCCTTCACAGAAGATTTAGCCAAAATCGTTAGAAAACCTTTTTTTTGCCTATTTAATCGTACAATAAATATTCAAAGTTTAAAAAAAAATTTTTGAGCAAATTTCGAGAGAAATTCAAAAAACCGAAAAATGACAAGAGTAAACTACCCTTTTATATTGGCCGATTTTAATGAAAAGACTATTTTCACGTCTTAGCATGGTACAAAGTCTGAATACAAAGTTTTGACCGTTTGTGTTTTTTGGTTTTTGAGAAAATCCTACCACAGACATACATACACAGATACATACAGACGGTTTTCCAAAAACATGTTTTTTGGACTCAGGGGACCTCAAAACGTTCAGAAATGCTAATAACTCAATTTCGAAAAATCGACCCGATTACAATACTCTCATATATGAGTCTCATATGAGAAAGTAAAAATTTTAGAATAGATTTTGAGAAAATTTCAAAAAACAGGAAAATGATAAGAGTAAAGTGCCCTTTATAGAAGATTTTGTCAAAAGTGTTATGAAACTTTATTACATAGATTTACCAGTGGAATAAATACAAAAAGTTTAAAAAAACTCTTATAGCAAATTTTGGGAAAATTTCCAAAAACCGGAAAATGCCAGGAGTAAACTACCCGTTTATCTAGGCCGATTTTAACGAAAAGCTTATTGGGCGGCCCTGGTGTAGTATAAGGTTTAAATTCAAAGTTCGAACAGTTTATGGGTTTTATTTTCGAAAAAAAAAACCTTACCAAAGACACATATGCCCACAACATACATAACTACATACAAACATACATGTATACACACACAGGCATTTTTTAAAAACATGTTTTTGACCTTAGCGGACATTTAAAACGTCTAGAAACCCTAACAACTCAAATTCGAAAAATCGACCCGATTACAACGTATATCCGTGCCTCATGTAAGGCAGAAAAACCTATGTTTTTGAACGAAATTTCATGAATAACTCAAAAACCTCACTTTTTTCAAACAAGTTAAAAAGAACAAAAGTAAAACCCATTAGAAAATCGAAGTCGCAACATTCAATGTTAAATAACGAAAAACTGCTTTTTCGGCTATTTTGTAAAGAGAAACTTTTATTAAAAGTACGTAAAAATAACCTTCAAATCAGATTTTATAAAGGTTCTAGCATTAAAATTTAGTCTTCCACGCATTTTTTGGAGAAAAAGTGGCAATAAAAACAACGGCTTTACCACAAGTATTGAAATTGATAATAACCAATTAGTAATATATTTTTTTTAAATGTTCCGGAAGTTTAAACGGTTAAGAATGACTGGATTTGAAAAGAAGTTTGATTGAAGTACAAAAAATACTTTAGAACTTTTAAATTTGTCCTTTTTTGAAAAACTCGAAAATTTAAAAAAATATGTGAAAAATGCATTTAACTTAAAACGTTAATAGGCATCTTTTTTCAATGAAAATTTTGGTTTTCCTTTTATTTCTCAAGAACAAAATATAATTGAAATATGATCATCTGAACTTAGCGTTTTAGTGCTAGGACTACCTTCCCGGGAACACATTAAACTCAAAATATAAAATATCTACAAAAATAAAACTTAATTTATAGAGTGGGTTTCCAGATGGTTGGAACAAATTAGATAACCTCAAATTTAATTTTACTTTCTGAGGGAGTGAAAAAATGGGATGAGATTAGGAAGACCCTCGGAAGGAACTCTCCTCATTTTCCAATAGGAAAAAGACGTGTTAAAAAAATTTGAAGGGAGAGGAAGTGTTTCAAAATGATGTCTCAAAAGACGGAAACACAGAACGCATAGAAAGCACTGATGTCAATAAGCAGATATAAAATTTTAATTATAGAAGGGAAAATTGTGGAAAATTCAATTTTCCAAGGTGAATTGATTAAATTGAGCAAATTTTCTTAATAACAATTTTCGAATTTTCAAATTTCGACTTTTCCGACCATACATATTTCTGCTATGGGTACAAATAATCGTAAGTACAACATGACATCTGTACTAAGTGATAAGATCAAAACTAATGCAGCGACATAACACAAATGATTATTTCCACTTGTCGTTATCTCTTGTAGGTTAACTGCACCTAATGCGACTTTCAATTGTCATCAGTAATATCTACAAACCTGACAACGTTTTCCGTTTCAACCGCTCTCGTTTATAATTATTTTTTACCGAGGAAATCACGTACTTTTTCAATAGTTACAACAAAACGGAAAAATATCACTGGAACGAACGTCGGAATTCGCAACGTCAAAGCGTACGCGAGGTATAATGCTATAATGATATTTTTCCAACGAGGAACGATTCCACTGAGCGTACATTTCAATTAAAGTAAATTATAAACTAGATCGCGCTAGGAGACGTCGCACACATAAAGCCGACTGGGGGAGAGTCGGGCAGGAATGTGTGTAGAGCTAAAGAGAGCAAAGTCGTGAAATATTTATATTTTTTTAAGAAGGTACCTAACCTAAACCTAAGAAGATTTCTTTTTGGTTATCGATTGATAGATTGATGTTACTAAAAGTACTCACGACGAAACGATAATAATGAGCACTAAAAGCGCTTTAAAAACACACTTGCACTATTCGTCACTTGCCAGTGTATTGTCACGCCTAAGGCCTCAGAGGGAGTTTAGGAGGTAAGCGTTGGAAGTTATAGAAAAACGTGTAAAACAAATCAAAAACAAGTATTCATCCTATCGGCCAGAGAACAATTTTGCAAACCTAAATTAGGACAGAGAAAATAATTGGACAAATTATCTAGTTAAATAACTGGAAAAATCTAGTTAATTAAATTAGAAAGTAAAAGACAAAATTTACCAATACAAACAAGTAGCACAGCTTAAATGAGAAAGAACGGTAGACGGTGTCACTACATGGCAGAAGGGCTGTGGTCTGGAGAGTACCACGACGTCGATCTAGTGAAACTGATTGATGACTGATCAAAAGAAACTGATCGCCACCGTTTATCTAATCGTCGTATTGATTCACCAATCGGTACTGTTCGGGTTAATAAACTTACTTATGATTTTCGCGGCTGTCCATGTTATTACGCGTTCAATTCACGGTCAGCCCATACGTTCGAATTAAATGAACTTGCAAAACATGAAAAATCCTTAAGTTGATTAATGGTACGGAATTGACCTACTGTCCATAGCATAATTACGGGAGCCACTTACTGCCCTTGTACGTGACAGCATTATGTAAAATTAGATTAAATTTTTTTTAACCTGATTTAGAGTACCTACTATTTTACTGTAAGTATTGTCTGATATCGCCTCGACATCAAATGCAAGCACGACTTAGATCTATTGTGATCCAAACGTATTTCACTGTCGAGCTTTACACGTTTCCCTCAATGCGAGAACGTATATACATACATTTTTTCAGGATGCGATTCAAAGTCCCCGCTCGACCCCATGTTACAATTTCCGCGCTCACGTACGACGCAGGTGTAAGCTTTACATCTCGGGGACGTTAAAATTCCGCAGGCCGCCGCAAGAAGTGGTAATATTTCACATTCGTGGATATGGTATATAATACGCCGAGGCGCACAAAACCGTAGCGAAAGAACTGAAAAGATGTCGACTTATGATTACGGGGAACTATGTAACTCTCTTCAGGAAAACGGCGACTAATAGAGAATTCTTAACGTTTTCTGATAAAACGATAGGAGGGACGTAGATGGAATCTAAATCTGTTGGGAGGTGGAAAGAAGCTAAGAAGAAAGGTGGAAGAGGCTGGATTGAAGAAAGAAGCGGAAGGTTGACGTTGTCGATGAAAAATTTATTGAAAATAAAAAAAAATGATTTCAGTAAATGTAGGTTCTCCTCTAGCTCATATTATTTCTCCCAATCAAGTGGGGATACCATTTAGCAAAGCTAAGAAGCATTTAGCATTTAGCTTTAGCAAAGCTAAGAAGTAAGGTGGAAGAAACTAGTGAGCTGGATTGAAGAAAAGAGCGGAAGGTCAACATTGTCGATGAAAAATTTAAAGAAATTAAATAATTTGATTTCAGTAGATATGGATCCTCCTCTAGCTAATATTACTTCTTCCAATCAACTGGGCATGCCATTTAGCAAAGCTGTAAGAAGCATTTAGCATTAGCAAAGCTAAGAAGTGAGGTGGAACAGACTCGTGAACTGGATTGAAGAAAAGAGCGGAAGGTTAACGTTGTCGATGAAAAATTAAAAGAAATTAAATAATTTGATTTCAGTAGCTATAGATTCTCCTCTAGCTCATATTATTTCTTCCATTCAACTGGGCATGCCATTTAGCAAAGCTAAGAAGCATTTAGCATTTAACATTAGCAAAGCTAGGAAGTGAAGTGGAAGAGACTGGTGACCTGGATTGAAGAAAAGAGCCGAAGGTCAACGTTCGCAATGAAAAATGTAAAGAAATTTAAGAATTAGATTTCAGTACATATATATACTCCTTTAGCTCACATTACTTCTTCCAGTCAACTGGCATGCCATTTAGCGAAGCAAAGAAGCATTTAGCATTTAGCATTAGCAAAGCTAAGAAGTGAGGTGGAAGAGACTGGTGAAATGGATTAAAGAAAGGAGCGGAAGGTTAACGTTGTCGATGAAAAATGTAAAGTAATTGAAGAATTTGATTTCAGTAGATATAGATTCTCCTCTAGCTCATATTACTTCTTCCAATCAACTGGGCATGTCATTTAGCAAAGCTAAGAAGCATTTAGCATTTAGCATTAGCAAAGCTAAGAAGTGAGGTGGAAGAGACTGGTGACTAGATTGAAGAAAGCAGCGGAAGGTGAACATTGTCGATGAAAAATTTAAAGAAATTGAAGAATTTCATTTCAGTACGTATATATTCTCCTTTAGCTCATATTACTTCTTTCAATCAACTGGGCATGCCATTTAGCAAAGCTAAGAAGCATATAGCATTTAGCATTAGCAAAGCTAAGAAGTGAGGTGGAAGAGACTGGTGAACTGGTTTGAAGAAAGGAGCGGAAGGTTAACGTTGTCGATGAAAAATTTAAAGAAATTAAACAATTTGATTTCAGTAGATGTAGGTTCTCCTTTAACTCATATTACTTCTTCCAATCAACTGGGCATGCCATTTAGCAAAGCTAAGAAGCATTTAGCATTTAGCATTAGCAAAGCTAAGAAGTAAGGTGAAGGAGACTGGTAAACTGGATTGAAGGAAGGAACGGAAGGTTAACGTTGTCGATGAAAGATGTAAAGAAATTAAATAATTTGATTTCAGTACATATATATTCTCCTTTAGCTCATATTACTTCTTCCAATTAACTGAACATGCCATTTAGCAAAGCTAAGAAGTGAGGTGGAAGAGACTGGATGAACTGGATTGAAGAAAATAACGGAAGGCAACATTGTCAATGAAAAATGTAAAGAAATTAAAGAATTTGATTTTAGTAGATATAGATTCTCCTCTAGCTCATATTACTTCTTCCAATCAACTGGGCATGCCATTTAGCAAAGCTAAGAAGCATTTAGCATTTAGCATTAGCAAAACTAAGAAGTAAGGTGGAGGAGACTGGTAAACTGGATTGAAGAAAGGAACGGAAGGTTACATTGTCGATGAACGATGTAAAGAAATTAAATAATTTGATTTCAGTACATATATATTCTCCTTTAGCTCATATTACTTCTTCCAATCAACTGGGCATGCCATTTAGCAAAGCTAAGAAGCATTTAGCATTAGCAAAGCTAAGAAGTGAGGTGGAAGAGACTGATGAACTGGATTGAAGAAAATAGCGGAAGGCAACATTGTCGATGAAAAATGTAAAGAAATTAAAGAATGTGATTTCAGTAGATATGAATTCTCCTCTAGCTCATATTACTTCTTCCAATCAACTGGATATGCCATTTAGCAAAGCTAAGAAGCATTTAGCATTTAGCATTAGCAAAGCTAAGAAGTAAGGTGAAGGAGACTGGTAAACTGGATTGAAGGAAGGAACGGAAGGTTAACGTTGTCGATGAAAGATGTAAAGAAATTAAATAATTTGATTTCACTACATATATATTCTCCTTTACACATATTACTTCTTCCAATCAACTGGGCATGCCATTTAGCAAAGCTAAGAAGCATTTAGCATTCAGCATTAGCAAAGCTAAGAAGTGAGGTGGAAGAGACTGGTGAAATGGATTAAAGAAAGGAGCGAAGGTTAACGTTGTCGATGAAAAATGTAAAGAAATTGAAGAATTTGATTTCAGTAGATATAGATTCTCCTCTAGCTCATATTACTTCTTCCAATCAACTGAGCATGCCATTTAGCAAAGCTAAGAAGCCGTTAGCATTTAGCATTAGCTTTAGCAAAGCTAAGAAGTAAGGTGGAAGAAACTAGTGAGCTGGATTGAAGAAAAGAGCGGAAGGTCAACAATGTCGATGAAAAATTTAAAGAAATTAAATAATTTGATTTCAGTAGATATAGATTCTTCTCTAGTTAATATTACTTCTTCCAATCAACTGGGCATGCCATTTAGCAATGCTAAGAAGAATTTAGCATTAGCAAAGCTAAGAAGTGAGTTGGAAGAGACTAGTGACTGGATTGAAGAAAGCAGTGGAAGGTCAACATTGTCGATGAAAAATTTAAAGAATTTAAATAATTTGATTTCAGTACATATATATTCTCCTTTAGCTCATATTACTTCTTCCAATTAACTGGACATGCCATTTAGCAAAGCTAAGAAGTGAGGTGGAAGAGACTGGATGAACTGGATTGAAGAAAATAACGGAAGGCAACATTGTCAATGAAAAATGTAAAGAAATTAAAGAATTTGATTTCAGTACATATATATTCTCCTATAGCTCATATTATTTCTTCCAATCAACTGGGCATGCCATTTAGCAAGGCTAAGAAGCTTTTAGCGTTTAGCATTAGCAAAACTAAAAAGTGAGGTGGAAGAGATTGATGAGCTGGATTGAAGAAAGGAGCAGACGGTTAACGTTGTAGATGAAAACTGTAAAGAAATTAAAAAATGTGATTTCAGTAGATATGGATTCTCCTCTAGCTAATATTACTTCTTCCAATAAACTGGATATGCCATTTTGCAAAGCTAAGAAGCATTTAGTTTTAGCAAAGATAAGAAGTAAGGTGGATGAAACTGGTGAACTGGATTGAAGAAAGGAGCGGAAGGTTAACGTTGTCGATGAAAAATTTAAAGAAATTAAAGCATTTGATTTCAGTACATATATATTCTCATATAGCTCATATTATTTCTTCCAATCAACTGGGCATGCCATTTAGCAAGGCTAAGAAGCTTTTAGCGTTTAGCATTAGCAAAACTAAGAAGTGAGGTGGAAGAGACTGATGAGCTGGATTGAAGAAAGGGGCAGACGGTTAACGTTGTAGATGAAAAATTTAAAGAAATTAAAGAATTTTATTTCAGTAGATGTAGATTCTCCTCTAGCTAATATTACTTCTTCCAATAAACTGGATATGCCATTTTGCAAAGCTAAGAAGCATTTAGTTTTAGCAAAGATAAGAAGTAAGGTGGATGAAACTGGTGAACTGGATTGAAGAAAGGAGCGGAAGGTTAACGTTGTCGATGAAAAATTTAAAGAAATTAAAGCATTTGATTTCAGTACATATATATTCTCATATAGCTCATATTATTTCTTCCAATCAACTGGGCATGCCATTTAGCAAGGCTAAGAAGCTTTTAGCGTTTAGCATTAGCAAAACTAAGAAGTGAGGTGGAAGAGACTGATGAGCTGGATTGAAGAAAGGGGCAGACGGTTAACGTTGTAGATGAAAAATTTAAAGAAATTAAAGAATTTTATTTCAGTAGATGTAGATTCTCCTCTAGCTAATATTACTTCTTCCAATCAACTGGATATGCCACTTTGCAAAGCTAAGAAGCATTTAGCTTTAGGAAAGATAAGAAGTAAGGTGGATGAAACTGGTGAACTGGATTGAAGAAAGGAGCGGAAGGTTAACGTTGTCGATGAAAAATTTAAAGAAATTAAAGAATTTGATTTCAGTACATATATATTCTCCTATAGCTCATATTATTTCTTCCAATCAACTGGGCATGCCATTTAGCAAGGCTAAGAAGCTTTTAGCGTTTAGCATTAGCAAAACTAAGAAGTGAGGTGGAAGAGACTGATGAGCTGGATTGAAGAAAGGGGCAGACGGTTAACGTTGTAGATGAAAAATTTAAAGAAACTAAAGAATTTTATTTCAGTAGATGTAGATTCTCCTCTAGCTAATATTACTTCTTCCAATCAACTGGATATGCCATTTTGCAAAGCTAAGAAGCATTTAGCTTTAGCAAAGATAAGAAGTAAGGTGGATGAAACTGGTGAACTGGATTGAAGAAAGGAGCGGAAGGTTAACGTTGTCGATGAAAAATTGAAAGAAATTAAAGAATTTGATTTCAGTACATATATATTCTCCTATAGCTCATATTATTTCTTCCAATCAACTGGGCATGCCATTTAGCAAGGCTAAGAAGCTTTTAGCGTTTAGCATTAGCAAAACTAAGAAGTGAGGTGGAAGAGACTGATGAGCTGGATTGAAGAAAGGAGCGGAAGGTTAACGTTGTAGATGAAAAATTTAAAGAAATTAAAGAATTTTATTTCAGTAGATGTAGATTCTCCTCTAGCTCATATTACTATTTCCAATTAATTGGGCATGCCGTTGTTCAAATTTTGATTTAAATTTGCTTTAAGTATTTATATTGGAGTTAAGATAGATGAAACGACCACATATATTAAGACGAACTTAGGCTACCAATTTTTGAGTAGTTGAGATACGGCCATATTAGTAGCTTTCGTCATCTTAACATAATCTGTTTATAATCTAAAAAAATCTCTGAAAATAAAGATGACACCTTTACTAAAAAGTATCAGACCCATACACTACGTTACATTACATACTAATATATGTAATGTCTTCACGTTGTAATGCGCATTTGGTCTACGTTTGAAAGTTTCTTAAATATTTAAAATGCTTAACTTTGCTAAAACAAGGGGCTACCAGTAATTATTTTTTTCCAATTACATGACCTTTCATTCCTGAAAAAAACCTGCATTTTGGGGTATTTTCCATAAATTTTGACCTTTCGCACTTCATAAATAATTTTTATGATAACACCATTGAATTCCACAGGAAAAATTATATCGAAAACATGTATGACACCTTCAGGAATGATATTGCATAGTTGTAAAAAAATGTATCAATTAAAATAATGCCATATAAATTAGCGCAATTCATATTGGTATACATATAAAAATCTGGTCAATTCGAATAGAAACGCTTTTTCAATCATCTGCTTTAAGCGTGGTGGACAAAGCGTTCCATTCATTGCATTGAATTTAAAACAAACAAGGCAGAACTGAATTTATTGCATTTTACAAATCACTTAATACCGCGTTAAAAGTTTTATTAACCAGCAATTGTAAACTGTTACTTGACATCTGTCAAATAATTGAAATAGTTAGACGATGATATGAGAATATGTCAAACATGATAAGTTTGATGATTTAAAATTTAGAAAAAATATGAGCAATAATAAATCTTGCTGATGAGTCAACTTGGCCCAGGGATCAAATTGTTGGCGCCCTATTTTAATATTTTTCTAGCCTGTAATATAGTTAAAATAACCTTTTTAAAAATATGTATAAATATGGACGATAGTAAACTGCACCGAAACCCATTACCTGCTTATCGGATTACGATAAGAAAGGGATGGTGCACGGACTAAAACAGGTAGCATAGGAATCCCATCGGATAAATATATATTAAAACCTTATATAAATGTAGTAACAACTAGAGCAAACAAACATTTTAATAAAAAATATATGGAAAAATCGGCTTTTTGAGCGCTTTAAAACGATACCTCATTCGATGAAGTTCAGAGTTAATTTGATACTAAATAAGTCAGATTTAATATTTACTGTAAATCTCATCTAAAATGTACTATATTAATTAGGTTAGTAGATGAAATTTGCAAAATATGTACCCTTCGAAATCGTCTTTATGAGCTCTTCAATTTAATACCTCACTCGATATAGTAGAAATAAATTCTGGAAGTTGTATGAGAATACTTTCGTTATAAAATTGATTTTATTTATTAAATACCTAAATAACGTCTGAAGAAATGGAAACATGTTTCTCTATGTGTACCTAATTCTAATGGAATCTTCGTTAGCTTTGAAAAGAATTCCATTAAAGTCTTCATCAGAACGAAGTTTTATAAAATATTCTGGTCAGTTGTCAAGATAGTCTATAAGTAGATACTTCATGCAGACAACATTCATAGTGAAATTTTGCATCATTTAGCCTAATGAATTTATACAGCAAGTAATTATTGAGGATTTTTTCGCTCTAATGATTTAGGTATTATTCACCACAGTCAATGTTATATTATTATTTATATTATTTATTTTATTTTAGTGCAAATTTAGAACATCATTCCTAATTTTCACCATGAAGAAAATTTGTATTGTAAATCTGTGATAGTCGTGAGTATTTACCGAATATGACAGCTTGGACGTAATTTCGACGTGAGACTTCACCTAATAGATAGTCAGCCACTTTATACCTTATGAGAAATTCATCAAATTTACTAATTCATAACGTGAAAAATGGCACCACTATGGTCGAATTGCCGCTAAAAATTATTAATTTTCTACGAAATACAGTTGGTGAAGTAACTTACATTTCCAGCAATACCTTACCTGAATTGTTACCTGGGATTCATCTCTTAAAAAACAATTTGTTCATCTCGGGTCCTCCAGTAGGCGTATCAATATTTATTTATTAATGACGAATGATGTAACGGTACCCATCATCGTATAATTAATATGAGCCTTTATAAAACCTTAATCGATTGTCTCCCATCAAGTCGCGCTTCCATAAATAATCCCCGAAAAAGAAAATATTTACATGATTAAAAAATGTACGACGACGTCGCCAGCGAACAAGCGAATTATTAAAAAACGAGATAAGTAGTTAGATATTCATCTGGCCAGCCTCCCAGTCGAAGACGCGAGCTTTCCAAACTAGTTAAATACAACATTTACATGTAAATAAATTTGTAATAAATAACATCGAGTCGGACGTATTCATGCGACTTTTTATACTACGATCGAGTCTTCTTCTTCTCTCGCTGTCTCGGGCTCTTATCCTAATCAACATTTTATGAATTACTCCACCTCTTTCTTGTACGTGTAATGTTGTACTTGCTCGTGACTACCTGAATAAATTATTCGAGCATTGGTGTTCAGATGCGCGCACGCGCGTTTCAAACACATTTTTTTATTACGTAAGTAGGTGGGCTAACTGTAATAATTGAGGTAAACATATGTATCTTTAAAATTTGGAGTAATTCTACATTTAATTTGTGACATTTCAATTAAATTACTTGCAAGTATGCACGAATTAAGATGGTGAAATAGCGTGAAATAGTGCGATAAATTAAAAGGAAGGCCCATCTATCAATTTACCTGTTGTTCATTAAAGTCAAAGTTAATTTTATCAATTTATGAAGAAATTGAGTGAATAAGGTGAGGTCATTCTAGGTTTAACCAAAAAGAGATAATTACAAGAAACTGACGTCACACAATTACACCAAGTGTATTTGGTAAAAAAATTACTAATTTTTACCTGCAATTCCGATTTTCCAATTTTCCGATTTTAAACAAAATTTTGTTTGATGCATGATAACTTGGATAATCCGTATTACTTCATCGTGCGGTGTTGCTCTGGGAAAACAGCTGAATTTTCCGATTTTAAACAAAATTTTGTTCGATGCATGATAACTTGGAAATCCATATTAATGACAGAAGGTTGTCCAAACTCTCGAAGTTGGCCATGTTCTTAAGTATCCGAAGAAAACACTAAGTCTTCGCCAACGAATTTATTTAATAAGGACTAAGCGACCGGTTTCGACTGATCAGTCATCATCAGGGTTCATAACAAAAGATTTTAGGGCTCCGGGTGTGCGACATGTGGAGTGTCAAAGATTAAAACAACATGGACAAATACAGTTAAAATTAACACATATCGAAACACGAACTAAAATTGTATAACGGATTGACCCTACTTATGTTGACATCCTCATTGTGCAAAGGTTGAAAGACTTAGTGTTTTCTTCGGATACTTAAATCTATATTATTTCACCGTGCGGTGTTGCTCCAGAAAAACTGATGAATTTTCCGATTTTAAACAAAATTTTGTTCGATGCATGATAACTTGAAAAATCCGTATTATTTCATCGTGCGGTGTTGCTCCGGGAAAACAGCTGAATTTTCTGATTTTAAACAAAACTTTGTTTGATGGAAGATAACTTGGAAAATCCGTATTACTTCATCGTGCAGTGTTGCTCCAGGAAAACTGCTGAATTTTCCGACTTTGAACAAAATTTTGTTTGACGCATGATAACTTGGAAAATCCGTATTACTTCATCGTGCGGTGAGCACCAGGAAAACTGCTGAATTTTCCAATTTTAAACAAAATTTTGTCAGATGCATGATAACTTGGAAAATCCGTATTACTTCATGGTGCGGTGCTGCTCCAGGAAAACTGATGAATTTTCCGATTTTAAACAAAATTTTGTTCGATGCATGATAACTTGAAAAATCCGTATTATTTCATCGTGCGGTGTTGCTCCGGGAAAACAGCTGAATTTTCCGATTTTAAACAAAACTTTGTTTGATGGAAGATAACTTGGAAAATCCGTATTACTTCATCGTGCGGTGTTGCTCCAGGAATACTGCTGAATAATCCGACTTTGAACAAAATTTTGTTTGACGCATGATAACTTGGAAAATCCGTATTACTTCATCGTGCGGTGTTGCACCAGGAAAACTGCTGAATTTTCCGATTTTAGACAAAATTTTGTCAGATGCATGATAACTTGGAAAATCCGTATTACTTCAAGGTGCGGTGCTGCTCCAGGAAAACTGATGAATTTTCCGATTTTAAACAAACTTTTGTTCGATGCATGATAACTTGGAAAATCCGTATTACTTCATCGTGCGGTGTTGCTCCAGGAAAACTGCTGAATTTTCCGATTTCAAACAAAATTTGTTTTTGATGCATGATAACTTGGAAAATTCGTATTATTCCATCGTGCGGTGTTGCTCCAGGAAAACTGCTGAATTTTCCAATTTTAAACAAAATTTTGTTGAATGCATGATAACTTGGAAAATTCGTCTTACTTCATGGTGCGGTGTTGCTCCAAGAAAACTGCTGAATTTTCCGACTTTAAACAAAATTTTGTTCGATGCATGATAACTTGGAAAATCCGTATTAATTCATCGTGTTGTGTTGTTCCACAAAAATTGCTGAATTTTCCGGTTTTAAACAAAATTTTGTTTCAAACATGATAACTTGGAAAATCCGTTATACTTCATCGTGCGGTGTTGCTCCAGGAAAACTGCAGAATTTTCCCAATTTAAACAAAATTTTGTTCGATGCATGATAACTTGGAAAATCCTTATTACTTCATCGTGCGGTGTTGCTCCAGGAAAACTGCTGAATTTTCCGACTTTGAACAAAATTTTGTTTGACGCATGATAACTTGGAAAATCCGTATTACTTCATGGTGCAGTGCTGCTCCAGGAAAACTGATGAATTTTCCGATTTTAAACAAAATTTTGATCGATGCATGATAACTTGGAAAATCCGTATTACTTCATCGTGCGGTGTTGCACCAGGATAACTGCTGAATTTTCAGATTTCAAACAAAATTTGTTTTTGATGCATGATTACTTGGAAAATTCGTGTTATTTCATCGTGCGGTGTTGCTCCGGGAAAACAGCTGAATTTTCCGATTTTAAACAAAACTTTGTTTGATGGAAGATAACTTGGAAAATCCGTATTACTTCATCGTGCGGTGTTGCTCCAGGAATACTGCTGAATAATCCGACTTTGAACAAAATTTTGTTTGACGCATGATAACTTGGAAAATCCGTATTACTTCATCGTGCGGTGTTGCACCAGGAAAACTGCTGAATTTTCCGATTTTAGACAAAATTTTGTCAGATGCATGATAACTTGGAAAATCCGTATTACTTCAAGGTGCGGTGCTGCTCCAGGAAAACTGATGAATTTTCCGATTTTAAACAAACTTTTGTTCGATGCATGATAACTTGGAAAATCCGTATTACTTCATCGTGCGGTGTTGCTCCAAGAAACTGCAGAATTTTCCGATTTTAAACAAGATTTTGTCAGATGCATGATAACTTGGAAAATCCGTATTACTTCATCGTGCGGTGTTGCACCAAGAAAACTGCTGAATTTTCCGATTTTAGACAAAATTTTGTCAGATGCATGATAACTTGGAAAATCCGTATTACTTCATGGTGCGGTGCTGCTCCAGGAAAACTGATGAATTTTCCGATTTTAAATAAACTTTTGTTCGATGCATGATAACTTGGAAAATTCGTATTACTTCATCGTGCGGTGTTGCACCAGGAAAACTGATGAATTTTCCGATTTCAAACAAAATTTGTTTTTGATGCATGAAAACTTGGAAAATTCGTATTATTCCATCGTGCGGTGTTGCTCCAGGAAAACTGCTGAATTTTCCGACTTTGAACAAAATTTTGTTTGACGCATGATAACTTGGAAAATTCGTATTATTCCATCGTGCGGTGCTGCTCCAGGAAAACTGATGAATTTTCCGATTTTAAATAAATTTTTGTTCGATGCATGATAACTTGGAAAATTCGTATTACTTCATCGTGCGGTGTTGCACCAGGAAAACTGATGAATTTTCCGATTTCAAACAAAATTTGTTTTTGATGCATGAAAACTTGGAAAATTCGTATTATTCCATCGTGCGGTGTTGCTCCAGGAAAACTGCTGAATTTTCCGACTTTGAACAAAATTTTGTTTGACGCATGATAACTTGGAAAATCCGTATTACTTCATCGTGCGGTGTTGCACCAGGAAAACTGCTGAATTTTCCGATTTTAGACAAAATTTTGTCAGATGCATGATAACTTGGAAAATCCGTATTACTTCATGGTGCGGTGCTGCTCCAGGAAAACTGATAAATTTTCCGATTTTAAACAAAATTTTGTTCGATGCATGATAACTTGGAAAATCCGTATTATTTTATCGTGCGGTGTTGCTCCGGGAAAACAGCTGAATTTTCCGATTTTAAACAAAACTTTGTTTGATGGAAGATAACTTGGAAAATCCGTATTACTTCATCGTGCGGTGTTGCTCCAGGAAAACTGCTGAATTTTCCGACTTTGAACAAAATTTTGTTTGACGCATGATAACTTGGAAAATCCGTATTACTTCATCGTGCGGTGTTGCTCCAGGAAAACTGCTGAATTTTCCGACTTTGAACAAAATTTTGTTTGACGCATGATAACTTGGAAAATCCGTATTACTTCATCGTGCGGTGTTGCTCCAGGAAAAATGCTGAATTTTCAGATTTTAAACAAAATTTTGTTTGATACATGATAACTTGGAAAATCCGTATTACTTCATCGTGCGGTGTTGCTCCAGGAAAACTGCTGAATTTTCCGATTTTAAACAAAATTTTGTTTGATACATGATAACTTGGAAAATCCGTTATACTTCATCGTGCGGTGTTGCTCCAGGAGAACTGCTGAATTTTTTTATTATAAACAAAATTTTGTTTGATTCATGATAACTTGGAAAATCCGTACGCCTTCAACGTGCGTGTTGGGGGTGGAAATCGTCATTTCGGCTATGAACAACTGACGTTAAGTTCGGGCTTTCGAACAAGGGAACAAGTCCCCCTGTGAAAAGACTGCGCCAAAGTGGATTTTTGTGAGAATCCTCCCCCTATCCGAACTTTACATTGCAAATGCCGAACTTTCTTTCCTTTAATATAACGGCGCCGCAGCGACTCTTCCATCGTTAGGGATCGCATTCGAACTCGATAAAACGATCGTTAAGGTATCCGCGACGCGCCTATTTTTCTAATAAAATTCCGCTCATCGATATATGACAACACTCTCGTGATATTTCCTGTCCTGTGACGTCCCGTGAATGGTAATGCGAGGATTCCACCCGATGGAACGTACACACTACACACACACACAAAGGCCCGGCACGTACCATGTGGTGGCATATTGAAGAAGTGTTTGCGTGCGTGTGTAACACGAGGACAGGAAACTTCGACTTAAGGTTTCGGTTTCCCTGTTTTCGGGACGTATTTTTAGGTTGCCAGTTGGACGGATAAACACTTGACTCTTTCCGTCTATCCGGATTAAAAAGGTTTATTGGCGTTCCGGACGAGAGAAGAGAGAGATCATAAAATGCGTTTATATCTGCCGGAAGTAGGGCAATACCGAAAAACGTCATTACAGGACAATGTATTCCACCTTAATACGGCATTGAAATCGGATTTACTACCCTTACGCTTCTGTCCGTAAGGATTTCAAACGTTATGAACTGTGGTAGTAAAATGTAAAATGAAGAAAGGTGTCATCAAACAACAAATTAAATAGATTTATATTACAAGAGATATAGTCGTGAAATCAGAAAACAGCTCACTTCACCCTTTCAAGTTAATACAAAACTATTAACCACCCAGAGTTTCCACTTACAATAAAACCATCATCAAGCTTGCAAGTTCAGCCATATCATACACAACAACTGAGTTTGGGAAAATATGCCACAATTTGAGTTTGAGTTTGAGTTGGACAATCGTCCAAATGCCCATTTTACTGAATTTCTTCTTTAATTAAAATGACAGATTGCTCCATAGAGCAATAAATATTCTGAAATATGCACCCAAAACTGAACTATTCTGGACGTATATTGGATGTAGTATGGATCTAAAGTAGACCAATTCTGGAAATCTAATAAACGTAATATGGACAAAATAGGCCTAAGTTTGACATAAAATAGACCTATTCTGGACTTTCTTTGCATGTAATATGGATCTAAAATAGACTTATCCTGGACCTAAAATTGATATATTCTAGCTCAATATACGTATTTGGATCAAATGGACCTAAGTTGGACATAAAATAAATCTAAAATGAACCTATTTTGGACCCATTCAAGACGTCCATTGGATATAGTTTGGATTTAAAATGGACCTATTCTGGATCTAGAATTGATATACTCTGGACATCCAATAAACGTAATATAGACAAAATGGCTTGAGTCGAAAATAAAATGGCTCTAAAATGGACCTAAAATAGACCTATTCTAGCCCTAAAATTGATATATTCTAGAAGTTCAATAGACGTAATATGGATAAAATAGTCATACGTTTGACACAAAATGAATCTAAAATGGGCCTATTTTGGACCTAAAACGGACCCATATGGGAGGTAGTATGGGTCTAAAATGGACCAATTCTGGACGTCCCATAAACGTAAAATGGACATAATAGACCTAAATTGGACATAATAATGGATCTAAATGGACTTATTCTGGACCAAAGTCGGACCTATTCTGGACGCCCATTAGATGTAGTATGGTTATAAAATTGACCTATTGTGGATCTAAAACTCGTACATTCTGGACGTCCAATAAACGTAATATGGACAAAACAGGCTTAAGTTGGACATAAAATTCTGGACTTTCATTGGTTGTAATATGGCTCTAAAATAGACTTATTCTGGACCTAAAATTGATATATTCTAGAAGCTCGATATACGTAATTGGATAAAATGAACCTAAGTTGGTCATAAAATTAATCTAAAATGGACCAATTCTAACCCTAAAATGGATGTATTCTGGACGTCCAAACGTACTCATTGAAGTTATGTGGGTGTCTATCAGACGTTTAATTGCTGGACGTGTTTTTGTTGTTTTAATTAATTTTCTTGATTAATTTTTATTTATTTATTATTTATAAGATTACGTAAAGTTTAAATACCCAAATAGTAGAACTTGGTTCAAAACGTTAAAATTCGCATTTTCGGCCATTTTTAGGTGAATTTCTTCCATTAACCGCAATGAAATAGTATCCATCAACTATGTTGTACCTTATTTTAGAGTAGAAAACTACTCTCTATTCTTACAGAACAGTCAAACACGTGAGATGTTAAATGCATCAAAAATCGCAGATATATTTCACTGTTTTTGTTAAAATACATTCTGAATACTCCAAAGCTTTTTTGTGCTACTTCACCTCATACAGAAATATGTGATGTACTTTTTTAACTGTACAACTTTATCAGATTGCAATAACTACAAGCTGGTTCTGGAGAAAAACCTCAAATTGCAACAAATACACCCAAAAATCTTGAAATTTCAACCAAACCGCAAGTTCAGCCTTTTTCTAGTTCTTTTTTCTGTTTGGGTTTAATTGTGTGATTTCATATTAATAAATAGTCAAACGAACCTGCCTCTTCAACTCCTTCTAAAATAATGCTGCAATTTTGTGAAGATTCAATACAAGATTAGTCACAATTTACTGTGAAACAAACAAATAGGAGATTCTTTTAGGATTTGAAGCTCCAATGTGAAATTGTCAAAGATTTCACAAAGTTGGAAAAGAGGCAACAACAATTTTTGATGTTTTGAAACAAAAAATTTCTCAAAAAAGTCTAGTTTTAATGACCCTATAATAAAGGGAGGAGGAGAAAGAGTCGCCATGAAAAACACCTCTCGTGATATTAAGGTCAATGTCATGATATCAGGCTGCTTGGTATTTTGATCTTCAGCTTCACCTTCCACATATTCATTGAAGTCGCCAATGGTATTTTCAATATCATCAAATTCAATATTTTAATTCATAGTCAGTATCCTCAAGATATTGATGATATTAAGTTCTATGTTGCATATTTCTAAAATCCTTACTGGCCAAATATGAGGAATGACATCAAAGGTCTTCTGATAGTCAATGTAGGCCATACTTACACTTTTGTGTAAGATTTCATAAAGTTTGAAAAAAGGCAACAACAATTTTGGATGTTTTACAACAACAAAAATCTCAACAAAGTCTAGTTTTAATGACCTTTAAGGGTGGAGAAAAAGTCGCCCTGAAAAATACCTCACCTCATATGTCAATGTCATAATATCAGGCTGCTGGGTATTCTGATGTTCAGCTTCACCTTCAACATATTCACTGTAGTCGTCAATGGTATTTTCAATATCATCAACTTCAATATTTCAATTCATAGTCAGTATCCTCAAGATATTGATGATATTGAAGTTCTATGTTGCATATTTCTAAAATTCTTACTAACCAACTATGAGGAATGGCACCATAGGTCTTCTGATAGTCAATGTAGGCAATACTTACAATTGTGTGTAAGATTTCACAAAGTTTGAAAAGAGGCAACAACAATTTTTGATTCTTTGAAACAAAAAATTTCTCCAGAAGGTCTTGTTTTATGACCTTAAAGAGTGGAGAAAAAGTCGCCATGAAAAACACCTCACCTCATATGTCAATGTCATAATATCAGGCTGCTGGGTATTCTGATGTTCAGCTTCACCTTCCCACATGTTCATTGTAGTCGTCAATGATATTTTCAATATCGTCAACTTCAATATTTCAATTCATAGTCAGTACCCTCAAGATATTGATGACATTGAAGTTCTATGTTGCATATTTCTAAAATCCATACTAGCCAACTATGAGGAATGGCACCATAGGTCTTCTGATAGTCAATGAAGGTCATACTTACAATTTTGTGTAACATTTCACAAAGTTTGAGAAGAGGCAACAACAATTTTGGATGTTCAAACAACAAAAAATCTCAACAAAGTTTAGTTTTAATGACCATAAATAAAGGTGGAGAAAAAGTCGCCCTGAAAATCACCTCTCCTCATATGTCAATGTCATAATATCAGGCTGCTTGGTATTTTGATGTTTTCAGATTCACGTTCCACATATTCATTGCAGTCGTCAATGGTATTTTCAATATCATCAATTTCAATATTTCAATTCATAGTCAGTATTCTCAAGATATTGATGATATTGAAGTTTTATGTTGCATATCTCTAAAATCCTTACTAGCCAACTATGAGGAATGGCACCAAAAGTGTTCTGGTAGTCAATGTAGGAATGTAGGCCATACTTACACTTTTGTGTAAGATTTCACAAAGTTTAAAAAGAGACAACAATTTTGGACGTTTTACAACAAAAAAATGACCTTAAAGGATGGAGAAAAAATCGCCCTGAAAAACACCCTCTCCCCATATGTCAATGTCATAATATCAGGCTGCTGGGTATTTTGATGTTTAGCTTTACCTTCCACACATTCATTGTAGTCGTCAATGATATTTTCAATATCGACAACTTCAATATTTCAATTCATCGTCAGTATCATCAAGATATTGATGATATTGAAGTTCTATGTTGCATATTTCTAAAATCCTTACTGGCCAAATATGAGGAATGGCACCTAAGGTCTTCTCATAGTCAATGTGAGCCACATTTACACTTTTATTCCTTCTTGCCTTTTCTTAAATTGCAGCGTCAAGTTCCATGTTGCATATTTCTAAAATCCTTACTAGCCAACTATGAGGAATGGCACCAAAGGTCTTCTGATAGTCAATGTGGACCATACTTACACGTTTGTTCCTTCTTGTCTTTTCTTAAATCAAAGCGTCTACAATTATTGGCTTATTGCCTTTCATTACCGTACTCCTACATTCTTCTTGTTTTTTATTATTATTAATAATAATTGTTTCGTAAATCTTAATATTATTCTTTCACTCCTACTTGAAGGCAACACTCACAGTAAGAGGTACCAACAGAAATGGCAGCGGATGGCACACAAGTGCGGATTTTCGTTCAATTGCTTCAACCTTCACATATCCCTGACTGATTTCCCGACCTGTCTACGAATAGGTATTGATAGCACTCGAAATTCTATGTATTAACCGTGACTTATCGAAGAATCCTCCGGTGACCATTAAAACCACTCCACGTCCACTTAGGTCCGGATAAGATCTTATCCGCACGATCTACAAGAGCATTATACACATCGGAACCTTACCAGAGTCATATATATTGTAAAGAAGTATGACTTGTGTCTTTTCTTACGGAGCGCCTATAAAGATGGACACGGAAAGGTTCCGAAAAATGTCACGGCCAGATGTTCGTTTCTTTTTGAATGGACTTTTGATTTTTGAGGCGTTAGGAGCAAATTACGGTGCGACAGTCGTGATTTATTCGGAGAGGAATTTCCGTGAGTGAGGGAGAATTTGACCCGTCGCAGGGGGAGTTCCGTAATGAAGCCATTCTCTAACCGAACCTAATTGCGGACGTTCCAAGCGGCAACATCAACAGTTAGATACAAATTTTCCCAAAAGCTCCATCAAACTTAAGACAGAATGTTTCCGTTTGTACTCTTGGAGATGATTAAGCCCTTAACGTCCCCGATGTTTATCGAACTGAGATATTCCCCAATAAAATTCCCTTAATCACCGAATTAAACCTCAAACCCGACGCCCTCGGGCCAGATTTTGTTGTGATCCGTCTTAACAAATTACGATTCATCCCGCCGGAGTCCCACTCTCGCTCTCTTGTTCTTTCTGGGACGAGGAATCTGCCCGATCATCGGATCGCGCTCGCCTATTATGAAAAGATAATAATTTTAATTAAGCGAGCTAATGGCGTACTGGAATCACTAATGGAACCAAATTGAGTTTTGTATGCGCCTAACAGCGCCGCACGCAACCCCTTTTTATGGTGTTATTAATCATATTTTAACGTAACAATGACTCGGCTCGAATTACGGGACCCCCTCCGGTTGTACACTGGGAGAAAGTAACGAAAACAACGGGAAATTTCATCCAAGTATGGGGAACTTCTTCCATAGACTCAAATATAACGCAGTAATTCAGAGTTTAGCTCAGGTAAGTCCAAATTGTTTAGTAAGTTCATAATTTAAGAAGTGTATAGCTCTCAATTTGGAAATATTTTAATATTGCCTTTGAAAGTTTGTTCCCTTGAAATCAATATTCATTTACTCAGTATCAGTAGGTGTTACAACAATGTCTAAAACATAATTTAGATTAGGTAAGCCTAAGTTGTTTAGTAAGTTTAATATTTAGGAAATATATTGCTCTCAATTTGGAAATATTTTAGTATTACCTTTGAAAGTTTGTTCCCTTGAAAACCAATATTCACGTACTCAGTGTCAGTAGATGTTAAAACAATGTCTTAAACAGAATTTAGGTGATGTAAGTTTAAATTGTTCAGTAAGTTTAAAATTTAAGAAGTGTATAACTCTCAATTTATAGTTATTTATGGTACTTGTGTGTTATGTTGAAAATAAGTCACGCGAGAACAGGCCTCGTGATATAAATTCTCAAGGAAACATAACACGCGAGTGGCATACAATGTTTTATCCAACAAGTAGGCTATTGACTATGTCATTTAATAAGGAACTAACGCGTACAAGATGTTTTATGTTTTCATATGGTCAGTTGACCTGTAAAGAAATAAAATCCAAAAGTGCTACTAAATTTAGCCATTCGTTTTTGAGAATGGGGTAAGTTTGTCCACTTTTCGCTTTTTCGGCTATAGCGCAAAAACTATGCATTTTCCGAAGATATGTGCCGTAAGATTTCTTGTTGAGAATTAAATTTTCCATGAAAATGATATTTTTTGAAATAAAACAAAAATTTAATGAAATAAATTCAAAAAATAAAGTTAAAAAATTGGAAAAATTTCAAAAAAATGTTTTTGTTTTTTTGAATTTTTTACTATAACATTTCTCTGAGTGAATTTAGGTATAGGCATTGCTTCATAGAAAAGAAAGCTTATGAAATTCTTTTTAAAATGGTGGCTTGTAAGACTTTATATGTTTAATATTGACTGAGATATAAACGTTTGAATTCAGCCATTTTTTTCTCTATTTTTTACTTTTTCTTTGAAATGCGTATTGTTTCATATTTTTACCTGAAAAAAATAATTTTTAATAAATAATAATAAGTAAATAACTTATGTACGAATAATTTAAGATAAAAATGATATTATTTATTTATATTTAAAGTCAGTTTGGCACCGAAAATCACTGCACTGTTTCCATCATCAAAATTATATTTTCCACGTAGTAAACGTAGTATAAATATAGTATAAATACCGAAAGCTATGGGCAACCGCTCTCACTCTCGCTCACACGCATGGATCTGGCGTAACGTTACAATGTTTTCTGGAAAGTGCAGGTAGCCCAGCCCGCACATCGATTTATAAGACGTTTATCACGTCAAAATAATCTTATAGCTTCATATTAAATATTCATATTTTCAATTTTCATATTTTTAATAATTCTCGCAGCTCAATCTTCATTTTCTCAGTGTAGGTTGATATAAAAAGTAAAATATTAATTGTCCAACAATTACTTGCATAAACGAAACGGAGCACGGAAATTCTGCAAATTTTTGTTCCTCGAAGAGGTACATTATGGACTTCGAACAAAGGAGCCGTTGATGTTGATGTTCCCTTTTCGAATTTGAATAAAGGCTCCGTATATTCGAATCGACCCCGTTTTTCCACATAAAACCCCCCCGAAATCGGATTGTTTTCTCACGTGAATCTGGGCCTAAACGTGCACCGTTTTTAGGAGAACGTCGCCCATTGTGCCGACCGTCAATATACAATAATTTAATTAAATCATGACGATTCAATAATACGAGATCGCATTGTGGGAGGCGGTTTGTGAGGATTTAGGTACGCCGGTGACGTCGACTCTATTGTTCTTTGAATTATGCTGCCATCGGACATTTTTTAAATGTTTTGTTATGGTAGTCATCGACCGAACGTGCCTAATTGTTGTTTCAATTTATGAATCGTTATCGTTCGATTATTGTTATCGTTGCATTTAATCTGGCGGAGGACCAGATTTAACTTGTTAACTGCGGGGAATTGGTGCGGTTGAGATCCTTTACCATAAACGAATCGTTCCCTATTAACTTCCATTTAGAATTTAATTTGGAACAAATGGGACATGGGACTTTACAAATCCATTAACTGAATAACTAATTGATCATTAGCCTAAATCGTTTATCAAGTTTGTTCTATTTAATTAGGATTGTTTGGACACCCTCAGTTGGTAACAATTCTGTTTTTAAAAGAGAATTTTCTAATACTTACAAACGAATATTTAGTCACTATTGAAGTTCTAGAGCAATAATTATGTAATGTCTTCTAAGTTGTCACAAAGATAATTGTAATTTACTAGTGTCTCATCATGATTAAAAAGAATAAGGTAGTAATGTAGAAAACAAAACAACAATGCAACGTGAGGAGATAAAGACTTATGTGAAGTTAAATACCGCATTAACTTTATCCTAAAAATTTGGAAAATATAATAATATGCACTACCTTTAATTGAATATTTTCCAGTCCATAGCAATTACATTGCATTGTTCCTCTAGAGATACACAGACAATCGTAGTTAATTAATAATCATTTTCATTTTATAATATTTGTATTATAATAAATATAAGTTGTATCTATTGCAACAAACGTATAAGTACTCCAAGTTATACATATTTATTCATACATTTTATACACAGACCATTAATATAACTAGACCCGTTTGTTTACAAAATAATGTATTGACAAGATCTTAGCACATTCTAAGCGTTTTTTTGCGCTGTTGCATGAATGCAAATGAAGAATTTTCGCTTACGATTTGCTTATACATCCAGCCTACTTCGCCTGCGGTTGGTCAGTTGTACGTAAATCTAAAATAATATAGACTTTCGTTATGAGAGGCAACGTGGCAACATCGCGTCCTAGTCTGTCACACGCTAACCTAACCAAACCAAAACTAACCGGGAGTAATTTTGATAAAAATAGGAAACATTTAACAATGGCTAATAGGTGCAAGATATGCAACGTTTATAGCGATGCAGGGAAAGCCTCGGGATTGTCTTTTCATAGGTAAATAAAGAAATTTATTAATGAAATTTTTTGAGGTTATGTATCATCTCAGTGGCGTTCTATCAGTGTTATTATTTTAGGTTTCCAGCAGATCCAATAAAAAGAAATATTTGGATTTCTGTTTTGGGACTTAGCGAAAATGTTAACATAACAAAATCGTCCTATATTTGCTCAAAACATTTCAGTAAAGATGATTTTGTGTCTAAAATAGGTGCAACCGACAATGCTAGATATTTAAAGAGAGATGCTGTTTCATTGCCGATGCATCAAGTTTTTGAACCTAAAAGTACTACAAGGTAATTAATTTCTACCCTGTAACTGTGTTTAATAGAAATGTCAAATTTATGAATTTGTCAAAATTCGAAGCGAGACATTTTTTGAATTTAAATTTCTATCTTTTCAATGTAAATTTCAACAAAAAGATTATACTGGTTACTGTGAGAAACAATTATTTCTTAAGATATGAGAAAAATAGTAATTTTATTAACCATTATTAACCATTTTATTAAACACTAAACAACTTTGAGGAGTTATATCTCAGAAGCTAAGGAGAAAAATAGCAACTTATTATGAATAAAAAGAAGCGTCTTTCCGAGTACTTTCCTGCTATGTTTTCAGAATTTCATTTAACAAAAAATTCGCCGAGATAATCTATTTGTTTATAAGCAAAAAAAAAACGACACCAACTTTAAACAATGACTGTATCCGTTCTAATAAATATTTTTTAATTCTGTCAAAAGTACATGAAAGCTTCTTCCCTCTTATATATGACCGCTAGTTTTATTAAAATCGAATAGTGGAAAAAAATTTAAACAATTTTGAAAATTTTCAATATTTTCCGATTTTTCTGGATTGCAAAATTATTGTGCAAACTCTAATAATCCGATCGAAACGAAATTTACTAGATTCTTTTATTATAACTTGAGGATTTTGTACCTGTGATATGGAAGTCCTAACTACATTTTAAAGTGCCTAAAATAATAAGTTAAAAAAACACTGTTTTGGGCCGATTTTTTGTTGTTTATTACTATTTGGCAAAACCGCTAATAAATTTTTGAATTTATAACCTATTCCATTTTATGTAAAAATAGATTCTGCAACTTTTTCCTCTCTTCAACTTTCTTCTAAATTCAATAATTAAAAAGTTAGAAGCAAAAAAATTCTGGAAAAAACGCGTTTTTAATTTCTTTTTAAATTGTTGCATTTTTAACAATGTTCCCGACCGATGCGCTTTGGGGGATAAGTCAATCCTTATTCTAGACGTTATTCCCGAGGTATTCATGTAAAAACATTGCAGTTACCTCTTATGCCAATCTAAAGCAAATTTCTGACAGATGGGTCTTGAACTATACTTATTGTATGCATTATTACTGTCATGATGATTTTGATAATCTATGTCCTTCTTTATCATTTGTCACTTATTTCGCACCTTTGTTACCTAGCATGTAAAGGGCTTCATTGCCCGTTGATCTAAATAATAAATAAATTATTTTCTTAGTTTTGTTTCCTTTTTGTCCCTTATTATTGATACGCCTATGGATAGCTACTTTGTACGCTGTCAAAATTCGTCAAAGGCGGCCATATTTTCTTCCCCCTTTACACCGCGCCTATCGGCTATGTTGGCATGTAAACAAAGATCAGTTTCTAATGGGAACACCGGGTCTAGTTATATTAATGGTCTGTGATTTTATATATATATATATATATATATATATATATATATATATAGGAAATTTGGAAGGGAATAAGGCTTTCCTGCTCATTTTACGATTAATATTTTAAATTAAATATTGATATTTGATAGACCAGTTAATATAATAAGTGTAAGGTATATGTTATTAAGGTAATTTTTAAAACAAAATATGGAAAATCTAAAATTTACAAATGTAAAGTTCCCTTAAGGCTCATTTCCCATAAAATGTTGAAAATTATTTTGAAAAAAGTGTGGAAAGCCCAACATTCAGAAGGGAAAAGTGCCCTTATAGTACATTTCCCAAAAAATGTTTCCACTACGAATTTTAACATATTTCACAAATGGGAAAAATATTACATGCAACATATGTGTTAGTACTGCACGTTTTAGAAAGAAATGGAAAATACAAAATTCAGAAAGGTTAAGTGCCATTACGACTGATTTGGCAAAAACTTGTATTTCACCAAAAAAAAAAGGTAAAGGTAAGTTAAAGGTATTTAATAGATGGAATAAAATGTTAAATCTAAAGTACGAGCACATATATATTAATCAAGAAATTTTAGCACAACACGTGAAAAAATCATTAACTAGCAAGACTAAAAGGCCTTACTCCTCATTTTACGATAAATACTTCAAATATGTGGTTTGGAGGCTGGAGATATTTCTTTGGCCGGGTAATATTATAACGTAAGGGTGATGATATAATGATGTTAATGATGCTTTTGGGAACAAAAATGTGAAAACTCGAAAATTTGCAAGGGAAAAATGCCTTCCTGCATATTTTGCAATTAATATTTCAAACAAAATGTTGGTATTTGATAGGCCGGTTAATATAATAAATGTAAGCAATTATTGAATGAAAATGTTGAAAATAGAAAATTTACGAGAGTAAAGTTCCCTTACGGCTCATTTCCCATGAAATAATACTAGTAAAAATTCGAAGGTATTTGATAAATGCGAGAAATGATTTCATGTAAGATATGTATTACTATTGCAAATTTTGAAAAAAGTGTAGAAAGCCCAAAATTCAGAAAGGTAAAGTGCGTTTATAGCACATTTCCAAAAAAACGTTTATACTATACGAACTTTAACATATTTGACAAATGGGAAAAATATTTCATGTAAGGTATGTGTTGCTACTGCACTTTTTGAAAATAAAGTGGAAAATCAAAATTCAGAAGAGCAAAGTTCCCTTCCAGCTCATTTGACAACACTTGTTTTTCACCACCCAAAAAGTTAAATGTATTTAATGGGAGGAATAAAATGTCAAATATAATACGATATAGATATATAGATATAGATAGATAGATAGATATAGAATATAGATATAGATATATATTAATCAAGAAAGTTTGGAAAATGTAAGGTATATGTTAAAGAAGCAATCGAAAATTAGCAAGAGTAAAAGGCCTTACATCTCATTTTACGATAAATGTTTTAAATATATGTGGTTTGGATTTTTGAGATATTTTCTGGGCGGAATAATATTAATGATATTGTAACGAGATCTAATGCCCCCGTAGCTTCTCGACCTGCAGGACGACCGAGTGGCGCCGACATCGACATCTGGAGTGTCCTGGTCTAATTTATTTTGTTATTGTTTGGGAATGTCAATTTAGACGTTGGGGTGAATATATTCCATTTTTGGAGAGTTCGATAAAGTTTGGTTATTTTGGTCATCCGTCGTTTATGGAATTCTAGTTCCTCTGTTAAGTGTGAACCCCGAAAACGTTACAATTGGTGTCAGAAGTGGGATACTTGAAAATAATTCAGGACAATGAAGAAACTCCACGAATTAAAAGTGACAGAATTGAAAAGGGAACTAGAAGAACGTGATTTGGGAACCGAAGGGAAGAAAAAGGACCTCCAGGACCGACTAGCGACGTACTTAAAGGATAACGGTCAAGACCCCGACGTTTTCCATTTTGAGGATGATGAGACAACGGAAAAAGTGACAGCACAAATCTCCGTACTAAAAGACGATATCATGGTCCAGATCTCCGCTCAGGAAGACAGAATAAGGCGGTTGGAGGCGCGCTTACTTAATCAGGGCGCACAGTCGAATATTTCGCAACCAGATTCAAAAAAAAGGGCTGAACCAGGAGTCGACTCCAGAGGTGAAACTAGCAAGGATGAGTCTTGGAGCGTCTGCACGACTGAAGCCACCAACTTTCGACGGTAAGACATCGTGGTCGCAGCGAGAGCCAACGGATGGACATCGAGAGATAAAGCTGGAGCACTAACGGTGTCACTACGAGGGGAAGCGCTGGACATTCTTCAGGCAGTCACTCTCGAAGGAGAAGGCGACTATGAAGGGCTGGTAAAACGGTTAGAAACGAGGTATGGACATTCGCACCTAGATCAAGTCTATCGGTCCCAAATGAATACTCGGAAACAAAAAGCGAACGAGAGTCTGCAGGAGTTTGAGGCCGATGTGGCCAGGTTAGTTCGCTTCGCCTATCCAACGGCTCCCGAGCAGTTTATGGAATGCCTGGCTGTACAAACTTTCGTCGATGGCCTACGCGACCTGGATGTTCAAAGAACGGTGCGTCTGGCGCGGCCTAAAAGTTTGGTAGATGCCTTAAGCATGGCATTAGAGTTCGAGGCCGCTACGGAAGCGTCGAGAAACCAGGGTCGAGTGAGAGCGATGAACGACGCGGAGGACTCCAGTGAAGGCGCCAAGGGAGACTCCATCGAGCAGCTGGTAAACGCCATAAAGAGTCTAGTAGAGAAACAGCAGAAAAAGCCTCTTCGCTGTTGGAATTGTGGTGACGTCGGCCATCTTCGTCGTAATTGCAAGCGGCCTAAGAGGGAGGGGGCCGGTCACGTCAGAGAGGCAGGAAAACTAGAACGGGTCAGCTCCGAGGGGGCAGCTTCGACCCGACATCTGTATAAACCCCTCCTAGCTTCCATAGCTTCCATCCGACATCATAGTGGGTACATAGACGGAGAAATCGATGGGACAAAATATGCCTTATTAGTAGACACTGGGGCGACTAGGACGATTCTGCGGCCAGATCTACTAAGGAATCGGAGAAGTAAGCTGAGCAACTCCAGATGGCGGTTACGAACAGCCACGGGCGAAACAGCCACCGTTCATGGGGAGACCGACGTAGAGATTAAGATCGGGACCGCGAAATTTCTGCATCGTGTGATGGTGGCGGACATTGAGGAAGATGTGATTCTGGGAATGGACATTATGAATAATCACGGCATCCAACTGGACTTTCATAGACGGACGATGAAGGTGGGTACGGAAGAGATCTTCCTCCATCCTCAGAAAGAAATATTTGGACGAGTGATTGTGGCGGAAGATGTGACTGTGCCTGGAAGGAGCGAGTCAATTGTAGTGGCTAGACTCGAGGGTGCCATAGACCGAGGGTGTCCTGTGATGGTGGATCCCTGGAACCATGACATTGAGGTGGGCCGAGGCATCCTGGTAGGCAAGGCGTTAGTAACATCGAATGACAAGATTCCCATTCGCCTGATTAATGTAAACGAATACCCTGTAACTCTAAGAGCTGGTACCAGAGTGGGGAACTGCGAGTCGGCTGCATCAATAATTCATCAGGTAGCAGCAGATAAAGGACGATGCCCTGTCAATTTCGATCAGGTGATCTCAGCGACGAGTAATACCCTCAACCCTCTACAGAGAAAGAAGTTGGGCAGCTTGTTACACCGTTAACAAGCCATATTCACCCCAGAAATTGGCAAGACAAGGAGGACGAGCATCGTCAAACATAAGATCGATACAGCCGGCCAGGAGACTGCCACAAGCAAAGAGGGAAGTGGCAGAGAAGATTATTAAGGACATGGAAAAGGAGGGGGTGATCGAGCCATCTAATAGCCCCTGGGCGTCTCCGATAGTCCTAGTAAAGAAGAAGGATGGGAGCACTAGATTCTGCGTGGACTATAGACAGTTAAATAACGTAACGAAAAAGGATAGCTACCCCTTGCCTCGCATAGACGACACGCTAGACACGCTGACGGGTTCCAAGCTCTTCTCTACCCTCGACCTTAAGAGTGGGTATTGGCAAATCGAAATGGACCCTGCCGACAGGGAGAAGACGGCGTTTTCCATTGGTACCGGATTGTGGCAGTTTAAGGTGATGCCCAAAATAGGTCACAAATCCAAAATGGAGCAAAATTAGGGGCTGAAAATGTAGTATCGGACGTATTTTTATATCCTAACGACGACTAGATACTTCCGATAGCGATTTAAAAAGCACCCCATTCACTCCCTGATCAGTTGACATGGAATCTCCCATATATAAGGTGTGTTAGCATTACCAGTTTTGTTCATAATCCAAAAGTCAGAAGAGTAAAATACCCCTACATCCCATTTAACAAAAAATGCATTTGACGTTAAAATTTGTAGATATTTAATAGATGGGATCAAATGTTACAGAGATATGATAATGAAGAAATTTTTGAAAAAAATATTTAAAAAATCAAAAACTTGTAAAATTTAAACAAATTTCTGGAAAAAGATCCCAGTTTTCTCATTGTTTAATTAATTTTAATCTTTTGTTTTAATTCCCAACTGATTTTTACAAATTACCGACTCGTGCCACTTCAGCCAAACTTAACCTAAACATTCCCAATTTTGGGTTACATCTTCAACTGCGTCCAGTCATTTCTGGGTCCCCGGCAATCAAATGAACGTCAGTTTAACTCGAAGAACAAAACACGTGAACACCCTGTGCTGTGGATTCCCAGCGGCCGCTATCTTCGAATCTGTCCCGTGTAATTCTCGAAGCTCGGCTGAATCCAAAGAGCCCTCTCGCTCTTTCAACTCTGCCGCTATCGAGACACCAAAACAAACCTTAAAAATACTTGAGAGTTATTTGACGAAGACCATGCTCGCGCCTTGAATACGTAAGGAAAAAATTTTTAACAAGGCCCGTTCATTCGGATCGAGATAAACACACGTCGTCCCTAAGTGGTGGGGTAGGAGAAAGGGCTCAAGGGCTCAAGGGCTCGTCTCACCCCGTAATTTCGTTCCTATGCCGCCCGTCGAGCATATGCTTTTTTTTAAGCATATGCCCGGCACAAGTTCGAAGGTGATATGTCGTTCGCAACGGCTATAATTTCGATACTTGTCAGTCGATCTTTATTAACTGATAACGTAAAGGGTGGGTTCTGATATGGAACGCACCTGCACCGTACGAAAGTAAATAACAAATTTTTGGCGCTCGCTTCGGACAAATTCCTACACACCTACATAGTGTTCTGGACAAACATCCTGTCACCTGTATCTTCCCATGACGGGAAGGTAAAAAGGTAATCTGATACTTTTTCTACTCTCATCCTCCGATCTACAAGAGAAACTGTACGTATTAAAAGCGACTCGAAGGTGTCGAGATTAAACCGCCGAAATCCCCAACGCGGTTTTACGTATCCAATAAAGATCCGGCAGATAACAAAAATCTTGGCTAAAAGTTCAAAAACAAATATATCATCGTATACCTTTCCTCTACCTGCAACTATCAAAAAAACCCATTGTAGCTAATGAACAGTAGATGACAGTTAAACGGTCCGGAGTCCCTTCTTCTCGCGTGATTGAATAATCGAAGGTATTTAGCTTCCTTTATTGCCGCCGAAAAAGGTGTTAAGTAAAAGACTATCCCGAGGAGAATGAGAACAACAGTTTTATGGACTGTGAACGAGAGGGAGATTTCCATTTCGCCGGTTTCTGTCCACTCCGACGATTCTCGATAATTTAAATCCGAGGAGAATGGAGTTTGAATGTTACAAAATAACGGAATGAGACGATGATTTATAAGGTGAATTTGTTTTTAAATTTTAGGCCCTTAACTGAAGGGATGAGATGGTAATTGCACTCGTTATCAGTTACGCTCCGTTCACTTGATGCCCCAAGACGATTTGTTAAAATACAATGTCTGCGTTGCGCAAAAGCGCTAATAATGAAACAACTCGAAAGTCCACGGGATTGCAAACGTAATTCAATTTATTCTCGCAATAACAACGAATTATCAATTTTCCTTGGAAGCTTCTTCATTTTCTTAACAATACCTTTCAAATTGCTGTCAATTCAATTCAATTGTCGCGGTTTATCTGAACGTCTCTTTCTCTCGGATCTGTTGTAACTTTTAACTAGAAGTTGTAATGAAATCGCGACACATTTTACAATTTGAATGCAAGGAAGGCGCCCACACGTGTCCCCTCTAGAAGATTAGGCCCAGCCCGTACATTGTATATTGCCTCGTGCGGTGGTATGTAGAAAATGAATATTGTCGTCTACAGCATTTTTTTACAAAGCCAGTTTGCGGTTTACTTTCGATAATAATCTACGATAATTGTAAAGAATTGGAATTTGAAAAATTAAACGTTTCCTTTATAGCTGAAATTTGATATGTTTCATTAATTTTTACTTTCTCCTAGGAAGTACTTACCTATAAAATAAGAGAAAGTATTGTAATCGTGCTGATTTTTGGAATTTGAGATATTGACATTTCTGGACGTTTTAAGGTTCCCTGAGTTGGAAAAACATGTTTTTGGAAGCATCTCTGTGTGTATAATTTCATCATAATCAGTTAAGAGCAAAGGGCATTTTACTCGTAATTTTTAGGTTTTTTGTATTATCTCAGAAACTGGTCCAACGTTTTTTAAACTGTATTTTTACTTTACTATTCAATTCTTATTGATTGCCGTTATCGTTATCTTAACTGACCTTCTGCGAAGGGCCCTCTACTTTTGTGAATTTTCAGTTTTTCTCCATTTTCTCCAAAACGGCTTTACCGATTCATACCAAATTGTAGATTTGAACTGACTTATCTAATAGCTACAATTTTTATCTGAAACATTTTTTTCTAAAACCTCCCTAAAGGGCAATTTACTCCTGACTATTTTCAATTTCTCAAAATTTTTTTTCAAAATGGTTTTGAATGTGTTCACTAAACTTTATAATTGAATTAACATATTAAGTGTATACAATTTTTATTCGAAATATTTTTTCCTAAAACTGTTCTAAAGGGCACTTTACTCTTAAGAAATTTTATTTTGTATAATTTTCTTTAAACCGGTTCTGGTGATTTATACCAAATCTCATAATAGCCGAATCAAATAAAATCTTAATGCTTATTAACAATTTATTCCATCTATTAAATACCTTTAATTTTTTAAGTGAAGTACATTTTGTCAAATCAGCCGGAAGGGCACTTTACTTTTCTTAATTTTGGATTTTTCACATTTTTTTTCCCAAAAAGTGCAGTACAAACACATACCTTTCATGCAACATTTTTCCTTTTATCAAATGTCTTAAAATTCGTACTAGAAACATTTATAGACGCGCTTTACTCTTATAAATTTTGCGGTTTCCATCTTTTTATGCTAAAATTATATTATTTTTATTTCAAAATGTACGAAAATGTTTATAAAACAAATTGGTACGTTAAGGCTACAAGGACCCATTTTTATTGTATTCATAAGGAAGTGACAAACCTTGATCCCATTTGGTCTTTAACATAACAACAATTATTCAAAAACCGGTCTTTTCCAAAAATTAATAAACTCGAAAATGCAACATCTCACGGAGAGGCATGAAGTTGGGAAATATTCAATAGAGACGTTGAAAAATTTTGTCAATTTGTACAATAAGTCAATAACTTTTAAAATAAAAAAAATTTATTCAATTTTGCCACATAAACTGACGTTTATTGACGTCAAATCGAACCTATAAAGTCATAGTTTATTTTGTTTATTTAGGCAGCGGATTAATAGTTATTTATTCAATTTTGCCGTATAAAGTGAGGTTTTATATGTTTAAAATAGTTTTCGTCGTTGTCAAGGTTGTGGCACTGGAGTTGTCATCTTGTCAAATTTTCTCTTCAAAATTGGACTTAACGTCAGTTTATATATGGCAAAATTGAATAAAACGTTGTAATACACTCGCGGATACAACGAACGTTTGACTCGCGATATTAAAGCGCTTGCGGTTGCGCCGCGCGCGTTTAAACATATCGCTCGTTAAACGTTCATTTTATCTGCTTGTATAATAAATAACTATTAATTTGTAATGATCCATATCCAATATCTCACAATTATTATGGTTAGAACTAGGGAAGACATGTCCATAAGAACTTATAAGCTTTGAGATCTTAAATCATGAAATTTCAAAAACTAGCTGCAACATACCTCATCTTAAAGGACTATCTTGGGGAATACATGAGCCGGAAAATATTTAATACTTTTCCCGTCAAGTCAATACGTAAGAGAGAAATAAATAAAACGCCTTTAATTGAACCATATTTCGCCGATAATTCCCGCCTCTCTCTATGGGAATTTTCCTTGTAATCGGTTATCGGCTTTTTTAGGAAGATATACGGCGACGATATTTCACAGGCTTTTACTCGACGAAAATTAAATCTTATTTTTCGATCTTTTTCGAAGGCATTTAAGGCCCGTTTCGAGGGGCATTAAAAATAAATAAACCCCGACGGGCAATTTAAAATTGGCATTGTTAATGGGACTAGAGAGAGAGAGAGAGAGAGAGAGAGAGAGAGAGAGAGAGAGAAAAGAAAAGAAGAACGCTTCCAAATATAAATCCTTTATGGACGCGAGACAGTTGAATACAGCTGTCAGTTTCTTTAGAATTTCGTTGCTTATAGATTACAGATAGACGTACGTTATGGATAATATCGGATAGGTAATAAATCCCCTTTCGGGCGTTACTTCTTTTACTATCTCGATCTATATTTTCGGTTTGGTGCTTTGTTGGCTGAGCTATGGGACCTGCGATAGGATTAAAGGTCCTTTTCCGTTTCGTGACGAACTCGCGATAATCATCGTTTTGTACTTGACAATAATAAAGTTTTACGAGCGCCGCACAAAAAAATCCGTTCCTATACGTGGAATCGTGGACTCTTTTAGACGGCGCTTTTACACAAAACGTTAATAACAATAAATCTAATCTCGGGCGAGAACTTACGACCCGGAGACTGTATGACCGGCAGGCAGATAAAACCCTTAAACGTTTTCGGGGGCGACTTTATTTGCACCCTGGGCACTGAATTTTTAAACCAGGATCGCTAACGTCGCTGCAGGAGATTAAGTTCTTAAGTCAGGACGGATTAACTAAACTCCGTTTAGTTGCTCCTCCTAAGTGCCGACTTCTATAAAAGTTGGCGACCATCCTGCGCTCGATGAAAGAGGGCGATTCCATCTGTATGGCTCCAGTCTTTGATATTTCTTATCCATGATTTCTTCTTTCTGCCGATATTCCTTCTTCCCTCTATCTTCCCTTCCGATAATAACTAAAGCTTCTATCTGTAGAGCTCCAGTCTTTTATATTTCTTAGCCATGATTTCTTCTTTCTGTCCATATCCCTCCTTCCCTCTATCTTCTCTTCCAATATCAACTGAAGCTTCTATCTGTAGAGCTCCAGTTTTTGATATTTCTTAGCTATGATTTCTTCTTTCTGCTTAAATTCTTCCTTCCGTCTATCTTCACTTCCAATATCAACTGAAGCTTCCATCTATAGAGTTCAAGTCTTTGATACTCCTTAGCCATGATTTCTTCTTTCTGCCTATATTTCTCCTTCCCTCTATCTTCCCTTCCAATATTAGCTTAAGCTCACTCTTTGATATTTCTTAGCCATGATTTCTTCTTTCTGCCGACATTCCTTCTTCCTTCTATCTTCCCTTCCAATATCAACTGAAGCTTCCATCTGTAGAGCGCCAGTCTTTGATATTTCTTAGCCATGATTTCTTCTTTCTGCCCATATCCCTCCTTCCCTCTATCTTCCCTTCCAATATCAACTGAAGCTTCTATCTGTAGAGCTCCAGTTTTTGATATTTCTTAGCCATGATTTCTTCTTTCTGCCTAAATTCCTCCTTCCGTCTATCTTCACTTCCAATATCAACTGAAGCTTCCATCTGTAAAGTTCAAGTCTTTGATATTTCTTAGCCATGTTTTTTCTTTCTGCCGATATTCCTCCTTCCCTCTATCTTCCCTTCCAATATCAACTGAAGCTTCCATCTGTAGAGCTCTCGTCCTTGATATTTCTTAGCCATGATTTCTTCTTTCTGCCCATATTCCTCCTTCCCTCTATCTTTACTTCCAATATCAACTGAAGCTTCTATCTATAGGGCTACAGATTTTGATATTTGTTAGCCATGATTTCTTCTTTCTGCTCATATTCCTCCTTCCCTCTATCTTCCCCTCCAATATCAACTGAAGCTTCCGTCTGTAGAGCTCCAGTCTTTGATATTTCTTAGCCATGATTTCTTCTTTCTGCCTAAATTCCTCCTTCCGTCTATCTTTCCTTCCAATCTCAACTGAAGCTTCCAGCTGTAGAGCTCCAGTCTTTGATATTTCTTAGCCATGATTTCTTCTTTCTGCCTATATTCCTCCTTCCCTCTATCTTCCCTTCCAATATAACCTGAAGCTTCCGTCTGTAGAGCTCCAGATTTTGATATTTCTTAGCCATAACTTCTTTCTGTCTATATTAATCCTTCCCTCTATCTTCACTTCCAATATCAACTTAAGCTTCCATCTGTAGAACTTCAGTCTTTGATATTACTTATCCATGGTTTCTTCTTTCTTCCTATATTCCTCCGTCCCTCTATCATCCTTTCTAATATCAACTGAAGCTTCCATCTATAGAGCTCCAGTCTTTGATATTTCTTAGCCATGATTTCTTCTTTCTGTCTATAGTCCTCCTTCCCTCTAACTTTCCTTCTAATATCGACTGAAGCATCCATCTGTAGAGTTCCAGTCTTTTTTCTTAGCCATGATTTCTTCTTTGTGCCTATATCCCTCCCTCCCTCCATCTTCCCTTCCAATATCAACTTAAGCTTCCATCTGTAGAGCTCCAGTCTTTGATATTTCTTAGCAATATTTTTTTCATTCTGCCTATATTCTTACTTCTCTCAATCTTCCCTTCCAGTAGCCACTGGAGCTGTTGGTGTTCCAGATGTGCCGATTTTCATTATTCTTTTAATCTCTTTAGAGTGGTCTAGTTGTCGGCTGAATTCTCAGCCCAGATATATCTAGTTTGGCACGATTTCAAGTCTGCAACCATTTATCAATATATGCTAGTTACGTTTTATTGTGAAGATCTATTAAACTGGTTTAAAGTCACTAATCTACTATTACCAAATAACTTCCATCATAAGGCCATCAGTGCTGAGTTAGAACTATCAGTCAAATTCAGTTGGTCATTGTAGCTACATGTCCTGCCAAGTACCATTTAAGGTAATAATAGATTTCACTGCATCTCTTACTCCTGCTCGATTTCTTATGATGTGATTTGGTATTCTATCCTTAAGAATAACTCCCAGCATTGAGCTTTCCCTTTTCCATTGCATGACATGTAATCTGTTTATGTTATTTTTTGTCCAAATAAGTGTCTCAGCTCCATACGTGAGACATAGTGGTTAAAGAACTTTCTATTTAAGCATATTGGAAGAGCACATTTCAGTACATGTCTGAGTTTAACGAATGCCGCCCACGATAAGCCTATTCTTCGTTGGAATTCACGCGTCTGGTTATCTCTCCTAGTACCAATCTTATGTTCTATGTGTTTATATGTATATGCACTTGTTCCAAATGTATGTTATTGATGTATAGAGTACTATTTAGTACTAAGTTTGTCATGTGTTGTGTCCTTGATAGGTTAATTTTAACACTAAATTTTTCTGAGGCATCATTTAGTATATCCAGCGTACATTGCGCCTCTTCTATATAGTCTGTTATTAGAACAATATCATCTGTAAAACAGAGATGACTTATCAGTTCGGCATCGATGTTGATTCCTGTTGAATCTCAGTTTAACTCTTTCAATAAAGTTTCTATCAATGCAACAAATAATTTAGAGGAGAGTGTTGCCAAGTTGTGGTAACGTTTAGTAAAGCTGAGTTAATTGTAAGCGTCGTTGCAACTGTCGTATGTACACAATCCACACGCCGAGCTCGTACTATTAAACATTTATTTTTCGACAATCCCCTCTAGTAGTATCCACTGCGAGGGAGACCCACCCCTGCGACTGCTTCTGCACCCCTAAAAGGCATCAGTTACACTAGCGCCGCGGCTACGTTCTGCGCCCCGTTCCGATTAATAATTGAGCGGCCCAGTCTCCGGTTTAATTGCTCGAGCGCGCGAGTAATTGGGCCTTAATAGTGTTGCGGGAGCCGAAAACATATTTTAACGAGGCGCAAAACAAAGGGAAAACGTTAAATTTGTATGCGGCTCACGACCACCTTGATATTCCTCCTTAAATAATCCATCTGCGGTACTTTTCTCCGATTTGTTGCCGTTCGCAGGATTAAATTGCTGTCTGAGGGAATTGCTCCCAATCCGAGATTCGTGCATACCTACATTCGAGAAATGGGAGTGCGAAGCTATTCCTACGTCCCGGCTTAAGATGGGATGAGCAGGGACTGAGAAATATCACGTTTATTATTATATTATTATTATTAGGGGACAGACTAGATTTAAAGAACTATAGCCCAATAATATTCCTCTCACAAACTTATAAACTTATGAAGAATACTGGTAAAAAGACTAGAACAAAAAATGGAAAGATATATCTCAATTGAAGCAAGCAAGATTTAGAAAACGCTTGACCACCTATTAACCCTTCAAATATTAATACCAGAAACACATGAGTATCATCTACTAATGTACAAAGGACTAACTGACTATGAAAAAGCGTTCGATAGTGAATCCTTTGAGCCTGCTGACCATGGTAGTTGAAGCTTCTCTGTCCTTAATAACTGTCAGAAATCTGAACAAGTTGAAAAATTTTAAGACACCAATATTGTGAGTTCTCTGAGAAATTGTTGCCACTACTAACTGATATTATTCAAAGCCTTTTATTTCTATATTTTGCCTAGCTTTATAGAAACTGTTACTTTTTTAGAGTTTAAATTGGAAATATAAATGTAACGAGAAATGTTAGGAACTGTTAACTGAGTACGAAGGTGTTACTAAAGGCTTTCTATTTTGTTTTCTGGGAACCTAGTTGGAACTTCTCGGATTTTAGTAAGAAATGTATCTAACGAATCTCTTGAAGGTTGAAAATCGCTTGGAATTCCATATAAAGTCAGCAATTTGCCATGAAAACTTGAATGAATCCAACTCAGAGTTGCTATAGTAAAATCAAAATTACATCTTCGCCAAGAACAACAAAGTAGGGTACGCTGCAACTGGCACTAAAGGGCGAAATTTAAACAAAATTCTAAAGAAAAACTAAAACTGCCTGAAAAGTAGAATTGTGGAAAGATAAAAGGAAGTATGTAGAAAATAGAAGAATTGTATAATTGCCTTGTTGATTGACACCGAAGAAGAAAAGAAGTTTATCATTTAAAGGAACACACTCCGTATTAGTTAAGAAATGGTTATCTGAACATAGCACAAAGTCGCAATTTAACAGTAAAACTTGATTGAATCCAACTCAGAGTTGCTATAATAGAATCAACATTATATCTTTACCAAGAACAGCAAAGTTGGGTACGCTGCACCTGTCACTAAACGGCGAAATTTAAAGAAGATTCTAAAAAAGTAAAACTGTCTGAAAAGTAGAATTGTGGAAAGGTAAAAGGAAGTTTGTAGAAAGTAGAACAATAGAATTGCCATGATGATTGGTACCAAAGAAGGTAAAGAAGAAGTTAATCATTTAAAAGAGCTGCAGAGACTCAGTATTAGTTATGAAATGGTCATCTGAGTTTAGCATAAAGTCGCAATTTGACATTAAAACTTGATTGAATTCAACTCAGAGTTGCTATAATAGAATCAAAATTACATCTTTACCAAGAACAGCAAAGTTGGGTACGCTGCAGCTGTCACTAAAGGGCGAAATATAAAGAAGATTCTAAAGAAGTAAAACTGTCTGAAAAGTATAATTGTGAAAAGGTAAAAGGAAGTGTGTAGAAAGTAGAAGAACTGTAGAATTGCCATGATGATTGATACTAAAGAAGGTAAAGAAGAAGTTCATCATTTAAAAGAGCTGCAGACATTCAGCATTAGTTATGAAATGACCATCTGAACATGGTATAAAGTCGCAATTTGACATTAAAACTTGATTAAATCCAACTCAGAGTTGCTATCATAGTATCAAAATTACATATTCACCAAGAACAGCAAAGTAGGGTACGCTGCAGCTGACACTGAAGGGCGAAATTTAAAGAAGATTTTAAAGAAGTTAAACTGTCTGAAAAGTATAATTGTGGAAAGGTAAAAGGAAGTGTGTAGAAAGTAGAAGAACTGTAGAATTGCCATGATCATTGGCACCGAAGAAGGCAAAAAAGAAGTTCATCATTTAAAGGAGTTGTAGGCATCCAGTCCTAGTTATTAAATGGTGATTGGCCATTTGATAACTTTGGCCATTTTATTGGCCAGTCATATCAAAATAAACATGGCTTAAAGTGGCAATTTGGTATTAAGAATTAATTGAATCTAACCAACAGTTGGAATAATGGAATCAAAATTACATCTCTGCCAAAAAGAGTAACGTAGGACAAGCTCCATCTCGCACTAAAGGGCGATATTTAAAGAAGATTCAAAAGAACTTCTTCTAAAACTGCCTGAAAAGTAGAATTGTAGAAGGGTAAAAGGGTAAAAGGAAGAGTGTAAAAAGCAGAATAAATGTAGAATTGTCATGATGATTGGCATCGAAGAAGAAGAGGAATTCATCATTTAAAGGAGTTGTAGACATCCAGTCCTAGTTATCAAATGGTCAAAAATCCAACTCAGAGTACTTATTTTAATTCCGTACTTAAAAAATGACGAGGTAAAACGCAGAATGAGTGTAGAAGAATCACTAATAACAGAAATCGAAGACTTTTGAAGATCAGGAATTGGGAGTAAAAGTGAACGGAGTACCAATCTCGAATATCCGATATGCAGATGACACTGTCCTTATTGCTAATAATATTGCAATAATATGCTAATATACTCCAACCGATGTGTTTAGTGAAAACAGCAACCAGTACGGGATAAACATAAACGCCAACAAGACTAAATTTATGATAATCAGCAAGAACAGTTATATGCAAACGCCGAAATTAAGATTGATAATCAAAACGTAGAAAGAGTAGCCAGAAAGATTTGGAAGGGACGAGTTACAAGGGCTATGAGAGAGAAATTTTAGAGAAGACCAATACAACGACCGTCAGACGTGGAACTTGGGCATCAATCAAAATTCAAAGCAAGTGTCACTTCTCACCATTTCTCAGATTTGAATCGGCCACCTCAACACAGCGCAAAGTTGCAAAGTTGCTAGTTGCTGACCTGACCGGGCAAAGGCAATAAATGAGATTTAGACTAAAAATTACGTTAGTCACATGTTCACCCGACGTCATCACCATTACTCTCCCAAATCCAAATGATCACTCCGTTCGTTCCGCATCGCTCATCGAATAATTTCCCAAATTTTCAACTTTCGATCAGTTCGTTTCGATCGTTTCCCGACCTATTTTAAACCGTCGATGGTAATCTCCGTCGTGGATCGAGACGTCGTTAGTCACGACGGAGGGTAGCGAAGGAGCGAGGCGCTAAGGGGGCGGTCCGGGACACGAGAAGATCTCTTTCTTCTCCTCGCTCGCGACCCGCGGGAGATGGTCTCGATCCAATTCGAATTCAGCACGGAGCGCACGTTTCGAACAACGCACGTCTCGGTAAAGAGAAGAGGAAAGAAGCTCATGCGAACAGCGGAGGAAAAAATGTCGCGAGGGGGGTGACTCTGAAGAGTCTTTACGGAGGTCTATCACGAGTGAAATAAGCGGAAATTTGGTTAGTTTTGGCGGTACGCCGCAAGTAACGATTTCGTAATCTTGTTATAGATTTGAGGCGGTTTCGAAAGTAAAGGGGATTCAAAAACGTGAATCTCCTTCTTCAACGTGTTTCAAAATGATTGTCATCTAGTGGGCTGTGAGATTCCCATGTAAAATAAAAAACACCGCCTTGCGAAAATAGGAGTTTCTACTAGCTATAAATAACTTCAAAATAACCTACTTAACCTCATTTCACTTCTGGTTTTTCTCTGTCAAAAGAAAACGAATTCTGAGTATTTGTCTATTTGCAGTATTTGTTTTGGCTCTGAAAAGGGCCGCTAATTACCAGCAGTACTGATTGCCAGTTTCACAATAAATGTTCGATGTGGCCACCGTGTTTTGCTGCATGCATAAAACCACACGACGTTTCATATTATTAAAAATGTGCTCTAATGTATCTCCCGTTATTTCATTGCATATTAAAGTAATGCCTGCGGTCCATCAGTTCATCCAGATAATTAATCCGATCTTTGTAGACCTCGCGTTTAAGGAAGTCAAAAATGGAAAAGTCCAGCGGAGTGAGATCCGGTGATCTGGCAGGCCAACTTCCTCTGCTCACAACTCGACCAGGGAAGAACTCTTCAAGATACCTCAAATTTTCTTGAGTGGTGTGAGCTGTGGCTCCATCCTGTTGAAAGAAACCACCTTGAAATTCATCGGGATGCAACTCTTCTTCAAATGGCGTCAATAATTGTTCTCTGTAACGTTAACCGTTGATGGTATGGTGGAAGAATATTGGCCCTATTATTCTACGACGTGATATAGCCAACCATACCCCTACTTTCAGTGGATGTAAGGGAACCTCAATGATATTGTGTGGATTAACAACAGACCATGTCCGGTAATTTTGTTTATTGACACAACCGCTTAAATGGAACCAGGCTTCATCTGTGAAGAAACTTAGATCAAGAACATCATCGTTGGTGAGGTTTTCCAGAAAAAAGTTGCAATATTGCATCGTTGTAATCTCTCGGTAAGATTTGTTGCACTATGGAGACCTTATAATGACGTAATGACGAATGTGGATCTTCTTCAACAATCTCTTCCACATGTTCGACATTTTCGTTAGTCTGCAGCCTTCCAGTAGATTTCCCTTTCAATACGCTTCCAGTTGTCCGGAATCTTTCCACAATTCGGCGGAGATGATGTAGCAAGGCGGAGTCTTCAACAATTTTAGTGGGAAACTTCAATCGGAACTGTGCTTTGCATTCAGAAATGGAATATTGCCATTCTCCGTTTACTAAGCGTCCACTTCGAAAATAGGCTTCAATAATAATGGTGTTTTCTTGAATAGTACACATTTCAATTGCTTAATAATAACAATTCATAAATATTGGATCTACTGATCGCTGACAGCCGTGATTGACACTTGCACAGATCGCACAGATCACAGGACACTTGTTGTCAGAATTAGATAGGTTCAAATCAATAGAGCGCGGCACATCAAAAATTACATGCACAGAAATTCCAACGCCAACTAGATGACAATCATTTTGAAACACGTAGTACAATATCAGATAAAAATTCTCCTGTGGTACAACAACTGAACTAACATACTAATAAACTGTAACATGACTATTTTGGTACTAAATGGACAATTTCATATCGAAATAGAGACACATATCTCGACGGAATAACGTTACCTAGTCTGACCGACGCCAATAAAATAATTTTTATGTCAATTAGTGAATGTTTCTGGTTGAAAATATATCCATTTGTCTATTTGAACTTGAACTACTTCTCACTCGCTGATTGGCGAGACAAAATTGAACACAACCTACTGATTGGTGGTTTGACTTTTTGGTATTTCGAAAAAGAGAAATTTGGAGACAATAGCGAGGTAGGAATAGTAGAGACTTTGGTTTGATCTCTGGGATGAAAATGACAGAACCTCTCGTTTACCTTTCAGAAGTCTGTACTCTTGTAGACTGGGAATTAAAGTTTAATTATAAACTGAGTGCAGTGTACCTCTCGGCGCTAGGATAAGTGAGCGAAGTGATTAACTGTTCATAACTGGATCGTGTTGCCCGATCAATCAATCGATCTATTTACATTGTTCTTGCCGTGCTCGTCATTTAAATAAAAATTTCATTAAGCTATCTTTGTTATTTAATTTACTGGAACGTAAAGCGAGTTTAATATATATTAAGTGGATAATTTGGAGTAATTCGATTGAAATGGCTTTACACGGGTGATCTGTCGTATCTACATTACTGTTACCTGACAATCGCATTTGTGGATCATTAATTACCAATCAATAAACCACGTAATAAGTCGATCTCTATTAGTATTTCCTAAACACACCCTGGGTATCTATATATATCAAAAGACCTTGTCTGACTAATGTCTTAAAGAATGTAAATTCCCTTAAGGAGTCGCTACAAAACATAAGGATGTATTTGCGGAATCACAAGAAAACGATGAAGGTTCAGAAATCAAGCACAAGATTCTTAACATTCCATATTGGAATAACGTTGGTCCTAGGAAAATAACAGCACGTTCCAGTAAATAGTTTACTGAAAAAGAGCATACTTCACAACTTCATCTTACTTGTTATGAGCCCTATTTAACAACACATGCAAAATAAAAACAACATGATGAGATTTGGTCATATTACTTTCCAAGGAAAACTCTACACAAGAAACCAAATACAAGACTATTAATATACTTTTCCAGGTTTTAAAACTTTCTTGAAATAATCTTCTTTCCCGTAACCTTTCCATGACAAAGTTTATAGAAGTTGAGAGGCAGTAGTTCGCTTATTTTATCATGTTATCTTGTATATTTTTATCTATTTACTCACAATTCCAGAACATATGTAAACCAAGCCACAAAAATGGAAATAAAGATTGATTGAGTGAGTGATCAGTGAAACATGCTTTTGTGACCGAAATTGGGTGGATGCCCTAAAGACACGTTCACCCTCATAACAGTTTCTTCAATTGCTGCAATTTTGATGTAGAAACTTTTGACCTGTTAAATTATGTCTACGTCCCAAAGTATCCCAAAGTTAAGTTAGGCGAAATCCCCCGCCACCAGAATATTAAAATGAACTTAGGCTATCAATTTTAGAGTAGTTACGATAAGGTTTCGCTATTTTAGTAGCTTCCGTCATCTTGGCGTATCCTGGGAATGATCTAAAAACCACATATCTATAACAAAAATTGTAGGAAAACAAAGATGATACTTTTATGAAAAACATCACATTTATAAAATATGATAGGACTAATGTATGTGCTTTTTTTCACGTCATAATATGCATTTGGTCTATCTTTAAAAAATTCATAAAGTTGCTTAATAATGGGGATACAAGTAATTTTTTCTTCACATTACAAATGGCTTTATGTGGCAGATACCATAGTTCAATAAAAGAAAAATTGATTTTTTTCATGGATTTTGACCATTCTTACTTCGTAGATAATTTGTATAGTAAAATTGACAACACCTTTGAATTCTACAGGAGAAATACGTCGGAAACACGTACGTCACCTTGAGGAATAGTGTTGGATCATCTTTGTAAAATTCAGCAAATAAAATAATGTAGCTTCAGTAAGCAAAGTTATTGCATTTTCAATATTCTACAAATTTTTCAGGTACCTAGACCAAATGCTTATTATGCGTTGAAAAAAAATCACATATGTTCACAAATCACCTAAGTTAGTTTGATGTTTTTCAGAACGATATGATCCTTAAGTATTTTCAGGGAAAAAAATATTTTATAAAAATCTGGTGGTTAGACACTGGTTATGCCCAGATGGCGGAAGATAGTAATATGACCAAACCATATCTTAAATAGAGAGATATTGCAGAAGTGAACTATTACTGACGAACAGTATTTAAGTCTACTTTAATAAAATAGTGCTTTGCATTTATCCATGTTTTAGAACAGATATTGTAGAACACGAATCTATATTGTAACAAGATAATATAACCACATAACCTAGAAACTTAGACGGCTGCTAAGACGAGAATTTCTAGTATTACTTAGTAGTTTTGAAATCCTTTTTAATGAAGGATCGTTAACAGTTATTTTTGGAGCTGGAAATGAGGAAATAGAATTGGTGACTCGTCCTTTCTTCAATCACATTTCTAATATAATTTGCTTTTTTTCAATTTTATTAATGTATTTAGTTTATTTTACTATACAACACACAACCACCAGCACACAGCACACGATCTGTATGGTCACATCTTTTGCCGAACTTTAACGATTATATGCTATTCCACCTGGAGGTGACGTAAGGGTAAAAATAATGCTTTCTATAATTATTGTACATAAATAACGTTAAACACTAACGTTATCAAAGTATACTTTATCACAAAATGCAACTGCGCACTTTCAGATGTCAAAATAACGTCATTATTACTGTTAGACATTCTATACTGTCGCAATGTCTCTCTAATACTGCAAAAATAATAGATTAAGTTCATTTCAAACCTCTCAGACTGCCTCATACTGGATAAAAATATAATTAAATATTGAACAATATTCACTGACGTTCAAATGTCAAAATAACGTCGACCTTATTACTGTGAGACACTTTATACTGTTGCAATGTCTCTCTAATACTGCAAAAATAATAGCTTAAGTTCATTTTAAACCTCTCAAGCTGTCTTATAGTTAATAAAAATATAAATAATATTAATTGACGTTTAAATGTTAAAATAACGTCGACCTTATTACTGTTAGACATCCTATACTGTTGCAATGTCTCCCTAATACTACAAAAATAATAGCTTAATTTTATTTTCAACCTCTCAGACTGTCTCATAGTGATTAAAAATATAATTAATATTGAATAATATTAATTGACGTTCAAATGTTAAAATAACGTCGAACTTATTACTGTCAGACATTCTATACTGTTGCAATGTCTTTCTAATAGTACTTCAAAAATAATAGCTTAAGTTCATTTTAAACCTTTCAAGTTGTCTCGTAGTGAGTAAAAATATAATTTACAAGGACCATACACAGCGCCTAAACTAAACAACTTTGCACTAAGGACATAAAGGACATATCTGTGGATTTTTTAAGGACACCTTTCACAGGCGACTAATGCAAACGCTTATTTCAGCAAATAGAACTTGAAGCGCTACAATCATTCCCTTTAGACTTCGCGAAGACAATCACTGATAATTTCCCCAATTACCCAATCTTCCCCCAATCCTTTCCTCGAGATCCTTATCCGGGGACCCGTACTCCCACCTGCGGAGCACTTGACACGCACGCAAGTTTACTCCCTAAAAGTCCCTCCTCGGTCATTTATCTCCTTATCGAGAGAGACCATCGACTTGTCCTCGCCGTTACGACGACCATTTTTCAATCGAGCGTCCCGTGCTCCTCGGATTCACACGAAACACCCGATACTATCTACTCCCCGCATCTCTCGGATAATAAAAGTTTAAATTCCGAAAACAGATCGTCCAGCGCAGCGCCCGCTCTAATTTTCCTTTTTTGTGCTTGGGAATTATATTTATCGCGAGATACTTTGATGCTTTCTTGGATCGTCTTTTATATAAACGACGTGTCCTACCGGTACCTCGAGGTGTCGTTAAGTGCGGACGTTTAGATTTTATCTGGACGTTTAAGGGCCTAATGGAAAGGTAGAAACCGAAGGGAAGTAAAGCAAAAATGAGGGATATAAACTATACGAAGGTTAAATATCTGTGTAAATACTTTCAAACTGCCCAACAAGCAGTGTTAAAATAAAATTGAATAAATATAATAAAATACAACAAAATATAGAAAATACTGTAACGTTTTTACTGTTCGAAAATAACTAACACAACGTGAAATGTTGGTTGTGTTTGGTTAACGACGTTATCTTTCCTCTCGGGCTGCGTCCTGGAAGTAGTTACTTTAAGTTCTTAATTGTTACGCCTGAAGATGACCTCACAGTAGGTCGAAACCGGTTGCGTTTTTTTTAATAAAGTATTGGCAAGACATAGAAGCTTTCCTTCCTTCTGCTCACCACGGCCAACTGTGTGAACTTGGACAACCTCCTAACGTGAAATGTCTCCGGAATTCGAGGAACTCGTATTGGATCGGGTACATTCTCGTCGCTTCGAATTTCGCAGAACCGACACTTCCCGACTTGTGCTTATTTTACGGACATTATCTTCACAATATTTGAAACAAGTTCTTAATTTTTTTGAAACTACTACTCTTATTTTGCTAGTTGTATTAACTGTTAACATTTTATTTCATATTTTGCAATAAGGTTATAATAAAATGCATTATTCTAACAATATCAATTTAAAATATGAGACTGGGTCAAATAAGCATCTTAATGGGGCTTTCTTTTAGGTAATTGCCCTCTCCGTTATTATTTTAATAAGCTGTCAGTATGAATATCGTTGAAAAAACTGCTTTTGATTGGTAATGATAATACTAGGGCGGCAAATAAAACCAAGTTATTGTTTTTGATATACAAAATTGTTATTAAATGTTCCAAGTCTATTGTAATATTGCTGATGAAGACAGAAAAAAGTTAACGTGTTGAACGTTTAAGAATTATTGAGCATTATGTCAATGTTAAACGAAACACACTCTATATATTATATAGTTCTGAATATATTTCACTTACTTTTACATTGTTTGCACTTAGAAATCTATCTTTTGTTTGTAGGTTTGGCAAGCATCGCAAGATGGACTTTGCAGCAGTGGAATCTGTTACAATATCTTATCTTCTTAATCTCTCTCGTAATATCTTAAACAATAAATATCACTTTATTTATATATTTTTGATAGATAAATTGATATGAATTATTGAATATGAATGATTGAGTTATTATGATATTATTCGGTTTTAAAACTTTTAATATTATATCAGTTTCTAATTGCTTAAAAGTTATTCTGGATCTGGTTTTTATTTTAATACCTACTTTAAATGTACTCCACGCAATCCAAATATGATTTGCTCATATACTTGGAGCCACATTTTGACGATTGCTTAAGAGCAAACTACCCTCAGTCTTATAGAAATAGTGCAACTCTATCATGAAAAGTTCAACAAATTTCAACTTATTTCACTTAAGAAAGACAATGGTCTCGTTGTCCGCAGAGCGAACAGTTACACCCGTATTTCGCCTCTTCCTCAAAAGAAACCAAAATGAGTCACGAGCAAGATCTTAATTGCATTCCCGTTCGAAACAATACGTTTTGCTCTTATTTCGCGTTAATTACCATGACAAAGGCGCCCATTGAGCTCGGACAAAGCCCGCGAAATATCTCCATAGCCCACGTCCTCTCTCTCCTCTCGATCAATCACCGACAACGTCGTTACTGTTTAATTCTCCAAATTTAATTAACGTACACGTACGTACACATAGAGGGCATTATTCGAGCGTGTTTTACGGCCACTTTAGCGATAACGGACCTACTACGAGACGGCGGAGGACAGAAGAGCTTTTCAAGTTGAAAGATATCGAGGAAATACGAGAGATGGAGGTCTTTTTTTGTAATATTCCCATGATATAGTTCGGATTTCGTCATTATCGGCCACTTGAACGTTATGAATCGCGCCTATGTAATGGGACGGTGAAGAGGAACGGGTTTCTTGATGGTTTGTGAAATTTATGGAAATAATTTGACGTTCTGAGGTTTGAATTTGACGTCTTTGATAATTCCCATATAATAAATTGTAGATTGTACTTCTTTACTAAAAAGTTTGACACTAGGTCCCTTGTTAAATATTACAATCTTCATCTACCCCATACAAATGTTCATATTGCATATTTTGTAAACCTGATAAAATTCACAACATTAATTGTGCTGTAATCATAACCTTTCATTAACCTAATAAAAAAAATGAGGCACTCTGGGAATGACCAAGGGGGGAAGCATAGCTTTATATATATTATTATATATGATGTTATATCATTAGTTACTAATAATATATCAGGCTCATTCGTTTTTACGATGTTAATTTCTCTCACCGATCCAGCCTGCAATCGCCACCCCTGGAGCAGGCAACCGACAATACAAACAATAATTATAACATGAGTTGCCACCAAAGAGCAAGCGCGACGCGATAATTGGCCGTCCGGATCGTCCGTTTTTTCGATGTTAATACCTCTCACCGATCCAGCGCTTCGAGCGAAGCCCGCGATAAGAAAGCTATGCTTTCCAATACATGGGCAGTGGGTACAATTAGCTCCTTCTAAGTCCTTCTAACCTTCACAACAAGAGGTTTTTTGGGATTTTTACAAATATTCAGAAACATACATTCGTATTGCCAATCTTGACGTAATAAGCAATTTGATAATATGTAAATACAAGGCACCGAATTAATTCTTGGATCAAATTCATCACCTCGCGCCGTAAGAAAGCCATCTCTTTTTTTCTGCCACAAGCCACATCTTTTGTTTTTAATTGTTTAATTTCTTTAAAATAAAAATTTGTCTTTGAGTATCATTTGTTGTATAGCGCGAAAATAAATGCACCTTTTCTAACTCTACTTCACCATTGGACTGTTCCACCTGAACAATCCCCCTCAGGGACAGCTCATACCCATAGGCGTGACAATATATTATTTTCCAATTCAATTTCCGTAAACTAGGACTGCTTTGTTCGGTGGTATTTTAATTAGCACCATCTTTAACAACGAGGTTATTAATGTTGCGATATCCATGCACTGCTGCTAGACTTAGTCATAGTTAAATTTTGCACAAAATCGACACAAAATCCAAGACACAATGTCAAGTCCTGAAGAGGAGTAGTCTAGCTTGGATCGTAATTTGGACCACCCTATTACTTTGAGTACAGATGGTAATTACCTGGTCCAGATGCTGCCGTGTGTACGTGACAATATTCTTGAAGTTGAAGACACAAATTCTGAAGGTACTTCCTCCTACTATTTTTAGATGGGAAAAGATGAAATCTAATGTTAGATTCACTCAAGACGCTGTAATTTGGGTCATTTTTGTCGCAACAAATTTCAAAATTTTTACGCAACACATCACTTCGAATTATCCTTCTCTCTTACTCTCTCCTTCTGTATATCGTTAACACTTTATGGTAATTCCTCTCGAGCCGGAACGCTCCCATCCGAATTACATTCTCAGAAATTATGACATTAGATACCTCTGGAAATTATTATTTATTAGACTTAAGTTTCGAGACCGAAAATTTTCATAATTAGATCAATTAGGCCATCGAACGGAGATTAAAAGTGCCCACCTTCCCAGAACGCGTTCCTCGACACCCATCCATCTTCCGTTTCCTCGGTTTATAATTATCCCCCTCTAGGAAGGAGCTCTTGAGGATGCTTACGCGTAATTGTTTAATTGACGTTATAAATATTCGAAAGGGGAGATTCTCATTCGGAACCGTTCATTATGTGTTATTTTTTTCAGTCAGGTGACCGGTTTCGCCTATTTTTCGGTAGATTTATGTGCGGTCGAATTATATTTTGACAGTGATATAGGTTAACTTGATAGTTACACACACTGCGATCAAAAAATCGGGAACGAGACTTATATTTGAGAGTGTAGAGGGCGCGCGAAAGAAATTATTGGTAAAGTCACTAAATGTGGAAAGTACCGCAATTCAATGTCCCAACGTGTTAGAGAGAGAAGTACATTTTCGGACACAATATGGCGGATTACAGCTACAATCTGCCTGTTTCATGCCTATTGTTGTGTTTTGTGAATTGTGGGTTATGTGTCATAGTGTGTCATATTTGTATATTTTATTGTATATTATAGGTGTAAATTAATTTTTATGTACATTTTTTTCTCGCGACATTTCGTTTTTACTTTCTGGGAATAAAAATGCCAAGTTGTTGTTTTATCTTTTAAAACGAGCAAATTTTTGTTTTCTATTTTGAATTTCGCGCGGCGCGGCGCGGACACAATATGGCCGCCCATTGCGGTACTTTCCTCATTTAGTGACTTTAATTATTGGTAAAGTCACTAAATGTGGAAAGTACCGCAATTCAATGTCCCAACGTGTTAGAGAGAGAAGTACATTTTCGGACACAATATGGCGGATTACAGCTACAATCTGCCTGTTTTATGCCTATTGTTGTGTTTTGTGGATTGTGGGTTATGTGTCATAGTGTGTCATATTTGTTTATTTTATTGTATATAGGTGTAAATTAATTTTTATGTACATTTTTCTCTCGCGAAATTTCGTTTTTACTTTTTGGGAAGAAAAATGCCAAGTTGTTGTTTTATCTTTTAAAACGAGCAAATTTTTGTTTTCTATTTTGAATTTCGCGCGGCGCGGCGCGGACACAATATGGCCGCCCATTGCGGTACTTTCCTCATTTAGTGACTTTAATTATTGGTAAAGTCACTAGATAAAGTATCTGCAAACTCCGCCATTTTTGGGCAAAAAAATTTGGCGCCAAATTTGAATTGCTAACAACAAATAATGAAAACAATGCTTGCTTGGTTTAATTAATTGCCTTACTATCTACATTTCAATTATTAACGCATGTTGATACAGTTGTGCTTTTTTTAACAATACAGTACAAAATTGATTTTTATTTAACATTAGCAATTCAAATTTGGCGCCAAATTTTTGCCCAAAAATGGCGGAGTTTGCGGTACTTTATATATCTAGTGACTTTAATTATTGGAATGGGTACCGTATCAGTGTGTTCTATAAATCAATTATTAGTTATCAATATATTATCAATATTACCTTATAGATTTGTTTGAAATCATTTTACATTTCCTCCCATTTCCCATGCCGGAAATGAAAATTTTTGTTGGAAGGTAACAAACAGTGTCAGTGTAGAGAGAAAAATTTTAACAATAGAGAATCAACATTTCTGGCAAAAACACAGTAGAAAATTTTACTAAAATGGTCTATTTTTTAAAAATTTTCTATTTTTATCTACTTCGCCTATCCAGTTACCTACATGCTACTATTCAAATTTCAATCTTACAAAGTGGGGAAATAACTAAAAAAAAACTATATAAAACAGGTATGCTTTTCACCTTCCGCCATATTCAAATTTATATGACAGCTAATCTAGCGGACAAATGGTTGTGTGTAAAAGACCGACATGACGTGTGTCGCAATTAGATAAACAAATCTAACGATCAATAAGACAAATTTGATAAATATCATGAATGAGACGGAGGAAAAGAGGGATAAAGAGAAAGGAAGAGTACAAAAGAGTACGTACAATTATATGTTTATTTTTGGCGTTCATACTGAATTCATCTATTATCTATTGCAGAAAAAAAATTAGCGCAGGTCGATTATAAATTTTAAACTAAATATCTATTTATTTATAGACCAGCAGTATTATATTCCCTGGTCCAAAGAGCTACAGAATAGTCTCCTGTGCATAGGTGCTAGTAAGCTTAAATTTAAAATAATTACATTGAGGAACTTACTATACAAATAATATTTGTACTATAAGAACTACACTAACTTAAACCAAAATTTTAAATTTAAAAACTAGTAAATAGTTGTTAAAGCTAATAAAATGATGAATGCCATGATTTTATATTAGTGAGACTTTGAATGTGCAACGCAAGAGAAAATCTATTTATTCTACAATTCTATTAAACATTTTGTTAGTATTATTCTCCAAATTTCTAAATTCTAAAATTTTCTAAGTTTTTAAACTATTGCATCTTATGAGCTCATTGCAAAATGAGGATTTCGTGGCAGTATATCTAACGTTACTCATAGTCAAATTTTTTGAGCAGAGTGGTGTACTTAGATACTTATGTCTTCTTACAGTTGAGGAACAGTTCAACTTTGAAATAAGACATTAGATTGTCAAATTGTCAGGTTGTTAAATAAACTACCTCAAACTTCACAACTTCTTCAAAAAGAGAGTTGAAAGTCACTAAGCTTCCCAGGGATACTTTAGTCAACAATTTTAGTGAGGTTTGCCATCTGAGTATAAAATAATTTTTCTATAATTCATTGCACCTTCCATTTCTTCCAATAGCGTATCAGATTGTTAAATGGATTCCAACAACTTCAAAACTCCGCCATTGAAATAATTTAATGAGGCTAAACTCTCCAAGGACCCTTCAATAAGTAATTTTATCGACTTTTTCCAAAATTTGAGTTTAAGTACAAAAATTATGAGTTTTCTAGACTAGAAATCGTGGCAAATTGAAACTAAACTCGTTAAATTGTGTCATTTTTTAACATAAAGCATTACAAATTGAAAACTCTTATTATAAGTGTGAAACTGACTAAATATCTGTAACACACCACAATAAACAACCATTAGTGAATTTCACAATATTTTAGGTTTCAATATTTATTTCATGAATTCCTAAAATCATTCCAAATCACTGTCAGGTGGTTAAATAAACACTTCCAACTTCAAAACTTCATCAGAAAGTCACTAAGTTTCCCTTAGATGTTTCAGTCAACAACCTTAATGAGGTTTACCATAACCTGATTTCCAATAGTACTTTTACGACTTTCAAGGTTGTTAAATGGAAACCATAAACCTAAAAACTCCTTCACTAAAAGAGTAGAAAGTAACTAAACACCCAATAAGTAATAATTGTTGTGAGTTTTACCAAAAACTGAGTTTCACTAAAAAATTATGAATTTTCGAAACTAGAAATCGTGGCAAATTGCAAAAAATAAAAGAGTTGAAAGTTACTATACTGTTAAATAAACATTCCAATGAAGGATTTTGGTGAATGTTACAAAAGCAGAATTTCAATACAAAAATTATGAGTTTTGTATCAAAATATTTTCATTATTAGTGCAGACTCGTCGTAATGTACATCAATATCTATCTACCTATGCTATATATCTCAAACTATTTCCTCAGTTTAGTCATTTAATCATTCTGCGTTGCGAAGCTTTAGGTGGTCGTAATTTTTTTATGGCTTATTAAATTCAATTTGAATAGAGGGTACCCATTTACACTGTACACTTGTCGTAATGTATATCTACATCTATCTATTTATGCTACAATCTCGAACCATTTCCCTAGTTCAGTCATTCCTATTATCAGAAGTTGCTCTCTCACTACACGAGAGTGAGATCGTAATACGTACGCCTCCTGTGTTGCGAAGCTTTACGTGGTCGTAACTTTTTTATGGCTTATTAAATTCAATTTGAATAGAGGGTACCCAAATTACACTGTACACTCGTCGTTATGTCTATCTATACAGCGCGTACGATATCTGATGAGCTAGAATTCCAAGAACTTGCTAAGCCAATAAACCCCTTCTTATCGGAACTACTGTAACAATATACCGCGACAAAGGCGTGCCTTAAAAATTTCGACATTATTGTCAATGTCGAATGCACGTAAAAGCTAATATGGTAAGTGCTACGACCGCGCCGTCAATGACTTTCTAACGCTGCTAATACTCCCGCGATTGTCGGATACCGACAAAGGTAGCTACACGTTTTCTTGGAATTTTACCTCATCAGAGTTTGAACAAATAGTATCTCTCTATTTATGCTTCATATCTCAAACCATTTCCTCAGTTCAGTCATTCCTACTGTAACGCGAAATGTAAACAGCAGCGCGAAATGTGTTTACTGTTATCGGACCAGGGCGGCTTACCTCAAAGGAACGCCGCTACGCTTAATTGAGTCCGGGCAACATCTTATTAAGGAAGAATGATTTATTATCTCCTAGACCTTTCTATATAAAAAAAGAAGGTTCGAGTTATTTCAGGAACTATCGCGAATACAATTGAGGTGTATATAAGCGGGTTTGCGGTCGGAGATGAGATTAGACGTGAAGCCGCGAGCGAATAAATAAGGCGAAAAACGGACCAGTGAAATAAATTACATTTAAGAGTGATATAAATTAATTAGTTATGAATTAGTTAAGATAAATTAAGTAGTGCGTAGTGTATAATTAGGATAGTGTAAATAAATTAAACATAAACGTTACACTATTATGAGAAGTTGCTCTCTCACAACACGAGAGTGAGATCGTAATACGTACGTCTTTTGTGTTGCGAAGCTTTACGTAAACTTTGTGTGGCATTAATATTAAATTGAATTTGAATAGAGACCTACCCGTTTACACGCCACTGAGCGGAATAATACCCTATTTTAGAATTTTTGTGCACACACGTTACGTTCGGGCAAACTGTCTTTTGAATTTTATTGCGGCGCTATCCCCAAAAAAATTCAGATTATCCCGGGAACGACAAATTTATCGAAATCGCCAATATAAATCAACGGACCATGGGAGGAGGAGGAGGGGGAGGAACAAAAGGAAGAATACGCCGAATCCGAGACAATAAAATTAACATAAATATTCGGTCCGATGTCGTGCCAATCTTTGATTACAATCGATATTATTTCATCGGGATATTATTGCGTTCCGGATAGGCCAATAAGTCATTTTTATCGTCGGCAATTATGGCCCATTGTATTTCGGCGCAAAAAAGGCGAGCGACAGAGGAGATCGCGTTATTTTTTTAAAAAAGAGTTTGTAACGAAAAATGGGGGAGAACGGGAGAGAGATAACGTTCATCCCTTTGAAACAATTATATTTTTTTGGGGGGGTTTTACTTGCGATTCGCACTTATCGCCGCGAGGATCGTAGCGAAATTTCCGTTTCTGGACGTAATATATCACGCGCGTCCCGTCGAGTAGATCCCGATGCCTCCACAATGGAAGTACTCCACGAAATATTACCGGTCACGGTCACATAAATAATAAATTGTTATACTTTAATTTTGATTCCTTTCGGACGGCGGGGGGCTCGCCCCGAGGGGTCCCGACTCCGATCATAATTGCTACGCAGCTCGCGATGCGACGATCCGTCTTTCAGGAAATGCACGAAGGGAGTTGAATCGCGATTAATTTGCGTAGGTACTGTGATTCTAAATTGAGCGTCGAAACGCCCCCGAGTTATACATTTTTGTAATGGTAATGCTTTTTGAAGGTGAAACACCAAAAACTATTTAATTTTTTAACAAACTTCAATTTCCTCGTGCTTTTTACATTTTAATCACAGTGATAGGATTTATTGACAGACGATTTCAAAGTGTAAGTTAATGAATATGTGTGAATATTCCATTGCCCCCATTTCAATACTCGTACTAATAGAAACCCTGTAGGGCACTGGGAATATTTAAATTTTAAACAAAGTATAGTATATAACTGTTAGTAGTTTATGGGGCGGTTGAGCGTGGGAAAAATTTTGAGACCGTGGGAAAATTTTTGAGACCGTGGGAAAATTTTGGTCTTTGATATTTGCCGCCCGCTGCCAGGTGTTAATTACAAGTGAGTTCAAGGTCACCTTGATCGAGACCGGATCGAGACCTGATCAAGACCGGATCGAGACCCGATCGAGACCGGATCAAGACCTGTTGTGATATCCTTCAAACAACTATTGAACAGCTATTGTTCGGCTTTTGATCAGGTCTTAATCCGGTCTCGATCCGGTTTCGATCAAGGTGACCTTGAACTCACCTGTAATTAACACCTGGCGGCGGGCGGCAAACATCAAAGGCCAAAATTTTCCCAAGGTCTCAAAAATTTTCCCACGCTCAACCGCCCCATAAACTACTACTGTTAAATAAATAAATTAATTTATATTCAAAATATCCTGACACATTTTACAATCTTTCTCATCTTTCATCATCCCTTACATGTACTTCTTACTTTTCAACGGTATTTCAGTGGGTTCCATCGCAAAATACAAAACTAAGAATTATCATCATCTTTCTTAAAATCATAAAATATTTTGAATTGTCCAAAAAATACGTTGAAGACTAAGTTCGTGATGCAAAGTTCGCATTACAAAGTTCTCAAAGACAAGATGAACGAATTTTGTAATAATTAATACTTTACAAGTTTATAAGGTCCAGTTAGGACGAAATTTGACTTATCCACGTTTCCCAAAATTCCAAAATATTTTGAATTGTTTCAGAACCATATTGTATACTAAGTTCATGATACCAAGTTCGCATTCGCATTGCACAGTTCTCACAAGGACAACAAACTCGAATTTTACGTTAAATTTCGCACTACAAGTTTGTGTCTTTAGATGGGACGAAATTCAAATTATCCTTAATCTTTCCTAAAATCCCAAAATGTTATGAATTGTTATAAAAACTTGTTGGAAACTAAGCTTAAAATGCCAAATTCGCATTACAAGGCGCTAGTAAGGCCACAGGGTCGAATATTGTGTTAAATCTCACTTTAGAAGTTCATGGAGTCCATTTAGGACGATGCGATGCTTGAATTACCTACATGTTTCCCAAATCCCAAAATATTTTGAATCGTTTCAAAAACATGTTGAAGACTAAGCTCATAGTGCCAAGTTCTCATTACAAAATTCTCAAAGACAACCAGAACGAATTTTATCGTAAATCTTGCTTTAGAAGTTCATGGAGTTCAGTTAGAACGATGCTTGAATTATCCCCATGTTTTCCAAAATCGCAAAAAAATTATGAATTGTCACAAAAACTTGGAGACTAAGCTAGAAATGCCAAGTTCTCATTACAAAATTCTCAATTTTAGGTTAAATTTCGCATTACAAGTTTATATCTTTAGATGGGACGAAATTCAAATTATCCTTCATCTTTCCCAAAATTTCAAAATATTATGAATTGTTACAAAAACATGTTGGTGACTAAGCTCAAACTGTCAAGTTCTCATTACAAGAATCCCAAAGACAACATGAACGAATTTTATATTAAATCTTACATTAGTAATTCATGAAGTTCAGTTAGGACGATGCTTGAGTTACCCACATGTTTCCCAAATCCCAAAATATTTTGAACCGTTTCAAAACCATATTGGAGACTAAGTTCATAGTGTCAAGTTCGCATTACAAAGTTCTCAAACACAGCAGTATCGAATTTCATATTAAATCTCACATGAAATCTACTTGGGAAGAAATTCGAATTATCATCTTTCTCAAAATCCCAAAATATTATGAATTATTACAAAAACATATTGGAAACTAAGCTCAAAATGCCAAGTTCGCATTGCAAAGCTCTGAAAGGCCACAGGATTGAATATTATATTAAATCTCGCTTTAGAAGTTCATGGAGTTCAGTTAGGACGATGCTTGAATTACCCCCATATTTCCCAAAATCCCAAAATATTATGAATTGTTACAAAAACATGTTGGAAACTAAGTTTAAAATGCCAAGTTAGCATTACAAGGCTCTGAAGGGCCATAGGATTGAATATTATATTAAATTGCGCTTTAGAAGTTCATGGAGTTCAGTTAGGACAATGCTTAAATTATCCACATGCTTCCCAAATCACAAAATATTTTGAATCGTTTCAAAAATATGTTGGAGACTAAGCTCATAGTGTCAAGTGCACATTAAAGAGTTCTCAAAGACAGCAGTGTCGAGTTTCATATTAAATCTCGCATGAAATCTAAATGGGAAGAAATTCGAATTATCCTCATCTTTCCCAAAATCACAAAATATTATCAATTGTTACAAAACAAGTTAAAAACTAAGCTCAAAGCGCAAGTGCTCATTACAAAGTTCTCAAAAACAACAGGATCGAATTTTGTATTAAATCTCGCATTAGAACTTCACGAAGTCTAATTGGAACAAATCTCGAATTATCCACAATTCTCTCAAAATCCCAAAAAAATTTCAATCGTTGCAAAAAACAATTTGGAGGCTAAGTTTATACTTTAGTGATTTTTCAGTTCTTCTCAATATTCTTTAAAACAGCTCTACCAATTTTTACCAAATTTTATATTTGAACTGACCTAATCAATTCTATTTCAAACATTTATTTGTAATACATCCCTGAAGGGCACTATTGAATATTTCCACGTTCTCAACAAAATAATCAAAAAGGCAAAAGGAAAAAAAGTGATTTCATTAAACTTTATATTTGAATTATCATATTAAAGGTATAAAATTTTTATTCGAAATATTTTCTTCTAAAAATATTATTAAAGGCATTTTATTCTTAAGAATTTTTAGTTTGTTGTAAAATTTTCCTTACAACGGTTTTGGTGATTTATACCAAATCTCAACTTTATTTAGCTGTTTAATGCCTATACCTTTTATTTTAAACATTTTTATCTAAAATTGCCCAAAAGGGCACTTCCTTAATTGCATCGGTTTGTGGAATAATTGTTATATCCAACTATTCTAACTGATACATCTCCATCAAGTAACTTTAATATAAGTTGGACTTGGAATAAGTTTACTTATTCCAAGTCGAGGATAGGAGTGGTATTTCGAAATATTTAGTTTGCAGTAATGTAAGGCCATTATTTAATTTATTATAATAATAAGTAGCTGTATATACATGACATTATCGTCCAATTTCCTTACATATTTTATAGGTAAACCAATATTATTATTTCTTGTTTTTTTTTTCAATTTTTCTGTAGCTCTAATGTAATAAAATTCACTGTTAGGAATATTCAACGATTAGAAAATTTTCGAGAAGCAAAAAATATCGGTTGTGTAAGTGTTATTAGAAGCAAAAATATAATATTACGAATTACCTTCGAGAACAATAAGTGTGCATAAAGGCTCGTTAAAATAAAATTATCGTTAAGATAAGCATTATTAGGTGTCGAGATGATTAATTGTGTAATTCTCTCTAGGGCCACAGTTAGTGTTAAGAAGCGGTCACGACAGGACGGTCGCACTCGCATGCGAAAAAGTATTCAAAAATAGTGTGCTTTGTGATTGTGAAAGTGAATTTTGTGAATGGAACGCCTCCCACCACTGACGTCTCGCTCTGGGACTTCCTAAAGGCTCCTAGATATAATTTTGGAAGTACACAAATCTTTTTCAAGTTATATTGATTCCGTGTGGCATTCAAATTTACACTGGAACGTCAGCTCAAAGCTATGATTGTTAGGGTTAATTTTTGATCACATAAAGGAGTCCTAGATTGCTGATGTCTTTTGGATGGCGAGGAAAAAGAAGACGTGTGTCCAGGATCCACACATGAGAGGAGAGATGAGATTCGGGCCTTGGGAATCTTTGGGTAAGTGGTAAGTATCCCGCCAAAGAAATATTTACAAGTTACATCTTGAAATCTTATTAATTTCTATCATTATTAGTGAATCTTATAAAATTAACACAAGTAGCCAAATAATTGTGCCTTTATTCTATTGTATTGTTTATAAGATTGTTTATAATTTTTATAAAATTTAATTAGAGCAATTGGAAGTGATGACATACTTAAAATTCAATTGCAAAAAAGGGAGAATTGTATTTGTTATCTGATTATATAATCTCTGTCATTTTGTAATGAAAATTTTTGTTATTTTGTAATTTTAAACTTGTCTATTTTACAAAAATGAGTCGTTTCAATGTTCATTCTTTAATTCGGTTTATCCCCTTTACAGAAAATGATCATCGGAGAGCGCCTTCGCACACAACAGAGATGGAAGAGATTTTTAAGGGTCTTAAAGGTATTTTGAATCCAAATTTTCTTTTAATTTCAACTCTAATAGACTTTCTTCTTTATTTTCAGGTAGGTGAACATTTCCTTATCGACGCGCCTTTACTGTTAAATCATTGTTTGACGTTTCTAAGCTAGTTTGGCCATTGCCAGATATAGTTTCAATTGGAAAAATCGGAAAAGTTTTCGTGAATCGTGGTGCTTTTAGTGTTTTGCGAGTGAGTTTTATGTTTTCTGGTAAGTACGTATGTTATACATAAATATTTTTTTTCTTATTTCCAGTAACAATATAACAATAATCAAATTTTTTATGTCTTTTTTCAAAAAACTAGTATGACTTTCCTACTAAAATTTAGAGTTAATTACTGTCTATGAAAGAGATAAAATCAAATCAACATTGGCAAGTATACAGTTTAATTCGTATATATTATACATTTTTTTCCATTCTACAATAATTATAGCGTCTTAAATTAATAACCTGCATTGAAATTGAAAACAATTTTTAACGTAAATATTTTGCATTATTTATAATTCTATACAAATTTAATAAAATAATGTTATGGGTTTAAAAAAACTCATTGTGCTGAAATTACCGTTATCAGTAAAGTGTTAATTCAAATTATTTTAATTAAATAAATGACCATTCAGCACTATGGAGCAATACTAGCCTGGTCCGTCGGTATTAAATTTTTAAGCAAAAAAAATTACATAATAGCTTTAATTAGCTAACGAGTTTCTATTCTTTCTTCTATTAGAGAATTTTGAGCTATTATAGAAGTAATTATTTATTGTTTCGATAAAGTTAGTTGTATTCAAAAACATTTTTCAGAAACCTTTTTCATCTAATAAATAATTAAAAGAAATATTTACTAATAAGAGAAAATGTTAATCTTCAATAATAAATTTATTTTATAAAACGGTGATAATGTTGCCATGAATATTTTGTCCGGCCATATGAGAGAGTTACACATCGCCATTTTTGAATTATTTTGAGATTTTTTTGAACAGGTTATTAGCTCAAAATATTATTTCCGTTAAAAAAAATTTTTTTTAACTGCAAAAGCTTCAAAAATATTACTGAAAATTGCAATATCTTCAGGGCCTAAAGAGGCTTTAACATATCTGAAAAAGTTCAGGGGAGTTTAGAAAACAGAAATAAGCCTCTGATTATATTCAGATTTTTTTAGATTTTTTTCAGATTTTCAGATTCCGAAGCCCCTAAATTAAGGAGTGTTAAAGTTTGGTTACCTCGTTAATTTTTAAAGTTACCAAAATATATTAAAAACGAGTCCAAATCCGAGACAATTACTCATTGATTTTTGACATTTGAATACTAATTACCACAACATTATCAAGAATACCACAACAACCAAAATTTTAGTTGTGATATTTCATCCATTTACTATTCCATCACCACTTTCTATCAGGTTTACTTACATGTTTCTCTTTGAAGATTAACTATATTAATGCTTTTCACGAAGATGTCTACAATTGCTGTTGGAAGGACTTACCTGGAAAAAATGATGACAATAGTAACAATACTGAACCGTAACAGTGAAATATATCTTCAAAAATCGTTTTCAGACACTAACCTTATAAAACAGCTGCTTCTGGCTTGCTGCTCTCTTATGAAGATCTCTGCCATCGTCGATAATAATACTCGCCTGAGAAGTAATAATAAAAGATGAAGAGTAAACCATTATAAGATGGAAGAAACATAAAATAATATACAAATAGTAGTTTGGAAAAACTAACCGTTTTATGACAACTTTTTCTGTTCCTCTGGCACCTGAAACAATAAAGACGAAAAATATTAGTTTGTAAAATTGACCCACAAGAAATTATCAACAAGTAGTATACATTTTTAAATCCATAATGGCAGTAACTGCTGCAAAAATACATTACAAATCAGGATATTTATGAAAATAGTTATTTATGGTACTAGTGTGAAGTCACGAGAGAAGATTTATACCACGAGGCCGTCAGGCCGAGTGGTATAAATTCTCAAGTGACTTAGGAAACATAACACGCGAGTGGCATACAGTGTTATATGCAACAAGTGGAAGAAATCGTTTTTTATGAGATAATCATTAATAAGCTTTGTGATCAAATCAAAGCTACTTGCGTCTCAGTACCATATAAATGTTAAAATGACTTGACAGTGACATTTTAACATTTTGGTTAAAGTAGGTTGTTTGTTTGGTTTCCACGGGCAATAAATGAATAAATAGAGTACTGTTTTAGGTATGAACCTGAGTTATAATCCATAACTCACATAACTCACTAGTGAGTTATGGATTATAACACACTATGTGTTATTTGAGAGTTTACTTGTCTAAAATGACATTAATAATGACAGTCATAACTGCCATGTGTTGGATAATATATTTTTATGTGTATCAATGGAAGACAACGCATGAAAGGGTTTATTGAGCATGCACTATCCACCATAAAAGCTACATGGTGGGTTCTATTTTCAATTAGCTCGATTTGAACATATACAAATCCCGATGCACGTCATTTTGATGACGTCAGAATCACTTACTTAATATAGTCACCGGACATCGCAATTTATGTGTTCCGTGTATATTTTAGGTTGACAAACCTAAATACACACCTATGATACACATACCTATGGTTATGTGTATTCTCAACCAAAAATATACACGGAACACATAAATTGCGATGTCCAGGGATTATATTAAGTTGGTAGTATTGGATCTTTGATGAGGTCATCAAAATGACGTGCAATCGGGATTTGTTTTGAATAGAGTTATAGAGTATAAAATATTTCACGGTGTAGTCAAAAAATAAACTCTAAAACGCTCTATCTTCAAAACTACCATTCCGTCGACATTAACAAAGCTTAGCAATTTAAACATCTCTTATAAATAGAAGCTTAACTATCCCTTCGAAAATTTTCAGGCAGACAATTTCCCAAAACCCGCTGCTGTCCAAAACAAAATTCCACCAGCTCCAAAACTCCCATATATTATTTTTTCCTGTGTTATCTTAACGACTACTATTAGAGCCGAACCGTCTCTATCTCTCTCTGTCTCTCTCTCAGTCCCTCGTACGACCTTTTGTCATTCCGTACTTTCGAAGCGCACCATTGTTGAGTGATGACCACCGATTAAGTTTTTATTGCCCGGGAGAATCGAAAAAATTAACCGAACGTCGCGCATAAAACTCGCCTATAAATCATCCTGGATAATGTGTCTGTGTGTGTGTCGCAATACGGACCGGAGGTTTTAAAAGTTTATTAGATAGCCGAACAAAAATGAAAAACCACAATGACGACAACAAATGACACGAAAAAAAAAAGGGAAAAAGCGTATCGTTACAAGTTTATCCTGTTCAATTCTAATTGAGGTGTGTTGCACTGATGAAACGCTTTTGTATGCGCATTTTCTGTTGGTTTTTCGATGCGAAACGTTGGAGGTGTATCCAGTCTACATATTAAGGTGACTTCGCCTTTCTTTACGTCCACCGCATTCAACATTTTCATAAGTATCATCTTCGTCAAAAGGATCCATTAATTTTCCCGTGTTTGCAGCAGCTGAGCACCACTCCCATCCAGAGATGCCCCGAAAGGACCTTAAAGACATTCAAAAGAGGAAACGAATAAGACGTATCGCTTTCAATCCGAATGACTTTCGGCGTGTTATCCTCCATATCCCATTGTTCCCAGATCCCTGTGTAAATCGTTAACAATGACCGAGGAAGAATTCTTTTGGCATGCTCTGTTAGTAAACGAAGGGCATGTGCAACATTTGCGGTAGCCCTTCTATTGTCCGCCGTACCTCAACTTGTTCGGGGGTAAGAAGTTCGTGACGTTTACGATATGGAATTCCGTAGGTACTTTTCCATCTATCACTCTCTAAAGTTCGGATTCCTTTCAGATCTGTTACGGCGATACAATAGGGAGAATTTCTTTGGAATTAGTTCGAATTTATTGTAATAAGGGCGGGCCGGCATCTTCCCCATCTGGAGGTTAATTTTAAGCATGTACTGACTGATCGGGAGGAATAACACCGGTTAACCTTTAACGGGCGGATTAATTTAACCGACGGTCAAAGCTGAATGCTAACTACAAAATATGAACAAAAATCAGGTCTGATTCTCTCTACCTCGGTTTTGAGCTATGATTTAATCAAGCTACACTAACAAAAATATTTTTCAATCGAGTTTCAGGGAATTTCAGAAAGTCGTATTATTTCAAAATAATTTTTACTTGCACGTCGAATATCCCTAAAACCAACAAAACCTCTCAACTAAGAAGAAGTGTTGAAGCAAATGAAAAAAGCAAAAGAAAAAAATTCAACCCTTCCCCGTGGTCCAATCTACCTAATAAGACAATTATTGACGTATTGAGCTTGTCAATTTTAGTATTACTTTGTTAATTAGTAATATTTCCTGTAATTTAAAGACTTAACTTTGATGCACCACACGCCTTGCCTACACTCTGCGACTGCTGATCTATCCATTTACTTCAATAACTTAGAAGTAGTAACTAAAGTACTAAAGAGAACTTAGAAATACTAACTTCCACTGCAGTGTAGTACAAGTTGAACTTCAACTACACGTACGTGCAGTTTTAATTTTTGGTGTATTAAATTGTACAATTATACAGGGTGTTAGGGGTTTGACTGCCTTTATTTTAATAGGTGAAAGTACTCAACAAAACAAACAAAAAAACCTTATATAACGGGTGTCCTAAAATCAACCGTTTTCGAGAAAAGTGGAGTTATATTATCAAGGCATTTCACCACAACTTGGCAATACCGACAGGAAATGATCCGTATACATAAACAGCTGTGCAGGTCAATGTTTCGCGACGCGTGCGATAAATTCGCGGTGTTGCCACACCACGTCATAGCCATTTTATCGAGTTGTATTGATTAGAATTGTTTCTATTCTTTAAAGAAAAAATTGTTTTGTTAAAAATTAAACATAAATACATTAAAAGAATACATCTTATGGTCATTTTATATACAAAAATATGTGAGATTCTTTAATAAAATTGAATTTTTACACCTTAAAATTAGAAGTTTGCTAATTATTTCTCGAAAACTGTTTTGTTTGAGTGCCCCTGTTATATAAGGTTTTTTATTTATTTTGGTGAATACCATCGCCTGTTAAAATAAAGGCAGTCAAACCCCTAACACCCTGTATAAAATCGCTAAAACAGCACTAACAGCACAATAGCCCAATTAAGCGACCAGTCATAGGTGCTTAAATGCTTATAAATCTTATGTTCTACCAACTTTCGTATCTTTTGTTATCAATTGATAGCAGAGTCCAAAAAATAAGTTGATACTACAATTAAATCAGCCTAGTAAACGGTTACATGAACTCATTATAACCATTAAGTTAACTTATTAAAATGGTCAATACAAACGATTACAACAGTTACATTAACCGATCAGCAATGTTAATAGACCCAACAGGACGATTTAATTTTCCTAATAGGACGAAACGGTTAATCTCACTTATAGATATATGTAGATTACATTTTAACTGCTTCTTTCGGTAAGATAGTTGAAACTATTCATTATTTTTCTCAGTGTGTATAATCAAATATCATACAAATTGAAGTAATATTATTTGCACTGTATGGAAACAGTAGATACATTATTCAACTAAGGCATAATGATAGCTATTACTAACTTAATTATTCAAGATGATGAAATGTTGCAATCACCTAAGTGGATGGTAATAATTAATAATCATTACAAGCGAGTTAAACCATATTCTGTCTACGACCGTTTAGATGTATCCAATCTAAAATTTACTTTTTAGGGTGAAGGAAGGACATGTAACATTACTTTTAATGTGAAAAGTGATGTCTACCCATTAATACATTCTGTGCAATAAAATTTTCCAAAAATGCCACATGATATATCAATGTAAATTTTGCTGACTTTGGTTGCCTAATAGAAATATCCAGTAATAGAACGTTTATAAATTTTCAACATTAGCTCGTCGATTTTTCAAAACATGTAGTTTGAATAAGGGCAATCAAGAAAAAAAAAACAGAAATTTATATTATTTTTTGAAAGATCAGGGAAAATCCGAAAATGAGAGAAAAGAAGATTCACTACATCCTAGGTCATCCTGGTCGCCAGATTTAGACCTTTTGGTTACTCATATGTCTCATTGTAATCGAATAAGTGGGTGGTAATAATCATTACACGCGAGTTAAATTACTCTACTTACAACTGTTTAAATGTATCCAATCTAAAACTTACTTTTTAGGGTGAAGGAAGGACATTTAACATGACTTTTAATGTGAAAAGTGATGTCTACCCATTAATCCATTCTGTCCAATAAAATTTTCCAAAAATGTCACATGATCTACCAATGCAAATTTTGCTGACTTTGGTTGCCTAACATTAAAAAATATCCATTTATCGAACGTTAATACATTTTAAACATTAGCTCGTCGATTTTTCAAAATATGTAGTTTGAACCAAGGAAAAAAACAGAAATTTTTATTATTTTTTGAAAGATAAGGGAAAATTTGGAAAATCAGGAAAAACAAGGTTCAGTACATCCTTGGTCACCTTGGTGGCCAGATTTAGACCTTGTAGTTTCTCATATGAGAGCATCTTATATATCAGAAGCATTGCAATTGGGTCGATTTTCAAAATCTGAGTTATTAGCTTGTCTAGACATTTTAAGTTCCCATGAGTTCATGATACCTACGTTTTCAAAACCGAAATTCAAAATCACAAACGATTCAAACTTTATACTTTAAAACTTATATCATACCAGGACCTCCAAATCAAGTTTTTATTAAAATCAGCAGTTACAAAGGCGTACTTTACTATTGTCATTTTTCAGTTTTTTTTAAGTTTCCTCGAAACATTTTTTTTAAACTTTAAATATTGATTTTACGGTAGAATATTCATAAAATTGTTCTCAAAAATTGTTGGGAATTTTTAAGTTGAAACATGATCGAATAAGTGCCATGTAAGAGACAGGTTTAAAATATAGTAACTGGATTCTAAATTAATTCTTATGAATACAACATTAGTAATTTCACTTCATTAATTAATTAGGGGCCGTGATTTTATATTTGAAAAATAACTGTTTCAATATACCACCACAACCACTACTTTATTCGTGCTAACCTTTGTAAATTTAATTCCCCTGTAGGTAAATATCTCAACAAATATTTATGGAATCCAACGATTTCAATATCATAAAAGTTATACAATGCGATCTCTCTGAAGCACACCACGTTTTAAATTTCCATTCGACAAGATGATGCTACACAATTTCCATAAATACGTACATAATGGTTTTTAGATTCAAAACTCATAAATTTTTATTTTTGTTTCAAGTCGCCCTAATGAAGGGTTGGAGGCTCCTCAGCCGCATACGGAGAGGGTAAAACGGACCCCTTGCGGCCTTGTGCGGAGCAGATGCTTGGAGATATTAAAAAAACAAAGCAACCATATAGCTGTTCTCGTACGGGGATGATATAATACACGAACTGTTTATAATAAAAAAGGCAATTAAAACCAGCGTGATACAAATTAGATACACGATCGGCCGAGGGGCTGCCTTTTGTAATTTAAACAGATTGTAAAAATTTATCGGCGCCTGTTTAAGGTGGGAGTTATACCTACTTAGATTGAGAGGTGACTCTCGCAAATATTTACGATGGGGGTGGTCCGTTGTGGGGTGAATTCGACCTCTGTGCAAACAAGGGGATTTCCGGAAAATTTCGGTGTGGTCACGCCGAATTTCGAGAAAAGGTAAACAGTGATTGTTATCTTCGAGGAATACCCATCAGGTACTTACAGGTAAAAGGGGACATAAACACCGGGAAACAGCAGACGTAGACAGACTGATAAATGTTTATTGCGCAGGTATTAGAGATGATGCTGTGATAGCAAGTTTAAAATTTCTACCTGTTGCAGTTGCAATTTCGACCAAATAAAACTCAGTTAAATACTTTAAATGTCAAAACACAGTATGCTAGGATGGTAATGTTGACGTAAAGGTGTTGTTAGAGTTGAAAGATATTATTTTTACTGCTTCTTTCTGCGCATTTATCCTGTACATTAGCAATAATGGTTCATATTGTTCCACCGACTAACCACTTCATTTTTCTTAATTTATTTATCTTAAACAAAACAATATTTCGCAAACAAAACAATAACAAATTGGAGGTTAGAAAGTTTGCTGACATTTCTCAAGAAGTGATAACGTTAGAATTCAAAATGAGTTTCGTGTAAAAGACAGCCGGCAACTTTCGTTGCATGCAATGCTGGACCGCGCAATCACTGCAACTAGTAATACAATTCCATTACATATTCCATTGCCTCTTGTTGAATGTTCTTTTGTGAAGCTTAAGTAAGTACATTTAGTATTTTTTAGCATTCAATATTTTTTTAAATGTCAGTTTGCTGACATTTCCCAAGAAGTTCGATATATTGGTGCTAACGTTAAAATTCAAAGTGAGCTGCGTGGAATTATACGAATGTAAGACAGCTCGCAACTTTCGTTGCATGTAATGCTGGACCTTGCAATTACTGCAACTAGTAATACAATTCTATTAAATATTCCATTGTCTCTGGTTGAACCTTCTATTGTGAAGCTTAAGTACATTTAGTATTTTTTTAGCTGTCAATATTTTTTTACAAAAATGTCAGTTTGCTGACATTTCCCAAGAAGTTCGATATATTGGTACTATAACGTTAGAATTCAAAGTGAGTTGCGTGGAATTATACGAATATAAGATAGCTGGCAACTTTCGTTGCATGCAATGCTGGACCTTGCAATTACTGCAACTAGTAATACAATTCTATTACATATTCCATTGTCTCTGGTTGAACGCTCTATTGTGAAGCTTAAGTACATTTAGTATTTTTTTAGCTTTTAATATTTTTTACAAAAATGTCAGTTTGCTGACATTTCCCAAGAAGTTCGATATAATGGTGCTAACGTTAGAATTCAAAGTGAGTTACGTGGAATTATACGAATGTAAGACAGCTCGCAACTTTCGTTGCATGCAATGCTGGACCTTTCAATTACTGCAACTAGTGATACAATTCTATTACATATTCCATTGTCTCTGGTTGAACGTTCTATTGTGAAGCTTAAGTACATTTAGTATTTTTTTAGCTTTTAATATTTTTTACAAAAATGTCAGTTTGCTGACATTTCCCAAGAAGTTCGATATAATGGTGCTAACGTTAGAATTCAAAGTGAGTTACGTGGAATTATACGAATGTAAGACAGCTCGCAACTTTCGTTGCATGCAATGCTGGACCTTTCAATTACTGCAACTAGTGATACAATTCTATTACATATTCCATTGTCTCTGGTTGAACGTTCTATTGTGAAGCTTAAGTACATTTAGTATTTTTTTTAGCTGTCAATATTTTTTTACAAAAATGTCAGTTTGCTGACATTTCCCAAGAAGTTCGATATATTGGTACTAACGTTAGAATTCAATGTGAGTTACGTGGAATTATACGAATGTAAGACAGCTCGCAACTTTCGTTGCATGCAATGCTGGACCTTTCAATTACTGCAACTAGTGATACAATTCTATTACATATTCCATTGTCTCTGGTTGAACGTTCTATTGTGAAGCTTAAGTACATTTAGTATTTTTTTTAGCTGTCAATATTTTTTTACAAAAATGTCAGTTTGCTGACATTTCCCAAGAAGTTCGATATATTGGTACTAACGTTAGAATTCAATGTGAGTTGCGTGGAATTATACGAATGTAAGACAGCTCGCAACTTTCGTTGCATGCAATGCTGGACCTCGCAATCACTGCAACTAGTAATGCAATTCTAATACATATTCCATTGCCTCTGGTTGAACGTTCTATTGTGAAAGCTTAAGTACATTTAGTACTTTTTTAGCTTTTAATATTTTTTTACAAAAATGTCAGTTTGCTGACATTTTCCCAGAAGTTAGATATATTGGTGCTAACGTTAGAATTCAAAGTGAGTTACGTGGAATTATACGAATGTAAGACAGCTGGCAACTTTCGTTGCATGCAATGCTGGACCTTGCAATTACTGCAACTATTCCTGATAAGTACGTAAATCTGCAATAATATTGGACTTTCGATAGGAGTAGCAACATCGATTTGTATGCTTTCAACGTGATAGTTGTTTGTTTACAATGCACTTCTTGAAATATTTTAGATAAAATTCAAAAAGTCACAATGATTAATATGAGCATAATGTACAAAATGTACAAATATAACAAATTAATAAGAATTGTTATAGAAGGTATGTATAGTCTCAGTGGCGATGTATCGGTTTTGTATGTATCATTTTAAACAAAATGGTTTTTTAGTGCTGCAAAATATTGAAAAAATGCCGTAAACATAATATTTTTCAACATAAAAGTAGTGCAAGATAATTAAGTTTTATAACATGCATTAACGTAACAGAGCTCTCATAAATCGATAAAATCACGTCTTAAGTCTCTTGAAATAAAAACTAATTAATTTGCAAATAAATAATTTATTGTACAAAACATAAGTGATCGATTTAAGTTTTAAGAAACAATTTAACCGCCTACGTATTCAAGGTATGTATTTGATTTCTTTAAAAAATAGTTTTAAATGATCATCAATGATTAAAATATTCAAAGAAATTCATACTAAGTAACTATGCTCGTATAGTATGTAAGAACGATTTTATTTCTCTATTAATTTCTACATTTTTTTATTGATTCTGCTTTACAAACTGTTATTTATATTTCGTCTTGAGAAACAGCACAGTGAAAGATAGAAATTGTAACACTTCGTAAGGGGCAAAATGGGCTAAGTAAGGCTAAGTGTCCCAAAATTTCTTTCTAAAAATAGAATTTTATCTGAACATAACTCAAGATGATGGTCCAGCCCGAACGAATGACAAAGGGAGAGTTTATGGTTTAAAAAAGGCCTGCCCATGTGTTTTAATTTCGATCACTCTTCATAAGAGTAGTGTTGTTGTGATATTGGTTTAGCTGTCCTCCTGTGCAAAAAGACAGTAGGATTGAGCAGAGTAATTGGACGAAGTCACTAATTGGTGAGTTTAACACTGAGCCATTCATTCTTCTACTGTTGATTAACCAACGAATTCTTCAATTAATTAACCATCGATATTTAAAGTTGAGTAATAATCGTAGTTGTCTCTATTTGGTATTCCAAACATTAGTCACTGTTAGTACAGTGCCGCCTTTTATTCAAGGTACCTTGCGCGCTATCTCCCCTAATATCCATTTCACCAGCCAGACGAAAATAGAGAGAGACTAGTTCAACTATTATACTGCCTAATTTCATATTTGTTTGAATTACTTGATCCTCCATTTTCACCAAACATTAAGTAATATAATTCATTGTTGTCTATAAATTGACAGAGAATGAATTATTAGTATCATTATTATTATTATTATTGTCGCGACCCGCGTTAAGCGCAAGGGTCGAACACTGAGGGGTAGCTAGAGGTAGAGTAGCATGAAGGAAATAAACCTAAGTAAAAAGGGTATATTGAACATAATCGAAAATACATTAGAGGCGCGACCAGCGGCCAACACGACGCCAGTTGCAAACGACACACAAAACAAAAAAAGAATCAAAAAGTAAGTAAAAAAAAGTAAACATGGGGCAACGTAGCAAAGCTTAAAAAACACAAAAAAACTAATGATAAAAAGGGACTAATAATAATAAAAAAAGGGGACCTAAATAAAAACTGTATATAAACATAGCGACTTACCCTAGAGGTTCATCTTGGCTATTATTAATATTATTATTATTATTATTATTATTATTATTATTGTCAATATTAGAATTTTTAGAGATAATTTAATGTACAGTACCTTTCCAGTACAGTAGTACTTAGAATATAAGTATTACTATACTACAAAATTTATCAGAAGCGAGGTTATTATGTACTGCAAATTTACCAGAAGTGGGATTATATACTACAAGTATGAGACTTAATTTTCAAATAGGAAGAGATGAAAAGATATGAAACTTTTCAACAAAATTCAGTTAAATAATTTCATTGTGGCATTTGATTTTATAAATTTATAATATGTCTTAAGAAATCAATTTTTAAGAAAAACTTTGATTTCAATTTCTTAAAAACGATTTTAAAATTTTCCAAGTCATTAAATTCGATTTTTGTTCATTAATTAAAAACAAGAGTATTTAAATATCTTCAAAAGATTCAAATAAACAATTTATCTATTTTAGTCCTAATTAGCCTTAATTTTATTAAATCATTGTTTCAAAAAAAAAGTTAAAGTCATAAGTTAAGATGTAACAATCCTTTAATTAAAACAAGGCAATCGATTAGAAGGCGTGACAGCCAAAGTCGGTGATTGCAGCTTCATTAGAGTGAATGTCAATGTTTAAGTTCTGGTATAATTTAGTCCATAATGTGTAGAAATGAGTGAGAAATACTTTTGGTGTTTTAATAAAACGAGTATCTTTCATATAAATGTTAATAATGTTGTTGATGTCAAGCACTTTCAGGGTTCAATATTTAAATTATGTCTAGTACGTTCACTTCTAATATATTCAACTTTTTTGAACAATTTATGGATGATGGTCCTGTTAATAGCCACATTTCTTGTTTAATTAAGTATTTCACGATTAAAACGTACTATGAAAGGATAAAAAGTTGAATATGTCGTAAAAATAGAATAAAATGCATTTAGACTAATTTTGTTAATTGTCTCTTAACTAAGAGATTAATTTTGTTGCGTAATGAATAGAAACTAACTTTATTAATTTCTCAGTTTTGCTTCCTTTTGATCTTTATTGTTGATACGCCTATGAGCAACTGCTTTGTTGCTTATCACAATTCGCCAACCGCGCCCATCACCTACGTTGGCATGTATAGTGTGTTGCAAATTATTTAGGATGGGATTTCCTAGCCTAAAAGGACGACAGGGTCGGCTCTATGGGTCGTACAGAGATATAGAAAAAAGTATTGTAACTAACTAATAGTTCTTAGATGCACAATTTTATTTCAGAGAGTAGAATTTTAAATTATTATACACTATATTAATATACATTTGACTGGAAAGACACAGCTCGAAATATAACTTCAAATACTTATATTATATAAGTGCGTCCCTGATACAAACTACTACCTGATGTTAAGTACAATACCTCTGTAACGATAGTAATTCCTGATATTTATACTAATTTACAAGTGCATTAAGGGCCAGTTTTCTTATAAGGTATTCGAAGTCTATGTCATAAGGGGGAGGTTTACCAGGGTGGATTCGAGTTGTTTCCCAAATGCGAATTATTACCTGTTCCCCAAAAAAGTCATACCCGAATCGTCTCCGAAGGCTATCTGTCGATTCGTGGGATTTCAGGTGGGTCAGACAAGTTTCTGGAAGTTTCTGATACGTGAACGTCATGTGATACGCTCTAAAGTACGTCGGGAACGCAAGGGGGCAAGGATTAAACATGTAAGAGGGGCAAGGATCAAACATGTACTCACTGAGCCCAATAGGTATCATCAGAATTTGCTGTAGAATGTGTAAAATGAACGTCATGTGATACGCTCTAAAGTACGTTGGAAGCGCAAGGGGGCAAGGAGTAAACATGTAAGAGGGGGGCAAGGATCAAACATGTACTCACTGAGCCTAATAGGCATCATCAGAATTTGCTGTAGAATGTGTAGAAAATGTGAAGACAACTCGGCTTCACCGTTATACCCGACGGCATTCAACTACCTGGAAATCCCGTCCGAAATAATTTGCAACAGACTATAATCAAATAACACTTTCTTATGAAAACCTCGTGTCTAGTTATACAAATCGTTTGTGATTTAAATCATCTTATATGCAATAGCGTTTCCAATTTGTGTAAATGTAGCGACAACCGATCGGTGGTGCACCCCGAACTCTTTTACATTTCCGCTGATTTCGCTTGATACGTATTTTCTCCACGATATCAACAAAGCTCCCTTTCGCCGTTCCCTCGACTTCAGATCCCCATGAAAACGAAATTAAATTCCCCTCTCGGCCCGAGACGTCCCGCAGCTACAAGTACGACTCGATCGGGTGGAAAGTTCAAGAACTTAATTCGATTTCGGAGGCGGAAAGAACCCCCCCAGACGTCCCGTTATTAGGGAATCTCGACGCGGCAACAGATGCTCGTAAATTAATATGAACCGGGCGCGCAATTAAAAAAAAAACCCTCCGTTATCATTCCTCCGCATTATGAGGATTTCGGAACCACACCGAGAGGACCGAATTAATCGCAGCGGCAGACCTCGAGAAAGAGGTGAACGCTTTCGTCTCATTTCTCGTTATTTTCTCGAGACGAGATCCCGAGCTCGAGAAATGATGATGAATAATTGAGGGGATCCGTCTCTATTTTACCTTCACGACAGGGTTGCATTGTTGTAGGTGCGACTTTTGTACAAATGTGACGAAGTGTAAGGGACGCCATCTAGTGCGAATCGTTTGAGACCTTTCGGACACCAGCCATTGGTCTGCAGTGTAACTCGGCTATAACGCGATTCAAGGCTGGATTACGCGTTATAAGCGAATTCGTGTCATAAGGCCGTGAACTATCGAGTTATAGTACTACATATTTCCTATTTTGGGTCTTATTGGCTCATAATTACACGACTATATAAAAAATATCTTTTTCTTCTTGTCTTTTAGCCTAATTTATATCCTTCCATAACTGGATATAGACCTCCCATAATTGTTTCAAATCTCACTGTTCTGAGCTTGTCTTTGCCACATCAGGCCTGCATGTCTGACTATATCATCTTTCCATCTCATTTGTGGCCTGCATCTGGATCGTTTTCCTTGATAAGGGCAGGACTTTCCAATTTCCGAATTCCAACGATTGTCTTTTATACGGACATTGTCGCCTGCCCCTTTTCAGTTTTCTTTCTTATCCAGTCCTTACGTTTTCTATCTCTGAGTGACATTCCCAGTATGTCTTTCCATAACCCTCTGAGGTGATGGTGATGGTCTACGTCTGCGCTACATATGTTAAAACTGGTAATATGCAGCAATCAAATACTGTAGTTCTTAAATGAAGAGGACCAATAATAAAAAACTGTATTACAATTATAAAAATATATAATGCACATAATTTTTATTCTCAAGATACAATATTTTTGAAAAAATTAACAACTTGAAGTTGTTTTGTTCTAAAACTATAAAATTTTTAGTCCAGGTCATCTTCTATGGATGATGATGATGCATCTGTAATTTTATCGTTGTCTTCATGGCGCTAATAAAAATCTATCAAGTCTCTGATATTTTTCCTCGTATCACTGATGGTTGGTTCTGGTTTTTCTTCCTGTCGTCATCCAGATTTGATGTTAAAGTGCATTTTGGATAATGTCTTCATCTCGCAGTTCTTCGTTACTGATAAAGTCCTCATGATCAAATGTTGAGTCCATTGACTAAGGGGAAGAATATCGTCATCGTCAAACAGTTAGGATGATATCTCTGCATGGTGACGGTTGACGGTCACTCGATTCCATGCTGTTCTTAACCATCTACAAGCATCTAATATTGTCGCGAGCATGCTCAGCAATAACGTGAATCAACACAACACGACCTAATAAGGGAATCTCCTGGTGAGGCACGTATGTTTAATTAATCCAAACCAAACATCATCAATAATACTGGCTCTGGATCGGTTAGCCAGTCACGTATGAGTCAAATACCCCGTCACGCTGCCCAGTTAAACTACGTGCCCGTCAGCTGTATTGCTTGAGGAGTGATGTCCTCCGTGATGCTGCGATTCATGCACCAGCAGGAAGTTTCCAGGAAGTCTCCAGGAAGCCTCAAGGCTTCCTGGAGACTTATGGAAGCATACATTTGTTCGCCATTTATTATTTTTGTCTTTACTTGTTTTAACAGTATGTTAATTTTGACTTAGTCTTTGCTGTCCATTATCATGAGGGTGCTCTTTCATTTGCTGCATTAGAAGTTTCCTGCAGTGAGCTTTGAGCCTCCTTATAACTCATGTGTGTGAAGTTAGCGCTACGAATTTGGTACGAGAGTGGTTTCCGCCAACGGTTGTTATTTCACCCCAAACTATGAAAGATGTTTCGTAAATATTGGATAACTCCGTAAGTATAATTTTCTACATTCTTACCCTCATAACAAACGATAGAGGACAAAAATGCCTAAAAGTGGACATAGTGAGTAATTCCAAAAAAATTCAATAGCTGAGCTATTGTGAGATTTTCGAATTGCGTTCAAGTGAAATGGAGTTACTAAATATGCGGTACCTCAGGAAGGATAACGTTCTACACTATAACTATAACTACACATTATAACGACCATAAGGGGCATAAAGGTGAACAAAACTGCCATAGTTAAAATTTCCAAAAAAATGACAATTGAGTCCTTTTCAAGTTGTTGAACCAGGTTCACTTGTAATGGAGTTGACTAATGAGCTGTAACTTAGCAAGTATAACTTTCTACACTTATTTTGCTATGCCAGGTGATAAAGAACATGAAGACCAACAAAACAGTCATAGTTACATTTTCCAAAATATGTCAATAACTGAGCTATTATCGCTTCCCCTACGAATTTTACTGCAAAGATATGCCCAACTTAAGTAATTGAATTATTAAAAAAATGTTTATGTTATTGGTGCCTTGTGAATTAAAAAATCTTGGGATTAACGGACTTCTCCAAGTGAAGCAATTAATACTGAGCGTGCATTTTCGACTTGATGTATTAATAGCGGTGGAGACACGAGACTAAATGTTGGAATTTCGATACGAGACGAGACCTCATTTTAATCTCGAAAAGTCTTGTGGTATCGAATTTTTTATCTACGTCCTCCTGTTTGTAAAATCCCAAGAGCTATGAAAAACGCAAGGTAATGAAAGCGGCGTCTGGCAAACTCATTCATCGGACCATTAAACCATTAAGCACAGTAAATGGTAAAATTTGCAGCTTTCACCGATATAACTGTGCATTGTACGATATTTACAATTTATTTAATGTGTAAGTGCAAAGATACTTTGTAATTCGCTTTAAAATCGTACGAGGGTAAGCTCCTTCCCGACAGATTACAGTGCAATGAAGATGGAACCCGCGGGACCAATTCTGTGTGAAAGTGCATCGTTAAAGTTAAAATGTCAGTGTGTTGCGTGCAAAATAGTTACAAAAGGATTTTCTGTATAATTTCGCAGAAAAAGAGCAAATTGATTAAAAGATCGAATTGGATGCAAAACATTTTCAACCAATAAATTGTAAAAATTGCGAACGGTTGACTCATTTTGCTGGGCCATGTGTTTCATGTTCATAAGAAAAAATTCATGGATGAAAACCTTTTTCTGATTTGTCTATTAAAATAACTCGTCCTTGGAACTTACTCCAGTAAACTCCGTTCTGGAACGTTTAATTTGTAATCAAATCGTATTTCTCGTTATTCCCAATCATCTGCGATAAATCTGTCACATCCCAAAGCAAAATCTGCCGTGGCATATTTACGATAAACGACTTTCACACAGTTCCAAACGTGTCACGCCTCCCATAAGTATTTGTTTATTTACACGAGGTCTGTTCATAATCATAAATACATTACTCAACCGGCCACTATAATTTAACCGAAATGTAAACAAATTATAAACGCAGAGGCGACAGTTTTTTTCTCCGACCCGAGGAATTTCATTTCTGCGACGTTTTTCAGGAATGTTTGCCGAAGCTAAAAGGTTTCGAGGCGTCCAACAGTGTTTTTTAACACAAAAATAAAGAAAATGTAGCCAGTGGGTGGTGGGCGGGTCGAAAGACACCAAATAAATAAACGGTATTGTTTGATCATTAAATTCGAACTGGTGGGGTTAGTTAGAAGATGCGAGACAAGTTTTAAGGACACTTTAAAATCTATTTTCAACCTGTCCGATCGATTTGACATCGCGTTAGCGTCGCATGGTTGCTGGTTGACTATATCTTTAGAATAAAATAACAAATTTGCTACACTCAAACTACGATCATCGAACGATCATCCAAGACGAAATTGGAAGGTTTCAGAAAAAGGTAGGTATATTTGACTACGACCAGGATTCGAACCTTGATCTTCAGATTTCGTGACGGCTGTATTACCAATCACAAATTCTTCCTCTTCTAGCCATCTTTAATGCATTTTTGGATGTAGGCCACCTCTCTTTCCTTCTAACCTTCTCTTCCTTACTTAACTCACTTCCTTCCTTTCTTTCTAACGTACTCTCTTCCAGGCTAGTCCAACGTCCAACGTGTCTCTTTGTGTCACCTATTCATCTCATGTGAATTCTTCCTTCTTCTTCTTCATATAGCCTTCTTCAATCCGTTTTTGGATGTACGCCTCCTCTCTTTCATTCTAGCCTTCTCTTCCTTACTTAACTAACTTCATTCCTTCCTTCCTAACTTACTCTCTTCTAGGCTAGTCCAACGTGTCTCTTTATGTCACGTCACCTATCCATCTCATCTGAGGTCTACCTTTTTCTTCTTCTGCCTCTTCTAGCCTTTTTCAATCCATTTTTGGATGTAAGCCTCCTCTTTTTCCTTTTAGCCTTCTCTTCCTTACTTAACTAACTTCATTCCTTCCTTCCTAACTTACTCTCTTCCAAGCTAGTCGAACGTGTCTCTTTATGTCACCTTTTCCTCTCATCTGAGGTTTTCCTTCCTCTCTTCTTATTCTTTCTCTTCTAGCCTTCTTGAATCCATTTTTGGATGTAAGCCTCCTCTCTTTCCTTCTAACCTTCTCTTCCTTACTTAACTAACTTCATTGCTTCCTACCTAACTTACTCTCTTCCAGGCTAGTCTAACGTGTCTCTTTATGTGACTTATCCATCTCAGCTGAGATCTTCCTTCTTCTTCTTCTTTTTCTTCTAGCCATCTTCAATCCATTTTTGGACGTAAGCCTCCTCTCTTTCCTTCTAAACTTTTCTTCCTTACTTAACTAACTTCCTTCCTTCCCTCCTAACTTACTTTCTTCCAGGCTAGTCCAACGTGTCTCTTTATGTGGGAATGTGGCCGATTCATCTCATCTGAGGTCTTCCTTCTTCTTCTTCTTTCTCTTCTAGCCGCCTTCAATCCATTGTTTGATGTAAGCCTCTCTCTTTCCTTCTAACCTTCTCTTCCTTACTTAACTAACTCCTTTCTTTCCTTCCTAACTTACTCTCTTCCAGGCTAGTCCAACGTGTCTCTTTATGTGACTTATCCATCTCAGCTGAGATCTTCCTGCTTCTTCTTCTTCTTCAAGCCTTTTTCAATCCGTTTTTTGATGGAGGCCTCTTGTCTTTCTTTCTAACCTTCTCTTCCCTACTTAACTAACTTCCTTTCTTGCTTCCTAACTTGCTGTCTTCCGGGCTAGTCGAACGTATCTCTTTATGTGACATATAAATATGTTGTGCGAACGTCGATCACGGTTTTTAAAAGGAAAACTCTAGTGACACAGTTCGACTCGAGCGGTTTTGTTACATACTAATACATCTAACTATATCGGAAGTAGGAATGAGAATGCACAAAAATGGCCTGCGAGAAGGGCTCGCAAGAGAATGTTTATATTATCCCTAACCATTACATTGTTTTGGTTATTGGTCATTAGAAAAATATCTGACGGTCTTAATCTTAACAATTATGTGATTTGTTTATATGTATAGCGTGTTTCTAGTTATATGATTATATCCTTCTCATCTGACGTCTTCCTTTTTCTTTTTCTTCTTCTTCTTCTAGCCTTCTTCAATCAATTTTTGGATGTAGGCCTCCTCTTTTTCGTTCTAACCTTCTCTTCCTTACTTGACTAACTTCCTTCCTTCCCTTCTAACTTACTCTCTTCCAGGCTAGTCCAACGTGTCTCGTTATGTCACCTATCCATCTCATCAGAGGTTTTCCTTCTTCTTCTTTCTCTTCTAGCCTTCTTTAATCCATTTTTGGATGTATGCCTCCTCTCTTTCCTTCTAACCTTCTCTTCCTTACTTAATTAACTTCCTTCCTTCCTTCCTAACTTACTCTCTTCCAGGCTTATCCAACGTGTTTCTTTATGTCACCTATCCATCTCATCTGAGGTCTTCCCTCTTCTTCTTCTTCTTCAGTTAGTACTGTGAATTATTACCATACCATACAATGGTAATAATAATGGTAATATCAACCATATAATGGTGATTTAATTTAATTTTAAGGGTTTCTTAATGAGAGCATAGCCAACTTTTCATGCAAGTTTCGAGGTTCTTTATCTTTTTTTCTTGATTTTGTCTTTGTAAGTGATTTTTAATACATCCAAATAACTAATTTTTCGCAATTTTCATCGTTTCATCAATGTTTAAACAATGATCATTTTGAACCAATATTTTTGAAAAATATCATTTCTTTTCACCTAATCTTTGATTTTAGAAAGGTCTGAATATGAAACGGATTACTTTATTTATTTATTTTATTTGATTGGGCCATATTATGGCTATACGCGAAAAAAAAAACGATAGGATTATTTGGAAATCGCTGCTTTAATATATAATTGTTGGGAGAATGTGAATGTATCTTTCCTTATATGTAAAATACTCCCTTATTTGTATTATTTCAAATTAAAAATCCGAACATGCTTGTTTCGTATCACGTATCACAAAGACTTTCAGAACATTCATCAAAGTTTTCAAAACCCACTATAAAGGGTAGTTCGATCGGCTTTTCGTAGTTTTCCAAGGAAACATTCATCCGAAATTCTATCATGGATTCTAAGTACTTCAACCGAAAACCGCATCTAATTTCTTTAATTTTTAAGAACGTTAGTTATCCATATAAAGAGATTTAAAGGTGTAGATAGACGTCACTTCTAAAAAATTGGACCTCTCGTTATAATTTTCTTGTATTTGAACCAAAAACTTTCCCATTCCGGCTCGATTTCGGTGATCGTGATCCGAAGTGTGAGAAAAAGCGGAGGAGATCATCCTCCTCTTTTCGCTTTCGATGACTCCGTTCGCGCTAGGCGAGAAAGACGACTATTACGAAACTACTTTCGACCTCTTGAACCCGTCAAGCCAGGAACGTGAGAGTTGTAATATTTTTCGATCCTCTCCTCCGAGAAACCTTTAAGTGCACCCTTTCCCTCGTACCTTTTCTCTCTATCTCTCTCTCTCGAGAAACGTTTAATAAATTACACGGGACGACACCTCTTGTATGCAAATCGACGCGTCCATTTAAAATTCTAATAGTGGTGCCCGTGCACCGAGCCGCATAAATTAAAAAATAAATCAACCGTTGTTGGTGCGGCTCCCCCCGCGACGTGAAATTGTTTAAAGCTCCTCGCTGATCATTCGAAAGGTTTGTCAAGCGACAGGGGGCCTTGTTCAATTTGTAAGGCGTCCCGTCGGCCGAGCATCAATACACATAACCAGAATTTTTATCTCTCTCTCTCCGTGGAATGACTTACGGCAATTATGGAAAAAAAAAGGATGATTAGGTAACGTTTCACGCGTCGGGATTTTCAACACTGAGTTCCGTGCGGGATTTATGGGGTCCCATGCGGGAAACTCGGTGGAACTCCCTATGGGAATCCCCCCAACCGGGCAGCAATTTAAAGTCAATCAAATATGGGGTCTACGAAGACTGCACCAATTATTGTAATAATTATTACCCAGATTGCCAAATGTGTGTGAAGTTAGCGACGAATTTTGTACGAGGGTCATTTCCAACGGTTATTCCATTCATTCCAAACTATGAAAGATGATTCGTAAATATTGGATAACCTCGAAAGTATAACTTTCTACACTTTTGTTCTTATAGCAAAATATAGAGAATCTATGCAATGACTAGCAAGAATCTCCAAAAAATGTCAATACCGAAGTATTATATATACACTTTTGTTCTTATAACAAATGATAGAAAACATAATGACATATGCTAGGGCTGTAGCAAGACTTTCCAAAAAATGTCAATAACTGCCTTGCTAATTATACGTACATTATTCATTGTTAATTGTATGTACGTTTTTGTATGTACTATGTATGTACATTAGAAGTTGTTAAATATACGTACGTTTTTCTGCCTATTATCAAAAACTGAACTACAGCAAAACCTCTAATAACGGACACCTCCCAATAGCGGACTCCTCTATATAACGAACAGTTTTATATTTCCCGAATTTCCTAATCGGGATTTATACATATCAGCACCTCCCAATAGGCGTACCTTCCAAATAACGAACACGGACAGTTAAAAACTACCATTTCCTATATAATTGTTAATAAAATTACCTCTTAACAACTGACAGTAACTTTTGAAATCAGATGTGTTAGAAATATAAATAGGAATTCAAATTGTAATCATCATCTCCTGGCATTCGTTTTACTAAGCAGTTTAAATAACGGACACCTTTCATAATAGTATCCATAAAACCCTTAAGTCTCTTAAATAAGTGTTTAAATTTGCAATCACCCTATTCAGGAATTCCAGGTATATTTCAGAATAAACAGGTAGTCTTATGTTGATTCGATGGTTTCTGGTAAACAAACTACTATTGACAAATTTTTCAATAAGAAATAAATTGCAATTTGAAAATGTAGTATGTATTTTGAATTACATTTGTGCACATATCAATATTTTTTTTTATTGAATTCTTACCTCCCAATAGCGGACACCTCCTTATAACGGACAAAATTGTGGTTCCCGTGACTGTCCACTATATAGAGGTTTTACTATATACATATTATCACTGTAAGGATGTTTTGCAACGTTGCCGGCCGAGCAGGCAGTCCAAGTCAACTCGTATCGCGGTCGCGTATCGCTTTACACTTTCGGATGTGTGCAGTACAGTGTGCGGAGCTAGCAACATGGCAAAAGTTCGTACTCTGTTTAGCCAACGAGAAATATATGGCCTCTCTTTCGCTCTTATGTTTATAGCATCCTGCGACTCTGTAGAAACGGTCTGTAGATCTAGTCTATGCATACAGAAATTAATTCGATATACAATGTGTAGTAAAAATAATTTTGGTAACTCGCGAGTTACTACATTTTCAAAATAAATTTTCTATCTTTTGACAAAGTCTCGATATCTCCATAACTGTTGGGCTTATCGAGCAGAAACTTAGCCAATTACCGCATAATCAATCGTCTCATTGATCTGCCCTGCGAATTTCATACTGAAAATTCACTTTTTGGATCCAAAAGAGGGAGATTAAACCTATTCCAATTTTTTTTTTTTGAAACGGCCCTATGATTGGATTTTCGATTTTTCGGTGATAAACGAAACAGGATGATTCTCACATTCCAAAAGTGCAAGAATCTCGTTACTTTGCGAGTTATTATATTTTTAAGAAGAGCTTCCTATTTATTTCAAATCTCGATATCTCAAAAAATACTCTCTTTGGCCTACCCTACCCTGCGATTTTTATTTTGAAATTCGAAAATTCACTCTTTTGGGTAGGAAAGGGGGAAGTTAAAGGGTTAAGTTAAGTTAGGTAAAGGGCCTGAACCTAAAGTGCAAGAATTTCGTTCGTATTGCACTTACTTTTCTAAGTTATGAATGACTGAGAAGCTGTTTTCTCTCGTCTTCTATTTTTGCTTTATGGCATGACAGCCTTTGTAAACTTCTCGAATGTGTGTCCCTAGTGTACGGTAAATGTAAAAATTAGATATTAATCCTGTAATTTGCACATTTAAAAAAAATAAAGGGCATGTTTTAACGTTGATTGTAATTCTATGCCGACACGTTATACGAGATCATTGTTTAAAGACCGGTTATAACTTTCATTTGGACACATAACATATGCAACCAACTTTGACTCCACAGGTGCTCATCGAATTAACTATACCATACGTGGCATATACCTGGATGATGAGTTGCAACCATAGGCAACTACCTATACAAATATACCAATAAACACATACTATTAACTATTACCAAAATACGAAGATATACAAGCTGGGCTTACTTTCTTATTAACAAAATAACACTTTTTCAATACGTCCAACATGTCTCTACATGTCTCTCTCTAAAATCTATACTTATAAGGTGTCCTGTGTCATGTAAAATTTAAGTAGATGTGTCCTGTGTCATGTAAACAATCCGGAAAGATCGTTAATTGTCCGATGGTTTAAATTTAAATCCAACCAGAAATGGCCCCAAAACCACTCGAAATAATATTAATTTACGTCGTGTACGCTTTTGCCTTCGAGGAGCTCGTCCTGGGGCAGCCGAATCAAGAGATGATCGACCATGGTAGAATTCAGTACCAGGTTTGTTTGTTTATATTTAAACTACCTTCAACGCCTTTTTGATCACATCTGCTGTTTTGAAGCTTTCACACAGCGAAACCATCTCTTAAGACTTTCAGGCATGTTTAGAATGTTTCTAGAAACCTCCAGTTTCACTCCGATTCTAGAATTTATTCACTTGCAGCTTCTGAAGGAGAAGTCCTCGCTGCCCAGGTACGGCCCCTGTTGGACGTCGGCCGTTAAGCACCTCGACGAGGGATGCAGGTAAATTGCATTTTACTTCAAACCGTTAGTTTCGTTTAATCCCCTATGATCCTGCTGCAGGCATCTCTCTGAGGACACCCAAAGCGACATAGCGCTTCACATAACAAACTGCTTCTTGGAAACTGCCGGTCACGAGACGTACAACTGCGAACTTGACAAGAAGGCGAACGTGCGGGCCATCTGCATCAACAGCATGTCTGACAGGGCTTTCAATGTCTACACAGAGTTTTACACTCACACGCAGAACATGTGTTGGTTTTTAAGAGGACAGATATGGCAGGAGATGATTGTGGACAATACCATTAAGGTCAGTCTAGTACGCTAATGAAACCTGAACACGCTTATAGTGTAAAATGATTTGTTTAGGTGGGTAAGCAATTAGAAGCATCAGCTCTGCATCAACAAGATCTTCTGAAGGCGCAGAAGGAAAGCCTCGAGCTGCAGGAGAAAATCGTGCAACACGGAAAGTTCTTGGAAAAAACATTAGAAACCCTATATATCGCCTCAGAGGCTCACAAGGACGTCCTAACCATCCTGTCCCAAAGCATTAACAACTTACAATCCTGGATAATAGGCGAGGTATCATGGATAGATTCCATCCTATTTTATATCACAGCAATCATACTAATATCCTTACTCACATCCTCCACAACTACAAGCACGGCACGCTTACCGATCTTTCTATTATTGTTCATAAACCTCGTCGTAGAACGTGCCATTTGCTCCGTAATGTTTTCAGACACTTTAAAACGTAACATTCACATACTGTACTCGGATATATACACTTTCATTTGGTACCTAAGGTATGCTTTGATATTTCTCTCCGTCCTCATCGTATTGTACAAATCTTTCACTTACCAAAACTTGGAGAGCGAAAATAACAAATTGCTTCACAAATTAAAAAAGGATAACGAGAAGATTTTAGACAGTTTAAGCAATCTGAAGTACAGTTTGAGCCCTTGTAAGCCTGACTTGAGCTTTAGTAGTAGTAACGAAAAGAAATCTCTACAGATCGAGCAAATAACTAGTAGCATAACTAACAGTTTGAATAATACGAATAACAGTTTTGTGCGCACGAAAGATTTGATAAGTAATTCTAGGTACAACTTGAGAAGTAGTAGGAGTAGACAAAACACACCTGAGTGTTAATTGCTGTGATAAGATTATGTGACTGATGATGTAACTAGTATAAAGTGAATTATAAGGGATCTTTGTTTCTAAGGAATTTAAGTCGTTTTAATTAATGAAGGTTGGGAATGTAATGTTTTTCCATTTCAACCATCCCAGTGAAAATTAACTTTAATATTTATCTTAAAGCGGCTCTAACTTAAAAACAAGTCTTCTTGCAATGATTGTTTTTAAGTTACGAATTCCTTTTTCTACATAGCAAAACCGGCTGCAGTAATTCATATGTTCTAACTCTTGGGAGTTATAATGCTACATTATATATAATATTGCAAAGTAGTAGATGGGTTGAATTTTAGATCAGTTGTAGTAACTGCCAAAATAAAAGGTGTTTTCCAACCAATAGTTCCATTATCATTCGTACCCAATTACAGAACCATTCGGTACTCTTTGTCGGTACATAGATTTCATTAGAAAGCGTTTCAGGATTTATTGATGGGGGATTGTAATTATCATCGCGATCTCTTTTTAATGCCGGTACGGTTTCTTATTTGGATGAAAATAATTTCTAATAAAGAAGAATCTTGAATCTTCAACGTTAGGGGCAGGTTTGAACGCAGAGTATTTTCATTTTAGGTGATAAGGCATGGAGCTCCCGTAAAATAAGTAATCGAATACTTACATATTCCACTTCAATCGGGAAACGCTTCTTGTAACACAACACGCACTTAATACCGGCAAATCAACGTTTAATTTCTAATTTTGAACACTTCGACTCGAAACCGACGCGACACTCATGAAATGGAGCACCACAGAACATCATCTAGAGATCATCTCATGTTTTGTGAGCGCTGTTTTAAGTGTTTTGTAACATAGAGCGCATGTTCTGTGGTGTCAACCAGCAACCCTAACCTAACAAAATTAATGAGTTTAATTATGATTCACACCTGAAGGGCTATAAATTATAAATAAACATTACGAAATATAAACAGTTAAAGTGAAATCCTCAAGTGAAACGCACCACTACGTTGGAACATGTTTAACTTCTGGTCCAAACCCGACCCTAAAGGTAAGGAATCAATCCCTCGGCATTCCCTCCCACATTTCCAAAACGTTATTTCCAGAGGAACAGCGGGAATCCGACCGTGAGCTCCGGAAAGTAGGCAGGGGTATCGAAAGAGATCGCAGACAGCTGGAGAGGGAAGAAAAGAAATTGGTAATGCCCGCTCGAATCGCTCCCTTCCACCTTGAAAATCCTGTTTCGTTTTTCAGGAATTAGAGATCAAGAAGCTCGCGAAGGAGGGCAACAATGAGGGGTGTCGCCTCCTCGCCAAACAGCTCGTCCAGCTGAGGAAACAGAAGCAGAGGACGTACGCGGCCAGCAGTAAAGTGCAGGGAGTCTCGTTCCAGAACAAGGCCATGGGGGCCAATGTCAAGCTGGCCGAGGCCATGGGCACCGCCGGCAAGACCATGAGCGACATGAACAAGATGATGAAACCGGAACAGATCGCGGCGACCATCAATGCGTTCTCCAGGGAGAACATGAAGATGGAGATGACGGATGAAATGAGTAAGTAGAACACCTTATGAATGATAAGGGACTGTTCTCACAATTTACCCGAATAGCTCTTAACTCTATCGTTATACTCGTTCAGAGAAGGCATCACCTTCTTCTCCCAACTCTTAATCGTCTATTTAATTCTTCCCTCATTATGCTCGGCCTATTTAGCCATGCACATATTCTGCCTTTTCATAATATATGCTAAATATTTAAGTTTCTTTTATTTAATGCTTATCATTCTATTAGTCTTTAAGCCTCCATTTCATGTATAACAGTAAAAAAAACTATATTACTTGAAATAAATGGTATATTTCATATAAACCTAAAAACTGATTCACAATTAGCTGTAGATGTCCTTCTAAAGTATTATTAAAAGATAATTTTAAAATTTCTAAATCAGTAATTGCAGCTATAAAAATTACAAAACTTTCTTACAGTGACTGTCGTTCATGTTTTTAGTCCACCCTTCTGTTTTCAGTAAACGATACTTTAGATGACATGCTAACGGAATCCGGAGACGAAGAGGAGAGCGACAACATTGTAACCCAAGTCTTGGACGAGATCGGGATCGAAATAAGCGGCAAAGTAAGTACACTTCCGAACCCTTTTGGAAGTACTCTCTTAATTCTCTCTTCTTTAGATGGCTGGAGCTCCCATGCCGGAATCTGGGAAATTAGGAGAGAGCTCCAAATCCAAAGGTCTGAGCGACGAAGATATCGAAGCACAACTAGCTAAGCTAAGAGGGTAAAAAACTGTTCGGAATTAGTAATGGTTGTTATGCATTTCAATTCTATTTATAGTTTTTATATTTGGGCTTATGAATGAATTAGGAGGAGATTTAAAGTTGATATTTATATTCTTTATTCACAAAACATTGAAATATACAATAATATCTACAATTTATAAGTTGAAATAAATATTTTCTTAAAACTAATTAAAAAAAAAGAAATTACTTTATTCAATTTTTTGTAGCACCTACCAAAAACATACAAATGGGAAGTCAGTCTTATCTAAGACGAAAAAATTCAACAGAACTAATTAGCTTTGTCCAAAATAATCCCATTAATTACACAACATAAAAGTAAATCAAGTTTAGAAGGTTTAGAATATATCAATTTCAGCACATCAACTGCCACAGTTAAATTTTAAAAAAGTGAGCGATTTTTAACAGAAACTACTAACTGACGTGTCAAAATTTTAATCATGACGGCTGATGTGTTGACGATTTGATTCCCGATTTTAGTAAGGAGCATAACAGAAAATACAAAGTTGAATTCCTTCAGGTTTACCTCTTTTGCGAATGAAGTTAGCTAAACGAATCGAATTTTACTTTTAGCATATAGTATATCACACGTCTTGACGACTCACTTAGTGTCTTAGAAAATGTTATAGAAGCCGCGATTCAATCGTCTCCCACATCGAATTGTCTTTCTGGAGCTTGGACGGTAAAACAAAATGCTTAAGAAAACGCAGCTTTAAAGTAACGTTATAACTGTTTCCTTTACTTAACAGTCCACAATTGAATCACTGTTATAACTAAAAACTGCACTTTTGATCATTACAGTCAACTTCCACAAACCGAGACGAAAAACGTCCTAATTGCTGATGTTAAGGAGATCAATCGAATATAAATTTATCTTAGCTAAAAGATAATAGAAGAAAAATTAAGATCAGCGTCGTCGGAAGGAAAGGTCGCCCCCTAGTCAGGGTACTAAAAAATAAATAAATATAATAAAGCATCAGCTTCGAGTAGAAAAATACGTAATTTTCAATTCCCTGAATGTTAACAACAAAAATCATCATACTATAAAAATACAATCACTAAATCTCAATTTGTTTTCAGAAGGCTTTCACACTGTAATTCAATGAAACCAAACCGAAGCAGTCGAACGTTAATACGAAACAATACATAGAAATCTTTGGTCTCTTGGGCGCACACAAAGTCCCGTTACGATCAATATTTAAGGTAATCCCGACATTAACTCCCGGGTGTTAAGGAGTGCTAAAGGAGTTACGGTAGCGCTAAAACCATACATGAACTCCTGTAAGAAAAATTTTGTAACTGCAACTGTTTGCCATAATTAATTGTTCATTCTATTGCTGCTATTATGGCATTGAAGCCAATATTGGGTCAAAGTGGAAACCCGATTTTAGTATACAAAAATTACTAATTTTATAATTACCTCAGATTAAAGTATCAGAAACTTGTTGGTGCTATATCAAAATGAAATGTATCGCGAACATATATGCTCTGGAGACTTCAACAGAAGTTACATTTTAAAAATTTATTGGGAACCATGACTCTGAAAACGCAAAGGTGCTGAATTGTTCACAAATTGGTAACGTTGTAAAAAGAAAATCTTAGGGAACCACCTCCAAAATTGTGCACAGGTACAGGAATCAGCAAAAGACGTCATCACTATGTTGACCAGCAGAGATGTGATTTTCGTTAGAAATGATACAGGAAGAGCCCAAAGAAAGTTATGTGCTGCTATTCTGAAGAAGTTCGGGGATTCCTAGATTCAATTCAGTTGCAGACAACCAAGGGCGAACATTTTTGAATAATTAAAAATGGAGAAAGTAATAATATAAGAAGAGCCCAAAGAAAGTTATATACTGCTATTTTGAGGAAGATCGGAAATTCCTAGCTTCAATTCAATGGGAAAGAAACAAGGGCAAAAATTTTTGAACAATTAATAATAATAGAGACAGTAATATTGTTTTTTCTTGTGTCACAAATTTGGAATTCATGTGTAAGCATGATAATTTTTACAATGATGCAACTTTCAAACTCTTTTTGCAATTATTTATGATATACGTTCTTGCTATTGATACTTACAAACCAATGGAAACCAACATTTTTATAACAGATTTCCAAATTGCAATCCATAATGGAATAAAAACGATTTTTCTTGAAGTAGAAATAGTTGCATGTAGGTTTCATCTAAGCCTAGCTCGGTTTAGGAACATCGAGCAATATGGATTGTTTAAAGAATACAATTATGATGGTTACACAATTGATTTCATTTAACTTTTTTGACGCCTAAAGAAGTAGCAGATAGTTTTATATTAGATTTCATGGAAGATCGTCCTATGGATCCCAAAGTTACAAAATTTGCTGATGACCTAACTGCCACATGTGTATCTAATGAAGCAATATGTCCCCCTTATATGTGGGCATCGTTCCATTTAAAATTAACCAAATATTGTCCTTTATAGCTTTGTAACGGCTTTAAAAATATGCAATAAGATTTGTAAGTATATTAATGTGGCGAATTTTGGGGGAAAAACAGCATGCCAACTGAGGTATTAGGAAGTGTTACATTTATAAAAAATAAAATTGGTCAATATATGAACGGAAATATTACAAGGTATGAGTTTAGGAAATGTGCAGCATATAAATTTAATCATAACACATGGTTATCAAATGTAGTAATACCGTAAATAACATAACATGTATGATTAAATAATTTTTAATGTTTATCAACTATGGTCTTCAACTACAGCGCTATGGTCTTCTATGGGAGCTCATGTCAGGGATTATAAGAAAAGCAAGTATGGAGTGTTTTTTTTAAATCAGCTCATAGTAGGCTGCGGATAGTGTTTGTGAATGCACCTTACTAAAAATGTCGTTATCCAAAGTCAAATCGCTCCAAGCATTTCGAAGGCTATTGTTCCATGGTAGAGTTAAGAGTGTCAAGTTTGTTTTCACAGGCATTTAGATTTTTGTATTCTTTAGTCTCACTCATCTACGCCTAATTAATAGAGTCAATCTGTCTTTTTCAAGACACTAGTAACTGATTGGAGCACTTTCAATTTTTATTAAAAAAGGGAGGTTATGACAACCTACTTCAATATTGAAATTTTTTAGAAAGGTGCATTCACAAAACTATCCACGGTGAAATTTAAAAAGAACACCTGTTATAAATTCGGGAGATTGTGTGCGACGGGTCTCTTACCCTTTCCTTCTCTCTCTCTTGAATCAACAGATAAGAGTCCCAGGGTATCCATAAATATGTGGACAGATGTATGAAACTATGGTAGACGAAAGCGATTATATGAAAACCACAATGATTTACAGATTTATGTATACCCTTCAGAACAAAGATATGTCGTAAAAAGTAATAGCGAAAATTATTACGAAAAGTGTACGTTTTATTGAGTCGAATCGTTCAATTTGTTGTTTTACATCTCAATCACCGTAGCTACCTTTTGGAACGCTCCTAGATAGATATGGTTTTTGGTTTGAATGTACTGGAAGCTCGATTTTTTTGTACTTTACATACAAAGAAAATTAATGAACAGTTTCATTAAATCGTAATAGACGAATTCCATTGTACTCTTAGGTAAACTTTTGATACAACCCCAGTTCGAACCTCATTGATTCAATGAGATATTCCGCCGTACGCAGAAAGATTTCTATGCATCCGACAACATTACCATCATCCCATTACCTCACAAGACAGCTACTATAATATCACGACAATTCATTTTTATAAAATACTTAGGCAGTTTGTTTTTCTTTGTTTGATAAAACCTATGAATACCTATTTATATATATGTGTGTGTGTATCAATCTTTCGTGATGACGAACCCGTCGTCGTCGAACTCCTTCTCCTTCTCCTTGGTAATGTTCTGGTTCGCCTGGTCGTTCTCGTACTCGACGAAGTCGTCGAACAGGCTCGGCCACGCCTCGTTGTCGTCGTAGCAGCTGAGGTCGTCGCCGACGTGCTCGCAGAAATTGAGGAACATGTTCCACGTGTCCTTCGGGATGCCACGGATCGCCTGGTGCGACTCGAGGAACTTGAGCCACCTGCCGAGTATCGGCGGTTCCCTGACGGTGAACACGAGCCGCCAGAGGATCATCGCCATGTCGGTGGGGAGGATCCTTTGGCCGGAGGCGGAGTCGAGGCCGAAGCGGAACGTGAAACGGTACAGCTCCCTGTAGAGCTCGTCGTTCTGCTCGAGCTCGGTCGCCACCTCGGGCAGCCTGCAATTCGAGCGATTTAGACGAGCTTCGCCATGATTTTGGAAAGTGAATAAACTTATTCACCTAAACCTAGATGAATACTTGAACTTGTTTGAGAATATGTCTTTTGAAGAAAGCTACAATAACATAATAGAAAGTATCCACAAAGCTGCACTGGAAGCACTAGGAATTAGACAACAACAACAAAAAAGCAATGAACTATGGTGGTCAGATGAAGTTGAAGAGCTAATAAACACAAAGAAAGAACTGTACATGACGTGGTTAAATACAAAATCAGTAGAAGACAAAGAAGCATATAACAGGGCTAAACAACAAACACGAAATAAAATAAATCACCAAAAAAAAAAGAGATGTGGGATAGGAAATGCCAGCAAATAGATTAGTCTAGTCAACATGTACCATTTTTGAAAACTTTTTTGTATAGTCTCCGAAAATTATGATCATGGTGTCATTCGATTCGTAATGTCATGTAGGAAGTTTAAGGAAAGGTTCCAAAAGGCGCTCAAAAAAATTGCAAAAGTTATAGACAATTAAGTAAAAAAGTCTGGCTTTTGTTTTTTTATGGAATATCTCGAAAAATATTAAAGATTTTCGAAATATTAAAAGAGATCTGAAAAGATCAGTAAATTTGCTGAAAAAAAGTTCCAACTCCCGAAACTGTACCTCCAATATTTATAATTTTTACAGAGCCCTGAAAATAGAGCCAAAAACGGACTGCCTGACTCTGACACAATAACAAAAAAAAAATTATTTTATCATATTAATATCAAGGAATAAAAGAATTCATGTACTATAGGGATACATCAGTTAACAATAATCCGCGGTTAAAAAATTTTTATCACAATTTCTCCATGAATTATGCATTTGTTATTTAACTAATTTTTCTACACTGAATGTTAACATAAAAACCCCGATAATTATTGAACTAAAACCCTAGGATTTTTTTCACTTTCTGAAGTTATTCTTAATAGGCTTACAAATAGATCACCGTTGCAAAAATTGTAAAGTTTTGATTTTCAACTTTTTTATTAACAATTGAAAATTAAACAATACGAGAAAGTCAATTAGACTAGACTGTTGACTAGACTATAGGAGCGCTAGATCACTCAGACGTATGAACACCGAAGAAACGAACGACCATATATATATACATATAAGGGATAAAAGAGCTTTGACATCTATTTCTTTTCAGGAAGGCCTTCGAAGAATTGTACCACATTGCACTGAATATGAAGCTCAATCAAATTAGTTATCAGTTATCAGTTATATTTAGTATTTGCACTCTTGAAAAAGAACAGTTTTGTGACCCTAGTGCCTCATTCTTGCTTCGAGTATGTTAATTTCCACTTTGGCCATATTCTCTCTAGTAGACAACTTTATATTTCGTTCTTTCTGGTAAATGTCTACATTCTTCATTGTTACCTGTCTACACCACACATATTCATTCTCTACGATCAGTACAAAGACAGTTCAGGATATATCTTAAACAGATAAATTACCTCGCTTGTATCGACTTAATCGAATCGGCCCCGATACTCTTCAGTCCTCCGACGAACTCTGATCGCGTGAACCGGCACATCTGCTCAGCGTTTAACTTCCACGCAAGTATCAACACCTAGAAATCAGTAAAAAGACAGTCATTTCAAAATTTTGTCTAATTATTGTATTAAGTCATATCACAAGAATAAAGAAGGAGCAGAAGGTTATGAGTGTTTACTGTACAGTAAAAATTATGAGACTCTGAATGAGCTCCGTCATTTTTCATTTGGTATTCTGGAATACAAATAAATTGAGGATAGGCCCTAGAAATGTTTACATAATAAGCCCTCTGTAGGACAGGTTCCTACTCTGCATATTTTTAATTGAAAAATTAATCGCCTGGTGTTTCACAGATAAATTCATGATGTATTGTGGTTCAATATCTGTTGCATTGCATGAATTCAGCTACCTTAATTAAAGAGTATTAAAATGTAAATAAAAATTGTTAATAAATGAAATAAAATAAATTATTTAAACACATATATATGGACATTATAAAGGCTTTATAAAAATGTATTTATATAACATCACAATTGATGTTGATGTGATAAGTTGTACTTAAGAAATCTTCCTTGCTGCTTAAATTTCCTAATACTAAATTAATGATATGAAAGAATTTCTCTACATTATTTTTTTGAAGAATCTTTGAAATTGTATCGGCGAAGTAGATGTGAAAATATTGCAATTGTGTTCGATCCTTCAAAACGCGGATCTTTGGGTTTTTAACATATATATGTTTACTTGAACTCATATATGAGAGAGTATTGTAATCGGGTCGATTTTTCGAAATTGAGTTTTAGCATTTCTGAACGTTTTGAGGTTCCCTGAGTCCAAAAAATATGTTTTTGGAAAACCGTCTGTATGTATGTGTGTATGTGTATTTATATATATATATATTTTATGTGCCCAGGGCATTTAGATCAAAATCAGCCGAATAGCGGAAAAACCTAGCAACAGTTCGTATCGAGATGCGGTTTTCTGCATTGTATTCAGGGAGGTGCCAGGAAAAAAGTCTACAAGGTCTGGTTTAGCCTTTTTGGAAAATGGCCTTCTGGGCCGGAAAATGCATTTTCCAAATGCATCATTTCTTTCACCATTGTAGGAACGACTGGAAACTCGGATAAATCGCTCGGAAATGGTTACTCGAGGGTTTTTGGGGCTGCCGAACTCGATTCTGGTATTAGAATTACCCGGGGGCGCTCGGGTGCGGCTCTGCGGGGGCTCCCGAGGGGCCATTCTGGGGGGGGGGGGAAATTGCATAGTCCATGAAAAACGCTCCAAAGTCGTTACTCGGGGGTTTTCGAGGATGCCAAATTCAATTCTGGCAATGTACTTCCCCGGGGGCGCTCGGGGGCCCCTCTGTGCGGTTGTCTGGGGCTGATTGGGAGGAAATTGCATAGTCCATTGGAAGTGCTCCAAACTCGTTACTCGGGGGTTTTGGGGATGCCGATTTCAATTCTCGCACTGGAGTTACCAGAGGGCACTTGGGGGTCCCTCTGTGGAGTAATTGGGGGGGGGGGGTGGCAGCGTCCATAGAAATCTCCCCAAAATCGATACTCGGGGGTTTTCGGGGATGCCGCCGATTTCAATTCCGTGATTAGATTTCCCCAAGAGTGCTTGGGTTGGCTGTGTGGGAAATGGTAAAGGAGAAAGTGAAAAGTCACAAATTATCAAAATAATACTTTATTCAAATAACAAATAGGAGTTTTTATTAATGTTGAATTATTCATTATAAATTTAAATTTTCAATTTAATAAATGAACAAATTCATCGCTCTCGAGTCAGTTTATTCAAAATGAAATAAAATTAGGACGTCTCGATGACCACTGTCATCCTCTTAATCTTTAATTTTTACAAAAATATACCAAATTTTAAATTCTAATTGCATAGAAGTTACAACCCCCCCCCCCCAGTCTACCCCACAGAGGGACCCCCGAGCGCCCCCGGGGAAATACATTGCCAGAATTGAGTTTTTCATGGACTATGCAATTTCCCCCCCAGAATGGCCCCGCGGGTGCCCCCGTATAGCCGCCCCTGAGCGCCCCCGGGTAATTCCAACGCCAGAAATGAATTCGGCATCCCCGAAAACCCCCGAGTAACGAGTTTGGAGCGCTTCCCATGCACTAAGCAATTTACCCCGCAGAGCCGCCCCCGAGCGCACCCGGGTAATTCTAATGCCAGAATCGAGTTTGGCAGCCCCAAAACCCCGGAGTAACCATTTCCGAGCGATTTATCCGAGTTTCCAGTCGTTCCTACAATGGTAAAAGAAATGATGCATTTGGAAAATGCATTTTCCGGCCCAGAGGGCCATTTTCAAAAAATGACTAAACCAGACCTTGTAGACTTTTTTCCTGGCACCTTCCTGAATACAATGCAGAAAACCGCATCTCGATACGAACTGTTGCTAGATTTTGCGCTATTTTTCCTAACTTCCCTGGACTATACATGTAAATGGTACAATACTTTATATTGATTACGTTATTCATTATTATATTTTTAAATACAATACTCTTGTTATTTATAAATACCTTATCTTGCATTCTAATTACTTCTCCATTACTTTTTGTCTCTTTGATGGCATTTCTTCATCGTTAGATTCGACAAACCTTCCCGCTTCTAGTGGATCTTCGAAATCTTCAAGACTATCACCGTCTTCGTCTCCAAGATTATTTCCGGTCTGCATTGGTTCTTCATCCACAATTTCATCTGAATCATCAACTTCCTCGTGGGTTTCTTCTTCCACATTGGAGCATGTTTCAGAACCATGACAATTTGAGCATAAATTTATGCATTTTAAACCATGTTTTCGGCAGCCACATTTTAAACTGTTACATCTAGTTTCACATCTGCAGCAAATAGTTTTGAGCAATATTTCCGGAATTAATTCGAATAAATTTGACACATTTTTATCGGCTAATAATGAGTTGACGATACTTTTCTTTCCTTTTCCGGCAAATCCAGATGTTGTATCGCAACCAGAAAAACAATGGAGAAATGCAACGATATTTTTTAAGGATTCATATTTGAAACTATTAGACGTGAAAAATAGATCTTTTATAGTACCAGAACCTGGCTTGGGAAAATGAATATCATGATTATTAGAATTTAATTGATTTAAAAGGACCAACAGATCAATATCTTGACTATTTATTTACAATAATGCTCTATGGAATAGAAGCTGCCACTCTAACAAAAGAAATGCTTAAAAAGATAGATGTCTTCGACATGTGGCTTTACAGAAGGGTACTCCAGATATCATACATTGACAGAATCACCAATAAAGAAGTCTTACGGAGAGTCTCAAAAGATCTAGAACTGTCCCAAGAGGTAAAGGTCAGAAAACTCCAATATCTGGGACACGTAATGAGAGGTACAAGATACAAGCTGCTACAACTAATTATCCAGGGTAAAATAATAGGGAAAAGAAGCATAAGAAGAAGACGGATGTCGTGGCTTCGAAATCTCAGAGAATGGTTTAACTGTACATCAAACGACCTGTTCAGAGCAGCAGTCAGCAAAATAAAATTAGTCATGATGGTCGCCAACCTTCGCAAGAAGTCGGCACCTTAAGAAGAAGAAGCAATTTCTATCGAGATCTTAATAATGTGAGCATCAGCATCTTCTTCTGCTTGTTTACAGGAAAATCCTTGTGACTGTAATCTTTTTATTAACGTTTATTATTTTGCCCTTGTTTTTCTCGTTTGATAAAATTTTTTCTTGCAAAGATGGTATTTTTGTAGGGTTTTGATAATTGAACTCTGGAATATTGTCTGAGGTTTTTCCACGACTATGTTCTCCTCTTTTAGTTGAATTAGCTGCTGGTACTGGTACTGTTGTTACAGTAACTAATATTTCAATTTCGGGGTACCCATCAAAAATGATATAGTTGCTTGCTGCGTAATGTTTTTCTACATAGCGCAAATATTTATTCATGATCTATGATCTCTATGAAATACCATTTGAAGGGCTAAAATTTTCCGAAGGTCACTCAGGTATATAAGTTATCTTAAAATAGCAATAAATAGGTATCTACGCATATAATTTAAAGAAGATTCTAAAACTTTCTCAAAATATGGTAGATGTCTTATTAAATATTAACTTTATTACCTTATTTGGTTGTTAATTATAGTAGTAAATTTCGATTAGCAATTTTTTTGTTTATCAATGTAATATTAAATCTTACATTTTTCGAGTAATTAAAGTGTAAATTATAATAAATAGCTCAGAATTATACATAATGATTCAAAAAAAATATTTCTGATTCGAGTTTTTTTCATTATTTGCATTTTCTGAGAAAATTTACCATAATAATGTATATATTTTTTATACCATCAGAAAGTAGAGATTTCAACGAACAACGACATACCGACTTTTTTAAAAAAGCGGACATTTTGACGTGAGAATTTTCGATTGAAAATTAGAGTGCTTTTTCGATATTAAGTCAAAATAAGGTGAAAAAATGAATATTTTAAATTAAAAAAATTACTGTATGTTTGAGATAAACCGTTTTTTACCCTTAAAAACTCACCCTTTCCCCCTTCCCGACCTCAGACCGCAGACCGTAATTTATTTTTCCTTTCATTTTTGTTATATTCTCTACCTTTTCCAATGAGTTTCATCCCACTATAATTTTTTTTTGGTCTTGAAAATTATCGACCCTGGTCTATCTGTTGCCTTATTGAACTGGAAAAGTTTTCTAAGCGATCTTGGTCTAAATGGCGTGTAATCAAATACGGAAACGCTTTAGTCTCAACAGTCCCCATAAATGAGAAATTCTACTTATGGTTATTTTAAAACAATTAAAATGTTTTATTCTATTGCTAACATTTATATCCCATTCAAAAACTTTGATTTTGTTAAAAATCTCAGCATTGCTGTAACAATTCAATTGCAGCATTTTGCACAACAGATATGTCAACCCTCTGTTTTGGAATGCATTTTAGGTACTTTACTATATTCAATTCTTTAAATACTCCACGTCACTTGCTAATAGCACTGACAGAGATGAATAGATATTAGACAACGCACTGCACTGGGCCAGTATCCAAAGTTTATAATGTGTAAACATTGGACCTCTCTCTTAGTTACCCTTCTGATTGCTTCTTTATCCTTGTGGTTACATACACATTTGAGCTTCATTCAATCCCTTAAACTACCTTAAAATCGTCCGGGGACACCTGCAAGTCTTGGCACAACCTCTCTATACCCTCGGCGAGTATGCTGTCCTCGTTCTCGTCCTTGTACTGCTCGAAGAGGACGTTCAGTTTCGATTCGGATGGCTTGCTCTCCGACAGGCCCATCACGGGAGCCGATTTCGAGTGGGCCCTTCGGTTCGGCGGGCAGAAGCGACTGATCGGCTCTTGGAGGGACGGCAAGTGGTTACCGTTGCTCAGGATCTCCGGGGGAGCGGACAATGGCGGCACATGACTCGGCGCTGGGTAAAGACGGGCTTCGAACATTTCTACAAAAGGGAAGGTTAGAACGGATTATATTTAGAAATGTAAAGCTATTTGAAGGCGTTGTGATATTGTAATGTGTATTCCAGGCATCAACTTTAAAGCTCCGTGTGACGTTAGTAATGATAACAGATGCTTGGTCGTACCTTCTTTATGACAGTTTGGGGAGGTATCGTCCTGGGCCGTCTGTGTGGGCTCCTTGAAACAAGTCAGGCAATTGCCCATTGGAGGGACCCGAACCGTACCGACTACGCCCCCGCCTGGAGATCTTTCGCATCGCCTGCAAACGACAAACCGTGCTTAAAAACTTGAACTCATCGTCGATGAGACTACTTTAAAGACTTTGTTCAATTTGAAAGCCGTTATCGTTACTTTTTAGTAAGTGAAATTTACGGAACTTATCAGAAATAAACCTAGAGGGTTTCTTATCAGTACTGGGGGGTGGTAGGTTTGAAAACTGATAGGTTTATTATTCAGGTTGTTTGAAATAAACACCTGGTGTGGTAAGATGTAAACAAACCCCCGCAGAGACAATCACAAAAACATACATCATCTCCCATGTAAAACACACCTCTACAATTTCAGTCATAGACGCCGTTCGAGTCTTCATTCGGTGATAAATTTTTGGTTTATAAACTTTTTTGATATGTAATGTGTAACATTCATTTTTGACGTTTGACAGTTTTTTCCCTTAACAATAACACTTTTAGGACGCCCGATTGCGAATCATAACGATTTTCTTGTGGGCTGAACGTTGCGGTACGTTTCTCGCGAGGACGTGCACGGTGGAAAGTTAAAAAACTCGCGTTAAAATAAAAACTAAAAAAAAACTTTCAACTTGTTACGTCGAAATTGACGTTTGACGTCATTATAAACATTTTTGTGCGAAACCACCCCCTCCACTTTCACGAAAACGCAGAAGACGGAAATGCGGGAAGTCAGAAAATGGAAAAACGTTAATTCGAAATCGATATTACCATAACGTTTAGACACGGTTGTTTCAGTTTTACCGGTTTAACTAAACTCAGTTTAGTTAAACCGTTAAACGTGAGATCTCAAAAGGCGTTTCGTACTTTGCGTCCTGTGATTAATCTGTGCTGTGATTCTGCTCTGCTTGTTCTGTGCTTTCTGTCAGGCAGGTCCGCAGCAGGGCGAATTCTTCAATTTAATCCTTTAAAATATAATTCAGTGAAATGGCCTTTGGCGACTACCCCGCGGAGTACAATCCGAAAATCCACGGCCCTTACGATCCCGCTCGTTACTACGGCAAAGGTGAGTCAATGGGAAGAATTCAATATCTTACAATTACATAATCTATACTTAGGTTATCCATTATCATTAATGGGAATTTTCAGTATTTCTGATTTAGCAAGTGCGGAAAATTAGATTTCTAGGGCTTATACTTATCTACGTTGTGAACTTAAAGGCAACTCCATAATTTCCTCCATTTTTGCACTCCCAAGTTTCCTGTTATCTTATCGAATGTTTTTCTCTTCAGCGGACATTCCACTGGCTCAGGTGAAAGTTGGAGAATTGGGCGCCTGGTTCGGCCGCCGCAATAAGTCGCCCAAAGCTATGATGGGAGCCATCAGCAGAGGTAACTTCTATTTATATCCAAAGTATTATTTCTGAGTAACTAGGTACCGGCTCAACCGGCTGACTGGGTAGCTTTAAAACTTAAATCTTCTACATAGGTCGACATCCTCTGAACTACGTAATTATGGTAGTCCTTGGACCAGTTAAAGTAATTAAAATCAGACTGTAACTTCTTGTGAAGTCTGCCACACTCTGTATTGGAAGATTATCGAAATTGTGGCTTTCTCTTGCCCACAGTCCCCAGAAAAGCCGTTAATTTATTTAAGATTCAAGAATATCCACTTCTCTTTATTCTAAACAGAAGATAATTGAATAACAACTGCAGAAACAATTTTGTCTGACAAAAATGTTGGGTCATGTAGTGTGTCTGCCACCCCAAACATGAAAAACTGTGTAGTATATCTGTTATACAATTTATTAATATCTAACTAATTGCCATGTTCAAAGTTACTACCTAATATTAATCATTTTGGAAATGATATGTCGGCTCAAGAACGAAAAGTTTTCTCAAGTTTATACAATATTTTCTTCAGACTTATAAATTGGTTAACAAAAGAATGTAGTTACTGAAGACTTATGTTTTGAAAATAAGTTACTACTCTCGTTTAATTTCAGCTTGGTGGAGATGGCAACATAAGTATGTCCAACCGAAAAGGGCGGGCATTGCACCCTTTCTGCAACTTACTTTTGGTTTCATGGGACTTTTCTATATAATGAACTATGGAAAAATTTGTAAGTACAGTAATTATTGAGTCGATAGCCATATACATTTGTTTTGTTATTTTGCAGCTCACCACAGAAACTACAAATATCACTAAGTGGATGTCCTTGTATTCCAAGTAGCCAGTTCTATTGAATTAATTGTGAATTATTCTCAATAAACAACTTGTATTCGACTAAAATGTTTTATTTGCATCTGTTTGTATCCTCTTATCTTTTACAGACCACATAAACGTAACAAAACATGCTAAATAAGTGGAGATCCAAAAGAGCATGGGAAGATTGTCACAGATTTATTATTATTGGTAAACTATTTGTGTATGAAATGTTCCTAAAGTTTTGTAAATACAAAGACTGGATGTCTTAATTTGTTCGTTCTTTGCCAATTTTCCATTCTGATTTAAATACTTACCTATAATTTTACTTCATTCATCTTGTGTTGTATACCTCTTTTAACTGCTTATTACTTCTGTGTTCACATTAGTAGGGTCATGTTGATACCATTAGGGATTAAATATAAATGAGCAGACTTATTTACTAATGTTAGCTTATAAAGGTCTATTTACTAACTATGTCAAGATATGTGCGTATTAGGTATTTTCTCATTTTTTGTCCAAACTCGATTCAGATGGTAGTAATAAGCAAAACAAAATATGGTGCCTTTTGGTATCTTATTAAAGATGTCATTGACATGTGTAAAAGAATAGTAGAGGCTCTATGTTAACATTATTTATATTAAGATTGCTGCCTTTTCATTTCATCTGCAGTTTAGTAGCGTTTAAAAAGCTTTAGAGCAGAATTACTAACACAACAACTGTAAATCATGATTGAGAGTACCTACTGAACACTTTGCCCAATCCAGAAATAAAGCAAGTACAAATAGTAAATATGCAGTCTTTAATTTAAAAGCTTTAGAGCAAAATATCTAATACCATACATGTATATCATAATTGACAGTACCGTACGCTTCACCCATCAGGAATTGAAGAAATCACAGATTAGGTTTCATCTAGCAATTTATAGAAATAATCACCAAATTTTGCAAAAGAACGATCACATCGCATACTCCCCTTTGAGAACCAAGTTGCTGCATTACTATTATTTTGTGCCTATTGATGTTTTCTAAAATCTTTATGTAAATTGTTTATCTTCAATATTTCAGCAATACTTGATATTAATAAAATTGGTCTGTAGTTGCTCATTTCAGTAATGATACCTACCTGTTTTGTAAACTTTGCTACCTTGATTATTCATGTATGTGGTCTATGAAAAGGGGGCTTAGGTGTCAAAAAATTATTCTCCACCTTTTTGCCAATTTGGATAGAGTTTGAGACGCTCTTTCATATGGTGAAAACCAGAAAGTCATACTTTGTTGAAAAGTTTACTAAGAATGAAGGGAACGAGGAGTACAAACACGAAAAAACTGTTTTTTTTTAAATCTGGAATAAGGAGAGAGATTAAATCTTTATTCCAGATGAGTCCTTATGACCATACACGAGATTTTAGTTTTGAATTGCCTAAATATTAATTATCATGTACATCAGTTTACAACATATTGAAACATTATTATATTATGCCAGAAAAACATTTTTAAGTAGTTTTCGTATTTTTCTTCGTCTTTCTTGAGACCTTTTTATGTGTTGGTTGTGAGAAAGATGGATCTTGTTCCATGTTTGGTTCGAGAACACCTCCACGAACCTTCGCCTTTCGTTTCTTTGATGCTATCTCTTCTTTCGGTAATGGAACCACATGTTTCTTTGATGGCAATTCCTGTTTTGGTAATAGAGCAACAATAATGTGCTTTACTTGTATCCTAAACCAAGGTGCGAAGATTCTGACAATTATACCTACCACTCACCAACAACTAAGGGGAAGTGATAAAACGGGTTGTTTTACCTTTTACAGCTGTTTTCACAAGTAAGCCCCCTTTTCATTGACCAGGTCACATATGATCATATTGTATAGTTTATTTCTAATTTATTTACACTGTCCTAATTATACACTACACACTACTTAATTTATCTTAACTAATTCCTATCTAATTAATTTATATCACTCTTAAATGTAATTTGATTACACTGGTCCGTCTTTCGCCTTATTTATTCACTCGCGACTTCACGTCTAATCTAATCTCCCCGACCGCAAGCCCGCCTATATACACCTCAATTGTATTCGCGATAGTTCCAGGTCATTCCTTTCTCAAATTATGTTTACTTAGAAACGTCCAGAAAGGTCATAATTCATTCTTTCCTTAATAAGATGTTGTGGGAACGCTCCGGACGGTTTTTATTGCTCGCCGCTGCGCTTATTAAGCGTAGCGGCATTCCTTTGAGGTAATCGGCCGTCCGATAAGGGTAAACACGTTTCACGCTGCTGTTTACATTTGTACTGATTTGATTGTATAAGCAATTGAAGTACTAGTAAGAAACCTCAGAAAAAGATCACGATATTATAAACCCTTTATTTTATAATGAAATCTGAATAATATTATTGACAATTCTTAAAATACGACATTTTCACTCGCTATCCGAGTGACCAGATCCAGATTCAGACCCCGACGGGCTCTTGGAGTTCGACCTGGACCTGGACGGCGACCTACTCTGCGACTTGCTCCTCGACCTGGAGGCGGACCTCGACCTCGACGGCGACCTGGACCCGGAACGGGATCTCGATCCTGAGTTCGACCTCGACCTCGACTTGGACTTCGACGGCGACCTGGAAGTGGAACGTGACTTCGATTTCGACGGCGATTTGGACACGGAGCGCGACCGCGACGGCGACTTCGACCTCTTGGACGATCTCGAGGAGGCCCTCGACGCCCGTTCGGCGACGCTCTCGTTGTCGCTCTCCTTCTCCTTCTCCTTGACCTCCTGGTCCGACTCGGCCTGGCTCTCCTCGTTGGCCTGCTCTTGGGCGGTTTCCGCCTCCTCCTGGGGCATTTCCGCGTCCTCCTCCTCTTCGCCTAGGCAAAAATACGAATGAATAAAAGGCGAAATCGCAAAATCCTATGAAACTCAAAATCCACTTCTCATGAGACTATCTTGATACTGTATTACTACTGCGTTTCCATATCATCATCAGCCAGCCTGAAGTGTCCAATAGCTGGACGTATGCCTCCCTCCAATCTCTTCACCCTTCTCGGCCCTGTGCCACTTGGATCCAATTTTCTTTAAATCTCCTCAAGTCGTCTGACCCTCTGGTTGGAGGTCTGTCCCTGCTTCTGTCTTGGCCGCCATTCTAGTTTTCCATGCGAGCCATGATTTCCTCAACCTTTTGTTATCACTTTTGGGAAATCATGTCCAAACCGGTTCAACCCATCTAGAACCAATTCATCCTACCCTATTCCCCTACCATCTACCAACCCACAGGGCTAACGTGGTAGAGGTAGAGTATGGACAATTTTCCCCTTAATTATGGAAACATCTTCCCTTGCCATATAGATACAAAAAGTACGATATTGAAACATATGTTCAATGACCATACATCACAAAAACATATTTGATGTATAAGAATAAGTCAATATACTATTTATATATTCGAATAGTAAATCTGATTTTAACTTCTGTTTGAGTTCTGTTAGTGTTACCAAATGCTATCATCTTAGGCCGTCGAAACAACCGTTAAAAATTAAACAATTGCAATAAACACTAAATTGTTAATAACTATTGTTAAAAATGTGCTATCACAATCTTCTTTTTTTTAAATTCGTGTAAAAATACCCTATCAAGTACAATCTGTTACAATATTGTAAAATGTAAAACATCGGAGTAACATCAATTTGTTTATATTGCAAATTTGAAATTTATAAAAAATCGGGGTAAAAATTGCAAAAAAAAATTTTTTTTTTCACAGTATTAAAGTTCAAAGTATTCCTGGTAAAATTCATTTTGGAAGTTTGATGTAGCTTTACTGTACGGTTCAGGGTGTCAAAGTACCTACATCTAAAAACGGTTTTTCGTTTTGTGACGTCATTTGTAATGTTGGCGAAAAATCGTTGCACATGGTTGAAGATCCTCATAAGAGGTATCAAATCCCAAATTTTAAAGCGTTCTCATTGAAAAATATAGGAGTGAATGATGTTGCAAGACGATTTTTGCACTATAACTTTGCGAAAAATTACTGTAAGATGATTCAAAAAGCACAGATCGATAGATAATCAACTAACGAACAAATTATATTTAGCTATTTTTGCAATACAATGTCCCTAAAAAAAGTTGTGAGCGAAATACTGAAAAAAATCGGGTCGATTTTCACTACTTGTTTAATAACTAAAAATGCTCGCACGGTTACTGGGCAAAACTATTTTTCCATGTATTCTGACTATAATACAAAGCGATTTCCTAATTTTCGTCAAAGTAACAGAAAATTCCTTATTGACCATGTCTTTGGGCTTCAAGCACTGGCCTATCTGGTTGAAAGTAATATACACATACAAATCCTACTAAAAACGTAAAGTAGCATATTTTAACTATCCGTGAGCGGATAATGGTGAAAAACATGTATGCCGGAGTTCGTTATATTATGGGAGTGGCTTTTCTATACTCTACCAGCCACTGAAATCGGATTCCGCTTTCACACCGTGCAGATTTATGATCATTGTAGTGTGCTGTCAGTCTCAAGAGAAATGGATTTTGCGTATAAATGATCAAATTGCTCTTGGCATCGATTCGGGGAAAGAAACGTCTTATATTACCTGGAGGCTCTAGTTGTTTCTCCCTGTATCTCTGGATCCTGAACTCGTTCCCGTCCATCGGTCGATGCTTAACGATGAGCTTCGTATTGCTCGGAGCTTGTCCGACTTTCTGTCTCCTCTTGCTCAATCTGACTCTGGTTTCCAGCTCATTGTAGTAGATCCCGTCCGGTCTAACCACGAAGAAGTAATTCTCCTCATAACCTTTACTGGCTTTACTCTTGACGTTCCAGTTATATTCCCTGGCCATTTTATACTCGTACTCCTCATCGTCCTGGTAAGCTACATTGTTAACGAAATCTTCCCTGCGCTTCTGCAAGGTCTCCTCTGTCGGCAAGAAGTAAGCGACGAACTGCTCTCCGCTCTCATCCATGACACCTCTAAACAAGGAAAAAATATGTATTCAATGAAACAAAGGCAAATTTATTTTATTTCCTTTGTTGAAAGTGTTGAGACAAATTAAAAAAGACAAGGAAGTAATCGTAAGGCCATATAATGAGAGAGGAGAAATATCAGCTACTCCAGAACGTAATGCAGGGAAGAATAACTGTTCTAACAAGTGGCACACAATAGTGGCAAACAATAAATGTTTGCCAATCTTCGTAACAAAAACAAACTTGAAGATGAAGTTTGGTTGAATGAGAATTTGTAACCGTACCTGATCATGGCCTGCGACATCTCCTCGATCTGAGCCGGAACGTTTTTCCCTACCGGAGCGGGATCGGAATCGAAGATGACCTGAGCGCATGGGTACTTCCACAGCTTGAAATCCGGATACACCGGGAAGATCTCGACGGGCACGACGTTAGGTTTACTGTAGTGCTTATCGATCACCATCTTGGTATCGTCGAACGTCTTCTCTATCGCCTTGATCTGTGAGTCCCTGTCCATGTACAACGTCTCGTTGTTGAGGGACTTCTTGATGCTGTAGCCGACCTTCGCCTCCACCTTGTCCATCGTCTGAGGCTGGAACCTCGTCTGTTCTGTCGATATGTATTCGGTCCTGCGGAGCCACGACACGGACTTGGCATGGTGGCGCGATCTCTTCGAGTCCTGCGGCGTCAATATGTCTTCCTCGAGTAATTTCTCGTCGGCCGGGTCTAGATTCACCCCCGGCTCGATGGCGTATATGTCCTTGTTGATCAGGTCTATGTTGACGCCCAAGTCGTGCTCGGTCAGGACCTCGTACCTGTAGTTCCGCTCCAGGGACGTCGGGTTGTACTGGATGAACCTGAAACACAACTGGGTAGTCGATCCGAATAACTGCTAGGCACATATGCTTACCTTATAGACTCGAACGGGTACGAGATGAACTTCAGATCGAAGGGTATGTCGGGTAGGGTGTTGCAGTACTTCACCTTGCATATCAGGTCAGATCTAAGGGACGGTAATGAGAGAGGTGATCCCTTAGGTGTAAACAATAACTTACCTTTTCTCGATGAGTTTCAGAGGCCTTTTCTCCACTGAGCTCGCTTCTGTTTGCTGCTCGTTCGGCTGGACCGTCGGCGGCATTTTCGTACCTATCAAATATAGCAATAGAAAATCTCAAATTAACAATATTTTTACACAACACCGTTAAAATAATCTGCCATGGATTTTAGGTTAGAGTTCGCCATAAATTCCACGGGACACAATTTGCGATGTTACTAAAGTTCGTTCTATGACGAGTTGTACCATGTAGGCAACACGTACAACTAAAGTGCTCCAATTGAAAATGTAAAGCTTTATAATTTCGAATAAGTTATCATTATAATGCAATTAATTTACCTGCGTCTTTGATTTGGCCAATCGAACTAACTTTTGCATTATCTCATTCAATAGAGCGAAATACAGGTTGAATTAAAATACACCATACATTTTAGTAACGCAATGCCTGTGCTTGTCTGATGTAGATTTTACCCAATAAAATCTCTAGTATATATGTATGTACATAAATAAATTACTTCTAAACAAGTGGAAACTGGGTTAATGTAGCTCAAACTCAGTTGTGTGATTAATCACAAAGGAATAATCATTTAAATACTTAGTACTGTTGTCTATTGGGAAAACCGAGGCTCAGTTGGTGAGACAACATAGTCAAGGATTTGAAAACTATGGGAATCGACAACTGGAGCGTCAGCCGCTTCTAGTGCTCGCCAGGGACCTCCAATTCCATGTCTAATGGTACGCGACTCTCCATCGGTCACCGAGGAAAACCTACACATCACCATTTGAGATCTGAGACCAAACTCGGGAGTTATTCAGTCAAATAAGCTACAAATACGCGTGTTAGTATTAGTCAGAGTGGAGAGAAGCCATGATGGACAGAGATGGTTGGAGGTATGTCGTCTTTGCAGCTAAAACCCGCGCAGCTCGCTCATCAAGCTACTGAGGAGGAGAGGAAGAAGATGGAGTATTGTTGTCTGGCGTAGGTATATATTATGAACCTCTAGAATCAAACAGTTATGTTCACATGTTGCATCTGGTTTAGTTATTCGATGAGTTTGCTGACTGACCGGTCAGTGCGTCAATCTGACGTTCCACTCGTCAGACAAAATTCAACGTCTCTCCTCGACCATGTCCTTCATTACTCCAAACGAACTTTCCGATGTCGTGTCGTGCGCGATAATCTGCGACGACGACGACACGTTACTCTTAACCATGAACAACAACGAGTACTCCCTGCCGTTTTCGAAAGTCGTTCCGGGACAAGCCTTGGAGAAGATCGTCGAGAAGGATCTGGTGGAGGTACCGCATTCCTTGTTCCATGAACGTTGCGCTAAAGCTGTTTGTAGATTTTCGGCCTGAATCCCGTGAATAGGATTCTCATGGTGTGCAAGACTTGGGTGGCGAATCGAGTCCCTTCTCAACTGTTGAACACGGTACTGCAAGGGAACGTCAACGCTGCGGTGAAATCTAAAGCGAAACATACCGTGGAAAAAGTAAGTAGGTGATGGTACTTTTGGCAGAACTCCGTTTTATTGAACCATACATTTTGAATGTTTATTGGAGTTAATTGCAATTAAAATGGTATTGATTTCTTGAATTTCATACCACCATTCATACCATGATTGATTTCAAAAATTGGGATTCTTAAAAATTTTCTAGTATAGGGGGAAACTCCGTTGGGCCAACGACCAGGAATTGAAAAAGTTGTTAGCCATGCACAGTTTAGCGAGTCCGGATATTATCGAATATTTCGGGATTGCTAGAGGTACTAATATCGACCTATATTGCATCCAAAATTACAGTAATGTGTTATAAAAGGTCCGCCATACACTTACGCGAATTACCCAGAAGAGGCGTTCGTACTGACAAACCTCTACGAGACGACTGAGGAGATTTTGGTTTTCGGGAAAGGGGACCACTACTTCCAACTCGTCGAAGCGTCCGGCATCGACAAACCAGGTAGTAAAAGGAGAACGATCCCATCTACTTTGTCTCAAGTCTCAATCGGCAAATCCGTCGTCGGTTATCAGAGTAATTAAAGCATACGTCCGTAGCTCAGGAGGTGCTGGTCAAGCAGTTCGTCCTCCTCACCTTCCCATCGAACTACATGAATTGGAACAACTTCACCAAGCTGATGACGGACCTGGGCTGGTCGAAATCCGAAGTGCCTTACCTCTTCCGTTCGGCCGACATCAAGAACAGGTCCGGACTGTCCTTCAGGGAGCTGCTCTACTTCCTGGCCTGCATCGATCCCAACACCGCTCACGGGGGCATCGCCGCCGAAATGAGGTGCAAGTAAGGACTGTCATTTTGAAATATACAACAATATCATGCGTAGTTATCAACACAAATGATGCTTTATTAAGAGAGGGGCTACATGTGTCTAGCTTGTGATGAGTCATCAACGGCGAAATTGTAAGGCGATATACAAGAGTAGGGTGATAGTATGTAGCTAATTTATACCGTCAAAATTCATTTTGTAGCTCTGCTTGTTGGAAGTATAGCTTTCTTATCTCACTGAATCACTGAGAGGTATAAACGACGAAAAAACGAACGACCGCAACGACCCGAACGATCAGCAAGATCGTAACGTGGTGCGTCACCGTTTCGTTCTTTGATATTATATATCTCGTCCATCTTAATTCCTAAAATTTGCAAGTATCTGTTATGGAGATGGCATCTTTTAAGTTCATCTCTGAGTTTTTGTAGTTTTGAAGAGGGTATTCCTAACTAATTACATTATTTAAATTTAACAAGAGATGGGTGGGTTGTGACAAATTCAATGTATCTCATATGGGAGCCACAAATTCTGCCACCTCAAAGAAATCGACGTCTTCAGCGGTTACAGAGATACGTAGCATGGCTACTGTAGCTTAAATCTTAACTTGTTCCTCTGAAACGAGCATAGCTACAAAATTAATTTTGGCGGTACATTATGACACCATTCTGGTGGTGTGGACGTGGAACAACCACTGCGGCTCAACAGACGTTACCTAAGTCTCTTACTCTTACTTACTCTCCTTTCGAACTCCCCCCGCAAGGTACATGTTCAAGTACTACGACAGAGACAAGGACGACCGCCTCAAGAAGGAGGAGTTCATGCAGCTGATCGTCGACATCAGGAAGAGCAAGAAGCAGTCCATCGATCCGGTCCTCGTGGAGAGCGAGATCGCTGAGACGTACCGCTCGATGGCGATAGAGAACGGTGCCGCCTTGAACCTCGTCGACTTCCTGAAGGCGGTCTGCTCGCTGAAGATCAGGGGCACCTCGACGGTGTTCAGGTCGGCGATCAGCGTCATACAGCTCCAGAAGTCGACGCCGTGAGTCGATCGATCGCCGCTTCCAAGCGATCGATCGCGTCATATCGATCTGGTTCGGTTTCAGGCAGAGCTTCATCAAGTTCGGGGAACGTAACGGGATGAAGGCGGGATCGGCCACAGGTAAGTGGCGTGGAAACTGTTTTCTTCTTCTTCTCATGTGAATCTTCGCTTCCCTTCGATACTGGGCTGTATTCCCCTTGATTCTTTTCCCCCTTCTCTTCCTTGATCTTCTTCTCTCGGTCTATTGGAAGCATGGCTTCATCAGAGGTATTAATATCGAAAAAACGGACGAGATGGACAATCCGGACAGCCAATATATAGGGCCGCACTAAGTGTTTGGTGGCAACTCGTGTTACAATTGTTTGTATTGTTGGTTGCGTGCTCCAGGGAGGCGATTGCGGGCTGGATCGGTGAGTAACTAGAGTCCATTCAGTTTGAGAAGAACAGTGGCCTTGAGTTTCACGAAGAGACATACTCCGTCGGCTATGTTCGGTTTCCATAGTTTCATGTAATTCGTGTATAATTGATTACTACTGAGACCGGTACTATCCATATGGCGATCGCGCGACTTCGTGACGGAGATGCGGCCTGCATGAAACTCAAGGCCACGGTTCTTCTCAAACTGAATGGACTCTACCAACTGTTTCCGCACATGACGTGTATATATATATATATATATATATATATATATATATCATATGAAGCTATGCTTCCCCTCTCGGTCATTCCCAGAGTGCCTTATTTCGTTTTTCTATTCTAATCTTCTTTTGGTTGGGCGACAACTATGTAGTCCCACTGGCAACCTTTATGAGGTTATTTCTCAGATATTTACGCTTCGCGTTCGGTGAGCGGCCTCGTTCCGGATTTCTGCAATGTTGTCCGTGACAATATATAGAATAATGTACCTAGGGGGAAGACAATAGTCTTGCATGACTCCTCTATTTGTAGCTATACTTTCTGTTAGTTGGCCGTTAAGATCTATTCATACGTTGATGTTGCTTCACTCATGATCTTCCACATTCTGTATCTATTAACGTTGTCAAAATACTTTTTCGAAAACGACAAAAGCTATGTGTGTATCCATGTTAAATTCTCGATGCTCCTCAATAGTCTGTTGAAGCATGAACATATTACTGAAATGCGTAGAGAACATTGAAAGACGTAGAAACGTTAATGTCACAAGTCTGTACCACTTGTACTTTTGTACTTTCAGTCCAACAAACGGCGTCGAAAACGAAACTGCCGTACTCCGCGCCGAAGTTGTTTAACTACGAGATGGCTGTCCATAGTTTGAGGATCCAGAGGGACGGCATGGCCATAGACATCGACGATATGAAACTGATACCGGAGGCGATGTCGGCCACGACCATCAAACAGCCGTCCAGCGATCAGAATCGTAGGATATCGGTCGACATATTCAGTCAACGATCGGTCTCCAACGAGCTGCTGAAAGGTAATGTTAGTCCGTTGGGTTTCCGTCTTTTGAGTTCGAAACCAAAGACTTTTCCCTTATTTTAATAGGGGGAAGTCCTTTATGGACAGCAGATGAGGTAAAATGCGTCCCAAAAACAGAACAAAGCAAATTCCAACTCTGGGGTGATGTGTTCTGATCCATCTGATCTATTTAATGTATCGCATTTGTTAATTTCATAATAATCACAAAAGTTAATTTGTCCTCAAGGTGTACACTAAGACGTTTAATAGTTTTACTGGGAATAAATTCCATATCTAGAATTTTATATTTAATGAAATCTCGTTTTCTTCATTTTCTTTTTTTAAAAAAAATAATTCTAAACCACAACTACTGGAGTACAAAATAATTTGTTTTCCGCATTCAGGTGTAGGTATTGCATTTCAGTTAGGAAAATTCAGGAAAAATTGTATTCTATACAAATTGAATGAATATACGAACATATACACTCAACGAAGAAAATTTACGCATTCACTAAGAATTTCTCTTCAACTCAATACATTACCCAAAATATGAAAAACAAATGGTTGGAATGTATGTAATATAGGTATGGTAACATAGGGGATGCTATCCTTGTTGTAATTACAAAATCCTCTTTTTAGTTTAATAATTATTATAATTGTTTTACAGTAATTTGATTAATATTGTAACGCGAAATGTAAACAGCAGCGCGAAACGTGTTTACTCTTATCAGACGGCCGCTTACCTCAAAGGAATGCCGCTACGCTTAATAAACGCAGCGGCGAGCAATAAAAACCGTCCCGAGCGTTCCCGCAACATCTTATTAAGAAAAGAATGATTTATGACCTTTCTGGACGTTTCTAAGTAAACATTATTTGAGAAAGGAATGACATGGAACTATCACGAATACAATTGAGGTGTATATAGGCGGGTTTACGGTCGGAGATTAGATTAGACGTGAAGCCGCGAGTGAATAAATAATTCGAGAAACGGACCAGTGAAATCAATTACATTTAAGAGTAATATAAATTAATTAGTTAGGAGTTAGTTAAGATAAATTAAGTAGTGTGTAGTGTATAATTAGGACAGTGTTAATGAATTAGAAATAAACGTTACAATATTTTTTTTAAAAAATGTAGGTAACACCCTGTATTTTAAAAACCATGCGTTTTCAGGCACATGTTTATTACGGTTTTTCTGCATACCTTGGGCCATACCATCATCCATAAAATTTGGAATATTTGTTTTTAAACACCCTGTATACAAAACCAAACGAAGTGTCAAAAAAATTCCGTAGTAAATAACTAATCTGCCAAGTAGAAGTTATTTTAAATACTTTACAATTTCAAAAAGTTATTGCCTTTTGCTGTGATTTGCAGTGAAACGTGACAGTGACAGTCGGACAGTTGGTAACATTTGACAGAATTTAAGACTATTAAGGAGTTTTAAGTACTTTTCAATAAGACTAGTTAATAATTATAAAAAAAAAATTAAAATTTGAATAAGTTTTATTGGATTTAGTATGTAATAGATACCTAAGTAGGTAACATGGGTGTCAATAATATCTAATGTGAAGAAGAAATAGATTGAGAGGAAATCCAAATTGAATTTAAAAATAAAATAAAAACTTTTTGTATGAAAAATGTATGAAATAATTACCATAACAGCCTAACAGATCATCTGTATATTTTATATTGAGTTTTGAGTTATGAGTATTCCTGCTAATTTACAACTTACATTACATCATTACAACAGTTATCATCGTTGGTATACCATTAGATCACCTAATTAATCACCTAATAATAACTAACAGTCATGATCGTCGATGTTACAGGTCTGCGGTACCTAACTTCGATAAACAAGATCAAGGACCCGAAGGCGATGTACTCGTGGGGCCAATTGGACCCACAGACCCACGCCAGGAACCTGATCAACGTTTGCAACCAGGTCAAGGAGTATTTCAGGGCGGAACCGAGGTTGCTGGAAGTCAACTCGCCCGTCTACATTTTGGGTAAGTGGTTTTGATCTTCTGGTATACTTAACTGAACCGAGTTAATGGGGAAGAGATAACGTGGTGAACTCATTTGTTCAATGTTTCGTTGTTCGGGTTAGTCTGGGCCAGATAAACTGAGAGTAGCTACAGTCTAAATCAGTTGAGAAATGAACACGTTCAAAACTGGATATGGATCAACATTCATTTTAATTATTTCAATTAATTGTTCCAATCTTTACTCAACTTGACTTACTTTACAAACTTTACTCAGGTGGGTATAGTTAATTTTTGAGTTGAGAACTTTGTTCAAATGCTTATCTAACTAAAGTTTTCACTTCAAACTGTGGTAAAATAATAACTGTTACAATCCTCAATTCCTCAACAGTAAATAGAATGTTCTTAACTAAACTTTGTTCATAACAAGTTCGTTATGAAGTTATCAAAAGACTGTTCCTGATTTGTACATACGTACTAGCAGCTTTATTCATAGATAACCTATCAATGAAACGTCACAATACCAACTACCAAACTGGTAACATGATCAAGTCTCCTTTACCCACCTACAACTAATTGTATAATTCTGTAAGAACAATCTGGTGGAAGCAACAAACCTAGACCCCATTTCGACCACTCCTTTGTTAAATTTGGTGTTATCTCCCATTTCGATTATCCGTTGGACCTAGGGGACCTCCACGGGAACGTCGCCGACCTGCTCTACTTCGAGAGCGTCCTGTGGCGTATCGGTCCCTGCCTGAGTCCCAGCAACCTCCTGTTCCTGGGGGACTACGTCGACAGGGGCAGCTACAGCCTGGAGGTGGTGTCCTACCTGCTCGCCTACAAGCTCCAGGCGCCGAAGAAGGTGTTCATGCTCAGGGGCAACCACGAGATCAGGGACGTGCAGAACATGTTCAATTTCCACAAGTAAGGTGATCGATCATATCGCAGCTGTCTTGATGAGGTGATGGGAGGGTTCATGTATTCAAAGAGAAATGTTGCCGAGGAATATATGAAATTTGTTAAACCTGAGTATGCGTTTTGGTCCAATCGATTGAGCCAAATATGACATTCGAGCATACTGTAAGATTTTAAGAGAGGGAAGTCTGAAGATGACGAAAATACTTTTTTCGAACTTAGACGCTGCGGTATTGATTTTGCAGAAAAATATTCAAATTAAAAGTTATCGATAATTAGACAACCTTTAATTTGACCTGCATGGAAGTTAATCGATTCATTAGTTATTGCGAAAATGCTAAGAAACGAAAAATGGCCATTCTTCGTTTTAAAGCAACTCAACATCAAAATTCAACATCAGTCCTTTTCAATTTAGAAGAATATCAAAAGAAAAGTTATAGATAACTGAAGAACCTTTAATTCGAGTCTCCATAGAGGTTAATCAAATCATTAGTTATTGCACAAACGCAACACACCCCAGAAAATGCCCATTTTCGGTGTATGAAATAACTGTGACAACATCAACCATTCCTAATTAAGATTCCCGAAATGAGTAGCTTATCTAATTGTAGACATATCCTTCTATAAAACATCTTGAAATGATTAATACTTACAACACTACGTTAATTTGTTTATCCAATACATGACAGTTATGACATGACTATCATTATTAATGTCATTTTAGGCAAGTAAACTATCAAATAACACACTAGTGTGTAAGTGTGTTATAATCCACAACTCACTAGTGAGTTATGGATTATAAGTCAAGTTCATATTTTTTTGAAGTAGGTATTTATAGTTAAAGGTTGCCCTTGGCAACCAACCAAACAACCTACTTCAACCAAAATGTAAAAAAATCACTGTCAAGTCATTCTGACATTTATAGGGTAGTGAGACGCAAGTAGCTTTGATTTAATCACAAAGCTTATTAATTATTATCTCATAAAAAATGATTTATTCTACTTGTTGGATAAAACATTGTATGCCACTCGCGTGTTGTGTTTCCTAATTAATATGAAAATTTATACCACTCGGCCTGACGGCCTCGTGGTATAAATCTTCCCGCGTGACTTATTTTCAACATAACACACTAGTACCATAAATAACTATTATCCCACAGCTATTTTTTTGCAGCATATGTTATTATTTTTGGGCAACAATTTTAAGTGATTCAAAATTGAAATACTATATTTTGGAGGGTTTAATAATGCAATGAAAGAAAATAATTACATTTTCTTATCAGTTTCATATTAATGGTTTTACAGTTATCTTTACCTTTAGGTTTGAACATTTTTCTGCAAAATAAATACAGCAGCTTCTACTTTCGAAAAGTTGGTTTCGTCATCTTCAAATCTCCCTTTCTCAAAAACTTACCAAAATCTGCAGTGGATCAACTTAGATTTTCTTCAGGTTTTAAGCTCGTCTTTACCCTAACGTGCTCGAAGTGCATGTTTCTCAAACTTTACATTTTTGCTCTATCGACTGGACTATTTCGGTGTACTAAGGCCAGATTTAAGCTTGGTTTAACTAATTTGACTTAACTGTAACCAATAACGACTTAACGCAGAAAATGCATGATATCTACGTTTCCATTATGGCCCACATATTATGGAAGTTACTAAAAAGCTTTCAATGAAAGTAGTTAAAGTTTTCAGAAAACTTTCAATTAAAGCTCTCTGAAAAAAGCAAATATCAGCGATAGATAAGCTCTTGAAAATTTTCAAAGAAAGTTTACAAAAAGGTTTGTAGAAATAGTTTTCTGAAAAGATTTCTAAAAACTGTTCGTCAGTTTATTGAAGTTCCAATTGGTCGTGAAAAAAACTATACAGAAGCTTTAAAAACACTTCCATGAAAGTTGTTATGCAAGATTGCTAAAAAATTTCCAAATACTTTTTCGATGGTTTATTAAGGTTTAAATTACTTGTGAAATAACCTTTAAAAAAATCTGTAAATAAACTTTCATGGAAGTTGTTACGCAAGATTTTTAAAAGATTACTGTAAACGTTCTATAAACGTTCTATTCTTTCATAAATGTTGTAATGCAAGGTATCCGAAAGGTATCCATTCAGGAATTTAGGAACTCAATTCTGATGACTCTGATGCCGATGCAGATACTGAATTCGGATGTCTTATCCTTATCATCGGCCGACCACGCGGCCTTAAACCTCTCCCATATAGAAAGACTGGTAGAATATAATAGTCGACCGCAGCGCCTACAAGCGGAAATAAGAACAACTGAGTCGTGTTTCAGAAGACTCTTCCACGAGTACAGAGGATTATTACAGTTTCCTATATTTGAATATGACCACTATACAGAGTGCTTCCGGTAGAGAGGGCACTTCGTTACACGGTCGAGGCATATACTATTGTATTGCCTATCTTTTGGTATAAAGAACAAAAGTGTAGAAAGTTATATTTCCTGAGTTACAGCTTTTTAAGTTGCTCCACTACTTTACTACTTTACTACAAGCAAATAAAAAGATTTCTTGGATTTTCTTGTAAAGGTTTTCTTGAAAACGCAAGTTAACAGAAAACTTTCTGAAATGTTTCATGAAAATTTTAAAATTTGGGGAAAAATTCTTTCATGAAATACTTCTTAAATCTTTTAAAAATCTTTCAATGAAAGCCTTCATTGCATGTTTTCAAAATGTCTTCAAACTGTTTTTAGAAAGCTTTTGAAAATATTTCGATGAAAACATTCTGAAAGCTATTTTTGGAAACTTTCATGCTATGTGGGGGTCACCACTTTAGGGAATGTGTACTGAAACTGGGAGAAAAAATCGGGAACGAGGTCTGGACCTCCATCAACAACGTCTTCGATACGGTGCCGATCGCCGGGGTAGTCGACGGAAAGGTAAACCTCTGATTCGTCTTTGAAACCTCATTCCACCACCTTTGGTCTTCAGATTTTCTGCTGTCATGGCGGCGTCCCGCCGCCATGGCTCTGCCCTGCCATCTCAGCAATCAACGACATACCGGTGAACTTGAACCAACCGGACGTGCAAAGCTCCTTGGCCTGGGAACTTATGTGGAACGACCCTGTGAGGTGAAACGAGCAATAATAAACTCTAGAACGCTCATAGGTAGATCCGAGATTCAGCTAAAATGATTATACATAGCGAACGAACACCTACTTATTGTACATGCGCAGAAACTCTTTTCTTGCCACACCGTTGCAAGGTTTCTTGTTGTTGGTATTGTCACACGCCGGAGGGCTTTAGGGTCCAGAGGGTGTGCTCGGGTTGGGGGTGTAGTCAGGTAGAGACTGAAAAAGAAGGCATGGCAACACGGACAATATTTATTTGAACATTTAATGCTATAGGAGAGAGAACATTGACAAAGGGCAAAAATGATAATTAGAGGGTAGAAGAGAATATAAAAGTGGAAGAAGTGGTTGCTTACTGTGGTATAACGAAGGGCAGTAGGCACGAGGCTCCTCCAATCAGCGGCATGTCGAAGGGCGGACGTTCAGACGGGCAGCGTGACAGGGTACTAGCAGACTGATCCCTGATCTATCTAATCGATCCGTATAAATACGTTTCGTTTGTTTTATGAACGTGCCTGCCGCGTACCCGCGCGTCACGTTTCGTCCTTCGGTTTAAGGTCGCCTCGGTGCTGAATTAGCTTGGACGACGACCTAATTTTGCTAATTGGGGCTGCATCGCGACAGTATTGTCACACGCCGGAGGGCTTTAGGGCCCAGAGGGTGTGCTCTGGTTGGGGGGTGTAGTCAGGTAGAGACAATGCAAAAGAGAGGGCAACACTAATCATGGTTTATTGGGCACAAAACATCTAGGGGAGAGAGGATTAAAAAAGGGCAAAATGCTGAACACAAAATGAGAGAGGTGGTTGCTTACGTGAATTTGTGGAAGGGTAGCAGGACTAGTAGGTACGAGGCTGCTCCAATGTGCGACATGGCGAACAGGACGGGCCCTCGGACTGACAGCATGACGGAGTACTGGAAGACTGATCTCATCGATCCGTATAAATATTTTGAGAATTGTTTACGAACGTGTCCCGTTGCCTGTCCGCGAGTCACGTATGGTTCTTGTGTCTAGGTCACCTCCGTGTTGATTTAGCTTAGGCGGTGACCTAGTTTCGCTAATTGGGGCCGCATCGCGACAGTATTTTTGAAATGCAGTTCGGAGTAGATCGTAGGTGACTAGGGAAACATTCAGTAAACTTGACAACACCGCCTCAGAAGCGCACGTGGTAATAACAAGTACAAGTTATATTACATAATTAACATACGTTTCAAGTCTAAGTAGCCCAATTTAATGCCATCGTATTAATAGAGCTCACCTATGAAATCGCAACAGACTAAATACATTTTTTTCCTATGGCTGCGAGGAAGTAAAAAAATTTTTTTGTAAGAGTTAGATCACTTTGTAGTATGTATACTCAGATATATTTAGAGTGGAAACAGTACGTGAACAATTTTCCTTTTTTATGAAAAATAAGACTAATCTATGAATTCCATGTTTTATGAGCTCGACATTTCCACTTTCAATGGATATCGGTCAGATTCACGAAAGAGTAGTAAGAACCCTTAGTCCTGCCCTGATGTCATGATGCAATATCCCACTTAACACACTATTTACTGCGCAAACTCAGAAGTAGGTCGATTCGCCCTATGGGGTGCCAGATTGTTCGGAACTGTTTGGCGTTCTAGAGTTTATTATATTTCTGTTGGTGCGATGTAAACTCCCTTGTAACTCTATGTTTCTCCCTTCAGGAGTAACGCCATTACAGACAAACTTACGATGGAACTTTTGGCTAATGAGGGTTTCGCTGTGAACACCAGGAGGGGAACCGCCCACGTGTTCAGTGCGGATGCCTTGGAGAAATTTTTGAAGGAGAATCAGTTGACGCACTTCGTTAGGGCCCACGAGGTCGCCAAAGCGGGATTTCAGGTAAAATGGATAACGTGGATTTTCAATAAATTCGTTACATATAATGATAATATATTTGTTGACGTTTGTAAGATATAGTGGACGGGAATTTCAAACGCCGAGATACGTATAACACGACCTCCAGTGACATAGCGTGGATTTTAGCCGCCATAGGAGTAAGCTAATGCCAATGGCGGCTTATTTAAATAAATTAAAATTCTTAGAAACAATAAGTGAGTGGCAAGAGGCAAATGAACTGACTTTAAACTTGAATAAATCGGTATGGATTACATTTGCTAATGGGATTGATATGCAACCATCAAATACTGATATTCAAGTCGACAATTTCAACTTAAAAGGATTGTTGATACAAAATACTTGGGTATAATTATACCCACCCCTGATTATTACCTTATTACCATTAATACCACCCCTGATATCTCCTTAGATATGCAATTTAGCGAAAAATGGTTCAGACAAAAGTTCTTGGACTCGAAGGGGGGCCACCAAAAAATGATCTTGTATTTGACCTTGAAATGCATTTTCAAGGTCAAATCAGGGTCAAGTTTTTTTTTTAATGGAAACATATATTTTTTGTGTCAAATTCGTCCAGTCAAGGCAACTTCCTTCACATGCCAACCACTCAAGAGTCTAATTGAGACTTGAAATTGATCTGTAGATTGGACTTGACCCGACTATGACTAGGCCTTGACCCGACCTTCACCAGACTTGACCCTGATCTTGGCATGGTCAAGCCAAGGTCACATAAAGGTCAAAGCTGGAAAGTGTCTTCTAGCGAGAAATTAAAGCATTTACGAAAAAAATGTTTCATATAAAAGATACGTATTTATTATAGGGGAATTCGAATATGATATTAAAAATATATGGTTCCATTAAAAAAAAAACTTAAGTTGACCTTGATTTGACCTTGAAAATGTATTTCAAGGTCAACGGCAAGGTCATTTTTGGATGGCCCCCTTCGAGTCCTAGAACTTTTGTCTGACCCATTTCTAGCTCTCGCTAAATTGCATATCTAAAGAGATATCAGGGGTGGTACATTAAAATGGGACACCCAGTACAATTATTTTTTGTTTAACATTTAGCTAACGTGGTTTTCAGAAATATGAGTGCGAAGAGTTAATAAATGAGAAAACATATTAGGTAATTTTCTTAAAAATGGATATTATTAACTTTCATTTATTTTATTTATTTATTATTATTTTAACATTTTATTTTGCTTGTGTTACCCCCTTGCGTCGCTCGTCTTTCCAAGCAACAAATATACTGTAGTTTTAGTGTAGTGTTCGAATTTTAGAATCACACTGGTATAATGGAAGAATAATTTATTATTAAAATCCCGAAAGACGAGGACGTAAGGTGTGCAAGTACTACGAAGCGAAGACATCTCTCCAAGGATATAAAGAAATAGTTTTAAATGTCAACGTTGCTAAGCACACTAATTATAATATCTTTTATACTCTTAATGGTAATTTTAAGTAATTGATCTTTCTATACAGATATTTGAATGACAGAATTGCCAAGCAGTTGAACAAACGGAACTTCGAGGTTTTTCCTTATAGTTACATAGATTCGTTAGAAACGTTGAATGAAAAATTACCTTCCATTGGCTTATTTGTTTGATCTAGTTAACTGAGAATCAAGCTTTCAAGAAGAACATAACCGAGCTCAAGATATTTATAATTGTATTCCGTTGTAGATAAGGTTATTATTAATTTAGAGGAAAATGATGGTTCACATGTAGAGGGCACAGGACAAGAGGGCAAGGAAAATCTACGGGAAATCCCATCTTTATCACGAAAATATTAAAGGGCAAGGAAAATGGTTAAGGGCGAGGGAATACGCAAATTACGGGAAATGCCATCTTGGGATTTGAACTTGAACCGTTCCTACTTATACACTTTCTACCTACCTGTCTTAAGCCGACGTCGAAATTTCTTATTTGACCTTCGATTAAAAAGTCGAAAGTTCGCCCGCCGCATGCAGACATTATTAATATTGATAATAATGGTGATCTATAGTACCTACCTGCAGTGGTAATATGTTGCATACATATATTTATGCATTATGTTAGGCTGGGTATTGTTTACATATTTAGTATTTCTATTTGGATTCTTTGCTTTTAATGAAAGATATTGTAGCTGCTGCACAACTTACTAAATATTAATTGCATTTGGCTATTTGCTTTACTGGACACAAATATCATTGAAATTAAACATTTCCAAAAAACGTGTCATTTCAAACGTGACGACCTACTTTACTAAACATATCCTCTAACAAGGTAGAGCTCTGTAACTACGGAATTCTCGTCCATTATATCTTACAATACTTCCAATTCGAGTCGATTCACCTTTTCGTTATTTTCCTCTTCCAGATCTTGCATAAAGGGAAGCTCATCTCCGTGTTCTCCTCGTCGAAGTACTGCGGAGGCAAGAACGACGCCGCTTGCATAATGGCGGATCAGGGGAAGCTTCGTGTAATAAGACTGGAAACAACTTAAAAGCAACGCAAGTACGATTTTTTTTCCCTCTTTTATTTTCATTCATATATATATACATCTATGTGACGAAATAAATATAAAAGTCTCAAAAACGTAACAGCAACATCTTGATTTTTGTTTCCATATGTAATACTGAAGGTATGTTAAAACACATCGATATGTCACATTCACTCGCCTAAATAGTAAATTTTTACATTTTTAGATTGTTTTATTGTTCCAAAGTGGAGAACTACGCATGGGTCACTAAAGAGGATCTATCAGTTAAATTTCATCAACAAAAATTCACCGCAGAACTCCAAAATTGAATGCTCGAAGATATGTTTTCGAAACGTGCAGGTATCGTAACCAACGCGCTCCTAAAGAACCACAGTAATTGAGAACATGGATTGATGTAATATATTGTTGAAAAAGTCGGAGTTTACATTATTTGTCATTTACTTTCTCTATTTGGTTCCGATAATGTTAAAACTATTATAAAAATGCCTATACAAAAATCACTAGCTCATATACAGTACACTTTTTTCTTCCCTTGTTCGATAATATGGTTCCCATTAAATATAATTTGTTCTGTCTACCTTATAATTACGTTAAACTTCTATTGTCTAAACACTATTGATTAAGACACAAATTTTATTTTGTTGATATGGGGAAAAACTTGTCGTCGAAATGTAAAATATGACCGATAACAAGGTGTTACGGAACTGGTAACAATCAGATTGTCAGACATACGATCAAAAGGAAACGGCTTGTTATTGTTAAGACGCTAACAAACTTAGTGTGATGTTCCCCGGTATTACGATATGTAACATAACCTCCAAATCTGACGGTTGAAATGTCAGATTTAGCGAAACCTGTTTTTAAGGTCATGTTTTCCTTCTGATCGTATGGTTGTAATTCGGTGATTATATCGCGAGAGATGTCAAAGGTATGATTCATTGATTATCTTGCTTCGTTTGATATTAGCGTCCAAATTGTATGAAAGACGAAATCTCATAGAACAGGTTGTATTACACAAAAGATTTCAGTTTCTAGAAGAATCTCACAAAGATCACAACTAGCATTACTCACTTAAATCTTCCAGAAGGATAATATAAGATGAAATGTGTTGGAAGGCTTCTAGATTTCATTGCGAATTTAAAGTTGTACCTAGAATTCTAGATTCATTCTAACAGTAAAAGGGTCGCATAACAACTACATCACCTAATTTACCAACTTAAATGTTCTGTAGTAATATTGTAACTTGCGGTGTGTCGAAAAGAATATAGATTTTAATCTGTGTTCAACTTTAAAACTTCACCCAACAATTTTGTGTTCAATGAGTTTCTAGATGAATTTCACAAAGATCACAAATAGCTTTACTCACTCAAACCTTGTAGAAGAGTAATATGAGTTCAAAAGTGTTTAAAAGCTTCTAGATTTCATTGCGTATTTAAATTTATATCTCCAATTAAGAGTTCTAGATTCGATCGACTTCTAGGAAGATCTCACAAAATCTACTTTATTAAATTTACCCACTTAAACTTTCTGTAGTAGTAATTTCATTTTAACCTGTTAATTGTCAAGTTGAAAAGTACTTTAATCTGTATTAAAATAGAAATCTTCAGACAACAATTTCGTATTTGATGAGTTTCTAGAAGAATTCAAAAAAGACCACAAACAGCTTTACTCACTTAAATCCTCTAGGAAGATAATTTAGTTCATATGTATTTGAAGGCTCTAGAATTCACCGTGTATTTAAATTTATGTCTCCAACAACTCATTATAGATTAGATCGAATTCTAGAAGTATCTCTTTTACTCACTTAAACCTCCTGCAGTGATATTGTAACTTTTGGAATTTTAAAAAACAGCTAGATTTGAATGTTACATTAAATTTAATCCTTGAACCCAAAATTCTTCTGTACTCAACTAGCTTCTAGAAGATTCTTACATATTATTGCGAAATTATGTGAGTACAAAAGTGTTTAAAAGCTTCTAGATTTCATTGTGTATTTTTTCGTATTTGATGAGTTTCTAGAAGAATTCAAAAAAGACCACAAACAGCTTTACTCACTTAAATCTTCTTGAAAGGTAAATTAGTGCAATATGTATTTGGAGGCCTCTAGATTTCACCGTGTATTTAAATTTATGTCTCCAACAACTTATTATAGATTATATCGAATTCTAGAAGTAGGTGTTTCATTTATTCACTTACTTTTACTTTATTCACTTAAACCTCCTGCTGTAATATTGTAACTTTCGGAATTTTAAAAACATCTAGATTTTAATGTTAAATTATATGTAATCCTTCATCCCAAAATTCATCTGTTCTAAACTAGTTTCTAGAAGAATCTTACATATTATTGGGAAATTATGTGAGTACAAAAGTGTTTAAAAGCTTCTAGATTTCATTGTGTATTTTTTCGTATTTGATGAGTTTCTAGAAAAATTCAAAAAAGACCACAAACAGCTTTACTCACTTAAATCTTCTAGAAAGGTAAATTAGTGCATTATGTATTTGGAGGTCTTTAGATTTCACCGTGTATTTAAATTTATGTCTCCAACAGCTTTTTTTAGATTAGATCGAATTCTAGAAGTAGGTGTTTCATTTATTCACTTACTTTTACTTAATTCACTTAAACCTCTTGCAGTAATATTGTAACTTCCGGAATTTTAAAAAAACATCTAGATTTTAATGTTAAATTATATGTAATCCTTCGACCAAAAATTATCCTGTTCTCAACTAGCTTCTAGAAGAATCTTATATATTGTTGCGAAATTATGTGCGTATAAAAGCGTTTAAAAGCTTTTAGATTTCATTGTATATTTATTCGTATTTGATGAGTTTCTAGAAGAATTCAAAAACGACCACAAACATCTTTACTCACTTAAATCTTCTAGAAAGTTAAATTAGTTCACATGTATTTGGAGGCCTCTAGATTTCACCGTGTATTTAAATTTATGTCTCCAACAACTTATTATAGATTAGATCGAATTCTAGAAGTAGGTGTTTCATTTATTCATTTACTTTTACTTTATTCACTTAAACCTCCTGCTGTAATATTGTAACTTTCGGAATCTTAAAAACATCTAGATTTTAATGTTAAATTATATGTAATCCTTCATCCCAAAATTCATCTGTACTAAACTAGCTTCTAGAAGAATCTTACATATTATTGGGAAATTATGTGCGTACAAAAGTGTTTAAAAGCTTCTAGATTTCATTTTGTATTTTTTCGTATTTGATGAGTTTCTAGAAGAATTCTAAAAGGACCACAAACAGCTTTACCCACTTATATCTTCTAGAAAGATAAATTAGTTCACATGTATTTGCAGGCCTCTAGATTTCACCGTGTATTTAAATTTATGTCTCCAACAACTTATTATAGATTAGATCGAATTCTAGAAGTAGGTATCTCATTTATTGGCTTACTTTTACTTTATTCACGTAAACCTCCTGCAGTAATATTGTAACTCTTGGAGTTTTAAAAAACATCTAGATTTTAATGTTAAATTAAATTTAATTCTTCGACCAAAAATTCATCTGTACTCAACTAGCTTCTAGAAGAATCTTACATATTATTGCGAAATTATATGCGTACAAAAGCGTTTAAAAGCTTCTAGATTTCATTGTGTATTTTGCAGTATTTGATGAGTTTCTAGAAGAATTCAAAAAAGACCACAAACAGCTTTACTCACTTAAATCTTCTAGAAAGATAAATTAGTTCATATGTATTTGGAGGCCTCTAGATTTCACCCTGTATTTAAATTTATGTCTCCAACAACTTATTATAGATTAGATCGAATTCTAGAAGTAGGTATTTCATTTATTCGCTTACTTTTACTTTATTCACTTAAACCTCCTGCTGTAATATTGTAACTTTCGGTTTTTTAAAACATCTAGATTTTAATGTTAAATTATATGTAATCCTTCATCCCAAAATTCATCTGTACTAAACTAGCTTCTAGAAAAATCTTACATATTATTGGGAAATTATGTGCGTACAAAAGTGTTTAAAAGCTTCTAGATTTCATTTTGTATTTTTTCGTATTTGATGAGTTTCTAGAAGAATTCACAAAAGACCACAAACAGCTTTACTCACTTAAATCTTCTAGAAAGATAAATTAGTTCATATGTATTTGGAGGCCTCTAGATTTCACCGTGTATTTAAATTTATGTCTTTAACAACTTATTATAGATTAGATCGAATTCTAGAAGTAGGTGTTTCATTTATTCACTTACTTTTACTTTATTCACTTAAACCTCCTGCTGTAATATTGTAACTTTCGGAATTTTAAAAACATCTAGATTTTAATGTTAAATTATATGTAATCCTTCATCCCAAAATTCATCTATACTAAACTAGCTTGTAGAAGAATCTTACATATTATTGGGAAATTATGTGAGTACAAAAGTGTTTAAAAGCTTCTAGATTTCATTGTGTATTTTGTCGTATTTGATGAGTTTCTAGAAGAATTCAAAAAAGACCACAAACAGCTTTACTCACTTAAATCTTCTAGAAACATAAATTAGTTCACATGTATTTGTAGGCCTCTAGATTTCACCGTGTATTTAAATTTATGTCTCCAACAACTTATTATAGATTAGATCGCATTCTAGAAGTAGGTATCTCATTTATTCGCTTACTTTTACTTTATTCACTTAAACCTCCTGCTGTAATATTGTAACTATCGGAATTTTAAAAAACATCTAGATTTTAATGTAAAATTATATGTAATCCTTCATCCCAAAATTCATCTGTACTCAACTAGCTTCTAGAAGAATCTTACAAATTATTGCGAAATTATCTGCGTAAAAAAGTGTTTAAAAGCTTCTAGATTTCATTGTGTATTTTTTCGTATTTGATGAGTTTCTAGAAGAATTCTAAAAGGATCACAAACATCTTTACTCACTTAAATCTTCTAGAAAGATAAATTAGTTCACATGTATTTGAATGCCTCTAGATTTTACCGTGTATTTAAATTTATGTCTCCAACAACTTATTATAGATTAGATCGAATTCTAGAAGTAGGTATCTCATTTATTCGCTTACTTTTACTTTATTCACTTAAACCTCCTGCAGTAATATTGTAACTTTTGGAATTTTAAAAAAAACGTCTAGATTTTAATGTTAGATTAAATTTAATTCTTCAACCAAAAATTCTTCTGTACTCAACTAGCTTCTAGAAGAATCTTATATATTATTGCGAAATTATGTGCGTACAAAAGCGTTTAAAAGCTTCTAGATTTCATTGTGTATTTTTTCGTATTTGATGAGTTTCTAGAATAATTCTAAAAGGACCACAAACAGCTTTACTCACTTAAATCTTCTAGAAAGATAAATTAGTTCACATGTATTTGAATGCCTCTAGATTTTACCATCTATTTAAATTTATGCCTCCAATAACTTATTCTAGATTAGATCGAAATCTAGAAGTATCTCATTACCCACTTACTTTTACTTTACTCACTTGAACGTTCTACAGTAAAATTGTAACTCGTGGAGTGTTAAAAAACATCTAGATTTTAATGTGAACTTGAATTATTCAACCAAAAATTCTGTGCTCAACTAGTTTCTAGAAGAATCTTGCAAAGATTCAAAAACAAAGATCAAAATCTAACTTAAACCTTCCAGGAGGATAATGTGCGTACAAAGTGTTTAAAAGCTTCTAGATTTCATTGTGGATCCATATTTAAAGCTCCAATCAGATATTTAAGATTTAATAGAATTCTAGAAGTATATCACAAAATCTGCGTTACTAAATTTACCCACTTAAACCTTCTGTAGTAATAATTTCATTTCCAAGCTGTAAACTCTCAAGTTGAAAAGCACCCAGATTTTAATTTGTATTAAAATAACAATCTTCTAACAAAAATTTCGTATTTGATGAGTTTCTAGAAGAACTCAAAAAAGACCACTCACTCAAGCTCAAGACCACTCAAGCTATATTCACTTAAACCTTTGAGAAAGATAATATAAGTTCAAATGTGTTTGAAGGCTCCTAGATTTCACCGTATATTTAAATCCATGCCTCTAATAACTTATTCTAGATTAGGTCGAATTCTAGAAATATCTCATTTTCTCACTTAATTTTACTTTGCTCACTTGAACCTCATGCAGAAATATTATAACTTGTGGAGTGTTAAAAAACATCTAGACTTTAATGTGAACTTAAATTTAATTCTGTGTTTAACTAGTTTCTAGACTTCTAGAGGAATCTTGCAAGGATCACAATTAACTTTACTCACTTAAATAAACCTTGAATCAAGAATATAAGATTAAATACAATTCTAGAACGGTCTCGCAAAATCTAAGTTACCTGATTTACTCACTTAGGCCATTTTAATAATACCTATAATATATAATAAAACTAATATGTAATATTATGAGTTCGGGATGGTTGAAAAAAATCTGGATTCAACTTGTATTAAAATTGGATTATTTCACAAGAAACTCAATAGTCATTCAGCTTCTAGAAGTTCTGACAAAGATCACAATTAGCCTTACTTAAATCTTCTAGAATCATAGCAGGTATGGGTCCAAGTGAGTGAAGTTCAATGAAACAAACTTTTCAATATAGATTTGAAACCTCCAATCAAATTACGCGACAGAAAAATCTAGAGATTCTTCTAGAAGTCTCCTTTAGATTCTCTCACAATAACCTCAAATCACCTAGAAAGTCGTGGAGTTCAGAATCCTAGATTGAAAATCTAAAGGTTTGATACACTCCAAACTTATGTATCTAGATTGAAGTTAATTGTAAGTTTTGTGAGATTCTTCTATAAACCAACTGATTCTAGAATTTTTGATTAGGGTATAAATTTGAGCACATTAAAATCTAGTAGCTTTTAGAAACTTTAGAAGGATTACTGTTAAAGTTTTATGGAATAGCAGACTTGGTGGGATCCATCTATAATTTAAAGAATTAAAAATTTCAAAAATGACTTCCAACTACAAGTCTAGACTGTATAAGTAAGAAATCTCTTAGTACTGGATGTTCCTGAAGGATCTTAGACCTAGAATTCTAGATGGTAGGTGTAAAGTAATTGAAATCTATGCTTACGGCCAGTCTAGAATTCCACATTGGAAAATTACCTTTAAGCTTTAAATAGAGATTTTATGAACTCTAATCAATGGTTTTTTAAGGTAAAATGGATATAGAAATTAATGTAGCTGTTTGCAATTAAATAGAAGTTTAAGAAAATTTCATCTTATTTTATACAGGGTGTTCCAAATATTACAGATTGATTCGCAACTTGGTTGGTGTTATTGGATTTTACTGTTTCATTACTCACTCTTACTCACTCTTTCATTACTCACATCACTCTTTCACAGTCTGATTACACTTTTAGCATAGTTGCCAGACATCTTAGTAAACTTAAGATTTGTTGAAATTTGTATACCACTAAGAATTCTCATTGCATTTCTGATCAAATTTTGGAAAATTCGACATCTCTCTCGATATATTTCACACACTGCAACGATCCTATAAACTAATTTTCAAACAGACGTTCCACAGCTCCGATTTCGATCTCTTCACGTCAATAACGTATAATATGTATATTTTAATCGTTAAGTGAATAATGGCGGAATTAAAAGGTAACGGCCAGGAAAACTGAACGAGTACATCGCATAAATATTAAAATAAATCTTGGGTCTGCTGACGTCCCGGGCTCCTGTAATCGTTAATCTCGTCATCGACAGGTGCACACTGGTTGGGGGAACACGTGACCTTCGCTCCGGGACCGCAGATGCACTCCAGGCAGTTCCCTGTGTCGTGAGGTAATTTGTCCCCTATTTGATATTCCTTACCTGTGGGAAATTTACGAAACGGAAAAGTTGATCGTTAGAGTTCAAAGTTCTGAGCGAGTTCTAAAGTGGGGGGAGGTGATAATACATGGAGGATGGAGGAGTTTTCAGTTTCTTCCATCGTCTATATAAGCCCGTTTCGTTGGGTGGGTTTACTTGTCATTAAAACATTTGTTCTCTTGAAATCTCTGTGCGAGAGTTCTGTGCCAAGAATTCCCCAACCGTAGTACGTATTCCATTCTATCCAAGCAGGATGTTCTATATAACAGTTGAGGTTCGTTTTATCGGACACTGAATTTTGACGTTTCTCTGATTTTATTACTACATACTTTGAATAACTAGCCCGAAAATACCAATTATTAATTTAAGGGATGATTCGATGAAATGATACGGTATGATATGTCAAATGATATGATACGATTAAGTGAGCCAAAATCAGGCCCGCCGTGATTTTTTGATGTTTTGTTTTCAATAATCTACAGTGGTCAAAATCACACTAGAAAATTCAAAAAAATGTCTTTTCTAAACTATTTTATTGTAAAAATAAATGGAAAGTTTCATTTAGATATCTCTTTTTATTCATAAAAAAATGCATTGAATTTTTTTTTATTTTTCTTTTAGGGTGTATTGTCTCCTTAATTCGAGTCCATAAGGTGACCGTGAATTGAACGCGAAATAGCACAGATATCCGCGAAAATCTTAAGCAAGGTTATTAACATATAAAATAAATGCGGCACTGGCTCTTTAAAGTGTAGTTAATTTGGATTTTGATTCGCTTTTAGTCTACATTTTTCCCTAGTGTGTCCTAGTGTCCCTAGTGTGTCCAATTATATTCTCTCACTTAGTTTAGGTTTGCAATTATTAAAACTGCATAACGCCTCCTGTAATTTATTGGGCGGTAAGATAAGTAAATATTTTTGTACCGTTTGGTTACAACCCATAAACGCGCATCACTAAGTGCCCCCTCAGGCCTTAGGCGTGACAATACGGTGTCCTCATAAGCTTCGTACCTCTCCGGTAGCTCGAAATAAAACCTTCATAACTTTTTCAATTTTGAGAGACAAATTTTTTAAAAATGGCAAATTCAAGGACATGAAAATTCCTTTCAATCCCTTCCTTTAAAATTTGAAAATAGTGAAAATTACCCGAAATACTTGAATTTATATATAAATGTCTAATTTGCAAATTTCAAAAATTGCTGTAAAACAGTGCAAAATTAAAAAAAAAATGGGTTTTGACACTCTTACATGGTAAAGGTGTTCTCCATTTACATGCTCATAAATTTTCAAGTATTTTTATTCAATACTTCAGGTTTGGCATTCAATTGAAATTTTCAGTTTTTTTTTAAGCAACAAATTAAGTGTTGCTCTCCTTTTGCACCGACCACTACAGCTTTAAGGGAGCTTCAAATACTACAAAAAAATCTTCTTCTTCACGAAGTTTCGACTGGATTGCAGTGAATTTGGATCCTTAAAGTATTAATCGAAAATTATAACAATTTAGCGAGAAATGGTCATTTTCCGAGTAAATTTGGAAACTATGGAATTCGCATAACATCAGTCTTATAGAGAATTTAATTCTGAACAACTTTTGTCAAGGAGATTTTTTTCTGAAACCTAAAGGAACGAAGTTACAGCCGGAAAACAAAAAAAAAACTTCAATTTTTTTCACCTTAATTGTTAATAACAATTTATCGACAACTTTTTATGCATGTGCACATGGATATATTTATTGTATATATTATTTAGAACAGCGTCAAGGTATTGGAAATACCTTTCAATCCCCATTTTTTTGTAATTTGAAAATATTGAAAATTGTCCGAAATTTATTTATAAATGTCTAATTTGCAAATTTCAAAAATTGCTGTAAAACAGTGCAAAATTACAAAAAATGTGTTTTGACACTCTTACATGGTAAAGGTGTTCTCCATTTACATGCTCATAAATTTTCAAGTATTTTTATTCAATACTTCAGGTTTGGCATTCAATTGAAATTTTCAGTTTTTTTTTAAGCAACAAATTAAGTGTTGCTCTCCTTTTGCACCGACCACTACAGCTTTAAGGGGGCTTCAAATACTACAAAAAAATCTTCTTCTTCACGAAGTTTCGACTGGATTGCAGTGAATTTGGATTCTTAAAATATTAACCGAAAATTGTCCCAATTTAGCGAGAAAAGGTCATTTTCCGAAAAAAAATTGGAAATTTTGGAATTCGCCTCACACAATTCTTATAGAGAATTTAATTTTGAATAACTTTTGCGAAGAAATATTTTTTTCTGAAACCTAAAGGAACGAAGTTACAGCCGGAAAAAAAAGCTTTTTTTCTTAATTGTTAATAACAATTTTTCCATAACTTTTTATGCATGTGCACATAGATGTGTTTATTGTATGTATTATTTAGAACAGATTCCTGCAAAAAACAGGTCTCTTCCGAATGTTGCAAAAAAAATGCTAAATTTGAGCTAATTTGCTCCGACTATAATGTCGTCGTCGTGACTAACATTTTATGTTGGTCGTTTACAGAAAACTATTTCTACGTTTCATGTCAGCTGTCAGAAGGATTCCAATATGGCGGAAGTAGGAAAATGTATCGTTTTAAATCGTTTTTCCGTTTATTTCCTCACATTTCCTCACATTTTCCTCACAAAGTTACCAACCTTAACAAAACCGTTCTTTTTTTTTTGTTGCAAAAGCTACAGATTTTCTAAAGTCAATATTACTTTTCGCAATGTCCTCTTTCACTAAGAAAAAATTGGTCAAAATTGTCCGTGTCCGATAAGACGAACCTTCACCCCAGACAACTCCTCAGCTCCCCTCGAGAGTTTCCCTTACCCATGACGACGCACTCTTTCGGCTCTTTCGACGTGCTGAACTCGTCGGCCTCGCTCGACGTCCCGACGTCGATTTCGACGGTGGAAGATGACGCGTCGGTCGGGGCATCCGTCGACGCAGATTCGTCGGTCGCGGAAGGCGGAGGTGTGGAAGACGTCTGCGCGGCGGTGGCGTTCTTGGCTGCGCCCTTGTGCTTATTGGCGACGAGCTGCGGGTTAGCGGGGACGCTGACTGAAATTTAGTCGGTATTAGCTACGTCACTAGGGGGGGCAGGTGAGATATTTAGTAGAGTCCATTCAGTTTAAGAAGAACCGTGGCCTTGAGTTGCATGCAGGCCGCATCTCCATCACGAACTCGCGAGATCGCCATCTGGACAGTAGCGGTCTCTATAGTAATCAATTATGCACGATTTACATGAAACTATGGAAATCGAACATAGCCGACGGAGTATGTCTCTCCGTGAAACTCAAGGCCACGGTTCTTCTCAAACTGAATGGACCCTACACTTACTGCAAGGGGAGAACGGGCCCCTGTCCCTGCAGGGGCCCTCCATCGTGGGCGGACAGTCCTGCCACCAGCAGAACATCTCGCCGTCTAAGCACAGGCAGAACTCGCAGGGGTCTTTGCGGTAGATCTGGCGAGGAACGAGTAAGGTTAGAAATAATAAGCAATGGTATGCACAGTAAATATTCAGATAACTTTATAAATAACAGTGTGCTGTAGCCGTCGCCGCCGAAGGAAGTGGAACAGTGGAAGGGAGATATATGTGTCATGTCACTCTCGCATTGCTCACATTGGTTGTGTGGTGCCGGTCTCTCTTTCACTCGGGCGCTGTAGTGGAAGAGAGATAGATGCGTCGCAAAGAAAGCGCTAAGGTCGATCTCTGTCTATTGTTCTCGCTCTCACTCTCGCTCGCACGCATGGGTCTGGCGTAAGGTTACTATGTTTTCTGGGACGTGTAGGTAGCCCGCACACCGATTTATAAGACGTATATCACGTCAATAATATTTTAATATCAAAGGGTTTGTATCGACAAGGGGAAAGATGGAAAATTTGACTCTCCAATCGCAGACAATTTAACACCTGCGTGTACCCCAAGCGCGCTTCATTTTATGACGTAGAGTCAATATTAGTTAGCGATAATGACGACGTTACGATCACAATATAATGTGTTATTGTTACACTGTTATACTTGTTACGTGTTATACTGAAATTATTTGAGAAACAGAAATTATATTTCCTTTTTCTACACATTAAATATGAATCTCCATATTTGTTTGAGATTTAAATAGATATTTATAACATGCTTTTAACGTGTTTTACTCGTCAAAAAATAAAGCCCACAATTTATATTTCCCGGTGCCGGTAACGTAAATGATTCTTACATGCTTAGATACAAAACATGAAAATGGTACATAACATTCGTGTATTATTTTTCCTTGACGACGGAATGTAAATACTGCCATTTACACTTCTAGGAAAATAAAATGAGTAAATCCTAGTTATTTAAGTAACAAGGAATTTTTTTCCATATGTAACCTTTGGGGAATTTCATCCCCCGATTTTCGACTTGAAACTGTTTCAAAGGGATACTTTATGTTAAATGGATATTTTCAGATAAAAATTTTCAGTGAAAAAATTAGTTTAGGCGGTTAAAATTTTTTTTTCTCGATTTTTAGTAAATGTACTCCATGTATCAACCCCCAACAACAGCTAGGGTGGTAAATCGCATCGAATACATTTATTTAGTACTAAACAATCTCTCCGAGAACGGTTTTTTGGCTATCTTCACACCCGTTCTATTTCGGACATTTCCGTAGCAAAACAATTGTGTCGTTTACGTTTGAATCATCGCCGCTTATCGGCACAATTACGTTAAGCAACTTATCTCTCGCTCCGAACCTTAATTACCGTCAGTTTAACATATCGTTCGATCAAGAACGGACGTATCGGTCTCCCCGCTCATGCGAGTGTGTGAGTTTTGTAAGTTGTGGCGTGAGTTCTGTGAGTTAGTGAGTTGTGACGTCTCGTTGCACTTGAGCATTTTTTGAGTGATATAACTTCTACTCTGAGGAATACGGGGGCGAAAAGGGCGAACTAAGAGGAGCTGGAAAATCGCGAATAGGTGGCAAGTAATAGAGGATAAACATATTTTCAAGTTTTTTTACATTTAATATAAACTGACGTTGAAAATAAGATTTTAGTAATTTTTAAACGCCTAATACCCAAAAATAAGTAACTTCAATCTAAACCCTAAAATCCAAAAATATAAAATAAATTTTAATAAATTTCTAAAATTAGTTTGTAAAGCGAAACTTATACAAGTAACATATTTATACAATAAAGGGACTCGTTTATTATTTTTAACTAAAAGCTAATAAAAAGTTATTCCTTCATTTAATAGAAATGGACATAACACACTTAGAAACTTTCAATAAGTATATTTGTAGATTTTTAGATATCAATGGATTCCTATATTTTGCAAACAATTTTTTTTATTAAAAACGTTTGCTTCTTAGGAACAAAATGAGGTACATGTACTTGTACAATAAGGTAAAAATAAAAATTCGACGAAAAATTATATTATATTACACACGTTTTTTAATTACCGGTACTTAAAATTTGTTTAACACTGCCATTTCTACTTTCTCATATGGGGTAACCATATAATATAGTAAGAGAAAGTATTGTAGTCGTACCGATTTTCGATTTTGAGATATTGGCATTTCTGGACGTTTTGAGTTCAAAAAACATGTTTTTGGAAAAATATGTTTGTATGTGTGTGTGTGTGTGTGTGTGTGTGTGTGTGTGTGTGTGTGTGTGTGTGTGTGTGTGTGTGTGTGTGCGTGTTAAATGGATATTTTCCGATAAAAATTAGTTTAGATGGTTAAAATATTTTTCCCTCGATTTTGTTTGTAAATGTACCCCATGTATCAACCCCCAACGACAGCTAGGGTGGTAAATCGTATCGCATATATTTATTTAGTAATAAACAATCTCTCCGAGAACGTTTTTTGGCTATCCTCACACCCGTACTATTTCGGTCATTTCGGTAACAAAACAATTGTGTCGTTTACATTTGAATCATCGCCGCTTATCAGCACAATTACGTTAAGCGATTTATCTCTCGCTCCGAACCTTAATCACCGTCAGTTTAACATAACTTTCGATCGAGAACGGACGTATCAGTCTCCCCGCTCATGCGAGTGTGTGAGTTTTCCTAGTTGTGACATGAGTTTTGTGGATTAGCATAGTGACGTTAATGGGCTCCCGAATGCCTTGAAGTTATAATTCTGGCGAGTGAATTGCGCACTTGAACGTTTTCTGAGTGACTTAACGTCTACCATGAGGAATTCGGGGGCGAAAAGGGCGAACTGAGAGGAGAGAACGCCCAGGAAAATCGCGAATAGATGGTAAGTATTAGAGGATAAACATATTTCCAAGTTTTTTCACATTTAATGAAAATTGACGTTGAATTTATGTTTTTAATAATTTCTAAACGCCTAATACCTAAAAATAAATAACCTAAATCTAAACCCTAAAATCCAAAAAATCTAAAATAATTTCTAATAAATTTCTAAAATTTGTTCGTGAAGGGAAAGTTATGCAAGTACATATTTAATAAATAAAGGAACTCGTTTATTATTTTTAACGAAATGCTAATAAAAAGTCATTGCTTCATTTAACAGAAATGGACATAACACACTTAGAAACTTACAATAAGTCTATTTTTAGATATCAACGTGCATATGTTTTACAGATTATTCTAAATTTTCGTTTTTTACAATTATAAACTGTCACTGTTGCGTCCTATTTACTGTAAACAGTTTTCTTAATAAAAACGTTTCCTTCTTAGGAACAAAATGAGATACATGTACTTGTAGGTACATAATAAGGTAAAATTAAATATTCGACTAAAAATTATATAGTATTACGCATGTTTTTTAATCTCAGGTAGTTTGGGTAAAATTTTTTTAACAGTGCCATTTTTGCTTTCTCATATACATAGTAAGAGAAAGTATTGTAATCGTACTGATTTTCGATTTTAAGATATTGACATTTCTGTTCGAAAAACATGTTTTTGAAAAAATGTCTGTATGTGTGTGTATGTAGCCAACCTTTTCTCAGAAACTATGAATATGGGAAAGTTGAAATTTTATATGTAGGCTGGGTCGCCCTAAAAACTCGAGACCACATAAATTTCTCAGAATCAGTTAAGGGCAAAGGGCATTTTACTCGTAATTTTTAAGTTTTTTCGGTTTTTTTGATTAAATCAAAACCTCCTCCAACGTTTTTTAAACTTAGTATTTTACTTTACTACTCAATCCTTATCGATTGCCATTATCGTTATCTTGGCTAAACTTCTGCGAAGGGTTTTCTACTTTTGTGATTTTTCAGTTTTTTTCGATTTTCTACAACAAGGTTATGCCGATTTGTACCAAATTTTAGATTTGAATTGACCTAACTAATAGCTACAACTTTTATTTGAAACATTTTTTTGTGAAACCTACTTAAAGGGTACTTATAAATATTTTCAATTTCTCAATTTTTTTAAAAAACTTTGAAAACCCCTATAAATTATTTGTTTTCAAATTCTTTCATTATTATTTATTAGGTACTAATTTCTTTCCTTATTATTTATTAATAATTTAATACTGTAAGTATTAAATTAATAGGCAGGTAGTTTGGATATATTTTTTAAATAATCATCACGATCCAAATAAATACTAAAATTTTTGTATTTTCCATTATTTTATGTGTTATAATAAAGCAAATGTTATAAGTGAAGTGCTGTTTTAAGCATCTAAGCGTAACTAAAAACCACAGAACGTTTATTTCTGCAGCGCATAAACTGCAAAATACACAATTTCTTTTTAAATAAAAATTATTACTATTTATTACATTTTAAGTACAGATGACCAATAATATTTTTCCTGCCAAAAGGGATTAATTTTTTAAGTCTCAGCACCATCATGATTGGGTTTGTTTGGGGGGCGTGTCAGTTAAACTAATTTCCCTATCAAACGCCAAGATACTTTTATAATTCAATAATATTTGATAGATTATCGTACAATTAATTATTTTAAATCATTTTGTCGTGTCAAAATTTACAATTTCAAGATTCAATATGTTTCAGATTTGTTAAAATTGAGTTGTCTGGATGTTCATACAGTTTCTTTAATTTGTATTTTCTTAATCGACTTGTACAATAAAAATTCAATTTTAGTAATCCAATCTCGAGTTAAAATGAATAAAAAATGCATCATAAAACTTACGTCATAAAATTATATTATAACACACAACCTTAAGAGAATTTTGGCCGTTTCTGGGACGGTCATTTACGATTCCGGAGTCGAGATGGGAAAAAAGTTTTCTTTAACAATTAGATCACGGGATGAATTCTTATTATCGTCGATAACGTCCCGGGGAATTCCAGGAGAGCGGAAAAGGATTGTAACAACGTTTTAAAAGTTTTCAAGAGATTTGGACCTTCCCGAGAGATTTATTAATCCTCGAGTTATTTTTTGGAGATTGAATTCTTGTGCGATAATAATTTTTCCGGTCGTGCGATGCTGTGAAACTTCCCCTGGAACAAATAAAAGTCCCTCTGTATATTTTGCAACTCGTAACAGTCTACGCCTTTTTACCTTCAAATTAATAGCGATCATCGGAATGCTCTCAAACGGAAACAACACAAAATCCAATTAATGAAAAACATTCAAACTGTGTACACATCAATTGCAAACGATGGAAACGTGTAAATTCGAATCATTCAATTCTGAATTGTAAAACAAGCCCAGGACTTATACATAAATGATGTAAATGTAATACTAAAGCAACATTTACTTTAAATAAAGTACCTAATTAAATACCTATCAAAACTTCTCATAAAGTTGTTTTGTTTCTTCAAACTCTCCACAAAGTCTAATTTAGCTGTGTTAATTAATTGAAACTGTTTATTCTCGTTAGGAAACAAATTTCCGGTTCCAAAGAGGTTTCAGCAGGTATGTTTCAAGGAAATCTTCTAGGTTTCGATGTATACAGGATGTCCGTTAAAAGGAGGTCAACCAGTTAACCATGTATTCTTTGAGAAAAAATAATATGACTTTTGAGATATCATTTTTCATTTTAGAACGTCATGTGCGATAGGCGCCAATAATTTGAATTTGATAATTTCTCGTTTTGTTTTAAGTAACTCTGGTATTTATTACGATTTTTGAATTGGTACAGCAATTCGTAACGTAACGAGCCACAATTTAAAAACAAAACAAAGTTTATATTGATCCCCTTGTATTTCTTCAGCGTTAGCGACTTCCAAGTTAGTTATTTAAGTAGAGAATACTTTTACAGTACTTTTTGTTTCTTATTAAATTTCAATAAAACGACTCGACTTTGATATAATTAGAAAAGTGTTGTTCTTTGATTGGTGGCTAAGGGCCTTAAGTCATATTTATAATTTTAATGTTACATGGATAAGGAAACATAATTTGTTTAATATTTGTTACTTTGTTCATGACCACATGAGAAATCACAAAAAAATTATATGCTGCAAACGACACTGTTTGAACTATGTCAATCAGAGAAACATATTACTTTCTGCTTATTCCTTTGTTTCAGTTAGTTTGTTCATGGCCTCATGAGAAATTATATGCTGCAAACGACACTGTTTGAACTATGTCAATCAGAGAAACATATTACTTTCTGCTTATTCCTTTGTTTCAGTTAGTTTGTTCATGGCCTCATGAGAAATCATATAATGTAAATACATTTAAAGAAAATTGGAATGGAGCAATGTTATGCTTATGGCTTAAATATAGGTGCTTCTTATTTTATTATTCTTTGTTGCAGTTACTTTGTTCAAGGCTTCATGAGAAATAATAGAATATTAGTGTGCCAGAAAGACAGTCTGACAAACCATTTTATTCCGCTTTGGTGCAATTACTTTGTTCATTGTCTCAAGAACTGACAGAAAGTAAACATGAAATGAAGAACATTGAATATAAACTGAATCAATAGTTTTGCCTGTAAAAGTGCATCAAATTTTGCATCTTTCTGTTACCGTTTCTTTGACCTTGGCTTCAAGTAGAGTCACAAAAAAACATTCTGAGGCTAATAACTTTACCTGAACTGATATCTCAAACTTGGTTATGTATCACATTTCGCTTATTTCTTCGTTGCTTTGTTGTTTTGTTCAAGGCCTCATGAGAAATTATAGCATATTAGTGTGCCAGAAAGACAGTGTGCCAAACCATCGTTTTCCGCTTTGGTGTAGTTACTTTGTTCATTGTTTCAAGAACTGATAGAAAGTGAACATTCTATGAAGAACATTGAATATAAACTGATTCTATAGTTTTGCCTGTAAAAATATATGAGTTCATCATATTTTGCATGTTTCTGTTTCTTTGATCATGGCTTCAAATAGAGTCACAAAAAACATTCTGACGCTAATAACTTTACTTGAACTGATATCTTAAACTTGAAAAAGTATCACATTTCGCTTATTTCTTTGTTGCTTTGTTACTTTATTCAAAGCCTCGTGAGAAATCGTAGAATATTAATGTGACAGAAAGACAGTGTGCCAAAACATCGTTTTCCGCTTCGATGCAGTTACTTTCTTCATTGTCTCAAGAACTGACAGAGAGTGAACATGCTATGAATAACATTGAATACGAACTGATTCAATAGTTTTGTCTGTAAAAATATATGACTTCATCATATCTTGCATATTTATGTTACAGTTTCGTTGATCTTGCCTTCAAGTAAAGTCACAAAAAACATTCTGACGCTACTAACTTTACTTGAACTGATATCTCAAACTTGGAAATGTATCACATTTCGCTTATTTCTTTGTTCTTTGTCTCAAGAACTCACAAAAGCGATCACCTGTAAAAAATTGTACCATTTAAAGTTCGTTGCTTGCGTTCTATTAAACGCAGGAACACATCACATTTATGCATCTTTGCTGCATTATTGCATCATGCATCTTTGTTGCATTTGGTGTGTTCATGGCCTTATGAGAAATCATGGAATTATAAATACGACGCAATGAATATGTATTCAAGCAATATATTTGCCTACGTCCAAATCATAAGTTTGCTTGCTTTCTTTGTTCACTGTTTCAAGAATTTTCAGGAAGTGAACATGCTGCAAAGAACAATGCACATAAACTTATTAAGAAAAGGAAGACAAATGGTATGCTGCACCTGAATCGACTGAAACGCAGTATATTTTTCTTATTTCTTTGTTGCAGTAAGATTGTTCATGGTCTCATAGGAAATCGAAGAATGATAGATAGTATGCTGAAAAAGAACATAAATTAAAGCAATGTTATGACCACGTCCACGTCCATGTAATTTCATCGATTTTAGGAAATTTTTGAAGATGCAAGAAATATTCCAAAAGAAATAACTGCTTCAAAATACATAGCTTAGAAGTCACTGGCGCACGTAATCAAATACAAAAGCAGTTCTTGTGTACTAAACCAATCATCCTATTTTGATTTTTTGACTAATTTCTCTGTATTTTGCTTTTCTCAAAATATACAACTTGATCTATTACAGCACTTTACCAAATTATGAATTTACATTGTATTAAATACTTGAGTTATTTACAACAAAATATATTTTCGAATTCAAAGTATGACACTGTGTATATCGAGCATAGAGGTCTAAATTGAAGATTATTATAACAAAAATCATAATAATTATTTACTCAATGAATTTACCATTGGAACAAGCATTTCGGATACTGTCTGCATTCAGGAGATATGTAACACATGTGAAAATGTACGTACAAAATAATTCCCAATATCCGAAATAGTGTATGAAGATGTAATTACTGACAAATCACCATAAGGTAGAGGTGGACTAAACAGTGAAGAAACATTTTGTATGTAAAAATTTGCAAAATCTACCTAAAATAAATATGAATGTTATTTGGATACTAGAACATTGAAATGGTTGCAGAGTAGAAGAGAAAATTGAAGAAAATTAAAGTGGAAATCAACATTCGTTACGGTAACTAAGTATATTTTACAAATAATTAAGTTGATCTGGTTTAATTTTAGTTGTGATATCTATGCAATTATGTCGTTGATAAGGGATTTGTAATCTGTTCACCCTCTGCTTAGAAATGCTTTTGAACTTTAAACAACATATAACAATTTTCCTTATTTCCTCGTTTCTATTAATTAGGATTTCCTGTTCCCGAATCGATTTTTTTCCCAATCCCCGCAAAGTCTCCATTCTGCGGTAAAAAGATCTCCGACACAAAAGGGTAGAAAATCCCTCCCTTTTATCTCCTCGACACTTTCATCCCCAATTAAAGTCCTAATTAGCCGGCGGGTATCTCCGAAAAACTTCTTATTTCGTCTTTTTCCTCCCCTCCAATCGATTATCGCGGTTTTTGTCATGCAAATATCACCCCCCCCTCGGGGGGGGGTAGACTTTCCTCGGGTAAATGAGGTGCACAAACAAATGGCTCGGCTAATCCAATAGGCACCCGACTATAACAAATCTCTTTTCGTATGAATATTCAAGAGGGACACGGGCATAGATAGTGCGAGGGAAAATAAGTTGCCGCTGCGGAATATATACACGTTACGTCGGGAAAAGTGCTTTGTTGTCGCGAGAACTATCGAGGGGGAAATATCGTAAACGTGAGCTACGCTGACATGCAATTTTTTCTCTTTTTGCTCCCTTACCGGGAGATATTGAAATTTATTATGAAGGAAAATTACGTAAGAAGTATGACTACGAGATTAGTTCCCTTTACCGATGGCAACATATCCTTTGATGCTGAGGTTAGAGAGAGAGAGAGAGAGAGAGACCTCTTTGGAATTTTCATTCGGAGCTAACTGGAATTTTAAGTATGAGTTAAATTTTAAAACAGTGCTCCAAACGTACCACTTCACAGTAACCGTATTAGAAATAATGGTGCATGCTCAACACCCAAAGAACCTAACCTAACCTGTCCTTTGATGGTGAGGTTAGAGAGAGACCTCTTTGGAATTTTCATTCGAAGCTAACTGGAATTTTAAGTATGACTTAAGTTTTAAAGTAGTGCTCGAAACCCAACACTTCATTAAATCTCACACTAACAGTAACCGTATTAGAAATAATGATGAATGCTCAACACCCAAAGAACCTAACCTAACCTGTCATTTGATGCTGAGGTTAGAGAGAGACCTCTTTGGATTTGTTATTAGAAACTAACTGAAAGTTTAATTGTGACTTGAATTTTAATGTAGTGCTCGAGACTTACCACCTTCTTCACTCCATTCAACCTTTCAAAGTTGTATTAAACCTCTTAAACCCCAACCTAACCTAACCTTTTCTAAATAATGGTGAATGCGCGGAATTTACTCGAAGTCGCTCATTGAGAATAGAATTTGTGCCGAAAATTACGTTTAATATAAATGAGCTAACGAGAATGTCCATCAAAGTAAATAAATATGCCAAAACTTGTAAAAACACCCCTTCCCCCCTTTTTCCCCGGTTGATACTGACGAAGCTAACGAGATTATCCCTCACCTCGAAATTAATGGCGTCCCTTCGATAATAGTAATTCGATTTGCCGCCTTAAAAAGTTACAAAACTTTTAAGGGTGGCTGGATGTGTTGTCTCTAGAAAAAATTACCTATCCCCTCCAGCTCTCGCCTCATTTCGAAAACAAAAAGCGCCCAATTACCGACTCCCCCGTTGGAATAACGAAGCAAAGCCACCCTCTCCCATTATCCTCTTCCGCAAAGAACACTAATTAATGCGAAGGATCCGCATTACGCGAACTTCTTAAATTCGTTACGACCGGACGCGACTGCGCCATTTCGCGATTATCCGCCATTATGCACAATTCAATATTTGTCACTTCGTTAAAATAAGAATAAATGTTGAACGTTAAACCCGAATAATGGTACGTGTGATGGATTTCGAGAGTCTTGAGGTTTAACTCGACAAGAAGTTATGTTTGATAGAAATAATTTCTTACCAATTTCATTTTAATTTCGGAACTTTGTAAATCTAACGTTCATTGTATGTACTATTATCCATTTATTTATTTGCCTTATTGATCAATAATTACCTTTTTATTTATTTATTTATTTATTTTATATACCTATATGCATCTTACTTATTTTGAATATTTTTATAGTAATTGTTGTATAACCCATTCCCTTAGTTTATTATTTCTCAATTCTCCAGATTTTTCAAGACCTTTAGCTCATTTGGTAAGTTGTTAAAAGTTTTAATTGATACATAATTAATAATTGTAACTATTTTGACCAATAGTCAATTTACATTTTGGTAATTCCATTGCTTTACATCTTGTTATGGTTGTACTTAATGTACTGGTTAATTAATCACAGGATATTTAAATGCATAGAAGTGTAAACCCAAATAATGACAAACGACAAATGGTACTTTGTTTTAAAATATTTTGAGACGTTTACTGAGCCTCAACACTTTATAATAAACAAGTTTAGAAGTGGTGGAACAATTGAACGAGTGTAGTTGCAATTTCTCATGATTTCCAAATTTCTAAATTTCTTCAACAAATTATAATTTGTACGCAAAAATCCAAATTTTGGTAAATTCACTAAAACGATGTATTCAAGTGTCTTTGGGAAATCTAGTGAGTCTCAGCTCACTAAATGAATGAGGTGACATTTCATGTAAAACTTGACATAACTTATTAGGTGTGGTTGCTAATTTGACAATTCATCCAATTTTTTAGCTTGTTTTTAATTACTTTGGTTGTTGTTTCCATTAACTTTAATATACTTGGTAATTTATTAAATATTTTACATGTTTAAAATATATGATTTCTTCTGCCAATTTCTTTACAAGTTTTAGGTAAATTAATACTGCCATATCTAGTCCTACTATTTTTCTTATTTCACTTACTACTACTTAACTATTTAATTTATATTACACACTGTTTATTTATCTTACGGCCGGGCTGGCCGACATCTGTCGACCAGTCTCCCGGCCACTGTGTACGTCTACCGTCGACTGACCCTGTATCGCACTCCGGCCGGCTATTTATTTAATCGCATGTGAGTTCCAGAAACTTCGAGGCATTCCTGTCCTTTCTGGAACCTTCTCGAATATTTTACGGTTTTCCACGAAATCCATCCGTTCGCCGAATTCCAGAAAGATCTCGTCTTAACTCGAAGACTCTGCGACTTCGGGGAAATCCATCAGTTCCCCGAATCTATCTTGTTAGGAATTTCTTTGAAGAGACTCATTCTGACGGGCGCTTATCTTTATGGCAGGCTATTTCGTTACACTATTATTAACATTATTATTAAAAACATGACAATAGGTAACACTTTCTTACATATTTCGATTGTATACACAATGTATCTTCGAATCCAGTTATTTTTGGAATATATTCCTCTTTCATCACGAGGCATATAAACTGACGGAAGAAAGTGAGCGTCGCAAACAGAAAATTCTTTGTTACTATCCATAGAAATATTACAAATTTTCTGCCATTTCTCTATAGTTTTACAGACAAAGCACTGTTATGAAATTTAGTGCTAGGAAATTTGGTGTTTAAGGAACTGAAATATTTGTTATTACAAGAGGGAAAGCGACAACCGAGTTTAGACTTTGGAGGTATTCACTGAAGTTTCAGTAAGATCTGCCAAAAGTAAAGTTATAGGTATCTATTCGAGCAAAATCATGTATGAGATAAACGAAATAATCCAAAAGCTATCTGCAACGACAGGACCAGATGTTGAGACGCTAAAATTGTTAAAGGCTCTTAAGTCCTAAATTTCCGTTGTCAATAAAAAGGATATGGGTCTGTTAAGTGGTCGGTTCCGAGAATCCTCAATTTGTACAATACCGCTATTAATATGAAATAAATTAAGTACTTTTACAGTTCAGCTTGTTGAGAATTTATGAGTCTCCTTGAAACTCTTGATTGCGCACTGTAACCGCCATAACGGTTCACATTCGCTGTTTTCCCCTCCTAAAAATAATTCACATCCGTCATAAAAAAGTCGGTTCCAATGCCTCGGTGTACAAATAAAAATCTCTCCACGATGCTACAGATACGAGGAAAGTGAAAGACTCGAAAAAAGCGCTTCGGTAGAAATGTTGATAAATGTTCCGGATGATAAAGAAAATCGCTTTCCTCTGCTTTAATTTGTGTTTATCGATCCGGAAAAGTGAACGTTCCGTCATCGAATAACAGCTGTCGCAGAAAAAGAACTATTCCCATAACTTCTCCCGCCCCGTCGTTCCCCCGTCTCCCCCGGGACCGTTTTGTTAATAATTGGGGAACGACGACAGAGCCCCGGAGGTTCGGAATAGTTTAATGTTAAATCCGCACATATTTTGCGAAATCGAGAGGTTCTCCGGAAGGGCCCCGCTCCCTGCCATCTTGGTAATTTTTCCGGAAAAAGGCTGACCCGTAGAACAATATGAGAGGAATAGATTGGAGAATCCAGCTGAATAATCTATTATTTTCTAATATCGCAACGGGTCGACGCGGGGAGGGGTGGCGGGATGCGGGGAGAGGAGCGCCTGATATTTCACCCCCGCGGAGATATATGATGGAATAATGTAATCGATTCCGGCGAAACGCTTATCGTGTGCGAGAAAAATAAAGGATTAAATCGTTTACTATCGGAGAAAAATGTTCGACGTAAACGGGACTGAGTGCGTCGGTAGGTACGTGAAGTGCCCGGACAGGTAACGCGATAGGTGATGAAATTGAAAAGTCACACTCATTTAAATTGTACAGAATCAGCGACAAGTATTATTACTCAAAATCAACTGAGATTACGAAACAGAAATCAAAAAAACGCTTAATTTAATGTGAGTCAATGCTAATATTTCCATTATCGTTTTTCAGGTTAGTCGTATTGTCGCCAACGACCTTGCAGAAATCCAGAACGAGGAAAAGTACCCTCGGCAAACCTCGTAAATGAATCTCTGAGGTGATGAGATTCCTGCACCTACTACCCCTCCATGCCCCCTGGGGACTTACGTAAGCATATATTTCCGCAATTCGTTAACTTTGCTTTTTATTCAACTAGTATATACATTACATTCACTTTGTCGCTCTTGATGATGGGCTCTATCTCTCCCCTAAATATGCCACCACTAGTCCCTATTTGTCAATAAATGTTGTTAAGTTTGTTTCATCATTTTCATCATTTCGTAAATGAATCTCTGAGGCGCTGAGATTCCTGCACCTACTACCCCTCCAGGCTCCCTGGGGACTTATGTAAGCTTACGTTTACGCCATTCGTTAACTTTGCCTTTTGTTCAATTATTATTTATCTTACTTTCACTTTGTCTTTGCCGCCCCTGATCATCAATAAATGTTGTTAAGTGTGTTTCATATTTCTTCTCCATTGGGGCTCTGGACCGTGACAATACATTGGGACATTTTATTGTGATTTACTAAAGAAACAATTAAGGAACCCTTCATTTAATTTAACTAGTCATGAAATCAGGGAAAGTTCAGTAGTTATTCAAATAAGAATGAAAATTAGTTTAATTACAGTTTCAATCTGGTTCAAAATTACTACATATAATCATTTATATAAGTTTCTGGCATTATTGCGATAATAACAAAAACGAGAGAACTACACTCTACAATATATCTACAACGAGGCACTATGCCTCATCTTCACAACCCTTTCGCAGGTTATACCATGTTTAGAACTATATTACCATACCACTTGTAACGTTATTTTTTTGAGAAGAGGCTTGAATCGACAACTGTAGCCAGATGAATAAAAATTATTCAGGATCCTTTGATATGCAACCGACTTAGCTCTTTACTTAGCAACTCAACTTAACTTCATATTCACACATTTTATGCAATTCACCTCCCCGGGAGCCAGAATAACATGTTGGCATAGCTCGTTTGCCCCTAAGGCCAACAGGAGTCAGGTAGCGAATAGAAATGTAACTTATAACCTCCAATAGGCCACATGTAACTGAACATCCGAAATAGGGCCGGTGTAGCAGGGCTGGTGTCGCAAGGGATAGGGTAGAGTTTGACAGAGAGACCGAACCCGAAGTCTCAGCCGTTCGACCGAGATAGGCAGAAGGCCCCGCTGACGCTTCCGTCGTCCCCGATCGAGTCGACCGATCTTCGATTGTAGACCATTGGCGGCGTAGCCAAGCACCCGTACAGGTCGGAATTTATTTAAAAAGTCAGGTTAGGGAAAATAGATCGTAGCATATAAGTTGGTTGCATATCCGAGAGTTGGGTATCGAATTTTGCTTTAGAAGCAGGTACTGGCTATTAAATTCATTCATTAGAGTTGCTTAAGTTTTATTCAACGAATCTAACCTCAACCTCTCTCTCGGGTTCGATTAAGCCTTCGTAAAGGTAAGTGATTCGTTTGATAGCTGTGAGACATTGATCGACACCCCTCAACAACTAGAGGGGCTTCGTGATACCAGTCAGGTCCGGGTTTTGTTTGTAGTTGTTGGCGCCCCTTTACAATTAAGTATCTGGTCGATGGTAGTTCATCCACGACCACTCACCGACGAGTTGAGCTAGTCGGGCCCCGTTATTAAGACCGTCTAACTTTTTGGTAACGTTGATAATTTAACGTTAATTAATTTTCTTGCAACTTTTCAGGAAACTCTATATACATAGTTCTTTCATTCTATGAATTTCCTTATAATATACCGCATTTTACACATATTTTTTATCCTAGGCCAATATAGTTGGCCCTTATAGTATCCAATGGAAAATGGAAATAATCGCCCCTTAGGGAGTTGGTAATGCAGTCACTAGATACTACACTTATTAAAAATTGCTCACATTGTTAGATATGAACTGTGATGTCTATTGGGGTGTTCTACAATACCCCAGTAGAAGAATCTGGAATCTAATTGCGAACTGAGCAGTGCTATAATATAGAATTCACCCAGGCCTGGAATATGTTTGGGCAGGATGGTGCTATACAACCTGGAAGTATATTAGGAACATATCATTAGCTTATTCTAAGGATAAAGCTTGTTATCGTAGCAAACCATTCTAGAAACTAGAGTTTGCTAGAATCTAGAAATCTTGTGTATCTGGAATATATCGACAATGGGGGGGGGGGGCAGTAATGCTATCTACAAAGGAGCTCAAATGCAACACATATTGGGATCGAGACATATTTTAAGGTGTAATCTGTGCCGAATTCTATAATACCATAGTGGGACTATCTAGAATTATAGAATATGCTAGAATATAGAATTCACTTTAACCTAAAATGTGCTAGCCAAAACAGAGCTTATAGAGTATATCAATCAGATATAGTACGCTTTAAGTACAACCTTGTTTTAAGGTTGAAATCCTCTCATTTTGTAGTATGCTAGTATCTAGATACTAGTGAAACGCAAGCAAAATCTGTACTTACTGATATTATTTCTTAGATGTTCCTCGGCCGACTAGCTCAACTAATAAACTACTCAGGTGTGGTCGAAAGGAAATATCAAAGTCAAATTATAGCTGTTTAATTGATTATGTCAAAAAACCAAAACAATAACTAATAAATTTTAAAATATTAATTCCAACAATTCTTATTCCAAAATCTCAGATTGAGTAGTCTACATATAGACTCCAAATTATAATAGACTTAATAGTTCGCAAAGAAGTAGAAATACAAAGTTACTAAAGTTTGTTACTAATTAATGGGGGGAAATCGATCGATTTAAGTTCACTGCTTAAAGGCCTTTAAGGCGGAAAATACCTGTCACTCAACGTGAATCACAACACTCGAAGAAGGCTCGATGATGGTCACCTGCGGCTGGAATCTGTCCGGATATGGGGCGGATCGCCCTGTAAGTTGGCGTTCTTGGCGGCTGGCTGGACGCAAGGCAAATCGCCCTGTGAGTTGGCGTTCTTGGCGGCTGGCTGGACGCAAGGCAGATCGCCCTGTACGTAGTCGCGCATGGCGGTTAGCTTAGCAATTACGCACTCCGAAAGGCACTTATAATCAATGCACTGACTTTGCACTGATTTTACTTCTACAGTGTACCCATCAAATTGGTAGGGTTCGTTTAGTAAAAGTTTGTCAACGGAGCGGTTTTACTAATTTGACCAGACCAATACAAAAACCAATTCACTAATACGAATCAAAATTTGAACTCACATTAACTAAACTCAAAATAACAGATCGGGGAAGGTGTTACCTTCCCCGATGCCCGAAGCCAAGACCTTTTCACTCTCTCCCCGAGCCCTAACTCTCCCACTTATTCACCCAAACTTCCCTCTCTCTCCTGAGGTCCAGCCTATCAACGTCCCGTAAAAATATCCTTGGAGCGTTATAATATCCCTCTCTCTTTACAAAACACATCACTCTCGATGCACGTGATAATCTCAACGGCTATTTGGATTCCAAGAAAGTTAATTATCAAAAGTCAACATTGCGAACCTCTTTAAAATTGTAAGTGGCGTCGCAAAGTCGAGACATCCAAAAGAATTGTTTACCAAGACGGTTAGAATCTGACTCCATACGAGTCGCTCAAATTTCGTTACCACGCAAGAGAAAATAATACCGTAACACTAGTTAACACTAGAATGTTCTAGAATCTACAGTTCATATGTGCTTGGATTGAGCTAAAATAAGAATATTCTAAATAAAGTCTAGAGGAGAGTTTTTATGCGACCAGAGGCGTGTATATTTATACATACTACAGTATGGTATATTATCTATAGTATACCATACTATACGTACACTATACTATTTATATTAATAATATTCCTATATATTTTGCCTTATTTTTGACACCCTGGAACGTGTTGTTCTTTTAACATCTGGTACAGTGTTGTTAAAATTTACATGATTATTTTTCAGGTTAGTAGTATTAGCGTCATTTGGGAACATTTTGGTAGTACTGCACTTACTATTCACAGCAAGAGTTTCTAGGTATTTTGGAAGAACTATGATAGTCTCCATGTACTGGATAAGTACAGTTCAGAACGTTAAAAATTACAACCGTTCCCTAAGTAAGTAGCCCAATTCCTCTTCTTAACAAATCGAGACGATTCCATGACACACACACACACACATTTAAAAACGCGCGCATGCGCACACATCAACTCGCAGGAAAGTTCAAAATTACTTTTCCCCGTCAAGAAGACCTACCCCTCCCTCCCATTCTCCCCTTCGTCTTCCACTCACGTCCGCACTAATTACTCTAATGAGTTCCTTCGGTGACAGTCTATTCGTCTTTTGCTTAGGTACGTCCCTCACATATTTTTTTAATTTTTCCGCCATTCTGACCAACACAAAAACACGTGTACGCTTACGTATGCACGCCTTGTCGAATCGAAATACTGAATACGGAATAATTGCGAGAGAGAGAAAAATAGTGTGCCTGGGAGAGTTTGAAGGAAGTTTAATACGAATTTTATTTCGGAGGAGACTATTTTCCGAGTGCATACTGTCACTATGTATATATTCTGTATCGTCTATGTGGATCGATAGAAGTGGGATCTCATTAGAAGGATGCGTTGTGCAAAATTAGAAATTTGGAATGTTGTGTCTAGGAATGATGAAATAAGTTTAATATACAGGGGTTTGACTGCCTTTATTTGAACAGGGGATAGTATTCACCAAAATAAACAAAAAACCTTATATAACAGGGGTCCCAAAACAAACCGTTTTCGAGAAAAATAAAAATTCAGTTTAATTAAAGAATATCAGATAATTTTGTACATGAAATGACCATAAGATGTATTCTTTTAATGTATTTATGTTTAATTTAAAAAACCATTTTTTTTCTATAAAGAATAAAAAAAATCTAATCAATACAACTCGATAAAGTGACTATGACGTGGTGTGGCAACACCGCGAATTTATCGCACGCGTCGCGAAACATTGCCCCGCATAGCTGTTTACATGTATACGGATTATTTCTTGTCGGTGTTGCCAAGTTGTGGTGAAATGCCTTGATAAAATAACTCGACTTTTCTCGAAAACGGTTGGTTTTAGGACCCCGGTTATAAAGGTTTTTTTGTTTGTTTTAATGAATACTATCACCTATTAAAATAAAGGCAGTCAAACCCCTAACGCCCTGTATATAAAATATTCGACTGTTGAGCTAAAGCACTGGAAACGCGACATAATGCTCCAAACTAATAAATGAGATAGTTCGTCAGTGGTGACGGTTAAGTTCGTAACAACAACCCTAGCTTCCCTGAGACCGAAGCTAGCTACCCTTAACCACTTGAACGTTTCTTTTATTCTCTTATTCCTTTGACGCTTTGTTCAAATTACCCCCTTCCCTCGACTACTTTTAGAGGAAGGATACGTCACAACCCAATCAGATTATTAAATCTTCAACTCCGCTTTCTCCGAAGGGTTTGACAAATATTTTGCAGCTTCATAAAGCCGAGTCAGAGTGAGTCAAAGGGTGAGTCAAGGGAGACAAGACGGCGGAGCATCCTTTGGCTTCCCTTTGAGCTTTCCAGACAGGACGAGGCGTATAAATCAGGCATCGTTAGAAAGCGATTAAATATTTTTTTCTTGGCGCTCTTTGAACCTCGATGGATTTGAAATAATTCGAAAATAATTACAATTATAAATAATTCGACTCGCATATCCAATTCAATCTGTCGTACTCCTCTCAAGACTTCTCACTCGAAAATCTCGCGTACCGTTGCGTTGGTATAACCCCTCTGGAATTTAAATAATTAAACGAACCGTTCCGTGGAAACGAATTTACGTCCTTCAACCTCACAAAACCGTTTTATTCCCGGCGTATATACGTACGAACGTACGTTTTCATAAATTATTAATTTTTTTTTTTCGGTTGCTCCATTAGAAAATATATGGGGGTATTTTGTATTTCGAAGTGGGAAGTCCGGTGAATAAAGTGAGCGCCCGGAACGGATGGGGATGTCGTGTGTGATGAGAGCGGAGGGTGAATCGATATTTCATATTTTATCGTCTCGGCCGGCACTCTCGTTCCGCTAACCGAGAAAATCGTTTCGGACTGGTACGGCGGAAACGGCCCGGAACGTTCTGCGTTTATGTTTTTGGGAAAAGTTGTATCCGTGAAAGTCGAAGTTATTTAAGGGACGTTTAATGATTTTCGAAAGGTCAAATATGATAAAGAACATAATCGAGATACTGCCGGAAACACCCTTTTGTGTTTTTCTTTTTTAAAATGTTCATTACTTTTTTAATAACGGCCGTAAATGACACATACAAACTTGTTAATGAGGAAACTGTGAGTTTTAATACCTGCAAAAAATTTCAGCCAGATTGGTGCAATAGTTTATAAAAAAACGTGTCGCGGGACACGCGTTAGGAACTTTAGTTCCTTTTAATTAATAACCAATTTTTTTTAATTATTTCTTAATAAAACTTTGTAATGTTTAACGTGAAACAGCAACAGTAAGACGGGCATTGCATATAATACACAGCATTGGTTCTATAAGTAAGGCAATGGAATATCGTTCCACGGCTCGGTGCGTCAAGCGCGTGGTCTCTCTCTGTCTCTGTCTCTCTCTCTCTCTATATATCTGTCTCTGTCAAACCACCCCCCCACCCCCCCTCTCACCCATTCCCTCCCACTCTCTCCCTCACCCCCCCCCACTCTCTCCCTCACCCCTCCACTCTCTCCCACCCACTCCCCACCGAGCAACTACCAACGCTGCCGAGCCGCTACGAACACTGCCGAGGTAACGCTTTCCGGTAACGCATTCCATTTAACGGTCAGATTTTTTGCGGCGCGACCACCCTCGCTCCCCAATCCCTGGCAAAAGGAACTAAAGTTCCAAAACCTTAATTGCCAATCCCAGAGACTGAATATTTCAATATTTATAGTTGCCCAAATAGTGTTTCTAATAGACATTTACGGTACAAGTGGGATAAGAGCATCACTACCAAACGCTTGCGAAATTTGCATAACGAGGCGAAACCGAATAGGAGTTATTTCTGGACCGACTTCAATGAAAAGCTTATTGGGAGGTCCTCGTGAAGGAGAAAGTGTAAACTCAAAGTTGGAATCATTTGTGATATTTTACTTTCGGAGAAAAACGTACCACAGTCAAGCACTTCACACAAAAACATTTTTTCTAAAACATGTTTAGTAAAACGTCTAGAAATATTAATAACACAAATTCGAAAAATCGACTCGGTTACAGTACTTTTCATATGAGAAAGTACAAAAAAAATTATACGACTGATGGCTGCCAAGATGGCAACTTTTTAAAAAAAAAATCATATCTTCATGTTAAGTGACATTAGGAGTAGAAACTCTCACAAATTTCATTGTTTTGTAGTCTAATTGATATATAAGAAATAAGTGCTATGTAGATGAAGTCATAACTTATTTAAATAAGAGAAAGCAGTTCGAGCTACGATAAATTTTAAAAATCGTAACTTTAACTTGGACCTCAAAGTAAAATTTTATATGTTGGCTTGTAAACACAGTAGGACACTGTTTTTTAGTTAATTTCAACGAAATATTAAGAATCGGCGCATTTTCAAATATGGGAAAATCGGAAAATGCCGTAAAAATCGACGTTTCATGAAAAATTGTTCATAACGTTAGTATGTTATATTCTACAATATTTTACATATGCACGCATTTTCTTGTAAACATTTTAAATATGAAAATTCATAATGCAACTAATTGTTTAGAAATGACAAAATATTGTAAGGCAAATACAAAATGATGGATAATTTTTCTTCAACTTATATTCATTTTTGAACTTTATAACTACAAAATGTGTCCCAGAATTTATACAATTGTCAAATACTATTTTGAAGTGTATTAGTACAACGTAATTTACGTATCCCAGAATCTACACAATTGTCAAAAAATTTTGAAACAGAACATTCATGTTATTGACGTTCAGCTCTGCTTGATATCAAACTATTTCAGTACAAATATGAATAAAATTGTTCGTATACTGGGTGTTTTAAAACAAGTTTTTAATGTAAAGAACAATCTGCCTATATTTTTAAAGATAGAATAGAAAAAAGATAAAGAATGCAGCTCGAGCTTAGTGGTGGACACGAGACCAGTACTGGTTCGAGACGAGACGAGACGAGATATAATTTCGTCTCGTCTCGAAAAGTCTCGAAGACTCGAATTTTTCTAAGAAATTACAATTTAAGAACTTTCTTTCGTTCGTTCGTAAAAATATGAAGTACAACACATTTTTCTAAAATTATAGTAGGTAATTTTACTTTTAAAATTTGATAATTCTATCAAATACGTAATACCAATTTCATATATAATATATAATATACAAAAGATATTACTTTCCTATTTGTCCTTATAAAGATATATAGTTTGTTTTATAAGTTTATTTATAACTTTGTTTTATAGTTCGTATCCTAACAAGTCTATTTATTAATAATATTTATTTTCGATTTTGTACCTGTTCTCTATAATCTAATTTCTTTAATTCAATATTTTCTAAAATGAAATATTCTTTGTCAAAACATAACTTCAATAAAATACTACTGTACATTCAACTTTACCACACCTGTATAGGTATTTCAAGAAATTCAGTAAATGTTATCAAAAAAGTATACATTTATAAAAGTACCATATATACGTCTATTTATTTCGAGACTTTTCGAGACACGAGACGAGACGAGACAAGACGAGACGAGACTTGTACCAGATCGAGACGAGACGAGACGAGACATAATTTTTGGGAATTTTTCGAGACGAGACGAGACCATGTCGTTTCTCGTCTCGTCTCGTCTCGTGTCCACCACTACTCGAGCTACGATAAATTTTAAAAATCGTGACTTCAAATTGGAGTCCATAATAAAAGTTTACATGTCGCCTTGTAAACAAAGTTAGACACTGTTTTTTCATTAATTTTAACGAAATACTAATAATTGGCGCATTTTCAAATTTTGGAAAATCGGAAAATGTCGGGAAAATCGACGTTTTATGAAAAATTGTTCATAACGTTAGTAAGTTATATTCTGGAATATCTTCCATATACATGCATTTTTTTGTAAACATTTTAAATATAAAAATTAATAATGCAACTAATTGTTTAGAAATGACAAAATATTGTGAGTCAAATACAAAAGTGATAGATAATTTTTCTTCAATTTATATCAGTTTTTTGGACTTTATTAGTACAAAATATTTACGTGTCCCAGAATTTACACAATTATCAAAAAATTTTGAAACAGAACATTTATGTTAAACGTTCAGCTCTGTTTGATATCAAACTATTTCAGTACAAATATGAATAAAATTGTTCGTATACTGGGTGTTTTAAAACAATATTTTTAATGTAAGGAACAATCTGCCTATATTTTTAAAGATAGAATCGAAAAAGATAAAGAAAGCAGCTCGAGCTACCTACGATAAATTTTAAAAATCCTGACTTCAAATTGGAGTTCATAGTAAAATTGTACATGTCGACTTGTTAACAAAGTGGGACACTGTTTTTTCATTGATTTTAAAGAAATATGAAGAATTGGCGCATTTTAAAATATTGGAAAATCGGAAAATGCCCGGAAAAACGACGTTTTATGAAATATTGTTCATAAGCAATATTTTACATATGTCTGCATTTTCTTGTAAACATTTTAAATATGAAAATTAATAATGCAACTAATTATTTAGAAATGACAAAATATTGTGAGTCAAATACAAAAGTGATGGATAATTTTTCTTCAATTTATATTAATTTTTTGAACTTTATTAGTTCAAAATGTGTCCCAGAATTTACATAATTGTCAAAAAATTTTGAAACTGAACATTCATGTTATTAATGTTCACCTCTGCTTGACATCCAACTAATTCAGTACAAATATGAATAAAATTGTTGGTATACTGAGTGTTTTCAAACAATTTTTTTAATGTAAGGAACAATCTGCATATATTTGTAAAGATAGAATCGAAAAAAGATAAAGAAAACAGCACGAGCTACGATAAATTTGAAAAATCGCGACTTCAAATTGAAACGCACTATACAATATTGCATGTCGACTTGTAAAGAAAGTAGGACACTGTTTTTCATTAATTTTAAGGGAATGTTAAGAATTGACGCATTTTCAAATATAGGAAAATCGGAAAATGCCGGGAAAATCAACGTTTTGTGAAAAATTGTTCATAACGTTAATATGTTATATTTTGCAATATCTTACATATATGTGCATTTTCTTTTAAACATTTTAAATATGAAAACTAATAATGCAACTAATTATTTAGAAATGACAAAATATTGTGAGTCAAATACAAAAGTGATGGATAATTGTTCTTCAATTCAAATTAATTTTTTGAACTTTATTAATACAAAATCTGTCCCAGAATTTACATAACTGTCAGAAAATTTTGAAACTGAACATTCATGTTATTGACGTTCAGCTCTGCTTGATATTAAACTATTTCAGTACAAATATGAATAAAATTGCTCGTATACTGGGTGTTTTAAAACATTTTTTTAATGTAAAGAAAAATCTGCCTATATTTTTAAGGGTAGAATCGAAAAAAGATACAGAAAGCAGCTCGAGCTACCATCAATTTTAAAAATCGTGACTTCAAATTGGAGCGCATAATAAAAGTTTACATGTCGCCTTGTAAACAAAGTAGGACACTGTTTTTTCATTAATTTTAACGAAATGTTAAGAATTGGCGCATTTTCAAATATAGGAAAATCGGAAAATGCCGGGAAAACCGACGTTTTATGAAAAATTGTTCATAAGCAATATCTTACATATGGCTGCATTTTCTTTTAAACATTTTAAATATGAAAACTAATAATGCAACTAATTATTTAGAAATGACAAAATATTGTGAGTCAAATACAAAAGTGATGGATAATTTTTCTTCAATTCATATTAATTTTTTGAACTTTATTAGTACAAAATCTGTAGCCAGAATTTACATAATTGTCAGAAAATTTTGAAACTGAACATTCATGTTTTTGACGTTCACCTCTGCTTGATATCAAACTATTTCAGTACAAATATGAATAAAATTGCTCGTATACTGGGTGTTTTAAAACATTTTTTTTAATGTAAGGAAAAATCTGCCTACATTTTTAAGGGTAGAATCGAAAAAAGATACAGAAAGCAGCTCGAGCTACCATCAATTTTAAAAATCGTGACTTCAAATTGGAGCGCATAATAAAAGTTTACATGTCGCCTTGTAAACAAAGTAGGACACTGTTTTTTCTTTAATTTTAAAGAAATATGAAGAATTGGCGCATTTTAAAATATTGGAAAATCGGAAAATGCCCGGAAAATCGACGTTTTATGAAATACTGTTCATAAGCAATATCTTTCATATGCCTGCATTTTCTTGTAAACATTTTAAATATGAAAATTAGTAATGCAACTAATTGTTTAGAAATGACAAAATATTGTGAGTCAAATACAAAAGTGATGGATAATTTTTCTTCAATTTATATTAATTTTTTGAATTTTATTAGTACAAAATGTGTCCCAGAATTTACATAGTATTCAAAAAAATTTGAAACTGAACTTTCATCTTATTGACGTTCACCTCTGCTTGATATCAAACTATTTCAGTACAAATATGAATAAAATTGCTCGTATACTGGGTGTTTTAAAACATTTTTTTAATGTAAAGAAAAATCTGCCTATATTTTTAAGGGTAGAATCGAAAAAAGATACAGAAAGCAGCTCGAGCTACCATCAATTTTAAAAATCGTGACTTCAAATTGGAGCGCATAATAAAAGTTTACATGTCGCCTTGTAAACAAAGTAGGACACTGTTTTTTCATTAATTTTAACGAAATGTTAAGAATTGGCGCATTTTCAAATATAGGAAAATCGGAAAATGCCGGGAAAACCGACGTTTTATGAAAAATTGTTCATAAGCAATATCTTACATATGGCTGCATTTTCTTGTAAACATTTTAAATATGAAAATTAGTAATGCAACTAATTGTTTAGAAATGATAAAATATTGTGAGTCAAATACAAAAGTGATGGATAATTTTTCTTCAATTTATATTAATTTTTTGAATTTTATTAGTACAAAATGTGTCCCAGAATTTACATAGTATTCAAAAAAATTTGAAACTGAACTTTCATCTTATTGACGTTCACCTCTGCTTGATATCAAACTATTTCAGTACAAATATGAATAAAATTGCTCGTATACTGGGTGTTTTAAAACAATTTTTTTAATGTAATGAAAAATCTGCCTATATTTTTTAAGGTAGAATCGAAAAAAGATACAGAAAGCAGCTCGAGCTATGATAAATTTTAAAAATCGTGATTTCAAATTGGAGCATAGTAACATTTTACATGTCGGCTTGTATACTAAGTAGAACATTTTCAAATATAGGAAAATCGGAAAATGCCGGGAAAATCGAGGTTTTGTGAAAATTTTTTCATAACGTTAATATGCTATATTGTGCAATATCTTACATATGTGTGCATTTTCTTGTAAACATTTTAAATATGAAAATTAATAATGCAACTAATTGTTTAGAAATGATAAAATATTGTGACAAATACAAAAATAATTTTTTGACCTTTATTAGCACAAATAATTTGCAAACACGTTGTGTCCAGAATTTACACAATTGTCAAAAAAAAAAAAATTAAATTGGACATTCATGTTATTGACATTCCGCTCTGCTTGATATCAAACTATTTCAGTACAAATATTAATAAAATTGCTCGTATAGTGGGTGTTTTAAAACAATTTATTTTAATGTAAAGAACAATCTGCCTATATATTTTTAAAGATAGAATATAAAAAGTTTAATGAAAGTTGCTTCAAATATCGCTTTAGGATGGAATGCACAAATTAAGAAAGTAAAGCCAATTAAATTATTATTATTTGAAGACATTTCGCCAACAGCGGTTTTTAAAAATGGTAAGTTATGTTATATGCAATTGCGGGAAATTTTATATTATAAGTAGTTTACTTGACTCATTACATGAGAATTACACATTTGCAATCAATTAAATAGATAAAATTAAGATAAGCTGTCCCATTCTGACCTAACTAGTTATGTTAGATTATGTTAGGACTGTAGATAAAATTATAAAGGTAAGATTCTACCCGAAAACATGATGTTTAACATCTTGAAATAGTACTTTTTTTTCTATTTTTAAAAATAAAAGTAGATTATTCTTGTGTTTTCTAAAAGCAACCCATATACTAGCAGTTTTATTCACATTTGAAACACATATATGAATGTCAAATTTCAAAACTATTTGATAATTACACGTATTATTGCGTCCATTCTGGGATACAGTGTGTATAAAATTATAATTTTTATGTTCGTAAACATAAAAAATAGTGCTTTTTCTCTCTTCAATTTTCTATAAAAAATATTTATTACTTGAATAAATTTCATTTAAATATTTTCAAATTTGATGATGTAAACAAGTAACGTGGTATACTAACAACTTTATTCAATATTAATATGAAGACAATAAACGGATTAATAAACATAAAATACATAAACAATTAAAAAAAAAACAGAAACGTGTCACGGGACACGCGTTAGGAACTTTAGTTCCTTTTAATTAATAGTAAATTTTTTTTTAATTATTTCTTAATAAAACTTTGTAATGTAACGTGAAACAGCGACAGTAAGACGGGCATTGCATATAATACACAGCATTGGTTCTATAAGTAAGGCAATGGAATATCGTTCCTCGGTGAGTCAAGCGCGTGGTCTCTCTCTCTCTCTCCCACTCTCTCCCTCTCTCCCACTCTCTCTCTCACCACCCCCCTCTCTCCCTCACCCCCCTCTCTCTCCCATTCTCTCCCACTCTCTCCCTCACCCCCCCACTCTCTCCCTCACCCCTCCACTCTCTCCCCCCCACCGAGCCACTACGAACGCCTCCGAGCCGCTACGAACGCAGCCGAGGTAACGCTTTCCGGTAACGCATTCCATTTAACGGTCAGATTTTTTGCGGCGCGACCACCCTCGCTTTCCAATCCCTGGCAAAAGGAACTAAAGTTCCAATAATAACTAAATAGTATGTACTCAATAATGTTAACGATCACTACACATTCAATACACCATAATAATCAACATGGACAATAAACCATCTGCATTATTAATTTTAAACATATTAAAGATGTAAAATTTAACAACTTTACAAGAAAATGCATGCAATTTAGTTACCTCTACGATGATAAAATTATATCTCACAACACGAGAGTGCGATTTTTCAATCCGCTTGGGCGAGCATGTGGAAAACACTTGTGTACTTCTTAAATTGAATTAAAATTCAAATTGAATTGAATTAAATTGAAGTGTTGGCAAGACATAGAAGTTTTCCTTTTTTTTCTTAAATTGAGTTCGAATGGATTTTACTTTATGAAACCCCCCAATTCATAATGCTATTCCTCTCTCCTCTTTAAAACGCCAAATGAACCTTACTGAACGAAAATCGAAATATCGTATTTCCAAAGTGACAGTTCCCCTCCATTCCTCGGGATACGTCTCGACCTCCCGCAGACGGTCCCCTCTTCCCTGGATGAGTAGGAGGAGGAGGAGGAGGAGGAGGAGGAGGAGGAGGAGGAGGAGGGTTAAAAGGACACTGATATATTTCAAGAGGTTTGAAGTGTTTGTTGAACAACGGGGGCGCCCTCTGACGAGGGTTCCGACAATTAGATCTTATTAGAGACGGAGAAACTCACCCCCTAAATCCTTACGTAATTTGTTTGCACGTCATCTGTTTTAATCAACGGGATAGGGTTGAAAACCGCCCCTGACGGTTAGTCGATGGACCGTTCTTTTTAATGCGGCAGATCATCAACGAGAAAAAAGGCTGCTATTAAATTAAAAAAGGGCACATTCTGATGGTTTGTTATAAGGAGCTTGTCATCCGGATTTTGTAGAGAGTGTAACTAATTAAAAAAATGATTATGGAAACCAAATCAATTTTTTTTTAATATTTTAAACTAATCTCAATAGTAAAGTGAGATTTAGAATGCTGATTACAGTAGTTACATGGTAAATGAACAACGTTAATTTGTAATTTTTAGGAGTTGCAGGGTTAAAGTATGTGATACGATTTTGTACGCCATATAGTTTAAAAAAAATGTATTTTTAACCTTATCTTTCCGGAAAACGACCCTCCTTATCTAAATGATATAGGAGTACTAGCTTAGTATTAAAAGCTTAATTTCCCTATAATTCCGCGTTAACCCTTTTAAATATTTACGTCAAAATAGTTAGGGTAGTTTACTCCATATAACTTAAAAATCACATTTATTTTGAAACAAGTCGATTTTCCATATCATAATAGTAATCAGCGCATCAAATTTAGTATTAGACCCGAATTTTGATTCACCCTTGAAATTGGTTTTGAAGATCAAATTCATTTTCAAAAATTTTAACGCAAAAATAACATTTTAAGGGACGAATTCAGTAAGACTATTTTTCATATTTTGTGCCATAAAATTTCCCCATTATATCTGTGATAAGTGGGGGTGTTAAGAAAGCAGAGATTGGTTGAGGCTCAAGGGAAAGACAGGATTTAAGTACAATGTTCGGCTGTCACGTCACTTCCGGTCAATAGGGAATAGATTATTCTGGAAGGGAGATGACACGGAGAGGACTAGTCTCCGGGACCCGAGTGGGTTCGGATGGCTGGGACACTTTGGCCCTGTTATCTAGGTTTTTGGGCATTTTAGTAAAATTTCTAGTCAATGGGATTCGAGCCGGAACTTTGAAAGCGTTTAGATCGGTGATTTTGACACACTTTTGGCTGGAGAACCCCAAAATCTGAGGGGCCCATGTAATAGAATTGTCTTTTATAAATCTGTGTGGTGAATTCGTGGTTGGGTCCGAAAGAACGTTAAACCGCGTGTTGGTTGGTACGCTTCGCTAACAAAAATAAAACGGATTATGTTTTTGGATACGCGACTATCGTACACGAGCTCCTAGGGAGCTGAGCACCTGTTCATCGGACTTCAAGAAGAGAAGAGATCAACGTCGGGGCGAGCTTTCTAAAAGGGCCGGACGTAGAGAGATCAGAGCAGTGTTTGTGATAAGCGCTAGTGCACAGGTATTTATTGAACATGTAGGCCTTTTAAAAACGTTTAATCGACAGATCGACTATTTCCTAAGTATCAGACTTTGTAATTTAGATATTAGTGATTTGCGTCATTTAGTTAAGTGAATCTGTTAGTTCCTGACACAGTTGTGTTGTTTGTAAGATCTGTTGAGTAAGAATTACGAATTTGTCTTACAATTGAGTTACGTAGGATCTAGGAAGATCGTCCGTATTTATTGGATTAACGTTGGTATCTGTATTTAATCGATATATTTGTGCTTTGCAACTATTGAACTTACTTAATTAAACCGCAATAATCAAAATATTGATTTTCTTTCGACCTGACCCGGAGATGCTCATTTGTTAGCCGGCATTACGAACTAAATTATTTGCAGTAGATAATAAACTTTACAAGTATTAACACCTAATTATAAATAAAGAGTAATCGAGTAAGCTCCGTATCATATTTCTCTTCCCCTACCTATGGACAAAATCCAGTGTTGACCACAGAAATTTCATCAATTCAAAGCAATCTATTTGTCTCTTTCTGTCTGTTTCTTTGTCGATTAATTTCCGTGAAACGTGAAAGAACAACGTGAATCTCAATTATATTACCGATCGGGACAATCTCTCTCTCTCTCTTCCCGTTTCCGTTACACGAAAAAACAATTCCGATCCCGAAACACTTTTGCCTCCGCTGGAAAATAGAACTGTCCGTCTTGACAAATCGTTCAGTCGTGGAGTGCGCGCGCCCTCGCGCCCATTTTGTCGATCTCTCTGTCCATATTTCACTAGATAATGAAAAAAGCACCGAGCTTAATTAATGACGCTCGCGCCTCTCTTTGCTTATGTGTGTGTGTGTGTGTGTGCTCGCGAAATTTTTCGCTTCGTTTTAAAAAACGCAGCCATTTTTCCGCCGCTGGCAGCCGGGAAATGTATCGCCCCGACTGCGTCGGGTAGATTATGTCCGGACTGGGAAAAATCGAGCGAGGATTCCTCCGGCAAATACACTCTTTCGAAACAATTTTTCCTTGGCCGTCCGAAACAAACAAAACCGTAGACAATGCGACGGGAAACAATTGCCGTCCGATATCCCTCTGCGGCTTACTGGAACGGATAAAGCGGGATTTTGATAATCCGTCCGCAGGGGAAAGCGTCGCACGGCGCAATTTTACACGCCGAGGATCCTTTTACCGGAGGTTCCGTGTGATTTCCAATCTCAGTTGAGACAGGCAAAAAACCGTCAACAGCAAACACGATTAATATTACTAGACCGGGTCCCCTCATAAGAAACTGTTATTTAAAGACCGAAGGTTGTCCAGTGTCTCGAAGGTGGCCATGGTAGTTAAACCAAAAGAAAACACCAAGTCTTCACCACCAATTTATAACATAAATAATATAATATAATAATAAATTCGTGGTGAAGACTTGGTGTTTTCTTTTGGTTTAAACTATTATTTGTTTAAATACCAAGATGGGTAATGAGCGCGGTAGCAAAATGGCTGTCGTTGAGGAATATTGATAGACAACAAAACAGTTGCCCATAGGCGTATCAATAATGACGGTCGAAAGAAAGGAAAATTGTTTCTATTTATTACGAAACAAACTTTCCAAATGCATCTCATTCTATTTTGTTTCGATAACACATAAAGCGGGATTTTGATAATCCGTCCGCAGGGAGAAACGTTCTGTGGGATTTCCAATCTGAGTTGAGAGAGGCAAAAAAACCGTCAACAGCACAGACGATTAGGTAATATTACTAGACCGGGTCCTCTCATAAGAAACTATTTTTTTAAACGTGGTTCGATACCCACGATACGGTTGATAAAGGGTGGGTTGATGGTTCCTCGTGATGTGATATAAATTTTCCTTCTTAGAAAGGAAAACATATAACAATCTTACATTGCGGTTCGGAAAACGGATGGGTACGTCCGATGGGTACGGACAGCTTGCTCTTGTCAACAAAAAAAATTCAAAATTGTTCGCTTGATAACCACCAAGATATGACTGGAGACTTATTTGAAAACTGGTTTCAGCAAACCCTTTAAACTTCCCCCGCATAGTGTCCTAGTTTTAGACAATGCCAGCTATCATAGTAGGTTATTGCAAAATGTTCCTAATTCATCTAGTCCTAAACTCTAAATTTAAATTTTTTTAATAACTAATGATATGTACTTCCACGAGTCCTATTCAAAAAGGTAACTTCTTGAAGTATTACATACCCGAACATAATAAGCAATATGTTATTAACGATTTGGCACCGAAATTTGGCCACTCAGTTTTAAGGTTGCCCCCCTATCATTATGCATTGAATCCCATGGAGTTAATTTGGAGTCAATTAAAACAAAATATCCGAAGAAAAAGTACGAATCGTACTTTATCGTCTTCTGTAGTAGACCTTATCTACAGTGAAGCTGAGGTAATTTCAGCCGATAATTGGAAAAATGCAATAGACCACACAAAAATAGTTGAAATCATTTTAAAGGTACGTGGAGCGATGTCAATTTATATATTTCATTTTAATTAGAAAAATATAATTATCGCTAAATATAATTTCAAGTTTCATATTTTTAAATAAATTTTGTTTGTTTTATTTATTTATTTACAATTTATCATCTTATTAAAATTAAGGTTGATTAAATTTTTTCTAAATTTAGAATTAAAAAGATTCAATGTTCTAAAAATTATTATCAATAGCTAACGCTAACACGAAACCCAAATTCCTAAAATTCGCTGGAGTACTACCCTGTTACCTCTCTCTCAATCGGGTTCTCACTCAAGTGTTACGGTGCACCCTGTGACGTTAATACTCGACTCCCCGTCGTGTGGCTTAAGTGATAAATTGCAAATAATTCTTGGACGAGTTCACCTATTTTTGGATGAAGGTTAGTGTTTGGTTGTAAGTTCACCTTTATCATTTGTACTTTAATTTATATTTTGTCTATAGCCTGATGATGGTCGTATGACCGAAACCGCTTGGAGTTCAGTTCACTTATTGTAAGAGGATCACAATATATTGGCGAAAGACTTACAGGCGTTTCGTTCCCTTTTGAAACTATTTTATTTTTGTGGCCCCGGCACGGTAGTCCATTCTTTTACGGTAAAATATTGTAAAACCTCATAATTTTAAAGTATTCCACCGAGTTTGATGAAATTTTGGAATTGAGCTTATCTTACCATCTTCTTCAAAAGTTATATGACTAAAATGTGCACTTTTTGAGTTTAAGGGGTGAAAACTACCACTTTTTATTAAAAATTAAAAACCGCATATTTAAGCGTTATTTGAATCTTAATAATGTTTAAGTATGTTAAATAAAAATTTTGAACTATTTCTCAACCCTTATAAACTACCCTTTAGGTCAAAATTTGAAAAAAAAATTTGCATCTTGAAATTAGTGAATGCTGCATTTTATACTGAACTGAAATTCATTTAATATTCATAGTTTAATTTCTTGACTAATTAATAGTTTCAACCTTAAATAAATCACCTCTTACAATGACATTAACTAACAATTTTTTTTGGTATTTCAAAATTTGAAATTGTCTGTTTATGATACATCACATTTACTTGTATCGTGAATAACTCGGAAAATATTAACTTACCTAGAAAAGTTTATACACTTTATTGATTTCTGGTGTTAATTTGAAGTTAAATATTTCCACCCCCGAGAAGGGGTGACACTCACCCCCAGGGTAAAAGCGCACATCAGCACATATAACTTTTTAACTTTGACATTTTTCTCTATGTATATTTCAAATTTCAGGTCAATCGAAGTGGTACTTTAATATTTTGAGCAAAAATCGTCAATGCATGCACTTATACTAAGCTTAAGCTATAGCTTAAGATAGCTGAAGGTTGCTTTGTGGTCGTAAAAGCCATTTCTCGTTGACACGGGTATACCATCAAATTTGGATAGATTGTTTTTTTCCCTACGACTTGACAGCAGTGTACGTTTGAGATAGGCCACTTTTCTACTCCCCAAATACCCTAGAGAGTACTTTAAAGATATCCCACGGTTGCCTCATCATATTTCCGATAATTTATCAATCTCTCGTCAACGAGTAACTTTTTTTTAATTATTCCACCGGGACGAGCGATTAATCAATCAGGTATCAGGTGCGCTCGATCATTAACCCGCCGTGATTTCCGGCGATGGGGCGGAAAAACCCAACCCCTTTGTCTTCGGTAATTGGTGCATTATATCGACGGAACATATCTGCATACACACGATGCGGTATTTCGGTATTGTCACGATGTTGCGCTTCATCAAATCGAGAGCGAGTAGGTACTTTTCATAATTAATCGTCCGGCCCGGAAACGATAGGGAGCGGAGATAAATGCACGCGGACGCACCGAAATGTCCGATTAAATTACCATCAGTTGCTAACGAAGTAATTCATTAGAGATATTCGAGCAGGACAATGCGAGCGTCGTCTGTTGAAAAATGTAGTAGATGCATTACCGGCGATCGAACGTTCGGGTGTTACTGGTGTTTTAATCGCATATCTTTGTCGTGTATCAGAGTAGTGTCGCCGCAATCGTAAAATTTGTAACGAGCATTTTTACGACCTTCTCGTACATGTGCCTTTGTATCGGCTTGCCGTAGCCTTTAAAAGCACAAGTGACTATTGACCACAGATTTTACACCCGTTCAAAATAATATATTACGAAGATATATTCAGATGAGATGTACCGCTTGAACATAGTTGCATTCGGTGCTTTCATTGTACGTAAATCTGCAGTAATACTGTCTTTCGATCATAGTGGCAACATAGATTCGTATGCTTTCAACGTGACATTTTGTTTGTTTACAATTCACTTCCTGGAGGTTTTTAGATAAAATTTAAAAAATGACACAATTGTTAATAAGTGCATTATTATAGCAATGTAGAAGAGGCGTTTGGATTATGCTTTTATAGCTGACTATGACAAATTAATAAGGAAATTTATAGAAGTTATGTATCGTCTCAGTCACTTTCTATAATATTTCTTATTTTAGGATTCTAACAAATCCTCTTGTAATAAAAATTTGACTTTCCGTTTTCGGACTTAGTGAAATTAATAGAAGCTGCCCTAAACATTCTGCAGTAAGTTTTTACATTTTACAGTGATTTTGAATGTAAGTGGATTTTACACAGGTAAACATAATATTTTTTAAGTTATAAGTAGTAAAAGGTAATTAATTTTTCTTCTGCTTCTTCACTTCATGGCTTAGGAATTAATTAATTATTAATTAAATTAAATTATTAATAAATAATAAATGTTAATAATAATTAATTTAATTGCGTTTTCGGTCTACCAGTGCGCTGCGCCACCTCTTGTGTTGCCTCCCTGTAGGGCGTGTATCTCCTGGCACATAGTCATAAGTCATAAGTAATTTTGGGGATTCAATAAGGTTCCATCCTTTTTACATGTTGATGCCAATTTCTTCGGAATTTCTGTATTCTGTCTTTCATGTTATTCATGCCATTCTTGGCTCCTTTCTAATATCTCCGTTCCTTATGTGATCCATTCTTGTACATCCCTTAACCCTTCTAAGGAAGTTCATTCCAGTAGCTAGTATTGTAGACACATTTTTGCTATTGTTGTCCACGTCTCGCTTCCATAAGTCAGTACTGGTGTGGCCATTATTTTATAGAACTTTAATTTCGTTTCTTTGGTGGCTTTGTTTTTAAGTGTTGTATCTATAGTGCCACAGATATTGTAAAATTTTAGTAGTATTTTTCTCAATAGCATTGTCTCTGTGATATAAGATTGCTATTCCTTTAAAGTAAAGAACGGTCTCATTTTCAAGAATATGTTTCTGGCCAGTTCTATTTTGCGTTTTATTTCTTGATCTGGGTACTGTTCATTGGACAACCAAGGTATTTCAATTTCTCAACTTGTTCAATGTGATGTCTGTCAATTGTGTTTTAAATGTGGGGGTTCTGTTTTACAAAATAACAATAGGTTTGGTTAATCTGTTATACACTTTGATACCGTATGTTTCTCCTTCATGTACAATTTCGTCTAGTAGAATCTGTAGATCTTGTTCGTTGTCAGTATCATCATCATCGTGTCGGATGATATTTATCATTTTTCCATTGACTTTCATGCCTTCCTCTGTGTACTGAAGAGCTCTTACAAAGATTTCCTCAGGATATAGGTTAAACAATACTGGAGACAAAACGCAACCTTGGAGTCTAAAGCCTCTCTGGGTGTTTATGACTTCAGCATCACCGATTTCTGTTCTTACAAACGCATCTTGATCCTTAAGATTAAAGTGATACTGTCCATTTGTCAAGATGTGCGGGAAAACGGCCCTACTGCCCTGTAGTGACGCCGCATTTAACCTAAGTCTTTCGACTTATTTAAGGTATAAATTCATTTTAGACAGTATCATCGGCATATCGTGTGTTATTTATCATTTTTCCATTGACTTTTATGCATGCTTTTGTATCCTAAAGGGTTCTCACTTATTATTGAGTCTCTTCACTCTCTACTTAAGTATTAATTGAAGTGATAGTGTCAATTTGTTGTGATGTGCGGAAAACTACCCTACTGCCCTGTAGTGCCGCCAGAATTCCCAAAGTCCTTCGACTTATTTAAGTTATAAATTCATTTTATACAGTATCATCGGCATATCGTGTGTTATTTATCATTTTTCCATTGACTTTTATGCATGCTTTTGTATCCTAAAGGGTTCTTACTTATTATTGAGTCTCTTAACTCTCTACATGAGTCTCTATTGAAGTGATAGTGTCCATTTGTCGAGATGTGCGGAAAACAGCCCTACTGCCCTGTAGTGACGTTACATTTCCCAAAGTCCTTCGTCTTATTTAAGCTACAAATTCATTTTGTACAGAATCATCGGCCTATCGTATGTCATTTATCATTTTTTCATTGACTTTTATGCATGCCTTTGTATCCTAAAGGGTTCTTACTTATTATTGAGTCTCTTGAGTCTCTACTTAAGTCTCAATTGAAGTGATACTGTCCATTTGTCGCGATGTGCGGAAATCAGCTCCACTGCCGTGTAGTGACGCCACATTTCACCAGTCCTTCGACTTATTTAAGGTATAAATTCATTTTATACAGTATCATCGACATATCGTATGTTATTTATTATTTTTCCCCTAACATTTATGCATGCCTTTGTATCCTAAGGATTCTTACTTATTATTGAGTCTCTTGACCCTCTACTTGAGGCTCAATTGAAGTGATACTCTCCATTTGTCGAGATGTGCGGAAAACAGCCCTACTGCCCTGTAGTGACGCCACATTTCACCAAAGTCCTTCGACTTATTTAAGCTATAAATTCATTTTATAAACTATCATCGACATATCGTTTGTTATTTATCATTTTTCCATTGTCTTTTATGCATGCGTTCGTATCCTAATGGGTTCCTACTTATTATTGAGTCTCTTGACTCTCTACTTGAGTCTTAATTGAAGTGATAGTGTCCATTTGTCGAGATGTGCGGAAAACAGCTCCACTGCCCTGTAGTGACGCCGCATTCCACCAAAGTCCTTCGACTTATTTAAGCTATAAATTCATTTTATAAACTATCATCGACATATCGTTTGTTATTTATCATTTTTCCATTGTCTTTTATGCATGCGTTCGTATCCTAATGGGTTCCTACTTATTATTGAGTCTCTTGACTCTCTACTTGAGTCTGAATTGAAGTGATATTGTCCATTTGTCGAGATGTGCGGAAAACAGCTCAACTGCCCTGTAGTGACGCCACATTCCACTAAAGTCCTTCGACTTATTTAAGCTATAAATTCATTTTATACAGTATCATCGGCATATCGTGTGTTATTTATTAGTTTTTCATTGACTTTTATGCATGCCTTTGTATCCTAAACGGTTCTTGCCTATTATCGAGTCTCTTGACTATCTACTTGAGTCTGAATTGAAGTGATACTGTCCATTTGTCGTGATGTGCGGAAACACAGCCCAACTGCACTGTAGTGACGCCACATTTCACCAAAGTTCTTCGACTTATTTAAGTCGTAAATTCATTTTATATAGTATCATTCGCATATCGTATGTTATTCATCTTTTTTTTCTCGCTGACTTTTATGCATGCCTTTGTATCCTAAAGGGCTCTTACTTATTATTGAGTCTCTTGACTCTCTACTTGAGTCTCAATTGTAGTGATACTGTCTATTTGTCGAGATGTGCGGAAAACAGCTCCACTATCCTGTAGTAGGGCCACATTTCCCAAAGTCCTTTGAATTATTTAAGCTATAAATTCATTTTATACAGTATCATCGTCATGCCGTATGTTATTTATCATTTTTTCATCGACTTTAATGCATGCCTTTGTGTCCTAAAGGATTCTTACGTATTACTGAGTCTCTTGACTCTTTATTAGAGTCTGTATTGTAGTGATACCGTCCATTTGTCGAGATGTGCGGAAAACAGCTCCAATGCCCTGTAGTGACGCAACATTTCACTAAAGTCCTTCGAATTATTTAAGCTATAAATTCATTTTATACAGTATCATCGGTATATCGTAAGTTATCATTTTTCCATTGAATTTTAGGCATGCCTTTTTATCCTAAAGGGTTCTTACTTATTATCGAGTCTCTTTACTATCTACTTGAGTCTCTATTGAAGCGAAACTGTCCATTTGTCGATATGTGCGGAAAACAGCCCTACTGCCTTATAGTGTCGCCACATTTTACCGAAGTCCTTCGACTTATTTAAGCTATAAATTTATTTTATACAGTATCATCGTCATGTTTATGTTATTTATCATTTTTCATTGACTTTTATGCATGTGTTTGCATTCTAAAGGGTTCCTACTTATTATTGAGTCTCTTGACTCTCTACTAGAGTCTATGTTGAAGTGATACTGTCCATTGGTTGAGATGTGCGGAAAACAGCCCTACTGCCCTGTAGTGACGCCACATTTCCCAAAGTTCATCTACTTATTTAAGCTATAAATTCATTTTATACGGTATCATCGACATATCGTATGTTATTTATCATTTTTTCATTAACATTTATGCATGCCTTAGTATCCCAAATTGTTCTTACTTATTATCGAGTTTCTTGACTCTCTACTTGAGTCTGAATTGAAGTGATACTGTCTATTTGTCGAGATGTGCGGAAAACAGCTCCACTGCTCTGTAGTGACCTCACATTTCGCAAAGTCCTTCGACTTATTTAAGCTATAAATTCATTTTATACAGTATCATTGACATATCGTATGTTATTTATCAATTTTATATTGACTTTTATGCATGCCTTTGTATCCCAAAGGGTTCTTACTTATTATTGAGTCTCTTGACTCTCTACTTGAGTTTCAATTAAAGCGAAACTGTCCATTTGTCGAGATGTGTGGTAAACAGCTCCACTGCCCTGTAGTGATGTCACATTTCACCAAAGTTCTTCGACTTATTTAAGTAATAAGTCGATTTCATAGTATTTTTGTAATTTTCCTGCCATTTTTGCCATGGTAGTCGACCGTATTCGAACATTATTACTTTGGGTAACAAGTTAATTGCAATTAGCCGTACCAATAAACATTAGCAATGCCGCTTCGGATCTCTGTGAATCTCTGAATTTCCACGACTTCCAAAATAAATTAAAAATATAATTAACGTGAACCGAAAATCTCCGAACATCGTACGTCGCGTTATTCGTATAGGGACGTAATTTCCCCGGATGCCTCCGTTGATGTGGGTGGCTTGTGCCGGACGAGTACCGAGTTTTACGTAATTCCGCCGCAACGGATCCGTCCGCGACACGTAACCGAGCCGCTTTAATAAATTCATCCTCTTCGAAAATTAACTTTCCACCGCCGAACTCTCTCTCTCTCTCTCTCTCTCTCTCTCTCTGTCTCTCCCCTCTCGGGCAACACGCTCAATTAGACAGCTGCCGTTGCGTTATCGAAGCGAAACCGAAGAAGAAAACTCCGAGGGGAAACTTTTCCGAAAGTGTGCGGCTATGGTTTCGGGTTTTTTCAACGGAGTGGGGGGGGGGAGGAAGACAAGACGGGGAGGAACGAAGGAAATCCAACAGCGGAGATAAATTCGGGATTTAATCTTCCGACTTTTGTCTCCCATTCGAGGAATTTTAAAACTTGTACCTAATACTATTTTTTCCAAAATTTTTAACAATTTTGGGTTTATCAATTTTTGATCATGTTATTTGAGTTTGAAAATCAGTAGTAAAACAGAGCAACCAGTGGTGGAACAAAAAGAATCCACAAAGAATTCGAAAAGCTGCAACCATACAAGTGATTAATAAAAGAAAATGGAAGGAACACTGTAGGAATATTGTATAAAAAAATACAATTAAGGAAATTTATGATATCTTAAAAAATTGCAAAAGTGGGAAAACGACTGATCCTGGACATTTACCCATTGAACCCATAAAAGGTAGCCCACAGCAGATAATAGAATAACCTCAAGATGTTTTTAACATTTTTCTATCAACATTTCTGAGTCACTTGTTTATTCCATATTCCGCGAACGGCCGCTCAGGTCAAGTATTCGTCGCGTTCCGCTGTTTATGACATCCCCTTTTATCTCGACCCCGAACTCTCTCGTCGTTCTCGAAGGGTATAGAATTCTCTGGAATTCAACGAACAATAATCCATTCGTCGGAAACGGACTCCCCCCGACTTGTGTTTATTTTGTGGTGAGACTTTCCGTTACAACGTGTAAAAGTCGAAATTTCTTCATTTTCTGAAGAAAAATTTCTCGATTTTCTACTTCGAAATTATTTTTCATTTTTCACACTTCAAACAGTAATGGTAGCATTGCCACGAAACGTAGAGTGGAACAATTAGCGAGATACCCACTAACGATTTAAGAATTTTTTTAAATTTTACAATTTTAATTCTACAACATACAATAAATCGAAGTGAATTACTTAGTCATATACCGAATTCACAATTAGGCTGTCTTTCAACTTTCTACTTCGTAATTTCATTTAAAATAAAATTATTAAAGCGAAAGTTAAACAAAGAAACAATTACATACTGGAAAAAATCTGGAATCGTCCCTTATATCCTTAAGTAAATATATGGATAAGCCGGAAACTGGAAACTTCGAAATAAACTCCCCTTTATTTCGTTAAAGCGATGTTGAATATGGATTCGTTTATAAGCAAAAAATGTTCGACAACTTTTTGCTTTTATAAGTTTTCATCCCCTCAAGTTTCATTTGTGTAGGAATATTCCGGAAAGTCACAGATTCACTTGTAAGACGTTTGTTGTGAGTTTCTCAGATTACTTTTAAGCGAAAAGTTGCGTTATTGAGGAAAATTGACAATGGAACATAATTCCCTATGTGCTTTTAGAGCTTCATATTAAAATAACTTTATGTGAAACAGCCAAGAGATATTTCAGTTGGAAAGTATTGTTATTATAGTTTAAAAGTTACCGAGATATTTGAGGTAGTAATGAAAATTTTTTCAGGGCCTTTCAATATTTCCAATGTTTCTTATCAAATAGTTATCATTTTGTAATAAATGGTTTGGCAAGTTTTAAAAGAAATATATGTAAATACGACAAGTGGTTAATGGTATGCATACATAAGTACATATGTAATGATACATATTCTAATGTACCGTTTATTTATTTACACTTTATTTACACTGCTCCTAATTATACACTACACACTACTTAATTTATCCTAACTATTTCCTAACTACTTAATTTATATCACACTCTTAATTATTAATTTATTTATACGCTCTCGCTTCTCCGTTTGTCGCACTGTTTACTCTTTCGCGGTTTTACGTCAAATCTAATCTCTCCGACCTCTTATATACATATCTCAGTTGTATTCGCGATGATTCCTGAAAGAACTCGATCCTTCTTTTCCTTAATAATGTTTATCTAGATAACGCCCAGAAGGTAATAAATCATTCTTCCTTTACTAAGATGTTGGCGGGATTTTCTGGACGTTTTTTTATTGCTCAATTAAGCGTAGCGGCGTTCCTTTGAGGTAAGCCGCCGTCCGATAAGGGTAAACACGTTTCGCGCTGCTGTTTACATTTCGTGTTACAATAATATCTACAGGTGATGTTAAGACTATCGAAACCGCTTTTAAAGCTTTATCAAAATTTAGGTACTTAAAAAACGAAAAATAAGTAAGTACGAAGACAATTTTTTAAATAGTAATAAATGTCAAACCTTTATATTACAAATAATGTGTTCTTAGCCTACTTTTGTCTAATTTACTACTACAGATCTAAAATAAATGACTACTGAACCAATTACTTTATTACTTATGGCGAATTTACAACAGAAATTACCACCTGTTTTAATCATAGCATACGGGCTGGACTCGTTAGAAGTATATTGAATTTTTTAAGCGTGCAAGTTAGTTATGTATGTCATTGCTAGTTATGTATGTGCTGACAAAAATTAACTATTTCTAGCTAAAATTCTTTATCATGTTGGTTACAACCCCCTCTACCTAAACATGTAGATTCAAACATTTATATCTTTTTATTTATATATTTTTATCTTCCTAATAAGAAATTAAATGACAGAAAGGACAACTTTCCCTACTGTTTCCCGCTTTTTCCTCGTTTCCTTACCTGTTGGCCATGCGTGTACTCCACCCCTGCGACGAGACACGTGGCAGCCGAGCTTAGCCTCTCCAAGCCGTGAGTAGTGAAATCCTCTTCTAACATTGGCGCGTCCTCATCGTCCTCTTCTTCGTCTTCCAGGCTGTTGGAGACGTTATTGTCCAAAACGGAGACCGGTACTGAAACAAAAGGCAAAATATGTAGTTAGGTACAATCTAAAACAGCACAAAAAATAATCAAGTTGTCTAAAAGGCGTCTTTAAGAAGTCTTATGTTACTGAAAGCGACCTTAATGACTTATTTCTAGAATCTACTGTATACGATTTGAATTTAGGTACTTTAGTACACACATTGTTGGTATGAAATTTATGGAGATCATTTGTAACGATCGTAGCTAATATTCGAGACTATCCGCAATGTTGTGGAGAAAAGATGGAAAGGGCAGGGATAGTTTCCGGGGTAATTTCGAACAAATTAGACAAATCAGAATTGTAATTCCCGTTTTAGTTAAAATTATAGTATTAGAGAGTATCCTGGAACAGGTACAATTATCAGTTATCCATGATAGGACATCCTCTGGACTATAATTGTCTTGAGTAGAATGATTAATGTGTTTTCTCGATGTGTCACTGTGGTCCCATGAGACGAACGTAATTTTCCTTATGCTCAAACGGTATTTAATACTAATTATCATGACTGACGCCTTGTCAAATGTGTCATTGATATCTGCTGAAATATTCTGCTCCTCTTGAATCATAAATTAAAAACTAATTTCCCAAAGTAAAATAAATTTCTAAATCGTGGAAAGCCACTACATTTCATAGCGTTGAATTTTTTTTTTCTTCAAATATATTTTGGACTTCATTGATCCTTATTCTACTGCTTCAGTGAGTCTCCCTAGTTTTGCACTTTAGTGTATCTACAAAAGGATCGGATCTGATAAGGGTTTGTCTTATCGGACACAGACGATTTTTATGATTTTTTTAAGGAAAGAGGACTCTATCGGTATATTGGAAAAATAGGAAATCTATAGTTTCTGCAAAAAAAACTGAAATATTTTGCTACAATTGTTCACATTTAACATTCAATTCACTAGATAAATGTGAGGAAATAACCAGAAATCTCAAAGATAACTATATACGCATCACCATACCTTTCAAATTATTACTATCAAGACCTAACGACGTAGTTAGAATGAGACGCCTTGTGCTGTCTGGATTGTAATTAAGGCAATATTATATAGATGAATAGCATTACCCCTTATTTGACCACCCGAAATAACATTCAGGTCAGATCCGGGTAATTAGGAATTTAGAACGAGGATTTTAGGTATATGTCACGGTAAACTGATATACTATATCTAAAAGGGTACCTTCACCATAAATCTCAAAGTTACCTACATACGTATGGCCATACCTTTCAAATTATTTCCATCAAGACCTAACGACGTAGTTCGAATGAGACGCCTTGTGCCGTCTGGATTGTAATTAAGGCAATATTATATAGATGAATAGCATTACCCCTTATTTGACCACCCGAAATAACATTCAGGTCATATCCGGGTAATTAGGAATTTAGAACGAGGATTTTAGGTATATCTCACGGTAAACTGATATACTATATCTTAAGGGTACCTTCACCAGAAATCTCAAAGTTACCTACATACGTATGGCCATACCTTTCAAATTATTACCATCAAGCCCTAACGACGTAGTCAGAATGATACGCCTTATGCCGTCTGGGTTGTAATTAAGGCAATTTTACACAGACGGATAGCGTTACTCCTTATTTGACAACCCGAAATAACATTCAGGTCAGATCCGGTTAATTAAGAATTTAGAACGAGGATTTTAGGGTACATTTGACGGTAAACTGATATAATATATCTTAAGGATACCTTCACTAGATATCTCAAAGACACCTACATACGCATGGCCATACCTTTCAAATTATTATCACCAAGCCCTAACGACGTAGTCAGAATGAGACGCATTGTGCTGTCTGGGTTGTAATTAAGGCAGTCTTATACAGACGGATAGCGTTACTCCTTATTTGACAACCCGAAATAATATTCATGCCAGATCCGGGTAATTATGAGTTTAGAACGAGGATTTTAGGTACAGCCAAAGACAATAAATACTGTATTGTACAACTGTATTTGTCTTTGGTACAGCTCGCGGTAAACTGATATAATACATCTTAAGGATACCTTCACCAGAAATCTCAAAGATACCTACATACGTATGGCCATGCCTTTCAAATTATTACCATCAAGTCTTAATGACGTAGTCAGAATGTGACGCCTTGTGCCGTCTGGGTTGTAATTAAGGCAATTTTATGAGACGAATTGCGTTACTCCTTAGTTGACAACCCGAAATAACATTCAGGTAAACTGATATAATATATCTTAAGGATACCTTCACCAGATATCTCAAAGATACCTACATACTTATGGCCATGCCGTTCAAATTATTACCATCAAGCCTTAATGATGTAGTCAGAATGAGGTGCCTTGTACTGTCTGGGTTGTAATTAAGGCAATCTTATGAGACGAATAGCGTTTCTCCTTATTTGACAACCCTAAATAACATTCAGGTCAGATCCGAGTAATTGATTTCGTGCCCCCCGAGCGCCGTCCTCCCTTTCGTCCCGTAATTGCTCTCCCGATTGTCCCATCAAAAAACGTTCACCGGGCAAATTTGAGGACTCCCCCAGATCGAACGCAAATCTCATTTCCCGAAAAACGGCGCGGCAAACACGCAAACGTCACGTGTCGCCCCGACGACGACTGACGACGCAATTTACATAACAATTACGAAAATATTCTCCCCTTTCCTCGGGCCGGAGCAGGTGAAAAAGCCGGAGTCCGGAATGAGGATAACGGAGAGGGAGTTGGAGGTAGGGGGAGAGAGTAACGGCGACGAATTCCATGCCGGGCATTCCGAGTCCGGGAATCCTCCCCGCCCCCTTCGTACTCTCCCCGGTATTCCCCTCGTTCCCGGAGATTCCTTTTTCATTATTGCGACGCCATGTCGATGATATTGCTACTGTAATAATGCCGAGTTTTACGGGACCGGGTCGGTTTTTTGCCACTTCGGAATTAAATTAGACGTGCAACCCTTTCGGGGGTAGTTTTTTCCGGCGGGATTCCCGGAAAACGGGGGAAGGTTTAATCGCACGTTTCACTCTGTGTAACCGTTTTACGCCGGTCGGGGTCGTTTTTCCGTAGGGACTCATTTACTGGCGGATTAAGAGGGGATATGAGAGTATCCCGTCATAACGTCTAACAAATTGGTATTGTAATATTCCGGCACATGCGCGTCTACGATTGGTTCAAAGCGTTTGCAGCTAATGAAACCTATTATGTCGATGGCCTACTGATATAATAAAATCAAATCTGGAATTTAAAAATATACAAAATTTAGGTTAATTAAAATTTTTATGGATTCGGAATAAGAACAGTTAGTTTGAGTTTGAAACTTCAATTGAAATAATGAAAGAATTGGTTCGATGTTACCAATCTGACTAATTTTACAAAGAAAATGGTGTAATAGATTTGCTTACTTCCCTCCCTCTCCATAGCCCACATAGACTGCAATCATGAGATGCCATGTTTTTTGTCTTCGTTAAAATTTATAACTTCAAATTTAATTAATCAATATTAGTAGATAAACAATCCCGGTTCTAACACAAAAAACGTGTTTTTTTCCATGTCAAATTTTGCCCATTTTGGTAACACATTTTCAGCAACAATTAACCTTCCTCCATGTTATTATAAATGGGGAACAGGTGTGATGAGTTGTGCTAAATGACGTCATCGATGCATTATGTCTTCAGGCAACTGAGTTCTGCCATGAATCGTGGTCGTGGTCAAAAAGGGACAGTTTTGGACCTTAACTTTTCGGGCCAGAAATTTCACCGCACGCTATTTCAGACTGCATAGTGGGCAATAAATTGTACCACCATTTAAAATAACATGCAGGATTGGGCCAGAAATGCTCCGAAGATACAATATTGGTGAAAATGTGATACGAAAATGGACAAAATTTGACTTTGAAAAACCCCGTTTTTTTTGTTAGAACCGGCATTGTTAATCTACTGTTATTATTAATTGTTTTAAGTTGAAAATTTAAAAGTTTACAATTCACTGCTTACCTGAAAACGAATACTATTTAAAACATATTGCAGCATGACATAAGTAACCTGTTTGCAAAAAGATATAATTAAATCGCAACAACAGAAAAAACGATGAGTTTATCGTTTGTAACAAACAATTACCATAATCATTTATAATTCATTGATTTTCTTAAAATAAACTTACCAAATGTCAAATAATGTTAGTCAAAGATGATGAAAATATAAATAGGAAGAATTTTACTATCTCATTCAACTATTCTCCATTTTAATTCTGCAGTGTGCAAGCATGGAATTGAGATTACTCAGCGTATACGCATGCATCACCTGTTCCATAATGAAGTTCGTCACCGGAAATACTACCAATTTCCATATAAATTATTCCATCGGCTCCGAAACATCAAGATCCAAGTTATTTAGTCAAGAACTGTTGAGAAGAAAGGTTAAGGGGAGGTGGTTGCTTACTGTTGGGTGACGATGGGCAGCAGGCGCAAGGCTCCTCCAATTAGCGGCATGTCGTAGGACGGACTCTCAGACGGGCAGCGTGACGTGGTACTCGATGACTGAATCCTCGATCGTTATGATCGATCCGTATAAATATGTGCGGGATGTTTATGAACGTGATGTCGCACCTGTCCGAGAGTCGCGTATCGTCCCTCGATGCGGAATAAGCTTAGACGGCGACCAATTGGGGCCGCATCGCGACAATATAACCCTCAAGGACACCCGGGACTAGTATCAGTTAAACTTATTTACTGAAGATTTTTTCCTCTAGGGCTACGCAACCAAATATGCAAAGCCCGTCAGGACGAACTAAGACAATAACATCTAGAAACTATCCGCAATGCACTCACTGTAGTCATATCTGGCTCTAACAAAGACAATTAATCTATTACATGGTTAATTCAAAAGGCGATCTTCATTCTTGGTTTTTATTTTCCATCTCATCTCCGCACGTCTTCGCTACCAATCTTGAATAACCTTTAAAGGTATTTCGTCGTGGACAAAATTTGTCTGATGATGGACGAATTCTGTCCGATTCTAACTACATTCCGATCTTTATGACCCATTAAATAGTGGAATTTACTTTGCGCATTGATAATGGTTAAATTCTACTTTAAATTCAAATGAGGGTTAGTTGAACACCACAATGCAGAGCTAAATGGTATGAAGATGTGAATTCATTCGGCCCAGTAGTAATGATGCTATAGGAAATGATACCATTGTAATCACTTTCTAGAGACAGTCCGTCGGACATAAGGGCAAGCTCTCAGGGCAGTAGTAATCTGTTATATTTGGAACTTTAAAAAAAATTAATGAAGGAGCCCTATTAAGGAGCTCCTATTAAAAAAACACCGTTCCACAACTTCAAGGATTTATTAACATTAAACACAATTAATCTATTAATCTAAACATTTTACTATAGAAAAGGAATTATTTTAGACTTCAGACAATGAAGATTTCATCTCCGACAAAACTGTCAGTAGAATAATAGGGCCGGTTCCACGTTAAATGAGTGCTCCTAACCTAACTTATGCCGCCATTTTCAGAATTTAAATTTCGCGCCACCACCCTGGCGATGCGCGCGCCCCCTCGCGGCCGGCCCTTCACCTGGGGCTACCCCCAACCCCCACCCACCACCCACCAGGTCCGGCACCTGGAGCTACCCCCCACCCCCGCCACCCACTAGGTCCCCCACTAGGTCCCCCACCAGGTTCCCCACCAGGCCCCCTCCCCCTCACCCACCACCTAAGGCTCACATAATCTAGACCTCCACAGGGACGTCGTTCTGATCGTCGCCTTGATCAAATCAGTTTGGGATTTTGGTCTTGTTGAATTATTGGTTTTCTTCGTAAACTCGAGGAAGAGTCTCGTTCTGTTTTAAATCATTTTTATTCCTATTACTTATCAGGAACAAATAACATTATCTACAAAATTGGTTCAAATCAGTTAGTTAATTTGCTAACTAACTAACATTGGTGAAGTGGTAACCTTAGCATGCAATTTCAAACCTTACTGTCTTTCCAATCACGCTGCACAATACACAATAATTTTCTAATTACACCCAGATAACTGTACCTCGACACCGATCTTCCCTTCTATGTTCAATGTGCCCCCTTTCCCCTTCCGCTTTAATAATCTCCCACGAGACGTGAAAGCTTCCGGGTAAGAAAAGTCCGGGAAATAGTTGACAAGTTAATGCCGGAGTACACGGCTTTCCGCGTGTTTTTATCGTCTCTTCCGGAGCGTAACAATAACAATAAAAAAAAACTCCGGAGGATGCTGACAAATTACGACGCACGACGCACGCACTCGCACACAAAAATGTCGACTTCTTGCCTCGGCAGTGAAAAGGACGAAAGGGGACGAAAAGGGAGGAGCGATAGAAGCGGATGTTTATAAGGTTATCCGTTATGTGCTTTCGGGAGACGTTCAGGTCCTTTCTGAGTTCGGCGCAATGATTGATGGTGATCGGGGGCGGTCGAGGAGGTGGTCACGGCACCAAAAGCGAGAAAGTGAAAGGGCGACCTTCGACGTTTCAAGGTAGAAAAATATTATTATTAGTAAGTAATAGGGGAAGTACAGGAAAACCAATCATCTACTTTCTAATTCAAATATTGCACTAACTGCTCCTTCATGTAACGCTACCTATGATCATCTCAATCACCACAGTGAAGTAATATAAAGTATGATGATACTGTAAGGTATTGTCACACGCCGGAGGGCTTTAGGGCCCAAACGGTGTGCTTTGGTTGGGGGTGTAGCTAGGTAGGGACAATGCAAAAGACAGGGTATCACTAACGAAGGTTTATTGGGCGAACATGGCAAACAGGACGGACCCTCGGACTGGCAGCGTGACGGGGTACTGGAAGACCGAATTTCTGATTGATCTCATCGATCCGTATAAATACTTTGAGAATTGTTTACGAACGTGCCCCGTTGCCTGTCCGCGAGTCACGTATTGTTCTTGTGTCTAGGTCACCTCCGTGCTGATTTAGCTTAGGCGGTGACCTAGTTTCGCTAATTGGGGCCGCAGCGCGTCAGTTTCATTAACATGCAGTTATTTTCGTTTAGAGTTCTTGTTCGACGGTCTACGTAACTCGGAACTCGGTAATTTGAAAATTCGAAGTGGGAGAGGTCACGTGATTGAGAATTAACCAATACGCTGCCATATAGCGCTTGTAAGGACTTAAGTCCAAACGACGTAAGGCAGATTGAAGGTGCAGAGATGTATCAGCTGCTGCAAACATCTGAGGTTAAGAGTACAAAGGGTTAGCAAAGTTAACAAAGGGTATAGTGGTCTTTGTATAGTGGACTGTATGTAGAATCTCGTAGCTCGTTGTCGGCTGCGGAGATAAATCTTGTCTACAGGTTGTAAGGCTGAAGACGGTCTTGTAGAATGGCGACAGGGCGTGACGTAATCTCCCGATCTGAGGGCGTATCGTGCAGATCTTAGGTGTATTACTTGGAGACTGGACGTGACGTAAACCTGAAGGCGTATCGTGCAGGTCCTGGTTGAAGTCCTTGTAGTTGGAGACAGGACGTGACGTAATCTCCGGCGTAGATCTGGTGGCGTGACGTACAGATCCTACTTGAAGTTCTCGTAGTTGGAGAGAGGGCGTGACGTAATCTCCGGAGCAAACTCTCAGGGCGTATCGTGAGAGCTTGTAGTGTGAAGTAAGGGTCTCCCGAAAGGCAGTCTCACAAATCAGTTTAAGATTAGAGGGGACTTAATCAAGACCGAACTACACACCTTCGTTTGGTGAGCATACTCATCATCAACCAGCCCTTATCGTCCACTGCTGGACATAGGCCTCCCTCATGGCTTGCCATCCGCGTCTATCTTGACCTGCGTGGATCCAGTTGTTTGCAACTCTTTTTAGGTCATCAGTCCAACGTGTAGGTGGTCTTCCTCTATTTCGCTTATCTGTGCGTGGCCTCCATTCCAGCAACCTCTTTGTCCACCTATCGTCACTCATTCTGGCTACGTGTCCTGCCCAATTCCATTTTAATGTGGTTATTCGTTCGACGATATCTTTCACACCGGTTTTTCGCCGCAGGTCCTGGTTTGTGACGTGGTCCCTTAAACTCAATCCAAGCATGGACCTTTCCATTTTGCGTTGTGCTACTTTGAGTTTTCTCGCTGATGTCACCGTTAAGGTGAGTGTTTCCGCGCCATATATGAGCACTGGCAGAACGCACTGGTCGAACACTTTTCTTTTTTGACAGATGGGTGAGCACACTAGTGACGGTGACTAGTTGACAGGTGAGCATACTAGGTATACTAAATATATTGCCATAATTTCTTGTATACCTGAGCTTACCGGAGCGCGTTTATTATCACGTTACACGTAACACGTTGTTTTGCTGACGCTGCTGTTCGTTCCTTATCCGATCTTGACCTTATCACGTCCGGTCAGTGTTATTCTTTATTTGTTAATCAAGCGTGTTTATTGAAATGCTTGATTTAGGTAAAAAATTCCCTAAATTAGTTTATAATAAATTACATTTCCTAACTTAACGATTCGCTTAAATAATGTTGACATTAGCGTCAACAACCATATTTCCAAGAACTTATTAAAGTTCTAATAACTCCAGTCGTTGTTCGACATTCTAAAATTTCCCTGTATTCACCCATTCTTAACAAAACAATCTTGAATTGTACTTCACGGAGTTTACCTGCAAACGACACGGCCGTTTGGCATTAAGCCTAAAATGAACAGAGACTTGAATCGAAGGCAAAAACGATTGTCGAAATGGACATTAAACCTTTATCAACAACCCAGTTTTACAAAGTGCAAATCCCTTTAAATCTAAAAATGTAACGTTTATTTATAATCCCCCTCGACTACACGACTTGTTAATCAGGTCTTATATTTTCCGCCCCTTCAGATTTTCTGTTGTGTGTATATGCGGCGGTGGTTTTGGCTCGCTTCCAGTGCATTTTCTTTCGTGTAAAACTTTGGATTTATTGCGGAAAACGCCTTTCGCCGAGGTTGCCCACAATTAGGGCGTCTGATTTATGCGCGAAAGTTAAGAAAATCCCCAGAAATAGATGAAATCGAAATAAAATTAAATTCTTCGTGGAACGTCCACGGTCGCAAGTGAATTCGGTTAGGTTACGGAAATTTGAAATACCTGCATAGAGCGGTTACTTAAACCGAGAACTTATGGAGAAAACTTTATTATTGGCTTACGAGAAGTTTTACGTTGTCGACATTGGTGAGCAGAAGTTTGAATTGGGTTGATAGATCAACTTCTAACATGCTCTACTTTATTGCAGTTCGAGATGAACCTTACAATGTTAAAAATAATAACGATGGTACTACCAGAAGGTAGACAGACGCCTTACGCTTACACATTATGGCAAATTTATGAAAACTGCCCGAAAAGCAATACACAACAATGTAGATTGTCACACAAATAGGCAGAGTGTCGCAATAGCTTCGACATAATTGTCATGTACCTTTGCACAAATTGTTAATTTGTTGATAGTGTAATGTTCTCGTGGGTCCGAATAATTACACTACATTAATTTAGTAGGTACTAACCTAGCCTATTTAACACCAAGGAAAAATTCCAACACCATAGAAAGGCTCGATACAATCTTGAAGATACTGTCCTGAGAAGGACATTGCGTTCCTCGAAATAGCTACCTATTGATTCGCCAAATGCGTTTAGAGTTCCCTTGACAATATAGTATACAAATTTTAATTATGGCACCATAAGTAAATATAACTTATTGTAACAGTAAAGGGAGTACCTACTAGAAAACTTTGAGACTCATGGAAATATTACTAAAAATTTTTGTAAAATTGTTGCCAATTCGCAATCAGTAATACCCTTAACAAATCCAAATTCTGACCAAAGCATCGCCAAAATTACAAATTCTCCGACCATATTAAATTAGAGACGTCCCTCAATCCTCCGTCACCCCTCAAAAGAGAAACGTTTCGTCTTCGACCTTCACCCTTCAGACTGCCCCCACCCCCCGTTTAACGGTCGGCGATATGCAGGGGGTGGGTCGTCGGGGGCGAGTGTCGCTGAAGAAACCCTTGACACACAAAATCTTTGCTCCGCTCCTCCTCGCTCCCTCCTTCGCCCTTTCTCCCTCCTTCTCTCTCCCACCCTCTCATCCTCAATTGTTTATTGTTCCCTTTCGGCGTGGGCCGGGAGGTTTACTTCTGCTAATTAAGGCGAGATAGAGAGAGAGAGAGAGAGAGAGAGAGAGAGAGAGAGAGAGAGAGAGGGAAGGAAACTAGGCTTATTTGTACCGAGAATGAATGGGAATATTAACTGTGGCACAATAATGGATTATTATTCGATGGGAGAGAAAGGGGGTTTCCCGGCGGTGTATTTAGCGGACGGGATTTTATTGTACGGGATGGAAATTCGAAGGGTGCGGAATTTCTGTGTTTAATTGGGAAAACAGGATTTCTTACGACACGAGACGTGGTTCAGTTAATTTTAGGATCCGGTGAAAGAAACTGTGGAAGAGACGTTTGGAGATTATGGAAGGAGATGGGTCTTTTCAGTGAGTTCTCTCAAGTTTTTAGGTGATTTAACGCGACCTCGAGGAAAGTAAAGTTTACATTATTAATATTCGAGATAATTCAAGTGTGGCCCAAAATGATTCCAAAATACTTAATTAGTTTATGGAGACAAATGAGACAGTTGAATCAGGCTTTGCTTTATTTTCAAGGAAAGATCGGGTTTTTAAAAAAAAGTCTGTATGATTGCAAGGTTATTTGCTTCCAAGAAAAATGTTTTCAGAAGAGCTTGGTAATTACAATTAATTTGTGGGGAAAATGGAGAACAAATTGGCTTTGCGTTCTAGAAAACATTAGATTTCTTGAAAAGTTGGGAAAGATTGGAAGATGTTATGCTTCCTAAAAAAGGTTTCCATAGATTTATGGAAATTTCCATTTTTTTGTGGAAAAAATGTAAATGAGTCCATAGAACTGAATGAACTCAAATTGAACTATACTTCGTTTTCTGGAGAAGATTGCGTTTTTGGAAAGGGTAGGATGCAGTGCTCCCTAAAGAAGATTTCAAGAGATATATGTAAAGTAGCCTTGTTTTCTGGAGTTAACGTTAAACAAACCCTAACACTCAATATGTTTGTCGTTGTTGACGCTTACGTCAACATTATTTAAGGGAATGTTAGGTGAATAAATTATAATTTATTGTAACCGAATTTAGGAAACTTTTTACATAATTTAATCATTGAAATTAATACGCGTTGTTTTACAAAACAGAAAAACAATTCATAATTAACAGCGAGGATAAGTGTGAACAATATTATTGGATTGTTTTCACGATCGTACACGAATTAATAACACGAGCGATCTTTTTACGTTATTAACTACAACAGAACGTGAACCGGTCAAGTTCAAAATCTCAACACTCAGCTGACTAAGCATAACACGGCGTCTAGGTAACGTGATAACAATCGCTCCTCGAGAAGGTCAGTCTGGGTGCAAGGTAATAAAACAATAATATCTCATTTAACCAATGTAGAAACAAGATGTTTAAAATCTCTGAAATTTGGTACAATAAACCAGTATACGATGTATGCTCAAAACGACAGTGTGTTGTGATCTTTCTTCACGCCACCCGAACCGACAACCCCTAACCTCAAGAACTTCAACCCCGGAGAGCACGTTACGCCCTCTCTCCAAACTACTAGAACTTCAACCCGGACCTGCACGTTACGCCCTCAGGTCCACACCGGAGAGCACGATACGCCCTCTATCCAGACTTCGAGAACTTCAACCCCGGAGAGCACGTTACGCCCTCTCTCCAAACTACTAGAACTTCAACCCGGACCTGCACGTTACGCCCTCAGGTCCACACCGGAGAGCACGATACGCCCTCTCTCCAGACTTCGAGAACTTCAAGAACTTCAAGAGATCACGTCACGCCCTGATCTCCAACCTACAACTACAGTCGCCAGCCTCACAACCTGGAGACAGGATTCATCTCCGCAGCCACCCACGAGCGACGAGAGATATCTACATACGGTCCACTCTCTACAGAGATCATTTCACACTTCGTTCATGCAATGATATATGCGTTCATGCGTTCATGATATATGCAAAGTAGCCTTGTTTTCTGCAGTTAACGTTAAACAAAACCCTAACACTCAATATGTGTGTCGTGAAAATTAATCAGTAGAAATAAAACATGTTTATTTCACCTGTATCCATTTTATCCATAGATGAAACATATGTTTTTGAATTTTCACCATTTTCTTCAATAAATAAGAGTAATTTCCAAATTTTTTACTTACCCTTTTTAGAATGGAAAACATCAATATATCGTATCTTTTCCAAATACTCGTTTTTTTTTCAGAAATCAGTCTATTTCAGTTGTCCCCATTTTCTCCAGAAAACAAGAAGAGATTATTTTTCTCCAAAAAATTCCATCATTTTCCGGAAACATTCTTTAAGAGAAAATCTTTATTTTTCTCCTAATGTTGTTAAATGTGGAATTTTTAGTAGAAAGCAAAACCACCCTGTTTTCTATTTTCTCAAAAAATCAAGGATAATTATCACATTTTTCTGGGAAACTTTATTAAGAAGTATAGTATCATTTAATCGTTCCTAACTATTTTAAAGTACAACTGTCATCAGAAAGCAAAGTTTATCTCGACTGTCTCAATTTTCTCCATAAAGTAATAAGGATTTGGAACCTTCTTCATTTTCTGCAGAAATCAAGGGTAATCTCCATTTTAATTTTTCCATTTTTAGTTCCAAAATCCTTTTCCAGTAAGCAAAATTACTTCCAAAAGTTTTCCAAATAAGGAAAAATAAAAATACGAGTATCCTCGTTTCCCTAAAGAGAGGTTTTCAGTAAAATATAGAAAATACTTGAATTTTTTAGGGGAAATACAGAATAATTCAAAACGCGTCTTTAGCTTTTGAAGATAATGGAGAGAATTGAAATAGACTTTCTGAATAGATTGCTCGTTTGGAAATGTTAGAGAACATGGCAAAATCCTTCGTTTCCTAAGAAGGTTTGTAGGGAATTCTGGCAAAAACCTTCATGTTCTGGGAAAAATGAAATTGGGCTTTGTAATTTGTAAAATTTGCCAAATACGGAACCAAATCTCAACTTTCCAAAGAAAAATTGAAACGTTATTTCACAAACATATTGATATTACAAAATGGGATAGATTGAAACTGTCTTTTTTTAAAAAGACTAACATAGACCTTGTTATTTAGAAACACCAAATGTGAAGCTCAGGGAGTTACCGACAGAAGCAAAGCTTGTTAAATTATCTTTATCGAAGAGGAGCTAATACAAGAAAGCTGATATAGAATTCGAACAAAAACAAAACAAGTGACAATTCACAAAATACTTAACTTGGGTCTGATGACCGGCCGTCGATTCGCCGTGACATCCTAACCGGTGCCTTAGATTTGATAGCTTATTGGAACATTATAACGAATTTTAAAAGTGGCTAATATTAGCAAAATTATTCAGTAATTTTTTGCAAAAATTACCGTTTTCCTAAAGTTGATATTACTTTTTCCGTTATGTTGATAGCATTTCTTTTCACTAAAAAAAAACAGACACGTTGCACTCTGGGAGTGCCGACAGTTGAAAGATAGCTTTGTTTTGCGTAACTTTATAGAAGGTTAAAAATTATTGTGAATTTATGAATAATTTATGTAAATGAATGACTCGCCAATGTTTTACTTGAAGAATACCTTAGTATTATTATTTCAGTCTATAAATTCAATTTGTAATGTTTTATACAGTTATAATACAGTTTAATAATTTACAATGTAAAATAAGATATCGAAGAAGAAAATATATTTAAAATTGAAAATACCAAAAACTAGTGGGTCTCTTGTTTACATCGGTTCTAGTTTATTTTTCTGTTAACCTCTATTTTGGTTGCAAGGGCTTATTTCACTAATTACAGAATATATCGAGGTGAAATCAGACGACGAAAAGTTTATGACAAAAAAGATCAATGAAAAATGAATCTTTTTACAGAATATCAAGATTCAACGTGAAGCTTATTTCATAAGATTTATAAATATGCCACACTTCTTTGAAAACAAAGCGTAATATTTGTAAAATCGCCAAATAAAAGAAATCACGAACCTCGAAAACACGATTTTAAAATATTAGTAGCGACGGCCGTGACGTCATCGTCACGTGACAGTCACGGCATCATCTCGTCTGATGGTCGGAAATTTTGTGTATTCACCCATGTGTTTTAGCAGTAGAAGAACCTCACATAAAGCTTTCTAATTGCTCTCTAAAAATTATCAAAATTGGCTGTGTCCGATAGGACGAACCTTTGCCCATTTTTCTTCAACCCTTCTCTCGGAGTAGGCTAATATTAAAAGCCTCGCTTAAAGAAAAAATTTGGAATTGGCTTGGTTAGCTGAGACGAAACTTTACTAGCTGGGAGTTTAAAAGGAAGTAATCTCAAATTGCCTTTGCATCTACCACGTTTTAACTTGGTGGTGCTCGAAATGCACCAGCGGGATTATAGACACCCCGTGGCGTTAGGGATCGTACCTGTCGGCCGTTCGCAAGTAGTGGTCAGGTAGTCCGCACTACCAAACAATATAAAATTGATTATATTTCATTATTATGTTCCAGCTAATTTTGATTAACGCGAATATATTTTTATAAAGATCGTTATTTCTTCCTCTATAAATCGATACCAAACTCAAAATAGTTTCAACAAAATCAAATTGTTTTATGGTGTTTTATGGTTTTAAATGTACATCTACTCTATAATCTACTATATTTACTACTATCTACTCTATATCTACTGTATAATCTACTCTATCTACTAATATAAAGACTAAATTGTTACATATTTGAGAAACAGAACCAGGCACCAATAACCGTACCAAGTCACGTAACTATCGGTTAAAACAAACCTTTTATATAGTTGACCATAACAGTATGCTAATATTTAATACAATCATAAAGCCTGACCAATCACAAACTTGTTTCAAGGATCAAACCACAGTTTAGATATATCATAGAGGGAGATATATCATAGACTGTGATCAAACCAGAGCACATTCCTGGAACTTTACCCTACTTATGTGGTAAACAACATTAAGGAGGTATAACAAGTTCCCTTTTCATCAAGATAAAGATTACAGGTCAAGATTTGTCTTTCTCAAATATGCAACAACTAGCCGTGACCCGGCCACGCTTCGCTGTGGCTCAGTTTGATATAAAATAAATGAACAATTAAATAAAAATAGGTAATCTAGCGAATATAGATTTACCGAGAAAACACATAATTTATTTCAATACCATGCATTGCATTGCTGTGATTATGTTGTAGAATGTTATGAAAAGGGAAAAAATATTGCTTTGCAATTATTTTTTATAACCGATGGAGGTACTCGGCTTCGCCGGGGACGACCCTGTCTCATTCCTTTTTCCACACTCCATGAAAATGGTTTCAATCAGCATGCGTTATTCGTCTTGATCGAGCAATACGTACTTGGGCTATTTCCAATCTTGCTTCCCTTTGCTCGTCCGTTTCAGACGAACGGGCTCGAGCAATTCGTACTCCTTCGATTTCCAATCTTGCTCCTCTTTGCTCGTCTGTTTCAGATAAGGGGGCTTGGGCATTTCTAATCTATCTTTCTTTTGCTCCTCTGTTTCAGATAAACGGGCTTGAGCATTTCTTAATCTTAGGGTTTCTAGTCTATTTTCCCTTTAGTCGTCTTTTTCAAATAAGCGGGCTTGAGCATTTCTTAAACTAAGGGTTTCTTAGGAGCAAATTCAGAAACGCCACTCACACTCATTTCTACCTACACTCAATTGTATCTCAAAATGAGAGTGAGTGCGCCTTCTCCTCAATTTTGGAATTCAGAAACGTGTAAATCAAGTTACTCAAATACATCTCAATAATTTAAGAATGATTTGAGGGAAGGATGTTTGACAATATCGCAAGTCGTCGTGTTCGCTGCTGACTGTGTTAGTTCAATTTGGTGTTCTGTGCATATATCATGTTTTTTGTGGCAGCAACTGTCAGGCGCATGTCAGGCGTCACCTAATTTGGAATCACGTTTTGCAAAATCGTTTACGTTGAAACAATGAGCAAAGAGCATTCCAAAAAAGTATGTGTGCAAGGAAAAAAGTTCCAATTTAAAGAGTCTCCACCTCTATGCCTGCTATATACCACTGGAAAAATAATATGTCGAATAGTGTCTCCACCAAATCTATACCTCTGTAAGATCTCCAAGTTGGTTAAGTGCTGAAGGGGATTGTTGTAATCTCTGATATAATTTCTGAAACAATTAATTGCCATATTATACAAATCATACTTTTCCCTCGGTACGCATTTACATCTTAGGGTGCTACCTACAATTTGATCATAGGTAGGAACTGGTAAATATCTTTCATCCTCAATATATTGTATGAACTCTAAAAATTCGTTGAACTCATTAGCCATGATATCGATATTGCTAACACCATCTAACATAAACAGAAATGCACAAAAATCTGTCACTAACGACGCTAATGACCATCTGCACGAAAGTCAAAACTCGTAAAAGTATGGTGTGGAATTATTTTAAGTGGTGAATTTCAACCACTCAAATCTCACTCAATCTAATACTCAATTTAAGGGACATTTCAATTGAGGAAAGTCTATGAATTCCAAATTGAGTGTAGTGAAGATTTTACTTAAAAATTGAGTGTAGGTGTAGGGTGAGTGGCGTTTCTGAATTTGGCCCTTAGTCTATCTTCCCTTTGCCCGTCATTTTCCGAAGCTCATAGTCTTTTATTTTTTTGCTTTACATATGAATCTGCCAATCGCTTTTCTTTTGGAGGCATAATTCACAGCGAAAGTATAAAATAAATGCGCTTGTTTTCTGTTGTCCAATGTCCAAAGTTCACAAATAACACCACTAACACTCACACACGTTCAGAAATATTTCTACTTTTAACAGAATGATTTTGTGCAATTCGATGCTCAAAGCGCTAACAAACTGTTCGACATTTAAAAGATACCTTTTCGCCGCGAGATGGCGCCATCTGTCAGTCACTCGTCTGTCAAATAAAGGTGACATATTGCCTGTCATGTATATATTTTTAAGCCGTTTCGGCCCCCTGGCTCCTTTTTCGACGCGGAACCATTTCAGGAACCTTCAAGGACATGCGCCCTACAACTCACCAAAATTTCGTTGCAATCGGACGAATGGTATAGGAGCCTATGCGGAACATACACACAAACATCCATTTTTATATATATAGATTTCGTCTTTAATATATTAATATAATAATTATTTTCACCGAATATAGACCACAAACCATAAAACAATTTGATTTTGTTGGAAATATTTAAGTTTGGTATCGATCTGTAGAGGAAGACACAACGATCTTAATTAAAATATATTCGCGTTAATCAAAATTCGCTGGAACATAATACTGAAATATAATCAATCTTATATTGTTTCGTAGTGCGGATTACCTGTCCACTACCTGCGAACGGCCGACAGGTACGATCCCTAACGCCACGGGGGTTCTATAATTGGCTTGGTGTATTTCAAGCCAGACCTTTTAACTTGAGTACAACAGTCTGCACGCATTACCAAAATTATCGGAACCAATATCCCATCGCCCAAAACGGCTAAAACCGAACGAAGTATTTACCTCTCTGTCTACCAAGCCCTCTCCATCTGTCTTATATATTGCACTATTTTTCTGGTAATTATCAGCAATGGCAGCGGTGATTAGATCGGTTAGGGGTAGTTGAAGAGTGTCAGGTCCGGACCTGACACTTTGGCAGAATTTCACTTTTCTTAAGAGGATGGCTTGTCGCGGTGTATCAAATAAGGGTGCGGAAGTTTTAATTTATGAAATCTTTAAATTCAAGAAAGCGTATATTTGAAAAAGTGGTGAAATCGTCCACAAACGCATGCGAAGTTTTATTCAATTTTTTATAGTAAACATCCATCTTTGTATATATTCATTGACATCCTTAAAAGTTTTCAATCTGAAACATATATAAAAATTCAATCTGTTGTTGAAAAAGGCAGGAAAAATCAAACTTTGCTTAAAAAGGAGAAATCCATTGATGGGTTGATGAAACAATATCAAAATAACACAATTTCCAGATTTGATTATATAAAATGCCTATCACATTACAATTCAATAGATAATAAATAAATAAGTAACATTCATTTACCTACTGTATTATATTTTAGAATAGTAAGAATATCATAATCCATAATATACATTTGCTATTTGTGTTATGTTATGTGTATATAAACTCGTATTTGGAAATAAATTATATGACATGACTGTGTAATATTTAAGCTCGGCGCTTTATTAGAAAAAAATAAGTTTGTTTTTATTGTCTGTTCGTTTTTCTAATGAACTAATATAAACGATCAGGTTTGGAAGTCGGACACCACGGAGGTCACACCGTATATTTATTTTGGCCGTTTTGGGCTATGGTATGAGAGAGAGCATATCCAAGCTATGGCCGTTTTGGGCGATAAGGAAAATGAACCCCAATTTGTTTGGCCGTTTTGGTGTACGTCCCGATTCAGCTAGTAAGTGTTATCGGTGGCTCGGCGAAACGTGATCGCTTCCGGAACTGACGTGAGGTCAGTAACTGTCGCTGTCAAAATCCAAAGTCACTCCCGGTAAAATTCCCGGTCGTTACGCTTTTACGAGATGTACGAGAGCGGCATCGATAACGGTAACCTCGCTCGACCTTCGCGACGTGGCACGTCGTCAAATCGTTTGCGATTTCAGGCGGGAAGTAGACGTCGATGACGCTGAGCGTTGGCGTCGCCAGGCGGGACACTGTCGGAACTGTCGATGTGATCGCCGAGACGGCATCAGGTAACGGCACCCAAAAAATCAGCTAGCGGAATCAGACTCGAAGCTATCGCGAGATGATGAAGATCCCGTTCGCCGTCGTGTCGGGGCGCGTGCCGCGCACCTACACGGCCGTCCAATTCTGCCGGTAAATATCAGCGTCTCTCGGCCCTCTCTTCCCGACTCCTTTTTCCAGGTGAAGACATCGTCGCGATGACGATGAGCACGAGACGTTCCTCGACGTCGGGCGTGCTAATGGTTGGCCCTAATTTTAGGGTCGGCAAGAAGATCGGCAGCGGCAACTTCGGCGAGATCAGGCTCGGCAAGAACCTCTACAACAACGAGCACGTCGCGATCAAGCTCGAGCCGATCAAGTCCAAGGCGCCGCAGCTGCACCTCGAGTACAGGTTCTACCGGATGCTCGGCACGCACGAAGGTAAAATCGCGAAGAGGGGGGCCTCATGGGCCCCCTTTCTATCTTCCTGGGACAGTCGTTTTGCTCTGGACGACGGACCAAAGGTTCCTTCTTCCCATTCTTCTGATGGAAAAGGGGAATGTTCGGTTACCTGGTTAACCTGGACTTCGCGAAGTCCAACAATTATTCCAACAGTAACCGCTTAAACCCATCATGGAGCATGTCCGAAGAGACGTGTTCATCGAATACGTGCTTCAAATTAGCATCATCTTGTTTAAATAACCCTATCACGTTGCAATTATCACGAATGAGTTGTTTGGGTATCTTCGAATAGGTTTGACAAAGTTACGCTACCGTCAACTTCTTTATGACGACCCATTGAGAAATATGAACGGATTTTGACTTGTTTCTCACGTGCCACATCATCGAATATGAATAATGAATTTTGTCTTGCGTGCTCGAGGCCCATTATCGTATCACTGTTCTTCAATGGGGAATGTCGTACGCCTTTCAATCTCCCCAAAATCTCCTCCAACAATTGACATTTCGGTTGATATAACGATTTTGAATACAGGTAAACATTTTCGAAACGTAGAAGTGTAACGTTAAAATAGTATATGTTTTTTCACATCCACTCGGTCCGCCAAATATACCTCGAAAACAATTTTTCTATGGATTTTTGGATGAAATCCAACTTTTCTATTGGTGACTCCATGTCTTGCTGGACGATATCCATTTTGAGTACTAGACCTTTGGGCACTTTATGTTCTGTATATAAATATCACATGGTCGCCTATAGAGATCTATTGTCATGTTAACGTTCAAACGACGAAGAAAGATGCCAACAAGAGGCCTTGTTATTGAAGCGGAGCATTTATTATTAGCTTGCCCCGGTCGAGGGTCGCCTTCTACTCTTCTTCCTTAGCCTTCTCCTAATATATGCCATCTTTCTTTGTTGCGTTCGGCTCGTTTCCAATGTAGACCCGCTGTTCCTTTTAGGTCATCGCTTCATCTCATTTGTGGTCGTCCTCTGATACGGTCTCTAGTAGTGGATTAAATTATTCCATCTGTCATCTTGGTGTCTAACGACATGACTGCAAAGCTCCACTTCAACCTGGTGACTTATTGGGTAACAACATCTTTTACTACGAAATCATGTGTTCTTCTCCCTATCGGTTAATCGTATACCCAACATAGATCTTGTCCTTGTTTTTTGTTAGCCTATGCATGTTTTTCTTTGTGAGAGCCCAGGTTTGAAATTTGGTAGAACACATTGGTTAAATACTGTGCTTTTCATATGTTGTATTTTTCGGCTCATGAATACCCATGCTAACTGTCCAAATCCAGCCCACGCTAATCTTATGCTTCTCGTTATTTCATCATACTGGTTGTCTTTGTTCAATTTCAAGACCTGCCCCAGGTATATGTATTCACTGACCTGTTCACTTACATGTTTCTGGCTTCTTCTGTGTTTGACATTACTTTTGTCTTTCGCATATTTATCTTAAGACCAACTTTATTTGAGGCTGCTTTCAATTGGCTAATCACGATTTGAAGTTCTTCATACGTGCTGGTAATAAGGACTACATCGTGAGCCAATTTAAAGTGGCTCTTTACCGAAGAAGATTACCTATTTTCTCACTAAATTGTTATAGCTGAAATGCACATGTTTTTGACCTTAGTAACATTATCGTAGAAATTCAAACATATTTATTTTGATAGAAACACATATGGTGAATGATCAGAGGATCGGAATGAAGCGAGGCTTTAGAATGTAAACTTTCTTGGAGAGAAATGAATTTAAAGAAAGTGACGGAAAATGCGACCGACATCACTTAACGACACCGCAAAGAGAACGAAAGTTATCCTTCTCTCTCTTTATCTCGTTCTCTGGGTATGTCACGGTTATCTCAGTACAGAGATTCGAGATTTACACACAAATGGAGCATGCGTAGTAGCAGTAAAGAAGTGCTGATTCCGTGTAAATCTCGTATCTCTTTCTCTGCAAATCGAAGGCATTTATTTCTTCCAATAATATTGGATCAGGTATAATGTATAAGCTCGTGGAAGATTTATCCCTTTCGTTGTTTTGTTGGGATGTTCTCGGGGCCAGGAGCCGAAGCTGAGTTGATGTTCTAGGTGGAACCACCAAAATGAAACACTCGTTTCAAAATCCAATCTTTAATAATTCAGCCAACGTTTCGTCCCGGATCAAGGACATACTCATGGCGATTTTACAGGTACAAAAACATTCAGAGCCTTATCTAATGTGCGATGGAAAGGTCAAAAGATCCACAAAAGTGTGTGCTGAATATTGCTCATGTAAGGGTTTCTATTCTTGAATTCAGGAATAATGGCCCCTTTTTGATCTTGGTCCCTCATTTGTGAGCAAAGGACTTTTGTGGATCTTTTGACCTTTCCATCGCACATTAGATAAGGCTCTGAATGTTTTTGTACCTGTAAAATCGCCATGAGTATGTCCTTGATGCGGGACGAAACGTCGGCTGAATTATTAAAGATTGGATTTTGAAACGAGTGTTTCATTTTGGGGGTTCCACCTAGAACATCAACTCAGATTTATCCCTTTCGTTTGGTATTAGTTTTGAAACCTTCAAAAGTGCCTACCGTACATGCAGATGTATCAATTTAACAACCTTGATTTATACAGGATGTCTCGAGTAACGTTCAACGTATTGACAATTTCACTTTTCCGCTTTGAACTCATCATCACGATAACAATCTCCTGTTCATTGAATCCCTCTTCCCTCAGGAATAGCGAAGGTGTACCACCTGGGCACGTGCAGCGGCCGCTACAACGCCATGGTGATGGAGCTGCTCGGGCCGAGCCTCGAGGACCTCTTCTGCCTGTGCGGCAGACGATTCAGGCTCAAGACCGTCCTCATGATAGCCGATCAACTCATTACGCGGATGGAGTACGTGCACAGCAAGAAGCTGATCTACCGCGACGTCAAGCCGGAGAACTTCCTGATCGGACGTTCGAAGACGAGGAAGGAGAAGATCATACACATCATCGACTTCGGCCTCGCCAAGGAGTACATCGATCCCGACACCGGGAAACATATACCGTATAAGTAAGGGGTGGTTTTTGGGGTGGTCGATGTTTGGCGGGGGGGGGGTCCGTGTTTTCGATTTTCCTCAAAAGTGTATTTTACTTTCTGCCTCCTTCTTCTTCTTCTTCTTCATGGCTTATGCACTGTTCCGTCTACCAGTGCGCTGCACCACCTCTTGCGTGGCCTCTTTGTAAGACGTCTATAGCTACATCTTGTAGCTTATATTCGTAATTAATTTTAGGGATTCTCGAAGGTTCTACCCATTTTACACGTTCATGCCAATTTTTCTGCCTTATATTATTTTATTTCTTTATTTCATTTTTTATTTCTGCCATTTCATTTTCTTCCTATTTTGCTTCATTACTCGTAGTTTCTGATATTACTTCTTTTCTATTAAGGGAGACGGTGTCATGTGAATACAGTGTTGAAAGGGTGACTTTCATCGAAGTAAGCAGAACACTCTGACACGCGTCTACTTAAAGGGGAACCGAGTTTTGCAGCTTTATTCGAAAAATAAAAACCGAACTGTCGGACCATTACCACCTATCCAGACGATTAATATATCTAGACACGACTATTTGCAACATACTATATTACGAAGATAATAGTAATACGGTTGATGGCTTTTCGCTAAATCTGCAATAATATCGACTTCCGATAGAAGTGGCAACATCGACTCGTATGCTTTCACCGTGACATTTGTTTGTTTACATTGTACTTCGTAAAGTATTTAAAAAAATGAAAATAGGCACAATGGTCAATAGGTGCATGGTCTGTAAAGTGCACAGCAATGAACAAAAAGGTGTTTGGATTATTTTTCATAGCTAAATATTCAAAATTAATAGGACTTGAATTTATTTTTGGAACATTGGTGCCAAGGGATTTTTTGAAATCGCCTCCAATACTAATAATATCCATTTCAATCCTAGGTTAGTGACTCTTCTTGTATTATGCCTGCTTCAGATATTTTACCATTTTAGTTACTATTTATTTCAAGCTCCTTCCTAGACTTCTACTCGGCTTCTGTCGTACATTACATTTAATACAAGTAATACCTCCTACCTTTAGAATCTTTTGAAATCATCTGTGAAATTAGAGATACTTGTATCAGGTTCCTTTACGACATTCCCTATACGCATTACCTACCCATTCAACATTTAGTTATTCTTGGTACGCCTCTCCAGACTTCTCTCCGAATTCCCACAAACTTTCCCTCAACTATGGTGTCACTGCTTCGACGTGTCAACACGAGGCGTGTAATATTACCTACTTTCGGGACATTGTTCCTATGGTAATTTATTGAAATTCAGCTTCCTTTAGACGACTTTCCATTTATTATCCCTCTTTCAAGATTTCCTTCTATTTGGTTTCCAAACAATTTTCCAGAGTTCACAGCCACTTAGCACCACCGGCGCAACGAAAACATCTCTGGGAATGTTTCCCCTATTTGTCTTTTTCGGTTCGTTAAAAATCCGCGAAAATAAACTAAACGACTGGTAAAGCGATCGTAAAACGGTGGAGCTACGCTACTGAAGTATCCTTAAAGAAGTTTGGCTCGTTTAGTACGTTATAAACATGTCGTAAAATGGCGTAAAATTAATTTTACGCCATGTGAAGGCGCTAAACTGGCCCACATTCGAGGGAATCGCTTTTCGTCGAAGTTTCGAGAGGAGCTTAGAAGAAATACAACCGTTATAGAGACGGCCTTTTGTTCTACTATTCAACACCTGTTCGTCGGTGTTCGGAGGAATTTTAGTTACTACTGAGGGAAATTAGTTAAGACGCGTACGTTCTAAAGGAAAGCTAAAAATATATTTGGAACCGCACATGATATCGCGGTAATTCTGCGGAAACTGGTATTTCACTTGCTTTCTGAGTAAAGCCTATACACTTACAAACACTTCGACCTGTTTGATCTATCTTCAAGTTTCTACAACAAAGTCTCTACATAGTTTCTATGTTGCTGATAACTTTTTAACAACTTGAGATAGACCTGAAACAGCTCAAATACAACTCAACACTACTCTAGACGGCCCTTGGACAGTTCTGAGTAACTACTGAGTAAAGCCCACTTATGAACTCTTCGACCTGTTTAATCTATCTTCAAGTTTCTACAACAAAGTCTCAACAAAGTTTTTATGTTGATGATAACTATTAAACGACTCGAGACAGCCCTGAAACTGTTCAAACACCATTCAACACATCTCTATAAAACTCTTGGACAGTTCTAAAAAACTTTAAGACACTGGCCTACTGAGTAAAGCCCACTTATGACCATTTCGACCTGTTCAATCTATCTTCAAGTTTCTACAACAAAGTCTCTAAAAAATTTCTATGTTGATGATGGCTTTTAAACGACTGGAGACAGCACTGAAACACCTCAAACACAACTCTAGAAAACTCTTGGACAGTTCTAAAACAACTTTAAGACACTTACCTACTGAGTAAAGCCCACTTATGAACACTTCGACCTGATCGATCTTTTCTCAAGTTTTTACAACAAAGTCTCTAGAAAATTTTTATGTTGATGATAACTTTTTAACAACTTGAGACAGGCTTGAAACAGCTCAAAAACAACTTAACACAACTCTAGACAGCCCTTGGACAGTTATGAAACAACTTTAAGACACTTACCAACTGAGTAACGCCAATACACCTATGAACACTTCGACCTGTTCGAAATATCTTCAAATTTCTACAGCAAAGACTCTACAATATTTCTGTGTTGATGATAACTTTTAAACGACTCTAGACAGCCTAAAATAACTCAAATACTACTCAACACAACTCTTGGACAGTTCTGAAACAACTTTAAGTCACTTGCCTACTGAGTAAAGCCTTAAACACTTCAACCTGATCAATCTATCCTCAAGTTTCTACAGCAAAGTCTCTACAAAGTTTCTATCATGATGATAACCTTTAACAACGTGAGATAGGCCTGAAACAGCTCAAATACAACTCAACACAAGTCTAGAAAACTCTTGGATAGTTCTGAAACAACTTTAAGGCACTTGCCTACTGAGTAAAGCCCACTTATGAACACTTCAACCTGTTCGATCTTTCCTCAAGTTTTACAACAAAGTCTCTACAAAGTTTCTATGTTAATGATAACTTTAACAATTGGAGACAGCACTTGGACAGTTCTAAAACAACTTTAAGACACTTTCCTACTGAGTAAAGCTAAGTTTTACTTATTTGATTTAAGAGGTAAATTGCCATTTGTAGGTCGTCTTTCATCCTTTGTAAAAGTATTTTAAAAAACTTCGTGTTAAGCTTAATTCATTTTCCAATCATATTTCTCGAGTGAACCTTCCTGAAATTCTCCCTAAAAATTTTCCCCAACTCACCCGTCGAGTTTACCCCCCCCCTACTTTATGAAGTCATACCTTAATAACGGTCCCGAGGATTTATCGCTTCCCGCTGCACCTCCCCAATCAATTATACATTAATTTGTTTCGTTATTGTAGAGAACATAAATCCCTGACAGGGACCGCTAGATACATGAGCATCAACACGCATTTGGGTCGAGAGCAATCCCGTAGGGATGATTTAGAGGCGATGGGGCACATGTTCATGTATTTTTTGAGGGGATCCCTGCCCTGGCAAGGTCTGAAAGCCGACACCCTCAAGGTGGGTATTAGTGAGATACGGCGTTGTGCGGAGGTTTATTTCCTCGCCGAACATATTTTATATTATATTAAAGTTTAAGAGAAAAATTCTCGCTGCGTGGACTCTAGGGCGAGGAAAGCTATTGAGACATATATCAGCAACATAAGTAAAGCTACTCATAGTTATTTTTGTGCATTTTAAACTAAACATTATTGTAGGTATATTTTAGGTTTGTTCCAACCTACCTCGAAAACAGTTACAGAAGGTTTATTTGCAATCGACCATTTCTCCTTTCATCTGGACATTGGCTGAATAATTGACAAGTTTAATTTGACTGACTGGAATTTGGCGGTGGTTGGAACAAACCGATGGAGGTACTTGGGCCACTCTTTGAAGCTCGCCCCACTTTCTTCAAACAGATTTGAGCAGCTGTCAACGGCGACATAAGTTTTCAACAGCTTTAGAACAGTTTTCTTACTGCAGCTGTTGAAAGTACTCCTGAAGCTTTTCAAAGCTGCTTAAATATCTGATGAGAGAAATCAGGCGAGGCTTAAAAAGTGGAAGTGCCGCCATATAAACTTAATACTACATAATCAGTTCTGGATAATCCGTCTTTCGATATCTGAACGTGAAGTAAATAAAACAAGGATTAATAGTGGTAACGGTGTAGGTATCAGGTTGATTAAACAACGGATTACGTTAATTCACGATTAGAGCAACCTGAATTGCGTTTCTAAGTAACGGACAAATCTAGCCATACTTTAGTTGGCTCCTTAGTTTAACTGTGAATTAATTTAATCCGATGTTGAATCAAACGCAAAGGAACCAGCCCTTAATAAAGTAACGTTTTAGCTTAATCAGATTAAATTAGATAACCGTCTCAATTAAATATGAACTTAGTTAGGTACTTGTACCCTTGTATATTGAAATCATTGAAAACATGTTCCCATTTTGTTCAGTTAAGGTCGAATAGGAAGTGCTTTTGTATCTAAGAGCAGCCATAGGAACATCATTACACCCCTTGAATTTTAAAACTTAGTTTGGTGCTTTGAAGTTTAGGAAGAGGTCAAAAATGGTACAAACCTTCTTGAAAATTCGAAGTTTTGAAAATTTTTAAGGTTTCCTTGGTTCCAAATAATTATGTTAGATAAGCAGAGATATGCCTTGCATTTAGAAATATGCCAATGTATGTAAAGTATACATTTCGCATGTATATCGCCCTTTATTTACTCGTAAATTCGATACAACTTTATTTTTATTATTTATTTTTTTCGATTTCATTTAAGATAAATGTGATAATGTTTGATAACGTTGTCGAGAAACAGCAAATCGTGCAATTAGTTAATAGGTAATCACCCACAGGAAACGTAACTTACTGAAGTAACATACATCAATGTCCAAAAGAATTACAATTAAACCTACAAAATAACCGGAGATCCAACATTGCAACAAAATAGCACAAAATTGTCGAATATTTGGCGAATTCACTAAAAATTCTCAATATCATTACTCTACCTCTTCGTGAATTCGCCATACTATAAAGGTGGAAACAGACTATTGTCACCTCACGTGAGCTCACGTGCTGTCATGTTAACTCACGTCACTTTGAGGTAATCTCTGTCTGGTTCTAATTTCGTTTAAATACCATGTGAAATAATACTCCGCACTTTTTACCCGTAACGTGAGTTAAGGCGGAAACAGACTATCGTCACGTCACGTGAGCTCACGTGCTGTCACGTTAACTCACGTCACGGATAAAAAGTGCGGAGTAATATTTCACATGGTATTTAAATGTATTAGAACCAGACTGAGGTTACGTCAAAGTGACGTGAGTTAACGTGACAGCACGTGAACTCACGTGACGTGACGATACTCTGTTTCTGCTTTTAACGTGACAGCACGTGAGTTCACGTGAGGTGACGATAGTCTGTTTCCGCCTTAATTTTCACTCGTCGCGTTTCAGGAAAGGTACCAAAAGATCGGAGAGACCAAACGTAACACGCCGATAGAGGTCCTCTGCGAGGGTCACCCCGAGGAAATGGCGATTTACCTCGAATACGTGAGAGGTTTGGAGTTCATGGAAACTCCGAATTACGAGTACTTGAGGAAACTCTTCCGCGATCTGTCCGCGAAGAAGAGTTTTCCCGACGACGGTTTGTACGATTGGACAGGTAAGTCTCATGACAGACTTTGCTGAGCTACTTCGAAGTACCGACGCCATAATTAAGTAAAGTTAAGTTTACAGGAAGATTTCTAGAAAAATGTCCAAAATAACGTTCACCCCATCAAGTGTGGCTTGTCTTTAATAACTTTAAATGAATTCGAGGTTATAACAATTTTGGATTTTGCTGCAAGTCATTAGTACTTTCAATGCTAATCAATGCTAATTCAATGCTATTTACTCCGCAATAAAGGGCATGTTTAGGGTAGTTTTTCTAATGGTACCTTTTGTTTAAGATCGAGTCTCCTGGTTGAGCGCCGAGGACAGAAAAGAAAACTACAGGCTGAGAACTGGTTAAAGAGACATATGGAGTGTATGTGTATTTGTAGATATTTTCACGTTCCGTGTAAATTAATATGTCAAAAATTATATTGCAGTGTACAGAACACAAATATATTTCCCTCCCAAGTGCGCCGAAATATTCAAATAAAAACGAAATTAACCTGAGAGGTACGCACGTGTCCCCATTAGTCTCCAAGATTAATCAAAATTAGGTTTAATCTTTGATAGAGCTCCCTTCCGTCCCGAGCTTCCCCCGTCTCGAACTTTACACATTCCTACGTCAGCAGCTCGAGCCGCCTACATATTTTATCCCTTTTCGAGAATTTAATAGCCTCCAACTTGGAGCTTTAGTTAATATTTCTTAGATTAATTGAATTTCTAAATATTTAAATAGGGAGCGTTTTGGATGGGATTACGCGAGAACAATAGAACGGTATACTGTAAACACACGCACACTCACACACACACACATACAGATCCCTGGAATTCGTCTTAAATGAATTCGCAGTTCGGAAAAGATCGGGAGATTTGCAGGACAGGGGCGGCTCGTGGAAGATATTTGAGGAATAATAATTACGTAGATCTATCTAATGACAACTACGTATACTCTGTCCAAAACAAATCCCGATGCACGTCATTTTGATGACGTCAGAATCATCCAATACTACCAACTTAATATAGCCAAAGGACATCGCAATTTATGTGTTCCGTGAGTATTTTAAGTTGACAATATGTATGGTCAGCCTAAAATATACACGGAACACATAAATTGCGATGTCCTGAGACTATATTAAGTTGGTAGTATGGGAGGTTTGGTGACGTCATCAGAGTGACGTGCATCGGGATTTGCTTTGAACAGAGTATAGGTTAAGATGGAAGGTGTGAAGTCTCAGTTAAATTTGAAACTGTTCCCCAATTTCGATTGAGGATAATATTTGAATGTTTTGTTTGAGTTATGTTTGACAAAGGCAGCTCTTTTAAGTCGCAAGGAAATTTTGTAGATACTTCTTTAGACAAGCTCTTTAGCTTTTCTGATTTATAATTTTATAACTAAGTTTATTTGGTTATATTTTTCTTCACCATCATGCTTCTGCAGTTCTGGCTTTATGGCAGTTGGGGTGACGAATCCCATCTTTCCTTTCTTTTATTTACATTTAAATCAAATTATGTTATGTTTAGTCATAAGTGACACAAATTGGTATCGAACGAAGTTGCTGTTAGTGTAATTAGAACTCTGGAGTGTAAGTTCTCGAAATCTCCGGTGGTGCAGAGATTGATACTTGAAGGGCCGGAATCTGCCTAAGGGTTGACTGATGTGGGTTGTGGGAGAGTCAGAGTAACAACACTTTGAAATAATATGAGAGCAGATGTTTTTGTTGCATCGCATCACATATTGTTATTCTCTAAATTGTTTAAATCTTTATGTTCCAATTATTTAACAAGGTATTTTAATATCTAGTTATTACCTACCAGCACGGTAAAGTCTCATGTTACAAGTCGCGTGATATGCTTTGTCACGTTGTGCAAAGTGTAATTATTACCATCGTTAATGTAGGAAAGAAACTGGTTAAAGTAAGTAAATATAATGTCTTCATGAAACAACTAACTGAATAAGGTAATTGAAAGCTCCCTAATCAAATCACGAAAAATCAAATTTCTTAAACTAATCCCTTGACTAAGGGTTAATAATTAAAATTATAAAATTTAAAAGTGTGAAAAGTGTTACTATTACTATCGTTAATATTGGAAAGAAACTGATTGAGTTAGTACATTCGATGCATTTATTAAACAACTACCTGAATAAGTTAATTGAAAGTATCCCTAATTCAATCACGATAAATTAAGTTTCCTAAACTAATCCCTTAAATAAGAGTTCGTAATTAAAGTTAGAAAATTTAAAAGTGTAAAAATTATTATTATTAACATGGTTAATGTAGGAAATAGAGTAATATGAGTTAGTACATTCGATGTATTTATTAAACAACTAACTGAAGCAGTTAATTAAAAGAGTCCCTAATCAGATCACAATAAATCAAGCTTCCTAAACTAATCCCTTAACTAAGGGTTCCTAATTAATATTAGAAAATTTAAAAGTGTGAAAAGTGTTAGTATTAACATCGTTAATGTCGTAACGCGCTTAGTACGGTTACTTGTGAGATTTGGCGCTGGGACGGAGTTCGGGGGTTCGGAAAAGGTTTTAAGAGTCGGTTTTACGGTTTTGCTCGGATTTTTTTGAGGGTTTTCTCCCTCGGGATCAGGCCTGGGTAATTTACGAACTCAGGAGATTACCAGGGTTGTCCGTAGAAATGAAACTCACGTTCAAAAACAGAAAATCCCAAAATTATTTTATTCCCAATCGGTAGTTAAAACAATGCGTACGACTAACACATGCTAGGTGGTCGAACGGAGACCGGCAAAAACTTATTTACAATTATTTATGTATCTCAAAAAGAAAACACACAAATACGAAAATATAAAAGTATCACAGTTGGAGAGAAATAAAGTTTTATTATAAATGAAATCGGAAAGATCGAAAATTATGCGGCGAAGAGAAAAATGCGGAAACGGAAAATTACAATACTTTTGCAAAACAATAAAATTAAGATCTGGAATATGAAAAACCCTCTAAATATTGAAAATGAGAGAACTGAAAATTATCCTAACAATTTCACAATGAAAGAGAAATAGCTAAATACGGAGACGATAAGAAAACGTGCTCTGGCTAATATTCGGTAGTGCGGCTATTACATATCATAATTACATTACATAATTCCGGGCGGTTGGAAAAACGGACGTTTTCACAACCGCCGGTTTAACATGTAGCAAACGTTCATCCACAGATAGCTTATATCTAGCGGTCGGTACGCTCATAACGAAAAATCATAAATAACGTATAGCCTACTAGCAAAGACTATGTATATTATGTAATATACATAGTCTTTGCTACTAGCTAGCGGTCGGGGACGCTTTCACAATAGACGCATAACTACGAATAGCTTGGACGGCTTAAGACTATCGGTCGGGGACTATGCACAATTTACGTACACTCACAAATAACAAATAATTCGGCGGCTTATAACTAACGGCGGTGACGTTTACAATAGACAGATAGACGGATCGGCTTGCTATAAACAAGTCTTGGTTCTCACCTTGGATTAACTCGGGCAAAGAACGCCGTAGAGGGCGAGTGGCTCATATTCATTTAGTCTTGGTATTTAAACGATGGTAGATTGAACAGTGCCTTATCGGCCGCCATCTATCCGAGATAGGTTTGATTTCACGATCAATTGTATAGTGGGTGGTCTACTGTCAACTCTCTAAAATCGGCTTCGATACATCGTAGGAAAGAAACTGATTTGAGAAAGTAAATTCAGTATCTTTATTATTAAACTAACTGAACAAGTTGATTGAATGGTCCCTTAATGAAATCACGATAAAATTAGCTTCCCAAACTAATCCCTTTACCAAGGGTGGAAAATTTAAAAGTTAAACGAGGCACTTTTGGACATTGAACCCTTCTGTATTTTCTGTATTTTTCTGTATTTTCCATTTCGAAAAATTTGATTTCTGCCGAAAATCTCTGAAAACCTCCTCCACGCCCATGACGTCGGAGTATTAAAATGTAAATGGATTACCCCGAGGGTTTGGCTTTCATCGGAAACTTTGGCGGTTTTGCACGTGCCGTTTTCCCGAATCTGACACTCGCTTTGATAGCGACGGGGCGAATTGCCACTTCACACTCCACTCTCGTATGTGTAATTCGTATAAATACGCCGGCGGGCGAGGTAAATATTAGAATAATTAGATCGTGCGAGGGGAAAAAGGAGGAATCCGGGAACTTTCGAGCGTTTAATGGCTATGAAAAAGTATGAAATAATGTGAGATGAATTTGATTGTGTTGTTCAGAAAGATATTTCAATTTCAAAATTTCATTCACCGACACACATACGCACACTGCTGTGTTCTGGTCGTGAAGTGAAGGTTTTACACGATTCAAATAACTGGGAGACAAGAAATTTATTTTATGCTCCGGGGCAATTACATTCCTACCAAGCGTTTCGAAAGTTTATTACTGCGTTGCCCTCTTCATTTGAATAGGGAAAATGGATCAATTCGAAATGTATATTAATTTGATAATACAATTATGAATACAGAATATTTCACTAGAAGCTTTCAGTAGATTCAACACCACCAACATTGGCAGAAAGAGCCATTTCCCAGTTCAATACAGCTCTATTGACTCATTCGTTAAGCTGGTAACCGTCGTACTTTCAAGGAAGTTACGTAGAGAGACTCAGACTCCTCAGTTCTTTATTTAGGAGCGCGAGGTGCGCAAAAGGAGCGAAATAACTCTTATAACTAACATTTTTGTAAATAACTTCGGTTGTATAGGGACGAACTACTTCAGATGTAAGTTCAGCCTAAGCCATTATTTGAGACAACCCTCAATATTGTGAGGTATGTAGTAAACTAACTCATATTCAATTTGAAGCTTGTAAATCAAAACTGAGTTATTTACTCCGCTTTTAATTGTTCTCGGAGAGGACTTATTACCGAGACCAATTTTGTATAGATTTTCCACTCTGGAAATCTATGCGAAGTTAAACCCCATTCGGCCCTAGTAGATTTCCGCTTTCACCCTCGAGTACGCCCTTTAGGGCTTAATACCGCCCTTGCCTGCTTGTTTCGCTCTCGCTGTAACTATTTCTTGCTTGCGCTTGCCTTTAACAGCTCCAACCGACTCTGCACGCTTAACATCCTATTATACTTGTGATCCTACAGTACCCAACTGTGGGAGACATGGTTTTTAAATTAATTTTGATCGAAATATTGATGTTATAACTAATATCGAGCTTTAAACAAACCGTTTCTGCCATCTCTTAGCATATATATATTATTGTCACGCTTAGGGCCTGAGAGGGGTGCTTAAGAATGCGCTCTTGTGGGTTGTAACGACAGAACCGGGTTAAACGTAACTACTGTCATTTGTTAATGCAACCAAGAAACAATTAATTTATAAGGGGCGTTTAGTCACTCTCTAAATGTGGCATACGTAAGGGAGATTGGTACGTCGAAAACGCTATTTACGAAAAAGTGCAATGTAGACGTTTATCTTGTAGAAACGTAATGTAGAAAATTTTATGAGAACTCTTAAAGGTTATTAGATTTACGTACTTGACTGAAGATGAACGCATAGTTCGAAACATATATCAACAATAAATTGTTATGAAGAGATCAGATCTTCAGTTTGTTGGCGGGATGACTTTGAGATTAATCTGAAATCCACGGAATATTCAGGAAACTTGGATTTGACCAGACTATAAGCAAATGGGTCGTATCCAAATGTTGGGTCTCCTCAAATTATGGAAACCTCAGCAAAAGGTGGTGAAGTCGAACCTCAACCCACAACTCTCCTCGCCCGAATCTCTTGTCTCAATCTTCCACCTTCTTTGCCTTTCCCAAATTTCTAATAAAAGTGTACCTAATTCAAATCCCACTCTTACTCTCGTGACCAATAAAAAATCCTTTACTCTCCCTCCGCCCAACACGCGCTCCTCTTGCGAAGTGTTTAGCTCGGCGTAATTTTGAATTTATGGCCCCTTAGGAACCGTAAGTATCAAATATTTTTTTACCTCGCTGGGCATCGACATACTTAAAACTATAATTACAGGCAAACCGTATAACGGAACATTTTCAAATTTTTACCAACACTAGTTAATAGATCGATACACATTCTGACAAAATTTCAGCATTCTAAGTTAACAGTGCTTGCTGTAATCCGTGGACAGACACCGCGACGTCTGTCAACAAGAACAAACAACAGACAGGACCGGACCACGTCCTGTCTCCTCTAACGCGGCTCAACAAATGAAACGTAACAAAGCGTACATTTTCAGTAATTATGAAGACTGAAACATCGAATATGAGCAGATTAATACTCGTTCTCATCGCTTTTTCACATTAGCTTTTTAGGGTTTTGTAATTAGTGCGTCAGCTTCGACTGAAGCGCATTCACATTTTTCCCATTCGATTTTAGATCGAGCATAGCGCGAAGAGCGAGAGGGATAGACGGCCCAATCACGCTCCGCTGATGAGAGAGATATAAATTTAAGCCTCTGAACGGGATATCACGTATTCAGGTGACTCCTGACGGACGTCGTTTCGCATACTGAACAGGTGTTATGCCGGATTCTCACCTAAAACCATCGATGACAAATCCTCTTCTCCGAGATCGATTCGCTACCCTCTGTCGCTCCCCGAGGCGACCGGGAGGGTTGAATTCATTAACGCGAAAGTCGAACTTTGGGTAATAACCGGTGGGACATTATTTCGCGCAATTACGTTGCCGCAATGGCTGAATCGTGGCCGACGCGGATAGTTCGGGATTTTGGAATTTCCGCGATTCATCCCCAATCGATGGGAGGGAAGATCCGGGAGATTGCGGAAGGGATGTTTATTAAGCGGGGACAATAGTTCTGGACACTTGAGAACAGGTTTAGGTAACCATAAATATCATTTGGTAATTCCTCTAATAACAATGCTTTGCTTTAAAACTATTTTGGAAATGTGTTACACGTTCCTGAAATATTTTGAAACAGTATTTGAATTGCTTCGTAACTATTGTCAAGAGGCCTACATGTCCTGCCTAAAAAACATCTTCTAGAATATTTATTTTCGTCACCTTTTAACATGAGTTAGTCAATAAATAACTAGTTGCTAAAAGCTATCAATTAACACGTGACGCTAAACCAGTCAGTATAGGTTGGTCACCTAATCAGTTATCAACTAATCAATCTAGTTATTACATCACATGTATAAATTTTAAATCGTTTACCAAAAATTAACCAATCCACCTTATCAGTCATTTCGATAGGTCAACAAAACAGTTTGCCACGGATTGAGGTATTTCCTTAGTTACAATTTAGCTTGGAAGGTGATTTAGTCGATAACTAACTAATTGGTAAAATGAAGACAGATAGCTGTGAAGCTATACTAGTTACTAGACTATCTAAGCTGGAAAGCTCGTCATTCTAGTTATTACTCCACATTGTTTTTTATGTTTGTAGAGTTTATAACTATATTTTAATAGAGGCTGGCCAATCTACAATATGTCATTGCGGAAAGTCAACTGAGGCATCTTGTTCAGAGATTGAAGTTTGAGCTTTGATGAATCGCAACTTAATTTGTATCGTCAGATAGTCAATAATTAATTAGTTGGCAAAAGCTAGTCAGTTAGCAAGACAAGCTAAACTTGACGGTCTTCAGGTTGGCTGGTAATCATTCTAGTTGTTACACTAGAATGATTTCAGTTTTTATACCAGTAATTAATTACATTTTATTAAAAGCTGGCCAATCTAGTCTAGTCACTGCGATTGGTCAATGAAACAGTTTGTCAGGGATTGAGGTATTTGATCAGTTGCAATTTAGTTTGTCAATAATTAGTTAGATCGTAAAAGTTAGTGAGTTAACAAGTCAAACCAAACAAGCCAATCTACAAGTTGGTTAGCTAGTAATTATTGTGATTATATCACAATTATGTCTGTTTTTGTTGAATTTATATTTTGCACTAAACAATTTCCAATGATGACTAACAACTTAGTTCGGTATTCATTACGATAAGTCATTGATACAGTTTGGCAGGATTGAGGTTTTTGACGAGTTGTATTAAAATTGCTATGATTAGTCAATAACTGGCTAGTTGCAAGAAGCCAGTCTAATGGTTAAAAATAAGTCAGTAAGTTGTGAAGCTATACTAATTAATTTCATGGTTAGTTAGCTAGTCGTTCTGGTTAATAACACGGTGATTTTTGTGATTTTGGATTTCATAATTAAATTTTGCCCAATCTACAATATGTCATTGAGGTAAGTTAACTGAAGCACCTTGTTCAGAGATTGGGGTTTGATGAATTTCAAGTTAATTTGTAACGTCAGTTAGTCAATAATTAACTAGTTGGTAAAAGCTAGTCAGTTAGCAAGACAAGCTAATCTTGACGGTCTTCAGGTTGGTTGGTAGTCATTCTAGTTGTTACACTAGAGTGATTTCAGTTTTTCTACCAGTAATTAATTACATTTTGCTAAAAGCTGGACAATCTAGTCTAGTCATTGCGATTGGTCAATGAAAGAGTTTGTCAGTCATTGTGGTATTTGATCAGTTGCAATTTGGTTTATCAATAATTAGTTAGTTCGTAAAAGTTAGTGAGTTAACAAGTCAAACCAAACAAGTCGATCTACTGGTTGGTTAGCTAGTAATTCTAGTGATTATATCACAATCATGTCTGTTTTCGTTGAGTTTACGTTTTCCACTAAACAATAACCAATGATGACTAACTGACTAGCAACTTAGTTTGTTATTCATTGCGATAAGTCAATGAAACAGTTTGTCAGGGATTCAGGTATTTGATGAATTGTATTTAAATTGCTATGGTTAGTCAAAAACTGGCTAGTTGCTCAAAGCTAGTCAGTTCGCATATGACGTTATACACGTCAATCTAGAGGTTTGTCAGCTAATCATTCTAGTCATTACATCACATTTAATTCTGTTTGTGTAGATTTTATATCGTTCGCTAATAGACAACCAATCTAGCATACCAGTCATTTCTATTGATCAATAAAACATTTCGTCAGGGATTGAGGTATTTGATTATATGCAATTTAATAGCTTGTAACCTGAGTTAGACCATACCTAACATTAACGGTTAAAAATAAATCAGTTAGTTTTGAAGCCATACTAATTAATTTTCAGGTTAGTTAGCTGGTCATTCTAGTTATCAAATCACGTTGGTTTTTGTGATTTTACAGTTTATAATCATATTTTACTAAAAGCTGGCCAATCTACAATATGTCATTGCGTTAAGTCAACTGAAGCACCTTGTTCAGAGATTGAAGTTTGAGGTTTGATGAATCGCAAGTTAATTGGTAACGCCAGATAGACAATAATTAATTAGTTGGTAAAAGCTAGTCAGTTAGCAAGAGAAGCTAAACTTGACGATCTCCAGGTTGGTTGGTAGTCATTCTAGTTGTTTCATTAGATTGATTTCAGTTTTTTTACCCGTAATTAATTACATTTTACTAAAAGCTGGCCAATCTAGTCCAGTCATTGCGATTGGTCAATGAAAGAGTTTGCCAGGGATTGAGGTATTTGATCAGTTGCAATTTAGTTTGTAAATAATTAGTTTGTTTGTAAAATTTAGTGAGTTAGCAAGTCAAACCAAACAAGTCGATCTACAAGTTGGTTAGCTAGTAATTCTAGTGATTATATCACAATCATGTTTGTTTTCGTTGACTTTATATCTTTCACTAAACAATAACCAGTGATGACTAACAACTTAGCTTGTTATTAATTACGATAAGTCAATGAAACAGTTTGTCAGGGATTCAGGTATTTGATGAGTTGTATTAAAATTGCTATGGTTAGTCAGTAACTGGCTAGTTGCTAGAAGCCAGTCTAATGGATAAAAATAAGTCAGTAAGTTGTGAAGCTATACTAATTAATTAATTTCTTGGTCAGTTAGCTAGTACTTCTGGTTAATAAATCACGTTGATATTTGTGATTTTAGAGTTCATAACTATATTTTACCCAATCTAGAATATCTCCTTGCTGTAAGTCAAGTGAAGCACCTTGTTCAGAGATGGGGGTTAAATGAATTTTAAGTTAACTTGTAACGTCAGTTAGTCGATACTTAACTAGTTGGTAAAAGCTAGTCAGTTAGCAAGAGAAGCTAAACTTGACGACCTCCAGTTTGGTTGGTAGTCATTCTAGTTGTTATACTAGATTGATATCACTTTTTGTAACAGTTGTTAACCATACTTTACTTAAAGCTGGCTAATCTAGTCTAGTCATTGCGATTGGTCAATGAAACAGTTTGCCAGGGATTGAGGTATTAGATCAGTTGCAATTCAGTTTATAAATAACTAGTTAGTTTGTAAAAGTTAGTGAGTTAACATGTCAAACCAAACATGTCGATCTACAGGTGGTTAACTAGTAATTCTAGTGATTATATCACAATCATGTGTGTTTTCGTTGACTTTATATCTTTCACTAAACAATAACCAGTGCTGACTAACAAGTTAGTTTGCTATTAATTACGATAAGTCAATGAAACAGTTTGTCAGGGATTCAGGTATTTGATAAGTTTTATTAAAATTGCTATGGTTAGTCAGTAACTGGCTAGTTGCTAGAAGCCAGTCTAATGGATAAAAATAAGTCAGTAAGTTGTGAAGCCATACTAATTTAATTTCTTGGTCAGTTAGCTAGTAGTTCTGGTTAATAAATCACGTTGATATTTGTGATTTTAGAGTTCATAACTATATTTTACCCAATCTACAATTATGTCATTGCGGTAAGTCAACTAAAGCACCTTGTTCAGGTTGAAATTCATCAAACCCCATTGGGGTTTGATGAATTTCAAGTTAATTTGTAACGTCAGTTGGTCGATAATTAACTAGTTGGTAAAAGCTAGTCAGTTAGCAAGAGAAGCTAAACTTGACGACCTCCAGTTTGGTTGGTAGTCATTCTAGTTGTTACACTAGAATGATTTCACTTTTTTACCCGTAATTAATTCCATTTTACTAAAAGCTGGCCAATCTAGTCTAGTCATTGCGATTGGTCAATGAAACAGTTTGCTAGGGATTGTGGTATTTGATCAGTTGCAATTTAGTTTGTCAATAATTAGTTAGTTCGTAAAAGTTAGTGAGTTAACAAGCCAAACCAAACAAGTCGATCTACAGGTTGGTTAGCTAGTAAGTAATTCTAGTGATTATATCACAGTCATGTCTGTTTTCGTTGACTTTATATTTTCTACTAAATAATAACCAGTGTAAATAAACACTTTGTCAGGATTGAGGTATTTAATGAGTTGTATTAAAATTGCTATGATTAGTCAATAACTGGCTAGTTGCTACAAGCCAGTCTAATGGTAAGAAATAAGTCGGTAAATTGTGAAGCTATACAAATTAATTTCTTGGTAAGTTAGCTAGTCGTTCTGGTTAATAAATCAGGTAGATTTTTGTGATTTTAGAGTTCATAACTATATTTTACCCAAAATACCCAATCTACAATATGTCATTGCGGTTAGTCAACTGAAGCACCTTGTTCAGATATTGGGGTTTGATGAATTTCAAGTTACTTTGTAACGTCAGTTTGTCAATAATTAACTAGCAGGTAGAAGCTAGTCAGTTAGCAAGAGAAACTAAACTTGACGACCTGCATTTTGGTTGGTAGTCATTCTATTTGTTTACTAGAATGATTTGAATGATTTCACCTTTTGTACCCGTTGTTAACCATATTTTACAAACAGCTGGCCAATCTAGTGTAGCCATTACTATTGGTCAATGAAACAGTTTGTCAAGGATTGTAGTATTTGATCAGTTGCATTTTAGTTTGTTAAATGAGTTAGTCATTAATTAGTTCGTAACAGTTAATGAGTTAACAAGTCAAACCAACCAAATCGATCTGCAGGTTGGTTAGCTAGTAATTCTAGTGATTATATTACAATCATGTTTGTTTTGGTTGACTTTATATCTTCCACTAAACAATTACCAATTATAACTAACAACTTAGTTCGGTATTCATTACGATAAGTCATTGATACAGTTTGTCATGGATTCAAATCGCCAGTGAGTTGGTCAATGACTAACTAGTGGCTACAATCTAGTCAGTTGCCGCGTGACGCTAAACCAGTCGATCTATATATAGGTTGTTCAGCTAGTCAATCCAGTTATTACATCAAATTTGTGTCTGTTCTTATATTTAAATCGTTCGATAAAAACCAACCAATCTAGCACATCAGTCATTTCCATATGTCAATAAAACAGTTGCTCAAGGATTGAGGTATTTGATTAGTTGCAATTTAGCTCGAGACGTGAGTTAGTCATTAATTAACTAATTGGTAATGATAACTCAGTTAGTTGTAATTTCCAGGTTGGTTAGCTAGTCATCCAAGATAATACATCATATTGATTTTTGTGTTTATATAGTTCATAATTATATGTTACTAAAGGCTAGGTAATCTACAGCGTGTCATTGCGATGAATCAAATGAAGCACCTTTCTCAGAGACTGAGGTGTTTGGTGAATCGCAAGTTAATTTGTAACGTCAGTTAATCCGTAATTAGCTAGTGTAGTGTATAAAAGCTAGCAGTTAGCGAGAGAAGCTGAACTTGACCATCTCCAGGTTGATTTGGTAGTCATATTAGTTTTTACATGACAATGACTTCTCTTTTTATACACGTTATATTATAAGTGACATCTAGAGAAAACAACTTATCTGATACGGACATGTACACCGTATGAATGACAGCAGATTGCTTAAGCAAACAATGAATTGGATGCCACATAATGGAAAAAAAGAGGACGAACAAAAAGGACTTGGCATGAGGGAGTTCGGACAGCTATGAGTGTAGCAAACTTGGACGATCTTGGGACGACTTGGGAGAATCGGGAACAATGAAATCAAGATATCTGACCACGTCGTCGCACATTTTGAAACATATTTTGTGTATGTATATATACAATTTTTGAATATATCGGGGCTGCCGCCTGGGGGGGATAAAGGAAACTATTTTTTCTCGTGGAACGTTTCGATTAAATTCTAATCATCTTCATTCGTCCGATTGTTTTTTCTTAAAAATCTGTGCACCAATTGGGAGTTACACTTTCTTGTTTTAGTGCTTCCCCCCTTTTTTCGTCTTTTTTTTTAATTACATATATATATGACTAAGGAAGGACTTATCAGTTACCTATTTTTTTAAATCATGTTTAGTTAAATTGCGTCGCCATAACTTGAATTGCATACATTTTCCAATTGAACCTATCCGAAAAAAGAAAATTTTTACTCTTTTGAAATTGCAGGCGAACGATTAAAATCTGTTACGGATCACGAAAAATTCCCCTCATTTCAATGAGAAATTTCACACTATAACAACGCATCGGGATCGTGCGATTCCGCATTAAATCCCGCCCGAAAGGGCAATAAGAATGGATCTTTTGTGCCGAGCGAACTCGAACGCGGAGCTCGTATATCCGGATTTGCCTACGTTACGGCCGTTCCTACAGGTATGAATTAATATAAATTCGGCGAGATTATTCGAGCGAGACCTACTCTCTACATCGTCGGGGGATGATCGCGAACGAGCTCACGGCGAATTTAATTTATTGTGTCGTCGGAGGGGGATGAGTCTCGTTTCGGAAGCAAAATTTTTAGTTGGAAGCGTAAGACTCACCCAGAACGTCGGATCGCTGAGAGGTGTGAACGTCGAAGAAACGAACGACCGTAACGACCCGAACGACCTTGAACGACGCTGACACACGCTCCACTACCATATACATTATACCGCATGGTAAACGCAGGTACATGCGTATCATTAAGAAATATGCTGAGCTACAGTTCCTTCTTCAAAAATTCTCTTATATTTGTTTCCTATACACCTTATTGAATCAATTAATTAAATACTTACATTAAGAAATTTGCTTCATTAATATGCTTACTATTATTTATATAATTTGAATATATACGGTTATACAGTTTGCTGTAACGTCGTAGACACGTGCTCTCTTAGACGTGAATTTTAGCTATATTTTTTTTCCGGCAAATTATATCAAAAAACATGGTAAATTCAGGAAGTACTAATAATGAATCTAGTCAAGAGTAATCAAGTTGTTCCTCCTCAATAAATGTAAGTAAGTCTCTCTCTTTCTCTCTGGGGAAATGTCTGCTTTACTTGTAGCCTCCTTACTCTCTATTTTATCAAAGAGTACTGTAATGTGTAATGGGTGATTTTAATAAGTAATGCATCATTTTTAAATTTGTGTATTGGAAGCATAGCTTTCTTATGGCGGGCTTCGCACGAAGCGCTGAATCGGTGAGAGGTGTGATCGTCGATAAACCGGCACGATCGTCACGGCCAATTATCGCGCCGCGCTAACTGTTTAGTAGCGACTCGTGTTACAATTGTTTTTGTATTGTCTGTTGCCTGCTACGTGGTGACGCTATCGTTTCTACCGCGATCCAAACAATCGAAGGCGGTCGTCACTTGTCAGTCACTGCGCATTCACTACTTCCGTATAAATCTCGCAACTCTGCTTGTAACTACCTTACATTTATTTTATTCATGAAATATAAATTGCGACCAAGCCTAATTTGACTCTGTAAGAATTATCTGTAATCTCGCTATCGCAAATTTCAATCGAAAGAATTTTATTTCCTTAAACTCATACTTTCATACCGATCAGATTGGGTCGGTAACTTTGATCAAGACTAATTTGACTCTGATAATAGCGAAAATTTCGCTACTGATGCGTAAAGCGAGTTACAAATACTTATCTACGGAATTTTTCATTGTGACATGAGGAGCAATAACAAAATTTTAAGAGACGTTGGTTCGAAGAAGAAACGGAATACGACTGTATTTAGTTAATTTAAAAACCTAAGTAATCCAAATCTTTAAAATTCCGCTATGAATATAATAGTATTTGTACTTTTTCCTTATTTCAAATTCCAACTACTTTCCATAATAAAATTCCTTCCGCCGCAACTATCGCGGCGTTGTAAGCGTCTCGAGCGCTGTAACCAATTTCGTACTTTTAACCTTATTAAACGAGTAATTTTAAAATCAACGTTCTCGCCGTTCTTTATCCCGTTCGGACCGGAGTTAATTCTTTCCCGATGGATCCGCAAACACGGGAACTCCCCGGGAAACGATGGAATTAACAGAAAGTTTAATCGTGACTCCGCACTTATCGAAGCGGGCCCCTAAACTCGAACTTCTCCCGCACATCCCCCGACATGTCGTCGAGTATCTCGGCTCTCCTCCCGGTCCTAATCAGCGCTCACTAATTAAAGTCGTCCTCGCATAGACGTTACGTACGTACGGCGCGTTAAGTACGTATTCGAGACGTCGAAAGCGAATAATTAGAGGATTCCCTGTTGACGCACGTTTAGTGGAAACGTACACAGAGACACGTAGGTGTATGTACGTCTGTCGTTCAGCTCAGCTGCATGGGTTGCACTCGATATCACTTAATGGCACTACGAGGTTGCCTCTGGAACATAACGCCGCCGGTGGAAATTACGGACTGTGCTAATGTTGCGAGAAGCTTTCCACGGTTTTGCTCGAAGGAGTTGGAGTTATGCAAACGCGAAATTTTCTGCATCACCATAACTCCTCGTTCGCCTACACCGCTCGGGCGTCTCCAGGGATTCCAACACTCCTCGGGACGAAAAATAGAGCAAAATGGCAAAGTGTACCGAAATATATCGGGAAGAAAATTAGGTATAGGTTGGTATCAAAAACAACCCCCACAATATATTTTATTAAAAATTGTAACGTTAGTTATTTTATTACTGTATTAACACAACTGTATCCGGAAGCTACAGATCTGTTTAACTAAATAATGCAAATTACTAATATCTAAATTACAAGGTTTATTAATAGTGAAACAGTCGATCGATCGATTAAAGGTTTTAAAAGGTCTGTTTGTTCAATAAATACCTGTTCACTTAACGCTTATCACGAGACTGATTACCGGGAGCCACTGAGTTCCCAGAGCTCTCTGCTTACAGCCCCTTGAGCGAGCTCGGCGCCGGCTTGGTCCGACGAACCCGTTCTTCTTCTGCTCTCATATTCGCACGTACAGACGTGCGGTCGGAGATAGTGTAGTATCACAGACAATTCATGAATTCATCAATGAATTGTCTGTGGTAGTATCCAAGCGCACACACTATTTGTTTTAGCGTATTGTACGAAGCGTATCAATCAAAACACTGTTTATACTTATTTCGGACCGACACACGAATTCACCACACAGATTTACAAAGTATAATTTTTACACATGGGTCCCTCAAATTTTGGGGTTCTCCAGCCAAAAGTTTGTCAAAATTCTGATCTCAACCCTTCCAAAGTCCCGGACCGACTCGACTCTGGGTCATCTCCTCTCGAGAATCTCTCCTTCCCTCTTGACCGGAAGTGACGTGACCGCCAATCATTGAACTTGAGCCCTCTTTCTAGACTTTTAACCTATCCGGGCTGATTCTGAACACCTCAACGGAAGTAGGTAATAGTAGGTCTCAATACTAAAGTGAGGCAGATTTTAGCGTTTTGCATGTCCGGTGGGATAGTGACGAAACTAACCGGAGAATCTCGCTCAAATTTACACAATTTACGATCAAATAGTACTACATTAATCTGCCAAAATCTCAGATTTCTACCTTTTGTAGTTTTCGCCGTAGTTCGATGGCGACACCGTGTCGCTAGCATCCCCTTAAAAGTTACCACACGTAAGTAAACAAAACATTCGACACATTTCACACACAATTTCGGATCGGGTTTTTGACCAAGCTAATTGGGATGGAGAGTATTGCACAACGTTGCGTTAATATTTGAACTTAATTAAAATAACGACCGAGGAATCTTATTTAATTAAAACTCGTTGGCTAATTTGATGTTACAAAAACGTAACGTAACAAAACCTAACAATTTCTATTTTCAGTTCTATTAATAAACGCACTAATTGTATTCTAAATATTGTTGAGATCTGCTGTAGGCTTCAATTATGTGATATTGTCACACCTAAGGGGGCACTTAAGAACGAGCTGTCCGAAAGGTGTGGGAAAACAAGCGAGTCGAACTTAACACTGGGCATTTATGTGGTAATGGGCTGTTTACTTGCTTAAATATTTGAAGACTGAAAAAACGAACCATTGAGGATTGAGAATCACAAACAACAACATGTAGCAAGACTAACATGTCGAAGAAGGCTGAAAAATGTCACGAAGTAGCGTTTTGGCAGCCCATCAGGCTTGCAACAGCGTAGCAACGTAATGTTTATGTCTAAAAATTGTTTCCCATACCAATCTCCGAAAATTTAGGTTTCTGTTGCTAGCTTTTTCAATTAATTGCAATATTTCTAATCGCCTTATTTTCTTATCTGCGAATATGATTATTAACGATAGCAATTTTAAATGAAATAAATTAAGTAGTAATACCAACGTAACGAAGATTTAGTAGATCTCCACCAGTACTCTATCTACGACTTATTTTTCCTAAGGAGATCATGTCAAGGCTTGCTAGGATATGTGATAGACACTCTCATATCGAGCGAGCAAAGATCTGCTCATCAATTTTCAGTTGACGACCGAGGAATCGGTGACAAATTTAATGATGTGCACAAGTTCATCAAGTGTGATCGCTGTAACCAGCCCATTGAACCGTGATTATTTGGCGATATTGATTGGTGTGTTTGCGTACAAGGAAGTAACATCAAGGGTTTATAGAAGTCTAGTTCATCCCCCTCAGAATACGGTTTCTGATTACACTTTTAAACTTTATTTTCCTTGCTACAAGTGCATGTAGCACATGCAAGTGCCTGCAAATTTTTAAATAGAAAATAATACCTAATTTTTTTCTAAATTTGTAATGTACGTTATTTACTGGTTAATGTACAAAATCTGAGTTGTAACGTTCCATGACACAATTCTCGTTTTTGCTTCATCGTTCTGTATAAGGTTCTTGTTATTTTTCCTAATTTGAAAGTTAAATTTTGAAAAGCCCTCCATTCGAGTTAAAGGAAATGGATTATTTATATTTATACTGAATTGCATATAGATACGCAGGATTTCAATTACAGATATTACAGAAATTCCGTTCCAGTTATATGTGGTGTATGTTACTAGAAAGAACGAAGGTGAGTGTACTTATAGTTTACTCAAATTAGATCTACAACTATACCAGTTATCAATACAAGTTGTACTTTTAGAGTTAATAAGTACATGTATCTTCCCTTCATTACTAAAGCTGAAAATTACTTTCGCTGTTTCACTTAAGGTACTAGTACCGGAAAATTTTTGGAAAAGTCAAAAACTTCTTGGTTTTTTATAGATTTCAACTCCCTATAACTTCAAGAATATACTCATAAATTTTATAATGAAACAAGCCCTCCCCGGCATGCGTTGCAATGCCACGTAAAGTTAAAAAAAACAAGATAAATAAAAATTATAGATATTTCATTGTAGGTGGACTTCGTATCACCTATATATATTTTTGAAAAATATGGTCAAAACTTGATACAACATTTTTATCTACATTGAATTAAATGCAGCACAGTTATACACGTAATCAATTTAAGGCTTTCTGATGTACTATATTTTTTGTCTTTTTTGTGGTGCGTAAATATATAAAGATCATGGTTTACACGCGACGTATAATTGCCCATGCGCGAAACAGGCAAACTCCAAGTTGATTCCGCAAACTGTCCTTGTATCTGCAATTGTATATTATCTTTTTAAATTTTTAAAAAATAATTCAAGAAAACTACCTTGAAAGTGGGCATGAAATTTTCCTGTACAATATGCGTTGCAATATTATACTTTTGGATGTTGGCCAAGATATGTTTAGAGACATGTCCCACCCCAGAAACTAATGAGCGTAATACATCTGGTGGTGGGAACAATTGTGGCAATTTTACTTTACCACCAGCACAACATAATCGAGTAGATTCACCGCTGTATTTTAACGCTTTACAATATTGACAAATGTTTGTCATTTCTCCAATCGTTACGAATTGGTCGGCACAATAATCTATTTCCGGGTCGTGATGGAATGCTATTCGTTCTAGGTTTACAGGAACACTGCGTCTGCAAAATCGGTCTATTTCATTGTGTCGTTTTCGCTGCTGTTGTATTTGTTGTGCACGAAGTCGTTCCATTCTAAGCCCATCTACTTCATAATTATTAACTGTTGAACACAACTCTGTCATACCAATACGAATGTCTCTCGCTGGTCGTCAGTGCGATTTGCACGTGAGGTAGCTCGTCGCACATTTGATTGACTTCGACGACATAAGTCAGGTCGTCTTCTCCTTGGCATTTTAAAATCAATAAAGTTCTCGAGCACTGACAAACTGATGATAGACTTTAATAATCGTCTTGTTATTTATTTATTTGACAACCAACTGACACTATACTTTCATTGGTTTGATTACAAACGTCAAATTACAAAACGTACCTTTTTTAGTATTTCCGTTACTTATTATTTATGTTTCTCGCCGCTTAAATTTTCCCTGAGCTTTCACAAATATTTCAAGATCAAAATTAGCAAAATCGGTTCAGCCATTCTCGAGTTTAAGCGAGACAAACGAACAGCAATTTATTGTTATATACATAGAGATTCGAAAAAATAAAAAAGTTATAGTACTTTGAGCACATGAGCGTTTTCGACTCTCGTACTACGGTGGCCAAGTGGTTCATTTACATTATTAATATAATTTTTGATTAGGAGTAGTTTCACCCACTTCGACGTGTGGTAGGTTGCTAGGGTATGTGGTAGTGGTTTTGTGGAGATAATTGTTATCTATCCTGTGAGTATCATCGCTGCACTCGATTTATAAATCGTTTATTTAAATTAATGATAAAATTTTTTCATACAGTTGCCATTTTCTTTTTGAATCGATTTTTTATAATAACGTGGTGAATTACGATGTAACCGAGCTTCCGTTTCAACATGCTCAATTCATTTTTAGTTACGGAAGGGCCATTTTCAAGATTACCTCTGTGCCATTGGTCAACGTTATTTTCGAGGCAACTTTCGCGCCCCCTAATAAAATAATCGAAATAAAAATATATTAATATAAATTATTTTGTTACTCCTGAAAAGTGTGTTAAATGTGTAAAAATTTTAGTAAAATTTCATAACAAAGTATGAGAGAAAAAATGTTGAAATATGTTGTAACGTTCGTCATTCATTATTTTCAAAAAAAATTCATTTGTTTAGCTCGTAATGCTAGCTAGCAAATGAGCATCTCCGGGTGGGGTCGAAAGAAAATCAATAGGTAGATTATAGCGATTTAATTAGGTAAGTTCTTTACAAAGGACAATTTTAATATACGGGTCCCTCAAATTTTGGGGTTCTCCAGCCAAAAGTTTGTCAAAATTCTGATCTAAACGCCTTCAAACTCCCGGACCGACTCCTCAGTGACTTAAATTTTACTAATTACCCAAAACTAGTTAACTGGGCCACAGTGGCCCAGCCATCCGAACCCTCTCAGGTCACCGAGACTGGTCCTTTGTCAAACTCATATCCTCTCTAGACTAACCCCTTTCCTATGACCAGAAGTGACGCGTCAGCCAATCATTGAACTTAAATTCTCTCTCTCTCTCTCTCTCTCTCTCTCTCTCTCTTTCTCACTCTATAAATCCCGTATGTGAAATCTTGTTACTCCCTGTTGAGTTTTGTAGATTTTTACACCAAAAATAATATATACGTTCTTCTAAACTTGTAATGGACGTTTTTGCTCAAATATTTAACTACCGACAATGTCTAACTTTCTAACTTGTCTCCTTGTCTGATCCAACAGAATTCGCTTTCTTGTTTCATCCCCTCCGGAAGAGGGACAAAGGCCACCCCACCTCCTAATCCCGCAATTGGCCGCATTCCTGTAAAACCCCAATCCCGCACGTGAAATCCTGTTATTCCCCGTTAGCCCCCAGAAGTCCTAAGACCGCTACCCGTCCCCCCCAGCCCAGCCCAGCCCCAATCATTCCGACTCGAAAAATCCCCTCGGAAACCCCCGACGGGGTAACCTTTTCAATTTCCAAAACCGGAAAAATCCCCTCTTCGATCCTTTAAGGAGCCGGGAAGACGGGCAACTCCCGGAGCAAAAGGGGAGCAGGTGGATACGGCGCGTCTTATTATATCTGAATTCTATTAAAGTCGGAGGAACGACAAATCCCTCGGGAACGGATAAGCGCCCACGTCACTCATCAGTCATATAAATAGTTTTGATTTCGACTGGGGGGAGCTCCCTGGAGCCTGGAATCGTATGCGGGTTCCTTGTGATTAAGAAAAAGGAGTCTCGTCGATTTGAGGGAAATCAAACCGAATTGTTTTGTCTTCTATCGCGTTGATATTGACCGTTTCAGTCGTAAAACTAACGCTTATACAACATTTCAAAGTACTTGTGGGAACTTTAGACACTCTCCATGTCTCCACGAAATCTTCCAGATTCACTTAAAATTACACACTTCCGCCGGTCCCATTTGTTGAGTGTTTTTTCCTGTTGCGGATCAGCTACGGCCTATTAGCCGCTTCGAATCTCGTTAGGGGCGAGCGTAAAAAGGGCAAAACAAGTGATCTCTTCGGCGTAGTTACCTCCCGATCTTCCGCTTGATTAGTAAATAATTGATAGAGGCCTTTCACTCCGTTCGAAGGGGGAACAGTCGATACTTCCGCTAGAACGGACGCATTGCGAGTCAAACGTCGATGTTGGTGTAACACGTCGACGTCGGCTTCCGGGAAATTCAACACTTAGCAACATTACTTACAGTGATTATCCGTCCACGAGAAGTTGATAGCAGAGCACCTAATTATACATTCAAAATGGTGTCCGAAGCACTGTTGGGTGGTTCGGATAATAATAATAATGATTTCTTCACATCTCAATAAATTGAAGTAGGTTAGTATTACTAAGTATCATGAAATACCTTTTATCACATACGTACAATCATTTATGACACTATATTTCCTCAACCCATCTCTTTACCAAATATTTCTATTATTTATATTTCTATCATCTCTAGATATAAAACACTCTGAGCTAACCACAAAACCCAGAAAAGAACGAACAACTTTAAACAAAACCCAAATAAGAGAATTAGTAAGGGAGTTCTAACTAATTAACAAGGCTTCGAAGATATGAGATAGCAGTAGCAGATAGCATATATACATATATTACGAAAATTGCATCTTGGAATTTTTTGTAGAAATTTAACTTAGTTTTTTAATTATCAAGATAACAACAGCAAGATAACAAAATGAAGTCAAATAAAAGACCAGAAGGTTCAAAATAAATAAACTAACTAAAAACTAGTTTAGCCTATATGTGTCTGAAGGCGTGAGAGGGGCGAGACGTCACTACATGGCAGTGGGGCTATTTTCCGTATATCTCGAATCAGGGACAGTATCACGTCGAAAGAGACCGATCAATACTTCTAAAATGTCTGATCCCGATGAAACTGTCGACTCGATGATTCGAATTTATTATTCTCTCGCTCACAAACTCATGGCCAATTTGTAAAATTGTTGATGAAATAGTAAATTCCTGTAGGTACCTGATTAGTGTGGAGGAATTCATATATTATCCATGGCTTAAATTTACGACCCACTTACTCCACCTTGTACTTGACAATATGTCCTCGTGTAATACTGTAGATATGTAAGTATTACTTAACTAAAAATTTATATATTTTTAATGTATTTATTTATCGTTATTGAAGATATATTTGTACAGTGCTGAAATATCAAATTCTTTCTTTCATATGAAATTACAAATATGTACATAATCTTTGCAGTGGATGAGTAATTGGTAATTAAATTGAAACTGTAAACTATATATGTATCTGAAATTACAGTACAGAATATACAGGGTGTTAGAAGTTTGACTGCCACTTTTTTAATAGGTGATAGTATTCATCAAAACAAACAAAAAAACCTTATATAACAGCTGTCCTAAAACCAAACGTTGAGGTGTGAAAATTCAGTTTTATTAAAGAATGTCACATAATTTTGTACATGAAATGACTATAAGATGTATTCTTTTAATGTATTTATGATTAATTTGTAACAAAACAATCTTTTCTTTAAAGAATATTTTTTTTCCAATCAATAGAAGTCGATAAAATGGCTACGATGTGGTGTGGCAACACCGCGAAGGTATCGCACGCGTCGCGAAATGAGAGCCAGACAGTGACACTGGTGACAGTGACAGTGTGCATCTTTGAATTCGAAATATACGTGTGATCGTTACGGTTTCTTTTCGGTGCGTGTAAATTTTTCGGTTCTTAAAATGTTCAGTATACGTGAATATCACGATATGCTATTAATTTACGGGGAGGCGCGTTGCAGTTCTACAAGTGCACGTCGTATTTATCATCAACGATTTCCTCAACGGCGACTGCCTAACCGTAGAACATTTGTGAAGTGAGAGGACAACGGTGGACATTTTGAACACATGCTGTAATAACCAGGTAAATATTGAAAATTACAACATATCAATAACAGCATGATCATTTTCTAATGCTGTTAGTGGCCCTGAATTACTGATCGCTATTGATTTACCATTTATACATGCAAGTGTAATAATTACATAATTGAATCAATTGAAATCACTTACAATTATTTCGTTTACTATTACGTACAGCGTAAAGACGGCATTTAGGAAGAGTTCGCAAAAACGTTAACCTCGCACGATCAGCTGTGTACACGTCATGTTTACCGAGAGCCAACACCAAAAACGTCATTTTTACGTTTCCGTTCTTGTCGGTGTTGCCAAGTTGTGGTGAAATACCTTGACAAAATAATGCGTCTTTTCTCGAAAACGGTTGGTTTTAGGACCTCCGTTATATAAGGTTATTTTGTTTGTTTTGATGAATACTATCACCAATTAAAAAAAAGGCAGTCAAACCCCTAACACCCTGTAGATGTCAAGTATAAGAGAAGAAATGTGGATGTATTAAAGAAACATTGATTTTCTTACATTCTCAACGATGGAACACAATTTCTGTATTGGATACCATTCATAAAATCAATGGACAGAGTGATCGGTATCATTATTCACGACACCTTTCGACCTTGTAAGATATCATCAGGTGAGACGTGGACAAACCAAATTCGACTTAAATAGAGGTAAAATTTTAATACTGTTCCACTTATAAAGTGTTTTATACAGGGTGTTTGGAACAAAAGGTATAATTGATATCTATTTACGAAAATCGCTCCTGACAATTTTTCAACACAAACTTCTAGAGTTGAAGTTGGATCATTATTTCCTAAGCAATCACAATATTATGTTACGTTCTCATATATGAGAAGTGTTGTAATCTGTCAAAACAATGATACAGTTCGCATATGAACAAATTTTAGCACTTAATAACGGGACAATGTTATTTTCCAGATAGCGCTGTGTAAAACCGCCGTAAATACCACCATGCGGTAAGTTACTAACGTTCCCGTTACTTCTTAAAATTTGTGAGTAAGCGCAGATGTCAATTTAACATAAACGTAAATAGTGGATGATATTATTTTTGAACGTGCAATCTCTCGATTAACATCTCTTAAACGTTTAGTCTGCTGAATCTAAAAAAAATCTCTTTTTGAACAAAATGTTATTTTGTTTGTCTGCGCTACGAATTTCTCTACAATTAAACTGATTAAACTGTTTAAACTTTGTACTTATACTTTGTGTCATACCAAGAGCTCACAATAAGCTTTGTATTAAATTAAAATCGACCGGAATGAGGGAGTAATTTGCTTTTGTCAATTTTCTGTATTTTTAAAATTGTCTCGAAGTCAGCTTCGAGGTTTTTTAAAATTTTGAATATTTATTTCCCCATTAAATATCTGTATGGTAAAGTATAATAATATTTTTGGTTTAAGTTTCTCCAAATGGCAGTTTACCATTGATGTCTTCTGATCGTTTCATAAGTAATTTCTGAATTCCGAAACGGCGTTAATAAATTCTGTAAAAATTCGTAGATATAAAAATTAATTTCAATATTGTATTATTCGTATAATGCCGATAGAATATTTAATTATATTTATAAATTTCAATATTTTATATAATAAACAATGTTATCAGCTCTACCACATTTTACTTACTTAAGTAAAATTTGAGAAAGTAGTCAAATGAAATACATATCACCAAATCTTTAAAACTAAATCTCACTTCGGTTTCTTATACCCACGATATGATTTTTAAAGAAAAAGTTGTGCTAGAATAGCTGGAAGTGCCTTTTTTTGATATAGAAGTTTCCCCAGGTCCCTCTAGAAATCCTAGATATATTAATAAAAAAGTCTGTGTCTAAATATTGTATAGAACTTAGGATCTAATCGTCCCTATAATTTTCAGATCTGATAAATGATAATCTTGTGAATAATAACAATATCCGGCGAAGACAATATCATCGTTGTCTTCATTAGCTCCCCAATATCTTAACAATAGATGCCTTGGAATGTCTTCCACATTATTCATTAACATCGCATTGTATGGATCCAACGGAACAATTATTACAATAAGAGTCCTTTGTACGATATAAAATAATGTAATCGTAGTGCCAAATTAGACGCAATTAATATAAGAAAAGAGATTGGGAATGTAAAAATGTTTATAAATTAATCGCTAAAAAAATTTTGTATGTTAATGAACAAAATAATGTGAAATAATATATTTTTATAAATAACTTCTAAATAAAATAATTTTTTTTAAAGAAAAATGCTATATCAAGCTGACATATCCTTATAACTAATATAAAATACGAGCCATAAACCAGAAATTTTGTTTGAATTGTTAACTATAGCACTTTTATTACTTCAAATTTAACTAAAATTAGGTGAAAAACTGTCTGCTCAAACAGTATGTTGTTTTAAGGGTTTACATAATACATAATAGTCTTAACTGTTTTATTTTATTTCTTCTCAAACTGAGGGGACAATTTTGGGACTTTCAAAACTGGAACAATTTGTCACTACTACTTGTAATGAAAATGTAAAAAGAATTTTGTTAAGAACATCAAATGTATATAAAATAATCTTTATTATAGGATTCAATTCTGAAGAAAGCAAGCAATTACCGGGTTCAACTACACTGCTTAAGTATTTGGTTGGGTAAGTAGTTGCTGTGTGGAACAGCTGTATGAAATATAAATTAGACAATAAGTATTAGTAGTTAATAAAAATAAGTTAATTAAGACATTACGCGTAATGTTAAAAATTAAAAATTGTTAAAAATTGCATACGTTTATGAATTATTATCATTAAATTATCATATCGCCGCCGACGGAGTGGAAGGGAGATAGATGCGTCATCTCACTCCCGCATGGCTCACATTGATTGCGTGGTGCCGGTCTCCTTTCACTCTGACGCTGTAGTGGAAGAGAGATAGATGCGTCGCCACACGCTAAGGTCGATCTCTGTCACTTGTAGTCGCTCTCGCTCTCGCTCGCACGCATGGGTCTGGCGTAACGTTACAACGTTTTCTGGGTCATGTAGGTGGCCCGCACACCGATTTATAAGGACGTATATCACGTCAAATACGTTACGCTATCCTAAAAGTTGAAAAGCTGGAAGAGTTGCCGGCTGCTTGTTACGGTATCGAGCCCTCGGATTGGTTGTATCTGTCGGTTTCTTCGAAATTGAATGGGAACTTTGTCGTCGGATCGGATCTGATCCGATCTGCCGGCTCGAAATCAAAAAACTAGTAAAGCATTGCCTCCCAACAATTACTTCCCCTTCCGCCAGAAGATTACGGCTCCTCTAACGATAATTGTCATTTAAAAGCCGGGACTCCATTTCGCCTCGCACTTTAATCCGCCTCCTTTCTCCCTTTCCCCTTGGAAGGGAAAAAATAAGAAAAATGAATCTCTCGGCTCTGCTCCCCCTCGCCCTCTTTCGCTCTCCCTCCCTCTCTCCGGTGACCGATTAGGGAATTTTTGCGCCCGTCAAGCGCTTTATAAAACTTCGTCAATAAAACGTAAATTGACGGAAATATCGAAGGAACTTCGGAGCCCTGCGACTGCGATAATTAATTTCTTTGCTCGACGTAAACCGAGGAGAAAAAATAATTAAAAGCGTGCGGTGTTCGCAAACTCGAAAGGGTTCTTTGTACGTCGAACCGGTCACAACGTATAATGCTGCCATTAGATGAACTCGCTTGTGAATGAAGTCGTTTCTCAAGAAGGGAAACAATTTTTCTTGGAAATGTAGCTTTTTGGTGAAAGATCGAGAGGAGTGATCGTACGCTATTAAAGAATTTTATAGAAGGCTAGCGCAACTTGTATCGCAACGTTTTGTGGTGTAACGGTCTTATTTTGGACCCTATTAAAAACAGCTTAAACAAGGTGAAGCCGTCTCTTTCTACGATTCTGTATTTCCAGAAGATCTGTGAAGAACGATGGGAAGAAGCAAGTAATTATGTTCCTGCTTTGAATTACGCCAGATGTAGTTATAGTTTGTGAGTTAGTTACATCGAACTTCTGTCATTACACAGTGTGAGGATCTGTCGAAAATATTGTAATTAATAACTCACTTGTAATAAATTTGACATTTGACTAGGTGTTACCACATAGGAACCTCTGAGTAATTGCCTGGAAAAGTTCAGCCGAAGTAGAGCTCTCTACTCCCATTTCGAGAATTTCTGGATCTTCCAGAACTCGCTAGCACCACTATGGTCTAGGTAATGCGATAACCTTTCACTTCAGAACCTTACAGATTTTGCCTACACCAATACTTAAGTAGATCAATCTACTGACATTTTAGGACCTTCCAGGATTCGCCTAGACCACTTCACTTTAAGTAGAGCTACCTACTGCCACTTTGGGACCTTTGAGGAATCGCCTGGAAAAATTCAGCCAAAGTAGAGCTTCCTACTCCCATTTCGAGATTTTATGGATCTTCCAGAACTCGCTAGCACCACTGTGGTCTAGTTAATGCGATAAACTGCCACTTCACAACCTTACAGATTTTGTCTACACCAATACTTAAGTAGATCAATCTACTGACATTTTAGGACCTTCCAAGTCTTGTCTAGATCACTTCACTCTAAGTAGAGCTACCTACTGCCACTTTGGGACCTTTGAGGAATCGCCTGGAAAAATTCAGCCAAAGTAGAGCTCTCTACTACCATTTCGCGAATTTCTGGATTTTCCAGAACTCGCTAGCACCACTATGGTCTAGGTAATGCGATAAACTGCCACTTCAGAACCTTACAGATTTTGCCTACACCAATACTTAAGTAGATCAATCTACTGACATTTTAGGGCCTTCCAGGACTCGCCTAGACCACTTCACTTTAAGTAGAGCTACCTACCTACTGCCACTTTGGGACCTTTGAGGAATCGCCTGGAAAAATTCACACAAAGTAGAGCTCTCTACTGCCATTTCGAGAATTTCTGCATTTTCCAGAACTAGCTAGCACCACAGTGGTCTAGGTAATGCGATAAACTGACACTTCAGAACCTTACAGATTTTGCCTAGACCAATACTTAAGTAGATCAATCTACTGACATTTTAGGACCTTCCAGGACTTGTCTAGACCACTTCACTCTAAGTAGAGGTACCTACTGCCACTTTGGGACCTTTGAGGAATCGCCTGGAAAAATTCACACAAAGTAGAGCTCTCTACTGCCATTTCGAGAATTTCTGCATTTTCCAGAACTCGCTAGCACCACTGTGGTCTAGGTAATGCGATAAACTGCCACTTCAGAACCTTACAGATTTTGCCTAGACCAATACTTAAGTAGATCAATCTACTGACATTTTAGGACCTTCCAGGACTTGTCTAGACCACTTCACTCTAAGTAGAGCTACCTACTGCCACTTTGGGACCTTTGAGGAATCACCTGGAAAAATTCAGCCAAAGTAGAGCTCTTTACTTCCATTTCGAGATTTTCTGGATCTTCCAGAACTCGCTAGCACCACTATGGTCTAGGTAATGCGATAACCTTTCACTTCAGAACCTTACAGATTTTGCCTACACCAGTACTTAAGTAGATCAATCTACTGACATTTTAGGACCTTCCAGGATTCGCCTAGACCACTTCACTTTAAGTAGAGCTACCTACTGCCACTTCGAGACCTTTGAGGAAACGCCTGGACCAAGTCCGTCTAAATAGAACTGCCTACTGCTGCTTCGGGAGTTTCATGAACTCGCCTGGCCTACTCCGGTTTAAGTAGAATTATCTACTGTCACTTCAGGACCTTACAGGACTGGCCTGCAGTACTTCGCTATAAGCAATGTTATCTACTGCTTATACGGGTACTTTCAGCAATCACCTTGGTAAATTCGGTTTAACTATGACTGTTTACTGCCACTTCGGATTGTTTCAGGATACGACTAGGCTACTTCAGCGTAAGTAGGGCAATCTACTGCCACTTTGAGACTTTCCAGACTTTCTTCGGCCTAAATAAGTCTGTCTACTGCCATTTTGGATACTTCCAGGGCTCGCCTAGGACACTTTGGTATAAGTAGCGCTATCTACTGCCACTTCATGAGTTTAGAAAAATTTCTTGGACCAGGTCAGCCTAACTAGAGCTAACTACGGCAATTTTGGAAATTTACGGAATTGACCTGAACTACTTCGGTTCAACTAGAGCTACCTACTATCACTTCAGGATCTTACAGGACTAGCCTGGAATACTATGGCATAAGCAATGCTACCTACAGCCCATACGGGTGATTTCGGCAATCGCCTGGGTAAATTCGCTATAAGTATGGCTATTTACTGCCACTTCTGGAATTATCAAGGCTTGTTTGGACCACTTCGGCGTAAGTAAGGCTGTCTAGTGCCACTTTGGGACCTTCCAGGACTTGCCTAGACCACTTAGGTCAAAGTAGAGCTATTTACTGCCTCTTCAGGACCTTTGAGGAGTCTTCTGGACCAAGTCGGGCTAAGTAGACCTATCTACTGCTACTTTGGAGTTTCCAGAATAGGCCTGAGCTACTTCGGTTCAAGTAGAGTTACCTACTGTCACTTCAGGATCTTACAGGATTCGCTTGGCATAATCAACGTTGGCTTATTGCCCATGCGGGTCGTTTAAATATTCGCTGGGGTAAATTCGGTCTAACTATGGCTGCTTACTGACACTTCGGATTGTTTCAGGATACGACTAGGCTACTTTAGCGTAAGTAGGGCAATCTACTGCCACTTTGAGACTTTCCAGACTTTCTTCGGCCTAAATAAGTCTGTCTACTGCCATTTTGGGCACTTCCAGGGCTCGCCTAGGACACTTTGGTCTAAGTAGCGCTATCTACTGCCACTTCGCGACTTTTGAGAAATCGCTTGGACCAGGTCGGCCTAACTAGAGCTAACTACGGCTATTTTGGAAGTTTATGGAATTGACCTGAACTACTTGGGTTCAACTAGAGCTACCTATTATCAATTCAGGATCTTACAGGACTCGTCTGGAATACTATGGCATAAGCAATGCTATCTACTGTCCATAAGGGTTATTTCAGCAATCGCCTGGGTAAATTCGTTATAAGTATGGCTGTTTACTGCCACTTCTAGAATTATCAAGGCTTGTTTGGACAACTTCGGCGTAAGTAAGGCTGTCTACTGCCACTTTGGGATTTTCCAGAACTTGCCTAGATTACTTAGGTCAAAGTAGAGCTATTTACTGCCTCTTCGCGCCCTTTTAGGAGTCACCTGGACCAAGTCTGGCTAAGTTGACCTATCTACTGCTACTTTGGAGTTTCCAGAATAGGTCTGCAGTACTTAGGTTCAATTAGAGTTACCTACTGTCAGGACCTTACAGGACTCGCTTGGCATAATCAACGTTGGCTTACTGCCCATGCGGGTCGTTTAAATAATCGCTGGGGTAAATTCGGTCTAACTATGGTTGTTTACTGTCACTACGGTTTCCTTCAGGAAACGACTAGGCTACTTCACCGTAAGTAAAGCAATATACTGCCACTTTGAGACTTTCCAGACTTTCTTCGGCCTAAATTAGTCTGTGTACTGCCATTTTGAGAACTTCAAGGGATCGTTTGGAACACTTTGATCTAACTAGCGTTATCTACTGCCACTTCGCGACTTTTGAAAATCGCTTGGACCAGGTCGGCCTAACTAGAGCTAACTACGGCTATTTTGGAAGTTTACGGAATTGACCTGAACTACTTCGGTTTAACTAGAGCTACCTACTATCACTTCAGGGTTTTACAGGACTCGCCTGGAATACTATGGCATAAGCAATGCTACCTACTGCCCATACGGGTAATTTCAGCAATCGCCTGGGTAAATTCGTTATAATTATGGCTGTTTACTGGCACTTCTGGACTTATCAAGGCTTGTTTGGACCACTTCGGCGTAAGTAAGGCTGTCTACTGCCACTTTGGGACCTTCCAGACTTGCCTAGACCACTTAGGTCACAGTAGAGCTGTTTACTGCTTCTTCGGGACCATTGAGGAGTCACCTGGACCAAGTCAGACTAAGTAGACCTATCTACTGCTACTTTGGAGTTTCCAGAATAGGCCTGAACTACTTCGGTTCAAGTAGAGTTACCTACTGTCAGGACCTTACAGGACTCGCATGGCATAATCAACGTTGGCTTACTGCGCATGCGGGTCGTTTAAATAATCGCTGGGGTAAATTCGGTCTAATTATGGTTGTTTACTGCCACTTCCGGTTCTTTCAGGATACGACTAGGCTACTTCAGCGTAAGTAAAGCAATCTACTGCCACTTTGAGACATTCCAGACTTTCTTCGGCCTAAATAAGTCTGTCAACTGTCATTTTTGGAACTTCCAGGGCTCGCCTAGGACACTTTGGTATAAGTAGCGCTATCTACTGCCACTTCACGAGTTTTGAGAAATCTCTTGGACCAGGTCGGCCAAACTAGAGCTAACTACGGCTATTTTGGAAGTTTACGGAATTGACCTGAACTACTTCGGTTCAACTAGAGCCACCTACTATCACTTCAGGATTTTACAGGACTCGCCTGGAATACTATGGCATAAGCAATGCTACCTACTGCCCATACGGGTTATTTCAGCAATCGTCTGGGTAAATTCGTTATAAGTATGGCTAATTACTGCCACTTCTGGACTTATCAAGGCTTGTTTGGACCACTTCGGCGTAGGTAAGGCTGTCTACTGCCACTTTGGGACCTTCCAGACTTGCCTAGACCACTTAGGTCAAAGTAGAGCTATTTACTGCCTCTTCGGGACCATTGAGGAGTCACCTGGACCAAGTCAGACTAAGTAGACCTATCTACTGCTACTTTGGAGTTTCCAGAATAGGCCTGAACTACTTCGGTTCAAATAGAGTTACCTACTGTCAGGACCTTACAGGACTCGCGTGGTATAATCAACGTTGGCTTACTGCCCATGCGGGTCGTTTAAATAATCGCTGGGGTAAATTCGGTCTAACTATGGCTGTTTACTGCCACTTCGGATTTTTTTCAGGATACGACTAGGCTACTTCAGCGTAAGTGGATTATACTACTGTCATTTTTAAACATTCCATAGTTCCTTCAGCCTAAATAAGGTTGTCTACTGCCAATTCTGGACTTTCCAGAAATTGCCATTACAACCCTTTCTGTTTAAATAAGGTGTAAATACTCTTTCAGATTGTCCTAGTATTATGAAATAAGTTTTATAATGTAATTTTCTAAAATAAGGATGTTCCTATTGACACAAGCAGTAAATATACTAATATTGAATTTAATTACTTAATTGCTTAAGGTCACAATATCACTAATGAAGAATAGCTATGTAACTAAGGGTCGTTACCCCTAAATATATTATTTCGTGATAAACCTCCAACTACGTCAATTTCACTGTTCAGTGTTCATTTAAATAAAATAAATTTAAAAAATCATACACAAAGTACTAGTATTGAAAACTGCAGATACGTAAAATTTGGGTTTGTAAAAACCTAGGTTGCAACCCTTAAAATTTAAAGGGTTCAGCTTTATAGTATTTTTTTTTGTTGCTACGAAAAGGGCTGTACTGAGCCAGAAATTCTGGTGAAGAAGACCGCTTCTCTAGCTCACAGTTTGTACGTGAAATTCCCCGTTCCATGAACAATCAGGGAAATTTCTTTATCTAGATTTGTTGGATCGAATACGAAGTAAATAAATTACACATTTATTAAAGGAAGAAATTTAACACAATATGGAAAATGGGGGTCATATAAAGCTATTATCATGTTTGAAAGCTGAAGTTTAACTTTCCTCCTTACAGAAGTGTAAATTCGATAGAAGTCATTTTTAAAAATTACTTTATAGAGGAAATCTCTTTCATTTTTGGGGTAGAAATCGCTGCTTAAACTTCAAGTCAAAATAGTTGGATATTCATACGTTACACGATGAATTACCCTTTTTCCCTTTTCCACTTCTTTGCCGAAATGATCTACCGCGAGTTAAGTAAAAACCCTCAATGCGTTATTAACTTTATTCTCTCAACTTTAAATCTTTAAGATTTTAAAACAGTCATTGCAAAATCAACAAACATCAAAATACCAGCTACTAAAGTTACTATACCGCATGGTAGTTCGAAGTCTCTTCTCGCTTGAGTGAGCATGGCGACAAATATGCTATTCAACTGACTCATCGTGTCAGACGTATTGTATTCGTACAATATGAGGCTGCCAGCGGTGATGTTCAAGAGAGCTCCGGTAAACATGAACATCATATTCGCAGTCGGGGACTGAATCGAACCCTAAAACAAGTCATATCAAGGATAAAATAACAAGTAGATGTTTATTCTGGTCCGATTCTCGACGAACTTCCCGTTAATTTCCCTGAAAACCCGTGAGTTTTCTTAAAGAAAAATTTCCTCGAGGTGAAAATTAACGACCGTTCCATCCAGAATATACATATATTTTCCGAGAGGTGGAGGTTTTTTGAATTCACTTTGCCGCTCTCGAGCGAATGAGGAGTTATTCACGTCAAAATTTAAAATTCCCATTACGTGACTACTGTGCTAACCGAAAACGAGGAATTCCATTGGTTAAGATCACTCCCTTATCGATCACAAGCCTTTCTTGTGATGGAAAATCAGGCAAATCCGGAGAAATGCTAAAATTACAAAATACAAGTACTATATACATCATTCTGTATTTAGGAGATAAATCGTAAGATGAACGACAGGTTCCTTAGAAAATTTGAATAGACTTGCTTTTAAAAGTGAACTTTCGAATGTGATGCTTTTATGACATTTGTTATCAATGTACAAAGTACTGTGATCAACATACTTTTGACACTTCTTTTAGATTGGCATAGTATGTTATGGATGATCCATTATTGAAATCATTCCAGTTATAATGCCATAAGCTTATTAGAGTTATTCTCAACATGCTCAAGTTGTTTAATAGAAAATGGTTTTTCCTACATTACAACATTCACCTAACTTTTTGACAGATTTCGTAAAAATCAGGGTGGAGTAAAATTTAATCATTATATTCATCAAATTCCAAATTAAGCGTTAACGATGTTGTTCGCTCATTTCCGGTATATCTACGTTAAATTCGTTTCATTCCCTAGTAAGATTCGGTGATCAGATCGCACACCCGTAGTGTCGGTCGTTTACACACAACCAGAAGGATGTGTGTAAACGATGTGTGCCATTTTCCAAAATGGCGGAAAATGTATTTATCGGTATGTATTTATCTTTTAAATCGGTTTTCTGGGTTTTTTAGAATAACTTATAAACATTGAAGAGATAAATGTCAGAAGTGACCAATCTTAACAAAATACTTCATTTTATATTTTTTTTGCACTAATTTATTAAAGTTAATTTTACTTTTTTCCAATATGCTGATAGTGTACTCTTTGTCTTGTCTTATTAAGTTAACGTCTCTTTTTCGCTGCTGTGGCCAATTTGGACGGGACCTACAGTTTAACGTGGGCTCCGAACCACGGTCCTCGAGCACAGTTGTACCCCCTTAAGGCTCTCACCCCAGTTGATCCACTCCGTGCTCTACCGACTCAGGGTGTGTGTATCCTAGTCCCGCCCTCCTACAGGATCCTTTCACTAAAAAAATCTTCAAAATTGGCACTGTCCGTTAAGACTAACCTTCACCATGACACTCATAATTTGTAACGTCATAGTAGATGTCAATTTTAAAAATGAATCTGTCTAAATTTCTTATTAAAGTGCTAGAAAATAAATGCATAAAGATTCGATATGTTGCGATTGTGATTCAATGATTTAAACCACAAAACACTACATTCCCAAAAGTTATTAGATTTTAATTTCCTCATCAGCACAAATTAATGGGATGGACTTGATAATAAAGTAGAAACTAATGAATATACACTTGATAAACCATATTTCCATTAAAAAATTGTAATTGTAAACTTCCTCCTCACTGCGCACGCGTACTCATTCGAATATCATTCAAGTCCTGTTAATCAATTTTACTGTCGCATCCAATTTCCATATCGATACTTTTCTATTGCTCACCTGCATGATTATCTCGATCAGTAAAACGGCGCAGATGATAATATATCCCGCCAAACCTATGATTATGCATTCGAAGGCAGACCTCGAATAAACCACATGGACATACTCGAAGAGGACGAGCCCTGTAATACACAAAGCCTACGCAAACAAGGAGAGATGGGCTGATTCAATCACTGGTTACTTACTGTCTCGAAGAACTTGATCAAGAAAGTGAGATCGCGGATCAATTCCCCACCACTTGGCATCGTTGAAAATTAAAATGACGTGACAACTTTGGCAAGTCTTTGACAATTCTGTGCACTTTATGATTATTTTTATTAAGCCATCATGATTTAGTGTGTGTCATATTAGTATACAGGGTGTTAGGGGATTGACTGCCTTTTTTAATAGGTGATAGTATTCATCAAAACAAACAGAAAAACCTTATATAACGGGTGTCCTAAAACCAACCGTCTTCGAGAAAAAAATTAGCAAACTTCTAATATTAAGGTGTGAAAATTCAGTTTTATTAAAGAATGTCACATAATTTTGTTAAGATGTATTCTTTTAATGTATTTATGTTTAATTTGTAACAAAACAATCTTTTCTTTATAATTTTTTTTCCAATCAATAGAACTCGATAAAATGGCTACGATATGGTGTGGTAACACCGCGAAGGTATCGCACGCGTCGCGAAATGAGAGCCAGACAGTGACACTAGTGACAGTGACAGTGTGCATCTTTGAATTCGAAAGATACGTGTGATCGTTACGGTTTCTTTTCGGTGCGTGTAAATTTTTCGGTTCTTAAAATGTTCAGTATACGTGAATATCACGATATGCTATTAATTTATGGGGAGGCACGTTGTAGTTCTACAAGTGCACGTCGTATCTATCACGAACGATTTCCTCAACGGCGACTGCCTAACCGTAAAACATTTGTGAAGTGAGAGGAGAACGATGGACATTTTGAACACATGCTGTAATAACCAGGTAAATATTGAAAATTACAACATATCAATAACAGCATGATCCTTTTCTAATGCTGGTAGTGGCCCTGAATTGCTGATGGCTATTGATTTACCATTTATACATGCAAGTGTAATAATTACATAATTGAATCAATTGAAATCACTTACAATTATTTCGTTTACTATTACGTACAGCGTAAAGACGGCATTTAGGAAGAGTTCGCAAAAACGTTACCCTCGCACGATCAGCTGTGTACACGTCATGTTTACCGAAAGCCAACACCAAAAACGTCATGTTTACGTTTCCTGTCTTGTCGGTGTTGCCAAGTTGTGGTGAAATACCTTGACAAAATAACTCGACTTTTCTCGAAAACGGTTGGTTTTAGGACCTCCGTTATATAAGGTTTTTTTGTTTGTATTGATGAATGCTATCACCTATTAAAAAAAAGGCAGTCAAACCCCTAACACCCAGTATAATAGTTCGCTGTTCATTAATTCTGGTTAATACTTCGTCATTCGTAATATGTTCTGTTCAGCTAATCTTTAGTATACGTAAAATGCATATAATCCCTTCTTTTGCAGTTTCGGTATTACACAGGTTTCACAGCCACATAACGCGATCTTCCAAACACATGTTTTCAATAGATGTTCCCTCTTCTGTAGTGAAGTCTAACGTCTTTATTAATTATACACCCGAGGTATTGAAAGATTTCTGTTTCTTCTATAGTGATGAATTCTGTTCTGTAGTGATCCTTTCTAACATGTTCACGTTATACTCTTCGAATATTGTATACATTATGATAATAGCGTTGTGTCGTCTGCGTATCGCAAGGTTGTAATGTTATTGCCATGTATTTTAATGCCAGAGTCGGTTCTTTCGTTAAATTTGTCAATTGCAAACTGTATGTATATGTTAAATAGTGACTAGGCTAGAACTCCTTTTTCACTGTAGCTTCTTCACTTGTGTTATAAGTGTTTATCACACTTTTCTGTCCTTTATACAAGGTGTCCCATTTTAATGTACCACCCCTGATATCTCCTTAGATATGCAATTTAGCAAAAAATGGTTCAGACAAAAGTTCCTGGACTCAAAGGGGGCCATCCAAAAAGACCTTGTAGTTGACCTTGAAATGCGTTTTCAAGGTCAAATCAGGGTCAACTTAGTTTTTTTTAATGGAAACATATTTTTTATATCATATTCGGATTCTCCAATAAAAAATACGTATCTTTTGTACAAAACATTTTTTTCGTAACAATTTACACTTTTCAGCTTTGACCTCGATTCAACCATCAATTCGTCCAGTCAAGGCAACTTCCTTCACAGTCCAACCACTCAGAGTCTAATTGAGACTTGAAATTGACCTGTAGATTGGACTTGGCCTGACTGTGACTAGGCCTTGACCCGACCTTCACCAGACTTGACCTTGATCTTGACATGGTCAAGCCAAAGTCACATAAAGGCCAAAGCTGAAAAGTGTCTTCTAACAAGAAATTAAAGCATTTACGAAAAAAGTGTTTCATACAAAAGATACGTATTTTTTATCGGAGAATCTGAATATGACAAAAAAAATTGTTTCCGTTAAAAAACTAAAGTTGACCTTGATTTGACCTTGAAAAGGTCATTTTTCGATGGCCCCCTTTGGGTCCTAGAACTTGTGTCTGAACTATTTTTCGCTAAATTTCATATCTAAAGAGATATCAGGGGTGGTACATTAAAATGGGACACCCAGTATAGTGAGTAGATTATTCTTCGGTCTTTATGCTTTATGTCAGTCTTTTATAGTATTGTCACGCCTAGGGGCCAAAGGCCCAGATGGGTACGGTGGTTGAGGGTAGTAGCTCAGAGAGAGAACGTAGACGAATTTAAAATGTTTATTAATCACGTACAGGGGAAAGAGTAAGTGTCAAGGGGCAGCAACACGAAATAACGCATAAAGAGGGCAAAAATACGAAACAAGGGGCAAAAGCAAGATGGGGTTTAAAGGTGGGTGCTAACATTAGTTCCCAGGAGGCTTGGAGTTTTCTCCAGATCTACAAGGGGTATGTACGTTGGTCACCCCTTTACTAGGATCATCTGACTTATTAATTTTAGTGACATTCTGGTCTCTCCAAAATCCTAGTTGGTCTTCTGTGCTTCTATACTGTCTTCAATTCTGCGATGTACTATGCTAGTCATAATGGTGGATACATGTGTTAAGAGGCCTATGACTTTCATCTATTGTCGTTTTTCCCGGAATAGGTATCATTAGGCTTTTCCAGATATTTTCCAAACATGCTGCATCATTTACTGGATTATACTGGATGACTCGATTGCCTAGATCGGTTAGCAATGATTTCAATACGTACGACTCTTACTCATACCTAAATTAAGTTATATTATTCTATTCGCCTGCCGATCGTTTGATTGGAATCGACTGGATCAGTTGAAACGCATTAGCGACCGTTGATTGATTGATTGATCGAACGCGACGCCCGGAATCGGATCCGAACAGAGGCGGTAATATCCTCCGAGATTCTACGGCGGAGTTTTTAGGGAGATTGACGGCATAATCGCGGCCGTAAAGTTAAGTTACAGCGACGGCGAGATTCCTATAAAGGAAACTCCCGTCCCTGGGAATCTATGGCCCGAGACTGGGAACAGTTAAATTCCCTTTTCCTTTTCTTTTATTTTCTTCGACGGATTTACACGCGCGTTAGGATTTCCATAAAATCCGAGGGGTAAATCGCGGATTGCGACAACTCGCTAAGGTGTTATTATTACGATTAGTTGGGTAAGTAGTACAAGTACTTAACACTGTTGGTCGATGAAATATACCCTTATAAGATATATATATCCGCACTTGACTCATTTATCCCCATCCGTTTGTCGGTGGATGGCACTTCTACTCCTCGTAGGTGCAAGTAGATTATGAATTTTGGGCTCAGTGTCATTGCAACTAATCGTACTATTACTCGTGTGTGGAATGAACGAGTAAACTACTACTAGTACTACTACTAGTAAACGAATAAACTACTGGTAGTAGTAGTTCCATCATCATCGTCGTTTTCAATTTTATTGGTGTCTTTAAAATATGTTTCAACCTCTAAAAAAAGTAGTAGTTTAGTTAGTAGTAGTAGTAATAGTAGTAGTAAGTCTCCGAAGAAAAACACTAAATCTTCGCCAACGAATAGTAGTAGAATTAGTAGTAGTCGTTTACTCGTTTACTAGTAGTTTTTTCTGACCCATAGATACGCCACCCGGCGTCCTCCGTTGAATCTTCTTATATCAACAACTTTGGAGGTTAAGTACAACGTACAATACCTAAATTGGCATAAATGCGCAAACTCTGCGCAGCTACCACGAAAGTCAGAGGAAAATCCACAAACTTTTCAAACTGTCACAAATCAGTTAGCAACCGAGTTCATTCCTTGCTGGAACGTAGGTCAGAAATGTCAGAATGGACAAACTGGTCACTGCTGGAACGCGATATTTGTTACACGCATGCGTCTGATCATTTCTGATGAGTTATAAACTCTGCTGGAACGAACCTTATACGTTCTTGTACACTTTTTGACTTTAGGAGGAAGTTTTTAAAAATACTTAGTAGATATCTTGAAAAGTTTGAATCTAGAATATTTCTTAGTTACTTTAGTTACCATAAGCCGATTGTGTCTTTTCTGGAGTGCGGTACGATTTCTAATTACCACGAAATGACTATGATGAAAGAATGATTATAGAAGAAACTACTGATAATGATAATATATAGTTGTTTAATATAATACTAAAGTCACTTCTATATCAAAAATTACCTTTATATATAATTAATAAAGAGTTATATTGAATAACTGGAAAAAATCTCTATAAACATTTCATTTGTATATCCGGTCTCTCTGTGTGTATGTGTGTGTGCATATGGCCAAAGAGGTTTCACTTCCACCGTCTGGTCCGACGCAGACTTTTTCATATTAATTAGTAGTCCAGCTAGTTCGTATTGCGACTCCAGCTTACTCATCATGTAGTTTAATTCGTCCTTGTCCTCTGATAACGAGCTATAAATAGTACCTAAATTTCTGCAACCACGGCAATCAATTACGCTCCATCGATCCTCGTACAAAAATAAAACACCACCGTTTCCCTCTCGCCGAGCTCTTTTCCCGCCCCAAAGGTCTTGGGAGGCTTCTTAGGATTTTCATGTTTTTCCGTTGTGGCATCGCCCCCTGTTTCGTCTTCCCAAAAAGGATAACATATTTAATTCCTCTTTCCCGAGCGTTAGAGCCCCGTTTTATCGCTCCGGATGCGGCAGCCGGGAGAACGTCCCGACCGATTTGCCTTATAAAAATCTCATATAACGCGATCCGGCGTTCCGATCGGTCTTGTTTAATAAACATCATCGAAGGGAGGACGAAGGGCGGGGAGGAGAAAAAATTCCGCGACCGGCGGCGTAAAGGGAGAGACAAGGAATTCCTCGAGATTTATCGACTATAATTCTCGCTCGAGCTTGATGGATGGGTTTTAATAAAATTCAGGTGTGCCAGAGGTGGGAGGGGGGTGCGGCGTCTAAGGGAGGTCGGGGCGTTCAGATAATTTAAGCTTAATCGAGGGGTGTAGTGCCGCTATCATTTTCGGCGACACGTAGTAGTAAATTTCTCGCGAAATTGCCGGGACCGGGAAGAGTTACAGCCGGAATCACTTATCCCATCTCGCACCTGATATAACAGGTGTTTAGGGGGGGTATTACACGTGGATTCAAGTTAAACTTTATACGGCGAGAGATAGAGAGGGAGAGAGAGAGAGAACGGGGTCGTGTCATTAACGCCGGCGAAGGATTAAAATTTAATGAAGCGCGTTATACTCGACGATCATTACGCTTTTGTAACTTTTGTAAAGTTCCTGGGATAAGAGATATCCCGAAAACCGTCACGTTCAAGAATGAACTGTTTAACGACTGTTAAACTTGATAAATATTTAGGCGATCTGTGGAAACCCAGCCACCTGACAGGGATTTTTTATAGGAGACATCACCTCGAAATGGCTCAACGTGAAATTTCTATAACTACTCACTTTAAGCGCTTAATAATAGCGTTGCATTAACAAAAATAATTCACATTCACCAAGAGTTAAGTAACAGAAACAACAAAACGCAAAACGAAGTTACCATTTGTGAAATTCAAAAATGCCTGCTTCGTTCATTGTATTAAAAAGCAATCTTTCATGACGGATCTAAAGGAGATAACAATAGAACGGTTAGTCATAAAAGTTGCTTTACAAAACGTGAAGTTAATTTGTAGGATTCAAGGCAAGACCAAGTATAAATAGGTACTTGAAATTCAAAAATTTACATCTGTGTTTATTGTACAAAGAAGCAATTTTTCATGAAGAAAATATAGGACTTAATGTTAAGACAATCAATGAAGATGGGTTAACTCAAAATTTGAGGGATTCAAAAATTTATGTTTGCTTAGTTCATTGTACCAGGAAGAAAGGCGCACGTAAATATATAAGATTCAAAACTGAATGTCTGTTCTGTTGCTTTGTTGATCAGATCAATAAGCAAACTTTTCATGCAGGAGTTAAAGGAGATAGTAACCTGAAGGTTAATGTAGAAGAGTTGTTTTTAAATGACAACAAATCAATTTGTAAGATCAAAGACAAGGCGAACTCAAAATACACCAAATTTAGAAATGTACGTCTGCTTTGTTCATGGTACCAGGAAGCAATTTTTGATGAAAAAACCAAATAAGCTAATAATAAAACTAATAATGACGATGGATTGATTTTCAAAATATCAACAAGTTGATTTATAGTAACCAAAGGCAAGAGGAACTCAAAATACGAAAAATTAAAGAATGAACATTTGCTTTGTTCATTATACCAGCAAGCAAATTTCCATGAAGAAACTAGAGGAGATATTAACAGGGCGACAAATGGAGTAGAGTTGCTTTTCAAATGAAAACAAGTTAATTTGTAAAATAGAAGGCAAAATTAACTGAAAATACATGAAATTTAAACATGTACTTCTACTTTGTTCATTATACCAGTAAGCAAATTTTCATGAAGGAACTAGAGGAGATATTAACAAGACATAATACATGTGTATTATGTAGCAAATTTTCATGAAGGAACTAGAGGAGATATTAACAAGACGATAAATGAAGTAGAGTTGCTTTTCAAAGGAAAACAAGTCAATTTGTAAAATAGAAGGCAAAATTGACTTACAATACATGAAATTTAAAAATGTACCTACTTCTACTTTGTTCATTGTATCAGCAAGCAAATTTTCATGAAAGAACCAGCAGAGATATTAGCAAGACGATAAATGAAGCAGGGTTGGTTTTCAACTGAAAACAAGTCAATTTGCAAAACAGAAGGCAAAATTAACACAAAATACATTAAATTTAAAAATGTACTTCTGCTTTGTTCATTGTACCAGCAAGCAAATTTTCATGAAGAAACTGGAGGAGATATTAACACGAGAAATGAAGCAGAGTTCCTTTTCAAATGAAACCAAGTGAATTTGTAAAATAGAACGCAAAATTAACTCAAAATACATAAAATTTAAAAGTGTATTTCTGTTTTGTTCATTGTACCAGAAAACAAATTTTCATCAAGGAAGTAGGAGAGATATTAACAAGACGGTAAATGAAGTAAAGTCGCTTTTCAAACTGAAAACAAGTCAACTTGTAAAATAGAAAGCAAAATAAACTCAAAATACGTGAAATTTAAAAATGTATTTCTTTGGTCATTGTACCAGAACGAAATTTTTCATGAAGGAACTAATTATAGTATTAATAAAACTAATTATGATGATGATGGATTACTTTTCAAAATATCAACAGGTTGATTTATAGGACAAAAGGCGAGACGAATTTAAAATATGTGGAATTCAAAAATTTACGCCTGCTTAGTTCATTGTACCAGGAAGGAATTTTTCGTGAAAGAACTAAAGGAGTTAGTGAAAAAGCTGGTAATAAAAATGAGTTGATTTAAAAAACAAAGAAGCCAATTCCTAATGATAAAGGGGACGCGCCCGAACTGCACCGCTTTGACTTTAGCCACCCCGCTGCGTTAAGTAGGGATAATTACTTACGAACCGCTCTCGGAAACCAGGTGAAGTGGTGGATAAATGTACGCTCATCGGTGACGAAAAATGCTGTTGGACATATTGCCGCCAAAGATATTGAAATATCGGGCGAATATTATACTTGGGACATCTCGATAAAACAATTCCACTGGCGGACTAGTAGTCCTTGTCATATTAAAAAAATAACGTTTTTTTAATTTTAAAATTTAAATTTAGTGTTAAGAGATTTGACGATTCCTTAAAATTGAGTTGGGGGTAACATTTACTATTTTATTTGGTTAAACTGGACTACACTCACAATTTCTAAGAAATTCATATGAACTTAAATCAAATTGTAATAAATATACTTATTTATTTAATACTAAACAGGTTTAATACTAAACTTACTAACATATTGCATATCTTTCAATTTCGAAATACAAACTGGATGCATATTTAAACGGGTATTCAGAGCATATTTTTCCAGCTCTAATTATTACCTACGACCTATACGTATAAATACCTTGTAATTTAGTCACAAGAAGAAGAGTATTTATTCGTAACCAAATAATAAGTAATACTTTTTGTCATTGCAAAACAGTTTGGTGACAGTTCTTATCACGAGTATCTATTTCATTTCCAAAAATTTACGCGACCGTACGGCGTACGGCGCACGCATAGCCACTTCCTTGATTCTTTTGGATTTTTCACCGACCGTGGTTAAAGTCATGAAGTTCAAAAAACGTATGTTTGCTTTGTTCATTGTACCAGCAAGCAATTTTTCATGAGAGAACTAAAGGAGTTATTGACAAAACAATTAACGAATATGAGTTACTGTTCAAAAAAATCTACAAGTTAATTTATAGCATTTAAGTACAAGTGGCAATATGTGAAATAGGAAAACGTACATCTGCTTTCTTCATTATCCAAGAAAGCAATTTTTCAAGATGAAACTAAAGTTATTGATGAAAAAATAATTAATGGTGTTGGGTTGTTGTTCAAACAATTAACAAGTTAATTTGTAGGATCAAAGGCAAGACAAACTCAAATTACGTGTTTGCTTTGAAAAGAATGCTTTAAAAAAAAATACAATTTGTAGGAGCAAAGTCGAGACGAACTCAAAGTACCAGAAATTCAAAAATTTATGTCTGCTTTTTTCGTTATACCAAGAAGCAATCTCTCATGAAGGATTTAAAAGAGGTAACAGTAGAAAAGCTAATGATTTAGCTTTTAAAAAAACAAACCCTAGGATCTGAGGCAAGGCAAACACAAAATTCATGAAACTGAAAAATGTATCTATACTTTGTTCATTGTACAGAGAAGAAATCTGTCGACAAGAAATAAATAGAAGTGATAAAGTTTATTTCCTTTTAAAAAAATAGCGAATTTGTTACGTCAAAAACAAGACGAAGTGAAAGTAAGCATAAATAAAAAAAATATATTTTCTTTGTTCATCGTATCGTTGTTCAAGAAGCCATCTTTTATTTAAGAAGAAGGCGATACTGAAACAACTGTTAATAAAAATAAATAGCTTTTCATAAAGCCAGTCAGTTTTGTAGGATCGAATGTAAGACGAACCCAAAATACGTCAAATTCAAAAAGGTGTTTACTTCGTCCATTGAAGCACTAAACAACCTTTCGCAAAGAGATTAAAAAAACAGTTAAGGAGTTCTTTTCCAAAAAATAATAAAATTTATAGGAACGAAGGTAAGACAAACTCAAATAAAGATTGCTTAATAATAATATTTGTAATAAGTTAAGAATGATTTTACTTTGCCCATTACACGGAAAAGCAATCTTTCGTAAAAAAAACTAAAGATGTTGATAAAAGGAAAGTAAGGAATATTTTTCAAAAAAAAATAAGCCAATTTGTAAGTTGAAACCAAATGAACTCAAAATGCGAAAAAATCAAAAATAGAAGTGTACTTTGTCCATTGCATTAAGAAGTTACGTTTTTTTGAACAAACTAAAGCAGTTTTGTTACTTGCCCTTACACGTGACACTATGTTACGTTCTATTTATCAAATGGACCACACTTTAGACATTACACTGTAGACTTTAAATTGTTGGCTTGATCGGTCTCAACCTATAGAACCGTCGTTTATATGTCTTTTTCGAAGAGTAGATTGTATTTTTTGGTACATACACTGATTTGTTAAATTTAATTTCGCAATATAGTCATCCAGGTATATTTCTAGTTGTACTTAGGTCCAGCTGTAAAGGATTCCCGAAACATCTCCAGAAATCCCGTCCCGTTTGATCTCCCCACACCCTCCACGTCCCCCTCTCAAATGAACTCGTCTCCCTCCCTCTTCCGCCCCCCCTCCCCCTTTCAAACGTAATGAAATTCCAAGGAATCGTATCAATCTCGCCCCACTTTGACTCTCCGGCAATAACGCGACGAAATACCCGTAACTCTTAACGTGTACAATATAATAAATTCTAATAAACGTCCCGGACGCGTGTTAATTATACCGGGCCTAAAGTATTAGATTTCGTTGGGGATATTATTATTGTTATCTAATCTCGGTGGATATCGGAAACCGGCTCCCAGTAATTGCGCCAATGACGTTAATGACCGCTGTGGGGGGACTATCCGTTACTTTAGGGTTTAGTTTAGATTACAAATATATGTAGGTACGAATGAGGGGAAATTTTCAAAAATTAACGTTCAGGGATGAAAATGGGAAGGATACGTCATCAACTCAAAGTACACCCTTTCCATTTATTTAAGAAGTGGACAAATCTTAGGAATTTAGATGAATTTTCATATGTTCATTCCAGCGCACCAAGCGATCCTACTCTCGTTTGATATACAATTGTGTCACAAGCTTGACGTTTCTAGGGCTATTCGTGATGAGGTACGTTTTATTCACTTCTTATATTACCCGAATTATAACGCATTAATTCTCATTATCTCACCTTATCCTCTTTATCTGTTACCGCTGGAGCACATTTTGAAAAAAATCCCTATAGTGTACTGCCCAAAAACACTTTAAAATTCGTATATTAACCCAGTTATAAAGCATTAATCATCATAATGGATTTTATTCTCTTTACCTCTTAAACGTCTGAACCAAAAATTTAAAAAAAATGGAAAATGTACCTAATACCCAAAAATACTTTTCGGTTTAATTTTTTTTATAATTTAAAATTCATATATGTATTAGCCGAGTTATAAAGCTTTAATCATCATATGGGACCTTACCCCCTTTATCTCTTAAACCGCTGGATAAAAATATTTGAGAAAATTGGACAAAATTTTGAACAAATTTCCGAAATTGTACCATCCAAAAACACTTTTTCGATTTTAAAATTTTTTTGTAATTCAAATTCGTTTATTAGCAGAGTTAATCATCATATGAGACCTTACCTCCTTTACCTCTTAAACCGCTTTTGATAAAAAGATTTGAGAAACTTCGTTCGAAATGCACTAGGTAGGTATTGAAAATAAAATTTTCCAGTTTTGAAATATTTTTTTGTTTAAAATTCGTATATTAAGCTAGTCGTAAAGCATAAATCATCTAAGAGTAGTATTGACCCCCTTTATCTCTTAAACCGCTTGAGAGAAATTTTCGAAAAAAATCCAAGGAAATACAATATACAAAAAAAAAATTCAGATTCTAAAAATTTTTATTAACATAAAATTCGTATATTAACCGAGTTATAAAGTATTAGTTATCATACTGGACCTTAACCCTTTTATCTCTTAAACTGACGGCCAAAAATTTGTGAACAATTTCCCTCCAAACGCAATATCTATACAAAAACACTTTTTTCATATTTTTCAAATTTTGTTTCGCTTGAAATTCTTATATTAACCGAGTTTTGAAGCGTTAATCATCATACGGGAAAAGCCCCTTTAGCCCTTAAATCACTGAACCAATAATTTTGAAAAAAATTCCTATTGAATGCAATATCCAAAAATAATTTTTCAGTTTTTGAAAATCTCATTTTGCTAAAAAATTCGTAGGTATATTTACTGAGTTATAAATCAATAATACCAAACCACTGGACAACGAATTTTGAAAAAATTCCTTTGAAATACCTACCCCATCCAAAAACTCTTTTTTTGAGTTTTCTACAATTTCATTTTTTATTTTGCTTAAAATTCGTATGTTAACTAAGTTATAAACCATTAATTAGTCATAATATAGGACCTTACCCTCTTTATCTTTTAAACGGCTTGACCAAAAATTTAAAAAAATAATCCAAAAACATTTTTTTAATTTTTTAAGAATTTTGTCTCGCTTAAAATTCGTATATCAACCAAGTTATGAAACATTAATTAATCATCACATTGGCCACTATCCCTTTATCTCTTAAACCGCTGGACGAAAAATTTTTAAAAAATTTCCTCAAAATAGAATATAAGAAAAACTTTTTCAGTTTCTCAAAATTTTGTTTAGCTTAGAACTCGTATATTATCCGATTTATAAAGTATTGATTATCATACGGGACCTTAACCCTTTTATCCCTTAAACCGCTGGAACAAAAATGTTGAAAAAATTCCTTCGAAATGCCCTATTCAAAATCACTTGTCAGTTTTTAAAAATTTTGAATTTCTTAAAATTGGTATATTAACCGAGTTATAAAGCATTAATCATCATGTGGGACCTTACCCCCTTCATCTTTTAAACTACTTAACCAAAAATTTTGGAAAATTCCCGAAAATGTACTATCCAAAAATACTGTTTACGGTTTTTAAAAATTTTGCTTTGTTCAAAAGGTATAATTTTTATATATACGTATATGTATATATATATATATATATATATATATATATAATTTATACAGTGTGCGGGGTAATCACCAATTAAATTTCAATTAATAAATTCTAATTATATTGTATTGTAAGCCTTGTAATAAATGTAACGTGACACTTAGTACCCTTTGATCAGTTCCATATAAAATAAATTTACAAAAAAAAAATTATTTTAGTCATTAATTTCAAGTAATTTAATTAATAAATTAATCACAATTCAATGAATTTCAAGCGTCATGGAGCTATTCGCAATTTAGTATTGGCACATGCATTAAAACAGTGGACGACATTAACGTTTTCATAGTACATTTGTCAGAAGATCTATTTTTAATGAGTATTTTGTGGCATTCATATTTGACAACTTTTCAAACATACAGTAGAATCTTCTGTTCTAACATTTTGCTGCAAATTTGCTTGAAATCAATTAGAAACTAAGTTGTAATATTCGAAAACGTTCGACGAGGGAAAATTGATAGAAACTTTATTTCAATTACGTTACGGCTATTATTCCCAGGAATATCAACACTTATCGGATTCTAAGTGCGGAAGAGTAGTCTAATATAATTTCCAAAAAGCCTCAAAATTGAAATTTATATTTAACGTTGTAGCGATGGAATCTGATTATTACGAACGTTATGCCAATTACTTCCAGAGATATGCACGTTGGGAGTTCAAATGAAAGGGTTTCATTATGAAAATCATTAAATTTCAACGTTTTACTTGCGTACAGAAAATGATGGAAACGTCTTTAATTTTGTCAAACTTTGCTTCATTATTTCACGACAGTTATTTACAGTTGAATGTCTCTATTGGAAAGGGAAGTAAGTATTTCAAAATAATTCCAGAGACTCGTTTGGTTGTTTCGTGATGTAAGGAACGCTTAGTATATGTTCTTCCGCTTGAAGCTGGTGATAGCACTTGACACTTTCTCAAAAGGTAACTTGAAAATTTCCGCAGAGAAAAAGTTCTCCGCCACTCTCACAGCTTTTTAGCCCTTCCGAGCTTCGAGATATTAGATTATAATACCGGAAGTGCATCGCATCGTCAAAAATCCTCAATTATAACTTCCGAGCCACTTCATCGAGGGAACTTTTCCCTTCGCCGTACTTACGGCTAAAAGCTAAACCCTTTGTTCTCCGTCGAAATTAATTCACCTTTATCCCGCTTTGCGTTCCATGCATACGCCCCTTTATGCGGCGGTATGGGATAGTTTTAAATAGGAAAAGTCGCGGTAATTAAAAACTAACGGGAAATCCTCAAAGGGGGATTCTCCCGATGATTACGGGTTTCGTAGATTAAAATGACGCGTTATTATTTCGAGTTGGAAGGGTAATTCTTTTCTTTTCGGGTTTAGCTACAGTGAAATTTAGCTTGTATTGCCAACAATGGGTAAACGAAGTGTGAAATGATCTCTTTAAAGAGTGGACTGTATAGATCTCTTTCGTAACTCGTGTGTGGCTGCGGAGATGAATCTTGTCTCCAGGTTGTAAGGCTGAAGACCGTCTCGTAGATTGGAGATCAGGGAGTGACGTGATCTCTTGAAGTTCTAGTAGTTTGGAGAGAGGGCGTATCGTGCTCTCCGGTGTGGACCTGAGGGCGTAACATGCAGGTCCGGGTTGAAGTTCTCGAAGTCTGGAGAGACGGCGTATCGTGCTCTCCGGGGTTGAGGTCCTTGGGGTTAGGGGTTGTCGGATACATCGTATACTGATTTATTGTCCCAAATTTAAGAGCTTTTATACATCTTATTTTACATTGGTTAAATGAGATATTATATGTTTTCTTACAATGACCTGGCGTTGCAGAAACTGACCTTAATTGGAGCGCGCTTCTTATCACGTTCCGTAAACGCCTTTGTTATGCTGACTCGGTTAATTATTGTGATTTTGAACTTGACTTGTTGACGTTTGGTCGGCGTTGTTATTCTTCGTAATAAAATAGGACGTGCTTTTAGTTTAATTAGATATCCCAAAAACCTTATTACCTAAGCTGCGTCAGTGATTATTATTTGTTTGTAAAACAAAACGTGTTGAAAAGTTCCCAAAATTAGTTCACCATAAATTACAATTTCTTAACCTAAAATAATGTTGACGTTAGCGTCAACAATGGGTTCATTCTAACAGGCAGTAATTATATTATTGATAGCCCATTTACGAGGAAAATTAGTAAGTAAATTCTAACTAAACCATGTTTGTAAAGTACCTTAATATCACAAAGTACCTTCAAATCATGTCGAAGTTGAACAAATTTGTATAAAAAAATTGGTTTATTTATTAATTACAATTTACACATTTATTGGAAATTAGGTTATAACGCAAACGAAGGTTAATTCAGCAAGCAGCCAAAATGTTATTCGTCGCCCACTTATGTGTGATAATATTCTCAAAATGGAAAAGGTGTACGAAAGAATTGTGTTATTGACTAAAAATAACTTGTTTGCGACATGATCGCTAATTGATGACACAAAGGTAATTTGAACACTTTTAATATCATTCTTTTAAAAGAAGGTCACTCCTCATAAGAATTTCTGCTTGCTTTATAGCAAGTACTATAGGTAAAAAGTCATAACATTTGTGAGTAACTTCCTTAAAAAATGTACCTTTTTTCTATTTAACCAATATATAGTTATCACTTTAAAGAAGAACAAAATATCAATTTGTTTGAATTGTTACCGCAGTAGAACCTCATTTTGTTTTGTGAATATTCCTTTGGAAACATTTTAAAATTCATTGAAACGTATTTAATATGGTACGCCTTATTAATTTATGTTTCATATTAATATGGTTATATTAACAAAGTTAAAACCAGTTAAACATGGTGTGTGTGTGTTATATTTTCATATAACTTTTCAATCAAGTATTGCAAAAAAATTAGTTATTGCACGTATACACTGATTTTTCCATTCTTAAAAAAATCTTTTCTTTTAAAAGTTATGATTTTTTAACGTTCGCATAGTTTACACAAGTTTTAAATATACGGAGCTTTTCTATCGAAACGCATGGTGGGTAACCAACAAGAGCAAACGAGAAACCAACAGTAGTTCGTTAGTATGACAAAGAAGCATGTTTTGCAACGTTGCCGGCCGAGCAGGCAGTCCAAGTCAACGCGTATCGCGGTCGCGCATCGCTTTACACTTTCGGATGTGTGCGGTACAGTGTGCGGAGCGGTTGACTGTAATGTTTCGCGAACTAGCAACATCGCAAAAGGTTGTTCTCTGTTTAGCCAACGAGAAATATATGGCCTTTCCTTCGCTCTCATGCTTATCCCGTCCTGCGACTCTTTAGAAACGGTCTGTATACACTTTGCACAAGAAAAAAACATTACATAGAGAATATACTCTCTAAATATGCATTATATATAATTAGTAATTAGCAACAGTTAACATAAAAATATAATTCGTCTATATACTCTATTTAAATATATGCGAGAAATGGAATATAAACACTTAGCATTGCATAAAAAAAAGTGCATGAATAAGCATTATATGTAATCAGCAATTAGCGATAGTTAATATAAATAAATGTAACTCGTCTATACAGAAATTGTATTGAAATATATACACTTCGCATAAGAATAAAGTATTGCATAAAGAATATTTATAAAAGTGCCTAAATATACATTATGCAATATTCAATGCATTATAAAAAGCATTACGTATAATTTTCAATCAGTGATAGTTAATTTAAATAAACTTAATTCGTCTATATACAGAGACTATATTTAAATATACGAAAAAAGATGAAATATAATACAGCACTGCATAAACAATATTCATAAAAGTGCCTATATATATATATGCATTATGGGTAGTTAGCAATTAGCGTAAGTTAACTTAAATAAATGTATGGAGACTATATTAAAATATATTTAAGAAATGAAATATATACACTAGCATTGCATAAAAAAGTGCATAAATAAAAAAATAAGAAGCAGTAATTACACTATCAACATGCAAAGCGGATTGCACAGCACTGGTCGTAATTGTCAGAATGCATTTATTATCCACTAAATGTTTAATTTTTATGGGTATTTTTATAAAGAAAGATTAGATATGATTTGATGTTTGGATTATTTAGTTAATATGTTAATATTGTAAGGTTCCTTCGGGGTGGATTGATGGCCGACTTCACTTCATAAACCGTTTATTCGTACTATTAATTTACAATCTTCGCCCTCGGCGCTGTCCAGCGAACCACCCTCACTGACACATCCTGCGTGCATTTCTCTTTCTCAGGGTGGTTGCTAGGACAACGGCGCTAACAATGGAATACTAGATATATACGCTTACAATATGAAATTATGATTTTGATATTACAGCTAACAAGAGGAAAACAGTCTCGAGATAACGACGACGTTAGAGTCTAAATTTAAATTAACGACTTAGCAGCAGTAAGAGAGTCGAAAATGTGCGTGCGCTCAAAGTGTTATAACTTTTTTATTGCTTCGAATTTCTTTACAAAATTTTAGGAGGTGATTCTTGAAAGTATAAAGAATCGAAACCTGTAAAAAAATGATTTTACAAAAATTTTTCCGGTACTAGTACCTAAATTGCGAGCAAGAGGACTTAAATTCGTTGTATCTCACGAATATAAAACGACCTCCACTAGTCCCGGAACGTGCGGGAAAAGGATCCGCTGATCCCACAATAACACTCCGCTCGAAGTGCAATAAGCGCGACCCGTGAAAGAAAACCCCCGGAAAGAAAATACATTTTCCGCTCCCTTATTCGATCCCAGGGAAAGCCCCCTAACCCCGAAATCTCCCTTGATCGGATTAAATCAACCCTCGCAGGACGATCGGTCCCGGATAGACTTCCGTGTCGGTTTATCAAGGGGAATATTTCCATAGTGCGTCTCGGTCAAATGTGTCGCATATCGTGTAATTGGCGGGGAAGGAGGTTCCGGCACGTACATATACTCTTTTTCCCAACAAGATAGACGCATATTAATGAGATGACCGTCAAGGTCGTAGGCGTGTAGGTAGCAATATCATTTAGGATAACGGAGTACCAATAATTACGGTATTTTTCGAAGGTTATTTAGGAGTAGGGTTAATAGTAATGCGCATTATTACGACCGATAGGGGTACGCAGGCAAAATACATGTAGAGGGAAAACGCAAAACACCACTGACATCTCAATATCCTCTCGCCGGATTTCTGCTTATCTCTTACCTTCTTCTTCTTCTTCGTCTTCGAATCTTTTATACTGACACCACTAGACAAGGTGGCCTCTTCAAAATTATACAAAAACTCTATCTTCTAAGCGTCTATCTTGTTGGTAGAAAGGGTATTAATTCGGAATTCGAGGTGGGAACGTGTCTCTATCCCGTACGGCTTCGGGGGAATTTTCCGGGCGGATTCCTCGAGTCGTTTAAATTTCGATTGGGAGTCCGCCTCGGACGGAATTCGACCACTGGCGCGGCGGTCGAAACTACTTAACGGCGACAACTTCTGTTCCCTATAAGAGATGCAACGTTAAACCCATAATGTTCTCGTGAGTTAGTCGCCAGTTGTTTTGAGGGTGCGGAAGTATGAATGTGGTAGTTGAGGGTAGTTGCAAGAGGTTATAATTCATTCAACAATAATTTCAACGTGAAGGGGAGTTCTGCTGCGATCACACTACAAATTAATGTGTTATTCTTTGGACTATTAACTCTAAGGGGAGTTATATGCAGACGCTTTACATTTATTTAAGTTAACTATAGTTAGTTACTAAAAATTATAAATATGAATATTTAGGCATCTTTATGCATATTCTTTATGCAATACTTTATTACGTAAGGTGAATATATTTGATGTTTTGCATACAATTTAAATACAGTCTCTATATAGACCTTTATTTGAGTTGACTGTCGCTAATTGCTAACTACATTAAACGCATCTTTAAGAAATTTTATAAATAATCTTTTCACGCTGCCACTATAGTAAATAGCTCTTACTATAGCCCCTTTACTTTGAATAGTAGCGCCTTCCTTGGAGCAAAATCACGTTGGTCGCACTGAAAGTCACTAGGATTTCAGTAGAACAGTTGACATTGACAGCACTGGCAGATTGATTTTTGCATCTAAGTACATAATTATCTGCAAAATGCCCGGTTGTTGTGCACGTAAACGTAAGAACGGTTGGGCAAAAGGGTTCCAGCCGTTTAGGATACAGGATATAGGTTTTGAATTTCCCTCATAAAGGTAGGGACTTTTTTCGTCTCGACGTTGGTATTAGTTTTGCTCCAAGGATGCGCTACTATTCAAAGTAGAGGGGCTATAGCTCTTACATGCATAGATACGTAGCATGAAAATGGCAGATAACATTCGTGTATTATTTTTCCTTGACGACGGAATGTAAATACTCTCATTTGCGTTCCTAGCAAAATCAAAAGACTAAATCAAATTGATTTATTTTATAAATCATGTATGGGAATTTATTTTTATTTATTATGGGAATGTATCAACTGTTATAACATCCTCTGCAAGTGACAAGCCTCTAATGTAAACAGGTCTTTACATTGCTTGTGATTTAAATAACTATTATCCAACACATAACAGTTATGACTGTCATTATTAATGCCATTTTAGACTAGCAAACTATCAAATAACACACTAGTGTGTTATAATCCATAACCCACTAGTGAGTTATGGATTATAACTCACGTTCATATTTAAAGTATTTATATTTAATGGTTGCCCGTGGCATCCAAACAAACAACCTACTTTACTCAAAATGTAAAAAAGTCACTGTCAAGTCATTCTGACATCTAAAAGGGTACTGAGACGCAAGTAGCTTTGATTTGATCACAAAGCTTATTAATTATTATCTCATAAAAAACGATTTCTTCCACTGGTTGGATAAAACATTGTACGCCACTCACGTGTTATATTTCCTAAGTCTCTTGAGAATTTATACCACTCTGCCTGATAAATCATCTCATGTGACTTATTTTCAACATAACACACTAATACCATAAATAACTATTATTGCGCCTACAACAAATGATCTACAGGGCGGTGGTGAGTAATGCATTACTAATAACCTTAAGTATGGGAGGGGGAGAGATTGGACACACCAAGGATACACAAGGTTATAAGTAAAATACACAAAAGTGAATTAATTCGTGGCATAGTTTACATGAGCCTGGAGTAGGAGCAGGCGTACATCACGGCAGGACCACGACCAATTTCAATGGCAGCGTGTTACATCATTGATGATTTTACGTTGACCCATTAGGCACTACCACGATTGTTAATATTGTCGGGTATTTATTCGCTCCGATTATTTTATATCATTCTCTTTGACTGTTAAATTTAGTCGATTTTAATAACAAACGTGTGAGATTGAGAAACTCCTTTCGACATTTAACGTAGAGTAGGTCCAAATATGGCCGTGTTGTACGAGACATTATATCACTTTGATTACTAGATTCGATATGTTGATGTGGAGAAATAATAAAATGAAAACAAACAATTCCATTTTAATCGTCCTCATGAAAATCAAACTTATCCACGTCCTGTTTTGCCAAATTATATAATCCTAGTCATAACGCGTCACTTTATAACTAATTTATCATTTATAAGATACTTACTTTTACCCGTCAAAACACACTACGCACAACTGGATTAAAGGAGAATAACTCGTATCGAGTGGTAGGTAAACATTATTAAATTAAGAAAAGTGTCCTTAAAATATTGCGCTATTGAGAGATATGAACTGATTAAGGGTATTAGAGAGTTATTAATTTTTGACAAAGTTTTATAATTATGAAATTATATTATTATTATTATTATGAAAATACGCACTTTGGGATTTATGATCTATTGTCCAAAGTGTTGTTCCCTTGATAACGTTCAGGCCCTTCTGTTCCGATATAAGGTTCCTAGCGAGGTACTTTTGCTAATGATGATATTGAAAATATGACCTGAAGGTTTTAATATACCCGGTTTGACTGAGGTATTATTACCCGCGGCACGCGTGTTCGTGAATTCGTTGTAATTGCAGATCTCCTAGTACTAATTGTCAATAAAGACAAGGTTGTTGGAATCATACAGTTCAGTACATAGCCAGTATACTGAATACGATTAACGTAAATTGTGTACTAATATGGTTTTATTTTTAGAAGGGCAATTTGTAATCTTACGAAATGATAATCACGAACTTAAAGAACTACGTCAGAATATGTCTGTCTGCCAATGCCATTCCCTTATCTATTATTTTGATGAATTTCTCAATGGTACTCGATTGAATCTGGACAAATTAATCTCCATATTGCGTTGTATTCTAGATCGAAATCTCTATCAAGGTTTAATGATCTTGTCGCTCGTTTCATTCATAACTGAACACATCTCGCCGTACCGTCTATGCAAATCTCAAGAAAGTGGTCCTTAATAGACCTTATCTGATTATTTTTCGCAGTGCAGATTAGATCGTCATAATATCCTGCTTAACGGGCTCTCGTCTCGAACTCTTATCCACTCAATCGCGACCGATAAAAATTTACACTTTTCACTCGTTCTGTAATTGAGAGAATGATACAGTCGATTCCGCCGTTAGTCGATTTATCGGGCGTCGGTTTTTCTTTTTTGTTTTTCCCTTTTTTTGCGCCCGCTTAATTATTTCCGAGCCATTAATCAATGAGGCGGAACGTTGGTTTTCGGCCCGTTATCAATTTTCCGACGTTTTCGCGTATAACAGATAAAGGAAATGGAACGCGGTCAGCGATGATTTGTCGATCGACCGACGTCCTCGGATTTACACAATTTCGCGGCGTAAACGTGGATCGTAACTGGCCCATTACGGCACCAGCGAAATTGGAAATTTTGAGTCATCGGAGGACTGATAACGTCGGTAATGACAAGAGAGACTCCTGAAGTGGAAGGGAAAGCAAAAGAACTTATTTCTCTTATTTGCTTGTTGGAGCGCTAGGGACGCTTCTGTCGAACAAAAGTAAAGTTTGATGTGAAACTTTTACCGTCTCCTCTGACGGATCAATTCGTAAGAGAGAAACCTCCTTTGAGTGTATATTTATGGGAACAATGTTGCTGCAAGTCCCCATTTGGTCGGCGCAACAACAGTCAAGTTGCCTTGCCACGTTGCCGCACTCCCCGTTGAAGAGTTAGGTGCTTTTTGAAGTGAAACTTTTACTTTCTCATCTGACGGATCATTTCGTAAGAGAGAAACCTCTTGTGAGTACATACTTGTGGCAACAATGTTGCCGTATGTCTCGAATTGGTCACTGCAACATCATTCAAGTTGCCTTGCAACGTTGCAGCATTCCCCGTTGAAGAGGTAGTTACCTTTTGAAGTGAAACTTTTACCGTCTCCTCTGACGGATCAATTCGTAAGAGCGAAACCTCCTGTGAGTGCATATTTGTGGCAACAATGTTACCGTATGTCTCGAATTGGTCACTGCAACATCATTCAAGTTGCTTTGCAACGTTGCCGCACTCCCCGTTGAATAGTTAGTTGCCATTTGAAGTGGAACTTTTACCGTCTCATCTGACGGATCATTTCGTAAGAGAGAAACCTCTTGTGAGTGCATATTTGTGGCAACAATGTGGCCGTATGTCTCGAATTGGTTACTGCAACATCATTCAAGTTGCTTTGCAACGTTGCCGCACTCCCCGTTGAATAGTTAATTGCCTTTTGAAGTGAAACTTTTACCGTCTCATCTGACGGATCAATTCGTAAGAGAGAAACCTCCTGTTAGTGCATATTTGTGGCAACAATGTTGCTGTACGTCCCCATTTGGTTGGCGTAACAACAGTAAAGTTGCCTTGCCACGTTGCCGCACTCCCCGTTGAAAAGTTAGGTGCGTTTTGAAGTGAAACTTTTACCTCCTCATCTGACGGATCATTTCGTAAGAGAGAAACCTCTTGTGAGTGCATATTTGTGACAACAATGTTGCCGTATGTCTCGAATTGGTCATTGCAACATCCTTCAAGTTGCTTTGCAACGTTGCCGCACTCCCCGTTAAATAGTTAGTTGCCATTTGAAGTGGAACTTTTACCGTCTCCTCTGACGGATCAATTCGTAAGAGCGAAACCTGTTGTGAGTGCATATTTGTGGCAACAATGTGGCCGTATGTCTCGAATTGGTTACTGCAACATCATTCAAGTTGCATTGCAACGTTGCCGCACTCCCCGTTGAATAGTTAATTGCCTTTTGAAGTGAAACTTTTACCGTCTCATCTGACGGATCAATTCGTAAGAGAGAAACCTCCTGTTAGTGCATATTTGTGGCAACAATGTTGCTGTACGTCCCCATTTGGTTGGCGCAACAACAGTAAAGTTGCCTTGCCACGTTGCCGCACTCCCCGTTGAAAAGTTAGGTGCGTTTTGAAGTGAATCTTTTACCTCCTCATCTGACGGATCATTTCGTAAGAGAGAAACCTCTTGTGAGTGCATATTTGTGACAACAATGTTGCCGTATGTCTCGAATTGGTCACTGCAACATCCTTCAAGTTGCTTTGCAACGTTGCCGCACTCCCCGATAAATAGTTAGTTGCCATTTGAAGTGAAACTTTTACCGTCTCATCTGACGGATCAATTCGTAAGAGAGAAACTTCCTGTGAGTATATATTTGTCGGAACAATGTTGCTGCAAGTCCCCATTTGGTCGGCGCAACAACAGTAAAGTTGCCTTGCCACGTTGCCGCACTCCCCGTTGAATAGTTAGGTGCTTTTTGAAGTGAAACTTTTACCTTCTCATCTGACGGATCATTTCGTAAGAGAGAAACCTCTTGTGAGTACATATTTGTGGCAACAATGTTGGCGTATGTCTCGAATTGGTCACTGCAACATCCTGCTTTGCAACGTTGCTGCACTCCTCGTTAAATAGTTAGTTGCCATTTGAAGTGGAACTTTTACCGTCTCATCTGACTGATCAATTCGTAAGAGAGAAACCTCCTGTGAGTGTATATTTGTGGCAACAATGTTGCCGTACATCCCGATTTGGTCGCAGCAACATCACTCAAGTTGCCTTGCAACGTTGCCACACCCCTGTTGAAGAGTTAGTTTCCTTTTGAAATGAAACTTTTACCGTCTCATCTAACGGATCATTTCGTAAGAGTAAAACCTCCTATTAGTGTATATTTGTGGCAACAATGTTGCTGCACGTCCAGAATTAGTCGCCACAACATCATTCATGTTGCCTTGCAACGTTGCCGCAGCCTCTGTTGATGAGGTGGTCCCTTTTTAACCAGATAGCTTTTAACAAAAAATATATTATGATTTATATTATTTTATATATCTAGAATTCGCACAATATTGGCGCTAGTAGGCAGCGAGGTAACTTTAGTACCATTTAATTATTTGCTATCGTGAAATTAATGTGATTTCTGGTTTTCTTTAGCTCCCAGACTATAGATTTCAGATTTTAGAAAGTATGAGATGAATTTAGGATTGATAGTTGTATAAATACTGTCGTAATGAATAAAATACTGTCATAATTCTAGAGCTTGCTCGATTTCTGGTATTCATGGAAGGTAGATTTTGGGAGACAAATTCTGAAATCCGTATTGTAAAAAATATTCTATATTTTTAGGGCTTTAATAATTATGTAGGATCAACTATATTATTTCACTCTTCTATACTCTAACCTAACCTAGTACCAGTTTTATATAGGTTAGATACTATTCAGCACCTTCGAGATCTCACTCTCAGGTAACATAAATTCGGCCTGAAATCAAAAACTTGTTAATCTATGCGTCTAGAACTCTTCTAGAACCGAAATTATTTAAGAATTCTAGAATCCACACGATGTCCGCTCTAATGGAATGAGAAAAACCTTTAGTACCATTTAATTATTGCATAATTCTAGGGCATATAGGTTTTCTAGTGTTCTCGAAGTTCTAGCTAGAAAATATATTTCAGATCCGCGAAAAATGTCCAACAAGACTCTGTTTGTGTAGGTTATGTCATAATTCTAGAACTGTCATGAAGTTCTAGAGGCGAGACTTTAGAACCAAAAATCTGGAATCCAGACTCTGAAGTTTACAATAATTTCAGCATGCTAATAGTTATGAAGCAATTAAGCAGCAATTACAATTATGTAATTTACATCGTTTATGGCCTTCTTGAGGGCTTATACAGGGTGTTAGGGGTTTGACTGCCTTTATTTTAACAGGCGACAGTATTCCCCAAAACAAACAAAACACCTTATATAACAGTGGTCCTAAAATAAGCCGTTTTCGAGAAAAAAAAATTAGCAAACTTCTAATTTTAAGGTGTAAAAATTGAGTTTTATTAAATAATCTCACATAATTTTGTACATGAAATGATCATAAGATGTATTCTTTTAATGTATTTATGTTTAATTGTTAACAAAACATTTTTTGCTTTTGAGAATTAAAACAATTCCAATCAATACAATTTGAAAAAATGGCTATGATGTGGTGTGGCAACACCGCAAATTTATTGCACGCGTCGCAAAACGTTGACTCCGCACAGCTGTTTACATGTTTACTGATCATTTCTTGTCGGTGTTGCCAAGTTGTGGTGAAATGTCTTGTAAAATAACTCGACTTTTCTCGAAAACGGTTGGTTTTAGGACCACCGTTATATAAGGTTTTTTTGTTTGTTTTGATGAATACTATCATCTATTAAAATAAAGGCAGTCAAACCCCGAATACCCTGTGTAGGATAGAATGTAGGATCTAGAAAATTACTGCACCTTCGGGGCTCCAAGAGTTTTGTAAATTATGTGATAATTCTAGAATGCACTTCTTTTCTGGTCTTTTTGAGATTATAGTGGATAGGACTCTAATGATTGTGTAAATAATATGGGATATGAGATTCTATAGGATAGATTGTGGAATCTAGATTTTAAAATGCAGAACATAAAATATCTTCAATATTTTCAAGATTAATAATTATGTAGGATCATGTAAATTATACCCATTTTGGGTTGTTTGTAAGTTTGTGTATTAAAATCTGTGGTGATCATTATGAGAGTTAACACTCCGTTCACCTGCCATGAATTTCGTGTCGAATTACCACCAATTTCTCGAAACAATTCTCTCCAGCCTCTATGCCGTAAATCGTACACAGCAATTAGCAAAATTCCCTTTAAGATCCGAAAAATTCCCATCGAACTGATCGATCCGGGAATCCAGCCGCCTGCGGGCTAAAGCACGCAGCCAGGAACAATCAAGCGGGAACGGCAGATGTAGCGGAGAGCGAGAACTCCGGAAAATCCGTCCGGGAAATGACAAAAACTAAGAGAGAAGAGAGGAAAAAAAATCGAACCGCAACTCTCATTATTTCCGAATGATGAATGGATCGAGCCGGGAACGGGACAGGTATCATTTTTATTTGATGCGGGACTTCATACGAGACCAAACGGGGAGAACGTAGAGGAGAATTGAAAACGGAGAGGGAAGGTCGAAGTTCCTCGGGAACGATCGCAGGGAGGATTATCGTGATATAATTCGATTTCGTTCCAAATCAATAACTCGGTTTATTATTTATTGTATAGTTTTACGGGTTTTAACTTACTGAATTAACTAATTTGTTTTCACTAAGAACTAACACTTAATATCTAATTTATATCACACTCATAGCTGCATACCGCTTCCCGAACATTCTCGTCGCTCTCGAAGGGTTCAGAACTTTCGTCGAACAGTCTGGAATTCTTAGAACTCAAATGGATTCGTCGAAAACTGACTCCTCCCGACTTATGGCGAGATATTCCGTTACATGTTATATCTCACGCTAACTGAAACTCGATATAATAATTATTAATTACCATGAATGCACACGAGGATTCTTTTCTCTTAATTCTGTACTTGTTGTGCCTTGTAACCTTGGCACTGAAAGCATGGAATAACTTCTACTCCTATTAGTTAGGAAGATGAAATTCTTGATTTTGCTTTTAAACTGAACGGTTCAATAACTAAATTGACAATCTGTTTGCAGGTTTACTCGTAAAGTGTACTGAGTGTTCTAAAGTGTACTTCGTAAGTTCTGAATTAGGAATAAAAGTAGCTTTTCAAAATATTCCCTAATTCCTAATTCCTAAAATATATATCAGGATGTCTAAAAACTAAACAAACTGATCCTATTTTACAACGCAATATAAGCAAGGTCTTATCAAATAATTGGAATCTATTAGAATTAAAAATTGAAACGTCACCTATTTAATAAACAACTCATATCATAGTAATATTATCGAAAAGTTTTAACTCGTCTTAATTATGATTTATTAGGTTCGATTAATTACGATGTCATTGCGATGTTAAAACGAGATTAACGATTAATACGTAACATTGCTTAAAAATAGTAATAAATCTAACGAAAACACTTTTATTGTATCCAAATATAACGACACTTAGTTCTACCTCAATCAACTCTTCAATAGAATTGTTCACAGGAGCAACTCCAGCTCTGAAATTAATCTTGTAATAAAATAGTTCTGCTCAGAAAATTAGATCAGAAGATAATTGGAATATATGTTTAGGGACAAGTTTTGGACTCAGCTCACATCAATGAATTTGAACTGTTATCAAGACCAAGACGATCTAAAATATTTCTTAACTTAGAAAATGATATCAAAACTGACATTACAAAGTGAAGTTGCTCTTATTTAGAAGTCAATTTTCTCCCACAATCCACCCAGGCTCAGTTATATATCAAACAGCACAGCAGTGGGTACGATGGGTTCAAGTTAGCCCAAAATACCGGAACTGAGTAAATTAGACTAGATCAGAAATTGAGGTGTTTCTACTTTCGTCTTTAAATGAGTAACTGCACTTGGCTTAATCGTTTACTTAAAATCCTTGATGGGCAGTTAAATCTGGGTTAACATTAGACCCAAAATATGTCTTGAAATAAGATGAAATGAGATCAGGAGTTAATTAACAAAGTAATGTTTTCCAATCAATTTTTGGGATCCATTCCTGATTCAGTTCGTACTGAGCAGCTCATGCCAGAAAATCTGAACTTAAACTGTGCCAAATTGACCAAGTTGACCAGACTTAGTTCTGTATCAATCAGCTCATCAGTAGAATTGGTCTAGTGATGAGTATTAGTTGCCCAACATACCTTGACCAATTAAATTAGATTAGATCAGAAATTAATGTATTGCTGCTTATGAGCTAGAAGTTTAGGCAATTTGGGTTAATTGTTAACTCGAATTCCCTTATGGGCAATTCGACATACATTTAAATCTGGGCTAACGACGAGTCTAAGTTCACCTAAAACATGTCCTGAAATATATCATGAGAAATCAGATCAATAGTTAGCTATCAAAGTAGTGTCATTAGAGGCCATATTTAGGATCCAGTCCAGACTCAGTTCCATATCGATCAACTCACACCAACAAATCTGAGCTGTTACCTGAGCCATATCGATCAAACTGACCAAGCTCTATACCAATCAGCTCATCAATAGATTAGAGCTAATGATGAGTACAAGTTGGTCTAAAATACTTTAACTCATTCAGTTAGATTAGATCAAGTTGGCGTGTGCTTGTTTAGGGACATGATGAGCGTCTACTTGGGGCCGCGATCGAGTCAGTTCCTTTGATGGACGGTTTGGTGTAAGTATGATGAGTCCATGTTAGTTCGAAATATGTTTAAAAAACTTATAAGCGACGATTTCAACCGTTATGAATTTGGCACTAATGCACTATTGCGACATTAACAAATAAACACTTTGTACATCTATATCTGTTGAGCGTTAAATTACGTCTACAAATAATTCTGACAATTTAATACCCTCCAAACTGATCTGTCTTGGTAGTAAGTACCTCATTTGCATTATCGACGAAATACTAATTGAGATAACGGGATAGTATAAAAACTAGTACCAAACGAGACCGTCAGTAGTACACGTCCTGGTCACCAACATGAAGTTCGCAATCCTCATCTTGGCCCTCTTCGGGTATGCCACAGCCATTCCCGTAAACAGCACCCAGGTGAGTAAAGGGATTTAAACTAGTATTTGGCAAACAACACTTAAGTCGTTAGTGCTAATGGGATATTGGGATATGTTTACATCTTCTGAAGATGAGTGGTAGATGCTCGAATTATGTTCTAACCTCGTGCGTTTGATATACCCTGTTCTCTCGATGGTTAGTCTTCGAAATCGACCACCTCTTCACATTAAAGCAAAGGGCTGCGTTTTATATTTCTACTGCCATCAGTATTTCAACTGCATTGAGTAGTAAATTAAACGCACTGTCAGTAGACTCTGCCATCAGTCTTTCGACTGCATTGAGTAACAAATGAAACTCATTGTCTGCAGACTCTGCCATGATGTTTTCGACATCATTGAAAAACAAATGGAACTCATTGTAAGCAAACTCTGCCATCAGTCTTCCCGATTGCATTGAATAATAAATGGAGCTCACTGTTATTAGACTCTGCCATCAGTCTTCCAACTGCATCTAATAACAAATGAAACTCACTATAAGTAGACTTTGCCATCAGTATTCCAACTGTATCTAATAACAAATGAAACTCACTATCAGTAGACTCTTCTATCAGTCTTTCAACTGCATTGAATAACAAATGAAACTCATTGTCAGCAGACTCTACCATCAGTCTTCCAACTGCATCTAATAACAAATGAAACTCACTATAAGTAGACTATGCCATCAGTATTCCAACTGTATCTAATAACAAATGAAACTCACTATCAGTAGACTCTTCTATCAGTCTTTCAACTGCATTGAATAACAAATGAAACTCATTGTCAGCAGACTCTACAATCAGTCTTCCAACTGCATCTAATAACAAATGAAACTTACTATCAGTAGGCTCTGCCATCAGCCTTCCAACTGCAATGAATAACAATGAAACTCACTGTGAGCAGACTCAGCCATCATTCTTTCATCTGCATTGAATAAGAAATGAAAGTCATTGTCGAAAGACTCTGCCATCAATTTTTCACCTGCATTCAATAACAAATGAAGCTCAGTCAGTAGACTCTCCAAAATACCAAGCGAACCAGTCCCCTAATCCAAACTTCTTCCCTCTCAGCTCCGGGACATGCTGGACTGGTCGAAGATCAGGGCAGAAGATGTGTTCGTGGACTCCAACGGCGCCGTCTACTACGGCCCCGGCGGGAGGATCGTCGGAGGGAGCGAGGTGACCAGGCACTCCCACCCACACCAGGTGGCCGTCATCAACGACCGCAACGGTTTCTGCGGAGGTTCAGCCATCTCCAGCAACGTCATCCTCACCGCCGCCCATTGTACCATCTCGTAAGGATATGAGTGTTTAATGCTACTATTCCCCTTCAGTAGGAATGTTGTGTTGTTCTTATTCTTTTGGTGCCGTCTCCATTAGTGGAGGTTAGCGATTATAGTGCCAAACTCGTCTCTGTCTTTCGCTGCTCTGATCAACTCCTCGAAGCCTAGTCCTGTGAAGTTTCTAATGTTGCGTAGCCCTGAAGGCTTTTTCCTACCTCTTTTACCTATTCCCAAACCGGAGTGGTACCAGAACTCTCACGTTTTCCCTTTCAGCTCGATCAGAGCCACCATCATCCTCGGCGCTCACGAGGTGAACGCCAACGAGAACACCCAGCAGCTGATCGCCAGCAGCCGCATCCTTAACCACGCGAGCTACAACACGCCCACCAGCCTCGCGAACGATATCGCCCTCGTCTTCCTCGCCCAGAACGCCGTCCTGAACTCGTACGTGTCGACGATCGCCCTGGCACCGGCCAACGCTGGCAACTACGCAGGCGTCACCGCCACCATCTCCGGCTGGGGCAGGAACAGCGACACCAGCACCGGCATCTCCCAACATCTCCAGAGCGTCCAGGTACCGGTCATCACCAATGCCGTCTGCAGCCTCTCCTACGGGATCATCAACGACGGCATCATCTGCACGTCCGGCCAAAGTGAGTGACACGTCGTCGCCTTCGAGTGGCTAGTTCTTCTGGTTCGGAGGCCAGAATGCTGCCTATACTTAGCTTTCCTCTTGCCTTGCCCTCCATGATTCTTCTTATGATTCAATAATAACTCTGAATAAGGATATTGGATCAAGTATGGTTCAATCTCTGATGTTTCACAGCCTGTATAATTAACTCCACCAGCTGGTACTTCTCGCTTCGCATTATGTGTCCCAATTAGCTGACTTTTCTAACCTTGATGGTATTTAGCAATTCTCTGTCTGCACCTATTCTTCTGAGAATGTTTTCGTTGCTAGTGTCAGCAGTCCAAGGTATCTTTAGGAGTCTCCGAAAATCACAATAAGATACACTAGTCGGAAATGCTTATACATTCCAATAATGAAAGTCCTACTGAAAACCTACCCACCAGTAACTCCAAGTAACCTTAGCAAGGTACACGTCTTCATTGGATTCAATAAAATAATTCCAATTCAGTTTCCTCAACTTCCGGTTAGTTCCAGCCAGTGTAAACATGTAAAGAATAATTCTAACCCGGTCTTAAAATATGAAAAAGACAAGCTCTTCCTTGTGAGCTGTATGGAATTAATAATCCACCAACTTGGATACCACTTCAATTACAGTGTTACACAACTACCAATAATGGTGTACCAGATGAGGCTTCTAGCTGGGGAATAGACTTACCAGTCTGGTGATATAACTGTTGTGTTAAAAGATGATGGTAACGGGTCATAAAAGTTTTAATGGAATTCCTGAAAAGTGGTGAAGACTTCATTCCGTTTGATCGCCACTGCAAGCTCATGAAGGATTCCGTGATTCATATTATATTCACCATCGAGTTCTTAGAAATACGTAAAGTACCTCTACTATCCTCCAAATCAAAACCTCATTGCTCGAGATTTCAGCTAGAGATTCTTCCTGATACTTCTTCCTGGATGGATATCTTCCACAATCCTTCCTATATAAGCTTATATAATGACGTCCCAATCTTTCATTAATTTTTCGCATCAAACACCTTCCTGATGCTTCTCACATGCCTTTTAGCTTGCCTAGTAAAATCTCTCATGGCTTGTTGTACCTCTTTTTCAGACGGTAGGGGATCCTGCAGTGGAGACTCCGGCGGTCCTTTGAGCGCCCAAGGGGTGCAGATCGGAGTCGTCTCCTTCGGTTCCAATGCAGGTTGCCAGTCCGGCGCTCCCAACGGTTTCGCCAGAGTTAGCCACTACAGGGAATGGATCAGAACGAACTGCGGAGTCTAAAGTTGTGGAGCCGCTGCTTCGACCGATCTAGTTTAACTATACTTTGAGTACCGATGATACTTTCAAATAAATTTAAACCATTTTCATAAAGTTCCTAAATATACATACGTTTCATACCATCTTGGTGGTTTTGAGTCTCTTATATCAGAAATTCCCCATTGTAAAACCAAGAGTACTGCAGCTCTACCCGCAAAATCGTAACTATTCGCTTATCTCTACAGTATATATAACTGACTTCCCTAACTTATTCAACAGCCATCGCAATCTCTCGGTTGGAACCAATGGAGGTTTAGATTAAACCCTATCAGCAGAAAACCTAAATAAATATTACTTCCTAAACTACATCGTGGTGTGTGTCGTTAAAGCGTATCATCTGCTTTTGGAATCCTCATGAACAGCATGGGCAAATCATTGCAATCGTACTGATCACCGAACGACCCTGAACATTCCAGATCACTACTAACATACATTCCATTTCTAGTCATCTACCACGTTCTCCTGATCGCAGTTACTATCTTTCCATTTTCATGACATCTTAAGCTGAAACACCAGCATATCCTCAGACATATAACACCAAAATTTAATTGGAACATCCCCGCTTCATGCTCGCCGAGGGCTGTTATTAACTGACAATATGAACGTAGCATGAAAACAGTCTGCGCGGTGGAACGTTCATTAATTATTAATTGCAAGTTTGCTTCGTAAACGTAATAACTTAAAATGTTGTGAAGCATGCTCAAGGAAAATAATTACGGGAGAAAACTGAGAAGGTAATGCACCCTTTAGTATTCACTCGTTAGACTTTGGAATGTGCCAAGGATGATCCAGGAAGATTTAAAAGTACAACAATTACGCAAATAGCAATAAAAGAACTTCAGAGGTGGGTAAATCCATAATCCGTTCACTTCTTGGTTACCACTAAATTTTTTAAAACAAAAACTCATAAAACCTTTGTGAATATCCGGTACAATTTAAATTTTTGGATCGGACGGCTAGCTTTGCCTTTCGAATAGTACAGTAAAGTCCATAAAAGTAAATTCTACCCCTAGTTTTCATACCATTACGCTTCTATTGATAGGTCATGGTCGCCTATTGAAAGGATTAATGTTATTTTAGGCTCACTTTCTCATAAATAGTTTGTTTTCAACATTTTTCTTACATTACATATTACTGCAAAACAGAAAACTACTTGTTATTTGGGTTTGGGTTTAAAACTTGTACTCGAAAATTACTCAAATGATCAAAAACGACCAATTATGTCGTTGGACTACTGGTTGGGTTCTTGATCATTTTTTCTGTTTGCTTCAATCCGACAAGACTGGGTAAGTAGAATTTTACCATAACAGTAGCTGTGTTACAAATGCTTCATTCTCACGGAGTGTATCTGGATATTGAGAAGTAGCTTCTAAGCTGAGCAATACGGGACAGGCGACTAAGTTGAATAGCGCCTCACATGCTACCACAGCAGAGAATTAACCACTGATCTGAGCACTGCTGGACAAACAACTGTGTAAAACTCTGTGTTCCAACATTATGGAGAAGCAGCCACTGAACTGAGCAGTGCTAGACATGGTACCGCAATTGAGAATTACCTCTGAGTTTAGTAATGCAAATTCAGCAACTTTAGCTGAGCAGTGCCATACGTGACAGCATAGTTCAGAATTAGTTTCTGAGCTGAGTAGTGCTAGACATACTACCAACGTCAAAAAGCTGCCTTTAAATTAAACAATACTGGATAAGCCACTGAATTGAACTGTGCATGCAACTAACATTATCAAGCACCCTCTGAGCTGAGCAGTGTTAGATTTGTTACCGCAGTTACTAATTATCTCTGAGTTTAGTAATGGTGGTCAAGCGACTTATGTCAGCAATGCCAGACTTGCTACCACAGTTCAGAATTAATTACTGAGCTGAGTTGTGCTAGACATGCTATCACCGTCACGAAGGTGCCATTAAATGGAACAATGCTGGACAAGCAAAAGTATTGAATTGTGCACGCAACCACTATTGTAAAGAAGCCTTTGAGCTGAGCAGTACTAGAGTACTAGGTAGCGCAGTTAAGAATTATCTCCGAGTTTAGTAATGCCAGTCTAGCATCTGAGCTGAGCAGTGCCAGTTATACTACCACAGTTCAGAATTAGCGTCTGAGCTGAGCGGTGCTAGACATGCTACAACCGTTAAGAAACTGCCTTTAAATTGAGCAATGCTAGACAAGCAACCAGATTGAATTGTGCATTTAACCAACATTCACAAGAAGCCTCTGATCTAAGCAGTGCTAGACCTGATACAGTTAGTAATTATCTCTGAGTTTAGTAATGCTGGTCAAGCTACTGAGCTGAGCAGTGCCAGACGTGCTACCACAGTTCAGAACTAGTTTCTGAGTCGAGCAGTGCCAGACATGCTACCACAGTTGAAAATTAGCTTCTGAGTCGAGCAGTGCCAGACATGCTACCACAATTCGAATTAGCTTCTGAGCTCAGCAGTGTTAGACATAGTACCACTGGTAAAAAGCTGCTTCCGATCTGAGCAATGCTGGATAAGCGACTGAGTTGAACTGTACTACACACGCAATCACCATTGAGAAGCAGCCTCTAAACTAAGGAAATTTCTGTATTTGACCGCAATGACTTAGAATCTGCTAAGTAAAACCTTTATAGGATTTCTATTGAGCCATTTTGGCACTGAGTGACTTTCATTTATTGTTTTTGCCATCAATGAGAAACCGTGTCAGATCATTTTTTAATGACTGAATCTGGCAATTTTCCCATTTCCCATTATGCCATTTCAAACTCAATATCAAGTGGTTCAAGAATATTTAAGGAAAGATTATCTATGTATTTTTATTCAAATGGAAAAAGTTGTGAAACTTCGAAACCGTTGCTTCGTGTCACGTGGAAATTTTGCATTACCAAATATCGAACAAAGATAACGGCGAATTTTTTCAGGTATTGGTTATCACATAATCTCCTGTCATTTCTTTAAATTAAAAGTGTTGTAGCTGAGATGATGATGCAGGTCCTTAATACGATAAACCACTTCAAGATAACGATCTCACTTGCTATAAAACAAACTGCATATCTGCTATTCCATATCAGTTTGCAGCACAATGAAACTGTTTCTAATACTGTCCCTCCTGGGCTGGGGCGCAGCTACTCCAATCGACGACACCAATGCAGTAAGTACAATTAGTTTGTAACGCGTTTGATGCGGTTACTAGAATAATTTGGCGCTGGGACGGAGTTCGGGAATTCGGTTATCGGTTTTAGGGTCGGTTTTACGGTTTTGCTCGGGCGCCATATTTTTAAGGGTTTTCTCCCTCGGGATCATGCCTGGGTAGTTTATGAACTCAGGAGATTACCAGGGTTGTCTGTAGAAATGAAACAAACGTTACGTAACAAATAACGAATAATTCGGTCGGTTTAAAACTAACGGTCGGTAACGTTCACAATTACATGTATCGGTCGGTAGAACGGAAACGGATATCAGACGCAACGGAAAATTACGGATAACGTACGGCTGGTCACAGACAAGTATTAGTTCTGACCTTGGATTAACTCAGGTACAGGACGATGGAGGGGGGCGGTTGACTTACCCAAGTTTAGTCTAAATATGTAAGCAAAGGTATATTGAGCATTGCCTTATCGGACGCCATCTATCTGAGATAAGTTTGATTTCGCGATTAACTGTACGGTGGGTGGTCTCCCCTTGACTCTCAAAAATCGGCTTCGTTACAAGTTTAAACTCTACTAACCAAGTTTCCGTTTCCTTTAACTAATCAATTTAACTGGAAGCTCGAATTATATTGTAACAGTCCATGTTGTTATTAGCTTCGTGCCAAGCTGGACTGGTCTAAGATGAGAAGCATCGATCTGCACGTCGATAAGGAGGGTAACGCGCACTACGGCCCCGGAGGGAGGATCATAGGGGGTAATACGACCGTGAGGGGTTCCTCCCCGTGGCAGGCGGCCGTCATAAGTGGCTACCAGAATTTCTGCGGAGGCTCCTTGATCACCCTGAGGGCCGTCCTGACCGCCGCTCACTGCACCGTCGGGTAAATGGGAGTTTAAAGTTAATTTCGATTCGATTGCTGTCTTGGACGTCTTATACAATATTTCTGTATTCATCTCGGTCTTGAGCTGCGTGTAGTAAGCTGTTAGTCCTGTACGGTGCAACAAATTTATCAACCAGGAGAGTTTCTTTCGCCCTATCTTTCCTTCGATTTTATCGTTGAGAGTTAGACGAAGGAAGTCATATCTTGTTCCTCTTAATTATATGTTCAAGCTATTCTGGTTTACGTGTCTTTATGATATTTAGTAAAGTTCGTTAATGTCCAATTCTTCGAAGAAACCAGAAATCAGAAGAAAGCGAAAAAATGCCAGTTTGAGTATTGTGAGTATTTTGAGTTTGAATATACCAATTATTGATATAATAAAACACGAAGTCGGAAATCAGAAAAAGTATTCTTCAATCGGTTTCGGCGCTCTGGCCATCATCAGATTCATAAAGGGGACTAGATCAGAAATAATAGCAAAATAAAATAAGGCCATAAAATCCATGTCTTTATGATAATGTGTGCAGGAGATATAATCTCTCCTCTCCCTTTCAGCGTCGGCGCGGTGACCGTCGTCCTCGGCGCCCACAACATCAACACCCTGGAGGACTCGCAGCAGATCATCGCCAGCAACAGTATCTCCAGGCACGGCGACTACAGCCCGCCGCCGACCCTCAGGAACGACATCGCCGTCGTGTTCCTCTTCCGCGACGCCGTCCTCGACGCCTACGTGCAGCTGGTGCCGATGGCGCCGAGGGCGAGCGGCGACTTCGCCGGCGTGACGGCGACCGTCACCGGATGGGGACTCGTCAGGGACGACGCTCAGGCGATCTCCGACCTCTTGAACGGGGTCGAGGTCGAGGTGATCACCAACGAGGTCTGTAACCTGTACTACGGCGGCTTGGTCAACGACGGCATGCTCTGCACCTCGGGGGAAGGTAATTTGCGCTTTGAGATTTGGTTTCGATTGCTGTGAAAGTCTTTCAAAGCTTCCAAAAAGTCTTTAAAAGGTAAATTAGAACCAGAATCAAGACGACTGAAACCGCATCAAGCATGATTTCCAGTTTGCAGTTTCAAGGCCACCAGAAACACTTTCAAAAGAAATGGCGGGGGCATCGATCATTTCCAATTTTCATTTATTGGTTTGGTTCGACAAGTCTTCCACGATGTCCTGAAGCATGTAAAACCACAAAACCAATTTCCATTGTTGGTCTTATTTAGATTGGTAACCAGAAACCTTCCTATACATGGAAAACATAATTCAAAATCGCTAATTTCCAGTTCGTAATTCTAATTAAATTTCTATCTCCCACCAGATTACCAAATGCCAGTCTCTTCCCAAAATCATCAAAAGTAATATCAACTGTTCCTTTTGTTCGTATTTAAAATTAATTTGGATCTGTATTCTTCATCATGGTGGCGTTAAAGTCTTCCGACACTTCCAAAACGTCATTAAAAGGTAAATTAGAACCAAAACAAAAAAGACTGAATTCACATCAAGCATGAATTCCAGGTTGCAGTTTTCGTCTAAATTTCCTCTTGGATGTCTGCGAGGCCACCAAATACACTTTCAGAAAAAATGGTGGGGGTATCGTTATTTTCCAGTTTCAATTTATTGGTTTGGTACTACAACTCTGCCACGATCTCCTGAAGCATGCAAAACCTTCTATGTCACAAAATCAATTTCCGAAATGACCTAAATTTCCATATGGGAGGCAGAGTGTGTTCAGACGTTCACTCCTGAGAGTTGGCAAAGGGTCCCATATTTGTAAGTGTCATAGGAGCTTAGCAGCTGACGATGTGGTGACCAGTGTATTATATTAAGACGGCCGTTGTCATGTGCTTGAAACGGATAAGTCTTGTCTTGTTGAGCTTATTTAGATTGGTAACCAGAAACCTTCGTTTAGATGAAAAACATTATTCAAAGCTGCTAATTACCAGCTTGCAATTCTAATTTGGTTTCTATCTCCTACCAGATTATCACATGTAAGTCTCTTCCCAAAATCATCAAAAGTAATATCTACGCTTATTTGGTTCGTATTTAAAATTAATTTGGATCTGTATTCTTCATCATGGTGACGTTATCAACGATGGTAGTGCTCTGCACCGTGGGGGAAGGTAATTGCGCTCTGCGATTTGGTTTCGATTGGTGTGAAAGTCTTCCAACACTTCCAAAAAGTCTTTAAAAGGTGAATCAAAACCAAAACCAAGACAACTGAAATCACATCAAACATGATTTCCAATTTGCAGTTTTCGTCGAATTTAGCACTTGGATATCTCCAAGGCTACCAAAAACTCTTCCAGAAAAAATGGTGGGGGCATCAATCATTTTTAGTTTCCATTTATTGGTTTGGCTCGACAACTCTTCCATGATGTCCTGAAGCATGCAAAACGTTCTATGTTAGCAAAACCAATTTCCATTGTTGATCTTATTTAGATAGGTAAGCAGAAACTTTCCTTTACATGAAAAACATAATGCAAAATTGCTAATTACCAGCTTGTAATTCTAATTTGGTTTCTATCTCCTACCAGGTTATCACAAACCAGTCTCTTTACAAAATCATCAAAAGTAATATCTACGCTTCTTTTGGTTTGTATATAAAATTAATTTGGATCTGTATTCTTCACCTTTTTCCATTTTCCAATTTCCATTGTTGGTCTTATTTAGATTGGTGACCAGAAACCTTCCTTTACATGAAAAACATAATTCAAAATTTCTAATTACCAGCTTGTAATTCTGATTTGGTTTCTATCTCCTACCAAGTTACCTATCAAGGCCAGTCTCTTCCCAAAATCATCAATAGAAATATCTAGGCTTCCTTTGTTCGCATTTAAGATTAATTTTGATCTGTATTCTTCACCATGGTGGAGTTATCAACGATGACAATACTCTGCACGTTGGGGAAAGGTGAGGTGGAAGAACGAACCATTTGGCGCTTTGGGATTTGGTTAAGATTGGGTTAAAACTCTTTCAAAAGCATCCAGGTACCTCTTTAGAACGCATCTACGAACTGAATTAATACCAAACCAAGAAGGATAAAGTCACATCAAACCTTATTTCCAGTTTGCAATTCTCGCCTGAATTTTCCTCCTGTATATCCCCAATAAACATATCTCCAAGAGCACCAAAAACATTTTCCAGGAAAATGGTGGAAAGTTCGATGATTTCCAGTTTACGTGTATTTGTTTGGTTCTACTACTCTTCCTATGGCATGCAGAATCTTCTGTATCAGCGAGACCAATTTCCATTGTTGATCTTATTTAGACTGGAACCTTTATTAAAGTGAAGAACCTTGTTCAAGAGATATAATTTGAGATTAAAATCAACTTTGGTTTTAATAATTGAAATGCTTTCAAGGTCATAAGTAAATGCCTAACGTTTCCGTATATCGTCAAATGTAATTTCCAGTCTTAGATTTGTTTCTCAAAGTCTCAAACCCCTCAAATTGACCCTTAAGGGTGTGGCATTCCATCATTACTACTTTGTTTGGATGACTTTATGAAGGTTCCACAATGAATTCAATAAACCAAGAAAAAAAATTTCTCTAAGCATTCAATTTCAAGTTTGGTAACATTTTGGATTTCACCTACTCTAATTTGATTACCCACTCCAATATCAGGAGATAATGACCATCACTTCAAGGAGTGTTTTTGAAGGGAATTGTAATATCTTGAGCTGGTCATAATGAAATTAGACACTAGAGGTGTCGCTTTGACATAATTTTAGAGAAAATGGATAAATTGCAATGTTTGCTCATTGTTAATGATATATCATCACTCAACTATCCAAAATGCGTGCACAGGAAACTCAGGAAAGATAAAATTCAGAACCAAAATTTTTTCTCCTTTGTAATATTGCTGTAATAGTTTTCCTGGAGTATCAAATGTTTCCATTGCACTCGTGAGGTTAAAAGAAAGTAAAACCCTAGCAACTGCTCCCTGGGGTTTCCAGGATTACCTGGATTACTTGGAGCCCACATCACAATACATTTTTCGAACCGAATCGTTAACAAAAGGGATGAACTATAAATCTATCTATCTATTTTGAGTCACTTCAACCCAAAACTGAATTACATTTCATCCCTCAGGTATCAAAGGATCCTGCAGGGGAGACTCCGGCGGTCCTCTCGTGTACGACGGCCTCCTGATCGGCGTGGTCTCCTTCGGATCGGGAGACGGCTGCGAAAGCGGCGATCCCACTGGTTACACGAGAGTATCTGAGTACAGGGATTGGATAGAATCTACCATTGGCATGTAAAGATTTGTTGAAAAATCATTACAATAAATGAAAATAGGACTTGTTGAGGAGTTACATGTTATTGAAATCCCTAATATCATCGTATCATCTACTGCAATCTACTACCTTTGTAGTAGATTGCAGGTCTGCTGCAATCTACTACAAATGTTATTGGTAAGTGTCGCTACGATATTGCAGAAATATGTATAAGTCACGTTATATTAACATTTAACTTAATATCTAATATATGTCGGTATCTGAAATCACTCTACAAAGGTGCCATATCTTATTAAAATCATTAGTAAGCGAATTTCAATGATCATTATAATCTACTGCAATAGTACAGGTCTACTACAATCTACTGCAAATGTTATTTGTAAGTGTAATTAGTGTAATTACGATATTGCCTACCAGAAGAAAACACAAAGTCTTTGCCAACCAATTTAATTAATTAATTAATTAGCACATTACCATGGCCAACTTTGAGAAGCTGGACAACATTCTGTCTTTAATTAAGATATTGTAGAAATATTAATAAGTCTCGTTATATTAATGTTTAAATTAACATATTATAATAAGTGTCGTTACCTGAAATCACTCTATCAAGATTAGTAATTAGTATTGGGAAAAAGTGGTACTACTTCGGTTCGTTACATTTTTGAATACGTTTTTGGCTGAAACATTTGAATCAGTAGCAAACCAAAAATTATAATGACATGTCCGTTCCTGGTCCACATTATTATTATTGATTAATAGAACTAAAATCGAAGAACCCTTGACATAACGTTCAAATACTAACATTAGTTCTCACTGCATTATTTCATATAAGTGTAGTTATTTCGTCCATTTTTCGCTCGGTCGAAGTCCCCAATTAAACATTCCGATAAATCCGTCCGTTAGCACGTGCTTGCCTGTGACAGAACTGCACTGCACCAGATAGTGTACGTTTTGCTCCAATAATTTCGATATAATTAACAGAGGACGATAGGCGAAATTTAATTATAACCGTCAAAGCCATAACGGGCTACAATCGACAGCGCCCCTCGTTCAAAAAATATTTACATAGGAACTAAATATCGATGAGCGGATTAAATCTGGGGGAATGAATTGCTTGCTTTCGAAGTAATCGGTGAGATTACATAAATAAAACACGAAGTGTGTTTTTTGTTTTTAAGGGAAGATTAAGGAGTTGACTTTGATTTTGGGGAAGATATTTGTTTATCAAAGTCAGAGGTACAAACATTAATAAAAGTAACTCCAACGTATGAAGTTGGAAAGTATGAGAATACTACGTCGTCGCCACGAACCATTAATATACCTACAGTAAATCCACTGAGAAGAAAACATCCACGAAACACAAACATCGAAATTCAAAGCGCGCGACCAGCTAGCGAATAAGTACAGGGTCGCATTAAGAATGATCGCCTCGACTATAATTTATCTTTTACTAAGATTTTACTAAGGAAGTTCATTTCTTTCTTTTCTGTATACATTTAAAATAATGGTTTTCTCCCCGCAGCTTAAAATATGTTCCAGGTCTCTTTTTGGGAGGCGAACAAGGAAGCTGTCTTTCCATAATTGCAATAAATCACAGAAATATGTTTATACAAATTTATATCAAAAACCTGAATAACAATAGCGATACGTTAAAATTAACCATCAACTAAAAGTCCACTATCACCGTCAACGATTTTCCTGAACGCTTGTAAACAGACAACTAGATCAGACAACTAAACTTGTTAATTTTACTGAACCGACTCTGTACATTAACAATTCGCGCCAAAAGTTTTATGACTTTTCCACCAATAGCAAACGACGTGTATAAGGTGTTTTCTAACTTTACTACCTTTTCTCGTTTCGTGGATGTTTTCTTCTCAGTGGATTTACTATAGACACGACGTTCTCATTAGAAAATATTATTTGATTACATGTAAATGCAAAGGGGGAAGCAGATATGACCGCCGCTGACGAATTGTGATAGGCAACAGAACAGTTGTACATATACGTGTCAATAGTAGGGGTCAAAAGGAAGTAAAATTAATAAATTAAAGAAATTAGTTCGTAGTCATTACGAAACGAAATTAATTTTGTTATTTTATCATATTTCGTATAATAAATTATTTACCTATAAATTAATTCCTTTTACTTTAGGAGACTTGTAACGCGGTTTCTAGACTAATTTGGCGCTGGGACGGAGTTCGGGAGTTCGGTTATCGGTTTTAGGGTCGGTTTTACGGTTTTGCTCGGGCGCCAGATTTTAAGGGTTTTCTCCCTCGGGATTATGCCTGAGTAGTTTACGAACTCAGGAGATTACCAGGGTTGTCCATAGAAATGAAACACACACTCAAAATGGAAATTCACTAAACTATTTTATTTCTAAATGAAAGTGACAACACTGTATCGCCAAACACCTGCTGGCGTTTCGGAGATCGGAGACCGGAAAATTGCAAAAAAAATTATGTTTGTTTACAAATATTTATACATTTTGGAAAGAAAATACAATTAGGAAAGTAAGAAAAATAAAAATTACTTTACGTAGAGAAAATCGGAAAGCTCGAAAATTGTTCGGCGAAGCTAAAAATGCAGAAACGGAAAATTACAATACTGTTGCAAACAATTAAGGTCTGAAATACGGAAAACCCTCCAAGTATTTAAAATGGGGAAACGGAAAATTATCCTAACAATTTCACAATGAAAGAGAAATAGCTAGATACGGAGACGATAGGAAAACGTGTAGTGTCTAATATTCGGTAATACGGTCTTTTACAGTAGGAGAGAACGAGACAGCGAGCGGAAGATCGTGGTGAATCAATTTTTCCTTAACACGACGAGGGAAAAATTAACTCATAATGGTTTGGAGAGACGGACATTTTCACGGTACTACAGATCACTCACATATATCGGTCGGTAACGAACAATTACGTAACATATAACAGCGGGACGATCACAGTTACATATAATGCGGTCGGTGGTACGTTCACAATCGGACGGTGTCGGTCGGTCTAGATCTAACGGTCGGTAACGTTCACAATTACATTTATCGGTCGGTAGTACGTTCAAAATCGGACGGTTACGTAACAAATAACGACTAATTCGGTCGGTTTAAAACTAACGGTCGGTAACGTTCACAATTACATGTATCGGTCGGTAGAACGGAAACGGATATCTGACGCAACGGAAAAATACGGATAACGTACGGCTTGTCACAGACAAATATTGGTTCTGACCTTGGATTAACTCAGGTACAGGACGCTGGAACGGGCGGTTGACTTACCTAAGTTTAGTCTGAATATGTAAGCAAGGGTAGATTGAACATTGCCTTATCGGCCGCCAGCTATCCGAGATAGGTTTGATTTCGTGATTAACTGTATGGTGGGTGGTCTACCCTCAACTCTCGAAAATGGGCTTCATTACAGACTCAAGATTTAATTGAAATGATTTACAAGAGCTCTGTTATGGTCACATTAGTTCATTTTTTAAATATTAATTAACTTGGACTACTTTCAAGATGAAAAATGTTACGATTATTGCATTTTTTAATATTTGGGTGCAACTACTTGCACTTGCACAAAATCACTTTCTTTAAAATATTTAGAGCAGATATTAGCTGATTTGTTATTTAATTTAAATTTGTAATTTAATGTAATAAGTCCGAAAATGGAAAAATTAATTTATATTCATGTTGTTTCCTACAGGAAACAAGAAAACTGATAGAACGCCACTGAGACGATACATAACCTCTATAAATGTCCTGAATAATTTATCATATTTAGCTATGACAAAATAATCTAAACGCATTTTCTTAATATTGATATACATTTTGCACATCATGCACCTATTAATAATGTGTTTTTTTTAATCTTAACTAAAATACTTCAAGAAATGCAATATAAACAATCAAATGTCACGTTGAAAACATATGAATCGATGTTGCCGCTCCCATCGAAATTCAGCATTATTGCAGATTTATGTATAACGAAAGCACCGCATGCAACAATGTACACTCAAATCGTAAGAGAGAATTCGTCAGATGAATTCATGCAACGTTGTAAAAAACGCCTAGAATGTGCTATTATCTTGGAAATATGTTATTTTGTAAATAAACAGGTCTAGAAAATATAACAAAGTGGTCTATTGTTGCCTATCTGTGATCTATTATTGACGTCTTGTCGCATTCGATAAATTTTAAATAATTATTGAATATACAAATACAAGGCAGGGCGAGAGAGAGAGAGAGATTGAGAGAGAGAGAGAGAGAGAGAGAGAGAGAGAGAGTATTCTTCAGTTAAGGGCGGCAAGGCAAAATGGGACATAAGGTAGTCAAAAAAGGGCAAAAGTAAATTGGTGTAAACTTGATGGTTCCTTACAGTAGTCCCCAGGGGGCCTAGAAGGGTAGCGGGTGCGAGGCTCTCCCTTTAGCGAACATCTCTCCTCACACTCCTCAAAGGGCAGCGGGCTAGTACGCAGGTCAAACCAGCGGCGACACAGTGTGCTGGTGCTTGACTGACTTCCTGATCGGCTGCGATAGCGCCCCGTATTTATTTTCATTACTCATGTTTATGTTTTTCCATGTGCCGCGTTTGAACATACGTGCCTCGCCGGAAGGTTCTTTTGTGAGGGTCAAGTCGTGTTGATTTGTGTCAAGGCTGATGCAGCTTGACCCGATTTCGTTAATTGGGGTCGCCTCGCGACAATATCTTTCAATAGAAGTAGCTAGATAGCAATTACTGTTCATTATTAGTCCAATTCGTGGGTTATTTTTGAAGTTGTTGCTCCATTTTCGAACCGTTAACCATTCGAGCAAAACCTCTGCGTAAACCTGAAAGAACTTCCTGGCTAAAACTACCGGAACGGAGCTGTAATCCCCTGGCAAATTTTCAAAAACCTCACGTCAACTACCTCGTTCCCAAAACACAAATGGTTTATTTCGTTCGTCCTTTTTCCGGAACTATCAACCGACCTCTCGCGCCCCGCGTATTTCACCCAGAAATATAAATCTCATTATGACGTATTATTATAACGGACAGCCCGTCGAGTACACTCGTCATATTCGATGATTTATTCGCCGTGTTATTTCGCCGGAGTTCGCCGGAGGGCGAATTTTATTTTTTGTTTTTTTTTTTTTCGATACTGCGATACATAAATCTCAGGTGGGGTGGGGGGTTTGATCGTTCCCATTGAACGCTCTCGTTGCGATTCGGACACGCAAGAGTTGTAATTGAAGGGATTAAAATTAGAATATTCGGTAAAGGTTATACTCTTCACGAGTTTAATGGACAAAACGTGGAGATTTATCTTTTAATTGTAGTGAATGTGGCTGTCTGTTGCATCAGAAGTAGTAAAAACAATTATTATAAAAGACAACATTTTTGATACATATCAGTGATATCAAATTCTCCATATTCTAATAAAATATCAATTTATAGGAATGAATTGTAATCAGCCCGAAGTTTGAGTGGTTATTGCTCCATCGTTTAAGTACTTGAATGTGAGATAATGTTAAACGAGCAAAAACGTGTATTTAGCTTCCCGCTCGGCAAGAAACGATGGCTGTTTACGAATTTCACAACTAACTTGTGGAGTTTTACAATAGAACGCCCTTAACGAAATGTTAGGCATCCGACCCGACCCCGTGCAACAATAGCTGCTCCAACTTAACAAACAGCCTAATAACTCATCAAACGGTTTACTTGCTGTCCGGGTTTTTCCCCGCCAGTATCGAATTTCTTTCCGAGATCCTCGCCCGCAACTGTTCTCCGACAATCAAAATGAACTATGTCGAAGTGACATTGTTCATCGAACCTATTATTCGACCGCACAAAGCCAGAAGTTTGCATAAAGGCTATTTCCCCCCTTCGTCCATTGTTTTTCGGTTTATGAGGGAGATGATGACGTTTGCGTAATCGATGGGCCTTTCTCCGAGATTTTGACAACGTTCGTGCTTTTGTCAAGGCGAAGGAGATCTCTGTTATGGGATGTTTAGGTGGCATACCGGGATACGTTAACTCTCAACAAAAATATTTCTCTTTAATTTTTAATTGGGAAAGTTGTCTACTCTTCTTCACCAGCTACTGTCAGGGTAGGAGGTATTCTCGCAAATTGGGAGTAAAGGGACGGCTTGATATTAGCTGCAGAAGTAATCCTTAACTCTTCACACAAATTCTTCTCTTCAGTTGTTAATTGTGAAAGTTGTCTACTCTTCTTTATCAGATAATGTCGAGGTTGGAGCTATTCTCAAAATTGGAAACCAAAGGGACTGCTTGATATTAGCTGCAGAAGTAACCGTTAAATCTTCACAAATATACGTCTCTTCTGATTATAATTATGAAAGTTGTCTACTCTTCTTCACCAGATAATGTCGAGGTTGGAGCTCTTCTCGTAAATTGGAAATAATTGGACGGCTTGATATTAGCTGCTGAAGTAATAATTAACTCTTCACAAAAACACTTGTGTTTAGTAGGCTTCTTATTCAGCTAATGTCGATAATTGAGGTATTTTAGCAAATTAGAAATAATGGGACAGCTTGATATTAACTGCAGAAGTATTCCTTAACTCTTCACAAAGATAATTCCCTTCAGTTTTTAATTGTGAAAGCTGTCTACTCTTTTTCACCAGATAGTGTCCAAATTGGAGCAATTCTCGTAAATTGGAAATAAAGGGACGTCTTGATATTAGCTGTAGAAGCAATCCTTAACCCTTCACAAAGATAATTCCCTTCAGTTTTTAATTGTGAAAATTGTCTACCTTTCTTCACCAGTTAAGGTCGAGGTTGGAGCTCTTCTCAAAATTGGAAACCAAAGGGACTGCTTGATATTAGCTGCAGAAGTAACCGTTAAATCTTCACAAATATACGTCTCTTCTGATTATAATTATGAAAGTTGTCTACTCTTCTTCACCAGATAATGTCGAGGTTGGAGCTCTTCTCGTAAATTGGAAATAACTGGACGGCTTGATATTAGCTGCTGAAGTAATAATTAACTCTTCACAAAAACACTTGTGTTTAGTAAGCTTCTTATTCAGCTAATGTCGATAATTGAGGTATTTTAGCAAATTAGAAATAATGGGACAGCTTGATATTAACTGCAGAAGTATTCCTTAACTCTTCACAAAGATAATTCCCTTCAGTTTTTAATTGTGAAAATTGTCTACCCTTCTTCACCAGTTAAGGTCGAGGTTGGAGCTCTTCTCGTAAATTGGAAATAAAGGGACGGCTTGATATTAGCTGCAGAAGTAATATTTAACTCTTCACAAAAACACTTGTGTTTAGTAGGCTTCTTATTCAGCTAATGTCGATAATTGAGGTATTTTAGCAAATTAGAAATAATGGGACAGCTTGATATTAACTGCAGAAGTAATCCTTAACTCTTCACAAAGATAATTCCCTTCAGTTTTTAATTGTAAAAGCTGTCTACTCTTTTTCACCAGATAATGTCCAAATTAGAGCAATTCTCGTAAATTGGAAATAAATGGACGTCTTGATATTTGCTGTAGAAGCAATCCTTAACCCTTCACAAAGATAATTCCCTTCAGTTTTTAATTGTGAAAATTGTCTACCCTTCTGCACCAGTTAAGGTCGAGGTTGGAGCTCTTCTCGTAAATTGGAAATAAAGGGACGGCTTGATATTAGCTGCAGAAGTAATAATTAACTCTTCACAAAAACACTTGTGTTTAGTAGGCTTCTTATTCAGCTAATGTCGATAATTGAGGTATTTTAGCAAATTAGAAATAATGGGACAGCTTGATATTAACTGCAGAAGTATTCCTTAACGCTTCACAAAGATAATTCCCTTCAGTTTTTAATTGTGAAAGCTGTCTACTCTTTTTCACCAGATAGTGTCCAAATTGGAGCAATTCTCGTAAATTGGAAATAAAGGGACGTCTTGATATTAGCTGTAGAAGCAATCCTTAACCCTTCACAAAGATAATTCCCTTCAGTTTTTAATTGTGAAAATTGTCTACCCTTCTTCACCAGATAAGGTCGAGGTTGGAGCTCTTCTCGTAAATTGGAAATAAAGGGACGGCTTGATATTAGCTGCAGAAGTAATATTTAACTCTTCACAAAAACACGCTTCTTATTCAGCGTATGTTGAGAATGGACGTATTATAGCAAATTAGAAGTAAAGGGACGGCTTGATATTAACTGCAGAAGTAATCGTTAACTCTTCACAAATATACTTCTCTTCAGATTTTAATTGGGAAATTTGCCCACTTTTCTTTACCAGCTAAAGCCAAAGTATGGATATAGCAAGAGTATCGTAAATTGGAAATAAAGAAACAGCTTGATATTAGCTGCGGTATCAACAACAGTTAAGGATTTTACAGACATTTTGGTGGTATATATAGTGTATATACATATAGCGTACGTATTGTATACAACGCCTAAGAAAAGGTGAATTTTCCTATATGTTATGGGATTATGTAAGTAGTGGCTATCTAAGTTTTTTGGTCATCGCCATTTTTTCACTTATGGCGAAACTTGTATCAGTCAATTTTGGGAGAAGCCACCACTCTATACAATAAACTATCAATGTATTTTAGTACGTATTAGTGAAATAGAAATAGAGTAAAGGGACTGTAGTAGTAAAATGCGTGACAACTCTGGCACCTCCACCATATGTCCGGAAGATTGATTGTTGACGCTTACGTCAACATTCTTTAAGGGAATTTTAGGTGAAGAAATCATAATTTATTGTAACCGAATTTAGGGAACTTTTTACATAATTTAATCATTGAAATTAATACGCGTTGTTTTTGCAAAACAGAAAAATCATGTCATAATTAAGAGCGAAGATAGTTATGTAAAATATTATCAGATTGTTTTAACGTTCGCACACGAATCAATAACACTAGCGACAATTTCACGTTACTAGAGGAAAACAATTACGATTAAACGTGAACCGGTCAAGTTCAATTCTCCATACTCAGCTGACTAAGCATAACACGACGTCTAGGTAACTTGATAACAAACGATTCTCGAGAAGGTCAGTCTAGTGCAAGGTAACAAAACAAATAATATCTCATTTAACCGATGTAAAACAAGATGTATAAAAGCTCTGAAATTTGTGACAATAAACCAGTATACGATGTATGCTCAAAACGACAGTGTGTTGTGATCTTGCTTCACGCCACCCAAACCGACAACCCCTAACCTCAAGAACCTCAACCCCGGAGAGCACGTTACGCCCTCTCTCCAAACTACTAGAACTTCAACCCGGACCTGCACGTTACGCCCTCAGGTTCACACCGGAGAGCACGATACGCCCTCTCTCCAGACTTCGAGAACTTCAACCCCGGACCTGCACGTTACGCCCTCAGGTCCACACCGGAGAGCACGATACGCCCTCTCTCCACACAACTAGAACTTCAAGAACTTCAAGAGATCACGTCACCCCCCCTGATCTCCAACTACAGTCTCCAGCCTTACGATCTGGAGACAAGATTCATCTCCGCAGCCACCCACGAGCTACGAAAGATATTTACATACAGTCCATTCTCTATAGAGATCATTTCACACTTCGTTCATTGATACTGCCTCTTGATTTAGTTGAAGTGGCACATGTCACTTTATTGAGCATTGATACCACTTCACAGAATCACGAAGAAATAAAGTGAACATATTTGCTGAATTTCATCTGAATCTGATATTCTACAAAATTTATAAGTACACAAGTATAAGTCATTGTGGTAAATTTACATAAATAATAATTCCTGGATTACCACGAAACCTGAAATAATCAACGCATGTAGGGTTCATTAAACAAGAAAACCCATAATTTATCTTTTCGTAGGTGTGAAGAGCAAGGTGAAAATTTACTTTTGTTGGTTGTGTATTCCAAACTAAAGACGAGCTTACAATGAAGCAGATGCAAAAAAAGGGAAGTTATTGAAAATTTATATTAAATGTTCAATATACGTAACTTCATTGTCGCGTCGCTCCCAGGCGTTACAGGATAACGAGTTGCTCCCGTGATCTTGTAGCTCCTGAATATTGTTTACAGGAATTCCAAAATCATACTTCATTCAACTAATATTCAGTTAGGTTGTTAAATGAAAACGATGACTTTAAAACTTCTTAACTAAAGGAGTTCATACTCATTTAACTCCCCAATGGCATTAGAACTCTAGTGAGTTTTATAAAAATTTGAGTTTCAATATCAAATGTAAAAATCTTTGAAAATAACAATCATAACAATTTGTAACAACCCTCCTTCAACTGTGTCAATTTTGCATCTTCATTCAACCATAACCTTCAACCAATGTCAATCGACATTGACTACTTCAAAACACCTTCATACGCTCTAAACTTCCGAAGGACACTTCAATAAATTATTCCATTGATTTTACTCCAATTTGAATTTCAATAAAAAATTATGAATGTTTGAATCTAGTAGTCGTAACAAATTATGATTAAATTTGTTGACTTTTGTAAAATTTAAAACTCCTTTATAAAAGTGCTGAAATTCACTAAAGGTCTTCAACACACTTCAGTTAACAACCACTATATTAATTCGGTTTTTAATGATTTCTAAAATTTACCATTCATAACCTTTAAAATCGAGATACAGAATAATTAGACATCCGCCACTGCAATTAATACCTTTGTATTATTTTTCCAGTATTGGCGAATTCGAAGAGAATTCGCCATTATTGCATTACGTCGTACATCGGAACATTAATTCTACTTTACTACTTCTTACTGGATTAACATTATGACGATGTTAGATCAGTCCAAAAAAAAATCGATATATGGCATAACTTTCTTCAAGTTATTAATGTGAGAATTCACCATATTACACAGTATAGGGTCTTGTTTGATGGGAACCCGACGTGTATCCCAAAATAGCCTCATGAAGCTCCAGGCATTTCATGTCTTAAACCCATAATAATTTTTCGTCATAACACGCGCAACGTACTGAATAATCCATAAAAGTTGTGTTTTTCGCGTTTTCGCCAAATTTCGAAGGCTTCACCAAATCCCAAGTTTACCTCAATTCGAGAGATTCTTAATAATTTTAACATAAAAGAAGACCCTTGGATTGCCTCTCTGGTGTATTTTTTTTACGAAACGCCCCCGCCTCATCGGTCCACAAAAGATCTCCGCTGCGATCGTCTCAAATATCTCGGAAAAATAAACGGATCCTGTTTTCTATGAAATTTCATTACAAAACGCTCATTGTTCGTCACTTTATCCCGTCGACCGAGGCAGAGAGACAGAAAACAAAAGCCGAAGATAAAACCCGCTATAAAATTTGTTTGAGCTCTCCGGCTTTATCTCTCACTCCCTCTATTCCATTTTTACGTTGTTTAAAAGGTGAGCAACAAAAATTAGAGAGAGACAGACGGTCGTCGGATATATCCGTTACCTACGTACTCTTACGATGAATTTTTGATATTTATTAAACCAATTAATCCAGGCTACAGAGGGTTGATCCGACGACTCACTCCCAAACACCTAACACTTCACAAACTTATCCAAACTCCTCAAATTATGGAAACCTCAGCAAAAATTTGTAAAGTGACACCTTAACCCACAACTCACCTCGACCGAATCTCCTGTCTCAATCTCTCTCCTTCCTTACCTTCCCCAAATTTCTCCCAAAATGTCCCAAATTCAAATCACACTCTTACTCTCATGACCAATCAAATATCCTTTACCATCTCTCCGACCAACAAGGTACCATTAAAAATGTTTATGCCGAAATATCGACTATCTCTTTATACAGGGTGTTAGGGGTTTGACTGCCTTTATTTTTATAGGTGATAGTATACATCAAAACAAAACAAAAAACCTCATATAACGGGGGTCCTAAAAGCAACCGTTTTCGAGAAAAGTGGAGTTATTTTATCAAGGCATTTCACCACAATTTGGCAACACCGACCAGAAAACATAGGTATACATGTAAACAGCTGTGCGGGGTCAATGTTTCGCGACGCGTGCGATAAATTCGCGTTGTTGCCACACCACGTCATAGCCACTTTATCGAGTTGTATTGATTGAAAATATTTTTTTATTCTTTAAAGAAAAAATTGTTTTGTTTTGTTAAAAATTAAACGTAAATACATTAAACCAATACATCTTATGGTCACTTCATGTACAAAATTATTTTAGATTCTTTAATTAAACTGAATTTTTACACCTTAAAATTAGAAATTTGCTAATTTTTTTCTCGAAAACGGTTGGTTTTAGGACCGCTGTTATATAAGGTTTTCATGTTCATTTTGGTGAATACTATCGCCTGTTAAAATAAAGGCAGTCAAACCCCTAACATCCTGTATTACTGTGCATCAACTTAAGTACACTGTAATTACAGGCAAACCGTATAACGGAACACTTTCAAATTTTTACCAACGATAGTAAATATATTGAGTCCCATTCTGACGAAATTTCAACATTATAAGTTAACAGTGCTTGCTGTAATCCTTGGCTAGACACCGCCTTAACCAGAGCCGAAAGGATATACGTTTTCCAAACAGATATAAGTCGTGTGGTATTTTCATCGAAACTGACCCCTTATTTTACTATTTGTCGAACACTATAAACCATCCGTTGTTCTCTAAGTTCTGACAAAATTCCAAATTCCTGACGTTACGTCTCCCAATTAAAATAATTACGATGGTAACGATTTAAACACGTCATTTTATGCGCAATTTGGTAGGAATTCGCATTTCCACAGATTCCCATTCCGGTGATGAAATACGAATAACAGTTTCAGTTAAGTCGTAGCACAATACATCTGCCGTTCGTCTATCCCATTGTTCTCGATATTTCTGGAAAAATAAAGGACAATCGCATCACCTACGGGGATTTGAAGATATATAGAGTCAGTTCGTGAAATTTCTAACTTATTTTTGCCATTTACTGGTCGCTGAAGTTCAGAGCATTCCTCATCGAATTTGTAACTTTCATATGAGAGTTGTCAGGCGTATGTTTTAATCAAGGGAGGGTTATATCGTGGAAGGTGGATAACTATTAATATCTATTAGACTAACTGATTTGTAGGTATATTTTAACTACATTGCTTATAAGAGGGACTGATATTTTTGCCATACCAAATGTTGATTAATCCGCAATTAAACCTCGTGTATCCTGGGTTTTTGTATTGGCTGTTATTAGAAAGCTAGCTTTGTTTATGCGAGGTTCTTCTACTGCTAAAACACACTGGTAAATACCCAAAATTTCCGACCGTCAGATGACCGACATACTATACCTATATATGTTGCGACGTTCTTGCCACAGAGGTCAGCACTATGTTGGCATTATTTTTAGCACTGCATTTAGGTTGGCATTATGTTTTGGATTAGATATGCAATGTCGAATGTTTTGAGGACGAGGTGCGTTGTCGTTTTTATCTTTGTATTATGAATTTTATATTTTCATATTATATTGTAAATTATTAAACTGTATTACAACTATATAACATTACAAATTGAATTTATAGACTGAAATAATAATACTAAGATATACTTTAAGTAAAACGTTGGCGAGCCATTCATTTACATAAATTATTCATAACCTCACAATAATTCTTAACCTTCTATAATGTTACGCAAAACAAAGCTAGCTTTAGACTGTAAAATTTAAATATCATTTCGAGGGGATCCCACTTAAATTACGACGATGGACCGCCTTAAACTTCAAACAATTTCAATGTGGCACGTTGTACATATTTCCGTTTTCACGAAATTACAACTAACTAGTGGTGGACACGAGACGAGATCAGCACTGGTTCGAGACGAGACATAAATTCGTCTCGTCTCGAAAAGTCTCGAAGTCTCGATTTTTTTTAAGAAATTGCAATTTAAGAATTTTCTTTCGTTTGTAACTTGAAAGGCCACCAAACTCCATAGTAATGAGGACGAAAGCGCAGGTAAAAGGATACCTAATAAAGGGTCAGGATTAAATCGTGCCATTGTCCAGCAAGGGAGTAAGATTTATAATTAGCCCGTCGTTTTCTTAGAATTTTGGAAGGGTTTATTATACAACAGACACGCGGACAGTGGTGTGAAACGTTTATCTGAGGTAATGGACATATTTAACAGTAATGTTCATTCGTCCATTCATTCATTCATTAGTAACGTAGTTTCCCAAATTTAACAACTTTTCTGATGGATGAACATCTTGGTAGGTATTAACCTTCCTACTAATACATAATCCTAAGGTGGTATTCTTAAATAAAATTAAACCAGTAGATTATTAGGAACAACTCTATTCGCCATTCGCTTCACACCCTGCGAACTACCGCCCCTTTTCGTCCGTCCCCCTCCTCCCTTATTATTTCACCTTCAGGAGTAAAAGGGCAAACATTCGGAGCGTAACGACTGAAAAACAATTTCCTCTTCATAATGCAAATGCCAAGTCGGCAATTTATGGAAAGTAGAGGATAGAGGATGGGGGAGGGGAAAGAGAGAAAGAGCTGAAATGTCAAAACCTAATAATTCGAAGGGAAGTACGAACGAGACTTATTTTGTGGCTTTTTAACCTTAATGGCGGGCCTTAAGATTTAGGGCCTTGCACGACCGGGCACGGGGATACGTTTAATGTGCTTGTGTTCGATTTGGGAGTAATGGGTAAAACCGGTCTATTTCCCGTAGATGAGGATTTAATCTCGACCTAAAATGAGGAGATTATACCAAGTAGGAAGTACAACTGAAGATTAATTTATGGGAATTGGTTAAATATTTGAAATTGGAATGCCATATGCTCCAAAATTATTTTTTTTATAAATTCCAGGGAATACAAAAATTACTATAACATGTTTCTCTCTTGTTTGGTTCCTATATTTAAAATATTTATTTAACAGCTTCATTTGTTTTAATGTGCACTCATAAATTTAGTCAGCTATTTCGCTTAATACCACAAATAATTATCTATGGGTTTATTAGCTGTTAATAATAAATAATTATTTCAAAGCGCGATTATATTTTAATTCTACGGTAATGTTTTTTGGGGATTTATTCATCAGCTGTTTTTGTGGGAAATTGGTCAGTAAAATTAATTCAGTCCGATGAAAATATAATCGGTTTATATGGTTCAGACACGGGGAAATAATTTTAACCGGAAAGTGCTGTTTTTCTAATAGAATTAGTCATAATGATAACAAATTTCGCGAATAATATCAAGTCGTTTAGAATTAGGTAATTGTGATGGAATAATTTGGCACATGATTTGTTGAAAATTCTCTAACAAGTTCCTTAGGTAGGGTGTTTGAAGTCGTGAGAAATGATGATTTCCACACGGTTTTTTATTAAATACGTGCTTTTTCGAGAATAATTATTAAATATGCTTAGTGTCAGACTCGTGAAAATATTTCACTTATTTGCATTGAAATTCTGAATTTAGTATTTAACACGATTGCAGAAAATGCTCGTGAGATATGATCATATCCATTGGATTTACTAGTCTCATGACAAACCTGCTTAGGAGTTGAACGAAGTGTGAAGTGGTCTCTTTAGAGAGTGGACTGTATGTAAATATCTTTCGTAGCTCGTGGGTGGCTGCGGAGATGAATCTTGTCTCCAGGTTGTAAGGCTGGAGACTGTAGTTGTGGTTGGAGACCAGGGCCTGCCGTGATTTCTTGAAGTTCTTGTTGTGTGGAGAGAGGGCGTATCGTGCTCTCCGGTGTGGACCTGAGGGCGTAACGTGCAGGTCCGGGGTTGAAGTTCTCGAAGTCTGGAGAGAGGGCGTATCGTGCTCTCCGGTGTGCACCTGAGGGCGTAACGTGCAGGTCCGGGTTGAAGTATCTTGAAGATCTCGTAGAACTCTCAGGGCGTAACGTGAGAGCTTGTAGGTTAGGTTGAAGGATCAAGACCAACAACACACGTCGTTTTGAGCATACTAGGGTATACTGATTTATTATCCCAAATTTCAGAGCTTTTATACATCTTATTTTACATGCGTTAAATGAGATATTATTTGTTTTCTTACAATGACCTAGCGTTGCAGAAATTGACCTTAACTGGAGCGCGCTTCTTATCACGTTCCGTAAACGCCTTTGTTATGCTGACTCGGTTAATTATTGTGATTTGAACTTGACTTGTTGACGTTCGGTCGGCGTTGTTATTCTTCGTAATAAAATAAGAGGTGCTTTTTAGTTGAATTAGGTATCCCAAAAACCTTGTTACCTAAGCTGCGCCAGTGATTACTATCTGTTTGTAAAACAAAACGTGTTGAAAAGTTCCCAAAATTAGTTCACCATAAATTACAATTTCTTAACTTAAAATAATGTTGACGTTAGCGTCAACAGGAGTGCTTCTTTAAATTTTTATACCACGTTTGTGTTCTATTAGTTGTTTATTATGACTATTAAAAGATATACTGCTAAAGTCGTGAGTAATGGTCATTTCCAATCGATTGAGCTGCTCTCATGACAAAGTTTCTTATTCGTGATTCTATTATTTTTTTTTTAGTTGATTATTATGATTATTAAAGGGTGTACTGGTAAACTCATGGGAAATGTTCATTCACACTTATTTATAATGATCCCATAAAAACATTTCCACAATTGTTATTCAGCAAGTTTTCCTTTGGATTTTATTGTTGAGTATGATTGCGGAAAGAGTAACATTGAACTCGTGAGATATGGTTATATCTACTGAGTGTTGCTGCTGTAAAGGCAAACGTTCATATTGGTGCTTTTGTTAAATTTCCTTACGATTGTCTCGCATTAATTGTTTGATATGATTATAAAAAGATGTACTAATAAACTCGTGAGAAATGGTCATTTCCACTCGTCTGCACTAATCCCATGAAAAGCTTTCTCATTAATCATTTCCATAATTATAACTTAACAGTTTTTTGTTAGAATTTAATGTTAAATATTGTCGCAGGAGACATGATCACTAACTCGTGAGAAATGGTCATTTCTACCACTGTGCATCGATCCCATGATACTATACTTTCACTACTAAACTCCCTAGACTTTTCATAAGTAGGTACTACGAAGCACATTTTTTCTTTGGAATTTATTGTCTCATATGATTGCAGCAAGCGTAATGTTAAACTCGTGGGAAATGGTCATTTCCACTCGATTTTACTGCTTTTATGGCAAACTGTCTCGATTGTTGCTCCTGGTAAATCGTTCGTAGCATATTTTACCATTTGGGTCAGTTATGTAACATTTTTAAAAGAGACGTACGATAAATAAACTCGTGCGAAATGGTCATTTCCACTCGTCTGTACTAATCCCATGATAAACGTTCTCATTAATCATGTCCATAATTACTGTTTAACACTTTTTTATTGGAATTTAATGTTAAATATGGTCGCAGGAGACATAATCACTAATTCGTGAGAAATGGTCATTTCTACCTGTTTGTATTGATCGCATGACACACTTACTCACTAGAATTTCCATAAGTACTACCGAGCATGTTTTCCAGTTGGAAAACACTAATATGATTGCAGCAAGCCTAATGTTACACTCGTGAGAAATGGTCATTTCCACTAGTTTTACTGCTTTTATGGCAAACTCTGTTGATCGATTCTCCTGGCAAATTGTTGTAGCATATTATGCTCTTCGGCTCAGTTACGTAACATTTTTAACACAGACGTATGGTAAGTGAACTCGTGAGAAATGGTCATTTCCACTCGACTGTACTAATCCCATGAAAAACTTTCTCATAAATCATTTCCATAATTATTGTTTAACACTTCTTTGTCGGAATTTAATGTTCAATATGGTCGCAGGAGACATGATTTCTAACTAGTGAGAAATGGTCATTTTTACCAATTTGTATTAATCACATGACACACTTACTCACTAGACTTTCCATAAGTACTACCGAGCATATATTGTCTAATATGATTGCAGCAAGCCTAATGTTACACTCGTGAGCAATGGTCATTTCCACTAGATTTTACTGCTTTTAAGGCAAACTGCCTTGATCGTTTCTCCTGGCAAACTTACGAAGCATATTTTACCCTTTGGGTCAGTTATGTTAAATTTTGAAAGAGACGTACGATAAGTGAACTCATGAGAAATGGTCATTTCCACTCGTCTGTACTAATCTCGTGAAAAACGTTCTCACTAAATCATTTTCATAATTATAATGTAAGAGTTTTTTTGTTTGAATTTAATGTTAAATATAGTCGTAGGAGACAAAACCACTAACTCGTGAGAAATGGTCATTTCCACCAGATATTACTGCTTTTAAGGCAAACTGTCTCGATCGTTTCTCCTGGCAAATCTTTCGTAGCATATTTTACCCTTTGGGTCAGTTATGTAAAATTTTGAAAGAGACGTACGATAAGTGAAGTCGTGAGAAATGGACATTTCCACTCGTCTGTACTAATTCCATGAAAAACATTCTCATTGATCATTCCCATAATTATAATTTAACAGTTTTTGTTGTTGGAATTTAATGTTAAATATGATCGCAGGAGACATAACCACTAACTCGTGAGAAATGGTGATTTCTACCTGTTTGTATTGATCCCATATCTTACTCACTAGACTTTCCATAAGTACAACCGAGCATGTTTTCCATCTGGAAAACACTTATATGATTGCAGCAAGCCTAATGTTAAACTCGTGAGAAATGATCATTTCCACTCAATTTTACTGCTTTTATGGTAAACTGTCTCGATCGTTTCTCCTGGCAAATCTTTCGTAGCTTATTTAACCCTTTGGGTTAATTATGTAACATTTTTAAAAGAGACGTGTGGTGAGTGAACTCGTGAGAAAAGGTCATTTCCACTGGTCTGATATAATTCCATGAGAAAATGTCTCATTATTCATTTTCATAAATATTATTCAAACAATTTATTTTAAATTTAATGTTTAATATGGTAGCAGAAAAGAACTAACGACTAACTCGTGAGAAATGGTCATTTCTACCAGTTTGTATTGATCCCATAGTACACTTACTTACTAAACTTTCCACAAGTACTATCCAGCACGTTTTCCATTTGGAATTTATTTTCTAATATGATTTCAGCAAGTCAAACTTGTGAGAAATTATCATTTCCACTTGTCTGCACTAATCCCATGAAAAATATTCTCATTAATCATTTCCATAATTTATATTTAACAGTTTTTTGTTGGAATTTAATGTTAAATGTGGTCGCAGGAGACATGAACACCGACTCGTGAGATATGGTCATTTCTACCAGTTTATATTGATCCCACAGTACACTCACTTACTATACTTTCCATAAGTACTATCCAGCACATTTTTTATTTGGAATTTATAGTCTAATATGATTTCAGCAAGTCTAATTTCAAACTCGTGAGAAATGGACATTTCCACTAGATTTTACTGCTTTTAAGGCAAACTGTCTCAATCGTTTCTCCTGGCAAATCTATCGTAGTATATTTTACCCTTGGATCAGTTATGTAACATTTTTAAGAGAGACGTACGATAAGTGAACTCATGAGAAATGGTCATTTCCACTCGTCAGTACTAATCCCATGAAAAATATGCTCATTAATCATTTGCATAATTATTATTTAACACTTTTATGTTGGAATTTAATGTTAAATAAGGTCGCAGGAGACATAATCACTAACTCGTGAGAAATGGTCATTTCTACCTGTTTGTATTGATCCCATGACACACTTACTCACTAGACTTCACTAGGAACATTGAACTCGTGAGAAATGGTTATATCTATTGAGTGTTGCTGCTGTTAAGGCAAACGTTTATATTAGTGCTTTTGTTAAATTTCTTTATATCACGTTTGTCTAGTATTAATTGCTTGATATGAGTATAAAAAGTTGTACTGGTAAACGCGTGAGAAATGGCCATTTCCACTAGTCAGTACTAATACCATGAAAAGCTTTCTCATTAATCATGTCCATAATTAATATTTAACTGTTTTTTGTTGGAATTTAATGTTAAATATAGTCGCAGGAGAGATGATCACTAACTCGTGAAAAATGGTAATTTCTACCAGTTTGTATTGATCCCATGACACACTTACTCACTAGACTTTCTCTAGCAACATTGAACTCGTGAGAAATGGTTATATCTATTGAGTGTTGCTGCTGTTAAGGCAAACGTTCATATTAGTGCTTTTGTTAAATTTCTTTATATCACGTTTGTCTCGTATTAATTGCTTGATATGAATATAAAAATTGTACTGGTAAAGGCGTGAGAAATGGCCATTTCCACTCGTCAGTACTAATACCATGAAAAACTTTCCCATCAATCATTTCCATAATTTTTATTTAACTGTTTTTTGTTGGAATTTAATGTTAAATATAGTCGCAGGAGAGATGATCACTAACTCGTGAAAAATGGTCATTTCTACCAGTTTGTATTGATCCCATGACAAACTTACTCACTAGACTTTCCATAAGTACTACCGAGCATGTTTTTCCTTTGGAATTTATTGTCTAATATGATAGCAGCAAGTCTAATGTTAAACGCGTGAGAAATGATCATTTCCAATCAGTTGCACCGTTCCACTGGAAATATTTTTCACTTGTTGTTTTAACAATCACTGCATAAAATGTTTTTTTGTTAAATAATTGGTTTTGTATGATTATTAAAATTTGGCTCGGTTGAATCCAACGGAGCCAATTTGTTGACAAAAATAATATTGCCGAGCTTGCTCTCGTCCTGTTCCCTCCTCTACTTCTTTCTCTCGTTTTCGCTTTGTACTGAGCTTTGCCGTGGAAATTATGCATTCTACACGTTTTACGTCAATTAAAATAATTGCGAGAGCGACCGTATAAAAGCGGGACAGTCTCACGTCCTCCCTCATTTTTCCCTCCTTTCTCGTCCCCTTTCCCGCTGACGGAAAAAAGACGCTAATGATTTATCTCCACGTAATGAATTATACATCGTCTGCATTTAATTCCGTACATAAACAAGCGCGTCGTTTTTAATCCCTCAAAGCTCCATTCGTTAGGTACGAAAGTATCGTTTAACGGACGTGGAAGTTCATTAAGTTGAGGCGGAAGGAATTTATCGAATTCTATTTTTAGCGGAGGTATTAGAAAAGTTTAACGCCTGGTAATAACTCTGGGGTCTTCCTGACCCGTTTCCTAAAGAAAAGGCGTCGATGTGGCCCAGATTAATCCCACGGGAGAGCTCGCGAAAGTTCGAAATAGTTTCAAGGCGGCAGAGGAGGCGATCAGGGTGAGGGTGCGGTAAGTCGCTTGTTACGCAATTGTGAAAATTCTAAGGGATTTTGTTGCATCAAAATGTGACAAATGTGAAAAGATTTATAATACCCTTTAATAAAAATTACTTACCCTACACTAAACATTCTTGTTTTTATTGGTTATTTATGGTACTAGTGTGTTATGTTGAAAATAAGTCACGCGAGAAGATTTGTACCACGAGGCCGTCAGGCCGAGTGGTATAAATTCCCAAGTGGCTTAGCAAACATAAAACGCGAGCGGCATACAATGTTTTATCCAACGACTAGATGAAATGTTTTTTTTATGAGATAATAATTAATAAGCTTTGTGATCAAATCAATGCTACTTGCGTCTCAATACCCTATAAATGTCAAAATGACATGAAAATGACTTTTTTACATTTTTGTTAAAGTAAGTTATTTGTTTGGTTGCTACGGGCAAAGATACTTTATATATGGATTATAACACACTAGTGTGTTATTTGATATTTTACTTGAGTAAAATGACATTAATAATGACAGTCAAAACTGATAAAATTTTGATAAGATTTGGATAAAGGAAATTACTGTACGTGGTGAACATTTAAGAATCTTTACGCGACATTGCTTTGACATTGTTTAAATTGTTACATTTAAAATCTTTGGGAAAAGAGGAATCATTGTTGATCAAAATATATTGCAAGTCGACAACGAAAATTATGAAATGATATTAAACATTTTATTTGAAAAATATGGCAGTTACACGGTCATAACAACTTCTCACATTGGTGCTGTAATAGAAGCTAATGTCACGAAAGGTTCTACGGGTTTAAAGGATTTTGTAATAACTATTAAACCAAAATTTAAAAAAATGCATTAATTGCATTAAATTGCATTAAAAATTGGTATGAAACATGCAAATATTTTAATTAAAGCAGTCTTACTGAGTGTCGCGCGACAAATTGTCGCAGCGATAAACTGTCGCACGATGAATTGACTTAGATTCCATGCGGATGCCATACATGTCATTTGTAGGTCTCAAGAGACACGTTGAAGTATGACAAATCGCTACTAAAATTACTTTTATAAATAATTTAAAATACTTTTACAACTTAATTATTATAATATTATTACATTCATTATTATAATCATTATGTTATTAGTAATTAATAATACAACAAAGAGAGAGAGAGAGAAAGAGAGAGGGCGAAATAAGTAACCGGCCCTGCCTTTGTTGAGTTTGGCAAAAGAAATTTATAGGGAGAAATTTGGCTAGCAGCAATTTTTAATACAATGTTGTTAATGAACCATATTCTCCTTTCATCCTTACTTGGGACAGTGTTACGGTATGATTTTCCACTCGCTAGGTAGCGAGATTCATGCAAAGCATTTGAAGTCGGATTTGAACGGTCTTTGTAAACATTTTTTTAGGATGTCTCGACTGTTTACGCTCGCAATGTTTACTTTGGATAATAGCTTCCTGGAATTTTGAAAAGCCGTTGGTTCTATCACGCGTTTCGAGAGTGATATGTTTTGCAAGGAGAGGGAAATTGTAACGCCCCATTGAGAGGTTCCTGGTCTCTGATAGGCGGAAAAATCAGTAGGAAGGGGTTTTTGAGATTGGATTTTGGGAAATAAGTGGGAGAGTTAGGGCCCGCGAGAGAGAAAGAGGGACTTGGTTTGGGAAGCAAGTAGCTTCCCCCGAAGCACTATTATGGGTTTAGTGAATGTTAGTTTATCATTTGAGTGGAATTAGTATATTGGCTTGTGTATTGGTCGCGTCAGTTAACGAGTAGGAGTTATGATGACAAACTTTTACTACACGAACCCTACTAATTTGATGGGTAAACTGTAGACCTCAAATCAGTGCGAAATCAGTGCGTGATTAACTGTGCCTTTCGGAGTGCGTAAGTGACAAGCCAGCCGCCATGCGCGACGGCGTACAGGGCGATCTGCCTTTGCGTCCAGTCTCCAGTCTGCCCGATCGAGCGCCTACTTACAGGGCGATCCGCCTTGAGTCCAGCCAGCCAGGTCGAACGCCTCCTTACAGGGCGATCCGCCGCTTATCGGGACTACTTCCAGCCGCCAGCGGCAATTACCGAGCCTTCCTGAGTGTTGTGATCCACGCTAAGTGCAAGGTATTTTCCCCCTTAAAGGCCTTTAAGACAAAACGTTAAATCGATCGATTCCCCCCTTTGTATGAGTAACGAACATTAAGTTTAATGCTTTTCTGCCATCATTTTTTTCTTTGTATTTTAGTAGTTTGCATATCTGTGCAGATTTAGTATTATGAATATTTTGATTAGTTATTTGGACATTTGTGAGTATTTGTTTTGGGTTATCTGACTGACTCAATTAAATGACTATAATCTGATGTTGACATTTCCTTTCGACCACACCTGAGTCATTATTAGTTCGAGCTAGCCGGCCGAGGAACTTCTAAGCAATTAATGCGTAAGTACAAAATTGCATGCGTTTCAACAGTCAAAAAACCGTTAATTCAAAATTAATATCATAATTCAAGTGGCTATACTTAACACTAACTGCCCCTTAATTACATGGTGTAAACGCTCGTTATCGTTTTACGACTATAGGGACACATTCTAGTACTCGACACAAATATGCAATTCTTATTCCTCTTGCTTATGTTAGCGCTCACTGAATATACGAGAATCAATCGCACAAAATAGATGTTGTGCTTTAATATGTGGTAAAAAGCACTTTTCCAATGCGCTGAATATATTGGTATTTTGTTTTGTGTCTCACGTAATTTTGTGAAGACTACGTGTTCATTTTGAGTTTTAGACAATACCAGTGTGTGAAGGAAAAATTGTCATTATTATTATTAGGAATTCAGGACTTTCATTTGACATAAGCTCATCTGAATGAAACCTCAAATTATACTACGGACAACCAGTCAAAGATATGTTGGTGAAATTCTATTTTATAAATATGACAAAACACATTAACAAACACTCATGTCTAATATAATGTCCATATGCCGACAATCACAAAATCGATTTTATGACAAAAAATTACGAAACCTCATTAGGTGCGTGTGTGTGACATTTCGTGACAGAATTAAGTATAAAGCTGTGGTTAGTATCCGAATTGAATTTGTACGACAAAAAGTCCAATTACCAGTCTTAAAGAAATCACTTGCTACGAACTATCAAGAAGATTGGAAACTTGAAAGGAAACCACAAGAGACTCCAATAAACAAGTATAGGTAGAAGTTGTTTAGATTTGATTTTTTCGTTTTGAAACACACAAAGTGAAAAATAGTTGTCTGCGTTTGAAACCAACAATATAAACAATCATGTTGTCACGCCGAAGGGGGATGAGGTAAAGTCTTTCTGAAGTTGCGCTAGGAAGGTCAGAGAAGAATTAGGAACCGGTACCTTTGCCTTTCATAAAATACTTTAAAGAAAATGGAAAATTTCCTAAATTTAAGATTTAAGGACTAACGTCCTTAAATTTTTGAAAATGTCCTTAATTTTTTGAAAATTTAATGACATTAGTGGCCAACTTTTATTTATGAACAAATATAGATAAAAAAATCTCAGTATTTGCGTTTTTTCGTCTGAAAGGTAAAAAAGGTTAATCTAATTAAATATCAACATTGAATTTATTTGTAGAGCTTCACAAACTCTGCAAGTGCGTTGACACAGTTCTATTATTTATTTGTTGTTTAGATAAACAGAATTGGAATGTTTCAAAATCGAATTTGTTTTAATTAATAACAACTTAATAACTATTTCCGCATAAAAAAGGTGGTCTCATAGTACTTAATAAGTGAAAAAACTTTGATAGGGATTTAATCTTTTCTTGCAAAATTGAAATTGATTATCCCAAGACTTCTTTATTGCAATGTTACTATGCGTAAAAAATTGGTTATAGATTAATTATGAAGGCATTAAATTTCAGGAGAAGAGTTAAGTTACTAAACAGAATTGTTTAGCAAACAAAAAACATTTTGTTAAAATGTTGTGAAAAGTTATATTGTTTAAAGCTAACAAACAATAAACAGATATAGATGGAATATATTCTCGAAATTAATTCATATGAAAGGAGTATACCAAACATGTAAGAGAATTTTTAAAAATGGAATTTGTAGCTCAGCCGGGATTTGATGTTCTTACCACTAAACTACCGAGATACGTATCTCGGTAGTTTAGTGGTAAGAACACCCGACGCGAAATTGGGAGACCCGGGTTCAAATCTCGGCTGAGCTACAAATTCCATTTTCAAAAATTCTCTTACATTTGTTTCGACTAAATAGATATGTTTATGTGAAACAAAATGGGATTCAAAGACTGCGTTTTGTGTATTTGGTCATATTAATTCATTGAATAGCCGATCATGGCTCTAAGTCCTAACTATCATGAGTAAACCTCGAAATTATTGTAACAGACTACACAAATCAGTAAGTAGGTAATTCATAATCAGGGCGAGCATACAATCTCGAAGGTGATGAAAGGAGTCACTCTGTTTCCTTTGATGTATCGCCTATGTTAGCTCGGTCAGCCGAAGGTTTGTATCGAGAGCGCTGAAAACTCGACGCGATCCGCCCTTAAAGCGAAGACGTATAAGAGGGCGTTAAGGAACTGGCCCCTGTATAAATTTTATTTCGCCCGGGCCGTCAAATCGAATCGTGAAAGCAATCCGAGAACAAGAAGAGGATTTACGAGAGGAGAGTGGCCCCGTTTCCGTCTTTTTATTTTTTTCCCTCCGCCCGCCCCTAATCGAAATTTAATAACACTACATCACTGGTGACCGAGCGAACGTCCCGTTTTCCACGAGAGATATGACCGTTTTTGCGCCGATAACGTTTTATTGGGTGTTGTGTGTGTGAGTGTGTGTGTATACCGGCGAAATTTCAAAGGATCGACTGCCACAATGGCTTTCCGAGATAAAAGCTCACATAAACATACACACACACGTATACGACGTATATATATATATACACACACACAGATATACCTGCTCAACCTGGAACAAAATGGCAATGGACGAGAATGGACCAACGTTGATGGATAAGGGAGAGACACGGAAGGGGGAGCTTCCTGCGAACGTTGCATTGTTAACTTTGACGTTGAAACGGGCTTTAAACCATTTTTAGGATACACAAACCAACAGCGTTACAATTACAAATTACCCTTCATTGAATTTCACTCAAGAAAACTGTAGTCGAAGTGTTGTCGATTGCCTTCTTTGATTAAAGCGTTATTACAACTTAATTTAAAAATTTAAATTTTTGTTGAGACAATGATTTAGAATATGTTTTGAAAATTATTTATTTTTTATTAAAACTAAAATAAGTTAATTGTTTATTTCAATTTTTTGAAAACATTTAATATTCGTCTTACGAATATATAAAAAAATTGATTTTTTTCTTGAAAATCGAATTATTTTGAAGATTTTTGTATTGTTTAAAAAAAAAATTTTTTTTAGGAGCGATTCATTAAAAAATTATATTCATGAAATCATACGCACAAGTAAATTATTGAACAGAATTTTATCAAAATCATGTTTTATATTTGTTTCTATTTAAAAATGTTAACTCGGTCATTTGTGTTTTGCACAAACCCCAAAGTGAACCCCAAAATTTGAGGGGCCCAATGTTCTAAAATATACGAGTATAGTTATTTGGTTTGAATTTTCGAAAATTTATGGCTGAAATATTGCAATCAGGGATGACTAAATTCATTCAAAAACGTACCTACCACAGACACACTTTTGCATATGCACACACTTTTTCAAAAAAATGTTTTTTGGACCTAAATGATATTAAAGAAGAAGGGAAATGGTAATTCGAAATCTCATATTTGAGTACCTTAAATGAGAAAGTAAAAGTGTAGTGGCTTTTGCTACTACCTACTTTATTATTATTAGTAAGTGATTTAAGTAAAAACATTAATCAATCACTTAACTCAGTCACTTGTGTTTTGTACAATAAACTATTTACTTACCAATTAACTATTTTTTGTTATAAAAGACTTAAGACGTGATTTAAATGATAAATGATTTTGTTGTTTGTTGCTCTGTTGTGGTCACATTAATATGTAATGCGACATTAGCAATGTAAAGAAAACGCTTAGGATGTGTTATTATTTTCGCAATACATAATTTTGTAAATAAGGTATTGGGATATTAATCGTCTGTGGCCAATATGAATTCTGGCATGATGATTGATTCGATTTGAAATGAAAATCTAACTATTGCCACGTTGTGGTCGCGCTACTGTCTATCTACTTGCCTAATTGATAATCACCGCAATCACTTTCTTTCCACGACTTTTCCTATCTCTACTTAAGCTACCCTCTAGTAAACCCTTAGAGCTATCCTACGCCCCTTGACCTGACATATGGTGGAGGCGCCGTTTATTGGGCCGTACTTAAATTAAATGTGCCACTATGCTTATTAATTTAATAACTATGCCCGTTACTGTTAAACAGCTGAAACGAAGGCTGTCCTTCGAAATATTAACTGAGGATTAAACGTTGATCCAAGTCAGTAGTAGGATAACTTTCAAGGTGTAGTAACGATGTCGCATGGATCTATAAATTCTGGTAACTGACAATATCGACCAAAACTCCTTATTTAAAAATTCAGGTAAGCTTCTGTAACATACATAGGAGTTTTGAACAGAAGTGACAAGATATTGGAGAAACAAAATAAGTTTCGTCTGGATAAGTGAGATGGGGGGCTATTCGTCGCCTATTGGGTAATTTAAATGCAAATTAGTAGTATATCCGGTAACTCGTCAGTGAGAATAGTAAATATGCAATATATGAAATTGGTAATTAGCGATAATTACCTTCAATTAATGTAATTCGTCTACTTAAAGACTATATTTAAAGATTCGCAAAAAATTATAACACAGGCACTTTGCATATCATTCGCTCTCTACTGATGAGTAGAGAGCTTAGAATCACAGCGAACCAGCTTAGGACTTATCACACTAATTAGTACCTTTCCTCCTAACAGTTTCTCTGCATAATTCTTTAATATAAAATTCTGGATGAATGGGATAAAGACTAATCGGGACTTATTGGGTGATTTTAATGTAAATTAATAGTATATCTGGTACGCGTCAGTCAGAATCGTAAATATGCAACATATGAAATTAGTAATTAACGATATTCACTTTTAATTAAAGTAATTCGGCTACGTAAAGACTATACAAAGATACGTCATTTCCGGTTAAGGGAAGGGGTCAGTCGAGAGCGAATGCTCTGGAACACGAGAGGGTTCGGATGGCTGGGCCACTGTGGTCCAGCTATCTAGTAGTTGGTATCAGTAATTTAGTTTTTTGTGTTAGTTTGTTAATTTGAAAATCAGATCAGTTTGGGAGTCGGTCAGAGACTTTGAAAGCGTGCAGAGGTGATTTCTTTTGACAAAATTTTGGCTAGTGAACCCCAAAATTTGAGGGGCCCAATGTTCTAAAATAGTCAACGATAAATCTGTGTAGTGGATTAGAGTGTCGGTCCGAGATAAAGATAGATAGGGTGTTAATTAGTACTAAATTCTGTAATTTATGTGTTGTTAATCTGAAAACTTTAATTAGGTAAATTGGTAACTTCCGGATACCTATGATTTATTTTTAGGATTGGTTGAGTAGAAGTTACGTATTTTTGCAATCTAGTTACGTTCGATCACGGTTGACGGTCGATATGTCGGTGCTCTTTATTGGACGTACCTTATTAAACCGCTGTAATCATCAATTGAGTTTCTTTCGACCCGACCCCGAGATATTCTTTCGGCTAGCCGGCTTTACTAGTGATGAATTAAAGTAATAAAATAAGTGAGGTGCAAAGTTTGCTCTCATTTCAGTCGAAATTTTCTCTCCTTCGTCCGTCGAGATAATCATCCAAATCCAATAAACGTCGCGATATCGAAATTCCCCAATATCAGATTCTCGACAAAGAAAATTCCCCCCCATAAAAGAACAGGTTAAGTGTATATATATATATACATATATATAACACACGCACACACATACACACGATCCCCATCCCCTCACATAACCGCCCTTCTGCTCCCTTAATAACGCACCTCGTATATGTGTTTAAATCCACCAGGTACGTGACATAATCCAGAACCGTTTAATATCGACGGCAGTTCGAATTTCATCCCGGTAAAGTCATCGGGGGAGATCGCGGAGGGGTGAGGATCGAGGGGGTGCGGATCGGGAGGGCGGCGCGAAGGGGGAGGGGGAGGAAGACCTGGGAACGTGCCGGCTCGATCTAAATAACATTATGTTCTCGGGTTCGTGAAACAACAGAAAAGTGGGAGTGAGAGAGAGGAGGGGTGGCTGAAAAGGGAGAGCGGGGAGGGTGGGAGTCCCGAGACAAGTTTGGTAATGTGATTTGTGATCGAATAAAAATTCGAAGGAGACGACAAGAAAGACGACGGGAGGATATTGAATGTGACATTTGCGCGAGGATACGGATAGTACAGTGAAAATGATCGCAATTCGCTCTATTCGTTCGCTTTATCCGTCACAATTGCGAAAATTGAATCGAGGGCTTGCTTCTTCTGTGTCTCATCGAATAAAGTGCAGGTGAAGTATGTCGTCTATTTATCTGTATTACGTTTATGGGAATATCTGTCTAAGTGTGACGGGATCTAATGTCTTTTATAAATGTATCCAATATACAAAACTGAAAGGATGTGTTGAAGAGTTCGATAACAGTTTTAACAGCACCATCTACTGTACTTTACTGTGTGAACGTCGCGTTGCAGACATGAGGATTATAGATGGCACATTATCTGAGCCAAATGAAGGAATTTTATGTTTCATACTTCATCTTGTTCAAGCGAAATGATTAATGATAATTAATTAATGATTTGAATATCTGTTTTCTTATTAATTGCTTTGTCTTCATTATGAATGTACCTCATTTCTATGAAGGTACGTTTGTAGTTATTTCTTTCTCTAGCCAGAATTTCGGTGTTCTCAAAATCAATTACGTGTCCTTCCTGTTGTTCATGTTTTGAAAGGGCGATTCTGGCTTTGAAAGGACGTAAATTTCGGCATACACAGTGGGAATGACAGCCCAGATATAAAGATATCACGAAAAACAAAGAAGATCTCGACCATACCTTAAGAACACACTACAGAACAAACCAGCACCAATGTATAATTATATATTAACGATCATCAAATATCAATATATAAACGAACTAAGTAACAATATAGTACTGACATTTAAACAAGGCGCAAAACAACTTTTGTCCAAACGCCAAAAAGAAGCCAAGAAACGAAAATAAAAACGAAAGGACGAAGAGCAACAATGAGAAACCCAAAAACAGAACCCCACGAGATAGGAACATGCAATATTGAAGGCTATCAGAAAAGGCATAAGAAGATACAAAAATGAACAAACAGTGCGATCCATCGAAGAAAATAGAAGTATGAAAATCATGAGAAGAAAAACCATAAATGACAAAAGAGAAATATTACAGCTCAAAAACAAAAACAGTAATATAGTAAAGGATGGAGATAACCTATTACACACTGTGGAAGAGTTCTACACAATGCTGTATTTTAATACTATATTTCAAACAAACCATTGTAACGGTCCAAAATTCCGTTACAACGGGAGCTCCGAAACGCACGTTAATGGCGCACTGAGTTTCGGATTGTTTGCTTGCGCGAGAATCGAACGCACCTCATTGAACTCAGCGTTCCACGACGCTGAGAGTTTTCGTGCTGAAAGTTGGCGACCTGTTGTGTTGGCGGTCCTGCGTCATGTGACGTGTGTCGCAGGAGAGGTTCTCGTTCGCTCCGGAAGTGCCTTTTTCTTTCTTTTCGCCTGGCGCGCGGCTTTGTGTTGAGCGGAGAATCACGCGTTTCTTTTCATCTTCGTAATTGTCGTCTGGCTAAACCTTTTGAGGGATTATACGAAGTGAGAAGTCGGAGTTGCAGTCTCACCTCGTTGTGGTGGAGTTTAGGAGGAGAGACGTCGCCTTTGAGGGATTTTTCCACGCGTAGTACTGCCGCCATCTTGCTGTGATTTTCCTGGAGTTGTGAGAAAACCCTCTGACCAGAGGCAATCATCTATTTTAAGACTTTCGTCACCTAATCGGTCGCCCTATGTGGATTAGGGTTTTTTCCCGGTTCCCTTCTTGTTATAGAGCTCAGCTGTCTGAAGAACCTGTTGAGGTGTTACACGTGTTGGAGTCTTTTCGGGGATCTCGTGTCCCGTTTGTTGGAGTTGGAGACTTGGAGTGGAGCCGCAAGGGTCATCCAGTGTGCGACGTTGCTGTGGTATCAATCCGTCGCCGTCGAGCCCTCGGGCGCAGATTCGGTGTTCGACGACTCTGCCACCGCCGAACCTGTCTGCTGTGCCCTTCCCTTCGCTAAGGAAGCAGGAGGTTTTCAGATCAGATTGTAACTAAGTCTATCATATCTGGAACGAGGAACGTTTCCTTATTGTCGGTTTACTAAATAACGTAGTATATACGAGGAACGTCCTGTCGTTACCTAACGTCCGGCGACGATTCTTAATTAAGTGCGCTGGTAAGCTACGCGAGGGTTTAGTTTTAGTAAGGAGAAGTCGTGTAAACCTTGATCAAGGGCCGGATACCTAGGTGGCATCCACCCCGTTTCTTTGAGTACTTGTTATTTCATTTTTTTTGTATTCTCTTACCGTTCTTGTAATCTTGTTGTATAAATCGACTGTTAATCAACTCAAACCTGCCATTTTTACTTGAATTAAATTGTGTGTATAAACTTTAAACGTGTTTGTCTTTTAGTTCGAGTCGTTTACGAGTCGTTCTGGTCGAGCATCCTAGGCTGGGTCCACAACAACTAGAACCTTCTGGCTGGGTCGTAGCCAGTGGCGACCAGCTTTGGGGGGTCTGACCGACGAGCTCGTTGTTTATTAGCCTTACCTCCTTTTAGATTGAATATCACGTCGCACCATACATGAGAATTTAAGAACCATTGCAAAAGGTACGAAACCAAGGCTCCGAAGACATATCCGACATTTCTCATGACGAATTACATCACGTACTCCATGAAATTAACAATAACAGAGCTCCAGGAAAAGACGAATTAGTTACAGAAGCAACAAGATTGGAGGGGCCAATTCTGATCAATAAAATCTTGGAACTCTTCAATTTGAATCTGTAGAGCCAGACTATCCTAATGTTATGGAATAACCCACTCACTATATTACTACATCAAAAAGGGTATAAATCAAGTCCGGAAAACTACATACCAATTAGGTTGCTTACTGCACCTATACAAGCTATATGCCACAATTTTTACAAACTGGTTAGAATCAAGATTCGAGCTCTATCTACCAAGAGAACAGGCTGGATTTCGAGCTCGCTAGAGCAACAACGACCACCTCTAATAATATTAATAATAATAATGATAATAATAATAATAACACAAAATTTACAGCAATGAAGTATCAAACTTTAGAATACAATCAGCAAGTTCCCCGACTAACTTTATTCTCTATTTAATTAAATAAAATAGCGCTTTTCGAGAATTACGAAACATTGTTTGTTCGACAGAGTAACGCGAATTGTGCGAATTCACCATTTTAAACAGCACTTGTAGGTCGCAAAGCTCATCATTGCTAGTTGAAATGTACAACTTTAAACTGGATTAGCGAATGATTTAAACATTAGTCACATTTAATAGAAACTGGAATAAATAAAACGGCACTGTACTGAGTAAAACATATATATTAAATTTTTTTTTAAATAGGATGATATAACACTGAAAAATCTTTGATACGGAAGAATCGTAACAGTGATTGTTATCTCAAATAATTCAGAAATAATTTATAGAAATTATGAACAAATGGACATATCAACGCATGTATCAGTTTTAACGTTGTTTTTAAGAAATATTGGAAATGTGCCCTTGCTACCTCAACACAATTTTTAACAAAGTTTTTCGTTGTACTTGAAACAATACAAAATCAAAGAAAATCCATGAATTTTACCTTAAAATGGAAGAGAAGGTGCAGTAATTAGACCCTTATTGCCCTAATGTTACATTATACACCACACTTTTAATGTGGGGTGCTCGCAAATTGCGTATCCCGCGATTTGGGTGAATGCGCCATATATGTAACTCCCCGCTCTAGTCGCTTGCACAGGACTACAGATCTGAATTCTCCATTTGTTGCTTGTTCGTGCCTTTCTGGATATGCTTTCACATTTTCGCTACGCCTGCCCTTGTTCTCCATAAAATCAAGAAGTTCTGTCATAATTTCTACTGTTCTTCATGGTAGCCATGTTCTGCCACCAGTTTCACTTCACGTCACTCCTCTTCGTGTTCATCGCAATAAATTATTGCCCTGCCGGTTTTTCGTTTAAGACAAATTCATCGCCATTGCATCCCGCTTCCATAATCCTAGAAGATAATCGCAATGTAATCCGAAGCGTATCCCTCAACGATAATAATATCGAGCAAATTTATTTAATTAAACGTAATTTCACACCTCGATAGGCAAATGAGAAGGCGCCCGGTGATCCCTTTATGGAAACGAGGATTAATATTGCCGGGCCGCGAAAGGACCGGCTCCCTCCTTTTTCCGCCCGATTCCCCTTCTCCCTTTCGCAATTAAATCGACCAAGATGGCGCCCAGATCGAAACGTACACTAATTCATAAACAATCATCGGCGGCGGATCCCGCGACGAACGCCGTAATCCCCGGCCGTGAACTTTAATCTCCCGGAGGTTATGGTGGAAACCGGTCACGGATCTTCATCGTGAAAAACTTATACAGAGATTCTGAGCAGATTCAACACTGAATCATCATCATCATCGTGCGCAAGCTTATCATGTGCTTAAAAGTGCTTATAAAAGCTTATCGTAGCTTGATGCGTTGTTCTCAGTTTGCTTGCTGCTTTCTGTGTAAATGTTAAAGTCTCGGATCCATATATTATGTTTGGACCGGCATTACACACTGATGATAGACGTTTCTTTTAAACATGTCACGACCATAGATAGATGGAACCACAACACCAGGCGACCAACACGACAGCGAACCGCTCGAAGGTGCTCTCGAGTCTCGATTCGCTTAACACGGTCCTGTAAAACTCTCTCGCTCTCTCTCTCTCTCTCTCTCTCTCTCTCTCTATATATATATATATATATATATATATATATATATATATATATATATATATATATATGTTAGCAATTCGGCGTTTCGGTTCCGATTTTAAAGATGATTGGTAGGTGGTAAATAATGCGCGTGATTACTTTTCATGGGGGTTTTATTCAGAGCTTTGTATTCGAGTACGTATCGTGTCTAAAGACAAAACTCTTCTCTTCTTCTCCTCCGTTGCTCGACCCTTTCAAGTGGTTGTTTACGTTATCGTAGAGAAGACCGCGGGTTCCTACCCCGGCGAGGTTGCCAAATTGACTTCTGGTCTCTAAGCGGAGATAGTTGTTGTCAGATCTAAGATGCACGTATCTAACACGGCCTTCCTGAAATCGGGGCGTCCTCGCACCGAATCTAGAATCACAACGATTTAGAACTCGGGGGATAAATAATTATTTTTTTTTTTGTTTTTTTTTTTTTTTAACTTGTTAGATTATTATTTTTTGCATACCGTGCCTTCGGGAGTGGGGCTGCCACACCCGGATTTTTTTTTTTTTTTTGCACTTAGTATTCTTTTTTTTATCAATATTACTTTTTTTATTTCGCGTCTTCGGGAATGGGGCTGCCAGACCCGGATTTATTTTTTTTTTATTACGCCTAATATTCTCTTTTTTATTTGATCAATATTACTCTCTTTTTTTTTTTCGCGTCTTCGGGAATGGGGCTGCCAGACCCGGATTTATCTTTTTTATTACGCCTAATATTTTCTTTTTTTTTATTTGATCAATATTACTCTCTTTTTTTTTTTTCGCGTCTTCGGGAATGGGGCTGCCAGACCCGGATTTATCTTTTTTATTACGCCTAATATTTTCTTTTTTTTATTTGATCAATATTACTCTTTTTTTTTCGCGTCTTCGGGAATGGGGCTGCCAGACCCGGATTTATCTTTTTTTATTACGCCTAATGTATTCTTTTTTATTTGATCAATATTACTCTTTTTTTTTGCGTCTTCGTGAATGGTGCTGCCAGACCCGGATTTATCTTTTTTATTACGCCTAATACTCTCTTTTTTTATTTGATCAATATTACTCTTTTTTTTAATTTTTTTGCGTCTTCGGGAATGGGGCTGCCAGACCCGGATTTATCTTTTTTATTACGCCTAATATTTTCCTTTTTTTTTTTGATCAATATTACTCTCTTTTTTTTCGCGTCTTCGGGAATGGGGCTGCCAGACCCGGATTTATCTTTTTTATTACGCCTAATATTTTCTTTTTTTTTTATTTGATCAATATTACTCTTTTTTTTTTCGCGTCTTCGGGAATGGGGCTGCCAGACCCGGATTTATCTTTTTTATTACGCCTAATATTTTTTTTGTGTTTGATTAATATTACTCTTTTTGTATATCGTGCCTTCGGGAGTGGGGATGCCACACCCGGATTTATTTTTTTGATTGCACCTAATATTCTTTTTTTTTGTTTGATTAATATTATGTTTCCTGTATACTGCGCCTTCGGGAATGGTGCTGCCAGACCCGGATTTATCTTTTTTTATTGCGCTTAATATTCCCTTTTTTTTATTATTACTCTTTTTGTATATCGTGCCTTCGGGAATGGGGATGCCACACCCGGATTTATTTTTTTTATTGCACCTAATATTCTTTTTTTTTGGGTGATTGATTTTAATTTCTTTTTTTTTATTATTTGCTGGACATATTATTTTTGTTTTGTTTTATTCATTTATAATAATATAATATTTTAATATCAATAGGTAATTAATTATTTATGATATTTAGTTGTACGTTAAATTGAAGTATCTTTAATCGTAGTTTACGATATCCTAACGAAACTGATAACAGGGAATTCACTTAAGAGAATGTAAACAAAACCTTCAGCGATACCTCACTCGCAGAGAGTCTTTTAACTTGTCAACGATTTCTAAAAGGAGGTTCGCTGGAAATTCTGCTTAATTAAATTATTTTTTTTTTAATTTACTTTCATTTTTTTAGATAATTAATTATTTATGGTAATTAGTTGTGGTACTTTCAATTGAAATACCTTTATTCGTACTTTACAATGTCCTAACGAAATAGATGAGAGAGAATTCAAGAGGAGATGTAAACAAAACCTTCAGCGACACTTGACTCGGCAGGGAGTCTTTTAACTTGTCAATGACTTTTTGAAAGAAGGTTCGCTGGAAATTCCGCTTTAATTTTTTTGTCACTTACCAGATGTGATTCTTTCTTAGGGGTTTAGTATTTTGGATTTTTTTTGTCTACTTGTTTTTCAGTCCACGGGCCACCGACGAAGTTGCTCGTGGGCTGCTACTGTCGTCCTTTTACCTTTCTTCGTGAGAAGGTAACGCTCGTTTAACAACAGCTTCTTCACAGTGAAGGGTCCGTGGTACCGCTGTTTTAATTTTCCACCACCTGCTAGCTGCGAATCCTCCACTGCTACTTTATCTCCGACATGGAATAGTTCTGCCGCATATCGGGTTACATCGAACCGTTTAGCTTCTCTCTCTCTAGCATCGTTGGCGCGTTCTCGTGCCCTGGTAGCAGCTTGTTCCGGGTTGATGCCCTCATCAGTAGGAATGACATCCGATAAGAATTGTTGAGTAGCTGGTAATCTGGGATTTGTACCAAAATGCAGAATATTTGGCGCGAATCCAGTCGTTTTGTGAAGGGTAGTATTGATGGTGTTTTCGATTTCAGATACTGCCTTCACCCACTTTTTTTCTTTGTCGGCTGTCAGAGTAGCTCGAAGTAAATTAAATAATGTTCTCATCACTCGCTCAACTTGTCCGTTACCACGCGGCATTCCGGTAGCTATGTGATGAAGATGCACATTTTCGGCACTTAAAAAGTTTTGAAACATCCGAGAGGTGAAAACCGCCGCTCTGTCGGCTATTATTCGCTTTGGTCGACCTAAGGTGTTGAACGCGGAATGCAGTACTTTGATTGCATCTTCGGCAGTCTTTTTCTTCACCGGTTTTAGAAGACAATATTTCGAAAATCCGTCCACTATGACCAACACATGTGTGAATCCGCTCGATTTCACTAATGGTCCGGCGTGATCGATGTGCCATGTGTCCAAGATCTCTCTCGGTTTCTCGCCCTTCTGCCACAAGCCCGCTCTCCGACCAGTGTGAGACTTTCCGACGACACACGCTTTACAATTGCGAATATACTTCTTCAGCACTTGTCCCATTCTCGGCCAAAATAGTTCTTCGCGCATTTTAGCTATACACTTATCCCAACCGATGTGCGATGACTGATCGTGGTAAAGGTTCATAGTTTTTAATCGCGCATCGATAGGCACAAAGCATTTGTACGGTTTGTCTTTCGTCATTATTAGACCGTCACACACGCGGTAGTCCGGATATTCGCTAGGCGCTTTGGCAATCTTTCGGCAAAACTCATCGTTCGCCTGAAACTCCCGCAGGGTTACGCACGATGCGCTTTTTCTTTTTAGCACGCACACCTTTTCGACGGGGTTTCTACTTAGGTAGTCCACATGAGCCATTTTATGACCAGGCCGGTATTCTATGGAAAAGTCATAGTCTTGCAACTTAACCCACCATCGCGCGACACGCGGATGTAAATGTTTCTTTAGGGCCGTCGCACGTACCGAATTACAGTCCGTGTACACCAGAAAATGCACTCCGTACAAATACGTCCTAAAATGTTCTATCGCGTCCACTATTGCTAAGGTCTCCAGATCATATGAATGATATCTGGATTCATAGTCTGTAGTTCGCCTACTATAGTAAGCGATGGGGCGGGCGACACCGTTTTCTTTTTGGAGTAAAACGGCGCCTATTCCGATTGAGCTCGCATCTGTGTGTAGCTCGCATTCCAGTGCGGGATCAAAAATTCGAAGCACTGGTTTGTTCGTGAGTTTATTTATGATCACTTGTCGCGCACGTTCACATTCTTCCGACCACGTAAATATTTGTTCCTTTCGCAATAACTTTGTTATGGGTGCCGTAATCATGGAAAATCCTTCGATAAACCGACGAAAATATCCTGCAAGACCCATAAATTGCCGGACACTTCTAACGTCTATAGGGACAGGCGACTCCGTAAGGGCAATGATTTTTCTAGTGCTCGGACGCACAGTTCCTTTACTTATAACTACCCCTAAATATTCAGTTTCTGTAGCAAAAAAATTACACTTTTCATAGTTCAACCTAAAGCCAGCTATAGCGAGGGCTTCTAGAACATTTTCCAAGTATTGGTACCCGTCCTCCACGGTTTTTGAGGAGATCAGCACGTCGTCCATGTACACTTGTGCTTGGGTGCCTTTTAATCCACCAAGAGCTTTGTCAATCGCGCGTTGATAGACAGCAGGTGAGTTAACGAACCCAAATGGCATCCTGTTGTACTCGTACAGACCATCTGGAGTAATGAAGGCTGTGAAGTGCTTCGAATCCTCTTCTATTTCCACCTGATGAAATCCTGCTTTCATATCGAGAGTTGTGAAGTACCTGGCATGGCATAGTGAGTCGATTTGGTCGAGTATCAGCGGCAACGGGTAGCGTTCCTTCACGGCTTTTTTATTCAGTTCTCGATAATCGACACACATTCTCAGTTCCCCGTTCTTCTTCCGCACTAACACTATAGGGCTAGCGTAAGAAGAACGACTTTCGCGAATTATCCCGTCCCGTAACAGTTCTTGCACAATCCTCTGAACTTGTACCCTCTCACTATAGGATAGGCGTCGCGCCCGATACGCCACCGGTATATCGTCTTTTAATTGTATCGTTAATTTATCGGTCTTTACGGCACCAGGAGTTTGCCGGAGGTAGTGACGAAGGAGTTCCTTTACTCGGTTTTCGAATGGTTCGGCCACTCCTGTCAATTTTATATTGTCTATGCCCCCCGCCATTAAACACATCATCACCTTCGGGGTGTTACGAAGATCGTGGTGCAATTCCAGGCCATTGACACCTTTCTTAACCCGTAAGTAGGGCCGTCCTATAACGTCCCATCCGATAATGGCATCCCACTCGCCGGGGATACTGTCATCTGATACCACCGTAAACAAAATCTCAATGGTTGCGGTCGGTAGGGCGGCTACGACCTCACAAGTACCGATACTATAAACTGTCTTATCTCCGAAACCCGATATAGGGACCGTTGCCCTTTTTATCACTACACTTAATTTTGAAGCAGCTGACTCACTCAGAATTGACAAATCCGCACCACTGTCTACAAGGTATTTAAAGTTCATTGCCTTTTCCGAGTGTATCAACGTTGCAACTGGCGTAGTGGATAAAGTTCGTCTGGGTCAAATTAACGTTACGTGGTTAGGTTTTCCATGTTTGGACCAGCACTTTGTCTCGGTGTGTCCAATCTTCTTGCAATAGCTGCAAGTCGGCGGATCGCCTTTATTAACCTTAGTAACTCGGTCATCCACTTTATTCACTTTAGTGAATCTGTTCCACGTCATCGCCCCTGTTGTTCCAGCGAGTTCGCGTTGTCTGTTACGGCGGCTCACTGGTGCATAGAACTTATTGCCTCGTATCTTATCAGGGATAGGCTTATTTTCTCGTTGACGGAATCCTGTTTGACGGTTTTTGGTTGGTTCACGCCAATTGTACGAATAATGTTGTTGGCGCGAACGAGCGTCAAACTCGGCAAGTATTTTAAGTAATTCCTGCTCAGACTTCGGGCGGTGGATGCGTAGCGCCGCTTGCGATTCGTCATTCCTCAGACCATACTCTACCATGCTCAATATTGTCGGCCAAGGTAGATCGTCGTGGAATCGTCGTATGGCGCGAAGTTTGCTTATCCCATACTCGCTAAGCGTAGCAAAGTCGTTACTGACCAAGGTTGCCGCCTGGAACGCTCGACTTCCTGGTGTTTCGCGATCAGGGAAAGCAATGGTTAAATCTTCGCAAAACACTTCCCAGGTTCTGCGCAAGGGTCTCCACTCGAGGTAAAAATCGCGTCCTCTTCCTCTTAACGCTTCGCCAGCCTTCGCTATCATGAGCACATCTGCCACATGTAACTCCTGCTTCATCTGAGTGGCAACGTTGAGCCATTCCTCGATTGCGTGATCACTCGTGTCCGGGTTGTACTGCGCCAGATGAAATGACGTCACTGATGATGGCACTGATGAATGCGCAGTAACTTCGTCAGGTGATCTGGGTGTTGGCTCGGCCGCCATGATTGAATTCCTTGACAGCAGTGCTAATTGCTCTTGCTGGGCAGCAATTAACGATACTAGAGTGTCTTGCCAACTTACGCTTGGTTGAGTTGGTGTTTCACTCTGCACCGTACTGACTTCTGGTGGGTCTGCTCGGTCCATTGTTGGAAGTACAGGAACCACTTCAGTTACTTTTATTGGTTATGTATCTTTGCAATTGTTTTTGTGTTTTCACTGGCACTAGGAACTATCCCACTTCTGATGTTAGCAATTCGGCGTTTCGGTTCCGATTTTAAAGATGATTGGTAGGTGGTAAATAATGCGCGTGATTACTTTTCATGGGGGTTTTATTCAGAGCTTTGTATTCGAGTACGTATCGTGTCTAAAGACAAAACTCTTCTCTTCTTCTCCTCCGTTGCTCGACCCTTTCAAGTGGTTGTTTACGTTATCGTAGAGAAGACCGCGGGTTCCTACCCCGGCGAGGTTGCCAAATTGACTTCTGGTCTCTAAGCGGAGATAGTTGTTGTCAGATCTAACATGCACGTATCTAACATATATATATATATATACAGGGTGTTAGGGATTTGACTGCCTTTATTTTAACAGGCGATGGTATTCACCAAAATAAACAAAAAACCTTATATAACAGGGGTCCTAAAACCAACCGTTTTCGAGAAAAAAATTAGCAAACTTCTAATTTTAAGGTGTAAAAATTCAATTTTATTAAAGAATCTAAAATAATTTTGTACATGAAATGACCATAAGATGTATTTTTTTAATGTATTTATTTTTAATTTTTAACAAAACAATTTTTTCTTTAAAGAAAAAAAATATTTCCAATCAATACAACTCGATAAAGTGGCTATGACGTGGTATGGCAACAACGCGAATTTATCGCACGCGTCGCGAAACATTGACCCCGAACTGCTGTTTACATGTATACGTATCTTTTCTTCTCGGTGTTGCCAAGTTGTGGTGAAATGCCTTGATAAAATAATTCGACTTTTCTCGAAAACGGTTAGTTTTAGGACCCCCGTTATATAAGGTTTTTTTGTTTGTTTTGATGAATACTATCACCTATTAAAATAAAGGCAGTCAAACCCCAAACACCCTGTATATATATATATATATATATATATATATATATATATATATCTTTTTTTTCCGTCTGAACCAAACGGGAAACGAAACTAACGTTTTGAGTCGCGTTTGAGTCAGAATTTCCCATTTGAAAATATGAGGAGTTTTAGGGGAAAATTCGTAAAAAAATCGTTGGTCGTTGGATTTAACTGAAACTCACAAGGTATGTTCAGTACATTATCTTTACTGACTACGTTGAGTTTCGCTTCAGTACGTTCGTAATTATGAGTTTTAGACGAAAGAGAGTAAAGGTGCTTTCAAGAAATTCAAGTAAGATGGATTCAAAAATTCCTAAAAAAATCGCAGGAATTTCAATTCAACTCATTTTCACTATACATGTTTAGTATTCTGTCCTTGGTAAATAGTGAGAGTTCCACTCAAATAATTTCAAAATTATGACTTTTATTGGAAAAAGGATTATGCTGGGCTCATGGAATTTAAGTAAGATGGATTAAAACAATCTAAGTGACTTCAATTTAACTGAAACTCACTAAATATATTCGGTATACTGTTATCAATAGATGTTCGGAATTTCACTTGAATGCAATCGAAATTCTGAGTTTAACTCAAAATTGAGGGGAGGTGCGTTCTTGAGATTCTGGTAAGGTGGACTCAGAAATTCCTCAAAAAATCAGAGGGGCTTCAATTACACTCAAACTCACTAGATGTGCTCAGTATACTATTATTAGTAAATATTTAGAGTTTCACTTGAATGCAATCAAAAGTCTGAGTTTTACTCGAAATTAAGGAAAGGTGTGTTAAAAAAATTGTATTAAATTGGATTTAAAAATTCGTAAGAAAATCAGAGGTGCTTCAGTTCAACTGAAACTCACTAGATGTATTCAGTATTTTTTGTCAGTGAATGCTGAGAGTTTCACTTGAATTCTGTCAAAATTATGATTTTTATTTGGAGAAGGGTTAAGGTGGGCTCAAGGAATTTTAGTGACATGAATTCAAAAATTTATAAAAAATCAAAATAACTTCAATTTAACTGAAACTCACCAAGTATGTTCAGTACGCTATTGTAGTGTGTATATTTGGATTACAACATTTGTCATTTTGCGCCTTAATACTTGCAAGCTCTTATTATTTTCATTCATTGAATTATATTATGTTTTCCTACGTCTTTTTTATTTCTTTTGAAATTTCTCTGGTTAATCTTCTTCGCTGTTTCTTTTCCTTTTCTCGCTCAGTTCCTTTCTCTCGTTCATCATTTCTTATGATTTTGCGCTCAAAACTTAAACTTGCCCTTAAATCTAACAATAGTAAATATTGTTTCGAAGTAGCGAAATGAATTACGATACAAATGTGCTAGCAGTATGGCTGGCAGCTCGTTGTGGTAAGTTTTAATAAAAACAAAACGTTAAAGAGTGTATTGTCCCCTCTGTGTAAGTAACAACTCGAAAAGTTCGTCGTTAATTTCCTCCTCCAGCCTCTCCACGTCGGAAGATAATAATTCTGGAAGAAGCCAGGCGATGAAATATAGAAGTTATATTTTAAGGGCGAGCAACTTTGCCTCTAGCGAGAATATTTAAACGATCCCCGTTCCCGGGGAGAAGACAGAAAGTCCCCTTAATAGGAATTTCATTATTCACGACCGGAAACAACGGCGAATTATGATTTTTTTACGTTTGATCGCGATCTCCCCTCCCTTCCCCTCGTCCCGGTCCCGGGACGGATCATTTGCCAGGGGGGGATTTGCGATGATAAATCGTCTCTCTCCCCCCCTCGTCTTCTGCAGGAAAATTAAAGAAAGAAAAACAATCGTCCAATGAATTAAATTTCAATTCGGAACGTTCCCCGGGGAGAGATCCTGCGGGCCACCGCATAATTAACCGCGGGGGTCGCTCAACCCCTACACACAATCGGATTAACCCCCTCAATTAAAAGTACGGTTTTGATACGACGTTTGCGGTTTTTCACTAGGTAGGTAATTAGCGGCGTAGGATCGACCTTCGGGGTTCGCCTTGACCCAGGATCTAATTTCGAATCAATTTGAGTCGTCGTATCACTAATCGCACAATTACAACTCTCGGGAGAATAATTTTGATCTAGCACACCCTCGGGAACGAGGGTACGGTAATAATGATTACAATTTGTAAATGCCATCTGGTTGCCAGTTATTCAAAATGTGTACACCTGAGGGTAGTATGGAACACTAATATCGATCAAAAATAAATTGAGGAACAGTGAACAGGGGCTTAAATTTTTATCTACATATACGAAGTTATTATTATTATTATGACTATTATTTATTATGCCTTTTTACATAGCACCACAGATTCATATACAAAATTCTCTTATAAGAAATGCAAAAACAATAGTATATTTTTATACTAGTTTAATAAGATGGAGTATTGTCATACGAGAGTTTTAAAGCACGACGAGCGAAGCGAGGAGTGCTTTAATAGAACAAGTGTGACAATACGTCTTATTAAACGGGTGTAATATACTATTTTATCTCTTTGCTTTAATGATTCATTAAATTTTGGTTGTTAAAATTTTAGTATTACACTAGGGAATTTTGCGTGGGTTGGTTACACTGACGTCACTGAGATTGACGGTTCGTATTTAAATTTGAAAATCTAGTAGCCCTAGGACAAATTCAATAACTACTTACTTACGTAAGCAAAATGGAAGGGAAGAATGTAGATTCATAAAATTTTAAAGGTTATGTTTATTGAAATACTAATAATTTAACCTTGACGTCTACGCACGTCTACGTGACAGGCTGATGTACCAATTTAACAAAACTAAAAGTTACCAAAAGTAGTGTAATAATATTCATATTATTACACTACTTTCGATGTAATAATGAGATCATTAGTAACGCAAAGTAGATAAAAATATATTGAATATATTATGTATAGGGGTTATACATAATCCGTGCTTAGGATGGCGCTTAAAACTACTACTTTAATTACTAAAACTAATTATTACATTTCCATTTGTACACCTGTTTGGTAGTAATTACACTTTATACAAATTGCTATATTACTTGTTTTATGTACTCTATATAATATTGACCAGATTTATTATTCATATTTAAAGTATTTATATTTAAAGAAACAAACAACCTACTTTAGCCAAAATGTAAAAAAGTCACTGTCAAGTCATTCTAACATTTATAGGGTACTGAGACGCGAGCAGCTTCGATTTGATCACAAAGGTTAATAATTATAATATTATCTCATAAAAAACGATTGCTTCCACTTGTTGGATAAAACATTGTATGCCACTCGCTTGTTATGTTTCCTAAGTCACATGAGAATTTATACCAGTCGGCCTGCTTCTCGCTTGACCTGTTTTCAACATAACGCACTAGTACCATAAATAACTATTAAGTTATCTTTCCGGCTTTATTATTTGATTTAATTTCGTCTGAGTGTTAAAAGTTTGGATTAAAGTTTTGGCTTGCTTTTAATAATTTTTGTGTCGTTTTCCAGTAATTTTAGATGAGGTGGCAGTGAGTTGAATAATTTTACAGAAATAAACATATAGTTTAGTGGAGGAATATATATACTTGGGACACGCAATGAGAATAGGAAAAGAAAATCAAACAGCAGAGATTAAGAGAAGGATAAGACTAACTTGGATAGCCTTCGGAAAGCTGAAATTTATATTTAGAAACAGTGAGATTCCTATAAACCTAAAAAGAAGAGTTTTCGACACGTGCATATTGCCAGTGGCTACTTATGGCCTGGAAACAATGGCGATGACAAAAAAGACCGCTAATCAATTGAGGGTAATGCAACGAGCCATGGAAAGAACAATGCTTAACATCAGTCTTGGGGATAAAATTAGAAACGAAGAAACCCGACGAAGAACTAAGGTCGTAGATATTATAGCCCGTATTGCAGACCTGAGGTGGCAGTGGGTGGGCCATGTCGCACGACAAGATCAGTCGAGATGGACATACAAGCTCGTACACTGGAGACCAAGACTGACAAAGCGCAGCATAGGAAGACCACAGAGAAGATGGCTCGATGACATCAAGCAATATGCGGGAAGGAGGTGGTTCCAGATAGCACAGGACAGATCAACATAGAGAAGCATGAGGGAGGCCTATGTCCAGCAGTGGACAACAGAGGGCTGACTAAGAAGAAGAAGAAGATTTTATATAGCAACTTTATTAGTTTGTAGACGTGGGTTTCTCTGGCAGCTCCCCATGCGATAATACCATAAGTCGGTGTACTTTAGAATAAGCCATAATATACAGATTTTATTTGGAATTTAGTTAAAATATAAATACATAAGACAGATACTTTAATTTCTTTAAAAGATGTGACGTATGTGTCTCCCGGGTTAATCTTGAATCATAGAAAATACCTAGACACTTAGTACTGTAACGTTTATTCTTAATTTATTTACACTATCCTAATTATACACTACACACTACTCAATTTCTCTTAGACTATTACTGAACTAATTTATATAACACACTTAACTATTTCCTGACTAATTAATTTATATCACTCTTAAATGTGATTTATTTCACTGGTCAGTTTTTTTTTTTCGCCTTATTTATTCGCTCGCGGCTTCACGTCTAGTCTAATCTCCTTCGTCCGCAGCGTTCACTTTTATAGCCCTCATTATGTTTATGTAGCAACGTCCAGAAGGTCATAAATCATTCTTCCTTTACTAAGATGTTGCCGGGACGCTCGGGGCGGTTTTTATTGCTCGCCGCTGTGCTTATTAAGCGTAGCGGCGTTCTTTTGAGGTCAGCCGCCGTCCGACAAGAGTAAACACGTTTCGCGCTGCTGTTTACATTTCGCGTTACAGTACCATCCACTCCTTGTATTTGATTGGAATTTATTTTAATAGTTAAGTCTTCTGGAATACGTTGAGTTTGATTTTGAGAAAGCTATAAATTTAGTCTTTTTACTGAACCAAAAGTAAAGCATATACAATTTTAAATTCAATACATTTATAGTATTTTCCACTGTGTCACTGGAGCTAAGAGTACCTGTATCATCAGCGAAGGAAAAGGTATTTTCATCTAGATTTAACAGTTCAGTGATTTGTATGATGAAAAATAACTTTCTAAAAAGTAGCGTTAATACACCTTTTGTCTATTTTAACTGGAATCAGTTATCCGATGGGCAGCATAACGGCCCTATACAAGAAATACTAGAAATAGCTGCTAAATTTAGTAAATACTAGATTTTGGTAATTTTGGTAAATTTGGTAAATACTAGAAATTAAATGTAAAGTATCGACAAATACCATTACCATTCGAAACTTGGAGCGCCATATTGTGTCATCGACGGTAAAAAACTCTTAAAATTCCTCGCAATAATCTTAATTACTAAATTAATAATACATAATTAATTTGAGTTTGAATTTTTATCTACCTAGTCCATTTTTATACATTTTTTTATAAAAATTTTGTAATTTATAAAATTATAAATTATTAAATTATAAATTTTAACAAATAAATTTTTATCTAAATAGTTTTTATTTATCTAAAATTTTTATTCAACTTTTATCGATTTATTTTTTATTTACAAATAATATAATATAGGGTTAGCATACTATTAATCTCACAATTGTTACAAATTATTATGTATTAATAATAATTTTTAAACATAACTTAATTAAAATATTTAATTTTGAAAAAATGAGTCAGAAATTTAATTCGAATCACCATCTCCACAAGCCGTAAATATTAATAAAAATAAAGACGTAGATACCAAGGAATATAAATATTTGTACGATCAATTGGTACTAATTATTAAGTATTGATATTATAAAAAACAATATTGCCACGTCGTAGTGTTGAGTTAATCTAAAATATTTGAGAATTAATTATCATCGCAGTCTAGGCGGTCAGTTAAATTACCATAATATCACAAACAATCACTAAAATGTCTATTTGTACTTAACACTTCAATAATTAATTCATTAATACAAATAACTTCGTTAATAACATTTTTAGAATTAAAATATTTAATTTTGTAAAAATGAGTCAGAAATTTAATTCTAACCACCATCTCCGCAGGCCGTAAATATTAATAAAAATAAAGACGCAGATACCAAGGAATATACATATTTGTACGATCAATTAATACTGATTTTTAAACATATTAATACTATAAAAAACAATATTGCCACGTCGTAGTGTCGAATTAGTCTGAAATATTTCCGAATTAATAATCATCGCAGTCTAGGCGGTCAGTTAATTACCATAATATCACATACAATCATTAAAATGTCTAATTGTACTTAACACTTCAATAATTAATTCGTTATTACAAATAACTTCGTTAATAACATTTTTAGAATTAAAATATTTAATTTTGGATAAATGAGTCCGAAATATAATTCGAACCACCATCTCCGCAGGCCGTAAATATTAGTAAAAATAAAGACGTGGATACCAAGGAATATACATATTTGTACGATCAATTAATACTAATTTTTAAATATATTAATACTATAAAAAACAATATTGCCACGTCGTAGTGTCGAATTAGTCTGAAATATTTCCGAATTAATAATCATCGCAGTCTAGGCGGTCAGTTAAATTACCATAATATCACAAACGATCACTAAAATGTCTAATTGTACTTAACACTTTAATAATTAATTCATTAATACAAATAACTTCGTTAATAACATTTTTAGAATTAAAATATTTAATTTTTGGAAAATGAGTCAGAAATTTAATTCGAACCACCATCTCCGCAGGCCGTAAATATTAGTAAAAATAAAGACGTGGATACCAAGGAATTCAAATATTTGTACGATCAATTGTACGGGTACAAGCAGATCCCATTTTTTTTTATTTTTCGGAAACTCGATTCGAACCACCGTCTCCATAGAGCGTAAATAGTGAATGCACGGAATCGCATTAGACCGGCCCTATAAATATTTACACATCGATCCGGACGAACGATTGGCCGTAGCAATAAAAGCGAATTCCTTCTTTTTTTCCCGAAATTCCACGCGATATTACCAGGAAGTGGGATACGACTATGCATGTATGTTTGTATATATTTGCACAACATGCGTGTCACATAACGAGGTTTGCTCCCGGAAAATAACGTGAGCAAACAGAGAAGCGTCGAGGACGCTCCGTACTAATGGCATCTGCTCGGAAGGGCCCTTCAAATTCGCATTGTGATGCGACGTGTTTGTTCGAAGTGACGAGGAGGGAGTTTTGATGACATTAGACAATCACGACGATCACTGAGGGAACTCCGGAAAAAGGAAGGAGTGCGGGGAAAATATTCAACAATCAACCTCGGCGATACCGTGAATTTGGTTATTTAGCGAGGGCGGTCTCGATATTTAAATGAAGTAATTTCCTCTTTCACCCTCCGAAAGTCGCTTTCCACATATACAATTCAATAGTAGGGGATATCGGAATAATTGGTAATAGGTTAGTTAAAGAACCCGTGAAAACCATTATACCAACTACCTCAGATCCAGGCACACTGCCAAAAAAATTATTTCTTTTATCATGTAATGTTCCCATTGTAATGCGAAAAGTAAACAGCGCGAGACGTGTTTACTCATATCAGACCTGAGCGGCTACTTCAAAAGGAATTGCCGCGACGCTTAATTGAATTCTATAAAAAAAGACAGCTCCATGAATACTCCGGGATTATTATTTAAGGAAAGTGATTTATGACACTCTGGAGCTTTCTACATAATAAAAGATATTTCGAGTAATTACACGAATACGCGAGAAGGTTCCCGACTACAATTGAGATGTATATATAAGCGAGCTTGTGGTCGAATTATGATTATGAGTAGGTGGAAGCCGCGAGAGTAAATAGCGAAATAGCGAGAGCGTTTGAAGTGAAATAAATTAACATTAAGAGTGTGATATAAATTAATTAGTTAAGTAAGTTTAGTAATAGTGTAAATAAATTAAGTAGTGTCTAGTATTAGTATTAGTGTACATAAATTACAAAATAAACGTTACACCATGTTATTTTAATGCCGCGCATTGCCCAGCATCGTCGCCGAATTCCGATAAATTCATCGTCTTCCAATAAACATCCCTTCACTGCCAAAATTACCACCAAACCCCTTTTAACGGATTTATTACTCGGGCATTTTTTCCCTACTCAAATACTCGTAAAAGGAACGAGACAGAAACCCCGCGACGGCAGGAAATTCCCTATTATTTTCCGAAAGGCGGCTTTATAATTTTCCTTTCTCTTGCGCAAACAGAAAAACCGCCGATCCCGAAAGAAAATGGAAAAAAAATGGAAAAGAGGAGAGGGGCGGAAGTGAAGAAAATCGCTCGGCGAATCGTAAGTTTGATTCCTCTTTCTTCTGCGGGTTCATTCAGGGCGATTAAGGGCCTTAAAGGCTCGAAAGGGTTTTGAAGTGTCGAGAAGCTCGGCGTAGCGGTGGGAGGGTTTATAATTTTTCTTGTAATCATCGAGGAAGGAAACGTCACGGGAAATTTTTAAATTCAAGTTTTGAGGACCTTAACGAAAATTTCTCGAAGTCCCGGAAAATGCGACTTTTCCGCTTTCCCAACTTTAAATTGAAATAACTACAAACTTCCTCTACTGTAAAGTGTGGTGCTATCAAAACGAAAATTTGTCGATTGCAGGCTACGACTTACCGAGAACTTTCTATATATACGGTCAACTACAACTTAATTGACCATATTTTATTAAACTAACAAGAAAACAGCTCAATTACTTCTTGCGCAACCGCAAAATATGTCACTTCGTATAACTATTTTCAAATTATAATTTTTGAGAATGATTTCATAAATACAATTTGATCATTAAATCATTGAAATGATCAATTTGATCTTATCAAGATCTTTGATCAAAACTCAATTTGATCATCGAATTTTCCTGAGACTATTATTGATGAAATCTAAAAACTCACAATAAACCGTCATTGACCCGTCACGATTAAGTTTTGAGGTTAACCACATTAAATTAATATCAGAGGCAATTTCAGTAAATTAATTAACGCCTACTTCCGACGGCTTTCAGCGGAGAAAATGAAAGTTCTCTCGAAACTCTGAGCTTAGACTCCGGTGACTGTTTTCTCTCTACGGCTAATAGCTGGATTAATACGGCTTAGATCCGACTACATATAGTTCACTTAGAATAATCCAGAGACTTTAAGTTATATACCTGTACATGGTATAGTTTCGTAATTATGAAAATACTAAGAATGCAAGCTCCTTCCGGAGCGTACAATTTCTTAAACGAAGAGACTGCGATTGGTCAAATTATTAAAGAAAGACCTGTTTAAGTATTAACTCCTAAGATATATAGGGAGTTAAGAAGAAAAATTGAGAGTTGAAAAATTGAGTTGAGAAATTGAAAAATTCAGTTAAAAGGAAGGCTCGCGATAAATGAATTTTATGACGCACCGGCTTATCGCAAGAAGTTAAGGGTCTATTGTGTCTTAATGCTTTTTTTGTAGGTATTTTGCCGCCGAATTTCGGGCAGCTCTCCGAGAAAAAGGTAAATGAGGTACTGCCCATTATTGGGTCGCGTCCTGACTGCCAAAATGATGGTGCTAATAGCCTGGTAATAAATCTAAAGATTAAGTACCTCGAGGAAGAGGAGAAGGTCATAAAATTCACTTATCGCGAGCCTTCCTATACTACTATTCAAGGTTTATTAGTGAAGATTATTAGAGGAAATCTTTGGTTAAGAAATTAGGATTCATCTAGATTTTTTGGGTAATATTTTAGTTAGAGGAAATCTTTAGTTTAGAAATTGTAATTTATTTAAAAAATTTTGTTATTAGCTCCAAAATTTCAGTAGATGTCGAACTACTCTTTGAAGTATTTAAAAAAAATGTTTGAAATAATATACTCGAAATTTTGTTTTTGAGCTACTTTGAAGTTAAAGACAGGAAACATAATATTTTTAGTGTTTTTCTACTGCGAAATGACTATTCAGAAACATATTCTAAAGAAGCTAAATGTAGCAGAAAAGAGTTAAAAATATTTATACATTCCGTACATAACCTCAAAATTAGCCCAAAACGCCATTTTCAGATTGTTCTACATCAAATATTTCAAAATTCTAGTATTGAGCCAATTCCTAGTTCGAATTCGGATTCTACGTAAAAATTTACTACGAAAATGACTCCCACCTCGCTTACCTGTGTTTACCAATACATTCTAACACCAAAAAGTAATTACAAAAATAATAATTTTTGGAAAAAAATAGCCATGGTCCATTGGATTATCTTCTTATTTCATTGAAAATAATTGGCAAAATCGACCGGAGAATAATGTATCGGTCTAAAATTCCGTTACAACGGGAGCTCCGAAATGCACGTTAATGACAAACTAAGTTTCGGTCTGTTTGCTTGCGCGAGAATCGAACGCGCCTCATCGACTTTTGCGTTCCTTGTTGTCGAGAGTTTTCGTATTGAAAGTTGGCGACCAGTTGGTGTGACGGCCTTGCAGCGTGTGACGTGGGTCCGGCGGTCGGCCGCTTCCGCTCGGGAAAAGCTTTTTTTCTCTTTTCGTCTAGCGTTTGACTTGTGTTAAGTGGAGAATCACGCGTTTCTTTTCATCTTCGTAATTGTTGTCTGGCTAAACCTTTTAAGGGGAATTGTACGAAGTGAGAAGTCGGAGTTGCAGTCTCGTCCTCGTGTGGTGGAGTTTTGGAGTTGCTTAGGAGGTGGGACGTCACCTTTTGAGGGATTTGTCCGCGTGTGATTCTGCCGCCATTTTGCTGCGTTCTTCTTGGAGTTGTGAGAGAAAACCCTCTGACCAGAGGTAATTATCTCTTTTAAGACTTTCCGTCACCTAATCGGTCGCCCTATTTGGATTAGGGTTTTTTTTCCGTCTACCTTCTAGTTATAGAGCTCAGCTGTCTGAGAGAACCTGTTGAGCTGTTACACGTGGTGGAGTCCTTTCGGGGATCCCGTGTCCCGTTTCGTTGGAGCCTGGAATGGAGTTGCACGGATTGTCCGTCGTTATCGAGCAGTCCCGGTGTTCGACGACTCTGCCGCCACCGAACCTGTCCACTGTGTCCTCCCCTCGCTAAGGAAGCAGGAGATTTTCAGATAAGCTTAGAACTAGTTTAACATATCTGGAACGAGGAACGTTCCCTTATTATCGGTTTACTAAATAACATATATACGAGGAGCGTTCCCTTAATTTTGGTTTACTAAATAACATAGTATACGCAAGGAACGTCCTGTCGTTACCGAACGTCCGGCGAATATCCTTAGTTAAGTGCGCTTACGCGAGGGTTTAATTGTAGATATCTAGTGCGGATCCGCCCCGTTTTCTTGAGTATTTGTTATTTCATTTTTTTTTATTATTCTGTTCCGCTCTTGTAAGCTTGTTGCTTAAAAGACTTTGTTTTAAATCGACTGTTTCATCAACTCAAACCTGCCATTTGAATGTTCATTAAATTGTGTGCATAAACGTTAAACATTGTTTTTTTTTGTCGAGTCGTTCACTAGCCGTTCTGGTAGAGCATCCAAAGCTTTTTTGGAAACCCCTTTTGCGACGTTTGCGTCCGACCAGCTTTGGGGGCTCTGACCGACGAGCTCGTTGTTATTAGTACCACCTCCTCCTTTAGTTTGAATAATAGTATAAGTAATAAGTAGTTTTAAGTAGTAGTAAGTAATTTATTATACACATTCGATAGTAATAAATATCTAAAGTTTTAGAAAAAGAGAAATTTTAGAAAAAATTTCAAAATTCGAAAAACGACAAACTACCCCCGGCCTATTTATTTTGCATAGAAATCTCTTTGGGAGGCCCTGATATGGTACACAACCTAATTATAAAGGGTGAATCATATGTCTCTATATAGAAAGCCGTGTGCCAACATATGAGGTAATTCCTTTGGTCCAACCAGGGACGTACTGGCTACAAATAGTCTGACCAATACTCAGGAATGTAGTGAGAGGGATTTTAAGTTTGAAAAGAGAAATACGTTGTACACAAATAAAATACAGCATTTTTTATACTCGACAAATTTAAAGAAAACTTTATGATTCTTATAAATAGTGTTGCACCTATAGTTATAAAGAAATGTTTTAGTTCGACCCGTTATACCTACTACGTAAGTCTTGAGAGCTTGGCGGTAATATTAATATTACTTCGCTTACTGTATAATTTTAACTCATAAGCTACTTCACATATTCCCTCTTGTAATTGTTTATCTGGATGGTGTAAACCAATTTCCACATTATTAGTTCTAAGCTACGACGATTTTTGTGTTATTGGTGTGGGCGCCGCCATAACGAAATTGGTCCAAGGAATTCCCTCACATCATGGCACAGACGAAAACCTGATTTTTAATTTCTGAGATAAACGTACCACATACATATACATTTTTTCAAAAATCTGGTTTTTGGACTCGAGGAACATTAACACACGTTTAGAAATGGTAATGACTCATTTTTCGAATAATAGATCCAATTACAAAATTTCTCATATAAGTATAAGAATATATGAGAAAGTAAAGGAAAACCTAGCAAACTAGATTTAAAGGTCACGTTGACGTTTTAGGTTGCCAAATTCAACAACTAGCAACTATTTATTAACTTTGCTAAATCCCAAAAATCAGAATTATAAATCGCAACTATTTTCGGTTATTCTTCTACGAGTCTCGACCGATCGATCTTAACCGGAAGAACAAATCCTTGCGAGATAACAAACCGTCACATCCTCCCTTTAAAAGCGCGAAGTCCCTAATGGCTTCCTTTACACTCCGAAATTATTAATCTCGGCTCTCCGGGGCCCCGTCTCGAAAACGCGATATTAAACGGTTATTACAGCGGATACCTACCACAAAGAATCTATTACGGCGAGGATCTCAGTCTCTATCTTTTTCTTCTTCTTCCTTTTTGCTACACACACACACGCACACACACACAATGAAAGTAACAAAGCTCCCTTTTCATTAGTCGTTATTACTGTTGGAATTGAGCTCCTGACCCGGTAGCTCGATCCTTCCCGATTATGGGGGACTTTTCGGCGGTTTCTTTTTCACCGCTCTAAAGGGTTGTCAACGGGAAAAGAGTTTCCGGGAGTTCGTCCTCTTCACTTCACTCAGACGAGAATTATTTGAGTGAAACCAAACAGACGAAGGCTCGATATCGTCTACGTTCCGTGTATATATGTTCCGTGTAATAGGACATGAGGAGCTTCTCTAAGACGATTTAGATGCAGTTTGTACTAGCTGGTACCCGTCGCGGCTTCGCCAGCGAAAATTTATATTCTGAAGGTCTCTCTAGAAGATTTTGCACAATCTCAATTAATTGTTACCCTGTAAATTTCTGGCACTTATGGACCAATTTGAAATTAATTTAGTCCTATTTTCATAACTAAAATAGTAACGAGATTAAAAATTGGTATTCCAATGTCATAACTACTAGTATTAATATTGTAACGCGAAATGTAAACAACCAGTACTCCATTTCGGACGAGGCGGTCCACCTCAAAAGGAGGCCTCTCCGCTAATTGGGCCATAAAACAGTTCCAAAATAATCGCGAATATTCATTTAAAGAAAGAATGATTTATTACTTTCGGGTCGTTTCTAGAACAAACAAATTAGGGAAAAGAAGAATCGAGCACTATCAAGAAGGTTCCGGAATACATTTTGGAAGGCTATAAAATCGAACGCTGCGGACGAAGAGGAGATTAGACGAGAAGCCGCCGCGTGGGTGAAAACAGTACGATAAACGAACAAGTGAAATTGTATAAATAAATTAGCAGTTAAGAGTGTGATATAATTTAATTATTTAGGAAATAGTCTAGATAAATTAAGTAGTGTTAAGACAGTGTGTAAATAAATTAAAATAAACGTTTTCACAAAAATTTCCAAATTCTGAAAAATCGACTCTTTAAGATTGTAGTCATGATAAATCATTGATTACACACTTACTGATTGTCAGTAAGGACAAGATTGAAGACGAAAGACTCTGCGTTAATGAAACACCTTTAGAAATAATACCCATATACAGCTACTTAGGGTTCGAGCTAAATGAAGAATAGGATCAAAGTCTTGGAATCAAAACGACGCATTGAGATGGCCGGAATTGCTTTTAATGAGATGGAAACAATACTATGCTACAGAAAATTGGGAACAGAAATTAGAACTAGAGTACCTACTGAGACGCTATGTATTCTTTGTTCTGTTATATGGAGTTGAAGTGTAGACAATTACAGACACAACAGAAAAAAGACTTAATATCTTTGAGATGTGGTGTTATCGAAAAATGTGGAAAGTGTCGTGGACACAACATATATAACGAACACGAAACTATTAAGGAAGGTGCAAAAAGAAAAGGAAATAATTCACACTATAAAGAGAAGAGAAATGAACTACTTTGGTCATGCACTGACAAAAATCTGAAAAAGAGTTATGCAAACCAAATTAACGTGGGAATGCAGAATCCGTTATGCTGATAACACAGTAATTATTACCGACAAAATTAAAGATCTACCGTCACTATAATAAATTTAAAGATAGATATGAATAAATATAATAAATAATATAATAAAGATAGAATAAATTTAAGGGGGTAAAAGTATGGCTTCAAGATCAATATAAAGAAAACAAAACACATGATCACTAGTAGAAAACCATCAAGGGACACCACACGGTAATATACGTAGATGATGAACGTATAGAACGCGTGAAAACCTTGAAATACCATACCTTTCTTAAAGCAATGCAATACAAGTGGACAAATATGCGAAAAAAGCTTGACGTAATGTAAATTTATTAATATTAAGGAAAAATAAATGAAAAAGAAAATAGTTAATTGAAGTAGGTACTGTCTCATATTGATAAAAAGAGAGCACGTATCTACAACGTTACAGTAAACCGTATAGGTATCTATAGGTACATATTTCTTAACAATACGCACGTACCTGCGTGTACCATGCGGTATAATGTATGTATATGGTAGTGGAGCGTGTGAAATAGAGATAGAGGGGGGGGGGCAGATGTGAATCTATGACTTTACGGAGCTTTTCTATTGAAACGCCTGTCCCGAAATCAACAAGAGCAAACGAGAAACTAATAGTTGTTCGTTAGTATGACAGAGAAGGATGTTTTGCAACGATGCCGGCCGAGCAGGCGGTCCAAGTCAACGCGTATCGCTTTACACTTTCGGATGTGTGCGGTACAGTGTGCGGAGCGGATGACTGTGATGTTTCGCGAGCTAGCAACATCGCAAAAGGTCGTTCTCTGTTTAGCCAACGAGAAATATATGGCTTTTCTTTCGCTCTTATGTTTATACAATCCTGCGACTCTTTAGGAACGGTATGTACTACTACATATACTAAATATACTATATATACATGCCAAGAGGGGCAAAATATGAAACCCCACAATATTAATCCTACAAGGAAATATCGAGGGTGAGAGTGGAGTCGGCCGAAATCCACTATCCTGGTTGCGTAATATTAAAGAACAGACAGGAATATACTACATCAGCGAGCTGTGCCATGCCGCCAAAAACAGAATATTAGTAATGAGATATAATCGCCTACGCACAGCGGCGTGCGGTCCGTGGAATCAAGGGAAGCAGTGCTTCCCCTAGAAAAATGTCCAAAATGACAACACATCCACACATCATCCTCTCAAATGTAATTTTTGAAATAGAAAACAATTACTTTAGATTGTATTAAACGTGCTCAAAATGATTTTAAAATATCAAGCCCATGACAAATGCGGCCTTGACTCAAAGCGAGTCACAGCAGAAAGTCTGCCCGCGAGTCGTGTGCGCGCGACTTTTCACTACTCTAGAAAAATCAAGTGGAAGCTATTCCCGCTGTAAGTTCTCTGTTATACGCCGGCTTTCGTGTGTATGTCGAGAGATCATTGAACCTGCCGAATGCACAGAGTCGCGGTCGCGTGCTTTAAGGTACGATTCCGAACACGGCGGCAGACTGCAAACCACAGACGGCAGACTGCAGCGGCAAAGCGCAAGCGGCAAGCGACAGTACCGGTTCTCCTGTATTTATACGAAATACATTCCAAACACGACGTCACTGTCGCCTGCCGCTGTTGCCTGCCGCTGCCGCTGACCACATTACCACACAGTAGTGTGGTCGACCGCACGCATTTTGGATCCAGAAATGAATTTCCCGGTGGAAGAATAATACGCTCTGAAGCAAATTGAGAAATTTCTAAGTTACAACTAAGTCTTACATCTACGTTACAAACGTTTGACAACTACATCAAGAAGGAGTTGCAGTTATCTTAAAGACAACCAAGCTGTTCCTCTGGAGTTGAGGAGTTGTTGAGTTACTCGCGATACTTGTAATTCCTCCCAGTTCTGATATTCCAAAGGAAATTTAAGTTTCCAAAGAATTTTGAAGGTTCTAATGAACTGCAATTAACTCAAAAAGGCATTGAGTTCTTGACTGTTATTATTGTTAAGGAGTTTCTAAGACAATTACAAATACATGTCATAGATGGTGGAAATGTCAGACATTCTTTCTGGTAAAAACCACTGTTTCGCCTTTAAGTAATGGAACTGCAAAGATCTGTTGCCGATAAATTGCAAATGAGAACTGCCGCCGCGTGGTCGCCTTCGGAAGCATAGTAACCACAATCGGCAGCAGCACTGTGGTTGTCGTCTGCCGCTTACAGTTGACGTCGGTCGCTGTCGCTGTGTTCGGAATTGTATCTTTAAGGTACAATTCCGAACACGGCGGCAGACTGCAAACCACAGACGGCAGACTGCAGCGGCAAAGCGCAAGCGGCAAGCGACAGTACCGGTTCTCCTGTATTTATACGAAATACATTCCAAACACGACGTCAGTGTCGCCCGCCGCTTTTGCCTGCCGCTGCCGCTGACCACATTACCGCTCCGAAACCAGTAGTGTGGTCGACCGCACGCATTTTGGATCCAGAAATTAATTTTAAACGGCAATATTCTCTAAATGTTCGTTCGTCACTTAACAAATGATTTTGGATCAGAACAGAATAACTGCCTTCCTGAGATCTCTTTTCATAGAGAGGCATCGTACGTTTTCTTTTTTTTTTTCTCATTGCGTATAAAAGCAAAAAGTCATCATCTTCTTCTTCCTCAAGCAAAATATTAAATATTTTATTGGAAATGTCAGACATTCTTTCAGGTCAAAACCACTGTTTCGCCTTTAAATAATGGAACTGCAAAGATCTGTTACCGATAAACTGCAAATGAGAACTGCCGCCGCGTGGTCGCCTACGGAATCATAGTAACCACAATCGGCAGCAGCACTGTGGTTGTCGTCTGCCGCTTACAGTTGACGTCGGTCGCTGTCGCCGTGTTCGGAAGTGTACCTTTAGGGCCTTGTCCCACCAAAGCGGAGCAACAGCGACGCGACAGCGATACGATAGCTTGGGTGTTTGTTTGCTGTAGCGTTGGTGGGTATGCTGTGTATAGAAACTATAGGTTCAACACGACAAAAACACGGTGCGACATCGCGTCGCTGTCGCGTCGCTATTGCGTCGCTGTCGCGTCGCTGTTGCTCCGCTTTGGTGGGACAAGGCCCTTAGGCGGGCGTAGAAGCAACATTGGAGTAGCATATTTGCAGGTTTAAACGGTTATTGACTATTAAAAGAAGAAGAAGAAGAGGAAGACAATATGTTGGGAAGATTTCTATTTGTAGAGACGTCTTGGATGTAAATCGTAAAAGGTGTTATTAATGGTTAGATTATTTTCAAGACATGACTCATTAGGCTTATTAGTCTGTGGTCTTCGCAATTATTGACGTTGCTCCTTATTGGTAAAGCTTTAAACGTATATTTGAGCCATTTAGATGGTATTTCACAACTATCGTATATTTTTTTGTTGAAAATGGCCGACAGACATGCCCCGGTTGCAACGATTTTAGCATCACTGTACGACTATTATCTTCCCGTGACGCCCACTGGACGTCACTGGAATTCGATTCGAATAATAAAGTTAATCCCACATTCCCTTTGTCCGTCCAACAGGTCCTGTAGCGACCGGACCGTCGAATAAATTTTTCAGGATCGCCTCGCGACTTGCGATTCTATCCCGATCATTCGATCATTCGGCGTCCGATGTTTACACGTCCCGGAAAATTACTCGAGGGTGAATTTTCGTCACCGGCCGCCCCCTGAACTCCTAGCCGGGACGAATCAATTATGCATTAAACCCCCGAACTCCCTCCCTCTGTTACGCGATTTCGGCTTTTTCCCCCTTCGGGACGCGTACGCTTTTCCGGAATCAATCTGGCACAGAGAGAAAAAGACGGGATAATAAACGTAAAGGTGTGAAGTGGTCGCGCGGCCGTCCTCTTAAGAGATAACCTCAAGGAGAAATATATACGACTCAGGAGTTTTATCCGTTGCGAAATTTACAACGAGGAGAGAAGGAGAGTGAGAGCGGGAAGAAGGGTAGAAGTGGGAGAGGACACACGCACGCACGCACGCACACCTCCGAGAGTCCCGGGGATAAATCTAAACTTAATACACGCGATCATTCGGGAACGGAGGAGGGAAAACAGGGACGGCCACTTCGGCCCGTCTGGCCCGTGAGATGCGTTTATTGAGATTTACCGCAGCGGACGGGGGTTGTTTGATCTCACATTCTGGAGGAGTTTGTTGGTGTTTGTTGGTGTGTTGCACTTCGCCATTATCAATCTTATTATTATTATTATTATTAGTGTGCATTATCCTTTAAGGACATTGACGATCATTGTGGCCCATCTACTGCTGTTCTGAAGACTTCTACTGTTGTTTTCCGCTCCATTATTTATTAGACTTTTCACTCATGACGTGCGGCACCTACAGCATTGAAACCGTTTCTGAAGTCCAAAAAATATTAAATTTAAATCATGGTCTCATTGCTGACAACGTGAACCTTTAATTAAAAATCAACGACTAACAAAAAATTTTGGACTTTCTAAACTACAACATAGTAGTTTATTTGTTGCTGAATTTGATCGAAACAGGCGTCTGTATGATGTTTGAAAATCTCCCACCCTGTCTGTACACGCCGATAGCCGTTTAAACCTGCAAATAAGCTACCCCAACGATAGCTTCCACGCCCGCGACTCGATGCATTCAGTAGGTTTAATGACCTCTCGACATACACACAAAAGCCGACGTATAACAGAGAACCTACAGCGGGAATAGCTTCCATTGGATTTTTCTTCAGTAGTGAAAAGCCGCGCGCACACGACTCGCGGGCAGACTTTTTGCCGTGACTCGGTTTGAGTTAAGACCGCGTTTGTTATGGGCTTGATATTTAGACTAATTTTTAGCATTTTTAATACAATGTAAAGTAATTGTTTCCTATTATAAAAGAATTATTTCAGATGATGTTTTCTCATTTTTGGCATTTTTCTAAGGGAAGCACTGCTTCCCATGCTTCCATGGACGGCACGTCGCTGATTTTAATGGGTAAGATAGAGGGAGAAAGCAACATTCGTGACTGCAGATATAAGATTTTCATGCGGAATGCAGGAGACATCTTTACACTTGCTAGAGAGAGACGACTACAAATAAATGGCAGACGAAGCCTTCACGCCGGAAGCGTATGTCACTCGGAGAACGACGTCCGGCTAGCTTCCGTGGAAATTCCGGGAAATCAAGCCGTACGTAACCATCGGTTTACGAGCATCCAGAAAGATTCGCGGGGGCTAATAAAGCGAGGCCCGCGGGAGGGCGGCGTATAGTGCGAACGATCCCGACGGGACGCTCGGATAAAAATCGCGTCATAAAAATGCAAATGCCGCCGAAATTGTTGCGAGAGCGAGAGCGGCCGGGGGCCCACACTTGAAAAATTGTAATTGGCGCTGAGGGCTAATGGCGCGACTTTTTTCCCGTTTAATTGCGAGCCTTTTCGGCGACTTTTTCCATAAACGGAATGTATGTGAAAATCGTTCGTTTCGAGTGGGGCGGCGGCCCATTAACTCCCCGCCGAAATTCGCTTACGGGATCGAGTCAAACGTTTCGTTTTTCAAAGGGAAACTCCCGGACGCGCAGAGTTTCGTAAAGTCGAAAATTGTCGACGCGATGCTTTGCTGGTGGATTTACGGAACGCGAAATGCCACAAACTTAGTTAAGCTTCAATTTCAGTTACAGCTAAAAGCGCCAAAATAACTAAAAAAAAAACGGGTACAATAGTCGGTAGTGTAGAACACTGCGAAGCTTCTTACCATTTTTTTTTCTTCACTGGGAAATTACGTTCTTTCAATAAACAATACGAAACTCGAATTAACCACAATAAAACGTTCGTGGGAATTCACGAACTACGCGACAATGTGATGCGTTACGCACTTCACTTTCCAGCAAAATTCGGCACTTTCACGACTTTCCCACGACAACGGCAACGTCGCCTCTTTACGACCGACCTTACAGTTATACGTCTTTAACATCGTTGGCAACAACGTCATACTCGGGGTCAACGTGAAGCTGATAACAGGCTGTCGAATCACCGTGACGTATCCAGAAAACTAGAGAAAGAGATAGAAAGTGGAACAACTTATATTATCTCCTCTCTATGCTCGGAATCGTATGTATTATACAGAGCATGTATAGAATACTATATATAGCTACAGCATTACACATTTTCGTGACGCTCGCTCCAGCATTTTGCTTTACAGAAAACAAAATATAACGGTAGCGTAGAAGCTTCGCTTCAATAATTTAATCCCATAGGCGTTTAATGTCTTCAGCAGACGTTCTCATAAGAAAATATTATTTGGTTGCATGTCAACGTAAGTGATAGGCGCGGTGCAAAAGGGGAATCAACGATGGTCGCCGTTGACGAATTGTGATGACCAACAAAACAGTTGTCCATAGGCGTATCAGTCATAAGGTTCACAAGGAAGCAAAATTGATAAACTAATCAATTAAGTGTCTATTAATTACGCAATAAAATTAATTTTATCCAAATGCATCTTATACTATTTTATTGCTCTTTTGTCTTTACGTGGTATATTCAAATCGTGAAATACTTTTATATAATTAAGTTTGTTAGAAACAAAATGCCACAAATTGAGTTAAGCTTCAATTTCGGCTAGATACAGTTAAAACAGGCAAAAATGAGCCAAAATAAGTAAAACAACTTAACCCAAATACATACTACTAACAGCCATTGGGAGGAATCGAGTTTTGGGATCTTTGCAACCCAAATTTTCTAAATGGTTTTAGTTAGTTTTTATGATATACTTACTAAAATTAATGATAAAGTTATGATAAAGATTCAATGATTAACTGATTAAATTATGATAATAAAAATGCGTATAAAATTTCATTACCAAAATTGTGATTAGTATTTTATAACAAGTAAATGATAAGTATAAAGTAAATGACGAGTTTAACATAAACATACAGAGAGAGAAATATTAAAATGTAAGCCCAGTTTTCAACTACCCTCAACTAACTCAACTAGTTAGTCAACATTATCAACTGCCTGTGAGAAATCCATATAAATGGATATATAAATCCATTTTAACGAGAAGGTGGCAGATTTAAACAGTAGAATGTGTAAAGGTAAATTGAGAGAATACACACAATTCTTCACGAAGGTATTGTGAAGGCAATTTGGACCAACCGAAAGCTTATGTAGGATCGAAGAATTGTTTCATAAACATTAACCCAAATAGTAATTGGAGCAGAGATGTCAAAATTCAAGAGAAGTCCCACTAAGTACTGTTACTTTTATTCCAACATGGTTTGAGTACTGTAATTGTTGAATGCTCAGATTTACGTGTTTCAATTTGTGAAATTATAATAAAGTTATAATAAAGAAACTAATCTTGATTGATGTTCACTCAATTTTCTATTTAACTGTACGTATGGTATATCCAGAGATTTACAATTCACCAATTTACATTTAGAAATTAACCGCCTATTCAAGGTAACCGATTAAACATGAAAATAAACAGATTTTCCATTTAAACAGATACTATTACAATCAACCAATTCCACAATTTATTGAACTATTTACTTATTAAATATTTGAGTTGATCAGAGCAACAAAATAGCAAAAGTAGATACATAAAGGTGACAAAGTAAATGAAAGTCAAAGAAGCAAATTAGGGACGACCTCACTTATAAAATCAATTTTAGTAAACTCCTCAAAAAATGAATTGCAGATATCGGCAAGTTTATTGTCATGCCAAGATACATTAAATGAGGCAATCCACAAGATTTTCTTTTATAGTTAATATGATCAATAGCATTCTGATCTCAGCTAGAAAATCAAAGCTTATTCTATCAATGCACTTTGTTCGTGACATATTCCAGATTTTAAGCAACTAGCACTTAGTCTACTTAATACTTAGATTCTAAAATTAGAGACTCTCAACTCGAATTCTTAAAGTTAGAAACAAGTGTCTTTCTGGTATCCAAAATCCTATTGAAATAATCATTAAGTCGGACTTACCTACATGTAGATACTTAGAATAGCAATGCCTTGTAAAAAACTTGTATTCTGATTTCTGCTTACAAACCAAAGCTTATTCTAATAATGGACTTAGTTCGTGACGTATTCCAGCTTTCAAGCAACTAGCACTTAGTCTCCTTAATACTTAGATTCTAAAATTAGAGACTCTCAACTCGGATTCTTAAAGTTAGAAATACGTATCTTTCTGGTATCCAAAAACCTCTCAGGTGAATCATCAAGTCCGACTTACATGCATGCAGGTACTTAGAATAGCAATGCCTTTTAAAAGACTTGCATTATGATCTCCACTTACAAAACAAAGTTTATTCTAATAATGGACTTAGTTCGTGACATATTTCAGTTTTCAAGCAACTAGCACTTAGTCTACTCAATACTTAGATTCTAAAATTAGAGACTCTCAACTCGGATTCTTGAACTTTGAAGTAAGTGTCTTTCTGGAATCTAAAAACCTCTCGGATTAATCATCAAGACCGACTTACATACCTGTACGTACTTAGAAAAAAATGCCTTTTAAAAGACTTGCATTTTGATCTCCGCTTACAAAACAAAGTTTATTCTAATAATGGACTTAGTTCGTGACATATTCCAGTTTTCAAGCAACTAGCACTTAGTCTACTCAATACTTAGATTCTAAAATTAGAGACTCTCAATTCGGATTCTTGAACTTTGAAGTAAGTGTCTTTCTGGAAGCCGAAAACCTCTCGGATTAATCATCAAGACCGACTTACATACCTGTAGGTACTTAGAAAAGAATATCTTTTAAAAGACTTGCATTTTGATCTCCGCTTACAAAACAAAGCTTATTCTAATAATGGACTTAGTTTGTGACGTATTCCAGCTTTCAAGCAAAGAGCACTTAGTCTCACTACTTACTCACTACTTAGATTCTAAAATTAGAGACTCTCAACTCGGATTCTTAAAGTCTAAAATAAGTGTCCTTCTGGAATCATATTTTAGTGTGAAGAAGCATTCCGAAGATTGCTTTTAAAAGTCTCGCCTTCAATGCTACAGAACTCCAAGAGAGAACGTCGTTTCGTGAAGTCCGTCCAAGAAAACCGGATTTATTATTAATCCTTCAGGTATTCCCTGATCGTATCAAAAATCGCCCGCAATTTTCCCCGGCGCGACTTTCACCCCCGTCCATTTCCCTCGCACGTCGGACCGGCGAGAAAACTTTTCCCGCCGCCGCCACCCTCGTGCCCGTTACTTTTAGATAGATGTTTTCCGAGTAAGTGAATATCCGAGCGCTTTTAGGCGAAGATAAATGCGGATACACAGCGCCACGTCTCTATCTCCTAGAGGGAAAACTAGGGAAAATTCTCGCGTCGGCGACGCGAGCGAGCGTTTGTCTGTGAAATCAAATTCGGAGATTGAAGTCGGAAAATGAATATCGCGGCGGGGATCGACGTGCGTATCGACCGAGCGGAGCGGTGTGTCGTTAATGTGTTTTCCGGGACGAAACTGTGGCCGGGAAAGTTCGAGTCGAATTTAAATAGTACTACGTTCGTCTCGTCATAGTTCCCCGAATGAAAAGTGGGGAAATTTGCGAGGCGGGACCAGGTGAGGAGCATTTGCCTGCGAAATCGCATTTAAAGGAAAGCCGGAAAATGGATATCGGAGAGTTCGCCTCGATGGCATAAACCAAATGCGTCTTTAATGGATTTTCTGTTGGCAGGAAACCGAGGAAAATCGACGGAAATACAAAAGGCGCACGAACAAAAAATATATGTATTACAAATTGAACAAGTTTAAATCGGAAAATTGCCTTAAATTGGATCTTTTCTTCGAATCGACCAAATAGTTAATTAACCTGATTAAGGCAGATGTTAGTAAATATTGAGATATGATACAATACAATGCATTAGTTACATTGTACCTATCTAAATATTAATTGTACCTATCTAAATTATGTTAATCTTTGTTAATCTATGTTAATCTAATGTTAATGGTAATCTGTGTTAATTGTACCTATCTAAAAAATATAATATTGTATCTATCTAAATAGGTGAGATATTACTAGAAATTTACGTCACATAGGCTATTTCATCAAGGGTATTTAGTAGAAAATTACTAAATTTAACAGCAATTCGACCAAAGGTGTGCCATTTCTCAAATTTGCATATAGAATTAAGAATTAAGCTATTAAGCGAAGTCTAACGTCGAAATCACCTTTATTTACCGAGTAATTACCAATATTTGCACTTTACTTAAATTACTTACAAATTAAGTAAATTGAAAGCACTTACTGAGATGACTAAATTATGGGTATTAAATTTGAGTGATTTTGACCATTTGATCACAATTTAATGTGCCATATTACACCATTTAGTTAAAAAAATACCTTTTGGTGTAAATGGAACACTTATTTCTAGTGAAATAAAATTCTTCGACTTATGTCACTTATCAGGTGGTGTTCGTGACACCAACTAAATTAACTTAATACGCCTTAACTTAATAATAGTGAAAATGTCACCTACTAGGTGAAACATGGTGTCGTACATAATCCCCCATTTTGTACCACCATTGCACATTCACCAATATTCACCAAATTATCTATGTATTTGTGCGATCTGTTAAGTGGTCTGATATTATTAACATAATATTGCGACATATTAGTAATCTTTTTTCACCAAATTTGACGTCACTTGTTTGGTTATCTTAAACGACTCCACCTAATTCACTGAAATACAACTAAGTTTCTACATAAATAAGTAGTATTAACTTTGACTTTGGTGAACAACACCTAAATTGTTACATAGGTGTTGATCACATTTATTAAGTTTGCTATGCGACTTTATAATAAACATATTTACAAACATGGACTTTAAGAGAAATTAATTTAAAAAGTGTTAATAGGCCAATATTAAATAAAAGAATATGTTTCTTTGTAACCCAATTATGATTGTAATTATGTTCTTACTTCGAAATATATTGTTCTAATAATTTTTCTGTTAATTTCACAAACTTTAACATATTCACATAACGTCACTGATATTCACTATTGTTTTGTCTGAAAACATGAACAAAGAGTTTTAGTTACAGTTGCTTAAATTGATTTTCTAATTGTTAGGGTAATTTTAGGTAAATACTTTGCCTAAAAGAGAATGAACATATATTTTTCACTAACTGAAAAATTAACAACCGTTACTCCAAAATTCAGTCGTCTCGACCGCTTGCGAGTAATTCCGGCTCGATTAATTTCACAAAGACAGTACAAATCTCCGATTAGCCTCAAAGCTATAAAACTCGGGTTTCAACTCCGATAAGCTTAACATATTCCGACACCGGAAAATCCATAAATAAATATATTTCCACTCACGGCTGAACGTCCCCTTGAATTCCTGGACGACCGCCAGCAGGACCAAGAGTCCCGCCAAGGAGCGCCTCATCTCTCTCCCGAACCGAGAAAAAGGGAATATCTCGCTTTTCCTGCCTTCTCCTTCCTTCCCCGTGCGGAGCGAACGAGCGGGATGATGCTCGCGACTCGGCACCTCGCGGAAAACTGAGCGGAAAAGCGGAAAATCTAACAGGTGGAAGGGGAGGGAAATAGAGTGAGAGGGGGAGCTGTATACGCACGTATATATATATCGTACGTTCTGCGGGGCTAAATGGACACTTTCCATGAGTAATAATGGCCTCTTTATTTTTCGTGTCCCGAAATGGGACGAGATCCATCTTCATTTAGGGAGTGAATGGGTTGCGTTTTTGGTAAATAGCCGTTTGCGGTCGTGTTCGGCTGCTTCTGGAATTATGTGCCACTTAAACGGTAAATACGTACGGTACGGTAAGGGGTGGAAGGGTGGGGGAGAAGGTCGTCGTTATCGCGATGTTCTTTCGGCAAAAGTTCCCATAAATCTTTTGCGAGAGTCGAACAGATACCGTCGCACCGATACCAAGTCACAAAGGGGTAGGTGGGTGATAGCAGGGAAATTATAAACAGTAATTATTGTAATTTTGTCTTGACTGGATTTTCCCAAAATTAACGTTCGCCCTTGAGAGGGAAAAGGTTATTAAATTTTACTGTAGAATCGGGAATATTCCTCTTTCCAAAACAGTTGGTTTGACAACACCAATAAAATCATTTCAATGAAGCTGTGAGTTGATTCAATACAGATTTTTGAAGGTAACAACAATTTACAAGTACCAGTTATTGTCTTCGAGTTATTCATTCAAAACGTTTAATATTTTAAGAACAATGTGTGATTAGTGTTAACTTGTTAGTAGTGCATAATTGTATCATTTTTTAATTGAACTTTTATGTAACAGTTAACTTACTATTATTAATATTTAATAAAAACGTATTAAAATAAAAATAATAATTACTAATACTATTAGGTACATCAGTCCATGATTAAAGGAAGGTATGAAAGTGATATAGAAGAACACATTTGCTTATAATATTGTTATATAATTCAAATTGCATTATCATTTTACCATAATTTGGAAACATATTTTCCAAAAGACATAAAACTGGGTTGGCACTTATTGCAGTAATTTAGTTAGGTAGGTAATTATACATTTTTGACATTTTATACAATATTTCCAGATTAGCTATCATCACAGCTATCAGAGCTATCTTCATCTCAATTGGTATTTTAAGCACAACCCAGGCGATCAGAATGTAAGTTTGGACTTACCAACCTACCTAATACTTATCTCAAAAATACATTCAAAATGTATTTAACTACAAATACTTTTCTAAATATTCATTTACCTGTGTTTTAATTACTTCGCATTTAAATACAAATATGTCTCCCTTACTTATATTTCAATTTGTAAATTATTTTTCTTTTAGTTTTGACCACGTTATCATTGTTACGCAATTCTACCGCTGAAGTACTTTTTAATGACAACAATTCATTTATATTAAATATATACCCGGATACCTATACTCTTTTCAAAACAAATCCCGTTGCACGTCATTTTGATGACGTCAGAATCATCCGGTACTACCAACTTAATATAGTCACAGGACATCGCAATTCATGTGTTCGGTGTATATTTTAAGTTGACAATATATATGGTTATGTGATAACCGACTTTTCCGCACGAGTTGAAATTTCGTTTCCGCCCTTGGTAAACAATATACTATTACGTATACCCCGTTTGGAAATAATAGAGTAGTGATTGACAGTCAGATTTTGATGTTTTGTGGATTCGTATACGGATTCCATAGGCGTGCGTAAAAATGTGACTAAAGGAATTTTTTAAGAAATTACTAAAACATTTTTACAAATAAGAAGATACAAATACAAATCAACAAGAATAATATATATTCTTGTTTTGTCAAGGTTTCCACGCCACCATGAGGTACTTGAACCAGCGCGTTACCTTTTTGGTTGATTATTAATATTATTATTGACCTACAGCATCTACGTTCATGGAACGAACCTTGGCGAAAGGATTGGTGCATTGTTGCCGTTGTAAACAATCTTCAGCAATATACTTCTATGGTGTATTTCTGGTTGCCGCCATCTCCCAAAATACTCTTTTCGTGGCTCGCTTAAAACCACACGTTGAACCATTATAGTTTTTCTTTAGGTTTATTAGAATGTAAACCTCAGTTAACCGAATGGTAAATGCATTTCAAAAGATGATTTTTAAATGTTTCGAACCAACTTTATGATTCAAGAAAAAAGGTCGGTATTTGACAACGCCGGATGGCTTGTGCGATAAGTTCACGATCTGTATGTGCGGCACATTAATTCGTGCGTTTATTCCACACAAAACGCTCTACAGTTTCTTCAAAAAAGGGGTCCATCGCCAAATGTCTATTTATTTTTGTTGCTGTTTATTTTTATCCCGAAAATACAAGTATGGATATGGATATGAAATGAAAGTGAAAACTGCTTGCGACTGGTGCTTGAAAAGAAGTAGCAGTTCAGAAGATCGAGGAGAAATTATGGCATTTCTGGGGGATAATAAGCAACGAAGTAAGTTCTTACGGCACCTTATACCTCATGATTTCAATACGACCTTTTTACAAAGTTATTATTTTAAAAGTTTTTCTACCTCTTCACATTTAACGACACATTCGCGCATCCATACAGGCGACAAACCTTTCACATGTTCATCTTGTGATACAAGTTTCTCTTGTTCTTCTAATTTAAAGAAACATTCGCGCATTCATACAGGCAACAAACCTTTCACATGTTCGTCTTAATAAAAGTTTTTTAAGCGATTTTTTCACGTTATTATTAATCCCTTTATATGTGTAACGAAAAGGTTCTGCAAATCCTACAGATAACCTCGCACCATCCTATAAGTAAATTTTCTTTGATTAATTTTCAGTGTATTTAGAAACTTTTAGAAACCAAACCTTTAGATACTGAGCACTGCAGGTGTTTCAATAATGAATAGTATAGGTTGGAACGATTATTTCTTTTATAAAGTTTTACATTTTATAAAGATAGAAATATGAAAGCTGGAGAAGTTTCATGGAGATTTTTCCAGAAAAATCGAAAGTGTAGAGCTAAAGTAGTGACTATTGGTTCTCACCTCACAGCAGTTATAACTGTTATAAGTGACTTATTAGACATAACCTTGTGGCATATGAACATACAAATTATTTTTAATGCATATAAATAAAAAACAGAGGAAGATATATCTATGGAACAACTCGAGATGTCAAATCCAGTCTCGATGATGACACATCGTGAACTCCTGTCGCTTCCAGATAGGTGAATGGAACCGGTTATCTGCTTCATCAAGAAATCTCGCGCATTCTTCGCCATAAGGGGTACTCACAATGTTATTTAGCATGCTAAAATTAGAATTATGAGTGACCAAAGGTAAGTACTATCGTAATCTTGCTAAATAAGTGCGGTGGCGCCACTCGCGATATGATTCTGAAACAGTTTTTTGTAAATAACTGAAATCTTGTTTCTTTTCTTTGGTTTATATGTTTTATCATGCCGAAGAGTAGGTAGTGAAAAATTTAAATTATGTGAAACTTTGGCAAATGACTATTTGAAATTTTGTTATGTGAAACTGCAGAAGAAGAGGATGAAGTCATCAAGGATTGTTTAGATAAGATTCTTGCCATTTCCTCTTGTAGGTATTCTGTTACTTTCCTTATTCTTGTTACCCCCCTATTGGCCATAGGGGGGTAAACCTGACCACTCGGTGTCCGAGGATAAAACCAAGTGGGTCGTATGTTTTCGAGGTCGCTGAATCCGAATATGCAACTCATTTTGTTCTAGCGGTGGGCTATCAATTGTTATTAACAATTTTTTAACAACAATTTGGGAAGAAAAAATTCAAGAGCAACACCCAAGTTTTTCTTTCGTATTTTTTCCCCCTGAATCGAATCCCGAAGACCGTTTTTGAATTGGACGCTTCCCTCAAAAGTTATTAACAATTTTAGATTAACAAATGAGCTGGGGGCCGCTAGATTGGAGTACATTTTTGCAAATTTACATTTTTAGGGGTTTTTTGATCCCCTGACCACGATCCCGTCCCCAGTTTCTCTCCTCAACCTTCCTAGCAATTGTTATTAACAAATTTTAGTTAACAAATGAGCTGGAGGCCGCTAATAAATTGAAATCTTTTTTGTCAACTTCATATTTTAAGATGTATTTTGACCCCTTGAACACGATCTCATCGTCAGTTTTCCCCCACGACCCCCTAGCAATTGTTATTAACAAATTCTAGTTAACAAATGAGTTGGAGGCCGCTAAATTGAAATCTTTTTTGTCGATTTTATACTTTTAGGGGTATTTTGATACCCTGAACATGATCCCGTCGTCAGTTTTTCTCCTCAACCTTCCTAGCAATTGTTATTAACAAATTTTAGTTAACAAATGAACGGTAGGCCGCTAAAGTGAAGTATTTTGCTACATTCCGTACGTAACGTGCTTGGAAGAGAGCGCGCCCATTCTCAACCCTCCTGTTTTATGGATATGTTGAATGTGATGGTGAACTCGTACCAGAAAGGGTTGAAATCCTGCTTCCATCAGCAGATCAACTTGTACCTAGATGCAGATGCAAAAATTGCAGTAGAAAAACTTGCAAATGTAGAAAGGCTGGAGTAATTTGTTGCTCTTTTTGTTATTGTAAAAAAGATAATAATGAATGTAAAAACAAAAAATAAAAATATGGAACTGCTGTGATATGCAGCAGTCATCATTTGTTAACTAAAATTTGTTAATAACCTTTGCTAGAAGGGTCGGCGATCAAATCTGCCGAGAGGATCGTGTCCAGGGAGTCAAAATACCCCTAAAAGTATAAAATTGCAGAAAAATACTTCACTTTAGCGGCCTACAGTCCATTTGTTAACTAAAATTTGTTAATAACAATTGCTAGGAAGGTTGAAGAGAAAAACTGGTGGCGGGGTCGTGTTCAGGGGATCAAAATACCCCTAGAAGTATGAAATTGCAGAAAGAGACTTGAAATTGGTGGCCTACAGTCCATTTGTTCACTAAAATTTGTTAATAACAATTGCTAGGAAGGTTTAGGAGAAAAAATGACGACGGGGTCGTGTTCAGGGGATCAAAATACCCCTAGAAGTATGAAATTGCAGAAAAATACTTCACTTTAGCGGCCTACCGTTCATTTGTTAACTAAAATTTGTTAATAACAATTGCTACGAAGGTTGAGGAGAAAAACTGACGACGGGATCGTGTTCAGGGTATCAAAATACCCCTAAAAGTATAAAATCGACAAAAAAGATTTCAATTTAGCGGCCTCCAACTCATTTGTTAACTAGAATTTGTTAATAACAATTGCTAGGGGGGTCGTGGGGGAAAACTGACGATGAGATCGTGTTCAAGGGGTCAAAATACATCTTAAAATATGAAGTTGACCAAAAAGATTTCAATTTAGCGGCCTCCAGCTCATTTGTTAACTAAAATTTGTTAATAACAATTGCTAGGAAGGTTGAGGAGAAAAACTGGGGACGGGATCGTGGTCAGGGGATCAAAAAACCCCTAAAAATGTTAATTTGCAAAAATGTACTCCAATCTAGCGGCCCCCAGCTCATTTGTTAATCTAAAATTGTTAATAACTTTTGAGGGAAGCGTCCAATTCAAAAACGGTCTTCGGGATTCGATTCAGGGGGAAAAAATACGAAAGAAAAACTTGGGTGTTGCTCTTGAATTTTTTCTTCCCAAATTGTTAAAAAATTGTTAATAACAATTGATAGCCCACCGCTAGAACAAAATGAGTTGCATATTCGGATTCAGCGACCTCGAAAACATACAACCCACTTGGTTTTATCCTCGGACAACGAGTGGTCAGGTTTACCCCCCTATGGCCAATTAATAGACTATACTCCTTCTCCTCTGTCCTTCTCACACACAAACTCCTAATACTCGTTTACTCCACAGACCATTAATATAACTAGACCCGTTTGTTTACAAAATAATGTATTGACAAGATCTTAGCACATTCTAAGCGTTTTTTTGCGCTGTTGCATGAATGCAAATGAAGAATTCTCGCTTACGATTTGCTTATACATCCAGCCTACTTCGCCTGCGGTTGGTCAGTTGTACGTAAATCTAAAATAATATAGACTTTCGTTATGAGAGGCAACGTGGCAACATCGCGTCATAGTCTGTCACACGCTAACCTAACCAAACCAAAACTAACCGGGAGTAATTTTGATAACAATAGGAAACATTTAACAATGGTTAATAGGTGCAAGATATGCAACGTTTATAGCGATGCAGGGAAAGCCCCGGGATTGTCTTATCATAGGTAAATAAGGAGATTTATTAATGAAATTTTTTGAGGTTATGTATCATCTCAGTGGCGTTCTATCAGTGTTATTATTTTAGGTTTCCAGTAGATCCGATTAAAAGAAATATTTTGATTTCTGTTTTGGGACTTAGCGAAAATGATAACATAACAAAATCGTCCTATATTTGCTCAAAACATTTCAGTAAAGATGATTTTGTGTCTAAAATAGGTGCAACCGACAATGCGAGATATTTAAAGAGAGATGCTGTTTCATTGCCGATACATCAAGTTTTTGAACCTAAAAGTACTACAAAGTAATTAATTTCTACCCTGTAACTGTGTTTAATAGAAATGTCAAATTTATGAATTTGTCAAAATTCGAAGCGAGACATTTTTTGAATTTAAATTTCTATCTTTTCAATGTAAATTTCAACAAAAATATTATACTGGTTACTGTGAGAAACAATTATTTCTTAAGATATGAGAAAAAATAGTAATTTTATTAACTATTATTAACCATTTTATTAAACACTAAACAACTTTGAGGAGTTATATCTCAGAAGCTAAGGAGCAAAATAGCAACTTATTATGAATAAAAAGAAGCGTCTTTCCGAGTACTTTCCTGCTATGTTTTCAGAATTTCATTTAACAAAAAATTCGCCGAGATAATCTATTTGTTTATAAGCAAAAAAAACGACACCAACTTTAAACAATGACTGTATCCGTTCTAATAAATATTTTTTAATTCTGACAAAAGTACATGAAAGCTTGTTCCCTCTTATATATGACCGCTAGTTTTATAAAAATCGAATAGTGGAAAAAAATTTAAACAATTTTGAAAATTTTCAATATCTTTCGATTTTTCTGGATTGCAAAATTATTGTGCAAACTCTAATAATCCGATCGAAACGAAATTTACTCGATTCTTTTATTATAACTTGAGGATTTTGTACCTGTGATATGGAAGTCCTAACTACATTTTAAAGTGCCTAAAATAATAAGTTAAAAAAAACACTTTTTTGGGCCGATTTTTTGTTGTTTATTACTATTTGGCAAAACCGCTAATAAATTTTTGAATTTATAACCTATGCCATTTTATGTAAAAATAGATTCTGCAACTTTTTCCTCTCTTCAACTTTCTTCTAAATTCAATAATTAAAAAGTTAGAAGCAAAACAATTCGGGAAAAAACGCGTTTTTTAATTTATTTTTAAATTGTTGCATTTTTTAACAATATTCCCGACCGATGCGCTTTGGAGGATAAGTCAATCCTTATTCTAGACGTTATTCCCGAGGTATTCATGTAAAAACATTGCGGTTACCTCTTATGCCAATCTAAAGCAAATTTCTGACAGATGGGTCTTGGACTATACTTATTGTATGCATTATTACTGTCATGATGATTTTGATAATCTATGTCCTTCTTTATCATTTGTCACTTATTTCGCACCTTTGTTACCTAGCATGTAAAGGGCTTCATTGCCCGTTGATCTAAATAATAAATAAATTATTTTCTTAATTTTGTTTCCTTTTTGTCCCTTATTATTGATACGCCTATGGATAGCTACTTTGTACGCTGTCAAAAGTCGTCAAAGGCGGCCATAATTTCTTCCCCCTTTACACCGCGCCTATCGGCTATGTTGGCATGTAAACAAAGTTCAGTTTCTAATGGGAACACCGGGTCTAGTTATATTAATGGTCTGTGGTTTACTCCTATTCCTATTGTTTCCAAACAATATAGATAGATCATAGATTAATAAGGGGTTTAATAGATGTTCTGTGATCTGTGATTCTGTGATATGTTTGTAGTTGTAGGTTAGGTCTTTGGTCCTAATAAGAGTGTTGCTGTTGCCTCTTTTGCTCTTCTATTGCTTCTATTGCTGTTTATCCGGAAAACCCGAGTATGGATATGGAAGTGAAAACTGCTTGCGACTGGTGCTTGAAAGAAGTAGCAGTTGAGATGATCGAGGAGAAATTATGGCGCTTCTGGGGGATAATAAGCGACGAAGTAAGTTCTTACGGCACTGTATACCTCATGTCTTCAATAAAGACCTTTCTACAAAATTATTGTTATTCCTACTATGTAGACATCATTTAAATCAATATTCAATGTTCCCAAATATTATTCCCCCAAGTGAAGTACGTAATCGTAAATGATGATTTAAAACGTACATTTCTTCTTCTTATGGTGCCGTCTCTTTATGGAGGTTGGCTATCATTACAGCTATTTTTACTTTGGATGCCGCGGCTCTGAAGAGTTGGAGGGATGTGCATCCAAACCATTCTCTGAGGTTTCTTAGCCAGGACATACGTCTTCTGCCTATCGATCTCTTTCCTGCGATCTTTCCCTCCATTATCAGTCGTAGTATACCGTATCTCTCTCCACGCATAATATGACCGAGATATTCTAATTTTCGGGCTTTAATCACGTTCGCTAGTTCTCTTTCTCTTTTTACTCGGCGTAGAACTTCCTCATTGGTAATCTTTTTTGTCCATGATATTCTTAGTGCCCGCCGGAAGATCCACATTTCAAAAGACTGGAGCTTTTTCATTGCGATTTTGTTGATTGTCCATGATTCCAGTCCATACAGAAGCACTGGGATTACGTAGCATTTAATCATTCTCAGTCTGAGTTGGAGATTTAAGTGGGGATTAGTGAATAGTTGTTTCATTTTGAAGAAAACATTTCTCGCCTTTTCTATTCTAACTTTAATCTCCATAGTCTGATCATGTTTGTCGTTGATCCACGTGCCAAGATACTGGTACTGCTTAACTCTTTCGATCAACAATGAATTGACTTTGATGTTGGTATTAGGATGGCATGATGGATTTTTACTTATGACCATGTATTTCGTTTTCTTATAGTTCATTTTTAAACCGTATTCCCTGCTGACCCGATCGATTTCTTGAAGTATTATTTGAAGGTCATGTATGCTGTCAGTTATGATTAGGGTGTCGTCAGCGTAGCGCACGTTGTTAATGATCTTTCCATTTATAATTATGCCTTCTTTTCTGTTCCCAAGAGCCTCTTTGAAAATGGCCTCTGAGTAGTAGTTAAACAGAAGTGGCGATAAAACACATCCTTGTCTCACTCCTCGTTGTATTTTGATGTCTTCTGATGTCATTCCTTCGGAGCTGATCACAGCAACTTGATTCCAATAGAGATTCTTTATTATTCTAACATCTTGCTCATCAAGTTGGCTTTCTCGTAAAAGATTAATTAGCTTCTCGTGTCTCACCCTGTCGAACGCTTTCTCGTAGTCGATAAATCCCATATATATTTCCTTATTCATATCCAAACATTTTTGTATTATTACATTCACTGCGAATAAGGCTTCACGTGTGCCCATTCCATTTCGAAATCCAAACTGATTTTCACTAATATTGATTTCTAGCTTTTTATATATTCGACTATGTATAATCTTGAGGAAGGTCTTTAAAGTGTGGGACATTAGGCTAATTGTGCGGTGGTCAGAGCACTCCTTTGCATTTACTTTCTTTGGCAACATTACGAAGGTTGATCTCAACCAATCTGTAGGGATGATCCCTGTATGATATATAGTGTTATATAGATCTACTAGTATTTGCAGCTGGTCATATTCTATAAGTTTTAGCAGTTCTGTCGGAATACCATCAGGGCCAGGTGCTTTTCCTGTTTTGGTGCATTGAATAGCATATTCCACCTCCCTCCTGGTAATAGGTGGACCTTTTCTGATTTCTTGGACTTGCAATTCTTCTCGTTGGTCTTCAAACAGTTCCCTAATGTATTCTTCCCATCTTCGCAGTTTTTGGGCAACATCCATAATTAAGTTCCCTTGCTTATCTTTGATGAGACTGTAGCTCTTCTTTTTACCTGTGCCTGTGATTTCTTTGATCTTTTTGTGAATCCCAAAACTGTCATATTTTTTCTCCAGCTCTTCTATTTCATGACATCTCTCTTGCATATATTGCTCTTTCGCTTCAATTATCTTGCGTTTTATTCTTCGATCTATATTTTTATAGGAATGTATATCTATTCCTTTGTAGGTTCTTCTTTCATCCATCATCTCGAGAATCTCCCTTGTCATCCATTTTTGTTTGAATGTTCGGTCTGTTTCTGTTAATTTACTCTGTGAGGCCTCTAGTATTCCTTCTTTAATGGTTTGCCATTGTTCATTAACGTTGTTGTCGCTTATTCTAATTTTCATTTTTTCGTTTATATTTTCTTTTATTTCCATTTTGATCGTTTGGTCTCTCAACAAGTCTGTATTTATTTTTGGGGGTACATAAACGTACATAAAATATTTCAATAATACTTTAGTTCAACCACCTCAGGCGTACGATCCCCTAACAACTACTAATAGATTCATTTCGAAGGGCCTAACACATTAGCATGTATTTCATGTGGCGCAGACATACATTAATAATTAATAGTTAATAAACAAAGTTTGCTCGTACATCACGGCTATTCGACTCGATCCATCAATTGTACATCAGTACACAACGATGCCGGTTTGCATCGTCTGCATCCAACGATACGTACGTCCATTTCAATCACATTTCTTTACTCCACTGACCCATTAGCGCCTTGATTATTTGATGGTGCAATATCCGTTCTTCATTACTTATTATGTTAGTGCTGAAAAATTGGGGAAAAACAAGAAGTGATAGATCTAGAAGTGTACCGCATTTCCTTAACCATTTCAAACAAGACAGTGGGTCTATTTAAAGTTTTTTTTGGGTTTTTTCGCCTCCTATCAGACCATCAGCGTAAATGGATGAAACTTTTAGTTATAATAAATCTTAAAGCGATTTGTGAGCGAGTCTGATCAGTCAATTCATCAGAAATGAAGCCAGTACGTTTTACTATGAAAAAACAGAATAAACAGTTTTAAAAACATACATTGAAGTAAGTTTGTGTTGATTTGTTTTTTTTTTTCTAATTTTTTAATACACAATAAGTAACCTTTACCTTTTGGTGTTGTGTTTATTTTTTGCTTTTGTGTGGTCGATGCTATGGCAGGAAATAAATGTCAATATTTTACTCGCTTGGCGAAAGAATCATCCTCGTCTTCGATGGTTCAGGCTTCCATCTAATAAGAATACCATTAGTCGAAAATGGATTATATAGACTCTATAGAGTGAACACCTGGTTTCTAATGTCATCTGTTTAAGTACTGGGTTGCAATACCTGTTGTTGTAATCTACATCTTTTTCCAGAATCCGCCGAAGGAGTTCTTAAGGCACATTTGTGAGAAATGTAAGTCGCTCTATGAGGGATTTTCCACATACATCGCAAGTTGTAAGAGACACGAGTTCATAGTAGAGACGATATTAAGTTCCGAAGGAATTAAGAAGGAACCTTCGATCGACATTGAATATCATCATTTAATTAAAGAAGAGGAAGAATCAGATACAACGTCGGGAGGAAGAGGACAAACTGGATGGGACTTACAAGAAAGACGTAGAGTATCTCCAGGTTCTTCAGACATTCAAGTCAAACCGAAGACTACACACATGTGTTCGTACTGCGATAAACGGTTTTTATCCATTTCTAAATTAACGAGACATATGCGCTTCCATACAGGCGACAAACCTTTCACATGTTCCTCTTGTGATAAAAGCTTTTCTACTTCTTCATATTTAAAGACACATTCACGCATCCATACAGGCGACAAACCTTTCACATGTTTATCTTGTGATAAAAGTTTTTCTACTTCTTCATATTTAAAGGCACATTCGCGCATTCATACAGGCTACAAGCCTTTCACATGTTTTTCTTGTGATAAAAGTTTTTTAAGGTCTTCAGATTTAAAGAGACATTCGCGCATTCATACAGGCGACAAAAATTTCACATGTTCATCTTGTGATAAATGTTTTTTAAGGTCTTCTTATTTAAGGATGCATTCGCGCATTCATACAGGCTACAAACCTTTCACATGTACATCTTGTGATAAAAGTTTTTCTACTTCTTCACATTTAAAGGCACATTCGCGCATCCATACAGGCGACAAACTTTTCACATGTTCATCTTGTGATAAAAGTTTTTATACTTCTTCAGATTTAAAGAGACATTCGCGCATCCATACAGGCGACAAACCTTTCACATGTCCATCTTGTGATAAAATTTTTTCTACTTCTTCAAATTTAAAGACACATTCGCGCATCCATACAACAACCATCAAACCTTTCCCATGTTCGTCTTAATAAAAGTTTTTGAAGCGATTTTTTCTTGTTACTATTAATCCCTTTATATGTGTAACAAATAGGTTCTGCAAATCCAGCAGATAACCTCACACCATCCAATAGGTAAATTTTTTTTGATTAATTTTCGGTTTATTTAGAAACCTTTAGAGAATAAGCACTGCAGGTATTTCAATAATGAAAAGTGTAGGTTGGAACGATTTATTTCTTTTATAAAATTTTACATTTTATAAAGATAGAAATGTGAAAGCTGGAGAAGTTTCATGGAGATTTTTCCAGAAAAGTCGAAAGTGCAGAGCTAAAGTAGTGACTATTGGTTCACAGCAGTTATATGTGACTAGACATAACATAACCTTGTGGCAGATGAACAGATAAATTATTTTCAATTCATACAAATAAAAAGCAGAAGAAGATACATCTATGGAACAACGCGACATGTTAAATCCAGTCTCAATAATGACACATCGTGAAATTCGTGAACTCTGTCGCCAAGTTCATGCTCGCGTATACAGGTATATAGTATATTTATAATATCGCTAGCGTCCTATCTCGTCATTCTCGTTATGATTCTCGTCCCATAGCGAGTCGGGCGAAAACAAAAACAAGTGAGACAGAAGTAACAATGGCGCCGTATTACAAAATCTATTCTCGTGAAGCGTTATAAGAACCATTAATTTTTGTTATAGCATTCATTCTCTATGATGCTTTTTGGTATGATTTGTGTAGAAAAGACAAATAAAATTGTGTAGGACACTAAACGTATTATGTACTGAAAAATCGACATGAAGAATAAAACATCCAACACATAGCCACGAATTTTTAACAAAAACTTGAAGATTGCCGTTGGTGTACAATATGTGATGTGTGGACAAAACATGCTTTGTTCACCAATTCCAGGTAAATGATATTTGACGCTTATACTAAAGGTGGTTTACATCAAAGACCAGTAAAGCCTTCTTTGGTATACATAAAAACTATTATATGCAAGGCAAACATACTATGTTGGGTTATTGGGATGAAGGAATATTAAATTAGTTACATGTATACTTGTATTTTTATTTATATAGGGGTAATACAGTAAAACCTCTCTAATGCGGACACTCGAGGGATCAAATATTTTGTCCGTATTAGGGAGGTGCCAGGGTTTAAGGAGCAGATATAAAAGTAATGAAGAAAAATACAAAAACCCTCCATCATTTTTTTCTAAACAAAACAAAATGTTTTTAATAAATCAGAAAATTCAAGTAGTTCCGTACTTATTTAGTTCAGAAAATTTAATCACTTCAAGTTTTTCATATATAGTTAACTCTTTAGTTAACTTGTCTTTAGTCTTTTGCCAATTCTATGTACACGAGAAATCGATTCTGTTTAGACTGATTGTTTTTGAGGTTTAATATTTTCAGGTAAATTCTAAGGCCGAAATTTTAAACCAGATGTTTTGACAAACTCCAAATTATTCGGGGTTACTACCCCGAAGATCAAACTGGCCGCCGGATGCCCTTACCCCCAAATGCACCGTTTATATATTTGAACGCGATCGATCAAGCGGGATTAGGTTTGAGGATTAGATTCTTTATGCACCGTGTTTGGATTTAGCGATCCTTCGAGCAAGTCTAAAATAATTTGGCAACATTGCATGTTGGTTAGCACAGTTGGTTAGAGAGAGTCATAGAATCCATAGAACAATATAGGTATATAGGAATCAAGGAATGTAGTCAATGTAGTATTCTATGTGGTGGCGTTGACGTTGACGAAAGGCACATATGAGAAGCGCTTTTTTCAAAACTTTCCTGTTAGTTGTGTTAATCTTAATTGACCATGTGCTAGAGGCTCAGATTTAAAATTAATTTGCAGTGAACTTATTGGGGGTTTTGCAAAGATCTGTAGGGATTCTCTAGAGGTGTAACAATTGTAACACAAATAATTACCTATTCTGAAAAACAATAGCATCCGTCAGCATTGAAATCAGAGTACAGATATATTTATACAGATTACAAGGCACAGAAGCAGTATTTGAAACATATGTATGCAGCCAATACAGCCTTAACAAAAAAAAAAAAAAACGTAAATAGTACTCGAAGAGTTTACCTCAAATGCCGGCCTATCTATTTTCACAAACTTTGTTATTTTACTACTCTGTTAACAATATATTATGCAGGTAAGGTACATGGTATATACCACAGATATATAAATCGAATGTATTAACCGAAATCACCAAAAACAAAACAAATTTAAAGAACACAATTTTATTATAGGTTATAATCACGCGCTTAAACCCTCGTTAGACTAGGGATTACTTTAAGCGAGATTAAACTGCGAAAAATAAGACGGTGCATAAGAAACATAGGACATAAACGAGATTAATAGTATGATCCAGATTAAATGAGTACGGTGCATCTGGGCGTTAATCACTTTTAATGAATAGGGTACCTTCATTTGGAAAAACCCTATGATAACTAAATTTCTGAAATAATGGTTCCTTTTTCGAAAAAACAACAAAAACCCGCTTTTAGAAAATAAAGTGTCCGCGATTTGTGGAAAATCGTGTCCGTGCATAGAGGTGTCCCTATTTGAGAGTGTCCGGATTAGAGAGGGGATGTTTATAAGAAATCTTATGGGAAAAAATCGGGAACAAGATAAAAGTGTCCGTTTATAGAGGTGTCCGGATTAGGGGAGTGTCCGCGAGAGGAGGTTTCACTATAATAAATGTTAACAATTATCGATATCTTCTAAAAGTGAAATATTAAAGTCAAAAGCTGTATCCCCTACCGAACTAAGATCTATTTCAATTTTATCCTAGTCAACATCATGCACTATAAAAGAATTATCAACTTTTTCAAAAATATTATAGATTTGCAATATATGATAAAATCCTAATGGATGTAATTTTCGTTTATATTCTATTAACAATTGCCGTTTCCGTTTTTTTTTGCATTCATCGTATATTTTCTGGCGACAGTAATATCTGCACTTTTACGTGCACATTTACTTCGTTCAACGAGAAAGTAATAATTATAGACCTAAATCACAGTAGTAATGATTACTCCTCTGATATGGTGTAGATCGTGGAAGTTAAATTCTGATTATAGCAACCTGCCTGTGGTGGAGTTTGGAATGATCCACGATTTTTATGTGGTTAATTCACATAAATTCACTCTACACCACACAAAAACGACGGAAAAACGATGAGGTTGTTTATATGTTTACCACCTCCTCCTCCTCCGGCCTTCTCGCACGTTCTTAAAACCATCTTAAAACATAAAACTTCAGAATTCTAATGGTCTTTTAGGCAAGTCGGCCCTCTCTCCTGTCGTCTTTATATTCCAACGATAATTGACAAGTTTAATTTGACTAACTGGGTCGATACAAACTTTTATTACCCCAGTGTGCACTGTTGCCGATACACGAAAATATTCCAAAAATGACCGGGTGAGTCATCACGTTTTCAAATTCGAAATTTGAAGTGCCCTTTCAATTTCATGGCATCAAAATAGCCTTCATGGATACACCACGTTCCCCTCTATCGATTTATGGGGAAAAAACAATAGATCACAAAAAACCGGATACCCCCATTGAATAAAAACATTTATTGAGATGTCTCAACCACACTAATAACCTCCACCGCTAAACGTAAACCATAGACATAATACTACAACGTGTTTCAAAATGATTGTCATCTAGTCGGCTGTGGAATTCCCATGTAAAATAAAAATAAACTCCTTGCAAAAATAGGAGTTTCTACTAGCTATACATAACCTCAAAGTAACCTACTTAATCCCTTTTAACTTCTGGTGTTTCTCTGTCGAAAGAAAACGAATTCTGAGTGTATTTATGTATTTGTTTTGGCCCTGAAAAGGGCCGTTAATTACCAGCAGTACTGATTGCCAGTTTCACAATAAATGTTCGAAGTGACACTTGTCACGTCAGAATTAGATACAGATAGGTTCAAATCAATAGAGCGCGGCACATCAAAAATTACATGCAAAGAAATTCCAACGCCAACTAGATGTCAATCATTTTAAAACATTATTATATATGTGAGCATGTTCAGGGGCTAAAGCATGTTTTATAAATTCATGCTCGCGTATAGAGGTATACACTGCGTTTGCACTTCCGGCACTTCTAATATCATAGAACATAGAATTTCTATGTCTAATATTATGAATATTATATAGATGTTTTGTGATCTGTGATATATTTGTAGGTTAGGTCCCAATAAGAGTGTTGCTAATGCTCCTGCTTCTATTGCTGTTTATCCCAAAAACACGAGTGTGGATATGGAAGTGAAAACTGCTTGCGACTGGTGCTTGAAAGAAGTAGCAGTTCAGGAGATCGAGGAGAAATTATGGCGTTTCTGGAGGATAATAAGCGACGAAGTAAGTTCTTACGGCACCGTATACTTTATGATTTCAATACAACCTTTCTACAAAGTTATTGTTATTCCTACTAAGTGGACATCCTTCAAATCAATGGTCCCGAATGTTATTCCTCCCAAGTGAAGTACGTAATCGTAAACCTAAAACGTACATAAAATATTTCAATAATACTTTAGTTCTACCACTTCTGGCCTATGGTCCCCTAACAACTACTAATAGATTCATTTCGAAAGGCCTAACTTGCATGTATTTCATGTGGCGCAGACATACATTAATAATTTATGATTAATAAACAAAGTTTAGCTTTCAAACATTGCCATTGCCATCAGTTGTATATCACTACGCAACGATGCCGGTTTCCTCACAACCAACATCACTTACCAATCGTCCCTATCTACATATGTCTGCATCCAACGATACATACGTCCATTTCAATCACATTTCTTTACTCCACTGACCCAATTAACGCCTTGATTATTTGATGGTACAATACCCGTTCTTCATTACTTAATATGTTAGTGCTGAAAAATTGGGGGAAAACGAGAAGTGGTAGATCTAGAAGTTTACTGCATTTCAGAAGGATTTTTTCCCATGTAGCCCCTCTCAGAAATTCAAACAACTTTTAGGCGTCAGCTGGAGGTATTTATTGTACTCTTATTCATCGTCGACGTTTCGTCCCGGATTGGGGACATTATCAAGACGCTATCAAGAATAACAACAAAAAGTCACAAAAACATAAAAAAGTAATTAAATAATAAAAAAATGCGTCGGATCACACTGTGGAAGTGAAACATCTTTGGCCATATGCTCACACACATATGCACACACACATACACACCCACATACACACAGAGAGACCGGATATATAAATGAAATATTTATAGAGATTTTTTTCCAGTTATTCAATATATTTCTTCATTAATTATAATTATATAAAGGTAATTTTTGATATACAAGTGACTTTAGTATTATATTAAACACCTATATATTATCATTATCAGTAATTTCTTCTATAATCATTCTTTCATATCATGATCAATTCTTGGTTGGTCATTAGAAATCCTACCGTATTCAGAAAAGACACAATCGTCTTATGGTAACTAAAGTAACTAACAAATATTCTAGATTCAAACTTTCCAAGATATCTACTAAGTATTTTTAAAAACTTCCTCCCAAAGCCAGAACGTGTACAAGAACGTATACGAAAACGTATAGAAAAACGCTATAGGTATTTCAGAGCTGCCAGAATGCGCGTAAAGCGCATTCCACTTCCATCGGGGTACGGTTTTTCAAGTAAATCATTGCCATAAAGTTTTATCAAAAACCAACCAAGTTATTGTAAATGTTTATAAGCTCAAAATCCTATAATATTTGTTGAGCCTCTTTTATAAATAAACAATAAATAAAATATTGGTTTTTTTACTTAAAATGTTAACATAAGTCTTTACGAAGAGAATGAGACCAAGTTTGTTAAGATCCATTTAGAAAAACCGACTGGAGGGGACTTATACTTAGAAAATGTTGATTATGTCAAGAAACGGGATATACAAATAGAATTTTGCAAAAACTACTATACCGATCGAGTCCATCTTTTGTACACTTATAAAGTACGTCAGAACTCACTAACTATAACCATTTCACGTAATTTGAACAACTGATTAAAAAGTAATTAACATTAAATTTAACGCTAATAATTATTAATAATAACTAAAATTATTAATATTACTTTAGCTATGTGCGGATCAAGTTAACAACGATTGTAAATTAAATTGGAAGTACATACTACTTTTTTGTAATTTAATTAAATACAATGCAATTTTTTATGTATATAAAAAGCTTTTACTTTTAATCAATATAAATAATAATACATATTTATAAACGCAGAATTTTTCTCGTGCAAACCATTGTTAAACGCCCAAAAGACAACGCCGTTAATTATTGATAGTTGATTACATGGACTATACGCCGCAATACGTCTACCGCTTGTGTCTTGATCGGACTGTCCCCCACCCGATACGTCACGACTCGTCCGGTGTTGCCAAGTTGACCCCGTTGGTAACACACGGAAATATGGCGTAACGCCGTATTATTTTTTTCGGCTACGCTCGTCTTCTTGAAATTAACACGGACACGCGGTAATAGTTGTGAGTGTGATGTCTCTGCGTTGCATGGCGGGGGAAACATTTCTCTTCGATTTGGCGATCGGCTCGGTTCGCGGGCGCGATGGAAGAGGTACACTTTACGCACATTCTGGCAACACCGCTTTTTTCTCATCAGGCGTGACGCGGTTACACATCCCAATGTATACAACGTGCGCAAAGAAGTTTCACTTCAAAAACTAAAAAGTCACATAAAAAAGTAATTTTTATACAGTAGTGTTAATTCTACACTCATTGTCATGTTTATGTAATATTCATTGTTAATTGTTCCAACATCGCATACCTGTTCCGTAATTTTAATTTTATTTTATTTACTGTTGGATTGTCTTTGTGACTTTTTTTGTTGTTATTCTTAATAGCGTCTTTATAATGTCCCCAATTCGGGACGAAACGTCGACGACGAATAAGAGCGCAATAAATACCTCCAGCTGACGCCTAAAAGTTGTTTGAAATTCTGAGAAGGGCTACATGGGAAAAAATCCTTCTGGTTTGCCTTCTTCCCTGGGAACCAACTTGCTATTTACCGCATTTCCTTAACCATTTCAAACAAGACAGTCGGTCAATTCAAAGATCTTTTTTTGGATCTTTTCGCCTCCTAACAGACCATCAACGTAAATGGATGAAACTTTTTGTTATAATACATCTTAAAGCGATTTGTGAGCGAGTCTGATCACTCTGATCAGTCAATTCATCAGAAATGAATCCAGTAAGTTTTACTATGAAACAAGAGAATAAATAGTTTTAAAAACATTCTGTTGATTTGTCATTGTGTTGAGTTTGGGTTGATTTGTTTTTTTTTCTTCTAATTTTTTAATACACAATAAGTAATTTTTTATCTTTTGGTGTTGCATTTGTTTTTTGTTTTTGTGTGGTCGATGCTATGGCAGGAAATAAATGTCAATATTTTTACTTGCTTGGCGCAAGAATCATCCTCACCTTCCATCTAACAAGAAGACCATTAGTCGAAAATGGATTATATAGACTCTATAAAGTGAACATCAGTTTCTAAGGTGGTCTGTTTAAGTACTGGGTTACAATACCTGTTGGTGTAATTTACATCTTTTTCCAGAATCCGCCTATGGAGTTTCTAACGAACATTTGTGAGAAATGTAAGTCGCTCTATGAGGAATTTTCCACATACATCGAAAATTGTAAGAGAAACGAGTCCACAGTAGAGACGATATTAAGTTCCGAAGGAATTAAGAAGGAACCTTCGATCGACATTGAATTTCATCATTTAATTAAAGAAGAGGAAGTGTCAGATACAACGTCGGGAGGAAGAGGACAAACTGGATGGGACTTACAAGAAAGACGTAGGGTATCTCCAGGTTCTTCAGACAATAAAGTCAAACCGAAGACTATCCACATGTGTTCGTACTGCGATAAACGGTTTTCATCCATTTCTAAATTAACGAGACATACACGCAACCATATAGGCGACAAACCTTTCACATGTTCATCTTGTTATAAAAGTTTTTCTACCTCTTCACATTTAACGACACATTCGCGCATCTATACAAGCGTCAAACCTTTCACATGTTCGTCTTGTGATAAAAGTTTTTCTACTTTTTCAAATTTAAAGACACATTCGCGCATCCATACAGGCGACAAACCTTTCACATGTTCATCTTGTGATACAAGTTTCTCTTGTTCTTCTAATTTAAAGCAACATTCGCGCATTCATACAGGCGACAAACCTTTCACATGTTCATCTTGTGATAAAAGTTTTTTAAGGTCTTCAGATTTAAAGAAACATTTGCTCATTCATACAGGCGACAAACCTTTCACGTGTTCATCTTGTGATAAAAGTTTTTATACTTCTTCAACTTTAAAGAAGCATTCGCGCATTCATACAGGCGACAAACCTTTCACATGTTCATTTTGTGATACGAGTTTCTCTTGTTCTTCTAATTTAAAGAAACATTTGCGCATTCATACAGGCGAGAAACCTTTCACATGTTCATCTTGTGATAAAAGTTTTTTAACGTCTTCAGATTTAAAGAAACATTCGCGCATTCATACAGGCGACAAACCTTTCACATGTTCATCTTGTGATAAAAGTTTTTCTACTTCTTCAAATTTAAAGGCACATTTGCGCATCCATACAGGAGACAAGCTTTTCACATGTTCATCTTGTGATAAAAGTTTTTATACTTCTTCAAGTTTAAAGAAGCATTCGCGCATCCATACAGGCGACAAACCTTTCACCTGTTCATCTTGTGATACAAGTTTCTCTTGTTCTTCTAATTTAAAGAAACATTCGCGCATTCATACAGGCGACAAACCTTTCACATGTTCGTCTTAATAAATGTTTTTGAAGCGATTTTTTCACGTTATTATTAATCCCTTTATATGTGTAACGAAAAGATTCTGCAAATCCTACAGATAACCTCGCACCATCCTATAAGTAAATTTTCTTTGATTAATTTTCAGTTTATTTAGAAACTTTTAGAAACCAAACCTTTAGATGTGTTAGTGTTAGAAAGACACCTATGCGCGTTCGACGCGACACATCTAGTTTTTGTAAACGTTCTGTATCATTGTTCGATTTGTCACTTGTATTATGAGCTGTCATTTGATCACCGTTAATAGATTAGTATCGAATCTCTCGGCGTTATTATTATCTACCAATATCAAACGATATTGCGAACAGCACACACCTGCTCTCTGCTCTAACAAGATATTAAGCACTGCAGGTGTTTCAATAATGAAAAGTATAGGTTGAAACGATTTATTTTATTCAATTTATAATTTACAAGCCGTACCCGGCATGCGTCGCAATGCCACGTAAAGTTTAAAGAAAAAAGATAAATAAAAATTATAGATTACCCGGTGAAATTCCTATCATCTACATATGTTATTGAAAAATAATGTCAAAACAATACAAAATTTTCATCTACATTTAATTAAATGCAACACAGTTATACACATAATCAATTTAAGGCTTTCTGATCTACTATATTTTCCGTCTTTTTTTGCGGTGCGAAAATTTATAAAGATGATGGTTTTACGACTCGCGAACACGCGACGTATAATTGTCCATGCGCGAAACCGGGAAACTCCAAGTTTATTCCGCAAACTGTCCTTGTATTAGCAATTGTATATTATCTTTTTAAATTTATAATAAACAATTTATGAAAAACTACCCTGAAATTAGGTATGAAATTTTCCTGTACAATATGCGTTTGACCAAACGACGTCATTTAAAAGCAATTATTATACGTTTGGATGTTGGCCAAGAAATATTTAGTCATTTCCCACCCCAGAAACTAAAGAAGGTAATGGATCTGCTGGTGGGAACAATTATGGCAATTTTACTTTACCACCAGCACAACATAATCCAGTAGCTTCATAGCTGCATTTTAACGCTTTACAATATTGACAAACGATTGTCATTTCTCCAATCGTTACGGATTCTTCGGCACAATAATCTATTTCCGGGTCGTAGTGGAATGCTACTCGTTCCAAGTTTACAGAAACACTGCGTCTGCGGAATCGCTCTATTTCATTGTGTCTTGAAGTGCGCTCCATGTATTGGGCATTTGTTGCTCGTAGTACGTGCATGACCATCTTGGTGTTGATTCTGCCATGTCTTTTTCAGCTTGTCTAAGTAGTTTTTTGTTTGTTTGTTATTTTTACCTTTAGTTCGATTCGTCGGTAATTCTGTTCGGTCTATTGTTTGGGTTTCTTCACTTCCGGTTTTGGGTATTGTATTTGTACCTCATAGACTTGTTTCTTGGGTGTTTTATTCGTTTGACGTCAGGTACAGTCGAATTGTCTTGTAGTTTTCCTCGATCCTTTTGAAATAGTGTGATCTTATATAATTATGCTGATCGTCAAACCCAAGTTCATGGAACGCCTCGTTGTTCTCTTGGGCTTTCCCCCATAGTGCTTCTAGGTGATCAATCCTTTTTTGTAAGTATTCCTTGGTTTTTCTTGCACTTCCGTTTTTCTTGCAATTATTTTGTAGTTATATGATTTCTTGGGCTATTTTTCCTTGTTCTTGAATCAACTCATCTGCTTGTTATATCTTGTCGTAGTTGAAATTGGGAATTTTTTAACTTAATTCTCTGGAAAAGGTGGTTGTGACTTACTCAGGACTTTGCTTGTCTTCTTGACTTCCCGCCGTTGTGTTGGCGTCGAAGTTCTTGAAGTTTTGAAGTTGTAATCACTGGCGGCTTTTCCTCCGGCTGCAGTGACTGGATATGTCCGTCGTTTCAAATTTGTAGAATTTGTAGACTTGGTGTCCTGGCGAAGTTGCTTTGACTTGCTCAGGACTCTACTTGGTTTCTTGACTTTCCGCTTTTATGTTGGCGTCGTGTAGACTTTGTAGACTCGGTGCCCAGTCGATCTAAATGCTGTTGTGTAAGATGTGCCCGAACTCGTTCGATTCCAGTATTTACTGTTGAACGTAATTCTGTCATACCAATACGAATGTTATCTGTCTCTCACCGGTCGTCAGTCGTCAGTGCGATTTGGACGTGAGAGCTCGTCTCGTTGCACATTTGATTGACTTCGACGACCTAAGTCCATCTTCTCCTTGGCATTTTAAAATCAATAAAGTTCTCGCGCACTGACAAACTGATGATAGATTGTAATAATCGTCTTGACATTTATTTATTTGACAACCAACTGACACTATACTTTCATTTGTTTGATTATAAATGTCAAATTACAAAACGTATCTTTTTCAGTATTTCCCTTACTTATTATTTATGTTTCTCACCGAAAAACCTTCCCTGAACTTCCACAAACATTTCAAGATCAAAATTAGCAAAATCCGTCCAGCCGTTCTCGAGTTCAAGGTAGACAAACGAACAGCAATCCATTTTTATATATATAGAGATTAAAATTTTATAAAATTTTACATTTTATAAAGATAGAAATGTGAAAGCTGGAGAAGTTTCATGGAGATTTTTCCTGAAAAATCGAAAGTGTAGAGGTAAAGTAGTGACTATTGGTTCTCACCTCACAGCAGTTATAAGTGACTTATTAGACATAACCTTGTGGCAGATGAACAGACAAATTATTTTTCGTCTTCGTCTTCACTACAAGTATTAGGCACTTTGCCTGTTACGGTACCCATCTATTGCGTGGTCGCCCAACGCTTCTTCTCCCTTTACATCTGTATTTGAAGGCTTTTCTTGGCAACCTGTTTTCATCCATCCTGCGAAGATGTTCCTTCCAGTTTTCCCTATATTGTTTTATCACATCATTAACACTATATATATTTAATTCCCGTCTGATATCTGCATTTCTAAATCTGTCTCTTTTTGTGCATCCTTTGACTCTCCTCAGAAACTTCATTTCTTGCGTCTGAATCCGGCTTTCTTGTTTCTTTGTTGTTGTCCAAATTTCGCTGCCATACGTGAGGGTTGGCACTGCAATAGTTTTGTAAAATTTGAGCTGTGGGTCTTTTCTCGTTTTATGTTTTAGGCATCTGCTAATAGTTCCACATATTCTACTAAATTTGTTTAATTTTTGTTCTACGTCTATACTGTAGTCATACGATAGATCACATCCCAAATATTGGAAATGTTTTATTTGTTCAATTACCTTATCATAAATAACTATTTTAGATCTTATTGTATCTGTCCCTAAGAAGGCCATTGTTTTTGTTTTCTTTGTAGATATTTTCATGTCATATTCACTACAAATGTTATAGAGTTGGTATATGCCTCTCTGTAGTTTATCTTCTGTTTCTGCGATTAGTACCAGGTCGTCAGGGTATAAAAGGGAGTTAAAGATTGTGTCTCTATCCAGGTATATTCCTTCGTCGTATCTATTTTTCCATTTGCGCATTATATCGTCTATATATATATATATATATATATATATATATATATATATATGTTGAAAAGGGTTGGGAAAGGCAGCATCCCTGACGAAGTCCTTTATTGGTTTCTACTTCTTCTGACAGTTTTCCATTTAGTTCTAATAATATTCGAGTATGTCTATATACACTCTTGATTGTGTTTATTAAGTGTCTAGGGTAGCCTCTTCTCTCCATAATAGTCCAGAGATATTGTCTGTTTACATTATCGAAAGCATTTTCGAAATCTATAAAGCAAATGTGGGTTTCTCTGTTGAATTCTCTGCGTTTTTCCATTACTTGTTGTAACGTGAAAATTCCGTCGACTGTTGATCTGCCTTTACGGAAACCCACTTGTTCTTCGCCTATTAAATGTTCTGCGATGTTTCTTAATCTATTATTTATTATTCTAGCGTACACTTTATAGGCGGAATCAAGAAGGCTTATACCCCTATAATTCTGGCAATTCTGTCTGTCACCTTTTTTAAACAATGATAAGACTTTGGATATTTCCCAATCTTTGGAAATTGTCTTCTCTTTCCAGCACATGTTGAAGAGGTGCAACAGTCGTAAATGAAGTAGTGTTCCACCGTATTTCCATAGTTCTGTATTAATGTTATTTATTCCTGTTGCTTTTCTGTTTCTTGTGTTCTTCAGAGCGTCTATCAATTCTTGTATATCAATATCATCCAATCCTGTTATGTCCTCATATTGAATATTTGCTTCTTGTAAATTTTCTTTGTACCATAGCTGTCGGTAGTGCTCAATCCATTCTTCTCTGCCGATGTTGTTTATTTGGCAGCTATCTCTTTCAGATAGGCTAAGCGTCTTCATAATTTTATAAGCTAATATTTGTCTTCCGTGCACGTCATCCTCGATTTGGCTGATGAAATGATCCCAAGAATCTGCGTATGCTTGTCTTGTTATTGTTTTAACTGCGTTTCTCTTATTTTTATATTCATCGTAGTTCCCTATTGTAGGATTATTGAGGTATTTCAGGTATAAATTTTTTTTTTCTTTTATTATTCCCTCTAATTCATCGTTCCAGATTCTCAGACCTTTCCTCTTCTGGTAACGTCTCTTCTTTCCAACCACTTCATCCGCAGTTTGTGTAATTGCTTGTTTTAGATTTTGCCATTCATCTTCAATGTTATTTTTTGTTTCCAGGTTTTCTAGGTGTCGGCTTAGTCGTCTCTGGTACATATCACGAATGCTGCCTTCTTCTAATAAATGAATTTTGTAGACTTGTTCTTGTTGTTGGTCTTTAGATAGTTTTTTCCCTTTTCTCCATCTTGTATAGGTGTCTATTGTAGATATTACTAAGAAATGATCTGAACCGATGTCTTGTCCTCTATATACTCGAGTATCTCTGACTTGCCCAGCGAATTTTTTGTTAATCAATATATAATCTATAATAGATCTCATGCCTCGTGCTGTCCAAGTGTATTTGTGTATATCACGTTTCCGGAAAAAACTATTGGTTATCTTGAGTTCGTTAAAGGCGGAAAAATCTCTAAGAAGTTTTCCATTTTCGTTGCATACATTTTCACCGAAGGAGCCAACTACATTTGGTATTGGTATATTTCCGACTCTTGCATTTAGGTCTCCCATTAAAATTATTTGATCTGTGCTATATTTATTTATTACCTTTTGCATATCTTCATAAAAGGATTTTGATTCGTCAAGTTTTCCCTCTTCTGGTGCGTATACTGATATTATTGTTGTATTTCCCCTTTCAAATTTAAGTCTTGTTATTAATATGCGTTCGTTGATATATTCATAGCTTTTTATTGTATCCTCCCATTTTCTATGGATATACAAGGCTGTGCCCTTGCTTGCTCTTTCGGTCATGTTGACGCCGCTGTATATCATTACGTAGTCTCCTATGTACTGTGTTCCTTTCAGTTTTTTCTTCGTTTCGGTAATTGATGCAAAGTCTATTTTCATGTCTTTCAGTATTTTGCCTAATTCGATTTCTTTATGTGCCAAACCTCTCACATTCCAGGTTGCGCATTTAATAGTATTTCCAATTCCTATTCGTTTATCCTTTTTCTTTGCATTTGTCGTTAACCTTAAATCTGTCCGTTTTCCGAGGCAATTTTGGGTACTACAAGTATGTTTAATTTTTACAAGAGCTGGTTACTAGCCAACTGCTCAACCTCTTTTCTAGTAGGACTAGGATTTTTCTGTAAGGGTTTTCTCCCTTAGCCAGTATGTTCCAGTTTTAGGGCGCTGGAAACTCGCCCTTCACCCTCTTCCGTTAGCTACATAACGTACATCCATTGCACGCTATGCATTGCCCAGAGGTTACGCGGCTCATGCCTTCGTGGACGTGGAAGTAGGATTTGTTAGTAGAGCTGACAATTAGTGAGCATTTCTCGGAGTTTTGGGTGCTGTGTAGGCACTGGCAACCTACACAACCTCCGAGACTCTTTACTAACCATTAACCTCCACAAATTATTTTTAATCCATATAAATAAAAAGCAGAGGAATATATTGTAATGCGAGAAGTAAACAACGCGACACCAACTACGACGCGTAAAGACAGCTGCACGAATTTTCCCGGAATGTTGTTTACGAAAAGCAATTAATTTGTGACCTTCTGAACATTTACTGCGTAGGCGTTCTAGAAGGTACGCGAAGGATCTCGATTATGGTTGGGGGTGTATATATAAGGGGGCTTGTGATCGAGGGAGTTAGTTAGAAGTAGAGAAGCAGACGTGAACGCGACATACGATCCGAAGCGGAGCAGTACAAATAAATTATATAGTGTCTAGTCTAGTGAACAAGTAGTTAAGTGTGTTAAATAAATTAGTGTTCAATTAATGTAAATAAATTATAAAATAAACGTTACAATATATATCTATGGAACAACTCGAGATGTTAAATCCAGTCTCGATGATGACACATCGTGAACTCTGTCGCTTCCAGGATAGATGAATCGGTTATCTGCTTCGTTAAGAAATCTCGCACATTCTTCGCCATAAGGGGTACTCGGTACTCACAATGTTATTTAGCATGCTAAAATTAGAATTATGAGTGACCAAGACCAAAGGTAAGTACTATCGTAATCTTGCTAAATAAGTGCGGTGGCGCCACTCGCGATATGATTCTGAAACAGTTTTTTGTAAATAACTGAAATCTTGTTTCTTTTCTTTGGTTTATATCTTTTATCATGCCGAAGAGTAGTGAAAAATTTAAATTATGTGAAAACTTTGGCGAATGACTATTTCAAATTTTGTTATATGAAACTGCAGAAGAAGAGGATGAAGTCATCAAGGATTGTTTAGATGGTTTAGATGAGATTATTGCCGTTTCCTCTTGTAGGTATTCTGTATTCTGTACCATTTCAATTAGGATCGGTGGTAAAATATGCAGATTGGTTTAAATCTAATTTACCAAACTTGGACAAGAACCGTTTTTTAAGCAATATAACTTCCATGGTATATTTCTGGTTGCCGCCATCACCAACAATACTCTTTTCGTGGACGCTTTAAAACCACACGTCACGTTGAATAACCGATCCGAAAACGAGGGATCCATCTCCAAATGTCATTATTCCTATTATTTCCAAACAATATATAATAGAAGTTCTGTGATATGTTTGTAGGTTAGGTGCCAATAAGAGTTGATTTGCTGTTGCTTCTCTTCTATTGCTCATATTGCTGTTTATCCGGAAAATCGTGGGAAAATCCTAGTATGGATACGCAAGTGAAAACTGCTTGCGACTGGTGCTTGAAAGAAGTAGCAGTTCAGAAGATCGAGGAGAAATTATGGCGGTTCTGGGGGATAATAAGCGACGAAGTAAGTTCTTACGGCACTGTATACCTCATGTCTTCAATAAAGACCTTTCTACAAGATTATTGTTATTCCTACTATGTGGACATCCTTTAAATCAATGGTCCCGAATGTTATTCCCCCAAGTGAAGTACGTAATCATAAATGATGATGTAAAACGTACATAAAATATTTCAATAATACTTAAGTTCTACCACCTCTGGCCTACGGTCCCCTAACAACTACTAATACATTCATTTCGAAGGGCCTAACACATTAGCATGTATTTCATGTGGCGCAGACATACATTAATAATTAATAGTTAATAAACAAAGTTTGGCTTTCAAACATTGCCATTAGAACGTTCTCGTACGTCACGGCTATTCGACTCGATTCATCAACTGTACATCACTACGCAACGATGCCGGTTTCCTCACAACCAACATCACTTACATCATCCCTATCTACATATGTCTGCATCCAACGATATGTACGTCCATTTCAATCACATTTCTTTACTCCACTGACCCATTAGCGCCTTGATTATTTGATGGTACAATACCCGTTCTTCATTACTTAGTATGTTAGTGCTAGTGTTAGTTAGTATAGTTAGCTAGTTAGTGTATATGTTAGTGATGAAAAATTGGGAAAAAACGAGAAGTGGTAGATCTAGAAGTTTACCCCATTTCCTTAACCATTTCAAACAAGACAGTCGGTCAATTCAAAGATCTTTTTTTGGGTCTTTTCGCCTCCTAACAGACCATCAGCGTAAATGGATGAAACTGTTATTGTAATACATCTTAAAGCGATTTGTGAGCGAGTGACCAATCAATTCATCAGAAATGAATCCAGTAATTTTTACTATGAAAAAGAGAATATAGGTAAATAGTTTTAAAAACCTGTTGATTTGTCATTGAGTTGAGTTTGGCTTGATTTGTTTATTTTTCTAATTTTTTAATACACAATAAGTAACTTTTACCTTTTGGTGTTGCGTTTATTTTTTGTTTTTGTGTGGTCGATGCTATGGCAGGAAATAAATGTAAATATTTTACTTGCTTGGCGGAAGAATCATCCTCATCTTCGATTGTTCAGGCTTCCATCTAATAAGAAGACCATTAGTCCAAAATGGATTATATAGACTCTATAGTGTGAACATCGGTTTCTAAGGTGGTCTGTTTAAGTACTGCGTTACAATAAGTACCTGTTGGTGTAATCTACATCTTTTTCCAGAATCCGCCGATGGAGTTTCTAACGAACATTTGTGAGAAATGTAAGTCGCTCTATGAGGAATTTTCCACATACATCGACAGTTGTAAGAGAAATGAGTCCACAGTAGAGACGATATTGAGTTCCGATGGAATTAAGAAAGAACCTTCGATCGACATTGAATATCATCATTTAATTAAACAAGAGGAAGTGTCAGCTACAACATCGGGAGGAAGAGGACAAACTGGATGGGACTTACAAGAAAGACGTAGAGTATCTCCAGGTTCTTCAGACATTCAAGTCAAACCGAAGACTACCCACATGTGTTCGTACTGCGATAAACGGTTTTCATCCATTTCTCAATTAACGAGACATATGCGCATCCATACAGGCGACAAACCTTTCACATGTTCATCTTGTGATACAAGATTCTCTTGTTCTTCTAATTTAAAGAAACATTCGCGCATTCATACAGGCGAGAAACCTTTCACATGTTCATCTTGTGATAAAAGTTTTTTAAGGTCTTCAGATTTAAAGAGACATTCGCGCATTCATACAGGCGACAAACCTTTCACATGTTCATCTTGTGATAAAAGTTTTTATACTTCTTCAAATTTAAAGGGACATTCGCTCATCCATACAGGAGACAAGCTTTTGACATGTTCATCTTGTGATAAAAGTTTTTTAAGGTCTTCAGATTTAAAGAAACATTCTCACATCCATACAGGCGACAAACCTTTCACATGTTCATCTTGTGATAAAAGTTTTTATACATCTTCATATTTAAAGAAGCATTCGCGCATCCATACAGGCGACAAACCTTTCACATGTTCATCTTGTGATAAAAGTTTTTATACTTCTTCAAATTTAAAGGCACATTCGCGCATCCATACAACAGCTGTCAAACCTTTCCCATGTTCGTCTTAATAAAAGTTTTTGAAGCGATTTTTTCATGTTATTATTAATCCCTTTATATGTGTAGCAAAAAGGTTCTGCAAATCCTACAGATAACCTCGCACCATCCTATAAGTAAATTTTCTTTGAGATTCATTTTCAGCTTATTTAGAAACCATTAGAGATTAAGCACTACAGGTGTTTCAATAACGAAAAGTATAGGTTGGAACGATTTATTTCTTGTATAAAATTTTACATTTTATAAAGATACAAATGTGAAAGCTGGAGAAATTTCATGGAGATTATTCCAGAAAATTCGGAAGTGTAGAGCTAGTTAAAAAAGTAGTGATTATTGGTTCTCACCTCACAGCAGTTATGTGACTTATTAGACATAACCTTGTGGAAGATGAACAGATAAATTATTTTCGATTCGTGTAAATAAAAATCAGAGGAAGATTTATCTATGGAACAACTCGGGATGTTAAATTCAGTCTCGATGATGACACACCGTGAACTCTGTCGCTTCCGGATAGGTGAATCTGTAGGTAGGTTTTATCTGCTTCGTCAAGAAATCTCGCGCATTCTTCGCCATAAGGGGTACTCACAATGTTATTTAGCATGCTAAAATTAGAATTATGAGTGACTAAAGGTAAGTACTATCGTAATCTTGCTAAATAAGTGTGGTGGCGCCACTCGCGATATGATTCTGAAACATTTTTTTTGTAAATAACTGAAATCTTGTTTCTTTTCTTTGGTTTATATCTTTTATCATGCCGAAGAGTAGTGAAAAATTTAAATTATGTGAAACTTTGGCGAATGACTGTTTGTTTGAAATGTTGTTATGTGAAACTGCAGAAGAAAAGGATAAAGTTATCAAGGAATGTTAAGATAAGATTCTTGCCGTTTCCTCTTGTAGGTATTCTCTACCATTTCAATTGGAATCGGTGGTAAAATCTGCAGATTGGTACGAATCTAATTTATCAAACTTACACGAGAACCGTTTTAAGACACTCTTAAGAGTGAATATTTTTCAGTATTGTAACGAAACGGCTCGCCGCGATATAAACACGCCGGGAGCTACACAAGTTCGCCGAATTGCGATCCCGAGAAGGACGGGTCGAAGCCGACGAGAAGGTTCGACGGGATATCAAGTTCCTCGAATTCGAGAAATCATCTCCCGAAACTTCGGGAATATTCCAGCAAACGTCTTAAGCCGGCTACATACAGATGCGAATTGCGAACTGCGACTAAAGTTCCCATTGGTCCAGTTTATTTGGTGGGGGAAACGTCGGGAATCTGCGAAATTCGCAAAATTTGAAATACCGGAGGCGGGAATTTTGAGATACGTTCAATATTTTGCGGAAGACCACATAGAATGTCCATGTTCTTTAACCATAGAAGAGTAACATCATAACAAATATCTCCTAGTGAGAAAGTAAAACTCTTTAAAATTGTTGCGTTTTTGCGCATCTGCATGAACACAGGATGTGCGAAAGGAAGGTACATATAGATGCGAATTGTGAATTGTGAAATGCGGAAATTCGCATTCGCACATCCTGTCTTCATACAGATGAGAAAAAACGCAACAATTTTAGAGACTTTTAATTTCTCACTAGGCGATATTTGTTATACGCTTGTATGGTTCAATTAAATAGGTGTTCTGTGTGGTTAACCTAACATTATTGATTGCGTATGGGGATTATTATTTACTTGTATTGTTGTGTTATGTATTAAGTTCTACTACGTTATTGTGATATTATAGTGTTTGAGTTTTTTATTGATATATAGTTCATTACTACTAGACTTTGTACAAATTTATATCATTATGAATTGGTACCAGTACCTCTTGACCAGTACCAACACCAAATATACCATTGGCGACGAAGACGCAGAATTGCCGCTTATTTGTTATTGAAAAGAAGGCAGAGAGAAAGAGAACAATTGGAACCGTCTACAGAGAATATAATATATAACTACTGAGAAGCGACAAAACCCCGAGTTGCATGGATATTTTTTTTATGCGCATGCGTGAAATTGGTAGTTTATCTGTCAAAATCGTGACGTGACTTGACATTGTAGTTGTTTTCATTGGCGTAGGTCGCAGTAGTTAAGGGTTTAAAGTTTAATTTTTTGATCCGCTCCTTTTAACGGCTCTCGCGCTAAGACGGACCTGCCGATTCTGTAAGTCAACGCAGACACGAGACAGTTCGAATTGTTTGACATATCATATAAACTGAAACCTAACATATAGACACGATTCCAATTCATTCGTACGTCTCGTATATTCTTGGTACATTCGTACGTGATTCGTACCGCACTCAACTCAAACTTTTAACCGTTTACATCATTTATACTTTTGTACACCAACCTTGCACCCACACAATGTCTAATTTTTGCTGTGTTGGATAAGCTGTTACTGAATACAACAAGCGGGGACCTAATCGGTGTTTACCATGAAGAAAGGTCCTCTGAAGTACAAAATCAATCAAAAGCGATAGCCATTCCCGATAACAGCTATCATAAAGAAAACCAAACTACGAAAAATGCCTTTCATTATGTTGGTGGGTATATTTTAAAGAAAGGCCTCGAAGTTCATACATGTAATATATGCAAAGCTTTTGGAAAAAATGTGATACTCTCAGCACAACTAATTTAAATAAATTTCAAATCGTATAGTATCAACGAAAGTGGTGATGGAAGGCTTCAAACGCCACCAAAAGAATTTATATATTTCATTTATAAATTGGAAATGATATTTAATTCTCAATTTGAATAAAAATTGTAGTGGACGAGCAGTTTCAAAAAAATTGTTTACATTACAAATTAAATTTACATCAATCAGATTCTCTTTGGTTTTCGAGCAAATAATGTCTAATTCGCATACATGTTTCATGTTAGTGAATTGAATAAGTTGTTAGTTAATTGTCAGTAAATTATTAGGTAATTGTTAACAAAAATGATTATTGCTAGTATATTGTTAATAGAATTGTGTTGTGAGTTTATTTACGGAGCACAGCTACATCGCACACCTCTCCCACAGATTTCTAACAGTTTGTTACAGCTGTAGATAATTTTCCAATTTTCGTTGACTATTAACACACCTAAAACTGTCGAGCAAAAAACCTGTATGACATATATAGCTCGTTTACCTTCATCGTGACGTAAATTCCAACAAAAGATTGATAAAGGAACTATACTGATTTTTACATTAGTTTAAAAACGATCCCCGTGTACCCGTCTTGTCACGCCTTTGTATTGAATGGTTCAAACTTTTCTGCGTGTAGGTCACTGCACATTATAAACGTCACTTTTCTTAGTGTATATGGTAGGTTAACCAAGGTTAACTGTCAAATTTGCTGTCATTGAAGTGGGGTAGAAACGTAGAAACATCAAAGGAACCGCCAATACTGTCGCTTCTCAGTAGTTACATGTTTTCTACCGTATTCTCTGCCGTCTACAAACAAGGTTAAAGGCCGAAGGAAGTATAGGCAGAATTACATACCAACTTAATGTACGACAAGCTGTGCGCAAGCGTAACCTGTCAATTTCTTGCGTCTTCCGCAAAATATTGAACGTTTCTCAAGATTCCCGCCCCCCAGATTTCAAATTTTGCGAATGTCGCAGGTTCCCGATACGCTTCCCCCACCACATAAACTGGACCAATGGGAAATGGGAACCTTAGTCGCAATTCGCAATTCGCATCTATATGTAGCCGACTTGCGAATGCGAATTTTCGCAGTTCGCAATTCGCAATTCGCATCTGTATGTAGCCGGCTTTAGAAGGCTTCTACCTGCGTCTATAAGGAATGCCGGACCCAAGGCGGAGGCAGTTGAAGAATCGGAACGTAAACATTCGGGCGAGAGACCGCGCGCGTTAAATAAATAAACGTTTGTGTGTGCGAATATAAATTAAGTTAAGGGATAGTTAAGTTTATAAGTGTCGTGTAAGAAATAAATTAATTAGTACAAATCGCGTAGTGAGTGTTTAGTTTTAGTGAACAGTAAAAACGTTACAGTATAACCATTGATAACCATAAAACCTCTGGAAATGACAAATAAAACAACATGGCCGCCATTTAGCATAGTAACACTGTATTTAACACACAACCAGGTGTGCTAAATTGACCAACTTATTTCTATTGGAATATTTAGCATGCTATTGCTGAAACTCTACGACTAGCACAACTAGCACGCTATAGCATGATAAATGAAAGATTGCGAGTACCCCTTATATTCTGAACATATTATATCGGGTGTTTTTTTAAATTTCACCTCATAGTAGGCTGTGGATAGTGTTTGTGAATGTGCCTTACTAAAAAATGTCAAAATTGACATAACCTCACTTTTTTAATAAAAATTGAAACTGCTCCAATCAGTTACTAGTGTCTTGAAAAAGACAGCTTGGCTCTATTAATTAGGCGTAGATGAGTGAGCTGTCTTTTTCAAGACACTATTAACCGATTGGAGCAGTTTCAATTTTAATTAAAAAAGTGAGGTTATGTCAATTTTGACATTTTTTAGTAAGGCGCATTCACAAACACTATGCACAGCCTACTATGAGGTGAAATTTAAAAAAACACCCGGGGCGGGTTGTATCGCAGTGAGTTAACCAACTGATCATTGATCGAGGCCGCTGATCACGGATCAAGTCCGAAAACTGCGTTGTATCGCATCGATCGGCGAGTTAACTCTCGGATCAACAGTCTGTCAACATGCGAAAATTATTCACCGATTTCGGCAAGTTAACAAAGGATCAAGCACAGAAATGAAAGAAAGTCGGTGATCTGTGGTCTTATAACGATTATTTGAAACTGGTTTTTTAGGTTAGATAGTGGAGTTTAATGCGTTTTCCTTTTATATTTATTTTTATTGTGAATTCATATACATAAGTGAATTAAGGAGCTATTTTGGTACACCGATATTTTTATAAACACACATGGGTAAGTTTTGAGTTGCAGTTTTTTTTTGGAAAATATTAGTAAAATGATTTTTGATCCCTTCTGAAATTACAAATGATACCTTTGCTATAGGTAATTTACTTGAAGAATAAGAAGAGTTGACTGATGATGAAGACTTCAGAGAACTCATTATGATGGAAGCTTTCCGAGGGCTGTAAGACAGTTTCGTCCAACGACTGACTATATCCTGAAATGGAACGAAAGAGAATTCCAGGACAAGTTTCGTTTGATGAAAGGAACTGTTCACTTTCTAGTTGAAACCATTAGAGATAAGTTATCTTGTTGAAGGAATGTGTTAGTTTCTGAATTGTATTACCAGCATTCAAAACACCGTGTTAAATCAACAGTGTGAATTCCCATGCTTGGTCATTTATCTAAATAACTTTAATCTCAAATTTTCATATGGTAGTAACGTACATGATTGAATTAAAATTATTTCCTCAAAGTATACCCATGACTTCCATATCGTGGTTATACCTAATGTTAAATTTTTATTTCATTAATTCACTATCTCACTAATAGCTGAATGTGGATATATTTATATACAAATATTTTCCTTTTCTTCAGGAATACATCCCTAACGCCAGAGGAAAGGCTGCTACCTAATCGCATTACGCTATTTGGCTACGGGCTGTATCCTTCAGATCCTTGGTGATTTCAGTGGCATCGATAAATCCACAACAAGCCGTGTCATCACCTTAGTCCTAAGATGTTTGGCGAGAATGGGACCCCATTACATAAATCTACTCGATACTCCGAATGATGTTAATAAATTGAAGAAAGATTTTTTTGAAATAGACAATTTTCCAAAATGCATCAGGGCCATTGATTGTACACATGTTAAAATTTTATCACCTGGAGGAAATATTGCAGAGATATTCCTTCTTTACTCCTTTTTTTAAGGTTGACATATTTATTCCTAAAAAATATTAGGAGTTCTGCATACTTCGCCCGATGTTGATTTGAAATCTTCTGCAAGGTGAGCCCAAGCTTCTGCTTTTTTCTTATTAGTTTGGGTATAAGTCATCTTTTCTTCTAAGACATTAGCAAACTTCCTCACTAAGCTTACTAACAGGGACTCTTCGGACAGGGTAAAGCTCGGAGTCCTATTGCTTTCTTCTGAAATTCAAGGGTACCTATGAGAAAATATATTTCACAGTTTTTTCCACTGACCAGACTTCCTCAGGTCATTCATTGTAAATTGCAGTAGAGCGTTGCGCACTATCTACAGTACTAGGCAAAAGAAATATTCTACTAAAATTTTATACTTTACTATACCTATTATATACAACTAAGAACTAAGGCTATAACGAAATACACACACAAAATGAACTAATACGTACTATAACAACTAAAAAATAAATGACACACAAATTGAAACAAACTGAAATCATTCAACGCTACACTAAACGGATACCAAACGAAAGTAATCAAGCCTGCACTGTGCGCGCAAACAAAATCAAATAATCGCGGGAATTCATCCACGGAACAATAAAAATGATGCCGCAAGAGCCGGCAACAGTGTACTATCTTTGGTCAACTAATCGACTGTCAAGTTTTGACCATACAACGCATCGTTCGTTGATCAATTGTCAAATCTGATCGGCTTGTCAATTGATCCGTGGATCATCGAGTGTTTAACTCATTGCGATACAACCCGCCCCCGATATATATGAGCATGTTTTATAAGTTCATGCTCGCGTATACAGGTATACATTGCGTTGCGTTTGCACTTCTATTCCATACCAACGATTATACATTATAGACTAAACCAGGATTGATTAGTTACATTTAACCAATGTTCAATGTTGGACAGTTTTGTGACGTCACCACCGGTGCTGAAGTCGTGCTTTTATTTAGACTCCATTTCACATAAGAAGAACCGTGGGCTAGAGTTACACGGAACGACATATTCCGTCGGCTATGTTCGGTTTCCATAGTTTCATGTAATTCGTGTATAAGCAGTGGCGGAGGGTGAAGGTTTAGCGTAGGCGCGTTGGCGTGTTTTTCTGCATTGTCGCTTGTCGCGTATCTAACGTAACGTAACTGTCGTTTATTTTATTATTATTACAGTTTTGTACGTTGTGCATTGTATATTTTGACTAAAGCGAAATTATTTAGATTAAATTATTCTTGTTGTGTACACAACATAGGCAACTAACAATACACGAATTAATATTATCCCCTAATACGATTACTGCTCGGACAGCTACTGTCCAGATGCCGATCGGGCGACTTCGTGCCGGAGATGCGGCCTGCATGGAACTCAAGGCCACGGTTCTTTTTATGTGAAATGGAGTCTACGTATTGATCTGTGGATGACGTGATGTGGATATCGTACGTAAATATGGATTACGTAGAGTAGTACGTACGTAAATCGTATGATACAACTTTCTGTTTACTGGTAAAATGAATAAACCGGAGCTTATAGTCATATTGTTTGATTTTACTATGTATGGCTGAGCGCTTTCCCCATGCTCTATCTTAAAAATGGTTAACCGTTTTGTTAAATATGTTTTGAAGAGAATTTTTTTGCTTAACCATAGTATAGATGTAAAATACATCGAAACCGTAGGAAGCGAGATATTTGCGAAAAATTTATTTTTTGTGACATTTGATGATCAATATTTTAAGACGAGTTTACAGCTTCTTATATCTCACTCCGAGGTTAACTCTATTTTATCTTAAATGACTGCACTATAGGTATAGCCATGCTTTCTGTCCAGCATCGGTGGTGAGTGTGAGTGTGGTGACGTCGACGACACAGAGTTTGCCAGGCAGATTCGGCTTCGGCGAACTGAGCAACAGGTTAACAGGTATAATAGTCTATAAACCACGTTTGGAAATAATAGGAGTAATGACATTTGGCGATGGATCCCTTTTTTGAAGAAACTGTAGAGCGTTTTGTGTGGAACAAACGCATAAATTCCTGTGCCGCACATACAGATCGTGAACTTATCGCACAAGCCTTCCGGCGTTGTCAAATACCGACCTTTCGTTTTCTTGATCATAAAGTTGGTTCGAAACATTTAAAAATCATCTTTTGAAATGCATTTTCCAGTCGGTTAATTGAGCTCTACACTCTAATAAAACTAAAGAAAAACTATAATGGTTCAACGTGTGGTTTTAAGCGAGTCACGAAAAGAGTATTGTTGGTGATGGCGGCAACCAGAAATACACCGTATAAGTATATCGCTGAAGATTGCTTACAACGGCAACAATGCCCCAATCCTTTCGCCAAGGTTCGTTCCATGAACGTAGATGCTGTAAGTGAATAATAATATTAATAATTAATCAAAAAGGTAACACGCTGGTCAAGTACCTCATGGTGGCGTGGAAACCTTCATAAAACATGAATATCTATTATTCTTATTAGAAGATCAAACGAACTTACCTGAAGTGAAGTTCGATCTTAATTATACGAAGCGTTTCCTTCGAAGATGATCATTGAATACTATGTAGTTCCCCCACTCCACGCTAGATGGCACCACAAGTTTTAAAACGTACCTAAAAGTTTTTCCCTCTACCTACTACTGACTCCCTGCGCCGCAAGTCGACACTTATTTCAAAGCCATATATATATAGCAACCCAGATGATCATGGGACTTAGGGATGGGAGGGAAATGATCATCTTCGAAGGAAACGCTTCGTATAATTAAGATCGAACTTCACTTCAGGTAAGTTCGTTTGATCTTCTAATTATACTTCAGCGTTTCCTTCTCAATGATCATTGAATACTATGTAGATGTTCAAAGGTGGTTGCTATATCAGAGAGCTGAGAAGATATTCCCTATTTAGTACCAAGTTAGCCCTCTTGATTGTTGTAATTGCAACGCAATATCTAGAACAATATTTAATCGGAAACCAAAAAACCTAAATACATTGTCTTTCTGTAATCCTAACACATTTTCCCTAGGCTTCAAGTAAACCATAGAGGATAACCTATCTAGTCCTTACATTTCTAAAATATTCTCCGCGAAACTAGGCTTCTCAATCACTGGCCGATTATAAAAGACTGCAAAGGTATCGGACTTCTTTGTCCAACCTGCAGTGCTTCTTATCACGTCAAGACTAACCCCCTTCCTTAAAGCTGCCGATGTCGCAGCATGCCTTGTACTATGAGCCGAAAAAGACTTTGTATCAATGCCTGCTCTTGATAGTGTTGATTTTATCCAACGGCTCAGAGACTGAGAAGTAGCTTCATGGTGAGGTTTTTTAAACGTTATGAAGAGTCTCCCTATATCCCCTCTAATTGTATTTGTTCTGGCAAGGTAAGCTGAAAGTGCTTCTGCTGGACAAATCTTTGGGTTTTCCTTAAAAAACGGTAGGCGCAGAACGGGCTGCAACCTATTTCTGCTTGAAGTCTTGATTCTCGCGGGAATCTTAATTTCAAAACCACCCTGTTTTCTTACTATGTTCCCTATTTCTATTAAAGCGAACGTTTGAACCTGGTGGGCAGTGACAAGGGCAAGGAGAGTGACCAATTTTAGCGAGATGGCTTCCAGGGAAATATCCTCGTTAGGGTACCATCCCTCTAAGAATCTGATGACAATGGCCGGGTCCCAAACGGAATTGTATCTGGGCCTAGACGGCCTTAAGTTTGCTATACCCTTCATTAACTTCTTGATTCTGTGGTCGGACGAAAGGTCCGGCGATAGAATCAATGCTAGGGCAGACCGAGCACTGTTGAGAGAACCGTATGCTGCCCCATTCTGAAACTCCCTTTCCAGAAACCGTAATACTTCCAATGGTGTCCCTTGAAAAGGATCTATTTTCCTGGAAATGCAGAACTTCCACCACTTCCTCCAACCTGTTTCATATTGTCTCAGGGTTGAGTCTGCGATAGATGCCCTCATGATATCCGCTGTCGAGGATTGGACGCCCTTCCGAGCAAAGGCTTGCCTGATAATATCCCTGCTACCAGGGAAAGCTTCCTCCATAGGGGATGGGGAGACCTATTAGGAGAGCAAAGAAGATTAATGTTAGGGCCCAGAGTCAATAGGTTTGACTTCAATAGTCTAGAGTATAATGGAAACCAGGGCTGTGTAGTCCAATATGGAACCACTACGATGCCCGTAGCCCGGTCTCTACTAATCTTTTGTAAGGTAGCCAAAATAACGGAGAAAGGCGGAAAAGCATAAAAGAAGAAAAGTGACCAGTTCAATGTAAAGGCGTCTACAGCTGATGCTTCGGGGTCCCTATGCCAAGAGACAAAATTATTACATTTATTGTTGAGCCTACTTGCAAATAGGTCTATCTCTGACAACCCAAAATTCTGAACAATTGAATCAAATGCTCTGCTGTCTAATACCCACTCAGTTTCTGTCTTTAATTTTCGGGACTCTCTGTCTGCTTCCGCATTCTCCGAAGACTCTATATATGATGCAAAAATATATAACTTGCGAGCTTCACACCATTGCCAGATTTCCCTTGATAAGTTACTGAGTGCTACAAACCGAATGCCACCCATTCTGTTTATATAAGAAATGGCCGTTGTGTTATCTATTTTCAGTAGTATACTACAATTGCGCCTATTCTCGGCAAAACATTTTAAGCCGAAAAAAGCCGCCTTGAGTTCCAGCAAATTGATATGGTGTGAAGCTTCATCGTCTGTCCAGTGACCATTGGCCCTTTCCTCCCCACAAACTGCTCCCCATCCCGATGTAGATGCATCCGAATAAATGGTGATCACATAAGAACCCTTATTGATATCATTGAAACCTAGGAATATCTGGTTAAGCCACCAATTAATGTCTTCTTTACTTTGAGGTGAAATTCTCATTTCTCTATCAAAACTACCTTTGGATCTCTTTAGAGCCCAATATTTATCCCTTTCGAATGCTTTGGTATACACCCAGCCGTACTTGATGGCTGGGCATGCCGCTACCAAAATGCCAACAAAACGAGCATAGCTCCGTATGGAGCAGGTTGACCTATATTGAAATTCTTTAAGTAATCCTGAAATCTTGCTACGCTTTTCATTCGGGAGAGAAATGGTCATTGTAACAGAGTCGAACAGAAAACCCAAATATTTGCAACTTGTTGAGGGACACAGAAAGCTCTTCTCTTGATTAACTGTGAAACCAAGATTGTGTAGTAATGAAACAGTCTCCGACACGCCCTTCGTACATTCACCGAAGGATTCCCCTAACAGTAAAAAATCGTCAAGGTAAATTACAGACATAAAACCTCTTGCTCTTAAGTGAGCCACTACTGGTTTCATAATTTTTGTGAATACCCAGGGGGCTGTACATAAGCCAAAAGGGAGACAGCAGTATTCGTACAACTGATTATTGAACTGGAACCTTAAAAATTTTCTTGAATCTTTTTCAATGCTTACTAAATAATATGCCTCCTGTAAATCTAAGGTGGCCATAAAACAATTACTAGACATTAGCTTACAGACTGTGCGCCTGTCTTCCAGTTTAAAGTGATCTGTACGTATAAAGGTATTCAACTTCTTCAGATTGAGGACAAGACGATAATTTCCATTAGATTTTTTGACTACAAAGATCTTAGACAGGAAGTGTCCCTGACAGGGAGTACATGACCTAATGGCTTTTATTGCCAGCAAATGAGTGATTTCTCTTTGGATAGTCAATCTTTCGTCCTGAGACCAGTCTGACTCCTTTGGAGGAATTTGTTGAATAACTCTCTCCTTAAAAGGAATAGAGTAGCCCTTGACCCAGGTCAGCACCATGTGGTCTGAGGTGATGTCCATCCACGCATCTAGATGATCGCTTAAGCTGCCGGCCTTGAAGCTTACCTGGATCTCTGTTAGCGGAACTCTCTCCTCCCCTTGGTGGGCTGCTGTCTGCGGTAGGTCTTCTCTGAACGGACTGTCTGGCGTAACCGGTTCCCCGGCTTGGTTCTCTGTCCTCCCCCCCTTTGGTATTGCTTCTGGGAAAATGGACGGGTGGGAGGACCCTTGGAGTTTAAATTCCTCCGCTGGGATATTAGAGTAGAAGCCTGTTTCTTGCTCTTCAAGTCCTGACCGGATCTTTCCATTGCCTTTGCTGCCTTAATCCGGTCACCCAGGTTCTCCCCGAACAGCCAACCGTCTAGTCTTCCATACATAATGACTTCTTTTAGGCTGGCGTTGAACTCTAAGGACATCAAACTCCTTCTTATTTCCGACTGCTGTAATTGAATGTCGGCTAGGAGTCGACCCGAATCACTCATCAGCTCGATCAGCTTTAGTATGGTCTCCTCTCCCCCCCCCCTCAGAGCCGAGAAGGAGAGTAAGGCCCTTCCCTAGAGCTGATAAACTGGCTCCTAGTTGAGCCTGCATGGTCGACATCCTCTCGTCTCGCTTCAATGCCATGTTGTTGATTGCTGCCTTGGCCTCCGGATTTAGTCTCGGGGGTCCCGCGAACGCGCAGTTCTTAGGCGGAGGGTACTTTGAAACGAGCTTTCTGCGACACTCTTCGCCTATGCCCCTCGCCAGGATCTCCGTCCATCTAATGGCTACGTCCCTGTGGATAACCTCTCCCTCTTCTGCATTATCTGGAGCCTCGCTCCCAAGGAGATCCAAAATCTCCTTTCTTAGAGGGGGAAGATCTACTTCGCAGAGTGGATCCTGTTCCTGATCCGGAAGCTGGCCTAGAAAAAGAGAGCTTACTTCCTCCTGACTACCTCGTAATCGAGACTTGCACTAAGTCTATTCCATCTCAGCCTCCCAGGATTTCTCTACGTTAGAGTGTAAGACTCGCACTAAGTCTTACAGTCTCGCACTAAGCCATAGATGCATTCGGAGAATGAATGAATGAAAAGGAGAGGCATTAAGTCTCGTGGGCTCGCACTAAGCCACAGACAACCTCAATCCGTGAGTGAAACGTATGGAGACTCGCACTAAGTCTCATAGGCTCGCACTAAGCCACAGAAGTCGAAGTCTTTTGGAACAGACTGCCTTTCCTCTACTGATAAACCCTGGGCTGGTATTGACTAGTCCGGAATTCTGAAACAACCAAGAGTTTCATGAAACTTACTATTGATATCCTCTTCTCGATCCTCCATAAAAACCATTGGGAAGTCTCGTTCCGCCTCCGAGTTTTCCCTGGACCTGAGGGGTACTGAATTGACTGAGTGGACGTCTCCCTCAAACGCCTGTCGCCGAGTTGAGCGCGAACGCCTTCGCGGTCTACGCGTCTCTTCATGGCTACCTGATCGGCGGCCATTTTCTTTCTGGCTGTCCGAACTAGGACTACGTTCCCGTCGTCGTCTTTTCCTCTTCAGTCTCTCTAAGGATCGCTCCAGCCTGTAGACCTCGTCGTCGCTGCTATCCGATGTCGATAACTCCTTTCTTCGATGTTTTCCCATGTCGTACACCTTCTTATCTTCGAAAAATCACGGGAAAACACGACACTTGTGATGTCTTCTCAGCACAAAGAAGAGAAGTGTCGACTTGCGGCGCAGGGAGTCAGTAGTAGGTAGAGGGAAAAACTTTTAGGTACGTTTTAAAACTTGTGGTGCCATCTAGCGTGGAGTGGGGGAACTACATAGTATTCAATGATCATTGAGAAGGAAACGCTGAAGTATAATTGATTTGTATTTGTATCTTCTTATTTGTAAAAATGTTTTAGTAATTTCTTAAAAAATTCTTTTGGTCACGACTCTATTTTTACGCACGCCTATGGAATCCATATAAGTACCCACGAAACATCAAAATCGGACTGTCAATCATTCCTATTACTATTTCCAAACGGGGTTTATAGTCTATAATCGTGATGTTCTGTGATATGTTTGTAGTTTGTAGTTGTAGGTTGTAGGTTAAGTCCCAATTCCCAATAAGAGTGTTGCTGTTGCTTCGTTGCTTCTCTTTTATTGCTGTTTATCCGGAAACCCCGAGTATGGATATGGAAGTGAAAACTGCTTGCGACTGGTGCTTGACAGAAGTAGCAGTTCAGAAGATCGAGGAGAAATTATGGCGCTTCTGGGGGATAATAAGCGACGAAGTAAGTTCTTACGGCACTGTACCTCATGTCTTCAATAAAGACCTTCACACACATTTCCTTAACCATTTCAAACAAGACAGTCGGTCAATTCAAAGATCTTTTTTTGGGTCTTTTCACCTCCTAACAGACCATCAGTGTAAATGGATGAAACTTTTGGTTATAATACATCTTAAAGCGATTTGTGAGCTAGTCTGATCAGTCAATTCGTCAGAAATGAATTCAGTAAGTTTTACTATGAAAAAGAATAAATAGTTTTAAAAACTACCTGTTGATGGTCAAATTTTACTTGGACCACTTCTGTAACCGAGCAACTTACGACTACCAAACTTTGCCGATCGCTACTTACCTTCTTTTGATTTGTCATTGAGTTGAGTTTGGGTTGATTTGTTTTTTTTTCTAATTTTTTAATACACAATAAGTAACTTTTACCTTTTGGTGTTGCGATTATTTTTTGTTTTTGTGTGGTTGATGCTATGACAGGAAATAAATGTCAATATTTTACTTGCTTGGTGGAAGAATTATCCTCATCTTCGATTGTTCAGGCTTCCATCTAATAAGAAGAAGTCGAAAATGGATTATGTTAGAAACTACTGGAATGTTCTTGGTTAAACCCCAAAAAATGAAACAACGATCGTTGCTACAGATTTACTGCCGACGTTTCGTCCTCTATTGCGGACATAATCATGGCTATTGTAGGTGGAGACAACACTGTATCGACCAACATGCCGTCAAAATTGGGGGGTTTCTATTTTTAATAATGGCCCTCCAATAAATCTCATATTGGCGATATACAGTGGTCCTATTTATGCAATGCATACAACTTGTCTCCACCTACAATAGCCATGATTATGTCCGCAATAGAGGACGAAACGTCGGCAGTAAATCTGTAGCAACGATCGTTGTTTCATTTTTTGGGGTTTAACCAAGAACGTTCTTGTAGTTCCCAACGTCTCCCCGAGAACATCAATCCATCTTGGATTATGTTAGACTCTATAGAGTGAATACCGGCTTCTAAGGTGATCTGTTTAAGTACTGGGTTACAATACCTGTTGGTGTAATCTGCATCTTTTTCCAGAATCCGCCGATGGAGTTCCTAAGAACCATTTGTGAGAAATGTAAGTCACTCTATGAGGGATTTTCCACATATATTGAAAGTTGTAAGAGAAACGAGTCCACAGTAGAGACGATATTAAATTCCGAAGGAATAAAGAAGGAGCCTTCGATCAACATTGAATATCATCATTTAATTAAAGAAGAGGAAATATCAGATACAGCGTCGGGAGGAAGAGGACAAACTGGATGGGACTTACAAGAAAGACGTAGAGTATCTCCAGGTTCTTCAGACATTCAAGTGAAACCGAAGACTACTCACATGTGTTCGTACTGCGATAAACGGTTTTCATTCATTTCTAAATTAACGGGACATATGCGCTTCCATACAGGCGACAAACCTTTCACATGTTCATCGTGTGATAAAAGTTTTTATACTTCTTCAGGTTTAAAGACACATTCGCGCATCCATACAGGCGACAAACCTTTCACATGTTCATCTTGTGATAAAAGTTTTTCTACTTCTTCACATTTAAAGGCACATTCGCGCATTCATACAGGCGAGAAACCTTTCACATGTTCATCATGTGATAAAAGTTTTTATACTTATTCAGATTTAAAGAAGCATTCGCGCATCCATACAGGCGACAAACCTTTCACATGTTCATCTTGTGATACAAGTTTCTCTTGTTCTTCTAATTTAAAGAAACATTCGCGCATTCATACAGGCGAGAAACCTTTCACATGTTCATCTTGTGATAAAAGTTTTTCTACTTCTTCATATTTAAAGGCACATTCGCGCATTCATACAGGCGAGAAACCTTTCACATGTTCATCATGTGATAAAAGTTTTTATACTTCTTCAGAATTAAAGACACATTCACGCATCCATACAGGCGACAAACCTTTCACATGTTCATCTTGTGATAAAAGTTTTTATACTTCTTCAGATTTAAAGAAGCATTCGCGCATCCATACAGGCGACAAACCTTTCACATGTTCATCTTGTGATAAAAGTTTTTCTACTTCTTCACATTTAAAGGCACATTCGCGCATTCATACAGGCGAGAAACCTTTCACATGTTCATCTTGTGATAAAAGTTTTTTAAGGTCTTCAGATTTAAAGTCACATTCGCGCATCCATACAGGCGACAAACCTTTCACATGTTCATCTTGTGATAAAAGTTTTTATACTTCTTCACATTTAAAGGCACATTCGCGCATCCATACAACAGCCATCAAACCTTTCCCATGTTCGTCTTAATAAAAGTTTTTGAAGCGATTTTTTCTTGGTATTATTAAGGGGGATAGCCACTGTGACGGCTGAAAAAATTAGTGATTTTCAAGAATTTTTTTGACTTGGTAAATAAAGGAATTTATGGATTTTTTTTTTAATTTCATTAAGTACATATCCAGCAATGTTTCCACAATTTTTTATTAAAGTATTTATTAGATTTAACAATAGAAACCTGTGGCTATTTGGCAAAACATGATAACTCACTTTTTTGCGTTTTCGAGATTTTGACTTCATGATATGTCTTAAAGACTAAATTTTATATTGGCAAGACATGATATCTCTATCTAGAAAATTGTGGATGCGCCGGGATATAGTCATTATTTGATATGTTTTTTTCCGCAATTTCATGTTTTGGCAAAACCTGATAAGTAGACTTATCAAGTTTATCAAATAATAAAAATAGTATAAAATGAACATATCAGGTTATGCCAGGTAATCTGATAAGTAGACTTATCAAGTTTATCAAATAATAAAAATAGTATAAAATGAACATATCAGGTTATGCCAGGTAATTTGGAGATTTTAATAATACCTTATTTTGTTGTTTATAACGCTATTTTGTATAGAGTATTCACGTGTCGAAAATTATTGATGTGATTTTTTGATAATCAAAAGAAAAGTAAGTACAAAATGTTTCTTTAATTTGTAATTTAACGATTTTGCTCGTTTGCTGTCATATATTTTTTTCATTAGAATATATAATATGTAAAACTTGAGCTGGGGCAGGGCCGCACCAAGAGTCTATGCCGCCCGGGTGCAAGTAGAAATTTGCCGCCCCCCCATACCCAATAAAAATTTTCAAAAAAGGCGTTTCTACGTATGTCAATAATATGCCGCCCCTCTACGATTGCCGCCCGGGTGCGGTGCACCCTTTGCACCCCCGGTTGGCGCGGCCCTGAGCTGGGGACCTATAGAGCAACTTATAAAGTTAAATTTGTATACGTTTTGTAAGTCGTATGTGGATAACGCATCTCAAGCAGCAAAAATCCCTTGTCCAAACCAAACAACTAGTACCTAAATCTGAAGATGAATATCAAACAACTAGGTTTGTGTCCAAGGAAAGTTACTCATCTGATAATGAATTGAAAGGAGTTACTAAAATGATAAATATGGATGAAAATTATACTGACAGTGAAAATGTGGATGATGACCGAGACGCCGATTTTGTGCCTGAAGATGAAGAATCTGATAAAAACGAGCCAGTTAGTGATAGTGACCATTCTGATAATGAGTCCCTCATCAACAAAGTATTATCCAAAAGATGTAAGCCATCAAGTCCTGACATGGAGAATAATAATAGTATGCAGCGAACAGAAAAAAAGAAAAAGAATAAACAGAGTATTCATGAAGTAAACGAAATCAAAAGGGGAGGAATACATTACCAGAAAAGGAGTTGTGAAACCAGCCAAAGAATTTGAGCCTGTCGCTATTTGTTGCAAATTTTATAAATGTGTGGAGAGACTGTCACCAGAAGTACAAAAAAGTATTTTCGAGAACCTTTTTAAAAATATCAGTTACAAAGATCAGTTTCTATCGGCAAAAAAAAGAGAAAGAAAAAGTCAAGATACAAAAACCGGAAAAAGAAAGAATAGGGATATCACGGCCTCATACTTTGCTACCATATCTGGCACAGAAATTAAAATTTGCAAAACTATGTTCCAAAAAATTCACGGCATTACAAGAGGCAAAATTGATTTTATAGTTTAAAAGAAACAAGTCCTCAAAAAACCTGAGACTTGGCATTATTGAAGTTAAATATTCTCATGACGAAGATGAGCAATTGTCTCGTTTCAATGTGAAAAGAAGAGGAAAACATAATCCAAAGTTGAAGCCTATTGGGCCATTTACAGTGGCCCCAAAGCTATAAATCCTAAGAGAAAAGGGAACTTGCTGTCGCTCTTAAAATATACATAGACGCGGCTTATCACCCATTCTACGAAAATCTGATTGTTAGTGAAAGCACCACAGAAGATATTATCTGAATAGTTAATAATTACCTGTTCATTCCATTTCTTTCCAAATAAAGAAGACAATATGCATTTTTTCTGTAGTTGATATCTACAAACCCCATCCTATTCCATCTTGGCAAAACATGATATCTCATTCAAATTTCACTTTCCTCTGTTTTTTTTTTAACAAACCTAACCAAAGATATTACAAGAAAAAGTAATTGAGAAAGAAATAATTTTCCAACAACACACAATTTTCAAATCGCTCTCCTGTAAAATGAGAAAAAGTGAGATATATCATGTTTTGCCAAATAGCCACAAACGATGTGCCGTAGAACCTGAAAAAAAATTCCCCTGCCATGGTCGCATCGATTTTTTAAAAGCCGGTAATCAGAATAAAAAAGATTAAAACTAGCACAATCTATATGAATATAGTTATCGTTGTACGTAGCCGTTTTTGGAACTTTAGTTCCTTTTGCCAGGGATTGGGGAGCGAGGGTGGTCGCGCCGCAAAAAATCTGACCGTTAAATAAAAAGCGTTACCGGAAAGCGTTACCTCGGCAGTGTTCGTAGCGGCTCGGAGGCGTTCGTAGTGGCTCCGTGGGGGGGGGGGACAGGGAGAGTGGGGGTGAGGGAGAGAGTGGAGGGGTGAGGGAGAGAGTGGAGGGAGGTAGATAGGGAGAGAGAGAGAGAGAGAGAGAAAGAGAGAGAGAGAGAGAGAGCGAGAGAGCGAGAGAGAGAGAGAGAGAGACCGACCACGCGCTTGACGCACCGAGGAACGATATTCCATTGCCTTACTTATAGAATAGAACCAATGCTGTGTATTATATGCAATGCCCGTCTTACTGTGGCTGTCGCGCAGCAAAAAATCTGACCGTTAAATGGAATGCGTTACCGAGCCGAGCCACTACGAACGCTGCCGAGCCGCTCGCTATCTCTCTTTCTCTCTCTCTCTCTCTCTCTCTCTCTCTCTCTCGTTGAGTCGTTCGCTGTCTTTGTTTCAATGATCGAATGCACTGACTAGATCTGAATACTTAATATGTAGTTCGTACCAATCAACTTAATGATAAAATTTTTATAATTAATACTATTATATCGGGTGTTTTTTTTTTTAATTTCACCTCATAGTAGGCGGTGGATAGTGTTTGTGAATTAGGCATTCCAACGACCTGTCAAAAGTAAATCCAATATGGCAGTTGGGGGCAAACAACTTGGTTATGTCATCTGTGACTATTGATCGAAAAGTGTTCCATTTTATGTTTTTGAGAGTGAGTTAAGTTGTTTTTATATTTTTAAAGTGTACAGTACTGTTTTATCGAGCAAAGATGCTCTTGTATGCTTTCATTTGTGCTTTGCTGTAGTAACTATGGGTTAAAACTAAATATGAAACGATATCAATGTTGGCATGCATGTTGGTGACAGGTGACAGGCGGAACTCCGTGAATAGAATAGTCCAAATCTTCAACTTTCAATGTAAATGGATCTACATTATTGATTAACTTCAGCTTCTTTAGATAACTGCAATATATATATATATATATATATATATATATATATATATATATATATATATATATGTATATATAGAAATGCAAACACAAAACTTTAGTAAGTATTTTCGAGCTTACCGTTCGCCAACATGGCGATTTTCCAACAATAATGTCTTTAAATATTCACTCTGCATCTTAAAAAGTATATAAGCACTAATAAAACCGATAAAATTTTCTAAAAATCACATTTTCACCAACAAACAACACAACCCTGAACACTCTCTTATGGCGCTGTCAAACTGTCAAACTTTGTTTGCCCCCAGCCGCCATATTGGACATCACGTGGTTTGGAATGCCTAATGCGCCTCAACGATTATAGACTAACCAGGATTGCTCACTTACATTTGACCAATGTTGGACAGTTTTGTGACGTCACCACCGGTGCTGAAGTGCTTTTACGTGTTGATCTGTGGATAACGTGATGTGGATATCGTACGTAAATATGGATTACGGAAAGTACGTACGTAAACCGTACAGTTTACAATGATAAATCTTACTGTTTACTACAATAAAACGAATAAATCTCTATCTTCTGTCCAGCACCGGTGGTGACGTCACAGAGTTATTGTCAGGCAGATTCGGCGAACTGAGCAATCCTGGGTAGTCTATAATCGTTGAATGCGCCTTGCTGAAGAATGTCAGAATTGACATAACCTCACTTTTTTAATAAAAATTGAAACGGCTCCAATCGGTTAATAGTGTCTTGAAAAAGACAGCTCACTCATCTACGCCTAATTAATAGAGCCACGCTGTCTTTTTCAAGACACTAGTAACCGATTCAAGCAGTTTATATTTTTATTAAAAAAGTGAGGTTATGTCAATTTTTTGACATTTTTTTAGTAAGGCGCATTCACAAACACTATCCACAGCCTACTATGAGGTGAAAATTAAAAAAAAAACACCCGATATGTTTCTGTTAAATGAAGATTCATCCAGAGTAAAATAAATTTTTATATTTATATGTGTGTATATATTTATTGATTCAACACATTGGGAACGATATTCCATTGCCTTACTTATGCTGTGTATTATATGCCCGTCTTATTGTCGCTGTTTCACGTTAAACATTACAGTTTTATTAAGAAATAATTTAAAAAAATGGTTGTTAATTAAAAGGAATTAAAGTTCCTAACCCGTGTCCCGCGACACGTTTCATGGTTTTTTTATATTTTGATTTTTCACAAAGTGGCGATTAAAAATCGGTTAAGAATTGTCCGAGTTACCGATGCGAGCAATTTGAAAAAAGTCGTTTTGAGAAAAACGCGTTTATAGTTTTTAGTCCATTTCTCTCGCAATGAAATCATGAATCTTTTAAAATTGTCATACCTATATTAATCTATCGAGTCTTTTGCATGATATATGATTACTCAGCACTGTAAAAACACTAAAAAAGTTCATAATTTTATGACTTACAGTAGAATGGACATCATATTCAATTTTGCGAAATTTTGCGTTTAGAAGCACTGGTAGGCCGTTTGGGACGTAGGTTTTCACCTGTTTCTATTTCATGTCTATTACGCGGCCGATAACATTTTCTTCCATTTTTGAAGAACTAATTTTACTGCTTTTATTAATTTTGTTACCTTTACGATCCATTTCGTAATAAAACACAAAATATTTTTAAAAATTGATAAAAGCAAGAGCCAGAGAAACGATATGCGTTCACTACAAAACTTCGAGAATAACTAAAAATCTGCCGAACTTCTAGGCACGTAAATTCATAAACTGGACATTCTAAAACCGCTACAAACCAGATTTATATTACAAAACAAAGTGTAGCGAAAAAGATCGTGCCTTGCCTGCTCTCACTAAAATCGTTATAACTTAGTCAATTTTTGAAATTTGGACTTGCAATTTTGTACACCTATTTTTGAATATATAAGCTTTGATTTAACGCAACAAAAAAAAACATTTTTTTTTTGAACCATCACAGTGGCTATCCCCCTTAATCCCCTTATATGTGTAACACAAAGGTTCTGCAAGCTCTGCAGATAACCTCGCAGCATCCTATAAGTAATTTTCTTTGATTCATTTTCAGTTTATTTAGAAACTTTTAGAAACCAAACCTTTAGATATTAAGCACTGCAGGTGTTTCAATAATGAAAAGTATAGGTTGGAACGATTATTTCTTTTATAAAGTTTTACATTTTATAAAGATAGAAATGTGAAAACTGGAGAAGTTTCATGGAGGTTTTTCCAGAAAAATCGAAAGTGTAGAGCTAAAGTAGTGACTATTGGTTCTCACCTCACAGCAGTTATAAGTGACTTATTAGACATAACCTTGTGGCAGATGAACAGACAAATTATTTTCAATGCATATAAATAAAAAGCAGAGAAGATATATCTATGGAACAACTCGAGATGTTAAATCCAGTCTCGATGATGACACATCGTGAACTATGTCGCTTCCAGACAGGTGAATCGGACCGGTTATCTGCTTCATCAAGTAATCTCGCGCATTCTTCGCCATAAGGGGTACTCACAATGTTATTTAGCATGCTAAAATTAGAATTATGAGTGACCAAAGGTAAGTATACTTTAACCAGTAGCAATTGAAACACACTACAAAATCTGAATTTACCGAGGACATTCGAAAAGAGCCCTTTATCTCTATACAAAACCATATGGGACTTATTTCTTTGCTTATTCAGAAACACACTGGTATATTTTAAAATGCAGGTGTACGTATTCGTGCAGTCGCCCAAGTGAAATCTCCCAGTTTAAAGAAAATGAAATGTTCCTACTAAAAAATAACGATGCGCCACCAATGAACTAAGATAAAAGTCGGGACATAAATTTGCTATTTTCGTGATCTCGATGCGTCTCCTAACGTATAGGTCTCCATAGGCGTGCGTAAAGATAGAGCCGTGACTAAAGGAATTTTTTAAAAAATTACTAAAACATTTTTACAAATAAGAAGATATCAATAAGAAGAAAACATATTCATGTTTTGTCAAGGTTTCCACGCTACCATGAGGTACTTGACCAGCGCGTTACCTTTATAGTTGGTTATTATTATTATTATTATTATTGGAAACCCGCCAAAGCCTGTCCCAAGCCAGGTTGAAAAAGGGTGAGGGGGAGGAGTAACAACCTCGTTAAAAAACCAGGGTTCATCTGGCCCGGATGATAGTACCCTGTAAGGGTTCCTGCCAGGGTACGGCGAAGATGGTCAACGGTCGAAGGAGCAGATGAGATTATAACATCCAATGGTCCGGAAAGCGGAAGTACCAACATCGTACAGGGAAGACCGATCCCTTAAGTCGTGAAAGACAATCGGTCTACGGGAAGAAAACCCTGAGAAAAAATTACCTGGTCCTCCAGGTTGGGGGTTGAGGCGTAGGGCCAGCTCCCCGGCCTATACTCATAAAATCACTAACTTGCTAAAAATCCTAGTAGAAACGGAAAAACCCGGACTGATTTAAATCATAGACGACTTGGCAATCGAAAAAGGTTTTTGAACTTCGGACCATGGAATGTACAAGGATGGAGAACCAAAAGTTCTCAAGTCATGGATGAAATTTATAAACTTAAACTAGACGTCGCTATTTTAACAGAAACTAAAAGGAAAGGTGAAGGCAACGAAGAAACAAAAGAATATATTCATTTTTACTGCGGGGTTCCTAAAGAACAAAGAGCTAAGGCCGGAATATCAATAGTTGTGAGGAAACATTTAGCTCAATTCATTAAAGGCTGGAATCTTGTAAATGAAAGAATCATTCAACTGGAAATTCGATGGAAAGGATGGGACATTGTAGTCATTGGAGCATATGCGCCAACAGATAATGTTACAGATAAGGAAAAAGATGAATTTTATGATAAATTGACGGAGGTTGTGGAGCAAATTAGTGACCGAAAAGAAATTCTTTTACTCGGCGATTTAAATGCTAGAACAGGAAGGAAAGACAAAAGCAAAGTAGTTGGACCTTTTGGAGAAGACCGTGAAAATGACAATGGTCATAGACTGATCAGCTTCTGCGAACAGCATTCCTGTAAAATCCTTAATGGCTTCTACAAACATAAGGATATTCACAAGTACACATGGGAACAACCAACTCGCCGACTTAAGTCTATAATAGACTATATTATTTGTAGACAACAAACTAGAATAAAGATCGCCGACGTAGGAGTTAAAACGAGGCGCAGAGTGTGGTTCCGATCACTATATGCTGCGCTCAGCCATCTATTTTCCTTATAGAAATATGATGTTCACCGTTCAAAAAACAACTAATGATAGCGATGTTACCCAAACAACAAGTAGCCTAAATTATAATTTGCAAGGCCTTCAAGATGAATCAATTGCATTCCTTTATAGATTACGCCTCTATACAAAACTGAGTAGCATATATTTGGCATCGGCTTTGGACATGTATGAACAAATTACAGATAAGATGCATCAAGCAGCCGAAGAAGCTTTAGGAAAGCGACAAAGCCTGAACACTAAACATAAGCCCCCTTGGTGGTCATACGAAATAGAGGTATTAATTAAAGAAAAGAAGTATCAATATAATAAGTGGCTATCAACAAAAGATCCTGAGGACCGAAGAACGTACGCAAGAATAAATGCCGAAGTCAAGCCTGTAGTAACAAAAGCAAAAAACGACCAATGGCAACAAACATGCAAAAACATTGATGGGCTTATAGGTAGTACTAAATCCAGAGAGGCCTGGAAAGTTATTAAAAATCTTAGGAACAACAGACAGGAAAGATGCAGATTACAACTGATAGATACTGAAGAATGGATTAGGCACCATAAGAATATATTAACAGAAGATAGACCACAATTTGCATCAGAACATAATGAAAGTTTTGATTGGTCACTTTCAGAGGAAGAAGAAATTACAGCAGAAGAAATTAAAAAAACCGTTGCAGAAATGAAAAACGGAAAAGCAGCTGGTCCAGGTGGTATTCCAATAGAACTGGTTAAGCATGACCCCGGTATTCTGTTTGAACTGTTGGCCTCTATATTCAATTCATTCTTGAGAGGTGACCAACTTCCCGAATCTTGGAATACGGCGTACATCAGCAACATTCATAAAAAAGGAGACCGCGAAAGCTGCTCAAACTACAGGGGTGTTAGTGTTATAAATTCACTCGCCCGACTGTATGGAAAAATATTAAAAAAACGAATTGAGACCTGTTCGGTAGAGGTTGAGGAACAGAATGGTTTCCGAGCCGGAAGATCTTGCACTGATAGTATTTTCTGTCTTCGGCAGGTAACTGAAAAACGACTGGCACGTGGACTGGAAACACACCTTGTATTTATAGATCTGGAGAAGGCCTATGACAGCGTTCCATTAAAACAGCTTTGGCCCGTTATGAGAAATCAAGGTGTAAAAGAAATCTATATACAAGCGGTCCAAAGTCTTTACAGCAGTATGACAGCTAGTATAAAAAATGGCAACAAAATATCAACGCCGTTTAAAATAACTAAAGGTCTAAGACAAGGTTGTTGCATTGCACCAACCCTTTTCAAGATATATCTCAATGGTGCCCTTAGTCAATGGAGATAGAAATGTCGCAATATGGGAGTACCGATAGGGGAAGATAGACTCTTCACTCTCCACTTTGCCGACGATCAAGTTATACTTGCTGAGGACGAAATGGATATACATTACATGCTATAAGAAAACTTCATGAATCCTATAACTCATGGGCATGGGGATTAACGATTAATACCCAGAAAACGGAATACGTGGTAGTCGGAGGACGAGGTCAAGACCTTGATCTAGGCACACATAAAATAAAAAACAACAAATGGTACAAGTATTTAGGCCAAAAAATTTCTAATACGGGAGGAAGCAAAGATGAAATAGCTAGCAGAATGGCACAGACAAACAATGTCATCAGGCAGTTAAATGGTGTACTGTGGAGTGAAAAGATAACGAAGGCAACAAAAATACGAATATATAAATCAATAGTTGAGAGTATAGCTACATATGGTTCGGAAGTCTGGGAAGTGGATAAAAAACATAAGTTGAAAGTCAAAGCTGTTGAAATGAACAAAAAAAAATATTGCAGTGGCAATCGCATCTTCTGGAATTGCGGCAACACTTTTGGATGGTGGTCGAACAGCGCATTCATTGCTGTTACGAAATTGCATAACGAAATTGCCGTTAAACATACAAATCGTTGAGACACCAACATGTAATATCAAAAAAAATTCTGGAATGGGTAAAGTGTTACAATCATGTGAGTTAATTATTTGGGACGAATGTACTATGGCACACAAAAAAGCATTGGAAGCTCTTAATCGTACATTAAAAGATTTAAGAGGAAAAAATCGATTTGATTTTTTGATTTTAAAAGCGATTTGTGAGCGAGTCTGATCAGTCAATTCATCAGAAATGAATCCAGTAATTTTTACTACTATGAAAAAGAGAATAAATAGTTTTAAAAACCTGTTGATTTGTCATTGATTTGAGTTTGGCTTGATTTGTTTTTTTTCTAATGTTTTAATACACAATAAGTAACTTTTACCTTTTGGTGTTGCATTTATTTTTTGTTTTTGTGTGGTGGATGCTATGGCAGGAATTAAATGTCAATATTTTACTTGCTTGGCGGAAGAATCATCCTCATCTTCGATTGTTCAGGCTTCCATTTAATAAGAAGAACATTTGTTGAAAATGAATTATGTAGACTCTATAGAGTGAACTCCGGTTTCTAAGGTCTGTTTAAGTACGGGGTTACAATACGTGTTGGTGTAATTTACATCTTTTTCCAGAATCCGCCGATGGAGTTCCTAAGGAACATTTGTGAGAAATGTAAGTCGCTCTATGAGGGATTTTCCACATACATCGAAAGTTGTAAGAGAAACGAGTCCATAGTAGAGACGATATTTAGTTCCGAAGGAATTAAGAAGGAACCTTCGATCGACATTGAAAATCATTTAATTAAAGAAGAGGACGTGTCAGATACAACGTCGGGAGCAAGAGGACAAACTGGATGGGACTTACAAGAAAGACGTAGAGTATCTCCAGGTTCTTCAGACATTCAAGTGGAACCGAAGACTACTCACATGTGTTTGTACTGCGATAAACGGTTTTCATTCATTTCTCAATTAACGAGACATATGCGCATCCATACAGGCGACAAACCTTTCACATGTTCATCTTGTGATAAAAGTTTTTCCACTTCTTCAATTTTAAAGGGACATTCGCGCATCCATACAGGCGAGAAACCTTTCACATGTTCATCTTGTGATAAAAGTTTTTCTACCTCTTCACATTTATCGACACATTCGCGCATCCATACAGGCGACAAACCTTTTACATGTTCATCTTGTGGTAAAAGTTTTTCTTTTCCTTCAGGTTTAAAGAGACATTCGCGCATCCATACAGGCGAGAAACCTTTCACATGTTCATCTTGTGTTAAAAGTTTTTCTACCTCTTCACATTTATCGAGACATTCGCGCATCCATACAGGCGACAAACCTTTCACATGTTCATCTTGTGATAAAAGTTTTTTAAGGTCTTCACATTTAAAGAGACATTCGCGCATCCATACAGGCGACAAACCTTTCACATGTTCATCGTGTGATAAAAGTTTTTCTACTTCTTCACATTTAAAGGCACATTCGCGCATTCATACAGGCGAGAAACCTTTCACATGTTCATCTTGTGATAAACGTTTTTATACTTCTTCATATTTAAAGGCACATTCACGCATCCATACAACAGTCATCAAACCTTTCCCATGTTCGTCTTAATAAAAGTTTTTGAAGCGATTTTTTCTTGGTATTATTAATCCCTTTATATGTGTAACACAAAGGTTCTGCAAACCCTGCCGATAACCTCGCAGCATCCTATAAGTAATTTTCTTTGATTCATTTTCAGTTTATTTAGAAACCAAACCTTTAGATTTAGATATTAAGCACTGCAAGTGTTTCAATAATGAAAAGTATAGGTTGAAACGATTTAAACCTTTTATAAAATTTTATCTGAGCATATATATGAGCATGTTTAATAAGTTCATGCTTCTCATTTGATTTGAAAGCTATTGCTGGAGAATAACTTGTAGAACAATCGCCATGTATAATAAAAACGGTAACGGCGTGTATTGTATGTTGCATAGCGACTTTACCGGACGTGATTCGATAGTCGATTTTCCCTTGTTTCCCCCTCCCCTTGACGTCATCGCCTACGTCGATAATCTGTTATGTGTCAATAAAAATAAAGGTACTGGTTTTGTTTAAAGCAAATTATTTTATTCGAGTTTCACGTTAAAGAGAGACGTTATCGATAACGTAGGGACGCGGAACCGTCGTCTCCAGTGTTTGTGTCGTCGCGAAGCGTAAAAAACGAAGCGAAAGCCCCGAGCGAGGACGGAGAAGAGAAGAGAAAGTGAGAATCCGGACATTCCTTTGTTCCGATATAGGCGGCGTCCATTTTGTTGACGTACGAGAGAACGGGGGCCCGATCCCTGCGCCTGAGACCGGGAGAGAGCGAGACAAAGAGACGGGGGCGCCGCTCGAAGGACTGATGAGGATGGGCATGGCGAGGAACCCCACGAGGGGGCCCGTCGCGGGGGCCCAGGTGTCTCCGCTCCGCAAGTCGAGGCAGGGCAGCCCGAGGTGGTCGTCGCCGCGCACGTCGCCCGGCCTGCTCGCCGGCCACTACGCCGGCTGCAAGTTCTCCGAGCCGCCGTCGCCGTCGACGCTGCCGCTGCCGCCCCAGCACTGGACGCCGCAGCGGAAGGCCGAGCTCACCTGCGGCCTGCTCGAGGCCGCGGAGCGCGACGACTCGACGACGACGTCGCACCAGCTGAAGATGCTGCTCAAGATCCAGGCCTGACCGCCGGCGCCGGCGGCCAGCGGCGACTCCAAACGACGACGCAACGTGATGATATTATGTGATTACTTTTAGGTATTTTTTTAGGTAGCGAGTGAACACGACAATACGCCAAACGACACACTAAAAAACGATTCAGATGCTTAAAATATACGTATAATTCAGAAATTAACATTTTTATCACACCGTTTCGTATTGATTTGATTGTCCTGTTCAGCCGCGCTGTGATAATTCAAACGCAATTGCGCTAGATTTAACGATTTAGACGCCTGAGCACGGGGCCAGATCTCAAATGCCCAAGGGAAGGGGGTCGACGCCGTAATTCGATTAACAGCGATTTCGTCTTTACCTCCCCTCGTTTCAACGCTGCACCCCGTGCGTCCGGTTTAGATTCGTAACTTTTAACTGTTTAGGAAGTTAGCCCTCTCTGAATGTGATTTTCGTTTTACTTGTAAGAGCGTGAATATTTTTTGAGTTGGTTATCATGAGCGGTGCTCGAAGTAAGTGTGTGATGTTTAGCTGATAAAAGTTGTATTGCCCTTTCCGAGGGCGGACTAACGGCCACCGACGGCGCATCGCCGGGCTTACGGCGTCCGATCCTGACGGTTATACGTCAGCAGCACTGATTACTATTCGGATGCTCTGGCGGTCTTCGTGGTGCGCCCCTCTCGGCGTGTCCTAGTACAAAAATTTCATTGGTCCGTTAGTCTGTGCTCGGATAAGGTCGTTTTTATTCAAATCCTCGTCAATTAAGACGTGTATTTTTCTTAAATGCAGTACAAAACGTGTAATCACTTTGATTAAGGAGTAGAGTTAAGATAACAAGCTTTAAAATTAACTTAGCTCATGGTCGAAAAGTAGAATTTCTTTGTACAAATTTTATATTATATATGAGGCCTGTGAGCTACGTTAGTACTTATATACGGACATCAACTAGAAAATTGTGAGAGGGAAGATCTTCTCATGAACTATAGTGATGTGCAATAATGCGATTGTTTTCGTTCAAACTGTTTACAGATGAAATTCACATTTTCTACTAATTTTTGGGATTATAATTACATATTTTATAATGTTTAATTTTTAAGCACTTTGGGTAAGTTTAGGTTTTAGAATCTCGGATCTCGGTATATTCATTTATTTCCTGGGTTTTTTCCATGTGACATCATCCAAAACAATATAACTCTTATCTTATACTGTTTCGGATGATCTAGATAAAAATCTATTTATCTCCATCCTTACAACTGTGATACCTTTCACCACCCATCCCTTTCGTCCCGTTCCCCTTTACCTGACAATTTCTCGACAGTTTTTAGTATAAAATTTATAAAAAAAATTATTGTATAAACTTCCACTTTAATTTGTATTGACAAAACTTGTGTACCTTTAATAATTGTGAAATGGCCTAACTCGTACAGGGTCGCACTTGTGCAATCCTACTATTGTTCAACAGCACAATTTTTACAAAGCGTCATTTTCCTAACCAAAGCCATTGTAAAGTATGCCGACCTAGCATACCTGGACCTAATTCAAGCCCTAGATGGGATTCCTTTAAGACCGTATGACGAGAATTCGGTAGTAACTTTGAGATTTATAAAGCAATCTCCGTCGGGACTTGAATTAAGGGAAATGTTCGGTTTTATAATGGAAACTTCCCGTTCCAATCTATAACAGTAAGGAAATTTAAAGGACCACAGTTTGGATTTAATCTTGATCTTCTTACAAAAATCTTGTTTAAAAATTCTGGAAAAGTAATCTTGTCAGTTCGATTGTAGAATGTAATTTGACTTGCGAGATGAATGAAGATTTGGATCCCATCCTTATTTCTCGTAAAACTTCCATTTCTCAGTCGATAACGTTTCGTTTTTATGAGAAAGTGAGAGTAAATCCAAAGCATCATTCACGCCTCGATCGAGTGAAAATTTGAATTCAGTTTTAATTTTTCCATGTAAAACTGAATCCAAACTTTCTATTTCGTAGAGAGAAATCGGTAACTTCAAAATTCGACCGTTTCCATTGTAAAAAAGGGCAGCATTGTGGATTAGGCCTAAAGGGGATACCACGTTAAAAAAAACGCGCCTCGTACTCTACCTCTGGGGTGGCGTGGAAAAGAGTACAAAACAACACTCAAAAACAAATCTTTATTCATAAATTACAAGGCAAGTAAACAAAATTACAAAATATTGTATAGGTTTATACAGCGACAGTAGCTGCAGGATTTTTCTAAAATAACTGCCAAGTCACACTGTTTTAAATTACTTATCATTCGAGAGGTGATGAAATTCCAAAATACTTATTCGTAATCTAAGGCCACTTTATCACAGTAGTATACATAAATTTGATATTACACTCGTGATTTTGTTATCTCCAATAACAAACGATGAACGTAAATATTTACGAAAATTTAGTAAGTCTCCACTGGGTAAGAGTATTATAATTAAATCTGTCATCCTTGGGAAAATTAAAATTACGCCTCACAGAAGCTTTAAATCCACTAATGGCCTACACACAAAACCCTCATAGAAACATGGCGATCAATCAAAAACGAAATACCACTTGTCCCACTTTTCTATAATTACTTTGTGTGGAGGTTTCTTCTGTAAATCTGTACAATACGTAAAAAATAAGAACACATGCAGAGATCCTACCTACTCAGGTATAAAACAATTAGCCTGCAAAATATAATATGGGATAGAGTAAATTATCCCCGAAATATTAAAAACAAAATTAAAGCTAGAACATACAAAAAATGAGACCAAAAATGTATGGCTTTAGACGAACTCAATAATTACTTACTGTCGCGGATCATTTTATTGGCAAGGATTCAATTGCACTTAAGGAACTTGTTGCGTTGATTGCTTAACGATTCGAACAGATGACGTATCTCACAGCCTTCGCCCGTCATGTCGATCAGTACAAAAGGTTTACAGTCGAATCGGCTTCGACTCGTCACGGTTCGATTTATCACAAGAGCGTTACCTGCCCCAAATTGGCCGATATCACCATCTCCATGACGGCCTGGAAGACGACCCGCACGTTCGCCGTATCCGTCGCCGTCGTGAAGTGCGGATAGAGGACTTTCCTGGAGTCGCCGTTCCTCAGGATGAACTTGTGCTGGATGAAGAGGGCGCCCCTGTCGACGTCTCGATCCGGACCTGGAAGTCGAAATTGTTCAAAAAATCACAGTACTGTCATGAGTTCTAAAAATGAAGTAATGTTTATTTAACATCAGTACATTTACATAATCTGAAAAGGCGAGGTGGAAACGTAATGAAACTACAGGTTTGTTACAAAGCAGATTGTGTCATCGCAAACATTATTTCGTACATTTTCTTTTCCGCATGTACTGCTATAGTCTTTACGAAGCCAGTGTAACAACCAAGCTTATACTGGTATCGATCAATATATAACAACATATATGGCACGCTCGATACATGATACGTTATTTTAGCGAACTCGTCCTGTAGAATCCTCCCACTCCAGTTCCACGCCGAGCAAGTCACACGCCTAAATATTGTCAATAGTTTACTTTTCTCGCTTGTGCTGTAGTGGATTCATAAACGTTTTGGACGACTGGATCCTTCCTAGAACGTCTCGAACACGTGTCTTCAGTCTTTTACCAGTGTTGGCACGGTTTACATCACCGAGACAGGTTATAGAGGTAGTATAGAGTTAATTTCATAATCATATAATTTGCCCTTCGTTTTTATATTTATAATAATAATTAATTGTAATCGGAATTGGAGACCGTGGGCGACAGAAACAGTGCGAGTTGATGTGGAAAACGTGACTACTTAACCCTATTGCTGTTCCTCGTCTCGTTCTTGGGAGTTTGCAAATAAGGATCTACATCCTCAATTACAAACAGTAATTTTAAATATGTTTGAGCGCCTCCAACAAAGACAACTCGAACAATCGGTTCGCTGCTTCATTTTAGAAATTTCAGACTTGACATTAATTCCATATTCTTCAATTTATAAAATAATTCAGCGAGGAATTGTAGATCATCATCAAAATAGATTAGGTAAACAAAAGAAGTTCAAAGCATTAGATGACGCCGCTAAAGACGTTATACGCAGAACCGTTTACGATTTTTATGCTAGAAACAAGGTGCCCACTTCACTAAAAAATTTTCAAAAATTACAGTCTTTTGAGGAATATAAATATAAATCTTTAGACACTTTAAGCTCAATTCTGTTAAGTTGCGGATTTACACACAAAAAATTAGATTCTCGAATGGTCATCATGGAGTCACCTCGTATTGTTGCTTCGCGTCAGGATTATTTGAGACAAATTAGGTCATTTCGGGAATCAGGGAGTAACATTGTATATTTAGACGAAACATGGTTGACACCCATGAAGTAATTCAACGTGGTTGGGTTGATGGCAGCAACAACTGTAAATTAAATACACCCAGTTCTAGGGGAAATCTGGTGGTAATTTTACATGCAGGAAACGAAAACGGTTGTGTGCCTAATGTTTTGCTTCTTTCCGCCAAGAATATCGATAAGAGTTTCGCCGATTATCATCAGGAAATGGATGCCGAATTGTTTGAAAAGTGGTCTAAAGATCGACTTCTGCCCAATATTCCTAATAATACAGTTATAGTTCTTGATAACGCTTCATATCATTCTCGTCAAATTAATAAAATTCCTAATAGTAGTTCCAGGAAATCACTTATCATCGAATTTCTTCACAGCAAAAATATTCCTATAGCTTCAAACATCCGTACAAAAAAACAGCTTCTTGAAATTGTTAAATCGGGTACTTTCAAAAAGGAGTATGCTGTTAAGCTTGCTGAAGATAAAGGTCATTGTGTTCTTCGTCTACCTCCCTACTACTGTATTTTTAATCCCATAGAATTAATTTGGGCTAACGTCAAGGATCGCTTGCAGAAAACAAACCACAGTCCTACTTTCACTAACATTGTTTTTGAGAACATTGAAACCGTCTTTAGGGATGATTCTTACAAACAAATTTGGCAAAATTACGTTTCGCATGTAATTAAAAAAGAGGAAAAATATCACGTTTTACCACCTATTAACCCCATTGTCATTCGTCCCGGCTCCGGATCTTCTTCTGAAGTTTACGATTAATTATTACTCAATTATTTTACAATAATTCATGTAAAATTTTTCTATGAAATTTTACTGACTGAGTGAGTAAAAAATTATCCGCGCGCCTATGGAGGCGGCTCGTTTATGTCCTTCTTTCTCGTCGGCAGCCCGTTGTCACACTGGCCTCGTAAAGACTATAGCTTAATTTCCAAAACTGCTTTTGAATTCCAATCTCAATATCTAGATTTTGATGCACAACAGAATGCTCGTGCCACTGTAACATATGTCATAGTAATATTATGTAGTCAAGGTCTCGAATTAGCATCTGAATCTCAATTCTAATCGACGTCTGGACCTGAATCCAAAAGTGATGTTAGAATTAAAATTTGAAATGTTCTGTCATCAGAAAATGTGTGGGTATATAGTAGATCCTCTTGAATAATTTTATTTAAGGAGGGTAAATATTTATTGGCACCAGACAAGATACAAGCTAACTTAAAAGAACGAACCAAGCTATATGGGATGGAATGGGGAGGAAAAATTCTAAAATTTACCGACTTAACTGGATTCTTACATAGTAATTGATCGAATGGTAGTTTGTTTTTGGGAAAGTTTCAATAAGGAATCTTTTGAAAATAACTTGATCTTCCTATAGTAAATCCATTGAGAAGAGAACATCCACGAAACGAGAAAAGGTAGTAAAGTTAGACAACACCTAATACACGTCGTTTGCTATTGGTGGAAAGTCATAAAACTTTTGGCGGGAATTGTTGATGTACAGAGTCGGTTCAGTAAAATTATCAAGTCTGATCTATGGTTGTCTGTTTACAAGCGTTCAGGTAAGTCGTTGACGGTGATAGTGGACTTTTAGTTGATGGGTTATTTTAACATATCGCTATTGTTATTCAGGTTTTTGATATACATTTGTATAAACATATTTCTGTGATCTACTGCAATTATGGAAAGACACCTTCCCTGCTCGCCTCCCAAAAAGAGACCTGGAACATACTTAAGCTTCGGGGAGAAAACCATTATTTTAAATGTATACAGAAAAGAAAGAAATGAACATCCTTAGTAAAATCTTAGTAAAAGATAAATTATAGTCAAGGCGATCATTCTTAGTGCGACCCTTACTTATTCGCTAGCTGGTCGCGCGCTAAGTTAATTAACTGAAATTTTACATAGCAGTTAAGCAAGCAGGGCTTTCCTTTTATGGATAGTTGTAGTCGTAGTCATAGAGAAGTTGAAAGTAACCAAATATGTCTCGATCTAGACAATACTTTAAAATTTCTCACAAGGTGATAAAAAGTTACAAGTTGGCAAATTAACTGAAATTGCACACAATTTCCAATAACCAAAATGGTCCTGATTGCCGAACTATTCTGACTTTAGTGAATATACATGTTTTGTTGATAATATTTTCATTTACATTACACCTGAAGCTAGGAAAATATTCACTTAGAAATCCCAAATATATGCCTAAAAAATAGTTAAAATAGGCATTTATAAAACAGCGAAGTAAGCAGTTTTTTGACTATGTATTTTGAAGATGCTTTAAATTATTGGGTCCTAAAAAGGGGAACCTAGACTGGAAATAGTCTCATAGACGCATTTGCTTGTGTATATATGTGTAAAATTATGTGAAATTTAAAACTGGTAATGCAATATGTTGCTGTTTCAAGCTGGAATCATGTTTGTAACTTGTAACAAGTTTTAGTTAAATTAATTTAGAAACTTGTACCTTCAATTGTAAGTTAATAGAAAATGTTTTGCTAATTATTTATGCTTAGTGGACGATTTGAGGAGCTTACAGTTGTCAGAGAAAGTTAGTCACATCATTGTTATTGTCACTTTAAGTACTCATTCTTTTATAGCGGCAACCCCAGAACTAACTGTTTAAGATGAACTATTTCCATGTGAATATTAAAGTTAAGGTTATTTATATTCGATCTCTTCATTGAAAACCATTGATGAAATGTATTGATTTCCATGTAAAACACCCCTTTCGAGCATTTTTAAAATTTCTTATTCGGTTCAACTGCCTCCTAAAGCGAGAATAAATCAACTCCTGTAATTCCAAACCTTCAAGTGGTTATTTCGAATCAATTTACCACTACAGTTTGTTTAAAAATAACGCTTTTCAATTAACGCTAACAAGCCAAATAATCTTTAACACTAAGTAGTCACTAATAATTTTTGGGCAGCCATTAACGACAGGTTTCACTGTAGACATTTTCAAGTTATTACCTTTGTAATCGGGGAAGTACAGCCTCAGGTGCCTTTGAGAGTGCAAAATTTTCTCTCTGAAGAGATCAAACTTGTTCAAGAACAACACGAACGAAGCTTCCCTGAAGAACGGATTGTTCACTATCTGACCGAACAAGTTCAGACTTTCTTCCAGTCTGTTGACACTGGGATCTTCCTGAAAGTCGAAACACCGATTAATTGAGACTTGCAATAAAAAGATTTTCACTCTGATATGAAACTTATGGTAATGGAAATGTCCTGATTCAGTGTAAGTGACAGTAATGAACATAATAAATGAAATTGAAAGTGCTATGAGTTCAATGATGTGAATATATTTTAATAGTTTTTAAAAACAGCGTTTCACATATCGGTTGTATGGATATATTGTAAAAACTTTAATAAGACATTGTTAAGCTTTTAAATGTGATCATCACATGAACTAAAATTTTTGTCATGTTGCCTATATACATTCGAATCTGCATTTTATACTCTTAGAGTTAGACTGGATCAGATATGTAGTTTAATTAACCATGTAATTGCTACCTGATATTGTCAATTTCAGGTTTTGAGTGGTTCAATTTTATTCCTAGAGTAGTGAGTTTGGTAAAGTCTAGCCTATACTGCACATGTACAACATTGTAATATATGGCGTCTACACAGATTCGCTACACTTCTTTTTTAAATTTCTAATAACAATAAAGTTATAATTAAATAACATTGACTTATTTACCAATAATGTCATGTCGTAGCCGCTAAGGGAAATGACGAAGAGCACAGCTCGAACGTCATCGAAGCAATATATCCACTTCCTCCTCTGGGAACGTTGCCCGCCGACATCGTACATGCTGACGATGATGTCGTTTATCCTGAATTGGGTCTCGATGATGCCCTGGGTGCGTACCCTCGCCCTCAGGACGTCCGTTGCGTTTGGCACGTACTTTGGATCACAGATTCGTTCCATATTCTCAAACAGGCTGAAAATGAAAAAACCGATGCAGTGTTTAAACAAATATGTGTTAACGAGTGTTTGTATTGTAAGAAACAATGATTGCCTCCTGAGAAAAACAGAATAGTGGGTTTTAAAATTTGTTAGATAAATGGGTTGAATCACTTTAATAATAGAGTAATTAGTGATGAATGACTGCGTTTAGCAAATAATTATTATTTTATTTTCCAACACTTCCATTTTAAAGAAGACGGTTCAAGCAAATATTCATATCGGCAACTTATTCATATCTGATTTATGAACAGGAAGTCAAAAACTCTTAGTCATGCCCTGGTAACATGGTGAAATATTCCACTTAATACACTATTTACTGCGCAAACTCGGAAGTAGATTAATTTGCTCTATGGGGTGTCAAATTATTCAGAACTGATTTGTGTTCTAGAGTTTATTATATTTCTGTTGTTACTACACTACACATTAAAAGAAACTATACTACTATATGATGAAAATAAGAGAAACCAGGTAAATATTTCTACCAAATAACAAGTGTCTTTGAGTAAAATATCATATTAATCAAATTTAAATCCATTATAAATATATGAGTATTTAAATGAGCAACCAATATAATTGAGTTTATTTTTGAGATTTGTGTGCATGTAGTCAAAAGTCAAAACATTACAGCTTGTACCTTAGAGTTGCACAGATGTCATTTTTAAATGTTATTCGCCAAGCAAGTACTTAAAAGTGCAATTAACTATTGAACACTATGCGTCCAAGAAGCAGGTACACCTTAAAAGCAGAGTCATTATGAGGCTGTATGAAGGTTGTTCGTCATGTTCGTTACAAGTTTTAGTTAAATTGACTGAAATTTGCACTTTCAATAATTGTAAGTTCATAGAAACTGTTATACGAATTGTTTGTGCTTCGTAGGTAGTTCTGGTAACTTGTTTTACTGGGCTACGCCTATCAACAAACTAACAAATTATTATTATTGTTATACTGACTAGAGTGCGGAATCGTTGAGCTCGTACTCGTACCCCCTGGCGACGGCGAGGCGGACGCCCCTGTCAGACCAGAGCGCCTGCATGGACGCCGCGACGTTCGGCAGTATCGTGAAGCTCATGTCGAAGCAGCTCTTCGCCGTGAGGACGGTCTGGGCGTGCGACTTGTTCCTCGAGTGCTCCAAGTTGATCCGGAGTATGCCCATGCCGGCGAGGACGTACTTCATCGAGGCGAGCAGGTTGTCAAGGACAGTCGGCCTGAAGCTGTTCAGCTCGGCGTGGGTGAAGCCGTCCGCGTGGATTATCTTCATCTGCTTGACGAGGGTGCTCTTGCCGCTCTCGCCGGCACCTGAAACAACCAGTCCGGTAACGGTTGGGGAAGGAGGGGGTGAATGTTTACTCAGACCACTACTTGGTTTATCCTTGCCCTTTTGCGTTTAAGCCTTTTCAAGTTAGTCCACTATCCCCTTGGTGCCTTGGTTATTTCTTGGGGAAATATATCTATATCGTCACTTATTACTACATTCAAAAGTTGCAATATATGGGAGAAGTGGCTTAAGTAAACATTTACCGAGGGCGATGGAGTCCTTACCCAAAAGTAATATTTTGATGACATTGTTCTGCTGCCTGGCGAACTCGCCGAGCTGCCTGTCGATCTCCTCGCTGCGCTTCCTGGCTTTCCCCTCTTCGCGTTCCAGCGTCAGACATGCACCCATATCGGGATCATCACGATTAAAACTTTTAATCAATAACCATCAATCGAGTCCGTGGGTTACCATATGATGCTCGTGGTGGTATTTAAATACCTAACCTGTACCTGTTGCACGCGTGGCTTTAATTAGACTTAGACTCGACCTTTCCCGTCTACGATGTGGGATATTAAAGGTGGATTTCATTCAGGAATCGTTAAAAATTTGAAATTCCTCTGGAAGGAATCTAAACAATAAACAATCTCCTTATCGGACGGTCATGACGTAAGAGCAACAGATAAAAAACTGGTGTTCACAAAACACTAAAACATTCATATTCGTTTCTCGTGTTTTATGTTTCCAGAAGCCCAGAAAATTGGACTGTACTTTCTCGTATCTCGTATTATTTTATGAAGGACTTGAGACTTGAGGATAATTAACTACAGAAAACCTTAGACCGCTGATAGGCCTTGTTAACATAATTACTAGGAGTTCACTGTAAACTTCTTTTATTTCTTCAAAGCATCAATATATATTTATTAAGAGTGCAACAATATAATAACATTCGAAATTTTATGTTTTCCTAAAAACAGTTTCAACTCCCTTAAAAATGCCATTTTCCTTATTAAAAATTGCCACAAATGCCTTAAGAAGTCCCCTCTAAGCGTCCCAAACCAATTCTGTTTTAAACTCCGTAATTTTCTCTACAGTTGCAATTTATCTTAATTTTCTTATATAAAACTACTTCGAAAACGTCCAGGGCCTATTTTTTCAATAAGCCTTATTCAGGGGGCCTCAAGATTGACCGAAGTATCCCTACGAGGGGCCCCCAGATGGTATATGGGCCTAGGGCCCACTTGAACCAAAAATAGGCCCTGAAAACGTCAAAACTCCTTTAAAAGTACATATTTCTCGAGATAATTGCAACACCTTTACAGGTGTCGTACGATTAGTACAATAATTCCAAAAAGATCTTAAATAAGAAATTCATCAACTCCCATTAAACTTCTCAACTTCTTTCAAAGCGTCTTCAGAGTGCTAATTATATTTCAGATTACATGCATTTATTAATACAACTGCAACTCTTTTAAATTTGTCGTCTTAAAACTCCAAAACTTCTTTGAAAACATCAGAACTCCTTTAAAAGTACACATCGTACATTCTTTCTCGAGATAATAATTGTAACACGTTTAAAGGTGTCGCACGATTAGTAGGTACAACTAACGTAACAAAATCTTAGAAATTTCTCAATTTCCCTTATTTTCTCAACTCTGCCCAATTTTTTTCAAAGCGCCTTCAGATGGTAATTTTGACTTAAGGTTCCTGCATTTCTTAATACAATTGCAACTCTTTTAAATACGTCCTCTTAAGAACTCCGTAACTTTTTCCTAATTCCTTTATAAGCATAACAAATTTCACTTATTTCGTAAGCTAAAAAATGTAGGATTAATACACTGTAACAATTACCTAAGATATCCAATCCAATCAATAGCCAATGGAATTATACAAATCTAGATAAATTAGTTCTTTGTTTGAATATTTATAGTTTCCAATAAAACAAGAAATGGGGCCCTTAGGGTCTCTTATGGCCTGGGCCCCCATCTGAAGTCCTTGGCATTTACATGCAATATATCAACATTAATTGCATTTTGTGACCTTCTCAACCTCTATTAATAATCAAACGAGTTTATCCGTTTTACTATTTTAAACCTTTATTTTCTTCTCAACTTTAACAATACTTCCGTCTACACACTACATGTCTCATATAAAAAGGTGTCTAATTAAAAAATACATCAAAACATTGAACTTTTTTTGTGGAGGCTTTCAATTGTTAGTTATTAATCCTACAAGATAAACACAGTAGTAGTAAGTGCTTTGTACTCTTATTATTATTATTTGTAATAATTAAAGCAATCACAGACAACAATCTTAGTTTTGTTAAACAAAAAGAAAAGATACAGAAAAACACTAGAAAAAAGAAAAACACTCGATGGTTACTAAACTTATTGATGAACTTCAATAGAACCTATATATCTAAGTTTTGAACATGACATGAATTTTAGGCTTGAAATCTTTGTACAGACTAGGCAAGAAATAAAGATGGTACAAGCTTAACTGTGAACTATCAAATATTTGGTATAAAACAGCGTGAATTGGAAGTAAATCATAAGTGTGGGTACATCATGATTTATCCAACATTAAGAAGCACACTTAAATAAATAATAAAAGAGAGATAAGAATCAATCGTTCATCGAACTGAAGCTAACTGCCAAACAATTTACATTTGAACTTTCTACAACAGAAACCTTCAGCCTTACAAACATTTGACCGAGGTGAGTGACTAGTTATTTACGGTACGTAACTATATACATACGAGAACGTTATACAATTATATAATACAAATAAGGCCATTGCGGTTTAAGGAATACATGTGTGCTATAAACGAGGCCACAAGTTAATCTAATGAACTTAAGTACACTGGGTGATGATGGATCAAGACTGATTACTCTTTAGTGACAAAAACTTAGGTTTACTCGCAGTACTTTTCAAAAGACTTAAACAAATTTGAAAGTTACTGAGAAAATTCCATGACTACACAAACGCTGTGACATAATTTCAGGTTCATCATAACTGATTATAATCGTCATAAATGTGAATATACACCCTGCAAGTACAAATTTTGAGATCACGCACACTCACGAGCTTCAACCGGTCCAGTATCATCTCCCCGGTTCTGTGTGCAGCCTCCCGTGCACCCTGAACCTGTACAAACAGGTAAACTTGGGATTCCCGTGGTTCGAAGCCACCCTCAACTCGACCAGCCGGAAGACCTTCCCGGGCGTCTGCACGGGGAACATCTGCAATGGCTCCCCATCGTAGTCGTACACATAACTGCCCAACAGCAACGGATGCTTATCGTTCTCCGTCTCCAGGCCGTACACCTCGAACTCCTTGGGCGCGGAATCGATCTTGCCGTTCGGCACGAGGAGCCTGCTGATGTGCTCCAGGGAGAAGGCCTCGATCTCGACGGCGCCGTAAAGCTGGATCACGACGAAGCCGGGGAAGTTCTGGAACGCCCAGCATTCGCCCGGCTGGATGTCGGAGGATATTATCGTCCTGGGAGAGTTGACCGAGTACCACAACGGTACGCCGAAGATGGAGGTGACTGCGGTGCCGAAACGGTAGTTCTCTGTGCAGCGCGTCGTGATGATCTGACCTGTTGGAATGCAATGGTGCTTTTGAGAACGGTTCACTTTTACACTCCAATACATGTCTTACAGACAAGAATATGTAAACCAAAGAAATACGGTCAACAGATTAGTGTCAGAATCAAAGAAAGAAACATGGGATAGAAAATGTCAGAAAATAGAACAACATATTGGATTAAGAAAATGTATGACATATATGACGAAAACCATGACATACCTCCCACAACAAGGAGATTCTATCAATAATTGAAGAATTAAAATAATTATATTGGGGATTTTCACCACTTTCACCTTCTTCACCATTTTATATTTGGCAAACGTCTGCATAGCAAATGTAGTAGGTATATTAAACATTCCAGGTATACGGAAAGATCATCAAAGTCTAATAACGTGTGGCCGTTTGTATTACACAATGCAAAAATGGTGTATAATTCCACCTGTTACTGGCATAGTTGAGAGAGTTGATTCTTATCACCACGATGTTTCTATAAAAATTAATGACACGCTAATGGATGTTAACCTGGATACACTTATTGGAAAAACTACAAAGGCGATAAGATTTCCTTTTTGGTAATGATAAAAATATTGGAGACACCTTATTAGTCCATTTAAAATAACGGTAAAAGATCGGGAAACGCTGGACTTGACGAGACCACTTGTCCCTTATGTACTTTGGTGCGCTGATTACGAAAATGGGAGTTGGAACTTGTAGCAATGGTTGGAACACCCCTAAAATTGCAAAAAACACCCCTAGATAAGAGTGTTTTGTTTTTTTGGGTCGCTGATTTTGAAAATCGGGGTGTCAAGACTGGAAAATTTGTATAACATCCCCCACATGCAAGAAACACCCCTCCCAAAGGGTGGGTTTTGGAAAAAATTGACCAGTTATGCCGTTTCGCAAACTAAGCCATCTTATATGTTTTTTGGGACGCTGGACTCGAAAATTGGAGTGTCGAGACTGGAAAATTTGTGTTACACCCCCACATGCAAGAAACACCCCTCCCAAAGGGTGGGTTTTGGAAAAAATTGACCAGTTATGCCGTTTCGCAAAACTAAGCCATCTTATATGTTTTTTGGGTCGCTGGACTCGAAAATTGGGGTGTCGAGACTGGAAAATTTGTGTTACACCCCCCACATGCAAGAAACACCCCTCCCAAAGGGTGGGTTTTGGAAAAAATTGACCAGTTATGCCGTTTCGCAAACTAAGCCATCTTATATGTTTTTTGGGACGCTGGACTCGAAAATTGGGGTGTCGAGACTGGAAAATCTGTGTTACACCCCCCACATGCAAGAAACACCCCTTCCAAAGGGTGGGTTCTGGAAAGAATTGACCAGTTATGCCGTTTCGCAAACTAAGCCAACTTATATGTTTTTTGGGTCGCTGGACTCGAAAATCGGCCTCCCGCCTTTAAATTTGAGTTACAACTCCCCAATTCAAGAAACACCCTTTCCAGTACACTCCAAATTAACTCTAAGTTTTGAACAAAAAGTATCAAGATCTTTCTGATACTCGTATTTTTCTTTTAGTCTTTATGAAAGTGATCTTCCGAAAACAAGACTTACCCGAAAAAAAAAAACAAAAATCAATATTGCTATGAACTAAAATTCCTGTTTAGTTAATATGTCGCGTTGGAAGCACTAGGGGACTCCAGAGAGCGTGCCAATACAAGGCCGTGGATTCAGGTTTCCTCTCTATATTACCGTCTATATTTCGTACATTCATATCTATTAATAAAAATATATTCCATTTTTAGATTTTGAATTTTATATTTCATTTTCCAACAAAATCCACCACTTGGGAGGGGTGTTTCTTGCATGTGGGGGATGTTACACAAATTTTCCAGTCTCGACGCCCCGATTTTCGAGTCCAGCGACCTAAAAAACATACAAGATGGCTTAGTTTGCGAAACACCGTGACTGGTCATAAATTCACCCCTTGGGAGGGTTGTTCCTTGTATGTGGGGGGTGTTACACAACTTTTCCAGTCTCGACACCCCGATTTTAGAAATCAGCGACTCAAAAAACAAAACACCCCTATTTAGGGGTGTTTTTTGTAATTTTAGGGGTGTCCAACCATTGCTGCAAGTTGCCACCCCCATTTTCGTACTCACTGCCACAAAATACATATGGGACAAGTGGTCTCAAGTCCAGCGTTTCCCAACCTTTTACCATTATTTTAAATGGACTATATACAGTAAAACCTCTAATAACGGACACCTCCCAATAGCGGACTCCTCTACATAACGGACAGTTTTATATTTCCCGAAATTCTTAATAGGGATCATATTATCACCTCCCAATAGCAGACCCTCCAAATAACGGACACGGACACTCAAAAGCTACCATTTCCTACATAATTGTTAATAAAATGACCTCTTAACAACGGACAATAACCTTTGAAATCAGATGTGTAAGAAATATACCTCTTAAATATAGGAATTCAAATTTTAATCATCATCTGGAATCCGTTTTACTAAGCAGTTTAAATAACGAATACCTTTCATAATTGCATCCATAAATCCCTTGTTAAGTCTCTTAAATAAGTGTTTAAATTTGCAATCATCCTATTCAGGAATTACAGATATATTTCAGAATAGAGAGGCATTCTTATGTTGATTCCGTGGTTTCTGGTAAACAAACTACTATTGACAAATTTTTCAACAATATATTGCAATTTGAAAATGTACTATTTTGAATTATATATGTGCACATATCAATATTTTTTATATTTAATTCTTTCCTCCCAATAGCGGACACCTCCTTATAACGGATAAAATTGTGGTTCCCGTGACTATCTGCTATATAGAGGATTGACTGTGTTACCAAATTGTATTGCAGTGCCCCATAACGAAAAACGAGTAAACGGCAAGTTATCATTGGAATTCATAAACCCACTAGGAAGCGTTTCAAAAGAAGGCGGGTTATTGTTAAAGGAATCAATGACCTTTTACAAGCAGACTTAGTTGAAATGATTCCATATGCCAGATTTAATAAGGGTTTTCGGTATATTCTAGTAGTAATAAACGTTTTCAGTAAATATGTATGGACAGAAAGAAAGTTGAAGCATTCTCAAAAGGCATTAGAGCGCTGAAAAAGAGGAAAGCAAGTGGACCAGGTATGGGACACACATAGGTATGGGACACACATAGGTAGAAAATGTCTGTCTATGTCTGAGATTGAGTTAAATGATTCCACGCAGCTAATAATTATTACTACTTATATATATACTCCTACTACTTATGTATATAGGAATACTCCTAATTATAACTCCTAACTATAGGAATTCAAGAAGTCAGCTCAAGTGAATATTCATATCAATATATAACTTATTTACATTTGATTCACAAACGAAGTCAAAAACACTCTTAAATATCTCGCTTATTATACTATTTATTGCGCAAACTCAGAAAAAGGTTGATTTGCCTGATGGCATGCCAAGTTGTTCAGAACTGATTGACGTTCTAGAGTTTATTATATTTCTGTGAGTCTAGGCGACATAATTTCAAAAATGGTAAAAATATGCAAATTACCCTAACTTACTGTAATTAAAAAACATAACATCAACTTACCCTGAGGGTTTCAACTTGAAATTCAAAATTTCTCTTATGGATTTTTATGAAAGATGCCTAACAATTCTATTTTCAACACCTTATTTGCAAACTAGAGCATCCTGTTGCTTAAAGTAACGGATTTTCTTCAAAAAACCGTTTGTCTTGCATATTTCGTTTATAAGCAAATGGATTCCAAGGCGTTTGGTTTATATCTTGTCCAGATAAGCTAGAGGGAAATGTCACAACCTAAACTGCATTCCAATAAAATGTGCAAACAACTGGGAAAATTTAAATAATCCAACACACCTCCAGCCGTTTCCAGGGCGTAATCCACCAATCCGGTCTTGTCAGCGTCGTATATCGTAAGCACCTTCTTGACAATCTTCAAGACTTCACCCTCAGACAACCCCACGCCACCGACATAAGTCTCTTTCTCCTTAACGACGTCGACTTTGTTCCTCATTTCCGCCCTTACCACATCGGCGACCTTATCCATAACAACCTTATTGTTATCGGCGATCAAACCGTCGAATCGATCACTCAGGTTCGCCGTCAGGACGGACAGGCGACGTTCCAGTTCCTGATTGGCCAGGAACACGTTCCGAATGTACTCGTTGAATCCGTCTTGATCCCTGAGGAACTCGACGTCGTTGAGCAGACCCGTCAGGATCCTCCGCACCGAATCCTCCACGTCCGACATCGAACGACCACAGCAACGGCTCAGTCGGACGTCGTTGCGAGCGTTCAAACTCAACAGATCGCTTCTCCTCGACCTTCGGGCGGTCGACACGTCGAGCCTCAACTTTTCGATCTCGTCGCGTAACTTACTGATATCTCCGATGACGTCCTCGGCGTAACGGTCCTTCAGATGACGCGAGATCGCCTCGAGCTGCTCGTCGCCGAGGCCGACCGTCGCTCCGACTCGATCCGTCTCGACCGTTTCCTCCTTAACATAGGACCGACAGACGAAACTGCCGAGACTCATCAGAGCCCACAAACCTGTAATTTACTGACGTTATACACTTAAAGACACAAACAACGGTTAGAAGACACAACAACACAATCGGGATTAGTCGTGTGAACAACAATGTCAAGCAGCGAGAACGACAAGTGAATTTCTTTAAGTGTATAACCCTTGCCCCCGGCTCCCTCACCACCGCAATGACGAGTTAGGGAATGAAAGAAAATGGGCTCTGTTCATAGCACACGTTTATTCAGTAAAAACTCTATATTCTTTAACAAACTGGTATAAATATAAATACAATCCACCTTTAGACAAGCAATAAATAAAAATCTTAAAATTGAGGTTAGTACGCAGATTAAAATGACTATATAATTCAAGCATAGAGGGGGTCAGAGATGCGAGACTTACACGGAAACGGTGCATGCGCGGTGGCAGTAAAGACACGGTCCATTCTGATTGGCGCAAACCTGAACCTTTCTGATTTAGTTCGACCAATCGAAGCCGACCGTTACTCGTCCGCTACTGCGCATGAGTCGCTTCCGTGTAAATCCCGCATCCCTGGAGAGGGATGATATAAAATTCATTTGAACAAACTTAAAAGCAAGTAGGACACGATTAGATTAAAAATTATAATTTTGATCCGATCACTTTGAAAAGAACAAAAGCTAAATATGACATCAATTTTTACTTGTCGATAGTTCTCTTTCCAGTTATTTGAAGGCAATTCTCGAATCACTTACCATCTTTTATGGCGCTTAACAGTGAAAAAGAATATAATTTGTACCTACGAAGCAAGTAAAATTCAATTTCAGCTTCTTACAAATTTCAATTCCATACTTTTGATTATTGAATTTAAGAAGCATTAATTAAACCCCATAAAACATAAGGTTTTTTTCCTTTAATTGCACATAGGAAACAGGTCACATTACATTATTCCAAGTTCCAAAAGTAATTATCAAAACTTATCGACGAAAGTGACACAAAATTTAAAACACTAAACTCTAAATTTCATTTCATTGAGCCTACTACGGTTTAAATTTATTCCAATGCCCGTTATCTACTAAGGCGTGCTTAAATAGTGACACTCATGTGATCTATTTTTACCTTAAAACGTAAAAAAGAAGTGTCCCAAAAATAACTCCCGAGGGATTTGAATGTCGCGTTAATTTCTTTAAGGCTATTCCGAGTAGACATTTCGGATGGCTCGAATTAGTCGAGAGGCAAAATTGTACTATTTAAAAATTATTAAGAACACTTTTTAGATTTCGAGTCCTTTCCCTCTAAACTTTCTTAATAAGTTGTGGTGAGATTAAAGTATGAAGAGACATTATTAGTTAACGAACTGAAATATTTGGAGATGACATATCCGCAATTTGGGTGGCAGGAGGGGGCAAGGGAGATGCCACTAGCCAACGTCATGTATATACCTGAAATTACCATTTTTCGCATTAAGAAACATAATTCCATTCATTCAAGGGTTATGGTCATGAAAATACTTCAGGGCAGATTTAATAATGAATGTGTTATGTGTGCTACTAAAAAGTTAATGCAAGCCACAGTTCCACTTAGAATAGTTATATTTAATGCAATGCTTGATTGTGAGTAGGATCAATCTGCTTTAGGGCCCTTTTGTTCTGAACTCTAAACTACAGAGTTCATTCGTTGAACGTACCAGTCGAACTCTAGGAAACTTCAAACTATATGTGCGGCTGCCCATTATTCAATTATTATTAAAAAAAAACAACTCTTATGATGGTGTATTCAGAAACGATACTCAAATCATTTATAAGGTTTTCATAACGAAGTCGAGATTTTTAGTAAGTTAAATTTGACAAGTGATTTGCATTCAGAAATACAATTAAGACAAATCTTGACTGAGAAATATTTGGTTTCCCTTTTCGAATTCTAATTTTTTAGAGATTATTTTTTTCATTTTGATGATTGAAATACCTATGCTTAGGTGTCATTTTCTTTTATGATTAAGTGCAATTAGAAAGGCGTTATACATATATTGGTAAAATTTGAGAGAGTATTTAACTACTTTTTAAATACATTGTAAAAGTATTTGTATTTAATTATTACATTGCAAAATAAAGTATTGAAAATACATTAAAATAGTTTTTTCAAGTATTTAAATACATTTTTCAAAGTAGTTTTAACAACACTGCTAATGTCGCGTATTTAAGGGAGTCACCTAGCTTCCTCAAGTAACTTTTAAATGTAAGAGAAAACTTTACTCAGGAGAATTTATGAGTGCTGTTGTGCATGAAAAACTAATAACTAAGTATTAATAGTTAAGTTTTATTTATCCTCAGGAAGGTTGCTGAATGTAAAATCTGACTTAAGGAAAGAAAATTTTTAAGGAACGTTCCTGAATACCACCCTAATTGGAGTTACTTCTAATCAAAAATTTTCGTAAATTTGTAATACATTACAAAATGAAACACCGTCCAGTAACAAAACGTTAAATCTACGCCACATCGATTTTCTTATCAACTCCATTCAAATGTGACTCCTAACTTCTTTTAGAGCTCATGTGCAACGATAACTTAATAATCTAACGTGTCAGATATAAACTTTTCTATAATGCTCACCTCCTAATAGAACCAATGGAACGAAACACAACGCCAACAGCCTCGCCTGCTTGTTGCCCCCTTGCCTCTTAACCATCAGCCACGAGTCCACCACCATAACCTCACTAGCGAAACTGTGCAGCTTCTCATACAACCACGACTGCACCTCGAACGATGAACGAAACGCTCTGGTGATCACCGTGAGGACCGTCAGGAACGAAGTGAGCATGAGCTGCCACGTCCTCGTCAAGTAATAACGTGACTTTGATCTCTCGTTGGTCGAGTGACTCTTGACGAACAACGCCCTTTTGACCTGCCGGGTCGAGTAATCAGTGTTGGTCTCCCTGTCGACGAAGTCCTTGGACTCGTGGTGCAGGGAATGTATGGTCCTGCGGGACATGTTGGGCATGGCGACGACGCCCGGAGCCAGTTCCACTCGATCTTTGGAGTAATGGGAGTACGTCCAGTCCGTCTTTGGATATACACTGGAAAGAGGAGGAATTGTTACATGTAGCAGAAATTTCGTTTACAACGCTAACTGTTTAAGTTATGACTTGATGCTCAATTCTTAACCAAGCAATATTTTATCTAATTAACTAGCTTGCACCAGTACACTACAACTACCAACATCGGCTTCGATTAATTTCAAAGAGAGTTACACATCAAAACATTTTGGAAACAAAAATTTGTTTGTATAATCATCATTGTTCCATAATCTATGTATACAAACTCATCTTATTAACTCGATAGTTGATAAATAGGTTTGTAAATTTCAAGCCACTAATTAATATGTTAGGTCAGTGGTGAAGACCTTCAGTGATGTTTTCTTCATATTTACAATCTTCTAAAATAAAAGTCTTATCTTGACTTCATTGGCTGGGATACTGTTGGAGTGAAAACAAAATGCATATTTATCAGACCAAGGTCAATACATTTAAATATCAAATGTTGACCTTAGAATTTGAAAAGTTTTACAACATAATTCAGAAACATACCTATGGAATTTTATTTATTGTAAATAGCCAGTGGACACTATTAAATATGGAAGCTCCGCAAACGACTGAAGGTGAACCATCTTTCTTATCAGAGGTTTTTTAATCCTTTCTTTATTTTTCAAGTTTACAGAAAACATAGCAAATCGGCGGGAATTTACAGATTCTTTTAAAATACCGAAAGTAGTTGAAATGAAACAGTTTTTAAAAATCACAAGGATGTATTTAGGACCAATCTTTAAGAGGTTTTTCAGAAACAAGAGTAACTTTTAAAAAAATTACTTAGTACGTAGCATCTCACTTTTACTTTATATGGAGTCTGTAATAATACTAAATTTCTCGAAAAAATATATGTAGGTATTACGAAATACATACACACAGTTACGTAAATTGATTTTTCAACGGCAAGCTCTTTGTTCTATCCAGTCCACAAATCTGATTACATCAGTCACGAAATTTCGCCAATTAAAAACTGTTGCACATTATGTAAGCAGTAAAAATGCGGTACCATAAACTATAATTTATGATCATTGATTACCTAAAGCATGTTATCATAAAAGATAATCCAACATATCATACTTTATTGTCACACTTTCGATTAAGGTTTTTGTTTCGGAAATTATGCCTGCGGATTTTTATCAACCAATTATACTTGTTTAATGAAATTCTGATATATAACAAATGTTTTGAATCGGTGCAATTCTCCCTAAAACAATTACCAATTTCTATTTTCATATTTGCATAAACCAAATATGTAATAATAAAATATTCAATGAGACAGTGTGGTAAAATTAAGAAATATGTAAGTTTTATTTATAGATTAACTGCAACCATATCAAATTAATTTGCGTTTTAAATTACCTAACACAATGCAAGCAGTTATTTAAAAATTACAGAGAAAGATATTTTGGGGAACTTAGGTAAACAAGATAACTTATTGTTTATCTATTTAAAATGCAAACATGCAACAAGTACTTTCAACAATACACAGCCCATCATGAGAACCTAAATAATTCGACGATAATCTTTAAAAGGGACAAAAATTCTTAGTATCATCCCTTTCTTTTAAATATTTAATGGAAGTTCTTTCTAGTACTTACTGTGTCAGTGATGAAAAACAACAAAAGGAAGAGGATAGAGATGAACGGGACTATAACCATGTAAACAGTAATTTGGAAATTACACAAAGATATTTTTGGAACTGAGTCAAACAAGATAAGTTACTGTTTAGGTATTTCAAATGCAAACATGCAACAAGCACTTTGAATATTACATAGTCAATAATGTCCATCATGAGAACCTAAAATAATTCAAGCATAACCTTTGAAAGGCACATAAACCTTCTCACCATCATTCCTTCCATTTAAACATTTAATGGACAACATTTGACGGAAGTTCTTTTTAGCCCTTACTGCACCAATGATGACAAACAACATAGAAGGAAGAAGCTAATATACTGTTTACATATTTGAAGTACAAACATGCTACAAGTACTTTGAGCATTACAGCGCCAATAATGCACATCATGAGAATCTAAAATAATTGATAATGATAACCTTTGAAAGCCACATAAACCATTTTTCACTTAAATTTTTAATGGAAGATTATTTTAGCACTTACTGTATCAGTGATGATAAACAACACAGAAGGTAGAGGAGAGAGGTGACAAGAACTACACTTAGAAGAGGTACATAAGAGGCTGAAGAACCGATACTGTAATTTTTCCACACCCTTCAAATCAACGTCTTACACACACCACCACCACTACCACCAAATATATCAAAAATTCCCTTACTCCCAATATCTCCCGGACTTCCTGTACAACTCCAGCGCCGACACCTCGGAGTTCCCGTTCGCCGCCGCCCTGGCGTCCTCTATGAGCTGATTCTTCTCGTTCTGGCTTATAGAACGCGTCGACGTTACTTCGTTCTCGCCCTCCTCGGACGAATAATCCGACGTCTTGTACATGCTTCTGAGGCCCTTCTCGAGGCGAGCCGATCTCCTCGTAGTTGGTCCGATGTGCTCCTCCATCGAGCCGATCACGTCGTCGCCCGACCTGGAATCCAATTAACGATCAGGGACCATATGGTCGAATCGATGTAACATCGGCGGCAGATCAAACGGGGGCGATAAGAGACGAACGAATTGATGAATGGGTGACTTACAATGTTTGATAGATTCGATGATAAAGCCTTGGGTCAATAGGGGAGTATACCAGTTGCGCACCGTGGTCAGAATAATCATTTTTGCACACATGTAACTCTTCTGAAACTATTTTTTCGAATACGGTTTTACGGTTTCAGGAAGGGAGTGGGAACGAGAGAAGTGATATTTTGCCTCCAAACATTTAGCGCAAACATGCAAAGATCAACAGGCAGATCTTTCTTTTTATCGGCTTTGTGGACTTTGAGAAGGCGTCCGACTGGGTACGGCACCAGCCATACATAGAAATCTTAAATGATACTGAAATCGACAAGAAAGATGCTCAAATAGTAGAAAACAAAGTTGCCATACATCAACAAGCATTGAAATTCAGAAAGGTGTAAAATAAGGCTGTGTGTTTTTACCAATACTTTTTAATACACTGCCGAGCATAAAATTAGGGTCACCTCGTAATTTTCATTTATTTCAGAAATTTTTATTATTTTCGGATATTTTTCGGTAGTATTATAATTTACTACCATTTTGCGATGAATTTGTCGTGATTACTCCAATAAAAAAGTTTTTGTTTTGTTTTATTTGATTATTTTATACATTTTATTGAAAATTAATGAAAATTAAAATAGAATTTTAACAACTTCAGTAACGAGTACTACCTCCTCTGGCGGTAATAACAGCTTGCAAACGACGAGGCATGCTTCGGATCAGATTTTGGATCACGTCCTTCGGAAGATTGTTCCACTCTTCCACCAGTATGTCACAAAGCTCTATAGAATTTCTGGGAGCCGGCACATGTCTGTAAACGTCTTCCCATCTCATCCCAAACATGTTCGATCGGATTTAAATCTGGACTTAAACAGGCCAAACAAATCGCGTGATTTGAACCTCGTCAAGATAAGCAGAAACTATCCGAGCAGTGTGGGGTCGAGCATTATCGTGCATAAACGATACGTCTTCTCCAAGGATAACCATGATTGGTACAACATGGTCTTATAGAACCTCTATCAGGTACCGATGCGCACTCCAAGTCCCATTCTGTATGAAGACTAACTCCGTGCGAGCTTCAAAAGATATGCCTCCCCATGCCATATCTCAGCCTCCAACAAATGTACACGCTTTGGCATACCTCTCGCCTTGTCGTCGCCACACTCTTACACGTCTGTCTGAACCAGAATAACAGAATCGCGATTCATCAGAAAACAATACACGGCTCCAATCCTCTATTGTCCAATTCAAGTGTTCTCGTGCAAAAGTTAACCTTACGATCCGGTGTTCACGGGATAGCGGTGGTCCAGTAGCGCCTGTGCGAGAAGATAATCCAGCAGCATGAAGTCGCCTCCTAACTGTCCACTCACTTACGTTTACATTTGTCACTTCTTCAAGATGATTTCAAATGGAAACTGCCGTGACCATTCGATTCCTTAAAGCACTAGAAACGACAAAACGGCCCTCTCTAGCTGTTGTAGCCCTTCCTCGTCCAGAACCAGGTCTTCGAATGAGCAGACCGGTCTCTTCGTAAAGCTGAAATACTCGTTGCACACTGGAAAGGCTTATACCAACTCTTCTCGCAGTTTCGCGCTGACCGTGGCCATCTTCTATAGCCGCCAAAATTTGTGCCGCAACAATAGGATTTATGGCCATTTCAATACACATAAATTGACAACACTAAGCATTGAAAGAATTGGCATAGAGAGCTGAACCAATTAACACAACGAAAAATATGCAGATAATGGATTGCCGGAATTTGAGTTGAAGGCTTTTTTCTGTTAAACGCTAATCCGAAACGACAACAACCTTTTTTTATTCAAGCAATCACGACAACTTCATCGCAAAATGTGGGTAAATCATAATACTAACGAAAAATATCCGAAAATAATAAAAATTTCTAAAATAAAAGAAAATTACGAGGTGACCCTAATTTTATGCTCGGCAGTGTATATACTCAGAAATAATATTCACGAACGCAATAACCTACTTCTCAGACTATTAAGACAAATGGCCAGATAATAAATAATATTCGCAATGCAGATGTTATAGCCTTCAAATACAGTTGAATAAGGTGGATACGAGCAGTGAAACCTTTAGGATGAAAACTAATATTAAAAATCAAAGTATTGAAAATATAGAAGAGCAAAAATGTTCAATACATGTAGACAATTCTAACAATAGTTAGAACATATAAAACAATACAAATACATTGGATGCTGGATCAACAACCGACTTGATTACTAACAGCAAATCAAGACAAATGAAATAAAAATGAAACACTTGTTCCGTAACAATAGCATTAACATAGAACTTATATGTCGCCTACTACGATGTTACCTATGGTCATTATTGCTTTACGGGACCGAGACATTGACTCTTGTGGCCCTTATGAATAAACTAGAAGCTTTCGAACTCTGGCTATATCGAAGAATCCTAAAGTTACCCTGGACTGCTCACACCAGCAACGAAAATATTTTCAGAAGAATAGGTACAGACAGAGAATTGCTAAATGCCATTAAGAAAAGTCAGTTACCTGGTAGGTACACATAATACGAAGCGAAAAATACCAGCTAGCGCAGTTAACTGTACAGGGCAAAACTGAAGGTGTAAGCCGACGTCATATATCATGGCTATGAAACATCAGGGATTGGACTGGCCTTGATTCAACAACCTTATTCAGAGCCGCAATGGATAGAAATAGATTTGCCAGCATAATGGCTAACCTCCATTGAAGAAGACAGCATCAGAAGAAGTTACGCACAGGGTAGTTTGTAATGGCAGTTTTAAGACTGATTAGCATAGGGAGTGATGTAGATACTATTTGTGCACTGTGGTCTTCTTACCAAAAAAGAAAAACAGAAACGTTAATAACTATTAAAATTAAAATATTAAAACAAAAATTTTACATACCTACTTGCAGGTATATTTTATTTATATTTTGTTACCTACATTATAATTATGGTAAATCATTGTTTACACAAGTTATAAGGATATGCATTGAGAACTTACTGTAGCATTATATAAAATTGCTCACAATGAGATAAAAGGAGGGGAAAGAGTTTATCAAAAGTGGAGGAATCTAGAAACGTCTTACTTCAATTACCTCAAAGCCATGAATACTACAAGGAATGGTAAGGTTCATAAACCAAGTTTCTTCAAGGACCTTACTGAAATACTATCAACTAAGCATAAAATAAAGGCAAAAAGTCTATTAGACACATTTAATACTGTGGATGAAGCTGAAAGTAGCCTTCAAAGTACAGAATGTAACACAAGTATCCCATTACTTCGACCTCCAAAGAGTCTTAAACCCACTGCAAAAAAACCGAAAATATTCTGTAGGAGACCAAGCCAAAAAACTGGAAAACTTGTTATTAGAAAAGAATATTTTGAAAATTCTCATTTTCATGCAAGAAGTGCAACTTCTTCACACACATATGTGAATTTTATAACGATCCAATTAAAATATGAAGCTGCCATTTGAAATCCACTTAATTGACCGTTAGATTCACTGATAACTAACTGAACCGTTTTCGCGATTAGTCATTTGACCGAAAACCATAACTGACCAGAGCTGACCAAAACCTCTTGACCTGATCATCACCTAAAAACGCCTATTTCGTTTAATGTGCTTCATATTATATTAGACAGTTAATAACGGTCCATATAAGAAACCTTTCACTCGAGACAAATTTACCTGTGATCAAACAAAAGTGAGTAATACGACCGAAACATCTCACCTGATCACCGTACTCCTCTTCGAGGAGGTCGTCTTGCTGTAGCTCTTCTCGACGTGGTTCGCCCTGCCGATGTGCACCTCGGTCTCGAAGCTCTCCACCCTGGTGAAGGGCGTCGTGGACCTCGACCTGCTCGATCTCAGCTCCATCGTTCTCCCTTTAGGGCTCGCTGGAACACATCACGTAAATAGCGTGGAGTCCTTATATCCTCGCCTTCCTCTCGATGCTCTTATTGCGTACAAGAATAACCTTCCTGGCTCGAAGGGGGTTGCGCGTTAAAAATAGTAGCGTTCCGGAGAGGAAGAGAAGAGTCCATTCGAAAATAACCGTTATGCTTCGTTTATTTACAAGCGGACGTGACGCCCGCACTTACGAAACTCATTTTAAATTGAAGATTATTAGTGTTGCGCTAAACGTTGACGACATAAGGACTAACCTAGTTCCGTTACGAAGACGAAGACTCCTCTGGCTCAACGTTAATCACTGTCGATTTGATTTAACTCTCATGTCGAATGCACTAAGTGAAAATGTACACACACGCACTCATTACGCATGAAAATTTAGGTAATAAAGTAAAGAAAAAGAAGGGTAATAAAACTTTGAGGTGACGTCACCGAGATATTTAAAGATGTCATTGAGGTTTGTTTATTTACTTGAACGTCAGAGAAAGATGACGGTACTTATCGAGAGGGGTAAACAAAGACGGAGAACTGGGAAAGGACAGACCTTAAACTTATAAATAACGGTGGCGAAATGTCGAATACAGGCAACCAGTAATGCGTAATTTAAAGAACGCAATAACTTTGTAATTTATCGAAAACATACACCACATTGAAGCAACTAGGGTTCATTTAAATCTATGACTTCAGTCACTATGGATGGGCTACGGGCTACGTATATTAATTCCAGTTTTTGTTGATTGCATCGCAAACGGTAAGTAACGTTCTGCGTAACTATACTAACACAATTTCGTGTTCCATGCCTACCATTGCCATTTTCCGTTAGCGAACATCAATTTCAAGAGCCATTTTAGCATTTCTTATGATTGTTTGGGGTGTATTGTATTAACATTAACACAATTAATTGTAATCAGACAACGGCGAACTCATGTACATAAGCTGTTTGTTCCATATGGTTTGTTCCAAGTTTAACAGCGAAACTGTCAGGTAGTCCTGTCAAATTTGAATTACTCGGAGGGAAAAATAAGTTAGGTTAGAATTCGGTTACTGCGCTTCGTTATTCGTGTAGGACTCCGCCACTCCGACGATAATTACGAAATACGTTTGACTAATAGTAAGTAATAGTAAGAAGCAATGAAATTGAAGTGCCCTGATTAATGACTTCAACTACATGTGAAGAACTTCCATTTAGCATTGGTGTACTTATACTGAAAAAAACATTTTTCAAGCATGAAGCTTGCTTACACCTGTTTCCACAATATATGGGGCGATGGGAATGCACATTTTTACAATACCGTTGTACCCAGATACCGTTTTGAAGGTGAATATTCAACTAACTATACGACTTCCGAAAACAAATTTTTAAATTGTAGGGACGCTCATCAATGGTTACTGATGTCGCTTCGAAATTTCTACTTCTTTTGAGGCATTGTTAGATGAAGAATTACCACACGACTGTTTCCAGCACGATGTGGCTTACATTCATATTAAGGTAATAATTGTATTCTATCTTCAAATGAAGAAATTAAAAGATTGTTTTTGTTGCTACGCCACATATATATTTGTTTTAAGTTTGAGATTCGGCAAGCCTTAACGGTTTTAGCGGCACTGAAAACTTGGCTGAGTGTTAACTTTAACAAGTTAATTTTGTTTGAATAAAGGTCAGTTTGATCTGCTCAAATCATGCAGCAAATTAATATATAAATGAAGTGATTATTAGTTGCATTAAGGTATGACTATAGGTTTAAGCTTGTCTATTGTTAATCCAGGAATGTCATTTACAAATGAGCGAATCGATAGTCGCAACTGGTTAACAAGCGTAGGTACTACGGTTTTAACAAACAGGAAGTGGCTCCTAAGTTTACCTTGTGAATTACCCTTATAAAACCAAGTTTATACTAATACACTAAGTTCAGGCTTGGATAATCCTCTATTTTAAGTAGCCAGATAGTGTTGGAACACTGAGAGTGAATCAATTACTTAATAGAAATAAAAGCACTTGTATATTTATTATTTGGTTAGCTTAAAAATGCCACATTAATGGAAGAGAAAAGCGCTGCTTCTTTCTTGTTACCCAACAGGATTCTGATAACTAACCTTCTCCATACTTTCCATCAGCATCTATTTTTCCCCTTTTATATGTACTTACAATGCCTGAAACAAAAATTCAATCGAACAGGAAAGGTTGCTCAAAGTCTCCTAGATCATTCCCTGGGTTAGGTTATCACTCTAAACTCTAGATGATCTATAGATTATATTATACATTAAAGAAAATACTCAAAACGTTGAAAAATTCAATAACAATTTAAAATATCGACCTTCTCTTTCACAAACATTCAAACCACCGATATTAACCCACTGGCACTCCTGAATTAAAAATTTCTTGAATATCAACTACCCTGAGGCCTGATTATCAATATTCATATTAGCACTTTGAGTTAGCACACTATTCCTGAGGTTAAAAGAAAGAACTATTTAACATCATCCGTAGCATCTTTAGAACAACCAAAGTTCATTCGAAGGGAAGTTATCTACGTAACGAAGTCAGAGAGCTAAAAATGGAATGCTATTCAAGAACGATGGATACAAAAAAACTTTCAGTCATAATGAAATTGATCATTTGGACCAGCCAATGAAATTGTTTTCCCTGGAAACTTGAGATCAGAAAAGTCCCTTGGGACTTTTTGGACTTTCATGGGAGTCCAATCGAGTCCATCGAGTCCAGAATGATCCCGCCACCTATACAGGGGTGCACGAAATTAAATGGGAATATGTTAAGACAACTTCACACTAAATTGCGGTTTACTATGCCACCTATGTGTAGAAATAATATAGAACAATTTCATCAACGTGAGATACATCAAGGAGATTAATTGTGTATAGTGTATACAGATACAGAGCAATTTCAACATCATAGGGTATTCAAGGGCAAGTGGATTTAATGATGTACTATAATTAGATGTACTAAATATATTTAAATGTGAGTGATATACGCTTCACTTTTGAGCCTTCTAACTGTCATAATTAATTTAGTTAAATAAATCTTATTTGTACAGTACATCAAGAGAATCTCCGTGTTTGCAACATTATCAAAATAGATAAAATAATTTGTATTAAGTAAAAATTTAATTAGTTTTAATCAGTAAACTTCAAATATGAGCTTTTCCAAACGTTTGATAGGAGCTGCGGTGTCCGAGTGGTTAAGGAGATGGACTTGAAATCCATTGGGCTCTGCCCGCACAGGTTCGAATCCTGTCCGCAGCGTTCTAACTTTTTTTTTTTATAGTTTTAGCAATAAATTGGACGAATTAATTGTTGATATAATACTTGAGTTAGTAACCGAAATCAAGCTTTAAGCGTCCTTTATTTGAGATTGTTTATAATGGTTTTACTGTCAGAAATGCTTAGACAAATTCAAAGAACAGCTCCATCTATATTTCTTTTCCTTTATTTTTGAGTTTATCATTGTTTTCAAACCTTCAACCTGACCTGTAAACTTCAAGGAAATCTCCACCATTGCAGAAACCAGTCAAGAAGGAAACATGGTCTCTCGTTAGATGGCACGACCAGTTCGAATTAAAACTGAGATATCAGTAATCTGGTTGGTAACCTTATGGTAACTCTACCTGAACCTCCACCATTGTAGAAACTTGTCGAGAAGGAAATGTGGTTTCAACTATCAATAGTTAGATGGCAGCATCTCTTAGAAGTAGAACAGATAGCTGGATTCTGGTTGAGATATGGCGATTTTGATTGGTAACTACCTGAACCATTAAAGAAACTTAAAACTGAGATATCAGGAATCTGGTTGGTAAATGGTAACTGTAACTACGTTCACCATTGTAGAAACTTGTCGAGAAGGAAATGTGGTTTAAACTTTCAATGGTTAGATGGCAGCATCAGTTAAATGTAGAACAGGTATCTGGATTCTGGTTGAGATATGGCGATTTTGATTGGTAACTGTACCTGAACCATTATAGAAACTTAAGAAGGAATGTTGATCTATGCTTACAATGGTTAGATGGCAGCATTCTAAAACAAATATGTATTTAGAGTGGGTAACTACTTATACCTCGTACTGAAACTTGAAGAGGCAATACGGTCTAAGCTTCCATATGTTAGATGGCAGCACAATTTCAAATTAATTCTGAGATATCTGGATCTTTGGTAACTGTACCTTAACCTCCACCATTCTAGTAATCTGGGAAATAAATATGGTCTAAACTTCCAGTCATTAGATGGCAGCATCAGTTCAATTTGAAACTGAGATATCTGGAAACCACTCAACATTGTAGAAACTTGGCCAGAATTTAAGCTTGCAATCATTAAATTTACATTTGTTTTCTGTCCCAAGTAGCAGTGTAAAGAGGTCTTTTGGATTTAATCAGTTCCATTCTAACGTCATTACCACTAATTATCACACCTTCGACTTTAAAACTAGTGCGCTTAAATGAATGAGCAATTTTTCCTTTGGTCAACATAATTATAAGATAATTAAGAATTATCTTGAGATTCAACAAATAATTAAATTTGAGAAATAATTGTACTTAAGACGAAAAAGTGCAGAAATTTATTAATTCAAAAGTTGAAAAATTTATTGATTCATGCAGTAACAAAAATAAATAGTAGGTATTAATAATTATCAATAAAGGTGAATTTAGTGCAAGTTGTGCTTGTATACTGAATATTGGTGTTAGGATATTCTAACGATTTTTAATATAAACGAACATTTGCTATAGTAAAGAGTCGCCACAAGCTTAGGGCGTGCAATGGAAATATTTATATATATGTCCTTTTTCACTGGGACTCAATAAGGAAAAAGAAGCTTTGCATCTCTTTCCATTCTTATTTGGGAGAGCTACAGAACATGTAAAAGATGTCGCGATATCGATTCAACTGTACCTGCATAACAAGATTGCAAAATGGCTTGTTAAAGTTTCACGAGTATAGTGACCCCACTTTAATACTCGACACGGATAGGCAATTCTTATTGCTTATACTTGTGTTGGCGACGTTGGTTGGGGCGAAGAGTACTTTTTGCGGTGCATCGAAGATTTGTTTTGTGTCTCAAGTGACATTGTAAAGATCTATCAGTATTTAAAGTCAACGAAGGTGGGAGGTTGTGGTGTGACATTGCCCGTCTCTCTGATTTTTCAAAATGTTCTCATCGAACGATGGCACCTTCGTTCCCCAAAGAGATTGAGATCTCGAAATGGAATAGTAATTTTCTATCTTGATTCGTCGGTTAAACGGGACGATGATTGATCGAAATTCTCCCTCCGTGCGTTTCTAATTTCCTCGTTCGAATAATGTTTGTATTCGTCCCAGGCCGGTGCCGCATAAAAATCCACATAACATTCCTCATGAACGGCGGCGACAATTATCGCGAAAATCGATATCCGCAACATGATACCTTCCCAGATACGGCGAAAAATGAAATAAGAGCTTTCCTCGGACCTCTCTTATGTGTGTGTGTACATGAAGCCGAAGCCACTTAATTTCCCGAGATATGCGACCAGATTATCGACGGAGGGTGCACGCAAAGTCCGGAAGATTAGCGTTGTCCGCGTGTCCGAACGACACGCACCCTTAACGGACTCGCATCGGGCCCTTGGCGTCGGATATCCTCCCTTCGGGGCGGTCGCGTTAAGGGTCGGGATCGCCTGCGATCGCAGTTTGTGAAAATCCGTCTTTTGTGCGAAGCTGAAATTTCGCCGCCCTAATGAATTGCGAAGGATATTGGGTCAATTGGGCGATTACGTGGAGTTCGCGTATCGGGGACTTATTTTCGTAAATCAGAGGACCTCGAGGATATTGGATCCTTCTTCTTCTTCCCCTTCCTACGAGCGTTCCTTTTATTTCTCTCCTGGCTAAGGAGTTACCGGTTACGATCAGCGTTCTGATTTATCGAACGGAATCGAGAAAATATTGGTCCCAGAGGAGATCTTTAGTAGATATTGCCAGAAATGGAATTCAATCCACATGAATTCTGTAAATAAATCTGGTTGATAAACCCCTTGCATGGTAGAGAAAGTACCTGGTGAATGAAGGGACGTTGGTTTTCGTTTTGCTGATATCATCATCATTAACAGCGACAAAAATGAGTTGAAAACTGTGCTCGAAGAATTGCAAGAAGTTTCGAAACAAATTGGGCTTAAGATCAACCTAAATAAAACCAAGATAATGACAATGGAAAACGCAGATACAGAAACAAATTGGGCTTAAGATGAACACAAAGAAAACCAAGATAATGACAATGGAAGACACAGACACAGCAACAAATTGGGCTTAAGATGAACCTAAAGAAAACCAAGATAATGACAATGGAAGACACAGACACAGAAACAAATTGGGCTTAAGATGAACCTAAAGAAAACCAAGATAATGACAGTGGAAGACACAGACACAGAAACAAATTGGGCTTAAGATGAACCCAAAGGAAACCAAGATAATGACAATGAAAGACACAGACACAAAAACAAATTGGGCTTAAGATGAACCTAAATAAAACCAAGATAATGACAATGGAAGACACAGACACAGCAACAAATTGGGCTTAAGATGAACCTAAAGAAAACCAAGATAATGACAATGGAAGACACAGACACAGAAACAAATTGGGCTTAAGATGAACCTAAAGAAAACCAAGATAATGACAGTGGAAGACACAGACACAGAAACAAATTGGGCTTAAGATGAACCCAAAGGAAACCAAGATAATGACAATGAAAGACACAGACACAAAAACAAATTGGGCTTAAGATGAACCTAAATAAAACCAAGATAATGACAATGGAAGACACAGACACAGCAACAAATTGGGCTTAAGATGAACCTAAAGAAAACCAAGATAATGACAGTGGAAGACACAGACACAGAAACAAATTGGGCTTAAGATGAACCCAAAGAAAACCAAGATAATGACAGTGGAAGACACAGACACAGAAACAAATTGGGCTTAAGATGAACCCCAAGGAAGCCAACATAATGACAATGGAAGACACAGACACAGAAACAAATTGGGCTTAAGATGAACCCAAAGAAAACCAAGATAATGACAATGGAAGACACAGACACAAAAACAAATTGGGCTTAAGATGAACCCAAAGAAAACCAAGATAATGACAATGAAAGATACAGACACAAAAACAAATTGGGCTTAAGATGAACCCAAAGAAAACCAAGATATTGACAATGGAAGTCACAGACACAAAAACAAATTGGGCTTAAGATGAACCCAAAGAAAACCAACATAATGACAATGGAAGACACAGACACAGAAACAAATTGGGCTTAAGATGAACCCAAAGAAAACCAAGATAATGACAATGGAAGACACAGACACAGAAGCAAATTGCGCTTAAGATGAATCCAAAGAAAACCAAGATAATGACAATGGAAGACACAGACAAAAACAAATTGGGCTTAAGATGAACCCAAAGAAAACCAACATAATAACAATGGAAGACACAGACACAGAAACAAATTGGGCTTAAGATGAACCCAAAGAAAACCAAGATAATGACAATGGAAGACACAGACACAAAAACAAATTGGGCTTAAGATGAACCCAAAAGAAGCCAAGATAATGACAATGAAAGATACAGACACAAAAACAAATTGGGCTTAAGATGAACCCAAAGAAAACCAAGATATTGACAATGGAAGTCACAGACACAAAAACAAATTGGGCTTAAGATGAACCCAAAGAAAACAAACATAATGACAATGGAAGACACAGACACAGAAACAAATTGGGCTTAAGATGGACCCAAAGAAAACCAAGATAATGACAATGGAAGACACAGACACAAAAACAAATTGGGCTTAAGATGAACCCAAAGGAAGCCAAGATAATGACAATGAAAGACACAGACACAAAAACAAATTGGGCTTAAGATGAACCCAAAGAAAACCAAGATAATGACAATGGAAGACACAGACATAGCCATTGAGGGCAATCGATGGATACATATAGCCTGGTCATTCCATCAAAATACAAAAACAAAACCAAACCTCCGACATATCTAGAAGAACGAGATTGAGCTGAGCTGCCTTTGGAAGGCTTGAGTACATTCTTAAATCGCAGGATATTGTCATGCTTCTAAGGGCCTAGGGCCTAGAGGGGAGCTCTGGTTGTGGTTGGTAGCTCAGAAGAGAGCTACACAAAAGACACAAACTCATGAAGATTTATTGTGTACTAAATACAGGGGAGAGGGAGAGCCCCTGTTAAAGGACGGCAAAACAAAGTAAAAATGGACGCAGGGTCAAAAACTGTTTGGTATATATGCGAACCCTTTTCTCTAATTTTCAGTAACTGCATTACACTAAGTATGTAATATGTAACCAAATCACTTACAAAAAAACGAAAGTTATACCAGTACCAATTCAAAAATAAATACAGGTCTATTGCACTGTGATCCAACTTTGCCAAATGTTTAAAAGACTAGCCTACATGAATGTAATATTTTGTCTAACATGCAGTTTGCCTTTCGAACAGGCATTGAATATGACGATGCCCTAGCCTATATCACAATTTATGTTTATAACAAACTAGATGATAGCAAACCTCATATTTCTACTTTCTGGATCTAGCACTTGATCAATCATAAAATTTTGTTTAAAAAATTATACAGTTTACGCGTTAGAGAATTAGCACTAGATTTTGTTAAGAGTTATTTACATAATGGGATGTAACTAGTTAATGCAAATGAAATAATAGGCAATTATGAGTATTTAACTATAGAGGTACTACAGGGATCAATACTAGGGCCATTATTATGTCTTGTATTCGTTAATAACTGACTTGAGAGCATACCAAAATGTACAATTATATGAGGATGCCACGGTCATATTGTGCTCTGAGAATGATTGGGAAAAAGTTATAAATGATATAAACATAAATTAGAACAATTTCACAATTGACAATAAATGTTTAAAAAACTGTTTACATTACTTTCACCCGAATATAAGAACGTTGCCTTATAATTCAATAATAAAATTATATAACAAAGCAGTACAAAATGTTGCACATACTAAATACTTGGGAGTGGTCGTTGATAGTCATTTAGGATGGCAAGAATATGTAAATAATGTTTACAATAAAATTAATTATTAAATATTCATTTTTGCTGCATTAAGAAAACGACTTGGTACCACCTAAATCATTACTAATTAATCACTATAATAATAATAATAATAATGATTACTAATAGTACCTATATTATAAGTTATTTCAAAGTATTGCTAATTATGATATTGTAACATGGTGCTCTGCATACGAAAATTCACTGTCGCCTCTATTAATCGTACAAAAATTAATAATAATAAAGCAATTAAATGATCAGCTATAAAATTTATCTCGTTTTCAACATATGTTTTATATTTGTTTTCGATATTATTATATTTATATAGCTCACATACTAATATTTATTTATATATTTTTTTGACATTGAATTTAACATTAACAATCTTATTGATCTTTACAATATGTTCAATGTGCCTACGGACTAGAAATAACTGAATAGCCTGCATTTAAAATTGGAATATGAAAAAATCAAATACGTTTATGGCAGTTTTATATTTCCATAAACTACCACAAGAATTAAAACGATTAACCATTAGTAAAAGATTAGGAAAAATTAAGATCAGGTAAAGGTTAATACAAAATACAGATGAAAAAGGGAGTATATTTTAAAATACTGGAAAGGTCTGAAAGTACGTAATTAATGGCTGCAGGGCACAATATACAAGACACAACTGTCTAAAACCCTTACAGTTTATTAAGGCATGGTATTAAGTTTAGTTATATGTGAAATGAGGAAATTTTTATAATTAAGGGCCCTTGTACATATGTACGCCTAAATTAAATAAAGGAGTAATACTTAACTTAACGAATTTAAGCGTCTTGTCTTTCTAAATAAGAAGATTTGAAACTGGGAATTACATTTTCTTGATCTTAAAAGTAGTATCGACGTTTTTACCAAAGAAAAGTGTGTTTCGGGGTAATCCCAGCTGAAATATTGTTCGCATCAGCATTTCCCCTCCAAATCCTACCGTTCCACATCTCCTAAGCCCCCCCCCCCACCCCCGGGAAATAAGAAAATAAATATAATCTTAACGCCGCCCCTCCCGGGCAACTTATCTTTACGTAACTGCGACAACTTTGATAATATTTTTTATTGGCGACACACAACACCAACGACACCGACCGACCGATGTTAGGGCCGTATTTCAAGCGGGACAACGCTTATACGGGGACGTCGGTGGAAAATCGGGAAATTTACGACCGCAATACCATCGGCCCCCGCCATCTGCGACGGCGGCACCGGTCCCCATAAAAATTCTGCAGCGTGCATCACCTCGCCGGAGTGACGGAGGGAAGTCCGAGATTTATGGAAGGTATTCCGTAAATCGAAAATTGAAAGACAATGTTGGGCGAGGAACGGGGTGGGAAAATGGGGGGGTAGTTTTCCGTTTTCTTTTCGGTACAGAACGAAGTCGTACGAATCAAACAAATTTTCTTTACTCTCACCAAAGGAAATGAAATGATAACGGCAATCGGAAACTGTGATTAACCTCAACAGAAAATAATTAAAACTACTAATTCTCTTACAACCAGGTATTAAAAAACCCCAATGAGCTTGATTTACACAGTAGAAATACACCCAAAATGCCATCCAAAGATGGTACACCTCAAGAGATAATTCGTATCATAAATTTAGGTTTCGGACGATTTACGCTTACGCCCCTCCTCAGTCGAAATCGAAAAATAATAAGTACCATGGAGGAAAGCAAACTAATTATAGTCGAGTCCCTTATGCTTCACGAGTGTCTCATCTCCACAACAAGTTGCGAGTGGTACACGCAAAACTCATAAAATCACATCCCTAGTTCGAGCGATTTAGCCGCTTTAGCAAATTTCAGATCTATTATGTACCACTATGAATCGTTAAAACAAAAATTAGCAGAAAAATTGAATAAAACAAGAAATAATAATATTGGTTTACCCAAAATATAGGTATAAAGAATTTGGACGAAAATGCCATATATATACAGCTATTTAATTAATAATAAATTAAATAATGAGCTTAAATTATTGCACACTAAAAAGTGTAAATCTTTATTACAAAAAGCTATATAGTCTTAGTATTTCAGAAAAATTATTTACTTGATAAATAAAATTAGACCAAAACAAAAATAAACAAAGGAAATTATATGTAACAAATTAAAATAAAAGATGAAAATGATATGCGAAAAAAATGATTCACATGGAGTATGAGAAATGCACACTTTATATTTAGACAAGATTTTTAAGAATTTATATATGTAAGCTAATGTAATCCATCTCTACAGCGGGCTAGTAGTTATTTAATGAATTTAAATTAATTAGAGATTATCGAGTACATTGTTTGGGTATAGGAAGGAAAATTTTAGGTGAGTTCTATACAGATGTTTCTCTTGATGTGTTTTGTCAAAAGTGAACTGTCAGACATAATTTTTGAATCATGTGGTGTTATGTGATTTCACTTTTGCTTGTAACTTTCTTAAAAAGCATGTTCTGGTTCTGGGTTTTATCTGGGGAACCTAGGTTTTGTTTTTGTGGTAACAAGATTTTTCTGAAAGACCACTGTTGTTAACTACAGTGTTAATTAGGTGTGATTAAAGTTGAAGTGCAGGTTATACCTTTAATCATTATTTTTGCTTGTACTGTCCTTGTTTTTTGGTTTAAATGGTTTAAATTCTATTCTTTTAGTATTTCTTGAAAAGCTAGAACTACTGGTTACAGTGATATTTGCTTCAGCTTGGAGTTCCTTTGTACTTTTTTTGAAATTTTGTTTTGGTAGATTTATATCTAGTATTGCATTCGTTAACGAAGTCGAAAAAATAGGAATTAAAATGCGGTTTTCAGTTTTTTGGTATCTAGAGATCATACCGAATCTTTTCCCAAAAATTTATATATATATATATATATATATATATATATATATATATATATATATATATATATATATCGGATATAACGAAATTTGTCGGCAGGCTACAGGTCGCATTTTTTAAAGAATCGCAACGAAATTTGGTACAAAAATCAGTTGGCCGAAAATCTCGGTCGAGTTCGTTAATGGGCCAAATCGGTCTAGCGGTTTCAAAATGGCGGCTTGTTATTTTCAAAAAAAAATCAAAAAACTTTTATTTCGCGTCTGAGAGAAAAATGTTACTGGGGTTTTTTGTTGCTCTTATAGAGGCGAACGACTTTTGTATAAAACATTTTTACGAGAAATGTACAGAAAAAAAGTTATTTTTTTCAAAAATAAATAAAAATAAAAAAACTTTTATTTCGCGTCTGAGAGAAAAATGTTACTAAGATGTTTTGTTGCTCTTATAGAGGTGAACAACTTTTGTATAAAACAATCTGTCGAGAAACGTACAAAAATAAAGTTATTATTGTCAAAAAATAAAAAAATAGAGAAAACTTTTATTTCGCGTCTGAGAGAAAAGTGTTACTTAGATTTTTTGTTGCCCTTATAGAGACGAACAACTTTTGTATAAAACATATCTTTGAGAAATGTACAGAGAAAAAGTTATTTGCAAATATTTGAAAATTTTGACGTTTGTATTTTTTCACACCTCGTATGCATTTTTTTGACACATCGTGTGTTATATTACTATAATATATCCAAACCATAAATCTACCTTTCAGCCTGGCATGCCATGGGGTTTTTTGAAAGTACTCATTGGTGTAGATTTGTAGATTTTCTCCTTTTGATATACTACTTCGGTTTTACCAACCATTTGAAAAGTTAAAAACATAATTAAAAAAAAACGATTTACCTAGGTACGTCATTCATATATTTTTAATTATATATATATATATATATATATATAGTATATTCAATATAAATGAAAGTTATTAAATAAATAAACAACTACCTTTTCCACCTCCTCGGATTTTCGTTTTTTTTTCTTGGGTGACTCGGGGGCCAAAGCTATAAACTTACTAAGCTTAAAGTTTCTTACTGATCACAAATATCTCGGAATAAAAATTTCCAAAAATATAACCCCCTTTTTCACCCCCTTGGAATGGCAAATTCGACTTTACAATATTTTTATAAACTCTATAGAAGTTCTGTCTATAACCGACTCAAGTTTCCAATTTCTAGCTATTTGGTATCTATTCATAAAATTTCATTCCGTTTTCCAACCTTCGTTAACTGAAATTCGAGGCATAGTAATTTCACCCCTACTTTTTACCTTTCGAGAAAGCAAATTCGGAATCCACCTGGGAGCCCAATCCGCAACCTTACCAAATTTCCAGTTTCTAGCTATATAGTAACTATTGTAGATTCAGTTGTAAGGTTATTTTCTGAACCATCATGGAACCAAAGCTATAAGCGTGCCAATAGTAAAGTTTCTAGCTATTAAATAAATTACATCCCAGTTTCTACCCTCGCAGCAAGGAAAATCAGCTAACAGAAAGTAATATTAACCGGTCCATTACTTGTTATCTGAAAAATTGATTTTAAAAGTATGAAAAATTGCATGATGGATTGTTAAAGAATATAAACATTGTTTAATATTATTGTAGTTTTTGAAGAAATGCCTCCCCTCACAAAGGCTAAGTGTTAATGTATTATTTTATTTCATAGATTTGTATATGTATCGGCCTCTAAGCTCTCTCTTTGGAGAGCGAAATTACAAAAGACCCCATATCTCGGTAACCAGGTGGAATTTGGACGTTTTTCGAATTTCCATGGCTTTTCATACGCCTAAGCTACAAGTGTGTCAAATTTCAGGTTCTTGACTAACCTAGAACATAACGATTTTGATCTTTCAGCTTTAAAGCTTTAAGATCTCAACCTAATCTCATTGCCGTTTTTGTGGAATGCTCCCCTTTACGATCGATTTTCCGAGAGATCTGATGTATTGAAACCCCCTACCCCCTCCCTCCTGGGCGCCCTTTCGCCCCCTCCCCGCCCGACATTTAATTGACATCGTTTATAAAACAAACGAAGATCTCGCCCTTCCGTCCGGATCTACCATACATAATTCATTGATCGCATTTTAATTGGTGGGCAAACTGAGTACCGCGTCTTATTTGTCAGTTTATGACACCAATTATGCCCTTTTACGCTAACAAATAGGATAATTGATGATCGGCCGATCGACGTTACGTGACACCTTTTCCACGAGCGAAGCGTGCGGTGTACTCATCCATAATGACGTGTACCTGTTATTTACTATTCATTTATACCTATTTGCATTTAACGGGTAAATAGGGAAACGGTTTTCGTCTAATGGAGGTTCGAAAGGTGGGACAACACGCCCGGCGGAGAATCTTAAAGGGATTAAAATAGGACTCAATAAGGGTTGATTGACGACCTCGATTAATCAATTGGTGGCGTCTCAAATAAATATCACAGAGACATCCAAAGGGAATGAACGAAATAAAGAACATGTAAAACAATATTAAGACGATCGGAGTGCAAAACAGATTTATAACACTAGGCCGTTAGGCCGAGTGGTATAAATTCTTAAGTGACTTGGGAAACACAACACGCGAGTGGCATACAATGTTTTATCCAACAAGTGGAAGAAATCGTTTTTTTATGAGATAATCATTAATAAGTTTTGTGATCAAATCAAAGCTACTTACGTCTCAGTACCCTATAAATATCAGAATGACTTGACAGTGACTTTTTTACATTTTGGTTTAAGATAGGTTGTTTGTTTGGTTGCCACGGGTAATAAATAAATAAATAAATAAATAAATAGAATACTGCTTTAAATATGAACGTGAGTTATAATCCATAACTCACTAGTGAGTTATGGATTATAACCAGTGTTGTTAAAAATACTTTTAAAAATGTATTTAAATACAAACGCAAATACTTTTTCCAAATGTATTTACTTGTATTTAAAATACTTCTCAGGACAGTGTATTTAAATACAAATAACAAGTATTTCGTTTTTGTATTTAAACAGTGTTGACTCTACGATCAACATAAAAGAGAGCTAAGTAGGGTTGTAGGGATTTAATAGGGAATTTAGGGAACATACTCTTCAATTACGGATTAATAACCATTAAATAGGGAATTAGAGCAAACTTGTTATTAAAACATCTTAGGTAAAATTTCCACTTGCAAATTAAGTAATCAAACATTAATTAGAACAACTAAGTCAGGAAAATAATCTAATGTGCTTGCTGATAAAGTAATCAATTATTAAGTACTTAATAACTATTAAAGAGGGTATTAAAACAACTGAGTCGCTTTAGCGCGGATCAAAGTGATAATTTCAAAATCTTACAACAATAATCAGTCACGCAAGCATAACACCAGTCTCGTAATATGATAACAAACGCGCTCCGTAAGGTCAAACACACAGCCAGGTCAGGTAAATTACAATCTAGGACGCCGAAAGATAACAAAACTTAATTTGCCATTTAACCTATGTAATTTGAAGATGTATAAAAGCTTGTGAATTTTTGGTAATAAATCAGTATACCCTAGTATGCTCAAAACGACAGTGTGTTGTGATCGTTCTTCACGCCACTTAACCCGACTACCCAAAACCTAACAAAACTTCAACCCAGAGAGTACGAAACGTCCTCTCTCCAACCTACAAGAACTTCGAGAACTTCAAGAGATCACGTCAAGCCCTGATCTCCGACTCCAAGAACTTCAAGAACTTCAAGGAGGTCACGACACGCCCTGACCTTCCATCTGCAAGAACGTCTTCAGCCTTACAACCTGGAGACAAGATTTATCTCCGCAGCCACCCACGAGTTACGAGAGATATCTACATACAGTCCACTTCTCTAGAGATCATTGCACACTTTCGTTCAAACAGTATTTAAAGTTGTAAATTATTCTTAATTGCAGCAATGTTAAGCATAAATCCCAGGAAGCTTATAATTCCTTTTATTTTCTTCGTGAAATTGTTGAAATTATTCAATTTTTGAAATTTCTAAATCAGTTTAAGAAAATGGAATCTAATTTCCAATGGAAACTTTGTAATGAAGTTCTAAAATCTTTGTTTTATTGCCCGAAGTTGTGAAGTTTTCCATTATTTTCAAAATATCTAAGTTATTTGTATCGAAAAGCCTCAAATACATAGGCTGATTTTTATACACTAAATCTAAGTTTATGGTTTTAACACTTAAAACAATCTCAAAAAATGTTAGGAATTATTATCTTTGCTTCATGAAATCATAAAATTTTTACAATTTTCCGAAATTTACCAACTACTTTGTAAACAAGTGTTTAGAAATTGAAGTGATACTTCAAAACACAACAAGCTAAGGTAAGTTTCAAACTTCTAAAAAATAATCCCAAGGCAAAGATGTCGACACATTAGACACTTAACTTTTTAACTTGATCTAACGAAGTAGCTAATTAAAAAACTTGATTAGTTACTTTTCCAACTCATATATGGCAGTTCAAGTTATTTCTGTTGCATTGAGTTAACATAAGTTCTTTAGAAGCTCCTTAACTTCTTTTGAAACAACAACTTAAGTTTAAGATAACTGCGACTTCTTTAAAAATGTCGACAAGTTACTTAGTACCTTAAAACTTGTTTTACAATGTCACAACTTTTTTAAAAACTTTATGAATTGTACACCTTCATATTAAGATAATCGCAACTCCTTTAAAAGTGTAGGATTATTATAACTGTAACAAGTAGCTTCAAAATAAGCATGTAAGTAGTACATAAACCAAAATGTAAATACATATGAACAGCCCGAAATATGCCCAAAAAATGTATAAAAATGCGCATTTATAGTTACTGTAACAAAATAAAATAAATGTAAGAGCATTTAAGAAATAATTTAGCAAATAATGGATCTTAACATTGTCCAAAAATGTATTTGAACTACTGTATTGAAAATGTCAGAAGAAATGTATTTTAAATACACAGTAAATACAAATTAAGCCTATGTACTTAACTATGTATTTAAGTACATAAAAAGTATTTAAAATACATTTCTAAATACATGTATTTAAATACTTAACAACACTGATTATAACACACTAGTGTGTTATTTAATAGTTTACTTGTCTAAAATGACATTAATAATGACAGTCATAACTGTCATGTGTTGGATAAAGTTTATTTATCGTTACCAACAATTGTTAAGTTATATTATATGATACAATATATTTGACAGGTTGCAGGGTCTGCTTTGCTTCGTATAAGTTACTGCAAATCTTTATTTTTCTCCAGAAAAGAAGGTGACTTCTGAAAAAGGCGCAACCCCTTTAAATAAGTCTCGATTTCTCTAGAGTTTAAAAGCAATTTTGATCTTTCACCATTATTCTTCAGAAAACGAACATGATTTGAATCTGATGGGAACAAAGTCTTTGTTAAACAACTTTGTTCTTTGAACAAAGATAATTTTATCCTTTCCAGGAAAGTAAAGCTGAATCCAAACTGCGCTCCGCCCTTATTTCCAGAAAACAAGACAATTTCAGTCTTCTCCTGAAATTAAAGTTTGACCTTCCCCAAAATGAGACTTTCCCTTCACTTCGCTCCCAATTTGTGAAGTTCTACAAATTAAACATCTGTTCTATTGTATCTAACAGAAAAGAACTCCAAGGATTCAGAGTTGTGGTTTATTTTGAGATTAGAGTACTCTCGGAACAGACCTTAATTTTCCCTTGATAGCGTTCAGGCTGATATTTCAGCTTTCAGCTTGATCAGAATCAGATTTACCTATCTGGGGGTAACCCTTAAATATTAATTCATCTTTATGTATTTGATATTAGTATATTCCACGTTGCGACACGTCGCGACGCATCTTCCAACTGACATCTCTTTCGTTATGGACTCCAGGATGGCTCGAAATTGCTCTTGAGGGAATTGGGAATTTACGCCTTTGCAAATTTGAAACATTTTTAAATTGAATCTCCTAATGTACAGTCGACTTAAATCTGGGAAACTTGTCCATGTTGAAGATTGCTCCACAAAATGCTAATATATTTGTCGCTTTCTGATACTAATATCTACTTAAACAGCGTAAACCAGATCTAAGTACATGGATTAATTCAAATTTGATGTTGGATTGCAAATTTGACTTGTAATTAGCTTGACATTATTATTAATTGATGCAATTGCACGATTTGTGAATCGCCACTTTTATATCCCGTGTAACATACTTATATATATTTTTTATATTTATTTATTATATTTACATTCCATTTTTTTTATTTACATTGATATATAGGTATAGTTTTTTATTCACTCACAATAGTCACAATATACAAGTTACTTATAAAAAGTGCATTAGATGATGTGTCACGGATAACTCCTGCTCTTCAAAATTCAGCATTTCGTAAGAAAATTTAAAAAAGAAGTATATCAATTTTAATTTTTTTTAAATATCGTGTCCTATGATATGCGACATTTTTCGAATATGGAATTGTCTCAAAATTACCCACATCAAGGTGCACTTTTGTCCAACTTAACCAAATCCGTGTCCCTTAACCAAAATCCCAATCTTCTTCCTCTTGAACTGAACACACTGTATAAATATATTTCTTCTTTTATGTAATTATCTATCGGCGTAGGATCTGATTTTTATTGCGTGAGTTTTGACTTGTTGAATCTTCCTATTTTGCGGGTATTTTGTAATAGAGAAACGTATTAAACGTTGCGTGCATTACCATTGGGTGATGCTTGGTGAGTTTTCGTTATTGTATGTTGCCTTAGCACACAAATAAATAGGTACTTCTCGATCGTTATTATGATTTTGAAGTTTTCTATTTACGTTATAAATAAGTTAGATCGATTTTGGGATTTTATGATTCTTGCCCTTTTATGCATCCTATCTGTGTTAATGCTTATGTTAGTGCTTATGTGTGTGTCAACTACGGGGCGTTCATTGCACAGCTGATATGAATTAAACCTACCGTCATACCTACAATATACCTAATTATTGTATATACTTATTTCAATTATACATTTATTTTTATTTACATTTTTAACAATTTATTTCAGGTGTTCGCTACTTCGTCTGTCTGGCATTTCCAGGTTTAAAATTGGCCAGTACCTGGAAAGCAGAACCATCATGATAATGGTAAGTCATTCCGAATATGCCAAAAAATGTACATATACCTATAAATTATTTGAAACTCGTATATCAAGCCAGGATAGAGCCCATTCTTACCCTAAGATAATACAATGCACAATAAATACTATAATAAAATAGGTATATGTACTACAATTTTTGCTCTTAGGTAAGTGACTTAACACTATTGAACTGTTATTACTACCTTAAATTGCAACATTACACTTAAAGGTCAAATGCAAAATTGTAGTATTTTCTACTGTTCCCCATTTTCAATGGATTTATTGTGGATAATTTTGTTTTTGAATGCATACACACACAAATTATGAGAATATTATGTTAGAGAGTTAATAATATCTTAAGTACATAAAAGATTGGTATAAAAATATCTACATTACCATTGATAATGAAATCATAATCATCATCAGTTAGATAAATACGAAAAGAAGTACCTAAAAAGGTTATATTAAAATCAGTTTTTACTGGGTGCACCAAGAATTATGGGCTGGTTATATACATATACAGGGTGGATTCCGAATTAATGTTACAAACTTAGGAGGTGATTTTTCAAATAATTTTGACTTCCGAAGTCTTCTTAAAGTTATTGTAACACTAATTTTGAATCACCCTGTACACACGTATACAGGGTGATTCTACATATAATTTCAGAAGTCAAAGTTTTAAAATGGGCTTGTCTAGGAATGCATTTTTTGGAGGCCCATAAAGGTTATTTAAAAACTGGCCATTTAAAATAATTTAAGGTTTGGAATATAGCTTTAATTAATCACATTCCATTGTCTCATAGTCAAACATACCTAATTTTGAACTAAACTAACGTTATATTTCAAATAATTTCATTAATAGTTTCATTGGTTTTTAGTTTTTTACATTTTTTTTTTAAATTTTATCACCCTGTAGGTGATAACCTACATCTAATCTAAAACTGCGTTCTAGGTCGTAGGAATTACCCTATATATAGGGTGTTTGTATATGATATATATATATATATATATATATATATTAAAATAAATAAGAAATAAAATAAAAAATAAATTAATTAAATAAATAAAAATAAATATTACAATATATAAAAAATATATTTTTTAAATTTATTACCCTGTCTATTATATCTAAAACTAAGTTCTAGGTCGTAAGAATTACTCTATATGTGTATATATATATATATATATATATATATATATATATATATAGGGTGTTTATATAGGGTAGATATATGCAGTGTGTTTCAAAATGATTGCCATCTAATCGGCTGTGGAATTTCCATGTAAAATAAAAAAAACCGCCTTGCGAAAATAGGAATTTCTACTAGCTATACATAACCTCAAAATAACCTACTTAATCTGTTTAAACTTCTGGTGTTTCTCTGTCAAAAGAAAACGAATTCTGAGTATTTGTCTATTTGTAGTATTTGTTCTGGCCCTGAAAAGGGCCGTTAATTATCAGCAGTACTGATTGCCAGTTTCACAATAAATGTTCGAAGTGTCACTTGTCAGAATTAGATAGGTACAAATCAATAGAGCGCGGCACATCAAAAATTACATGCACAGAAATTCCAACGCTAACTAGATGACAATCATTTTGAAACACATTGTATATTTAAAAGGTGATACCAATTTCATGTTACAATCTTGGGGAGGGGAATGAGTCTAGAAACTAAAAGTTATGTACTAAATTATAAATAATTTCAAGGGATTAATGGCGCTCAAAATCTATTTTATTTAACAATTTTTGAAACTAGGTATATTTTGACTTTATGCTAGTCATACTTATAAAGTCAATTACATTGACTTTATGTAGTCAAAGTAATACATTGATTTTCAATTCTAAAATCATATACAAATAGTCTTTTAAATTTGGAATTCTGAATTATCCTGTATGTAGATATATCGTAATACGGAGTGATTGAGAATTAGTGTTACAACCTGAAGGGGGGGGGGTTGAATTTTAAGATAATTTAGTTCTCAGTCATATGAAGATATGACTTAAAATTCTTAGTTTTCGAGGTATGGGATATCAAAATCATAAAAAAAATTCTTTTTGAGATATCTACAAAATGCCTTTTTTAAATTATGCAAAATTTGAAATGTCACTTTAGTTAAACATCTTCCATGTCTTGAGGTCCACATTGCCAATTGACAAATCAATGGCAGAGAAGTGAAGGTGACGTAACATTTGTTTGAACAGATTTTACACAGATTTAATTTAAAAAAAAGTTATTTATTGCATCTGTTTTGGAAAATTTTATGGCAAAAAAGCCATAAAATAATTAATTAAATAATTAATATTGAAAACTTCTAAAGGTGATTTTTGAATCATCTTAGTGCCAATAAGCGCATGTCCTAGAATGCGTAGTTTTGAGATATGGAGTGTCAAATTTTTCACAAATTGAAGTATGGAGTTAATTAATATTCATAAAAAGAGTGTATCTTGGATATAAGTTTATCAAGACTCTGGAATCTAAATTGATCTGAAGAATCGCTCTTCCAAGTGTGTAACATGAATTCTGAGTAACTCTGTATGGGTGAATGATTCCACCAGCTTCCCAAAAAATTGTCCTTAAACTCTCACTTGATTGACCAAAATTATAGGTATTTCTAAGAATTGTCTGTTTGGTGATTGAAATGCTTATACCTCCGATTGCTTTCCAAGCTACCGTCGCGCCCACTAACTTTCCCTGGAGGGGATCCCTTAAGGGAAAAAAGGTAGGGTTTCCCTTGCATGCCTTCCGGCTGGCACATAAAAATTTGATAAAGCTTATCTGGTGGCAGCCTCGAAGCGAGCTTAACGGCGCTCGTTTGATACGAAGTTAAGTTATATTAGTCATTTTTATGCATGACCTTATTATTCATATTAAATGACACGTTAAGGCTGAACCATAAAATATTCGCAATAATTTAACCGTTCGTGATGGCAGGGGCCGAGATCAATCAGGACGCGGAGCAACCCGCCCGTCCGACATCGAATGGTCGAGCATGTCACGCGAAAGTGATTTTTTTTTCTAATATAAATCTGAGGCGGCCGCCTTTCGTGCAAGGGGAAATAACTTTATAACCTTCGATGTGGTTCATAATGATTTTTCGAAGAGGAGCTATACCATGGAAGCACTGCACACGATTTAAACAAAACGTCCGAGGAACGTGAGTCGTCGTCATCACACTTATCCGTTTTGGATATCGACTTCAGATTTGTCTGATTCGTATGTCGATATCCTCATGAAAGCTCTGGTAGTTTCAATGTTCTATCTACAAGTATTATAGATAAATTATACCTCATAATTTTTACTATCATCATTATTATTATTATTATTATTCCCCCATGTCTCAACATACAAGTTGGTATGGTTATTAACTTTGTCGTCTATCTAGCTGAGAAAATAATTCAACTACTCTCAACTAGCTTAGGAACTTTTGGACTATATGGCACGTTTGCAACAATACTGTGCGTTGGCCTAGATTTACAATGTTATTGGGAGTCCAATCTTGTCTAGATTTGCAATGAAATTTTTACTGATTATACCTTCAGCTGATATAACAAATGGGATGATAGCGATACTGCGGAGTTTCCATTGAGCTTTGAGATCATATGACAGGTCATATTATTATTACTATTCGGTTGTAGTCTTATCTGTGGCGGTGTCTTCGTACTCATCGGTATTAACAAGATGAATACTGCCTATTTAATGTTTAAAAATTACGAACAATCTTAGTAGTACTGTCTTTGCATGTCTGGTATTAAAAACTCCTTTAGCTGCAGAGCTGACAAATTCTGTTTCAGTAAGCGAGGTACGATTCCCGTGGTACTGATGGTTAGGGGGAGAATAATCACGTTGTTCTGTCCCCATTGCTGTTTTATCTGAAACGACAAATCCGCATATTTTGCCAACTTGGTTAGAAATTTTTCCCTCATGTTATTAGTGTTGGGAATACCTGTATCTATTATATACAAGCCGTACCCGGCATGCGTCGCAATGCCACGTAAAGTTTAAAGAAAAAAGATAAATAAAAATTATAGATTACCCGATGAAATTCCTATCATCTATATATATTTTTGAAAAATAATGTCAAAACAATACAAAATTTTTATCTACACTAAATTAAATGCAACACAGTTATACACATAATCAATTTAACGCTTTTTGATCTACTATATTTTCCGTGTTTTTTTGCGGTGCGTAAATTTATAAAGATTATGGTTTTACGACTCGCAAACACGCGACGTATAATTGTCCATGCGCGAAACCGGGAAACTCCAAGTTTATTCCGCAAACTGTCCTTGTATTAGCAATTGTATATTATCTTTTTAAATTTTTAATAAATAATTTATGAAAAACTACCCTGAAATTAGGTATGAAATTTTCCTGTACAATATGCGTTACACCAAACGACGTCATTTAAAAGCAATTATTATATGTTTGGATGTTGGCCAAGACATATTTAGAGTCATTTCCCACCCCAGAAACTAAAGAAGGTAATGGCTCTGGTGGTGGGAACAATTACGGCAATTTTACTTTACCACCAGCACAACATAATCCAGTAGCTTCACCGCTGCATTTTAACGCTTTACAATATTGACAAACGATTGTCATTTCTCCAATCGTTACGGATTCTTCGGCACAATAATCTATTTCCGGGTCGTAGTGGAATGCTACTCGTTCCAGGTTTACAGAAACACTGCGTCTGCGGAATCGCTCTATTTCATTGTGTCTTGAAGTGCGCTCCATGTTTTGAGCATTTGTTGCTCGTAGTACGTGCATGACCATCTTGGTGTTGATTCTGCCATGTCTTCTTCAGATTGTCTAAGTAGTTTTTTGTTTGTTTGTTATTTTTACCTTTAGTTCGATTCGTCTGTAATCCTGTTCGGTCTGTTGTTTGGGTTCCTTCACTTCCGGTTTTGGGTCTTGTATTTGTACCTCATAGACTTGTTTCTTGGGTGTTTTATTCGTTTGACGTCAGGTACAGTCGAATTGTTTTGTAGTTTTCCTCGATCCTTTTGAAATAGTGTGATATATATAATTGTGCTGATCGTCAAACCCAAGTTCATGGAACGCCTCGTTGTTCTCTTGGGCTTTCCCCCATAGTGCTTCTAGGTGATCAATCCTTTTTTGTAAGTATTCCTTGGTTTTTCTTGCACTTCCGTTTTTCTTGCAATTATTTTGTAGTTATATGATTTCTTGGGCTATTTTTTCTTGTTCTTGAATCAACTCATCTGCTTGTTATATCTTGTCGTAGTTGAAATTGTGAATTTTTTAACTTAATTCTCTGGAAAAGGTGGTTGTGACTTACTCAGGACTTTGCTTGTCTTCTTGACTTCCCGCCGTTGTGTTGGCGTCGAAGTTCTTGAAGTTTTGGAGTTATAATCACTGGCGCCTTTTCCTCCGGCTGCAGTCACTGGATATGTCCGTCGTTTCAAATTTGTATAATTTGTAGACTTGGTGTCCTGGTGAAGTTGCTTTGACTTACTCAGGACTCTTCTTGGTTTCTTGACTTTCAGCTTTTGTGTTGGCGTCGTGTAGACTTTGTAGACTCGGTGCCCTGTTGATCTAAATGCTGTTGTGTAAGATGTGCCCGAACTCGTTCGATTCCATTATTTACTGTTGAACGTAATTCTGTCATACCAATACGAATGTTATCTGTCTCTCACCGGTCGTCAGTCGTCAGTGCGATTTGGACGTGAGAGCTCGTCTCACGGTAGTGAGGTAGTTCTCATTTTCTAAGACACTCTGAGGGGTATAGTGATAATATGGAGTTTTTAATATGGATCTTTTGATAGATTGTACATGACAGTAAGTTTCAGATGAACTATTTTAGCTACACAGTTGTGACTATGCACATATTCAGTATGTGCTAGATTGGTACACCCTCCAGTTATAGATGATGAATAGTTTCATCTGTTTTGAGACACTTTCTGCATTTGTCGTCTATGACACTTCCTTCTTTCAATTCAATTTAAGTCATTTTCAGGCATCAATCAATCAATCATCAATTTTAGGTAACTTTTGGTAGCAATAACCTGATCTTGAATAGCTATAATGAATATTATATCTTATTATTATTATTATTAATAATAATATACATATTATATATTATTATACTACATATATCTATAAAAAAGGTATAGGCACTTATATCTTAATAAATGTTTCTTGTGGGGCAGATGACGAGGGTAAGGTGAATTGAGACTGAGTCTGATATTGATTGATTGATTGATTGAGATTTGAGATTGAGACGACGGAATTTGTGGAACAAAGAAATAAAACGCCTCTGAGCAATTCATCATCTCTGTTAATTTACAGAGAATTATAAATATTCTTACTTAATGCTTGGTGAAGCTGTGTAATTATTTAATTAAAACAAAAATACAATATACCTGTCGGGGGCGTGCGAGTTTCCTCACGGACTCTTTTTTTTAATGCGCAAATTACGGGAAATTCCATCTTTATCACGGAAATATTAAAGGGCAAGAGGGCAAGGAAAATCAATCAAGATACAAATACTAGTTGTATGTTGTATTAGTTGTTCTCTCTATTTTAGTCTGTTTTATGTATTAAGGGAAATAACGCGCAAAATATCCACCAGACCTCAAATAATCTAGTATTTGGCGTGCAGGGGTTACTTAGGGGAATAGCGAGCAAAGTACAGTTACATACAGTTACGCCCCAGTTCCATAATCTTAACCCAGTACATAACCCAGTTAATGGAATAATAGTAGAAGAATTAATAGCTCAGTGGTTAACTCATCAATTAGTGATTTCTTCTAATTGGTCTGCTCCATAGTATTGCTTTTTCAGTAGAGAGATAGTAGAAGAATGAATGGCTCAGTGGTAAACTCACCAAATAATGGTTTCTTTCAATTGTTTTGCTTAATATTATTGCCTGTTAGGTAGAAAAGTAATGGAAGAATAGTAGGAGTATTAATAGCTCAGTGATTAACTCATCAATTAGAGATTTCTTCCAATTGCTCTGGTCAATATTATTGCCTTTTCAGTAGAAGAATGGCTCAGTGGTAAACTCACCAATTAGTGATTTCTTCCAATTGTTCTGTTCAATATTATTGCCTTTTAGATAGAAACGTAATGGAAGAATAGTTGAAGAATAAATAGCTCAGTTATAAACTCACCAATTAGTGATTTCTTCTAATTGCTCAGCTCCCTATTACTGCCTCTGCAATAGAAAAGTAGTATAAGAATGAGTGGCTCATGATAAACTCACCTATTAGTGATGTCTTCCAAGTGCTCTGCTCAATATTTATTGTCTTTTCGCACAGGAGGACGTCTAAACCAATCACACAACACGACACAAACTCTTATGAAGGATAATTTTTTGGTATTGCTTCTCAACGCAAAATATTGTAACGCGAAATGTAAACAGCAGAGCGAAATGTGTTTACTCTTATCGGACCTCGGCGGCTTACCTCAAAGAAACGGCGCTACGCTTAATTGTGCCTGCCGCCAACATCTTATTAAAGAAGGAATCATTCCCGAGCTCCCTAGAACAAACATTATTAGAAAGGAATGACCTGGAACTATCGCGAATACAATTGAGGTGTATATAAGCGGGCTTGCGGTCGGAGAGATTAGATTAGACGTGAAGCCGCGACATAGTAAACAGGCGACAAACGGACAAGTGAAATAAATTAACATTTAAGAGTGGTATAAATTAATTAGTTAGGAAATATTTAAGTGTGTTATATAAATTAGTTCAGTAATAGTCTAAGATCAATTAAGTAGTGTGTAGTGAATAATTAGGATAGTGTAAATAAATTAAGAATAAATGTTACAATATAAATAACAATTTGAAAAATGGGATGAATGGAAAAACTGGTAGAAAGTAATAGGTGAATAAAATCATTCTTATAAAACTACAAAAATTTCTCTAATGCCATTCGCCCTAAAATAGTTTTATCAAGTTACACTTTTTACCAGTTGTACTTCGTACTCATAACGTGACTGGCTGGCAATTGTTTATTACCACCGACAAACCTCAAACATTCATAAAGACGCCCAACGCCCCATCCAAACACTCCTCAGCACCAACAAAGTCCGACAATCTCCATTATTCCTCCATTAATCAAACCCCATAATTAAAACAGAAAACCATCTCCTCATTCGACACGGCGACTGCGGTCGCACGGCCGAGGCTCAGACGATTTTTTCCCTTTCGGAACGCAAATTGAGTGTATCGCCGTTAAAACGGAAACTGATACATCAAACGCGCAGCTGTCGCAGGATTCGATACGCGAAGGCGGGAAGCGTGAAAAGTTCAGAAGGTTGCAGGATGCAAAAGTAAATCTTCGCTCCTCGTACGCCCTTACCTTACCGGCTTAGTGCCGGAGGAGTGATGAGAGCCAAGCAATTGGTGGAGGGTTAAGTGAACAACCATAACTTAACCAGTACTGATAGTAGGTTTTGTAAAATTGTGGGAATTAGATTTTGGTTCGGGGAAATATAACTAAAAATGTAGAAATAAGGCAGTAACGTGGTAGATAGTTTCGGTTTGGCGTAATTAGGTTTCTTTGGTTTCATTCGAAATGCCTAAATGGCTCTGTACGATACTGATGGAAACATGTGGTTTTACTGAACGCAACTTACGTTAATCGTTCGATTTGGCTAGTGATGCCCACGATATTGTCGTCTCGTCTCGTCTCGAACCAGTACTGGTCTCGTCTCGTGTCCACCACTACTGATTGATTTATTTCAGTTCTTGTCAAAAAAGCAAATTTGATAAGCATTTCGATATAACTGAGGAGCAAGGAGAAACCGGACGTAATAAAATGGCAAAATACAAGATATGCACGAAATCGCGAGATTTTGCGAGACTTTTACGAGACTCTCGTGCGAGACATGAGACGAGACGAGACTTTCCACTTTTTTGCGAGACGAGACGAGATTTTCTAAAGTCTCGTCTCGTGGGCAACACTAGATTTGGCGAAAGTGCGAGATTGTTTAATGCCTTTGGCGGTTGTTAAACGTGGTCTGCATCGCTTCGATCTCCCCGGAATTAGCCCTCCTCGTCGCCGTACACATAAAAATGGAGATTTACGACGCGAACGAAACAGAGAACGTAACTCCGACGCCCGTTTCCCGATCCTCCCCGGATCCGAGCGGCGCAGACGAATTCCCGTAATAAAACTAAATCTTTTAACATCATAACTCCGCAATCATAAAACATGACATTAAAAATACGGTCTAATATTTCAGTCCCTCCGCTGCGTCGCCCCAGGCGAGTATTCCTCCTGGGCGAGGCCTTCCCCTCGGCACGTCCCAGCTGGTCCGTTGGACCCTTCCTTCTCTCTCTCTTTTCTGGATATGAACGAGGTTCATCGGAGCGCGTAGTGCATTTTAGCCACTTATCCACTTAGAGATACTCGCCCCTATCCACCCCCTGAGCGGGGAAATAAGATTTTTCAGTCGATTCTCTTTTTATAAAAACGCCATTAAATTCCTCGCGGTCTGAGAATTACACTCTGGAGCACACTCGACTCTATTAAATCTTTCAAATTTCGCCCGGACGGAACCGAAATATGTTTGTTCAGAATGGGGAAAAGTTGTTTTTCCCCGGAAAATGAGAGAAAGAGAGAGAGGAGAGAGAGAGACTCTCGACGTCGAAACTCGGGGATCGCTTTATTTTTTAATCCTTGCCCGGCCGATCGGAAAGAACCCAAACGGCCAATTAGAGAGGATTTGGGATAACTTAAGTACTTTTATTTAACTGTATTAGGGATCCGATGAAACGAAATGTACGAGCAGCACAAGCAAAAATGTTGTAATTAAACATGTCAAATAAGTAGAACAGTTCAAAACATCCAGAAGCTAATTTGGGCGAATTGAAGATAACTTAAGACGACTACGTTTCAAGAAAAGTATACAACAGAAAGTAGTATGATAGTTCTGTAATAGTAGAAATTCTGACCATTTACTCGATAAAAGAGCATTATTTATTATGGTTACACTCTAATATTTAATTAATTTCACCTTCACCAAATGTGTTTTTTTTTTCTAAAAATACAGTCAAAGCTTTAGTTTACCCTTTTTTTGTTTAATTGACAAATACTTTTCAGCTAATAAATAGCAACAAAAATCAGCAACAAATATCTTCTCGGCTAATTTATAACAAGTGTATTTTGATTTTTTGCCTAGTTTATTAGATAAGTTCATCTAATTTCAAGGAATAAATATATTCAATTCCATGAATTTGATTCATTTGAGCTCATTTTGTAGGAAATTAAAGTATGTTACTTATTTCAATTAGTTCAAATAAATAAAAAAGTTCAAAATAAGTTTCAAATATATTCAGTTCCATGAATTTGAAACATTTAAACTAATTTTGTAAGAAATTAAAGTGTTGTGTTTCAAGAAGTCTTTGAGGCACTCATGTATGATTTATACACATTTCATGTAATATTAACAGAAAAATCCTTTACAAATTAATCAGGTAACAATTTTAACTATTATATAGTCAAAAATCTAGCTACTTTATAGCTAAAATGTGGTTTTCCAGTTACCTCTTTTACCCTTATTTCTTATTACTTCTAGGTTATTTACCCCTTTTATGTTTAATTGACAAATACTTTTGAGCTAATTTACAGAAGATGTATTTTTATATTTCGCCTAATTTATTAGATAAGTTTATCTAATTTAAAAAAATACATATATTCAGTTCCATGAATTTGATACCTTTGAGCTAATTTTGTAAGAAATGTGTTAGGTTAGGTTAGGTTAGATATAGTCAAAAATTTACCTACTATACAGCTAAAATGTGGTTTTCCAATTACTTATTTTACCCTTATTTCTTATTACTTCTTATATCTAATTTCAAGGAAAAAATATATTCAGTTCCATGAATTTGATAGCTTTGACCTAATTTTGTACAAAATGTGTTTTACCTATTTCGAGAAATCTTCCAGGCACTTATGTATGGATAATACTGACAGAAAAATCCTTTACAAATTAATCAATTAACATTTTTAGCTATTATATAGTCAAAAATCTAGCTACTATATAGCTAAAATGTGGTTTTCCAATTACTTCTTATACCCTTATTTCTTATTACTTCTATGTTACCCCTTTTATGTTTAATTGACAAATAATTTTCAGCTAAGTTATACAAGGTTTATTTTTATTTTTCGCCTAATATATTAGATGAATGCCAAGAAATGGAAAATCTGCAACATATGCACGATACCCATGGTGAACACAAAAAACTCAAAGAAGTGGCTGGAATTTATAAAAGCAGAAACCCCACAATACTTGTCAATGATAAGAATGAGATCATAGAGAATGAAGAACTGAACAATACATGGATGCAATATATAAAAGAACATTTCCATGACGATGAAAGAACAGACCTAGAATATAACAGTGAGGATAAACTCCTAACAGGTCCACCGATAACGAAAGATGAAATTCGTAAAGCGGTAAGACAAGCTATATCAACGCAGTGGGGCCAGATGAATTACCAGCCGAAGTCATTAAACTGATTGACGACGAGAATCTTTCCCTGCTAGAAATCATCTTCAACAAAATATACAATGATGGTACCTGGCTGACATCTACATTCATTCCTCTACCCAAAAAACGAAATGCAAAAACTTGTAATGAACATCGCTTGATAAGTTTAATGAGTCACGCACTGAAAATATTCCTAAAAATACTACATAACAGAATCTATAGAAAGTGTGAAGCCGACATGAAGGACAAACAATTTGGTTTCAGGAGCGGAATGGGAACGAGAGAGGCTCTATTCGGCATTCGTGTACTCGTCCAAAACTGTCGTGACGTACACAAAGACATCTTTCTCTGTTTCGTCGACTATGAAAAGGCCTTCGACAAAGTCCAACATGATAAACTAATCAGTTTGCTAAGAAAAACGGATGTGGATGAGAAAGACATTAGATGCATCCAAAACTTATACTGGCAGCAGAGAGCACATATAAGAACAAACGAGTGCACAACAGACGATGTTGAAATACGTAGAGGAGTCAGGCAGGGATGTATCCTGTCCCCACTCCTGTTCAATCTTTAGTTAGAGGCTATTTCAGTGAAACATTTGACGACAGAGATATGGGCATTAAAGTGAATGGAGTCTGGGTTAACAACATAAGGTACGCTGACGACTCCGTTCTACTGGCAGACAGCATAGAGTGCTTACAACAAATGATGGACCGACTAAATGACATCGGCAAAAGTTATGGTCTCAAAATAAACAGTGCTAAGACCAAATTTATGATAGTAAGCAGACGCAAGACACCCTATGAAAACGCTCGACTGCTAGTAGACGGCACACACTTGGAACGCGTCACGCAATACAAGTATTTGGGGAGTTGGCTTGACGATGAATGGGACAACGAAAGGGAGATTCGGTCCAGAATAGAGATAGCCCGGAATTACTTCCTCAAGTTCAAAAATATTCTCACCAGTAAAGATATCAGCCTAAAAACAAGAATGCGTTATGCTAAATGTTACGTATGGTCGGTTTTACTCTATGGAATGGAAACATGGACGTTGAACACCAGGATCATCAATAAATTGGAAGCATTCGAAATGTGGACCTACCGCAGAATCCCGAGGGTACCATGGACTGAGAAAGTGAAAAACGACGAAATTCTAAGAAGGATGGCCAAAGACAGAGAAATGCTGCTCACCATAAAAAGGAGGAAAACTGCTTATTTGGGACATGTCATAAGAAACCCCAAATATCAACTACTACAGTTATTCATTGAGGGCAGAATAGAGGGCAAACGGGGCGTGGGAAGAAAACAAATGTCCTGGCTGAGGAACATCAGGGAATGGACAGGCCTGAGAAGAATCGGAGGTCTGGTGCATACGGCAGCAGATGGGGAAGCCTATGGGAATGTGATCGCCAACATCCAATAGTAGTGGATAGGCAGCAAGAGAAGAGAATATTAGATGAGTTTATCTAATTTCAAGGAATAAATATATTCAGTTCAATGAATTTGATACATTTGAGCTAATTTGGTAAGAAATTAGTGTTTTACCTATTTCAAGAAGTCTTCGAGGCACTCATGTATGATTTGTCCACATTTCATGTAATGCAGACAGAAATATCCTCTACAAATTAATCTGGTAAATATTTTAGCTATTATACGGCTAAAAAATTTTGCTACAGTACAGCTAATATTACTTCTCTAAGTTAGCTAAAAATTAGATCAATATAAAATTTTTGGTTTCATTACTTTCTTCAAAACGTCTCCTTAATCATCAGTTGGGCTTAGTTGCTTCTTTAATATTCGTTTAAATAAATAGAGAAATTAAATTAGATAGGTAGCAATGCTGCTGAGGTTAAATAAATTTAGACCGGTAGAACATGTTTAGGAATTTTTGAAATTACTGTAAAGTTATCAAGTCCAAACGTAACGTTAATGGTCAAATAGCTGGTCACATTATAAAAATTCCTTCAGGTAGAGGGGTTAAACTGCCTTTATAATGAGACGGTGTTGTTGAGATTAGTCAACATTGGACCGTTAAAGAATTTTTGATGTATTTTTTTTTAATTTAGTCAACAAAGTTGAAAGTCTCCTTAATGGTCCAATACTTAGCCATGCCTTTAATGTTCATTTAAATAGAGTTCGAGATTGTTTAAAATCAGACAGTTAACAATTTATTAAGATCATGTAAACCTAGACCCTTCGGCAATTTTTTATTTTTATTTTTAAAGTTTGTTGAAAGTTGCCAATTTAAATGGTAAACATATACATAGTTTTATCTTTACAATTCTTTTGAGGTAAAGAGGTAAAGCTATCTGAGATTCTTTGAAATAACATAATATTATACTGCCTTGTTGAGATTAGTGACAAATTGAAGGAATTTTTTAATAAGTACTAAATTTAAACGTGACATAATGTCAAATATTAGTCGTATCTGTAGACTTTGTTGAAATATAGCCTAAGTATCTTCAAAATGAGACAGCTAACAATTGAGTAAATTTATATCGTCCGACAAATTTTGATGAATTTTTGAAATCTGTCCAAAATTAACTATAATATCTCATTACTGGTCAAACAGTTATTAGTCGTATCTTTAAAGTTTCCTCAGATAGGGTAGTTCAAACGAAGTGAGGTTCTTTAAAATGAGATAATAAACAGCGTTGCTGAAATGAGATAAAATTAGATATTTTACTAGGGATTTTTAAACGTTCTGGTTTGTCTTTAAACGTCGTTTCAGATATATATTCAATTATTGGAGATTATTTAAAATGGGTCGCATATTGGCAGTTTAGCCAATTAGTTACTTGGCAAGATTTTATGTTTTCTTCATATGTTTTGGTGATGGATTAGCCAATAATTTTGCTAAGATTTAATGAAGTCTAGCTGGCGCTTTATTAATTTAGGAAACTTATAATTATAATTAAATAAATTAAATTAAATTAAATTCAATATATTAATTATAATTAAACTAACTTAAGATTTATGGAAAAGTTTTTCTATTTCTGCATTAAATAATTGTCTTGATATTACACAAAGTCAGACTAATCAGATCTGCAGATATCTTAATTTCAACGAATATGATCTTCCTACGACTTGCTAGTGATATTTTCCAATTGTTTCGGTAAAGAAATCGAGACTTCCTGTGACCATTAGCATATGGTAGGGTCTTAAATTTGGCGGAAAAGTATCAGGAGCAGTTAAAGTGATAAATAAGACATTTAAAGGCTGCGATTGTGTGGTCGGAAGTTGGTAGTTTTCCCGACGAAATGAGCAACCCCGATCAGATAACCAATAGAACTACACAAGAGGGTTCGGAATGGAAGTAAATGGGTGGCTTCGATGTAAACTCGTGAGATAACACAGACCTATTTTCCAGCGGGTTTCTGTCGCTTTTCCTTATCGAATATAAGCGAATGTGTGTGTGTGAGGCGAAAACGCACACGAAGGCCGATTCCGCCTCGGCTGGCATGGAAATGTCTCTGATTTATGTCAGTTGGGGAACCTGTGGAGGAAAAGACCGTGTCGAGGATAAGGAAATTGCGATAGGAGCCGTGTGATACTAATGCACAATAATAATTTTCCGTTATACCAGTACATCGCTAATGCCGTGCGTGCATGTGTACACGTTGGTTGCATGATCGAATGCGGATCGAGATGAAAATTAAGCGCTGCGTTACTTTACGTATTCTATGCAAAACGTCGTTCGATTCCCCTTTGTCGCACAACGAGGCCGATTTCGCCGTCTTTTCTCAAAATTTTACCACTCTCGATCTCGATTGGCCACGTCTCGAATCGTCCGCATTCCCTCCCCTTTCCATATAAAAATGTGTCCCGAGATCCTGTGTCTCCTCGCGGAGAAAAACGGGAATCGATGCTCGGGACGCCGACGTCACCAGACTGAAAACTCAACTATGGGGTTGCCAGGGCGACGTCCCAGAGAAGAGGATCCCCTTCTCCCGATCTTCTCCCGATCCCCGTTGACAAGGGCGAGGGAGGCGGGAGGAGGAGGAGGAGAAGGAGGGAGGAGGAGGAGGAGGGAGAAAGAGAGGGAGTCAGGAAACCGCCTGGATCGTCGAGTGGATTATCCCGGTGTTACACGGTGTAATGCTTTTGTGGTCGTGTAGAAAGGGAAGGTTTTAATGTCGGAATGGTTGGATGAGGTTTGAGTTGGTTAAGGTACGTGGGAGTGTTCTGAGGAGGTTTAAACGTCGCGCATTTCAAGCGAATTGAATTACGGTGGAAACGGTTACAGTTGTGGTAACTAGCGCTTCGAAAAATATTAAGATCGATAGCACTATATCAGTTTAAAGAAAAGTTATACATTTGAACACTCGTGCTTTAAACATTGCACAAATTATTTTTCTAATTTATTCACTTATAACCAAATAGGTACAAAGCGAAATACATGCAAATCTCTATATATATAAAAATGAATTGCTGTTTGTTTGTCTCGCTTAAACTCGAGAATGGCTGGACCGATTTTGCTAATTTTGATCTTGAAATATTTGTGGAAGTTCAGGGAAGGTTTAAGCGGCGAGAAATATAAATAATAAGTAACGGAAATACTAAAAAAAGTACGTTTTGTAGTTTGACATTTGTAATCAAACAAATGAAAGTATAGTGTCATTTGTTTATCAAATAAATAAATGTCAAGACGTTAATTAAAATCTATCATCAGTTTGTCAGTGCGCGAGAACTTTATTGATTTTAAAATGCCAAGGAGAAGACGACCTGACTTAGGTCGTCGAAGTCAATCAAATGTGCGACGAGCTACCTCACGTGCAAATCGCACTGACGACCAGCGAGAGACAGATAATGATAGCATTCGTATTGGTATAACAGAATTGCGTTTAACAGTGAATAATTATTAAGTAGATAGGCCTAGAATGGAACGACTTCTGGCACATCAAATGCAACAGCAGCGGGCACAACAAAATGAAATAGCTGATTCAAAATGAAGCTGTTCACACTAGCTGTTAGCTGTGGAGGACTAACTCAACCACACTAACTGTGGACTGGGCAACGTAACAATAAATATCAATGGTCCTTATTACCAGCATACTTGAAGCATGATTAGCCAGTTGGAAGCAGCCTCAAATAAAGTCGGTCTGAAGATGAATACACGAAAGACAATAGTAATGTCAGAAACATACAAGTGAATGGAAGTACGAGCACAATTGAACAGGCCAGTGAATATATACACCTGGTGCAGGTCTTGAAATTGAACAAAGACAACCAGTACGATGAAATAACGAAACGCATAAGATTAGCATGGACAGGGTATGAAAATTTAGCATGGATAATGCGTTCTTCCAATACTTCAAATAGTCAAACTTGGACTCGCACAAGGAAAAACGTGGATAGGGTAACAAAATGCAAAGGAAAGATGTATGTTGGGTATACCATTAACCGATAGAAAGAGGAACACATGGATTCGTAGTATAACCAAGGTCGAAGATGTTACCCAAAGAGTCACCAGGTTGACGTGGAGGTTTACAGCCACGTCGTTAGACACCAAGATGACAGATAGAATAATTTAATCCAGTACTGGGGACCGTATCAGAGGACGACCACAAATGAGATGGAGGGATGACCAAAACAGAACAGAGAAGGATGGCGTATGTTAGGAGAAGCCTATGGCCAAAGTTAAAGGAATGATGGTTAAAGAAGAAGAAGAGATGAAGTATCTCATAGGTTTATGTGTACGTTGTAAATAACACTTTTAAAAATGTGTTCTAATTGACCAAATCCATCCTATATCTACTCTCACAAGTATCAATTGGAACACTTAACAAAATCTGAATTTACCGAGGACCTTCGAAAAGATCCTATATTTTCTAGATGCTATATATGCTAAGATCTCTATACAAAACCATGGGACTTATTTTTTTTGCTTATTCTGAAACTCACTGGTATATTTTAAAATGCAGGTGTTCAGTCGCCCAAATAAAATCGTATACATGTATGTATGGATATCTACAGATAAAGGAATAGTGGGTGCATTGGGCCATAAAAGTGTTTTTACGACAGCGGCAACTTCGTTTGTATCCTCTTCTTCTTGTATGGTCCAGGTGTATAGTCATGTACTAGGAAGTACGCGAGACTCTACAGATACTGAATGGTCCACTGGATCATCAAAGAGCGGTCACGTGTTTTGGCACGTGTTTGTTGCCGTTCCAATTGAGGCTAGAGACAATATACCTACACTTACTCTCTCTTCGTATGTCAATGTACGAACTTCCTCAAATTTAAATCGTTCCTGACGGTATTAGCTTCGCGTCCACTTCGAACACCCCCATTCGCCGTATCTCTGCCGTATCTCGAGGGGTTTTTCGGTTTGCACAATCGTAAAACGCGAGAGGGGTGGGGGGTGCGGTGGCGGGTAATGCGTTATGAAATCACGGATATGTGACAAATAACGGTTGACCCGTAACACCGTGTATAATGCGCCCGAGATAGAAAAGTCCGTCACGCGAGGCCTAGCCTCATTTCGGTTAAATACGTTAAGTCATCGTGGAGGGGAGCGAGGCGATAGATCATATCTTGTCACAGAACGTGTGTTTATATTCAATTTTCCCATAAAACGACCCCTCGGGACAGGAGGAAGGTTTAAGTGCCGTCCCGTTATCTTCCCCCCTTTCGCATCGACCGATTTAGGTATGGAAATTTCCGCGTTGTGGAAATGTACTGTCTTAACCATCGGATGAGTAGATTTTTGAAACCAAATTTTCGTAATTGCGATCGACCTAAGCTCCCCACTTTCCCTTCTTAATTTCCTTCCTGTTGTATTTTTTTTCAGAATTTCCACCCAGGCTAAAGGGTGATAGCCCCGCAATCTGCGCGATTATGACTGATGGTTCGTGTCCACGCCCTCTGTCGTGACAATACGACACCGTGCTTCATCGATATGGTCAAGTGTCGGACACGTGAAAGAAAAATATAACGCTAATGACTCCTTATGAGCGATGAGGAAAGTCACCACTTGAGGGATTGTCGGAGTTTCCACACAAACGCAACGACGCCGAGATATGTATTAGTGAGTCCATTTTCTTTTTCCCTTTTTTTCGGGTTATTTATTGGAGCGGTTCACGTCAGATGGTTTAGATCGTCAATTTGGATAGGGAGGTTTATGGCGGGCGTTATTAGCTGGGTAATTTGGGAAGGAAGCAAATTAGTAGTTTTCGGATAATCGCCAGATATATGCCGTTATGGTAGGTATGGTTTGGAGCGATCTAACAATTTACAGTCACAAGCTGAATTCATTATGTTATGCCTCGTTAGATGTAATGTGTCGAGTAACATGCATTTGAGACAAATTTAAGATGTAAGCGTACTATAAGTTCGCCACTTCTATTCTTAGTCTGATGTATTCTACAAATTTGAACTAATAAACCGAATTACGTTACTTTATGTCTGGTTATTTGATATGTTGCTACTTTTAAAAATCGATTTCAAGAACCGTAAAACAGAGCTCAACATGCATATTGAACAAAGTAAACGTACCAAAAGTTAACCACATACATTCCTAATTTGATAGAATCTACCAATTAGAGCTCATAAATCTTTTTTTTTGTATTGTAATGTTGTTCAATTTTGACAGATTATTAAAAAAAAGTTAAATATAATGGAACATGCGTTTTAGACACATTGAACGTGTACTTGTACTATAAGTTACCCGCTTCTATACTGAATTTGATATAATCTAGAAATTTGAACTCACTAACCAAATTCGTTTTTTGTATCTCGTTATTCCGTTCAATTTCAAGTCAGTCTCAAGAAAATGTAAAATATGACGCAACATATATTTTAGACAAATTATAGGTGTACCTGTACTAAAAGTGGTTCACTCGTATAATCTGACATAATCTAGAATTTGGATTAAAAAATAATTTTTGTGGGAAAAGTTATATTTTTCAATTTTGACAGTCACTTCAAAAAATGTAAAATGAAATGGAACATGCGTTTTAGACACATTGAACGTGTACTTGTAGGTACTATAAGCTACCCGCTTCTATACTGAATTTGATATAATCTAGAAATTTGAACTCACTAATCAAATTCGTTTTTTGTTTCTCGTTATCCCGTTCAATTTCAAGTCAGTCTCAAGAAAATGGAAAATATGACGCAACATATATTTTGAACATATTATAGGTGTACCTGTACTAAAAGTGGTTCACTCGTATAATCTGACATAATATAGAATTTGGACTCAAAAGTAATTTTTGTGGGAAAAGTTATATTGTTCAATTTTGACAGTCACTTCAAAAAATGTAAAATGAAATGGAACATGCGTTTTAGACACATTGAACGTGTACTTGTAGGTACTATAAGCTACCCGCTTCTATACTGAATTTGATATAATCTAGAAATTTGAACTCACTAATCAAATTCGTTTTTTGTTTCTCGTTATTCCGTTCAATTTCAAGTCAGTCTCAAGAAAATGGAAAATATGACGCAACATATATTTTGAACATATTATAGGTGTACCTGTACTAAAAGTGGTTCACTCGTATAATCTGACATAATCTAGAATTTGGACTCAAAAGTAATTTTTGTGGGAAAAGTTATATTGTTCAATTTTGACAGTCACTTCAAAAAATGTAAAATGAAATGGAACATGCCTTTTAGACACATTAAACGTGTACTTGTACTATAAGCTACCTGCTTCTATACTGAATTTGATATAATCTAGAAATTTGAACTCTAACCAAATTCGTTTTTTGTATCTCGTTATTCCGTTCAATTTCAAGTCAGTCTCAAGAAAATGTAAAATATGGCGCAACATATATTTTGGACAAATTTTAGGTGTACCTGTACTAAAAGTGGTTCACTCGTATAATCTGACATAATCTAGAATTTGGACTCAAAAGTAATTTTTGTGGGAAAAGTTATATTGTTCAATTTTGACAGTCACTTCAAAAAATGTAAAATGAAATGGAACATGCGTTTTAGACACATTGAACGTGTACTTGTAGGTACTTTAAGCTACCCGCTTCTATACTGAATTTGATATAATCTAGAAATTTGAACTCACTAACCAAATTCGTTTTTTGTATCTCATTATTTCGTTCAATTTCAAGTCAGTCTCAAGAAAATGGAAAATATGACGCAACATGTATTTTGGACAAATTATATGAGTACCTGTACTAAAAGTTGTTCACTTCTATAATCTGACATAATCTAGAATTTGGACTCAAAAATAATTTTTGTTGGAAAAGTTATGTTGCTCAATTTTGACAGTCATTTCAAAAATTGTAAAATATAATGGAACATGCGTTTTAGATACATTGAACGTGTACTTGTAGGTACTATAAGCTACCCGCTTCTATACTGAATTTGATATAATCTAGAAATTTGAACTCACTAACCAAATTCGTTTTTTGTATCTCATTATTTCGTTCAATTTCAAGTCAGTCTCAAGAAAATGTAAAATATGACGCAACATATATTTTGGACAACTTATAGGTGTACCTGTACTAAAAGTGGTTCACTTCTATAATCTGACATAATCTAGAATTTGGACTCAAAAATAATTTTTGTTGCTCAATTTTGACAGTCATTTCAAAAATTGTAAAATATAATGGAACATGCGTTTTAGACACATTGAACGTGTACTTGTAGGTACTATAAGCTTCCCGCTTCTATACTGAATTTGATATAATCTAGAAATTTGAACTCACTAACCAAATTCGTTTTTTGTATCTCGTTATTTCGTTCAATTTCAAGTCAGTCTCAAGAAAATGGAAAATATGACGCAACATGTATTTTGGACAAATTATAGGTGTACCTGTACTAAAAGTGATTCACTCGTATAATCTGACATAATCTAGAATTTGGACTCAAAAGTAATTTTAGTGGGAAAAGTTATATTGTTCAATTTTGACAGTCACTTCAAAAAATGTAAAATGAAATGGAACATGCGTTTTAGACACATTGAACGTGTACTTGTAGGTACTATAAGCTACCCGCTTCTATACTGAATTTGATATAATCTAGAAATTTGAACTCACTAATCAAATTCGTTTTTTGTTTCTCGTTATTCCGTTCAATTTCAAGTCAGTCTCAAGAAAATGGAAAATATGACGCAACATATATTTTGAACATATTATAGGTGTACCTTTACTAAAAGTGGTTCACTCGTATAATCTGACATAATCTAGAATTTGGACTCAAAAGTAATTTTTGTGGGAAAAGTTATATTGTTCAATTTTGACAGTCACTTCAAAAAATGTAAAATGAAATGGAACATGCCTTTTAGACACATTAAACGTGTACTTGTACTATAAGCTACCTGCTTCTATACTGAATTTGATATAATCTAGAAATTTGAACTCTAACCAAATTCGTTTTTTGTATCTCGTTATTCCGTTCAATTTCAAGTCAGTCTCAAGAAAATGTAAAATATGGCGCAACATATATTTTGGACAAATTTTAGGTGTACCTGTACTAAAAGTGGTTCACTCGTATAATCTGACATAATCTAGAATTTGGACTCAAAAGTAATTTTTGTGGGAAAAGTTATATTGTTCAATTTTGACAGTCACTTCAAAAAATGTAAAATGAAATGGAACATGCGTTTTAGACACATTGAACGTGTACTTGTAGGTACTATAAGCTACCCGCTTCTATACTGAATTTGATATAATCTAGAAATTTGAACTCACTAACCAAATTCGTTTTTTGTATCTCATTATTTCGTTCAATTTCAAGTCAGTCTCAAGAAAATGGAAAATATGACGCAACATGTATTTTGGACAAATTATATGAGTACCTGTACTAAAAGTTGTTCACTTCTATAATCTGACATAATCTAGAATTTGGACTCAAAAATAATTTTTGTTGGAAAAGTTATGTTGCTCAATTTTGACAGTCATTTCAAAAATTGTAAAATATAATGGAACATGCGTTTTAGATACATTGAACGTGTACTTGTAGGTACTATAAGCTACCCGCTTCTATACTGAATTTGATATAATCTAGAAATTTGAACTCACTAACCAAATTCGTTTTTTGTATCTCATTATTTCGTTCAATTTCAAGTCAGTCTCAAGAAAATGTAAAATATGACGCAACATATATTTTGGACAACTTATAGGTGTACCTGTACTAAAAGTGGTTCACTTCTATAATCTGACATAATCTAGAATTTGGACTCAAAAATAATTTTTGTTGCTCAATTTTGACAGTCATTTCAAAAATTGTAAAATATAATGGAACATGCGTTTTAGACACATTGAACGTGTACTTGTAGGTACTATAAGCTTCCCGCTTCTATACTGAATTTGATATAATCTAGAAATTTGAACTCACTAACCAAATTCGTTTTTTGTATCTCGTTATTTCGTTCAATTTCAAGTCAGTCTCAAGAAAATGGAAAATATGACGCAACATGTATTTTGGACAAATTATAGGTGTACCTGTACTAAAAGTGATTCACTCGTATAATCTGACATAATCTAGAATTTGGACTCAAAAGTAATTTTTGTGGGAAAAGTTATATTGTTCAATTTTGACAGTCACTTCAAAAAATGTAAAATGAAATGGAACATGCGTTTTAGACACATTGAACGTGTACTTGTAGGTACTATAAGCTACCCGCTTCTATACTGAATTTGATATAATCTAGAAATTTGAACTCACTAATCAAATTCGTTTTTTGTTTCTCGTTATTCCGTTCAATTTCAAGTCAGTCTCAAGAAAATGGAAAATATGACGCAACATATATTTTGAACATATTATAGGTGTACCTTTACTAAAAGTGGTTCACTCGTATAATCTGACATAATCTAGAATTTGGACTCAAAAGTAATTTTTGTGGGAAAAGTTATATTGTTCAATTTTGACAGTCACTTCAAAAAATGTAAAATGAAATGGAACATGCCTTTTAGACACATTAAACGTGTACTTGTACTATAAGCTACCTGCTTCTATACTGAATTTGATATAATCTAGAAATTTGAACTCTAACCAAATTCGTTTTTTGTATCTCGTTATTCCGTTCAATTTCAAGTCAGTCTCAAGAAAATGTAAAATATGGCGCAACATATATTTTGGACAAATTTTAGGTGTACCTGTACTAAAAGTGGTTCACTCGTATAATCTGACATAATCTAGAATTTGGACTCAAAAGTAATTTTTGTGGGAAAAGTTATATTGTTCAATTTTGACAGTCACTTCAAAAAATGTAAAATGAAATGGAACATGCGTTTTAGACACATTGAACGTGTACTTGTAGGTACTATAAGCTACCCGCTTCTATACTGAATTTGATATAATCTAGAAATTTGAACTCACTAACCAAATTCGTTTTTTGTATCTCATTATTTCGTTCAATTTCAAGTCAGTCTCAAGAAAATGGAAAATATGACGCAACATGTATTTTGGACAAATTATATGAGTACCTGTACTAAAAGTTGTTCACTTCTATAATCTGACATAATCTAGAATTTGGACTCAAAAATAATTTTTGTTGGAAAAGTTATGTTGCTCAATTTTGAGTCATTTCAAAAATTGTAAAATATAATGGAACATGCGTTTTAGATACATTGAACGTGTACTTGTAGGTACTATAAGCTACCCGCTTCTATACTGAATTTGATATAATCTAGAAATTTGAACTCACTAACCAAATTCGTTTTTTGTATCTCATTATTTCGTTCAATTTCAAGTCAGTCTCAAGAAAATGTAAAATATGACGCAACATATATTTTGGACAACTTATAGGTGTACCTGTACTAAAAGTGGTTCACTTCTATAATCTGACATAATCTAGAATTTGGACTCAAAAATAATTTTTGTTGCTCAATTTTGACAGTCATTTCAAAAATTGTAAAATATAATGGAACATGCGTTTTAGACACATTGAACGTGTACTTGTAGGTACTATAAGCTTCCCGCTTCTATACTGAATTTGATATAATCTAGAAATTTGAACTCACTAACCAAATTCGTTTTTTGTATCTCGTTATTTCGTTCAATTTCAAGTCAGTCTCAAGAAAATGGAAAATATGACGCAACATGTATTTTGGACAAATTATAGGTGTACCTGTACTAAAAGTGATTCACTCGTATAATCTGACATAATCTAGAATTTGGACTCAAAAGTAATTTTTGTGGGAAAAGTTATATTGTTCAATTTTGACAGTCACTTCAAAAAATGTAAAATGAAATGGAACATGCGTTTTAGACACATTGAACGTGTACTTGTAGGTACTATAAGCTACCCGCTTCTATACTGAATTTGATATAATCTAGAAATTTGAACTCACTAACCAAATTCGTTTTTTGTATCTCATTATTTCGTTCAATTTCAAGTCAGTCTCAAGAAAATGTAAAATATGACGCAACATATATTTTGGACAACTTATAGGTGTACCTGTACTAAAAGTGGTTCACTTCTATAATCTGACATAATCTAGAATTTGGACTCAAAAATAATTTTTGTTGCTCAATTTTGACAGTCATTTCAAAAATTGTAAAATATAATGGAACATGCGTTTTAGACACATTGAACGTGTACTTGTAGGTACTATAAGCTACCCGCTTCTATACTGAATTTGATATAATCTAGAAATTTGAACTCACTAACCAAATTCGTTTTTTGTATCTCATTATTTCGTTCAATTTCAAGTCAGTCTCAAGAAAATGTAAAATATGACGCAACATATATTTTGGACAACTTATAGGTGTACCTGTACTAAAAGTGGTTCACTTCTATAATCTGACATAATCTAGAATTTGGACTCAAAAATAATTTTTGTTGCTCAATTTTGACAGTCATTTCAAAAATTGTAAAATATAATGGAACATGCGTTTTAGACACATTGAACGTGTACTTGTAGGTACTATAAGCTACCCGCTTCTATACTGAATTTGATATAATCTAGAAATTTGAACTCACTAACCAAATTCGTTTTTTGTATCTCATTATTTCGTTCAATTTCAAGTCAGTCTCAAGAAAATGTAAAATATGACGCAACATATATTTTGGACAACTTATAGGTGTACCTGTACTAAAAGTGGTTCACTTCTATAATCTGACATAATCTAGAATTTGGACTCAAAAATAATTTTTGTTGCTCAATTTTGACAGTCATTTCAAAAATTGTAAAATATAATGGAACATGCGTTTTAGACACATTGAACGTGTACTTGTAGGTACTATAAGCTTCCCGCTTCTATACTGAATTTGATATAATCTAGAAATTTGAACTCACTAACCAAATTCGTTTTTTGTATCTCGTTATTTCGTTCAATTTCAAGTCAGTCTCAAGAAAATGGAAAATATGACGCAACATGTATTTTGGACAAATTATAGGTGTACCTGTACTAAAAGTGATTCACTCGTATAATCTGACATAATCTAGAATTTGGACTCAAAAGTAATTTTTGTGGGAAAAGTTATATTGTTCAATTTTGACAGTCACTTCAAAAAATGTAAAATGAAATGGAACATGCGTTTTAGACACATTGAACGTGTACTTGTAGGTACTATAAGCTACCCGCTTCTATACTGAATTTGATATAATCTAGAAATTTGAACTCACTAACCAAATTCGTTTTTTGTATCTCATTATTTCGTTCAATTTCAAGTCAGTCTCAAGAAAATGGAAAATATGACGCAACATGTATTTTGGACAAATTATATGAGTACCTGTACTAAAAGTTGTTCACTTCTATAATCTGACATAATCTAGAATTTGGACTAAAAATAATTTTTGTTGGAAAAGTTATGTTGCTCAATTTTGACAGTCATTTCAAAAATTGTAAAATATAATGGAACATGTGTTTTAGACACATTGAACGTGTACTTGTAGGTACTATAAGCTACCCGCTTCTATACTGAATTTGATATAATCTAGAAATTTGAACTCACTAACCAAATTCGTTTTTTGTATCTCATTATTTCGTTCAATTTCAAGTCAGTCTCAAGAAAATGTAAAATATGACGCAACATATATTTTGGACAACTTATAGGTGTACCTGTACTAAAAGTGGTTCACTCGTATAATCTGACATAATCTAGAATTTGGACTCAAAAATAATTTTTGTGTTAAAAGTTATATTGTTCAATTTTGAGTCATTTCAAAAAATGTCAAATATATTGGAACATGCGTTTTAGACACATTGAACGTGTACCTGTACTATAAGTTACTTGCTTCAATACTGAATTTGATATAATCTGGGAATTTGAAATCTCAAAAAATTATAAAATATTACCCAACATGTATTTTGGACAAATTATAGGTGTACCTGTACTAATAGTTAATCACTTTTATAATCTGAGACCGTGTAAAATTTTGAACTCAACTCATTTTTTTGTGAGTCATGTTTTTCGGTTTCAACACTCCAGTCGAATCAAACGTCAAAACAAATTAGGGTTCTGCATGTAATCTACTTAATAGCAAGAATATGCTCATATATCATATCACTATATAAAATGTGCAGATCATAAATCAAAATAAATTATCGGTACTTTTTTGTCAAATTTTCAGGGTTTTTGGAAAAAAAATATGCAAATTACTAAATATTTATTAATTATGCAATATATGACAAATATGTAGTTTATTTAAATGGCAAGTTTAAGCGTTCAATTTTTCGTTATAATAATTGCAGTGTATTACCCACTTCATTAATGCAATAAAAATATATAAATTAAAGAATTACCTATGCTTTAAGAACTCTCATAAAATCTTTTTTTATGAGCGTGTAGTTATTCAGATAAAGAGGTGATTTTTAGCATTATATTCTGACTATAAATACCTGCGAAATACCAGGTTTTAGTTTCCAACAAAGTTCTTAAATGTTGTAAAATCTCAATTACATTATTATACGTAAAATGGTATTTTTTGAATACCTTATATCTTTTGAAGTTATATTTCATTATTGTAATCTTTATTTCACTTCTTGATGGTGATGGATTTTTTTTATGGAGGTTTTCTATCTTAATCCAACATTATCTCTTTTTTTATTATGTGGTAATAAAATGAAATGATGAAAATATGTAGCTTCTCTCTGAGTTATTGTCATGATAATTTATGTATATGTAAGGAATTTATGGATTCTATTTATTGAACCAAGTTTGAGCTTGATTAATTACAAAGTTAGTCAGTCAGGGGTAGTTATTTCCCCAAAAAAATATATATTCCAGCAAGATTTTTGAAAAGCGTCCATTTCATTTTTAATATATTTTTACAAATATAACAATTTTTATTGAAATCTATGGCGTTTCATAAATTTTTAGTATAAAATTGTATAAAATTAGTAACAATTTTCTGCTTTGAAATAAAAGGGTTGTTACTCTTTAAATTGAACGTCGGGTAGTTTCATATCCTTTTTTTATTATAAAAATGATTCAATCGGTTTTATTGAAAAATTTGCCAAAACTATTTTTGGGGGTGCAAAAATCTCTAAAATTATTTTTCCATACATAAAAATATAGATACTGCTCCTTTCTCCTATGTTTCAATGTACTGCGTACGATATGTTGTTCTATGTAATAACATCTTGCAGTATCATCACAATCGACGAATTATACAGGGTGATCAAGAATGACTGTTTGAGTTGGCAATCCTACCTGGAGGATTTTTTTGCCTAAGGGTTTGCAATGCTACAACCAGACAAGGCGTATCAACTTCAAATAGGTTGCCTCAAGCGATCCTGACCTACCACGTCATCTACGTCACACGGTGACCGGCGATGCAAAAAATACTTTGAAAAACTCAAAACTGTTGTCAATTACAAACGAAAACGCCAGCCAAACGCCGAATTGTCAGAGTAATACAGAGCATAGATGAAACCAGCGTTAGATTAAACACAGGTAATAAAACTCAGACCTGTGTCGCCAGTCTACGTCACGAACTCCGCCTCCCCTGCGCGACCCCCTCGCCAGAAGCTGTTCAATGAGGTAACTTTTTTAAAGTTGATAGGCCTTGACAACTAGATATGTTTATTTCATTTATTTGACAAAACAATCAGCGTTATTTAAGTGGCTGGATCGCCATAGCAGCGAAGGCCAAATAAAAGGAGAAGAAGAACAATCAGCGATAAGATTGTAGGTTATGTGAATAAAAATTAAGGCTTAAAAATGAAATTCGAAATACAGAACAAAGATTTAATTAAACCGGCTAAAGGTAATGCTCAAAATGCCCCCCATTTTGGTCCAGACATAAATTAACTCTTCTTTTTAGGCTCTCGAAGATATTCACCAGCATATTGGGGGTAATGTTTGCCACTTCCTGAACTATTGCCTATTGCAGCTCTTTTCAGTATGCAATACGTTCCTAAAGACATTGTCCTTCAAGAGTCCAAATACCGAAAAATCTAATGGAGTGAGATCTGGTGACCTGCTTCACCAAATGCACCGACTAATACCGTACTCTGTCGCCAAAATTCTCTCTTAAATATCCCATAGTAGCACGAGCCGTATGTGCCCTTGCAGAGTATTGTTAGAAATATCCAATTTGACGCTCTTCGTCTGTTAATTGGTTTATAAAAGGCCTCAAAAGGTGTTGGATATATCTCTCCGAATTGACGGTAAAATTAAAAAATATTGGCCCATACACCCGCGTACTTGACACTGCCATACAAACACAAACTTTGACCGGGTGTAAATGTGTCTCTCTGATAGCGTAAGGATTTTCACCTGACCAAATTCTGTAATTTGGTTATTCACATAGCCATTGAGATGAAACCAGGCTTCGTCGGAATAGAAGGTATTGTCAAGGATATCATTATTATTTAATATGTCATTGAACCAATTGCAAAATAAAACTCTCTGCGGGTGATCAGGAGGGGTTAATGACTGGACGATGGAAATTTTGTAAGGGTGGTACTTTAATTTCTTTTTAAGCACAGTGGAGCAACTTCCATATGTTAAGCCTGTAAAACCGTGAACTAGAACAACATGGAAAAGTGGAAGTCTTATGGATAAGAATGAAAATTGGTTGAATAGGAGGCATAAGGACCCAACCTGTTTGAAGGGAGAGCTTTCTTAAGGATTTGCGAGGACTTGTTTGCATTCGAGTTCTGATATCCTCGACAACTTCCTCGTTTAGAGTAGAAGGTCTACCAGTTGATTTTTGTTTGCTTACACTCCCTGTGTTTAAATAACGTTCAACTACTCGCATGCAATGTTGCTGAAAGACAGCAAAAGTGACCAAAGTCTCCGGAAACACTTCCTGAAATTGCTGGTATGTCGCTTCGAGAGAGTACTGCCAACCAGTAATTGGGTTATAAATCCCGCTTCGAAAGTACGCCATTCCAATGAAAATATCGTGCTGTAACGTGAAAACCATTTTAAATAACTAAATTTGAAAAGAATACCAGAAATTTGATATTGAAATAGCAAATGGCATCTGTCAATGTCACCAACCGATATTACTCCAGTTGTACCATTTAAAAATGAAATTCAGTATTGCCAACTCAAACAGTCATTCTTGATCACGTTGTACTTAGTTGTCAGTTAAAATTTAAATCTTTTAACATAAACTTTACGTTCTTGGTGATTACAACCATTTTTCAATATTTCGTGAAATATCTAATAATGAAGCCCAAAGACCAGTTTAATTCAATACACATTTACAATGTAATATTTTCCAATTAGGACACTCTTCAGGAAATAAGATTTGTTTCGTAAATTCTGACAAGTCTTCGTTTTAATAAACGAGGTATTTAACAATTTTTGGGTATTTCAACTTCAGGTTGCAACCAGGTTGCAACCAGGTTGGTTTCACAATTTTTTCGTTACTGTATAGAGGAAGGTTTATTCCTTAACTTTATATAACATAGTTTTTAAATTTTTATTAGTAATTCATTGTTAGAGGGATATAATTAAGCCATAACATTGTTGCAATTTAGACTGGTATACATCGTTTGCTTTGCAGAGGAACCTATATTTAGTAGGATTCTAGTAATAATAATAATAATAATAATAATAATAATAATAATAATAATAATGAATAATAATAATAATAATAAAAAGTAAAAGAATGAATTCAATTTCGCTTGTAACTTTCTAAATTTTGACCATCTATATTTGGAGGTTTGTTTAAAATTTTTTTTTAGTCCTAATAACTCAAAAGCCACAGATGCCAAAGGCACCGAAGCAAATTGCGCTCAGGGTTATTGACAAATTATCTTTTATGCCCAATAGAAGTTTCAACTCCTAATCTAAATTCCATCCGCCGCCGTCCATATTTCCCAATTACACCTCCACGGGGACGTTTTAATTTCCTGTCGCTCGGCGAATGCAATCTAACAAAGCGAAGATATCGTGACAACTTTTATTCCTCATATTTCCATATTCAACGACTGAGATAGTGCCACCTTTTATTACTTCTTCCTCTCGACCGTAATTACTGGAGGCGAGCCTACCCACCCCCTACTCGCCCCCCTCGCCGTCGATATTCAAATGGCTTTGTTCTACGTGTACATACGTTGAAAAAGGAGAGAGGGAGTGAGAGAGAGAGAGAGGGGAAGAGGGGGAGAAGTGGTCTTGGAGTTGTTTTTCGTGTCACGGTGGAAATCACGAGGGTAGTGGAAATATGATGTATTGATGGTCTCGTTGATCTAATGTCCATTGGCGTCTCTGGCGAAGTGGAGGATCGTTTTTCAAAAATTTCTTTTCACTCTCACGCGATCGGAAATTATAGGGAATTTTTTATGCTAAATTTCACTTAAAGTCAAAAGATGCCTAATTGCATGTTACAGAGCTAAAAAATGGTTGTTTAAATCTGTTTTCGGGCTGTAGAACTGTATTCATTTGACAGCCTATACGTTAGACGTTAATTACTCGGAAAATTGCCGGAAAATAATTCCAGATTTGCCAAAAGACAATTTCCCAAATGGAAAATTGCCTGAATAGAAAATTGCTTGAAAAGTTGATTAACGAAGCAAATATTAAGAAGTTTTATTAGCAATTAACATGTTTTTCCAAATCTGGGAAAATGTAGGGAACTTGTTCTGCTAAATTTCACTGAAATTCAAAAGATGCCAATTGCATGTGGCAGAGCTGGCAAAAATGTATGTTTTAATATGTTTTCGGGCTGTAGAACTGTATTCATTTGACAGCCTATATACTTCCGACGTTAATTACTCGGAAAATTACCGGAAAATAATTCCAGATTTGCCAAACGACAATTTCCCAAATGGAAAATTGCCTGAATAGAAAATTGCCTGAATATAAAATTGCTTGAAAAGTAGAATAACGAAGTAAATAATAAGAAGTTTCATTAGCAATTAAAATATTTTTCAAAATCTGGGAAAATGTAGGGAACTTGTTCTGTTAAATTTCACTGAAATTCAAAAGATGCCAATTACATGTTACAGAGCTAAAAAATGGTTGTTTAAATCTGTTTTCGGGCTGTAGAACTGTATTCATTTGACAGCCAATACGTTAGACGTTAATTACTCGGAAAATTGCCGGAAAATAATTCCAGATTTGCCAAAAGACAATTTCCCAAATGGAAAATTGCCTGAATAGAAAATTGCTTGAAAAGTTGATTAACGAAGCAAATATTAAGAAGTTTTATTAGCAATTAACATGTTTTTTCAAATCTGGGAAAATGTAGGGAACTTGTTCTGCTAAATTTCACTGAAATTCAAAAGATGCCAATTGCATGTGGCAGAGCTGGCAAAAATGTATGTTTTAATATGTTTTCGGGCTGTAGAACTGTATTCATTTGACAGCCTATATACTTCCGACGTTAATTACTCGGAAAATTACCGGAAAATAATTCCAGATTTGCCAAACGACAATTTCCCAAATGGAAAATTGTCCGAATAGAAAATTTCTTGAAAAGTACAATAACGAAGTAAATAATAAGAAGTTTCATTAGCAATTAACATGTTTTTCAAAATCTGGGAAAATGTAGGGAACTTTCAAAAATTAAATTTCTAAATTTCACTGAAATTCAAAAGATGCAAGTTGCATGTGGCAGAGCTGGAAAATGTATTTTCAAATCTGTTTTCGGGCTGTAGAACTGTATTTACTTGACAGCCTATACTTCAGACGTTAATTAGTCGGAAAATTGCCCGAAATTAATTTCAGATTGCCCAAAAGACAATTTCCCAAAACGGAAAATTGCCCGAACAGTAATAAAATTGATCAAATAGAAAATTGCTTGAAAAGTAGAACAACGAAGGAAATAATTAGAAATTTCATTCGCAATTAACATGTTTTTCAAAATCTGAGAAATAATAGGGAACTTATAATGCTAAATTTCACTGAAATTCAAGAAATGCCAATTGCTTGTGACAGAGCTTGGAAAAATGTATGTTTAAATATGTTTTCGGGCTGTAGAACTATATTCACTTGACAGCCCATACTTCAGACGTTAATTAGTCGAAAAATTTCCCGAAAATACTTTCAGATGGCCCAAAAGACAATTTCCGAAATGGAAAATTGCCCGAACAGTAATTCATCGAATAGAAAATTGCTTAAAAAAGTAGAATAACTAAGGAAATATTAAGAAGTTTCATTAGCAATTAAAGTGTAGTTAAAAATCTAGAAAATTGTAGGGAACTTATTCTGCTAAATTTCACTGAAATTCAAAAATTGCCCAATTGCTTGTGGCAGAGGTGAAAAATGTAGTTTCAAATCTGTTTTTGGGCTGTAGAACTGTATTTACTTGACAGCCTATACTTCAGACGTTAAATAGTCGGAAAATTGCCCGAAAATAATTTCATATTGCCCAAATGACAATTTGCCGAATGGAAAATTGCCAGAACAGTAATTGATCGAATAGAAAATTGCTTAAAAAAGTAGAATAACTAAGGAAATATTAAGAAGTTTCATTAGCAATTAACGTGTAGTTGGAAATCTAGAAAATTGTAGGGAACTTATTCTGCTAAATTTCACTCAAATTCAAAAATTGCCCAGTTGCATGTGGCAGAGGTGAAAAATGTAGTTTCAAATCTGTTTTCGGGCTGTAGAACTGTATTCACTTGACAGCCTATACTTCAGACGTTAATTAGTCGGAAAATTGCCCGAAAATAATTTCATATTGCCCAAATGACAATTTGCCGAATGGAAAATTGTCCGAATAGAAAATTTCTTGAAAAGTACAATAACGAAGTAAATAATAAGAAGTTTCATTAGCAATTAACATGTTTTTCAAAATCTGGGAAAATGTAGGGAACTTTCAAAAATTAAATTTCTAAATTTCACTGAAATTCAAAAGATGCAAATTGCATGTGGCAGAGCTGGAAAATGTATTTTCGAATCTGTTTTCGGGCTGTAGAACTGTATTTACTTGACAGCCTATACTTCAGACGTTAATTAGTCGGAAAATTGCCCGAAATTAATTTCAGATTGCCCAAAAGACAATTTCCCAAATGGAAAATTGCCCGAACAGTAATAAAATTGATCAAATAGAAAATTGCTTGAAAAGTAGAACAACGAAGGAAATAATTAGAAATTTCATTCGCAATTAACATGTTTTTCAAAATCTGAGAAATTGTAGGGAACTTATAATGCTAAATTTCACTGAAATTCAAGAAATGCCAATTGCATGTGACAGAGCTTGGAAAAATGTATGTTTAAATATGTTTTCGGGCTGTAGAACTATATTCACTTGACAGCCCATACTTCAGACGTTAATTAGTCGAAAAATTGCCGGAAAATACTTTCAGATGGCCCAAAAGACAATTTCCCAAATGGAAAATTGCCTGAATAGAAAATTGCTTGAAAAGTAGAATAACGAAGGAAATAATAAGAAGTTTCATTTAGCAATTAACATAATTTTCAAAATCTGGGAAATTGTAGGGAACTTATTCTGCTAAATTTCACTGAAATTCAAAAGATGCCAATTGCGTGTGGTAGAGCTGGCAAAAATGTATGTTTAAATATGTTTTCGGGCTGTAGAACTGTAGTCACTTGACAGCCGATACTTCAGACGTTAATTAGTCGGAAAATTGTCGGAAAATAATTTCAGATTGCCCAAAAGACAATTTCCCAAATGGAAAATTGCCTGAATAGAAAATTGCTTGAAAAGTAGAATAACGAAGGAAATAATAAGAAGTTTCATTTAGCAATTAACATAATTTTCAAAATCTGGGAAATTGTAGGGAACTTATTCTGCTAAATTTCACTGAAATTCAAAAGATGCCAATTGCGTGTGGTAGAGCTGGCAAAAATGTATGTTTAAATATGTTTTCGGGCTGTAGAACTGTATTCACTTGACAGCCTACACCTCAGACGTTAATTAGTCGGAAAATTGCCCGAAAATAATTTCAGATTGCCCAAAAGACAATTTCCCAAGTGAAAAATTCCCCGAACAGCAATTGATCGAATAGAAAATTGCTTAAAAAAGTAGAATAACTAAGGAAATATTAAGAAGTTTCATTAGCAATTAAAGTGTAGTTAAAAATCTAGAAAATTGTAGGAAACTTATTCTGCTAAATTTCACTCAAATTCAAAAATTGCCCAGTTGCACGTGGCAGAGGTGAAAAATGTAGTTTCAAATCTGTTTTCGGGCTGTAGAACTGTATTCACTTGACAGTCTATACTTCAGACGTTAATTAGTCGGAAAATTGCCCGAAAATAATTTCATATTGCCCAAATGACAATTTGCCGAATGGAAAATTGCCAGAACAGTAATTGATCGAATAGAAAATTGCTTGAAAATGTAGAATAACGGAGGAAATATTAAGAAGTTTTATTAGAAATTATCATGTTATTCAAAATCATTCGCTATATAGATTACATAGAAAGTGTAATATTTATAAAGTTATATGGAAATTGGGTTATTTATGGCAATAAGGTACATTATTGCAATAAATACCCTCCAAGGTACGTTTTTTTCTTTTTGCAAATTTGGTACAAATAAATACCTATAGGTACCTTGTTAATATTGGGTCAAAGAACTTAATTTTTCTCATGTATTCATAAATTGATAACTTAAGGAATAGCGATGCACTTGAATATATACTTGCAGTGTTAATGTGACTTATTCAATGTATACAAATAGTTTACTTTCTACGTAATCTTCTTAATGAAGAGATTTCAATGATAGTGTGCTAATTTTGCTTGGAATTTCGTTTTATTCCCTTCATTTCTTTAAAAATAGATACCACAGAAAGTGTATTTATTCTAGGACAACTTTCTATATTTGACCAATTGTTGTTCGGGCAATTTTCCTTCTTCCCCATATCAGATATTAAGCTTTTACCTGTTACGGTAACCATATATATTAATTTGCTAATTTACTTTGTTATTATTGTTTCAGGTGCAACTTGTAGTGACTGGTGAACGTAGTGGAGTCAGTAGCAGTGGCAAGGGTGGAGGCGTTGCCATCATGCCTACATGTCATTGTCAAATGGTTTGTTCCTGTATTAATCACATTGAAAGTACAATTTTGTTCTGTTCCTGATTTAATGTTGTAATTATAATATTCGTTCGCAGGTGAGTATTATCGACGACAATGGCATAGAACTTCAGATAAGGGCAGTTATATAAGAGAGTAACAGCTGTTTGCAAGGTTAGTTTATTCAAGGTTTATTAAGGTTAGTCTACAAGTGTATTGTTAAATATCTCTTCAATGGTAACAATACAAAAAAACTTTGAAACATTGCACGCTATTTTGCAACTTTATACCTTCTTTCGAATAACGTTTGACAGCCAACCTGTCAAACTTGAAACAGAAAATCGTTAAGTCTTTTAACATAGAACATATTATCTCTCAGACTTTCAATGACTACTATTGTTAATTTTACTAGTCTACAGGCATTCACCTGACTGCATCCCCAATTAGTATTATTAGTCAACTCTTTGTTTCATCTTCAGTCACGACTAGCTTTCTTATAAGGATTGCTCGTGTTCTTTTTTTAGTTAGTTTTTTTACATAGTTTCTCTTTAGTTTATATGCAATTTTCCTTGGTCCGTTAATGTCAATCTTAGCCATAACCGCTCGGTTTTCGTTAACCTCTCCATAGCATGGATTCCGTATTTTCTTTCCAGATTTCAAAAATGCCACCCCACTGCCCGTTATCGACGATCTACCCCGCGGACACCGGGAGACGATATGTGGTCGCGATAAGCCGCCGCGGACACGGAAGAATGACCTTAACTCTTTGCCCGTAACTTCCACGAGAATTATGACACGTGTCATGGTGCGGGCGAAAAGACTACGTCGCAGGGGACGAGGGGTTAATGAGCATTAATATGGAGGACTCGTGGAGGAGGTAAAAATGTGCCTCGTCCTTATCGCTGTCCATCATGCGATGGATCAACGACTCTTCGGGGTTTCACCTGGGAAATATTGTAAGTATTATTAATTGTCGGTATACACACGGATTTATGATTTATTCATGAGCGTCGGTTCGTTAAGCGAGCGCAAAATAGCCTTGTTTTCGGGTGACTGGGACGTCTTACTCGGAACTTAATCCATAATTTAACGCGAGGAAAATAGTTCGTAATTGAAACGTGTTCGCGGCGAAGAAACTTCTCGCGGCAAATTTGAGTTTAAAGAGGGAGGAGATTTGAAAAAGAAACTTGGTACTCGAGTCGTCGGTAATCCATTGTGTCTTGATTGCACTTCGATGGGAGATATTGATCATATCACAGATTCCGTTTCGCATTCATATCCTATCAATTTCGAGTTTTAATCAGTAATTATTTTTAAATTAGTAACGAAAAATATATTAGGCAAATGTTTTAGAGTGAAAATTGTTAATGGGTTCCTGGAACTTTTTACAACTTTGTTTAATATTCAAATACCAAAATAATATTTTAACATAAAATACAAGCCGTACCCGGCATGCGTTATAATGCCACGTAAAGTTTAAAAAAAGAAAGGTAAAAGAAAGAAAAGTTAAAAAAAAGATTTATTAGAACGGTCACGGTCATTGTTTAAAGTTGGTGTATTTTTTTTTGCTTATAAACAAATTGATTATTTCTGCGAATTTTTTGTTAATTGAAATTCTGAAAACAAAACCGGAAAGTAGTCGGAAAGACGCTTCTTTTTGTATATAATAAGTTGCTATTTTGTTCATTAGCTTCAGAGATATAACTCCTCAAAATTGATTAGTGTTTAATAAAATGGTTAATAATGGTTAATAAAATTACTATTTTTTCTCATATCTTAAGAAATAATTGTTTCTCACAATAACCAATATAATATTGTTGTTAAAATTTACATTAAAAAGATTGAAATTTACATTAAAAAATAATTTCTCGCTTCGAATTTTGGCAAATTTATAAATCTTACACCAACTTTAAACAATGACTGTGACCGTTCTAATGAATATTTTTTAATTCCGAAAAAAGCACATGAAAGCTTGTTTCCTTTTATATATGCTCGGCCAATTTTGTTAAAATCGAATTCTGGAAAAAAATGTTAAACAATTTTGAAAATTTTCAATATTTTTTGATTTTTCTCAATTGCAAAATTATTGTGCAAAATCTAATAAACCAATCGAAACGAAATTTACAGGATCCTTTTATTATAACTTATAGTTTTTACACCTGTAATATGGAAGTCCTAACTTCATTTTAAAGGGCCTAAAATAATAAATAAAAAAAAACACTTTTTTGGGCGAATTTTTGTTTGTTTATTGTTATTTTGCAAAACCGCTAATAAATTTTTTAATTTACATCCTATGCCATATTAAGTAAAAACCGATTCTTCAACTTTTTTCTCTTTTCAACTTTCTTCTAAATACAATAATTAAAAAGTTAGAAGCAAAACAATTCGGGGAAAAACGCGCTTTTTCAATTATTTTTTAAAATTGCTACATTTTAAGCAATGCTCCCGACCTCTGCGCTTCGGAGGATAAGTCAATCCCGAGGTATTCATGTAAAAACATTGCGGTTACCTCTTACAACCCCGTCAAAACAGGCGGTGCACCCGAATTGCGGTACGGATTGCCCTGCTCGCTAATACCCTACCCGAATTGCGGTGAAGAAATATTTTCTACCTGTTGCTCTAATCCGAATTGCGGTACGGATCCCACAATTATAAACTCGATCATCGAGCCTGTTCGTTTTACCAAACCTCAACTGTTTATTCTTGTCCCAACAAGCGATAGCGAATAGAACGAAAATAGTTTGAAAATAGTTCGATAAATTATTTTTCTATAAAATCACACAGGTACGAATTTACCTATCTTATGGGAGGTACACCGGAGTTATTTAGAATTATCGTTAAATTATCTTTCAGTAGGTAGAGGTATCGCCTAACTTGCTGGACCGCAATTCGGGTTAGGGATTATATACCTTTTTCAGAAATGATGTACCTGTAGGTCCTCGCGCCGCAATTCGAGTGCGCCCAAAACAGATGGGTCCTGGACTATAACATAGAATAGCAACTGTTGAGTTCTTGTGGACAAAATTCTTCTAATTGGTGTTGAAAGGAACTTTCTGTTATGTCCACGTCACACGATAAATTAATGTCGAGTGAACTAATTATTTTATAGATGAATAATTCGGACGAGTTAACTAATGTAATTTATTTATTGAAAATTAATAAATAAACTACTACAATTTACTTAAAATTACAATATCTAATTTAATAATAATCGCGGTTTTATAATGAATAGTGTTGACGGTACAACGAGTAGATAGTGTCTGGTATCTGGTCTTTCAGGTAAAATTCTAAACTTAAAATCCTTAACGATGGGATTTTCCCATCCCTACATAGATGTATACCAGCCGGTCACTGATGGCTATGCCCGACCAATTTGCAATAACATCATAAAATTTATATTCATAACTTTGCAGTGATAAACAGAATATGCCGGTACTGTAACCGTTGAAATTTACTACAGCTGGCCCTAAATATAAGAATTACATTAACAAACAAATTTAACTATTGATTTTAAAAACTAGACACCCAGTTAGGTATGAAACATTCTCCCGGCTTTGAACGACTTGCGTTCAACAAACACAAAAACGAAAGTAGTAATAATAATGAAGATAAATAGATAAGACTGAGTTATTCCTTTGTATAAGGATATCGTAATTGTTACAACTAAATTGTTAATATGTATGTACTAGAATAATTATAAGGTTAAACAAAACTTTACAATTAAAATAAAAATAAAAATTTAAACATAGACATTATAGTTACATTATTCGTCACTTGAATAATCGATTGGTAAAGGTGACAATTTTTTAACACACCGTTTATACAACCCACTTTTAGTTTTCACACTTGCCACTCTCACTATATTGTCTTTGCCTGGATGAACCGCAGTTATGCGCCCCATGCTCCAATGCATGGGAGGTAAATTATCTTCCTTGATCATTACCAAAGTTCCTACTTTGATTTGATTCTCCTCTCCTTGATGCCATTTTTTTCGAGTTCTTAACTCATTTAAATATTCTTTGTGCCAACGCTGCCAGAAGTGTTGTTTAACCCTTTGAATGTGCTGCCAAATTGACAACTTGTTAATCGGTACATTTTGTAGATCACATTCAGGTATGCTTCCTAAATGATCTCCAATAAGGAAATGTCCAGGTGTTAAGGCTAAGAGGTCATTAGGGTCAGAGGAAAGAGGAGTGAGAGGACGAGAATTTAATATCGCTTCAATTTCAATTATACAAGTATTAAATTGCTCATATGTAAACAATGCCTCTCCCATTGTACGATATAAATGGTGTTTGAAAGACTTTACTGCAGCCTCCCACAGACCTCCAAAATGTGGAGACCTTGGTGGCGAGAAATGCCAGTTGATGCCTTCATTTTGAAAATGGTTAGCAAATGTATCATTAGTTGACATGAAGAATGATTGAACTTTCATTATCTCATTTTTTGCACCTATAAAATTGGTAGCATTATCGGAATGAATATTTTTGGGTTTACCCCTTCTTGAAACAAAACGTTTTGTTGCTTCTAAACATGTTTCTGTTGTAAGATCAGTAACCAGTTCCAAGTGAACTGCTTTGGTCGAAAAACAAACAAAAACTGCTACATAAGCTTTGACTTTTTGTCGATTTTTTAATTTTTTCTCTTTTATCATGAATGGTCCGCAATAATCCAATCCAACATTATCGAATGGTCTCGATCGCACTATTCTATTTTTTGGTAAATCACCCATTACATAGTTTGGCAGTTTAGGACTTAATTTATAACAACGTATGCATTTGTTGATAATATAGCGAGTCATATTTTTACCATCAATTGGCCAATAACTTTGTCTGACATAATTTAAAGTAGTTTGTACTCCTGCATGCCAAAATTTTTTATGTTCATGTAAAATTATTAATTTGGTTACGTGATTTTGCCGAGGCAATAAAATAGGATACTTTTTGGAGTAAGTCATTTCTGAATGTGATAATCTACCTCCTACCCGTAATATGTCTTGATCATCGAGAAATGGATTTAAAGAAATTATTTTACTTTTAGGACTGATCATGGAACCGCCTTTCAAACTTTGTATTTCCAAGGAAAAATGATTTATTTGAATTAATTTGATGATTTGAAAATGAGCATTTCTTAATTCTTCCACAGAATATGCGCCTGATAACTTTTCATTTCTATTTCTATTTATTAGGGCTCGACGACAAAAGGCCACAAAACGATTTAATTTAGAAATAGAAGAAAAGCGTTCTAGAATATAATTTTGTGCTTGTTGATTATGCCTTTGTTCAGTTAGTGTATTAGTACTAACAAGAACTGTATTTAATTTTGTTTCTGGAATTTCAATATTGGACAATTGCATAATTTTCCATTCATTTTCGTCTTGTGACAGCCAATGAGGTCCATGTAACCAAATTTCATTTTTAATAAATTCAGACGGAGATTGACCTCGAGATATAAAATCTGCAGGATTTTCTTCCGTTGAAACATGAAACCAATGAATGTTATTTGATGTACTACTACTAGTAAGTGACTGAACTTCAGCTACCCGATTAGCCACAAATGTTTTAAGTTGATGTGGAGACCTTTTTAGCCAGTGTAAAACTATTGTTGAATCTGACCACAAGTTGATTTTGTTGTAATTCAATTTTAAAGCTTCTATTACTTTCTTCATTAATTGACATAATAGCAGTGCTGCACATAATTCTAACCTTGGTATTGTCATAGTTTTGACAGGTGCTACCCGAGATTTAGCACAAATTAGATGTACTGCACACTTCCTGTTGGAATTAATCGATCTTAAATAAATACATGCCCCGTAAGCATGTTGACTGGCATCACAAAACCCATGTAATTGAATGTTCGTGGCATTTGATACACAAATTTGTCTCGAGGTTTTGAATTGATGAATTAAGGATAATTCACTTTTTATTTTAGACCACTTTGTGAATAAATGTTGAGGGATTGATTCATCCCAATCTAATTTTAGTTTCCATAATTCTTGTATAATTAGTTTAGCATCAATTATGATAGGACCTAAAAGTCCTAACGGATCAAACAGTTGTGAAATTTCAGACAAGATTACACGTTTTGTGACTAGTTTTTCAGCTGAAAATTGTTTAAAAGAATAGTGAATGGAATCAGTATCAGGTTTCCAGTGAATACCTAACACCTTTTTTGAATGATCGCCTAAACTTATTTCTTCAGACTTATCACAGTTTGATTGGTGTACTAAGTCAGCTACATTAGAGGCCCACTTATGAAGTGTAAATCCTCCTAAATTTAAAATACTAATCAATTGTTTCTTAAGCTCTATTGCTTCTTGCATTGTATTGGCACCTGATAATAAGTCATCAACGTAAAAATCATTTTTAAGACAATTTGCTGCCAAGGGAAATTTGTTTTCTTCATCATGAGATAATTGATATAAAGTTCTAGCAGCTAAAAATGGTGCAGTTGCCGTGCCTTGAGTAACTGTTGTTAATTGATAGGTACGAATTTTATCCTTTGCATTTTTTCGCCATAAAATTTTTTGATAATTTGCATCTTCTTCATTTATTTTGATTTGTCTATACATTTTTTGTATATCGGCTGTAAGAACTATATTATGAAGTCTAAATCTCATTAGAATGAATATTAATTCATCTTGAATGGTGGGCCCTACTAATAGAGTGTCATTTAAGGAATAGTTTGTCGCACTTTTAGCCGAAGCATCAAATACGACACGTAATTTAGTTGTTAAATTGTTTTCTTTTACAACCGCTTGGTGAGGTATATAATAACCCCCATGAATATCATTGTTATCCGTTATTTCCCTCATATGACCCATGTCTAAATATTCTTGAAGCGCTTCATTATAATCTTTTAATAACGACACATTTTTTGATAGTCTTCTTTCCAATGAATTGTAACGATTTAATGCCATATTATAAGAATCACCTAATCTTTGAATATTCTCATTAAAAGGTAACCTGACAATGTATCGCCCGTTTACATCTCTAATTGTTGTTTTCATGAAATAATCCTCACATTTTTGTTCTTCAATTGACAAATGTTTTCTTTGAGGAAGTTCTTCAACTTCCCAGAAGCGACTCAATTGATTGTCAATACTATTTGTAATTAAATGACAAGTTGTAGATATTGGTTTTGTAAATGACTGCATTTCTACTTCTCCTGCAACTATCCACCCAAGCAATGTTTTTTGCAAAGTTATATTTGAATTTTTATTAGGAATTATTTGTCCATTACTGAGTAACTTATAAAATAGAGTAGCACCTATTAATCCATCAATTTTTGCTGATTTATTAAATTCTGGATCTGCTAATTGAATATTCCTAGGTATATTAATTAGTCTTTTATTTAGTGTTCTTGCTGGTAGGGTATTTGTTATTTTTGGTAAAGCTACAAATTCTAATTTTGATTCAAATCCGTTTATTCTTGAGCGAATTTTAGTGTTTACTTTGAATTTTGCACGAGTTATCAACTGTCCTAATCCCGCAAACGGTAAATCTATTTTTTCTTGTTTTAAATTAAGCTTTATCGCTAAGCTTTCTGTGATGAAGTTACATTGAGAACCTCCATCTAACAAAACTCTACAAATATGCTCATGATTAAATTGATCTACTATTTTTATTTGTGCTGTTCCTAATAGCACTTCCGACTCGAACGTAGCGGTAAGTCCTATTTGTTCGACATTGTTTAATGAGTTTGTTCTACCTTGACTTGATCCTGAAAGGTTTTGATTATGTTTAATGTTTATGAAATGTAATAATGAGTTATGTTTTTTATTACAATGTTTGCAACCTGAAGCTAAACAGTTGTTCGTTGAATGATTATCACGTAAACAATTAATACATAGTCGTTTTTCCCTAGCTGCAGCTGACCTTTCTTGTTCATTTAATTTTAAAAATTCAGAACATGCGTAAATTTTATGATTTTGTTTACAAAACGTACACACATCCATCTTTTGCGTACCGACAAACGCGCGATTTTGATGTATCAATGATTTATTAGATTTATTAAAGCGATTAGTTGATTTGACTGAGTGATTATTGTTTTCTTTACTAATTTCTTCAATGTCTCCACGTTCTTTTTTATTTAAAAATGTAATCAATTGTGAAAATTTGGGTTTTTGATCATCGTCTAAAGTTTCCTCCCAAGTTTTACGCGTAAATTTATCTAATTTGTTACTTATTATGTAAATTAAAAATGAATCCCAATGATCTACAGGTTCCTTTAAAGCTTTCAATGCGTTAACGTGCATTTGTGCCTTTTCTTTTAAACTACGAACTTTTGTGACCGACAGTGTTGTCATTTCAGGTAGATTTAATAACTCCTTTAAATGAAATTGTATAATTTTCCTTGGTTTATGACATCGCTGTTTAATTAAGTCCCACGCTACTTGGTAATTTGCCTCAGATGCATCGAGAGCACTGATAATAGAAACTAAATCACCTCTTAATGCATGCTTTAAGTGATAAAATTTCTGGACTGGCGGGATTTTGTCATCATTATGTACTAAATTTAAGAATGAATCTTGAAAACTAAGCCATTCACGAGGATTACCGTCATAAGGACAAAGTTCAATTTTTTGTAATGAATTATTATGCTGAATAGAGATTAATTGCGGCACATTTGATACAGACGCTTCATTTAATTTTACATTTATTAACGGATTATTCTTATTTAAAGTTTTAAATTGCTCTGCTATAATCCTTGCACATTTAAAATAATTTTCGTCGAATATAGATCTTTCAGTTTCCTGTAATTCTAATAATTGTTCATCTTTACTATCAATTAAGACCTCAATATCAAATTGGATTTTTTGAAATTCTTTATAATATTCTTCCAACTTAATTTTTCTATTTTCAAGATCTGAGACATTTGTAATTGAGTTTTTCTCGAGAAATGTTATCATCCTACTTACATTAGCTTTAGTTACACCCCGAGTTTTCACCAACAATTCTAATTGTTCCTTTGGATCCATTTTACAATTAGATGTTGCGGATTGTTTATAATTGAAAGTAGAAGAATGTTACAAGGAGATATAAGGATTAGTGACGTGATTAAATGATTAAAGGAGATCAATTAATGATACCTGGTGTGAATTGATGCTACGACTGCTTCGGTGGCTGCTTCCTCAGATGAGACGTCCACGAAACTGCTGCTTATCAAACCGATGGCTGCTTTCCACAATGGATGTACACGGTTGCATGTGTGAATTGATGCTACGACTGCTTCGGTGGCTGCTTCCTCAGATGAGACGTCCACGAAACTGCTGCTTATCAAACCGATGGCTGCTTTCCACAATGGATGTCCACGGTTGCTTGATTATGTTTGATACTCGTTGACCAGAATGATGACTTTTCTTCAGTGACTGCTTCCTCTGATGAGACGTTCACGAAGATAGACACAGGTTGATTAACTGACGGCTGCTATCCACACTGGATGTTCGATGTTTTTTTGTGTTGATTTGTTGATTACTTTCGCGTTGCAGTTAACAGCATCCGGCTCGAAGGACCATGTTGAGTTCTTGTGGACAAAATTCTTCTAATTGGTGTTGAAAGGAACTTTCTGTTATGTCCACGTCACACGATAAATTAATGTCGAGTGAACTAATTATTTTATAGATGAATAATTCGGACGAGTTAACTAATGTAATTTATTTATTGAAAATTAATAAATAAACTACTACAATTTACTTAAAATTACAATATCTAATTTAATAATAATCGCGGTTTTATAATGAATAGTGTTGACGGTACAACGAGTAGATAGTGTCTGGTATCTGGTCTTTCAGGTAAAATTCTAAACTTAAAATCCTTAACGATGGGATTTTCCCATCCCTACATAGATGTATACCAGCCGGTCACTGATGGCTATGCCCGACCAATTTGCAATAACATCATAAAATTTATATTCATAACTTTGCAGTGATAAACAGAATATGCCGGTACTGTAACCGTTGAAATTTACTACAGCTGGCCCTAAATATAAGAATTACATTAACAAACAAATTTAACTATTGATTTTAAAAACTAGACACCCAGTTAGGTATGAAACAGCAACTCCTACAGTAGGTACCTACTCTAACACACACTTTAACGCACACTAAGAAAAATAATACGAGAACCATCAATACAATATATATTGATGTTTCCAGTTTAAAACTACAGTCGTATATGTTTTGTAATCTTATCTCATAAATCCAATTGATAATCTCCGTTTGTGGGAAAACTTTTCCTATGCGCTTATCATCCCCATCCATCGTCAATCACTATTTACCATGAGCTGTCACTCATAACTCAACTCCACGCGGTATCTATGTCGATGATCGAAAATCCGAATCGACGTAAATCCCGCGATTCATCCGTCGCTTCCTCCATTTTGTGGGGGAATGAAGAGGCGTGGAAAACGATGATGATCCGCGTACGAAGCACACACGCTCCGAGCTTTATCTGTGCTCATCAGAAATGCGGTTCGTGGGGATCCAAACGAATCGCCGCACGTTTTACGGGCGCATAAAGGCGCGCATGTTCTCATCGGCCGCATCCTCACTATCATTCGCTATCTAATGGTGTCTGCGCGTCGATCCGGACGTTTCCACGACGCGAGGGGAAAGTACGCGTGGAAAGCGGACTTTCCACGTCGAACGACCGAAAATGATGAAATTTCACGCGTTAAGGTCGGTCCAGACGTTACGTTTCGCGCAACCTTTTGTCTGCACAGTTTAACACGTCGCAGATAAGACGGAGCGTGTAGATAGGATACAGGCGGCTTCCAGAGTCGCTGTTCGTTGTGAAGATTCGGCTCGAAGGACCAATGTTGCGGTTTGCAACTCTATACGAACTTATGTTCAGTAAGTTCGACTCGAAGAACCAGGCAAGACGTTGTTTCTTCCTTACGTTGCCCCTTGCCAATGCAATTAAATGGTGTGTTTCCGCTGGACCCAGGATTCGATGAGGAGGGAAACGCGGAAACTTTTATTCATATTTCAATCTGCCGTCAATCTCTTCCGACTAGCAAAGTTATTTTACACTAATAACTTTAGTCACGGTATCATTCGTCCGATGTCATAGTCCCTCTCTTCATATCTTCCGAGAAAAATTGTCCCATTGTCGGTCAAAAAGAGCACATGTTCGTTATCTTGCAGCCTTCTCGGAAGGGCGACATTACCGAAACGAACAATTTTTCTCTCATTGTTCTTTCACTTTCCAAATTTCACGGCACCTACCCTTATCGTCGGAGGGTAAATTTTCTCTCTTATTACCAACGCATCTGGTGTACTGAGCGCTTAACTTACTCGCCCGATGAGTACTCGGTAAGCAATCTCGGGTCCTCCAATCGCGAAAGGAGATGAGGGGTCGATGGGCGCAGCAATCACATTTACCCCGCTTGAGACGAGAGAAACATTTCGACACTCGCGAAAAACTCATTAAACTCACAACACCTCACTCACAACGCCTCAATTCACTCTCAATCGCAAAGATATTCGTATTGTACATAAAATTAATGTAGTGTACTTGTCAGTGGAACTACTTTCCAAATATAAGTCAATATAAGTTTTAATTTTAAAAGCACCCGCGTTTCAATCCTCATAACCGGGGTCCAGCGGGAACACACTACTCAGTTGCAAAGCTGCAACAGCTCAACGAAGAAACAATGTCTTGCCTTGTACTTCGAGTTGAACTTACATGAGGTAAGTTCCTAAACAGTTTCAAACCGCAACACGGCTCGAAGGACCAATGTTGCGGTTTGCAACTCTATACCAACTCATGTTCAGTAAGTTCGACTCGAAGGACCAGACAAGAGGTTGTTTCTTCGTTACGTTGCCTGTTGCCGATGCAATTAAATGGTGTGTTTCCGCTGGACCCAGGATTCGATGAGGAGGGAAACGCGTAAACTTTTTTACGTTTGAAACGTATATTTCCACTGGTTTTCAACTACAGTAACTGTTGGACAATCTTTATGAATGCAAGTGAATTGAGGCGTAAGATAAAGATTGCACAACACATCGCTTCCTTGGCGTTGCTGAACTTGGTGAAGATGGGATGTTCCTCTCCTGGTGGTGTCGTCCAGGTGGGTTCCAGAGTCGCTGTTCGTTGTGAAGATCCGGCTCGAAGGACCAATTATGCGGTTTGCAACTCTATATGAACTTATGTTCAGTAAGTTCGACTCGAAGGACGAGACAAGACGTTGTTTCTTCCTTACGTTGCACCTTGCCAGTGCAATAAATGGTGTGTTTCCGCTGGACCCAGGATTCGATGAGGAGGAAAACGCGTAACCCTTTACGTTTAAAACGTATATTTCCACTGGTTTTAAACTACAGTAACTGCTGTACAATCTTCGTGAATGCGAGTGAATTGTGGCGTTGTGAATGGGTGTTACTGAAAACAAAAATATCAGTCAGTAAAGGTTGCACAACACTTCACTTCCTCTGTGTTGCTGAACTTGGTGAAGATGGGATGTTCCTCTCCTGGTGGTTTCGTCCAGGCGGCTTCCAGAGTTGCTGTTCATTGTGAAGATCCGGCTCGAAGGACCAGTGTTGCGGTTTGCAACTCTATACGAACTTATGTTCAGTAAGTTCTTTGCCTTGCACCTTGCTAATGCAATTAATTGGTGTGTTTCCGCTTGACTAAGGATTCGACGATAAAACGTATATTTCAACTGGTTTTAAACTACAGTAACTGCTGTACAATGTTTATGAATGAGAGTGAATTGAGGCTTGTGAATGGGTGTTGTTTATATTTCTTCACTGTCCAAACAAACCTTTTTTCTATCGTACAGGCTAAAGGTCATTACATAGGGAAAAATAGTAAGGATATTTTTGGATTTCCTACACATGGATATCCTTCAACTGTACAGACAAGTAGACGCATGTAGACGGTAGCTCCGTCATCCGATTCATTTTGTTCCTCAGTTTCTTTATATGTGTTTGTTACTTTGAGCGACATGTTTCGAGAATGACGTCATTTAACGATTCTTTTGATAGAATTGTTGTGAATGCCAGGTCTTTATAACTTCTGCCAGTTACCAAAAATCTTATAGTTGCTCTTGTGGTGATATTGCTGTTCTCATACAAGTATTTTCTTTGATGACATGCGGTGTCACTAATTCCAATAAATAAGTAGACGTGTCTATGTTCATCCTCAAGTAGTTCCGCCAACCAATAGGTTCATCACGTAAATCACGTAAGCTAATATGGGAAAAGTGCTGCCTTTTTAGAAGCCACTTCCTTGAACACCGGGTACTTTTGAGACGTTCCAATCTGTTATTTTTCTTAGCAAGACAGCATTGCAAAATTGACCAGACTAGTACCTCCTCCATGACGATATCACTAAAACTATGCGAAATATCCAGATATGTATCCAGATATCCAGCACCATGTAGACGCTCTAAAAATTGCAACGTTGTAATTCCGTCCTATGACTGCGCAAACAAAAGGTTGTGCAAAACGTAACGTCTGGACCGACCTTTACGGTACGTGTATCGTACGTTTAGGGTAAGCGTTAAGGTCGCTACGGACGAGCGTGATTTACGAAAAATATAAGTGTTTTAGGGAGTCTCATTACAGGAGACGGTAAGGATGACCAAGACGTTGAATACAGAATGAGCAAAGGAGGAAAGGCATGGAAAGACAGTCATACAGCAATGAAATACAGTAGTTTATTGTGGTCCATGATACTCAGATTTGAAACGAAGAAACGATTTTATACCTATAGAGTAGAGCCGATAACAACGTATGGTACGGAAACGTGGGAATTAACTAAGGAAAGGGAAAAACTACAAACTCTCCAAATGAACTTTTTTAGAAGATCGTGTCGAATCTATACCAAATGAAGCAATTAAACATCGATTACAAATAAAAGACATGATAGTAGAGCCAATAGAACAACGACAAATCATATGGTAGGAACATGTCATGTGTATGGGACAAGACAGGTTACTACGTCTAGTGGAAGAATATCAACCATCAAATAAAAAGAAAAGAGGAAGACTAGCACATACTTGTAGAAAAGGGGTTGAAGGGGTAACTTTTGATATTCAGCAGACCAAATTCACCACCCTCTTATTTAGGTCTTTCCATCAAAAGGATTCTAAAATTTTAGAAAATTCTAAAAGCTTCTTGGCAAGACTATATTTGTTATTGTATATTGTACAGTGCTTAATAAAGAGGTCATGTATGTTAACACAATTGTTACAAAAGTCCCCTACAAGTATTCCGTTTATTAATGTACAGGGTGTTTCCAAATTTAACAGTTTTCAAAAATGTAATACATATGTGTATTTATGTTATACATAGTTTTATATATCTAAGTGTGACTAAGCTCAATTACTAGGAAACCAATATGTGAACATTATTCATAACTACATAACTAAATAACTACACTGTGTCCATAACAGAAGTGACTTTTTCGTCAGAAAACACATATTTTATTGACAAATATTTGTCTATTCCGTTACAGTAGATAGATAGATTCCAACACTTTTTATCACCTGCTATTCACGCTAATTCACTAGAGTTTTCAGAATTCTCAAACTACACAACTTAAGTACATAGGTACGTTACTTACGCCAATAAAATCAATCAATCGATCAGACAAGATCGTGATGTTTCTTTCCGAGAGATTACTAACTACATTGATTGATTACATTTCAAACCGAAATACTTCAAAATTTAAAATTGATACCATACTTCCCCGCGAGCATGTAATTAACTCTCCATCCCAAGGAAGCGGTAATTAAACCACCAACGCGATAAAAAAAAATAAAACTCCAACTCGGCGAGTGTCGCGGTTAATAATTAATGAGAGCTATAGACAATATTTACAGAGCGGGGCATCAAGGGATGTTGATTAAGTGTGCAAACCTCAAACATCTGTTTGCCCGTTTGTTTTATGCAAACATACGAGAGCGAGAGAGAAAGAGAGAGACAGGGTGAAAGGGAGAGAGAGAAAGGTAGGGAAGGGAAGAGAGAGAGAGAGAGAGAGAGAGAGAGAAAGCGACGGTAGAACAAACAAATTACACATGCATCAATCGGGAGCGCGTGGTGGCGAATAGGGTAAGCATTAGGTATATGGTATATATAAGGGCGCAGTGACGTGTGGTGGGATATGTGTAGGGATACCGACGGTTTAAGCCTGCAGCACCTCTGGTTTTTCAATTAGTAACTTTGATACATTTAATCTGCAATGTGAAGGTTGCAAAGGAGAACGACGAATCCAAAAATCTTACCAGCAAAGGACAGAAGACGTAATGGGCTTTTTGAATTTGGTACCTGCGGACACAGTAACTCCTTCACGTGGTAGATGATGAATGTTAATCTAATGTTACATTAGTGTTATGTTTCATTAATATTTTTTTTAATTACATACTAATGTAGGTAATATATTGGATACAATAATTAATTATAAATTATTAGCTTGAAATATTATTAGTTCTTATTAAATGGCTCTTATTAGCTTAATATAAAACATACACAATATTTTTTTTATTTAAGAGTTCTTATTCTCTAATTAGTAATGGATAAGACTGGACTTAAGAATAGAAATGCGAGTACAGTAGTCGGTACTGTAGAACAGTGCGTAGCTTGTCACTATTTTTCTTCTTCATTGGGAAATTACGTTTTTTGCAATAATTTCAAATTAACCACAATAAAACAAGTGGAAATTCCCTAACTACGCTACGTTATGGTGCGTAACGCACACATCTTCACTTCCCAACACAATTCGAGCCATTCACGACTTTCCGGCAAGAACGGCAACGTCGCGCTCGGGGTCGACGTTGAGCCGATAACCGGCTGTCGAATCACCGTGGCAACCCAGAAAACGAGAGAAAGATAGAGAAAGTATCATATTCTCCTTGTACATATAATCTCTCCCCTCCGTGCTCGGAATCGTATTTATTGTATTATAGGTATGTCTGGTATATGCAGAGCATGTATATAATACTATAATAGCTACAGCGTTATACATTTTCGTGACGTTCGCTCCAGCATTTTACTCCACAGAAAACGTAATACATATACGGCAGCATAGAAGCTTCGCTTCAAATACTAGTATATAACCTAGGTCATTATAACCTACGAATTTCTTCAAGACGACCTTTTTAAAATAGTTTTTAAAAAAATAAAATGTTCCAAATCTACTTACATTTAAAAGATGAAGGTGAACAATCAGTTAAAATTCTAAGACAAAAAGAAGCCGTTGACATATAAAAAATAGTTGGAATTCTTGTAGGGTTAGAGAAAAAATTGTAAATAAAACGTGTTTCAAATATTTATTTTGTAATCAATCTTACTGAAGGTCTAATCACCTAATTAATTCATGTTTAAACTGCAGGAAGGTAGGTCACTCTTAGAAAGTTTATACTTTTTGCATATTATTCAAAACTGAGGTTACCCTTCTAACAGTATAATGTTCCCAATTATGAATTAAACAATGTATATAATAAAAGTTATCTTTACTCAAATCTAGTAAATGACATTTTTACAAACAAATACAGGCTGGGAATATAAAGTTATGTATCTTTCGTATTACCGAAATTAGTTATTAAGTATCCAAGTCGGTGCACAGGTATATTTTAATTCCACCTGTGGACGTCAGTAGGTATAGGTAGAAGGTAGAATTATATACTTTTCTAAAAATATTCTTCCTTTTACTTTTGTAATAAACTACTGTATTGATGTACTAACTTATGACAATGACTGAAGAGAGAGACTTGGTTAAATGCTTTTTCAAAATCCAAATAACAAATGTATATGTCATTTCAATTAAATTAGCCACATCAGTCCAAAAGTTAAATGCAATATGTAGATTAGGTTTTCAGCTAAAAACAAGAGCATATTAATCAAACATCAAATTTTCATACAGGTATTATTTGTAACATTTTTGTTTTCCACCACTTTCCTTCGTAGCAATTGTACCATTTTCGTTGTAACATGATTCTCTAATATTAATCCTCATTTATAGTTCCCATTGTAATTATTTCAAGGTATTTTTCGTACGACTCCGAACGTCTTATCGCTGCCCAGTTTCGTGAGTCACAATTTTTTTGACGCTCGTCTCCCAACTTTTTTGCGTTCCCTTCGTGCCGATACGGTACGATCCGAAGTCCGCTGTTCCTACGTCCGGACAGTTTGCCCATTCCTTATGAGTACCGCGTCGGGTTGTCGTGCGTCTATCGAGGCGAGTGAATTTTCCGATTTTCCGATTTTCCGAATCTCCGTGTGAGCTGGAAAATGCGTTAAAGACGCTTTGATGTGTACGTATACTTTTGTTCAAGCTGATTTGCTTCGTGTTTGTAGTTTGATTTTCCATTGATTTTGATGGTTTCAGGCGAGGCGAGGTTGCCGATACGTTGAGATGTGGGGCGAAGCGCTCTCCCGGTAAGAAAATTTTGTTGTACTTACCTTACACTTGACGCTAGGATTTCGTTTGTTTGATTCGACGTTACTTAGAACGTAGTTTTACTTTTTTGTAATTTTCTATTTGATTTCTTACTTGCAGGTCAGGACCTGTAGAAGTGTTTGCGGATCCACACCAGATGGCGTCCAACAGGTGTGCAAGGTGAGTTTTCTTTAAAGCTAATTTTATGTGAAAAGGAAATTATTGTTGTCTTGTGGGATTTGGGATTGCGTGAACAAAGGTTAAAATTTCGAAAATATATGTCATCTCTTCACATGAAATTTTGTTCCATCGTACTTTACTGCTAGTTCTGCCAACAAAATGTAAGGTAAGTTGTGAACCTGGCATCTATTATAATCTATTAATCTGGATTAACAAGATTAATGAGATCTTTATTGTTATTTCAAGTATTAACGATAAGTTTGCAGTAGGTATTAACTATTAGTATTAATTATTACTTATTAATTATTAAGAATTATTATTTGCGATCTTAACTCTAAATCAGCAGAGTGTTCTTCAATTAATGTTCTCAATTAATAAAAGAGAATCTGATAAACTGGATCCCTCAACTTAATTTAGTAATCCCTAACACCAACGGTTCTTTAGGAACGTTTTAGAAAAAAGTGTTTCAAATAAAAGTTGTAGTCATTAGTTAGGTTAGTTCAAATTTAAAACTTGGTAAGAATCTGTTTAGCAATTTTGAACAAAATTGAGAAAAACTGAAAATTCACAGAAGTATATAGGACTCTTAGAAAGATCAGTCAAGATAACGATAACGGTAATCAATAAGAATTCAATAGTAAAGTAAATATACAAAATTTGAAAAAAGGTAGGTACTGGTCTTTAAGATAATCCAAAAAACCTAAAAATTACGAATAAAATGCCGTTCGCCTTAACTGATTCTGATGAAATTTATGTGGTCTCGAGTTTTCAGGGAATCTAGCCCAAATACAAAATTTCAACTTTCCACTATTTATAGTTTCTGTTAAAAACGGTAACCACATACATACACATACACACAGGCATGTTTCCAAAAACATGCTTTTTGAACTCAGGTCAAGGTATCCCAAAACGCCCAGAAATGCCAATATCTCCAATTCCGAAAATCAGCACGATTACAATACTTTCTCTTATTATATGGGTACCCCATATGAGAAAGAAATAAATAAAATCTACCCTTTCAAACTGCATTTGGTGGATAATTTAAAACGTGTGATAATTTAAGTGATTTTTGAAGTGATTTTAATAAATGCTTAAGTATTTAAATTTTAAGCACTAACGTAATTAAAGTATACCTTATCACAAAATGCAACTGCGGACACTCAGATATCAAAATAACGTCGATCTTAATACTTTTAGATATTATATACTGTTGCATTATCTCTCTATTAAAGTATACCTTATCACAAAATGTAGCTGCTCACGCTCAGGTGTCAAAATAACGTCGTAAGTACTGTTAGACAATTATGTACAATTGCAAGATCTCTCTATTGTCCCCAAGTCCTGTACTCGTAGTTAAACGAGGTAATACGCCACTGCTCCAATGTGTGCGAGCGTCTATGTGTGTGTGTGTGTGTGTGTGTAGTGTACATATGTGGGTATGTATGTATGTAGGTGCGGGGGCGGCGGCGGCGGGAGCCCACTCCGGGAGAGAATACCCGGAGCGTCCCGGAGTATCGACCGGATCGTCCGCCGCCGCCGCCGCCGCCGCGATGCTCCCTTATCTGCCCGCCCGCCCTCCCCGGCGTGGCATCATCACTCCCGTCCGGGGGGCGGGCCCCGGCTGCGCAGCGCCCGCTGCGTCGGAAAAAACGCGCGCTATCTGCCCAGGTGACGGAGGAGGAGGAAGAGGAGGAGGAGGAGGAACGAAGGAGAGCGAGAGAGAGAGAGAGAGAGACAGAGAAAGAGAGAGAAACAAAAGAGCGTCGCCGAGCAGTCTTTTATTCCGTCGATAGGCGCCCGGACCTCGAAAATAATATTAATCCACACGGGCACGGTGAGCGCCCCACGGGTCGAGTGGTGTGCGAAGCTATATCCATCCATCCCCCCGCGTGCCCGACCGCTCTCGCTCGCTCGCCGATTGGCTCCTCGTGCACACACACACCGCGAAGAAGAGACGGAAGAGCTAAGATTCCACGTACCTTCCTCATCAACCTTCCGTGGTCGACGTCTCGATCGCCATGAGGGCGGCCGCTGCTGCGCCTCCCGCGGGTCTCCTCCGTTTCCCCTGAGAGCAGCTTCCCCCGACGATGAGATCCAAGTCTGTCGCGCGTAGGGTCACTTCTCAAGGTAGGACCTCACCTCGTTCGCAAATTGCACGTATAAATCGCACGTCCACAGCCGACGAGTTCGACGTCTTCTCCGGCTCCCTCGACAGGTTTGTTCCATGAGCCGAACCGCTCACTCAATGGAAGCTTAAATGTCACTCAAACTGTCGGATAGTGGATTGGAAGTAGCAGTTCTTTTACACGGCCTGTTGGAACAAACCCAATGACACTTTATCTGCTTTGCTCTTTAAATGCGCACTCAACAACTCCTCCAACAACAAACTCCTCCTGGGACGTCTGTTCAAATACTAAATTGACCACTGACCCAAATCCAGAAGCTTATTCATTACAAGATATTCCGTTTCTTTCAATAACATTCGCTTTGTAATTAAAAACTCGTTAAATGATATTGGACGGATTAGACATTACCCCATATTTATACGTATTCTTAATTTCGCTCTGGTCGAATTAAAATAGCAAAGTTAGAGTATACTTACTTCGAATTTGAAATCACATCCATTTAGGGTGCGAAATATGGTTTCAATGAAATGGTTTCGATGAAATGTAAATGACAATTCAATATGAATTATAGTTATTTATTATTATAATCACATTGATTACCCTTAATGTCTCCCTTTTCAGTGTTTAATCAGCTGTTTGTTGCCTTAAATGTTGCACCGTTTTAAGTGAAAAATCTTTAGAAAATCTTCCTCTCCAACTAGCACGTTAGAGTTCCAGAACGAACCGCTCACTCAAATGATGCTTAAATGTCGCTCAAACTGTCGGAGAGTGGATTGGAAGTAGCAGTACACGGCCTGTTGGAACAAACCCAATGACACTTTATCTGCTTTGCTCTTTAAATACGCACTCAACAACTCCTCCAACACCGAACTCCTCCTAGGACTTCTGTTCAAACACTAAATTGACCACTGACCCAAAACCAGAAGGGGAGCCCAACCAGAAGATTATTCTTTACAAGATATTCTGTTTCCTTCCATAACAATCCCATTGTAACAAAAGCTCGTTAGATGTTATTGGACGGATTAGACATTGCCCCAAATACGTGTTCTTGATTTCGCTCTGGTCGATTTAAAGTAGCAAAGTTAGAGCACTTCGATTTTTGAAATTACACCCATTTAGTGTGCCAAATGTGGTTTCAATTCGATGAAATGTAAATGAGAATTCAATGTAAATTATAGTTATTTATTCTTGTAATAACTTTGATTAATGAACTCAATGTCACCCTGTCAAGTGTTTAGTCATCATTCTGAATCAAATGAAGCTTAAATGTAACTCAAACTATCGGAGAGTCGATTGGAAGTAGCAGTTATTTTACACGGCCCATTGTAACAAACACTAAATTGACCATTGACCCAAAACCAGAAACTTATTCATTACAAGATATTCCAATACAAGTATAACATTACAAATATTCTTAATTTCGCTCTTGTCGAATTAAAATAGCAAAGTTTGTTTTTTGAAATCATGAAATTGATTACCCTTGATTTCAGTTTTTGATCAGCTGTTGGCTTAAGTGTTGCACCGTTTTCAGGGAAAAATCTTTAGAAAACTTTCAACCCCAACTTTTGCACTTACGGTATATAACACAAGTTATTAGTTATATGTAACATTTGTTACGTACATCTTGTCTATGATTCAATTTCTGGAATTTTTCATCTATTAGGTAACTTACTTAGAAGACGCTTTTGCCTCGTTACCATATTACCACCTACCTCTTTGGAATTCATTCAAAAAGAAGCTAAAGTTGTAGAAGTTGAATAATTCAAAAAAAGTGAGCTTGTTATGTAATAGTGTGTAGCCATTACAATTTACATATACTCGATTTTGCCATTTTGCAGTAAAATTTCCATTCAATTTATATTCAATATTTTTTTTATAGTGTTAGGTTAATAGTGTTAGGTTAGGTTGTGGATAGGATACCTACATACGTTCGATACGTTATTATAAGGAAGAAAATTTCGATATGTCCATTGAACTACTTTCTCACACTTTATTACAAAATTCGACGTTAGAAAAATATTCAAAATTAAAAAAAAAATATTTTGAAGCAGTTTTTTTAGAAAATCGTAAAAAACCGGAGAACAAGTGTAAAGTGCCTTCCGAGAAGATTTAGCCAAAAAGTGGCATTACACTTTATTACACAGTATATAATGAGTGTCTTATATGAGGTTTTATAAATCAAATGTTTCTTCAAAATTAATTCACGACACACTGTTTAAAACATATAAAATACTACAGCCGATTTTGGTTTGAATAAGACAGAACAACCGAAAAAGTCTCAATAATTTTAAGAAAAATGATTATGTAAATGTTTATTAACTGATATTTGTGTGAAATATATACGAAATTGAATTAAATTAGTAAAATAGCTCTAAAATTAATATATCAAAATTATGTCGTTCATTCGAATTCACGTGCATTTTAAATGAGTATCTACTTAACAAACTCGAATATGATATGAAAATTGAAATCTAAACTAGAAGGTTATTGTTTTTTATATTAAATTTGTCGGTGAATCTTATTTTCGGCATTTGATAAGGTATGATTGATTGTGATGGCGTTCAGAATTTCACTTCTGTTCTACAGTATACTTAATGACCATGTTACCACAAATAAGATTTCAAAATATCAAGCACCAGAATTGCTAAAGTTTTAGGAAAGAATTGTATTGATTCAATGGTCTAATTAAAATAAAACTGACGAATTTTTTATTTTTCCTAATACTCACAAAAACACTTTTATTCCAAGGGGTTGTCATACTTCTCCCTTTCCTCCCCCTAGTCCACCCTTAGCAGGGGTGCTATAATTGACTTAAGGGTAGGAACTAAAGTACATATAGTTGTCAAATTATAGCGAAGCTGTCCGTCTTTTCTGCATTTCAAATGTACAAAATTTCATATATGACACACATTTATGTTTTTGAAAAAAGATATGTTTTGAAACCATGGGACCTACAAACATCCAGAGATGCTAATAACTCAAATTCGAAAAATCGACCCAGAATACGTATCTACTTTTCCTATAATGAGTGCTTTATATGAGAAGTTAAAATATTTTGAGTACAATATGTCCAACAACCGATTTTTGTGAAAAATCTACAAAAAATTTAAGTATCATTTTATCAGCAATGTAACAATTATAAGCGTTCACTCAAACTCAGATATTATATAATTGTTGAACTCGAAACTTGAAGAATTTTGTTTAATTATATTATTATTTACTAATATGTATTACTATAACATTTTTAAAATAAATCAATGCAAATTTGAGGAATCCACCCGAAATACGTACCTACCCTATTTCTTAGGTATATAATGACCCAGACAGCACATAACGTCTTAAAGACATCCATTTTAACCCTTTTTTATGCCTGGACGCCTTAAGACATAAAAAGTACATCTATAAGCCGGAAGTCTCTAAGACGTCCAAGGCCGGACGTCCCAAAAGAAGTCTAATTTACGTCGATTTTTAGCCTGACCTTTTTATGCCTGAAGTGGACGTCTTTAGGACGTCCATTTCTGGATGTGTCTAAGATGTCCAGAGCGGAATGTCTCAATGACATCTAATTTTCGTCTATTTAATGCCTGTCCTTTTTTATACCTGAAGTGGGCCTCTTTAGCACTTCCAGTTTTGGATGTCTGTAAGATGTTAAAAGGCGGACGCCTTAAGGACTTCTGATTTACGTCAATTTAATGCCTGCTCCCTTTTATGCCAGAAATGAACGTCCTTATGACGTCCACTGGACGTCTCTAACATGTTCAAAAGCTGACGTCGCAATGACGTCCAATTTATGTCGTTTTTATGCCTGAAGTGGACCTCTTTAGGACGTCCATTTTTGGATGCCTATAAGATACTAAAAGACGGACGTCTTAATGACGTCTAATTTACGTCAATTCTATGCCTGCCTTTTTAATGCCAGAAGTGGACTATATATATCGCTTTCATGCCTGACCCGCTTTCATGCCTGACCCGCTTTCATGCCTGACCCTCTTTATGCCTGCCGTATTGGAGACGTCTTAAAGGCGTAGTTTTGTATAAAAAAATGTCTTAAAACAGACGTCTTTTGGACGTCATTACGGATTTGCGGGCATCTTTTTAATGCCTTGGAGGCATCTTTGAGACGTACCGTTTTGTAGCAAATAACATGAAATGGACATAAAATGAACATTTTAAAGACGTCACTAAGAAATTAGAGGATATCTTTACGACGTCTTACAGACGTGAAGAAGGCGTCCTTATGACGTCTTAAAGACGAAAAATGAACGTCGTAAAGTTGTCTTTTTAATGTCTTGAAGGCATCTTTGAGACGTACCGTTTTGTGACAAATAACGTAAAATAGACGTAAAATGAACATTTTAAAGACGTTCCTAAGAAATTAGGGCGTATCTTTAAGACGTCTTACAGACTTGAGGAAGGCGTCCTTATGACGTCTTGAAGACGAAAAATGGACGTCGTAAAGTTGTATTTTTAATGCCTTGAAGACATCTTTGAAACGTATCGTTTTGTAACAAATAACATGAAATGGACATAAACTGGACACTTTAATGACGTTCTTCTGACGTCGCAGGACATCTTTGAGATGTCGCAAATGCCTAATGGTGATGTCTATCAGACGTCTTGAAGACGTCTTTGTGCTGTGTGGGGAGTGTCTCATACGGGGAAATAAAAAATCTTGAGTAAAATCTTACACAAAAATAACTCGTTTTTGTCAAAACGAATCCATAACATTTTGTAAAATGTATAAAATCAAACAATCGAAAATAACACGAAGCAAGTCAGGTGGTGACAATAAATTTGTGAAAATGAGTATGTAAACATGAAATATTCACAAAATTAAGTGTCACTTTATAATAAAATAGCTCAAAAGTTACCCCAAAATATTTGAGTGAACGCTTAAGTTTGAATTTGTTTAACTGATTTTTTTAGGCATATTAAATCACTATTGAAAAAACTTAAATAGTATATGACTAGATATTAAAATCGAAACTTGTAGGTTTTTATTTATAACAAATCTTACTTAAAATATTGGTGAATTGCAATTTAAATTTGCTTTTTCATTTTTTTAAATTTTAAATAGTGTACTATAGTACTACTAAAAAGTAGTACTAAATAAGGGAATAGATTGGTTTTGAGAATTAAATGAGCCATTACATAAAACAGCCTAATTAAAGTAAAACTGACCACTTTTCTGCCTTCTCTAAGACTAAAGGAAAATATGTTTATTTCAAAGCCCTATTTTTCCCTTTCATAGTCCGCCCTTAGCAGGGATGCTATAGTTGACTTAATACTACCAATTAGGTAGATGAAATTGTCAAGTTGAACTGTCCACATTTTCATATTTCAAATTACAAAGAGAAGTTTCTAAGCTCTCACTGTGGTTCCTGCTCAAATACTCAAAACGAAAATATTTCACTCAGAAGCATTGTGCCCTTTTCCTAATATCTCCTCCCTATTCATCCCTTATGAGGGTAGGTATGTTCACTTAGAAGTTGACACGTATATCGAAATTGTGTGTTTGGGAAGGATTAATTCTCCCATTGTACACACTTTGTGTGTTTTCAAATTTATAAGGAGATTGGGATGGTTAGCTTTCATATTCATAAATGCTACTCTGGCCTGTTCAATTCTGCTGCTTATCTTAAAGTCTGTTCACTGTATTATTGAGGTGTATGTTTGGTGTTCTGCTGACCAGCATAGCCTTCGTTTTGTCTATGTTCTCTCTCTTTCTCTATGAGAGAGAAACTGTAAAGGGAACGCAGAAAAGTGGGACCAAGTAAGAATTCATATAGAGAAGTTATGAGGAATAAATTTCCAGGTTCGAACATTATTCTATTAGGAATATGGAACAAATAGAACCTAAATTTCAAACTACTTATAACTGCCAATTGATTCCAGTCAAAAAATTATGTCGTACTCAGCACCGGCCGCCTACAAGGCGGAGTTACTGGATTTGTCGATTGTAAAAGTCCACAACATTAAAAATCAGGGTTTAACTACATCCTTAGATTTGTAAATCGTGGTATTAACCTCTATTTATCATGTTTCCAATGGGATTTCGAAATCCCGAAAAAGCCCTCTTCAAGCCAAGGCGTTGTCCACTTTTCTCCCCCCCCTCAACCCCCACTCTATCCCCTCGCGCGGGGGGATGCTATAGTCGGCTCGGGGGTGAGCACTAAATCACCGGACATGCGAGCGGACAATCTTATCGGGCGACACAAAGGACAATATGGCGGAACTCGCGTGCGATGGCCAGATTGCGTGATCTCTCCTTTTCGTCCTGGCCGCTTTCCCTTTGAATAATCCTTTCGCTAAAGCTCGGCCCGTTACGCTTTTCACGCCGGCGGCTCTCCTCGCACACGTACACACTCGCAAATATATGCTACACACACACACACACACAAAGGACGAAATGTAATGCGAGTTTTATGATGATGGCAGGCTGGTAATGGCCGTTCGCCGTTTCAATCGGGATTTTAATGGAAACACGGAAACGGTGCAACAGGCTGGAGGGGATTAAAGATGGAAATGGAGGATTGTTAAGAGTACCTATGATGTATTATATTAAGGTTGATCATATTTGTGTGCATGGTTCGGAAAATTGATTGCTTTGACAGGACATTTTTTTAACATTTTCCACTACAGGACCATCTGTATTGTAATACTCAAGTTAGAACATGGAAAGTTCCATTTTAAACATCATACACTAAAAGAAATTAATCAGTAGTTTCAAACGAGAGATATCGGATTGTCGTACCGAAGAAAGCAGTTAAATTGTAACCACCCTATTAATAGTGTAACGTTTTTACTGTTTACTAAATCTAAACACTACGGGATTTGTACTAATTAATTTATTTCTTACACTACACTTAGAAACTTAACTTAACAATCCCTTAATTTAACTTCTATTCGCATACACAGATGTTTATTTATTTTAACGCGCGCGGTCTCTCGCTCGAATGTTTACGCACCGGTTCTTCAACTGTCCTATCTCGGGTCCGACATTCCCTTTTTATGGCAGGTAGAAGGCTTCTAGACGTTTGCCGGAATATTCCCGAAGTTTCTGGAGATCATTCTAGAATTCGCGGAACTTGTTATCGCATCGAAGCTTCTCGAGCCGTCGGCTTCGACCCGTCCTTCCCGGGATCGCAATTCGGCGAACTTGTGTAGCTCCCGGCGTGTTAATGCCGCGGCGAGCCGTTTCGTTACAATAGGTTATCATTTCAAGACCCTTAAACACCAACCTCTACTAGACGGTTACCTCTACCTTTTGATTACGTAAATTGAACCGTGGCTCTATTATCGCCAATCGGTTAATGTAACCGTTGTAACCGTTGTAACTTGACCATCCTAATAAGCTAAGTTAACGTTTATAACGAGTACATGTAACCGTTTAATAGGCTAATTTAACTATGCTACCAAATTGGCCTGACAGCTCCAATACGTAGCCGTCGCAATAGATCAGTTTGGCTGTTCTAATGAGTTACCTGAACAATTCTAATAATTTGAATAACTCTCCTGACAGGCTAATTAGTTAGATTTGACTACAGCAATAGTCAACTGAAATATCAGTTGGCAATATTGGTTGTCAAACAAAAGCCTCTAATTATTTGTTAATTATTTTCCTTTGTTTATTGCTTATTACTCTATTCGTTACTTTGACATCATCAGAAAGTAACTTGTGCCGGCGTCTACATGATGAAATCAAAGAATTAGTGCCTTTGTCGGAATTGTATAAAGAAGTGGTTAGTAGCTAAATATCGCGCCAAAAAAGAATCGACGTCAGAGATATACTACGAGCAATAAAAATGGCCATAAAAAGAAATTCAGTTTGGTGTAATAATTAAAAATTAAGACGTTCACTTCTTACAGATAATTCAACCCATTTCACGTAAGTTAACCGGTTGTTTAACCCACATTTAAGTCACATTAACTAACTTAAAACCACATCACCCGTTTTTGGTTAGTAGTTTGCACTTAGTCATTTTGTAAAATTCCACCATAAGAACTGTTTCAACGTTCTCAACCTACTAAACTTGGTACTCCGTTGAAAAATATTTAGTGAGTGTAACTTACAGCACATTACAGAATTAAAAGAGACTTATACCTACTTCACTCATCCTAATGACAGAATTTGTAACATTTAACATGTCCAGCAAAGGTGCAATTGTTATCGTTAAGTTTTTAACTTCTTTCATTGTTTGTTACATTTTCGTTACTTCCAAGGTGAAAAGTGTATACATCCCATTTTAAGATTAAACTCGAATAAGTCAGATTCTTTGGATTTTCACTTAGATTTTCTCAGAACAACTCTTTGATGTAGCGAACAATGGCGAAAAACGCAAACGAAATTCTAGGCGCGTTCATAAAGAACAAACGACACGAATTGCGTAGGTACTGTTTCCACCAGAGAAGTAAATCTTTTTTGGAATTTTACAAATAGTTATATATATGTACCATATACCCCATCATACTCTGCATTCCTCATTTTTAGATTTGTTGGTCTGTATTCCTATAACACAGTGTCCATGTCCTCCTGTAACATGAATTTCAGTTTCTTGGTCAGTTGAATCCAAGTATACTTATGGATACCTACCTTTATTAAATAGTTATGAATTTGAATCAGTGAGTGTGTAAAAGATGTAAAGATTAACCTTGTAAACGGCATATTAAGTGGGGTCACAACTTCCTGCTGCGATTGTGAAATTTGGCGAAAACGCCGAATTATCCCATATTTACAGGATATCTCTACAATAAAAATTTAAAGTACGAAAGATATTACAAAGTTATTATTGGTATGACAATAAACAGGTTAATAATCGAACCTTTTGAGCATATCATCAATTTTCTTGTCGTCGCTACATTTTCTAAGTTTTACCGCAATATTTTTGTAATTTTTCACTTTCCGTTACTGCTGAAAGGTCAGTGCTACCGACTCGAAACGAAGGTTCTTCCACGTCGCGAGCGGCCATTCTAATTCGATTGTTTTAAGCCGAGAAAACCCGTTTGGTTTCCCACAACACGCAAATCGTCGTAAAAGCTCTTTTCCGTTGTCTTCCTTTTTTCTCTCTTTCCGCTACCCATCGTTCGGTCCCAGTAATGGCTCCGTTCTAGGAAGCTGGGCGCTATTGGCCGCGCCGTAAAACAAAACGCGAAGTTACGAATCGCGCTTTGTTCTTCGCTGATCAATTCTCAGTCTCAATTCTCAATTCTCAAGGATTCAGCTCAAATTAAATAAAACTAAATTATAGATATTTGGCGCTTATTTGAGGGGATCTCGCCTTGGACCAAGATTGTAATTTAACTCTATTTATAGGTACTAGTCTCACGTATCACATTCGATTTAGAAAAAGAATCTTTGCGATCTACGCTGATCGCAATTCTCAATTTTCAAGGATTCAACTCAAACTAATTAAAACTAAATTATAGAGATTTAGGCCATATTTGCTGGGCTCTCTGCTTGGACCAAGATTGTAATTTGACCCTATACATACTAGTCTCACGTATCACATTCGATTATGAAAAAGAATCTTTGCGATCTACGCTGTTCGCAATTCTCAATTCTCAAGGATTCAGCTCAAACTAATTAAAACTAAATTATAGAGATTTAGGCCATATTTGCTGGGCTCTCTGCTTGGACCAAGATTGTAATTTGACTCTATATATACTTGTCTCACGTATCACATTCGATTTGTAAAGAGAATCTTTGCTATCTACGCTGATGGCAATTCTCAATTCTCAAGGATTCGACTCAAACTAATTAAAACTAAATTATAGAGATTTAGCTCTTATTTGCGGAGCTCTCTGCTTGGACCAAGATTGTAATATGACTCTATATATACTAGTCTCACGTATCACATTCGATTTTGAAAAAGAATCTTTGCAATCTACGTTGATCGCAATTCTCAATTCTCAAGGATTCGACTCAAACTAATTAAAACTAAATTATAGAGATTTAGGCCATATTTTCTTGGCTCCCTGCTTGGACCAAGATTGTAATTTGACTCTATATATACTAGTCTCACGTATCACATTCGATTTAGAAAAAAAATCTTTGCTACCTACGCTGATCGCAATTCTCAATTTTCAAGGATTCGCCTCAAACTAATTAACACTAAATTATAGAGATTTAGGCCATATTTGCTGGGCTCTCTGCTTGGACCAAGATTGTAATTTGACTCTATATATACTAGTCTCACGTATCACATTCGATTTAGAAAAAGAATCTTTGCGATCTACACTGATGGCAATTCTCAATTCTCAAGGATTCAGCTCAAATTAATTAAAACTAAATTATAGAGATTTAGCTCTTATTTGCGGGGATTTGGCCTTGGACTAAGATTGTAATTTGACTCCATATATACCTACTAGTCTCACGTATCACATTCGATTTAGAAAAAGAATCTTTGCTATCTACGCTGATTGCAATTCTCAATTTTCAAGGATTCAACTCAAACTAATTAAAACTAAATTATAGAGATTTAGGCCATATTTGCTGGGCTCTCTGCTTGGACCAAGATTGTAATTTGACTCTATATATACTAGTCTCACGTATCACATTCGATTTTGAAAAAGAATCTTTGCGATCTACGCTGATCGCAATTCTCAATTTTCAAGGATTCAACTCAAACTAATTAAAACTAAATTATAGAGATTTAGGCCATATTTGCGGGGCTCTCTGCTTGGACCAAGATTGTAATTTGACTCTATATATACTTGTCTCACGTATCACATTCGATTTGTAAAGAGAATCTTTGCTATCTACGCTGATGGCAATTCTCAATTCTCAAGGATTCGACTCAAACTAATTAAAACTAAATTATAGAGATTTAGCTCTTATTTGCGGAGCTCTCTGCTTGGACCAAGATTGTAATATGACTCTATATATACTAGTCTCACGTATCACATTCGATTTTGAAAAAGAATCTTTGCAATCTACGTTGATCGCAATTCTCAATTCTCAAGGATTCGACTCAAACTAATTAAAACTAAATTATAGAGATTTAGGCCTTATTTGCGGGGATCTCGCCCTGGACCAAGATTGTAATTTGACCCTATATATACTAGTCTCACGTATCACATTCGATATAGAAAAAGAATCTTTGCGATCTACGCTGATCGCAATTCTCAATTCCCAAGGATTCGACTCAAACTAATTAAAACTAAATTATAGAGATTTAGGCCATATTTGCTTGGCTCCCTGCTTGGACCAAGATTGTAATTTGACTCTATATATACTAGTCTAACGTATCACATTCGATTATGAAAAAGAATCTTTGCGATCTACGCTGATCGCAATTCTCAAGGATTCGACTTAAACTAATTAAAACTAAATTATAGAGATTTAGGCCTTATTTGCGGGGATTTCGCCTTGGACTAAGATTGTAATTTGACTCCATATATACCTACTAGTCTCTCGTATCACATTCGATTTAGAAAAAGAATCTTTGCTATCTACGCTGATCGCAATTCTCAATTCTCCAGGATTCTACTCAAACTAATTGAAACTAAATTGTAGAGATTTAGGCGTTAATTGCGGGGCTCTCTGCTTGGACCAAGATTGTAATTTGACTCTATATATACTACTCTCACGTATCACATTCGATTTAGAAAAAGAATCTTTGCGATCTACGCTGATCGCAATTCTCAATTTTCAAGGATTCAACTCAAACTAATTAAAACTAAATTATAGAGATTTAGGCCTTATTTGCGGGGATTTGGCCTTGGACCAAGATTGTAATTTGACCCTATATATACTTGTCTCACGTATCACATTCGATTTGTAAAGAGAATCTTTGCTATCTACGCTGATCGCAATTCTCAATTTTCAAGGATTCGCCTCAAACTAATTAAAACTAAATTATAGAGATTTAGGCCTTATTTGCGGGGATTTGGCCTTGGACCAAGATTGTAATTTAACTCTATTTATACTAGTCTCACGTATCACATTCGATTTAGAAAAAGAATCTTTGCGATCTACGCTGATCGCAATTCTCAATTTTCAAGGATTCGACTCAAACTAATTAAAACTAAATTATAGAGATTTATGCCTTATTTTCGGGGCTCTCTGCTTGGACCAAGATTGTAATTTGACTCTATATATACATACCTACTAGTCTCACGTGTCACATTCGATTTAGAAAAAGAATCTTTGCTATCTACGCTGATCGCAATTCTCAATTCTCCAGGATTCTACTCAAACTAATTGAAACTAAATTGTAGAGATTTAGGCGTTAATTGCGGGGCTCTCTGCTTGGACCAAGATTGTAATTTGACTCTATATATACTACTCTCACGTATCACATTCGATTTAGAAAAAGAATCTTTGCGATCTACGCTGATCGCAATTCTCAATTTTCAAGGATTCAACTCAAACTAATTAAAACTAAATTATAGAGATTTAGGCCTTATTTGCGGGGATTTGGCCTTGGACCAAGATTGTAATTTGACCCTATATATACTTGTCTCACGTATCACATTCGATTTGTAAAGAGAATCTTTGCTATCTACGCTGATCGCAATTCTCAATTTTCAAGGATTCGCCTCAAACTAATTAAAACTAAATTATAGAGATTTAGGCCTTATTTGCGGGGATTTGGCCTTGGACCAAGATTGTAATTTAACTCTATTTATACTAGTCTCACGTATCACATTCGATTTAGAAAAAGAATCTTTGCGATCTACGCTGATCGCAATTCTCAATTTTCAAGGATTCGACTCAAACTAATTAAAACTAAATTATAGAGATTTAGGCCATATTTGCTTGGCTCTCTGCTTGGACCAAGATTGTAATTTGACTCTATATGTACTAGTCTCACGTATCACATTCGATTTGTAAAAAGAATCTTTGCTATCTACGCTGATCGCAATTCTCAATTCTCAAGAATTCTGCTCAAATTAATTAAAACTAAATTATAGATATTTAGTCCTTATTTGCGAGGATCTCGCCCTGTACCAAGATTGAAATTTAACTCTATAAAACTAGTCTCACGTATCACGTTCGATTTAGAAAAAGAATCTTTATGAATCTCTACGAATTTCTTCCATCTGCGCTGATCATTCTCAATCTCAATTCTCAAAGATTCGACCTAAACTAATTAAAGCACAATTCTACAGATTTAGCCCTTATTTGTGGCGATTTCACCCTGGACCAAGTTTGCTACTCTCGCCCCATAAAACTAGTCTCACGTATCGCACTCGTCGTAGAGAGAGAATCTCGTTTGTCACGAATTCTTCAGAGGATATTTACGATTCAAGTTCCGCGTTTATCGACGATCATAATACGTGCCATTCGGCGCTGCGAGAATTTCCTGAAATTTCGTTATTACGCTCGGTGAGAAGATAAGAAAGTCGAATAGGTACAAAGTCATCATAAAACTAGAATGACAATATTGGAAAGCCATGAGGGGGAGTAGGTCCGCAAGTGTTAGAAATTTCCAAATCGATAAAGGGATTGTTCCTTATAGGCCAATCAATTAGGGATTTCGCCATGACATCGAATCCTCGAGCAGGAGACCCCGGTTTTTAGGTAATATAGGCCAACAGAAAAAAAAAACGTATAGGAAGACCCCACGAGACTATACTCATTAAGCATTGTTATTAACAATTAAACGTCAAAAAATGTATTTTTTGACTATTTTTGTTCTCAATTAAAAACTAAGTTACTTTTGGGTGTAATGGGCTCACCGTCCTCTAGGGAATTAAAAGACCTTTAAAATGGGTCTAAACCGACCTCGATATCTTCATTTGTTGCTGAGAAAAATGGTATAGAAAGTCAAAATCGACAAATTCTTTGTTTAACAATTGTTATTGCAAAATTGAACCTGCGGCACTGCGGCAAAGAGGAAGACCCAGATCAGAATGACTGAGAGGAATTGGAAATGCTATCGAAAAGAGAGGTTTAAAAGAAGGGGATTGGAGAAACAGAAGGTGGAGGATGAGAATTAATCTGCAAAACCTCGCTATATAGATAAAAGATTTCTTCTAGGTTCTATTTTCAAAGTCGGTACCATCCAAATGCATTCGTATCTACACAATGGAAACTTTACTATCAACCATCATGGTTGTCAATTGGAGTTATATCTTACAAAATCGACGTCCTACAAAAGATAGGTTATTTGCATGGAAACCACCACGAAACGTGTTAATATTACTGTGATGATGAACGCGACAAAATGTTCACCAGTTGAATTCTACGCTTCATTTACAAGAGTGACGAGACATTGTATACCTACTTTGTAGATCGTTTGAAACTAAAATTTTACATCTCGTCTCTCTCCAAATTACCAATACATATTGTTTGGAAGTGAATAATCCAGAGGAGCATTGTTTCCCCTTACCTAATCGATCATTTTTCCCCACAAAGCCCATAAAGCTTTCAACCACATAACTAATATAACAAAAAAACGCGCAAGTGTAACTCAAGAGGCTCGTACAAATCACACGAACGCACAGTCAAACATCAAGTACATCGGCCACAGCTGCGCGGACAATAAATATTTCAAGATAGACAAGAGGATAAAATGTTTTTTCAAAACAAAGATTTCATTATGTCGGTACTCTCTCTGCTCTCTTTCGCTCTCCAGAAGGACCCCGACGATGTGGTTTCTTGATTTTTGTCCCATTCAATCGGATCGACAATTAAAATCGCTAACGGTCTTTTGAAAGGAGGAACGAATGTATTTTCGTGTTACCGAGTGGGTTAATCTTCGAAGAGTTCTGGGAGAATATGCAGATAAACCTCCAAAAATTAGGTTCGCCTATATCGATGATACACGTCCCTTTCCAGCGAAGGTGGGCCGTGGAGGATTCCGAAAAGGTGAGCACAAAGCTCCGGGGCTTGAAAGGAACGGATGTCCTTTGAGAGATATGAAACAGACAACCAAAAGAATCCCTGAAAAATAATACGAAGGCTCCCACAAGACAAACGGTCGAGGGGAATTAAACAAGTAGGATGCGTTTCGCTTTTAATCTGTCTACATCTGAGAGAGTGGCGGAAATGTATGGGTTTATATGCAAACCGGCGTGTAGGTACTGGGCGGATTGTTTACCATTGTTCCCCCGAGGGCCGGATGAGAACGAATCTTCCTTTCTCTCCATTCAACATCATCAAGAGTTGTATTCTCTTACTACAGCGATCCGTCCTACCTGTTCGTCCTTATTAGCACCGAAACAATGTCATATTAACGTGTGACACAATAATACGTTTGCTTTATCGACGACCTGCAAGATTGTTTTCATTTCTCTGATAAGATATTTGTAAGTTTACGAGAGCTAAATAACAATACGTGATTTTTCCCTAATTACTTCATCGCTTTTGAATCCCCAACGACGATTTCATGGCGGTTTTACAGCGACTCGATTCCATTTTATGGGTTTCGTTACCGCCTTATCTCGTATTTGTTCTCAGTCATCAATAAATTCAATTAAACGAGGGATCCAACAAAGCCACATTAAATAATCAAAATGCGAGTGGACAATAGATGTAAATGTGTTTCGTCCCACACAATGGATTGTTGATTATATGGAGAATGTGAAGTGCAAAAAGTTATCTTTACTTCTCTTATCTTCGCGTTGAATCATAGTACGCAATGATAATTTTAATTAAATGGAAATATTGTAACGTTCTTCAATGTTCAAAATGACTAACAATACGCGAAATGTTTTAACTAATTTATTTTTTACTAACACTAATTATCTAATTTATATTTCAAACAGCTGTATGTGCAAGTCGTGACAAAAAATTACATACACGTCGTTCAATAAGCACATGTTAATGATGGTAATGTAGATCGTCATTCTAAAATTGAATCGTCATTAATTAACAGTGCGATCATGACAAACTCTTCGAAATGATATTTGGATGATTGATTATAATCATCCCAGCTTATCGAATAATCACAAGGAACCCAGTCCACATTTCTTGCACAATTCCAAAATAAGTACCAAAATTGATGGTATTGTAACGTTTATTTTCTAATTTATTTACACTAATACTAAACTAATCAATTTATATAACACACTTAACTATTTCCTAACATTAATTTATAGCACTCTTAAACGTTAATTTATTTCACTGTTCCGTTTTTCGCTATTTCGCTTGTTTACTATTTACTCTCGCGGCTTCACGTCTAATAATAATCCTTCGTCCGCAGCGTTCACTTTTATAGCCCCCCCCTATAATGTATTCCCGAATTTACTAGTATTTGCTCGATAATTCCAGGTCATTCCTTTCTCAAATTAATGTTTACTTAGATACGTCCAGAAAGGTCTAGGAGGTCGGGTAGGTAATAAATCATTCATCCTTTATTACCCCAATTACGGAACGTTTTAAACTGGCCGCCGAGGTCCGACAGGAGTAAACACATTTCGCTCTGCTGTTTACATTTCGCGTTACAGTATGTATTGTGACTATTCCATATTACGTTTTGTGGTAATGGTACAGTGACATTTTGGAGTAATAAAAAAAAATTCGAAATCGATATTGGGATGATTTTATTTCAGAAAATCTTCAAAATTGGTACTTTTTAAATTTGTGTGCCTAATTACGTCATATGTGATGTAATCATCACTTTGTTTTGTTGTAATACGATAATTACTATCTTTGATTTCTAAAATTGAAATTCAAGAAATTTAAGAAGAGTGTCAGCCTTATTTCAATTAATGTCCCAATTTATTATCTTTGATTTAATTGTCTATATTGATGTTATATCTCAGATTATTCCATATTACGTATTTTGCCAATACAACAATGACTTTTTGGAATAATAAAAAAAATGAAATTTTGAAATCGATAATGGTAAGAAATAAAATTAAATTTATGTGCCTAATTGTGCAATGGGTGTGTCTCTGATTATTCCGCACTTTGATTTGTTGTAATACAACAATTATTATATTAAATTTATAAAATGGAAATTAAAAAATTTATTTCAATTAATATTAATTTAGTATTTTTGATTAATTATCTCCAATGATGTTGTGTCTCTGATTATTCAGTATTACATTCAGAGAAAATTCTACCATCTTTTGAAATAACAAAAAAAATGAAATTTCGAAATCGCCAATAGAAAGCGTTTGTTATTTCACAAAAACTTTAAATTTGTGTACCTAATTGTGTAGTGAGTGTGTCGCTGATTACTCCACACTTTGTTTTGTTGTCATACCACAATTAGTATCTTAGATTTATAAAATTGAAGTTCCATAAACAATAAGACAGTCGTTCTTATTGCAATTAATATTCCAATTTGGTATTTTTGATTAAAGTAGCTAAATTGATATGTCTTTGATTAATCCATGGCAATACTACAATGACTTCTTGGAATAACGAGAAACATTGAATTTTTATATCGACAATCATTCTTCAAATTAGTAATTATTAAATTGTGTGTCTAATTATGTGATGAGTACGCCTCTGATTAATTCACACTTTGTTTCGTTGTAACAATAACTATCTTTGGTTAGTGAAATTGAATTGGGTTTTTTAAATTTGTGTTCCTAACTGTGTAACAGTCTCTGATTAATCTGCGCCTTGCTTAATCAGTTTATAAAATTAAAATTCCAGAAGCTAAAAGAGTCTTTCTTCTTGCAATTAATATTCCAATCTTGTATTTTTTGTTTAAATATTTCAATTGATGTAATGTCTCAGATTTTTCTGTACTGAGTGTTGTGGTTATTACTACTATGACTTTTTGATATAGTGAAAAAAATCATTAAATTTCAAAATGGGAATTTAGAAAAAAATTAATTTTCAAATTTGGAATTTTGAAATTTGCCTGTCTAATTATATAGTATGTCCCTGATTCATATATTTTTCGTTTCATTGTAATACCACAATTAATTACTATTTTCGAGTTGTGATATTGAAATTCGAAAACCGAATGCGAGGGTATTCCTTATTCCAATTAATATTCTAATTTGAAATTTATATGTAACTCACCTAATTAAATTAATTTAATCCATTCAATTAACGACGTGTCTCTGATTAATCAGACATGTACCTTTCTTGGTAGTGATATGACAATTACTATCCTAAATTTGCAAAATTGAAATTTCAAAATCTAATAAGAGAGTTTTCCTTATCTTTTTAGCTTTGCTAAAACTTTATATGAAGAATAACTTTTTTCTTAAAATTAATTATAACTAAGTTTTCCATGGGATTTGCCATAGGATCCAAATTAATTAAAATAATAAAAGATATACAATAATAGACTTAACAACGTAATTATTAACAACTAATTACTAACTTAATAATTAATTATTACTATGGATTATATGGAATATAATTCGTCGTAGCGTTAAGTTTCAAAGAAAATCCTTTAGATAGGTCGATTATAGTTTTGAAAATTATATCTCTAGCGAAAAAACCAAAAAACCAATAGCAAATGTCATTGGTTTACGGTTAATGACGTCATGGTATGTTCCATTTTTACTTTCTCATATGAGGTACTCATATATGAGAGAGTATTGTAATCGGGTCGATTTTTCGAAATTGAGTTATTAGCATTTCTGAACGTTTTGAGGTCCCCTGAGTCCAAAAAACATGTTTTTGGAAAACCGTCTGTATGTATGTGTGTATGTGTGTATGTGTGTCTGTGGTAGGATTTTCTCAAAAACAAAAAACCACAAACGGTCAAAACTTTGTATTTAGACTTTGTACCATACCAGGACGTGAGAATAAGCTTTTCATAAAAATCGGCCAGGATAAAAGGGTTGTTTACTCTTGTCATTTTTCGGTTTTTTAATTTTTCTCGAAATTTGCTCCAAAAACTTTTTCAAACTTTGAATATTTATTGTACGATTAAATACCTATAAAAAAGTTTCCTAACGATTTTGGCTAAATCTTCTGTGAAGGGCACTTTATACTTTTCAATTTTCGGTTTTTTCAAATTTTTTCGTAATCCACTCCACGAATTTTTTTTAAACTTGGAATATTTAGTCTACTATTGAATATGTATAAAAAAGTTTTCTAACGTTTTTGGCTAAATCTTCTGTGAAGGATACTTTATACTTGTCGATTTTGGTTTTTTTTGTATTATTCTCGGAATTCGTTCCAAGAATTCTTTTTAAACTATGAAAATTTATTGTGCAATTAAATATGTATAAAAAGGTTTGTAACGTGTTCGGCTAAATCATCTGTGAAGAGCACTTTATACTTGTGGTTTTTCGGTTTTTGAATTTTTCTTAAAATTTGCTACAAGAATTTATTTTAAATTTAGAATATATATTCTACCATTGAATTAGTATAAAATAAACTTTTTTTTGCTTAAATTAACCGTATCTATTTCCCGTTTGGATTTGCCAAACACATATTGAAACACCCTATATATGAGAAAGTACTCTGATGAACACATCACGATTTTTTTTTACATGGAAACTGTCACTTTTCTTCACAATTTACATTTATCACAGAATTGTCTACATGATCATTAAAGTTGCTAAATGTTACTAAGCAAAAATTGTGAAGAATAGATGTTGGAAAGTACCTACACTAAATATTTTATTGCAAACCAAAATAAACTATTTCTTTAAAGTTGTTATTTTATTAACATTTGGATGAACAACAACTTAAATATGACGAAGGGTGGAAAATGAATGTTTAAAATCGTACTTATAGTTATTTCCCCGCAGTGTTATTATTAAATTTGAATATTAACGTGTAACTTGATAATCAAAGGTCATTATTGTTAGTGAGTTCATAAAAATAACTCACGCGAACATTAATAAAGTTCATGTAGGAAATAACCAATTTTGGCGAAATATTTTATTTTAATTTTACTAAAACGATTGAAACGACTGAACGTTCCTAAAATTACTATTATTTTCCCAGTTAATATGTTAATTAGTACCTATATATTGATCGATTCAGATTTTTAATTGAATCATCGTGGTAACGTAAGATCAAAACCTTTATAGAGCCTTAAATAGTGGCTTAAATAGAGCCTTAATAACTTTTGTAGAGCATGTATTGTATATAATATGCTCTATATATACCAGATATACCAATAATATAATACATACGATTCCGAGTATGGAGAGGAGAGAATACGAGTTCCCCCCTCTCTCCCCCCCCTCTCTCTCTCTCTCTCTCTCTCTCAAGGTACGCCACGGTGATTAGACAGCCGCTCATCAGCGTCACGTTGACACCGAGAAGCGACGTTGCCGTTCTCTTGGGAAAGTCGTGAAGGTGTGGAATAGTGTTGGGAAGTGAAATCCTCATATTTTGACCTCAGTAGTAGATATGCATTTTGTATAGCTTTTTTGTCAAAATGAAAAAAAACCTTGATCATTAGGATCATTTCGGATACTCCATACGTAGTTCGTTACAATTCTTTAAAAAATTCATGTTGATGGCCTGATATCTTTAAATAAGAATTGTAAATTTCTGAAAAAAGGTAAATAACGCATATCAGTTGGTTTTCTTTTTTCCCAAAAATATAATGTTTCACAAATTATAGCGTAGGTAGAATTAAATTACATAAACCAATTTAGATTAAACGGTAGAAATTTGTTACCACCAAATATTGAATAAAGAAAGACTAACTGTATAGTTAACCATTTTACTTCGATTGTCTTATATTAAAAATATATATATAATAGATAAACAGTATATTAAGCAAATATGCATTTTGAGCTAAGTTGCCAAATAAGAATTATTAAAACCAGATTTTTAAAATGTTAATGAAAATCTGCAAAGTTTAACAAAAGACATACCAACATTTGCATTTGAATTTTGCATACCTTTACGTCTCTACCTGTAAGTTGGTGGAAAAATTGGTGTGAGATTTTTTCCAACGCCTCGGTATATGATAATACCTATCACTCCCCGCCATTACAATTATTTCTTAGTTAAAAGATATCTGTCTTATTAGATAATACTCTTTATTACCTTTATCCAACACAGTTATGACTGTCATTATTAATGTCATTTTAGACAAGTAAACTATCAGATAACACACCAGTGTGTTATAGTCCATAACTTACTAGTGACTAGGATTATAACTCACGATCATATTTAAAGTAGTATTCTATTTATTTATTTATTTATTGCCCGTGGCAACCAAACAAACAACCTACTTTAACTAAAATGTAAAAAAGTCACTGTCAAGTCATTCTGACATTTATAGGGTACTGAGACACAAGTAGCTTTGCTTTGATCACAAAGCTTATTAATGATTATCTCATAAAAAAACCCTATTTCTTACACTTGTTGGATAAAGCATTGTATGCCACTCGCGTATTATGTTTCCTAAGTAACTTGAGAATTTATATCACTCGGCCTGACGGCCCAAAATGCTATCGAATCACACTTTTCATGTGTCATTTACAAGTGTTTAATTAATTAACTAATGTAATTCGTGTTCAGTGTTTTTCGAATTATGAGCGAATCGCATTGCAGTTTCGGCCCTTTCAAAATCAGTATGTTCCAACACACGACAAACACTCCACTCTCCATTTACGAAGGAAACGGCTCTATGATTAAATGCGATCGATCGTACAAAACCATATTTCATGAAAGCTCACCATAGACAATAAATTTAACTACATGATACGTAATATTTGAACATTCGCAGTTCGGAACCATTGAACATTGAACCATGAAATACAAATGCAACGCAACGGAAAATATTTGCTAATGCTGGGAATAGAGTCCCGTTTTAATACAAAATTTGCTCGTTTAATATGGATTGAAACCCAAATACGCTTCTATTGATAGGAAATTTTAATAATTAACGTCGGGACGTGTTTACAAACAATTGTTGGCTACCGTGTGTTAGTATTGGAACGTTGTTTGGTAAAAGGAAGGTTTTTAAAGTGTGCATTAAACGTCATCAATAGCTACATTCGTCCAAACAATATTTGCTAGTTGGTACTCCAGTGGATTCTGATAGGTTTACCGTTTTGCGGCATGTTTGGGATGATGCACTCGAGCTATCTCAGTGGTCCGTACGTTGTGCATTTAAACGACAGCATCAGCATTTTTAAACTGCAGTAAATTGCAAATATTGTTCGAGCAAGTGTACACGGATAAGGTAACGTGGTGAGTAGTTTCCATACATTCCTATTGTTTAGTGCTAAATATTAAATATTCGTGCTATTAAAATTAGATCGACGTTCGAATTTTTGAAATTCATAACATGAAATGTTACGAATACTCAAAAGTCTAGTAACATTTAAAACAAAGTTTTAAAATCATTATGTGAATTAATTATGTAACTATTTCCAACTTAAAAAATAGTTATTTATGGTACTAGTGTGTTATGTTGAAAATCATGCGAGAAGATTTATAGCACGAGGCCGTCCGACCGAGTGGTATAAATTCTTAAGTGACTAAGGAAACAACACGCAAGTGGCATACAATGTTTTATCCAACAAGTAGAAGAAATCGTTTTTATGAGATAATAATTAATAAGCTTTGTGATCAAATCAAAACTACTTGCGTCTCAGTACCCTATAAATGTCAGAATGACTTGACAGTGACATTTTTACATTTTGGTTAAAGCAGTTGTTTGTTTGGTTGCCACGGTTAATAAATAAATGAATAAATAGAATACTATTTTAAATATGAACGATTTATTTGATAGTTTACTTGTCTAAAATGACATTAATAATGACAGTCATAACTGTTATGTGTTGGATAAAAATTAAAATAATCTCATTTTCAAAGTTCAGCTCATAGTTTTATGAAATGATTACTGAATATTTCAGGAATTGAGGACTTCGGGATTTCACAATGTTATAACATTTTTAAAGCAATAATTTTGTTGGCAATCAGTTTAAAACACTACTTATGTAAATGTGACTAAGTGACAATTATTTGTTCATAATATTTACCTACACATTTATGAAAATTTTTGTCATATTGGAGTCTATATATGGGAGAAAGCTATAAGGTTTTCTGTCATTCGCATAATTTATTGCTAAATATTACTTGTTAGCATGTTTTTGGAAAAAAGTAACTTTAAGCGAAAAAAATATTTTGAAAAGTTCCTAATTTTAATTTTGCTGGCACTTGTTTTGAAATGCTATTTTTGCAAATATGTCCAGAAGTTTTCAATAAAATTATATATTTATGAAATATAAAAATCTATCAAACTGTTAAACGGAGTAAAGTCAGGTTTTCTTAATTCCTCATTTATTGCTTAATATTACTCATGTTAGAATGTTCTTTTGAACAAATGAAGCTTTCAGTGAAAACAAGTTCAAAATTTTTTTTATATTAATTTTTTTGACAATCGCTTTAAAATATCACATATGCAAATACGCCCAGAAAATCTTTTGAAAGAAGATTATTATTTAGAAGTCTATTTCTTTACAATATATATAGAAATCTATCAAAATATTTTATTATATTTGAAACTGTATATGGCCGGATAAAGCTATAAAATTTTCTGGCATCCCTATCTTTCGTTTCAATTTATAGCTTATATTACGCTATTTATACCTCAATATTACTTATGTTACCTTGGTTTAAAAAAATGCAACTTTAAGCGAAAACATTTCCCAAAAATTTCCTAATATTTAATTTGTCGAGTCGTTTTCAAACATTAGGTACTTATGCAGAAATGCCCAAAAAAGTTTTCAAAGATCATTGTTAAAATTTGTTTCCAAAATATATAAATTATTCAATCATTTTGTGGTATTAGAATATATATAAAAGCGATAAAACTATAAAGTTTTCTAGCGTTCTTATCATTCAATATTAATGTTAGCATGTTTTTTTTGAAAAAGATGGAACATTTTCAAAAACTTCGTAATATTAATTTTATTGAAAAAAAGTTTTCATAGAGGTTATTGCTAAATTTGTTTTCATATGTATAAATCTATCAAAATATTTTGGAATATTTAGGGTCTGCATAAAACGGGATAAAGTTATACAGTTTTCTGGCATTCTACCATCCATTGCTTGTTTTTTGAAAAGAATACAAGTTTAAGCCAATACGTTTTCAAAAATTACCTAATATTTATTTTGTTCACAATTCTTTTAAAAATTAATTACGAAAAAATGTCTAGAAAACATTTTGGAGATCCAAAACATGTTGGTATCTTTAATCAATTGTGATATATAGTCTATATATAACGGGATAAAGCTATAAAGTTTTGTAACGTTGTGATCAGTGTCATCATAAATATTATATTACTTGTGCTAGCATATTTTTTTGAAAACATGTAACTTTAAGAGAAAGCAATTTCCAAAAATGTACTAATATCTATTTTAACCAATAAGACAGCTGCTACCCCCACGTATTCAACCCCTTTTTTCTTAGAACACATTTTTCCTATTTTTTGTAAGATTTCATAGAATTCATACTTGGTGATTCGACTAATGGTCTGTCACTGCATTATCGACTCTTACAAGTCTCCACTGTACGGTTTATGGTTATATTACAGAATTTTTAATCCGAGCTTCCTCATTGTTCACTGTTTAATCCTCATACTGTGAGGGAAGTACAGCAACGGGAGATAATTGCACTAGATCGACAAGATTGAAGGAGAATGACAAGTAAACGCGCGCAAAAATGTCTCAGAGTTGTAGAGCCAAAAAGAAAGAGAGATTTCTCACAACCTGTCCCTTTGTGCATTCGTTCCCGATCCGCGAGGACTTTCAGCGGGAAACGCGTCGTTTACGCGAGCTTCGCCTCTATTGAGAACGGAACCCGTACGTGTTCGAACTCCGCTCTATATATCTCACCTCGACATGCTAATTTCCTTCCCCCTCAATTAGACAATGCTACCCGTACTTGTAAGTATTCCCTCAGACGATATCTCTCGGCGACACATCAATCAGCGCCGATAAAGCGAGGTATTTTATTAACGCGCCCCATCCCCTTTTGCCTACTTTGTATCGATTGACTTTCGCTCTTTGAATGAATTACCATGGTAATACCCGGGGATACCCTACAAAACACGACCACTGTCACTTTATAATTATGCAATCAGCCCCAGATCAAAGCCTCGATTAATATTCATTGTATCTGCGGAGTTCTAGACTATTCCTTTTTCGCTCTCCGCGACTCAAAAATAATAACAGAAACTATGGGGGATCGTTTATCGACGTCTCGACGGTTGGAAGGGTGAAAGCTATATGTATAATTCGGTTATGATTGTATAATTGTCTTGTGCCGTTAAGCGACTCGACAGTCCCACGTTACTTAATTGGGAAATTATTATTATGCCATATTTTATCATTCAAAGTGTTGGGATTATTGAAATAATTATGCTCAAGCCGTCGATGCCGAGCTACACGTTACACGGGAAAACGCACCTTTACCAATCTCAATAATGAGGGAATGAAGGATCTTCTTTTGATTTTAAAGGAGGAAGAGGCATAAACCTGTTTTGAAAGAACTATGAAACTTGCCATTCACAACGGTTTTAACACAGTACAATTTTTAACTTAGCTATTTATGCACAAATGTTTCGTCTTATAAGTCTTAATTCTCAGTCACCCTTTCTTAAGATTGTAAACCTGTTTTGGAAGACTATTGAAATTTGCCATTCATGTACAATTTTTAATTAAGTTATTTATCCACAAATTTTCGGTCTTATAAGTCAAAATTTCAATTATTCTTTTCTAAATTAATAAACCAATCGATCGACTTATGACTCAGGTCGATAGGATCGCTCGACGTCTATTTCAAATATAGAATGCTATTGGTTAGGCGAAATATATCTTACGAAAATACACATCCTTTGGGTGTTAAACATAGCGTATAGGTTCGCAAAGTGAATAACCTCATAAAATTTATGGACTTATTTTCATTCTACGCTAAGACACTAAGAACCGTTGAAACGATACTTAGTTTAAACGAATAGTATGGATTTTACATGGTGTTGAACTCGAAGCCTTTTTTTAAATCATGGTATAATTATTATGGTTTATTTTCTAGAATATGTGTTTCATTTTCTTTATGTTAATAAAGGGATACATTCTTTTGGTGTAATTAGAGCATTCGGTTAATGACCTCTAGACATTAAATTGGTTTGATTTCAAATGAGATGACTTTTAAGACGAAATGAAAAGTTATAGATTTAGATTGCTTAATAAATGTTAAGCGTAGTATTTAATCAAGTGTGTTTTTGCTTTTACAGCTTCGTCCATTGCTAATTTACAGTGTGATACTAATGCAAAGCTTGTAATTTTTTGTTAGAGGCGATGTTGAAATTTCGACATTTTATGTCTTTTTTCAAATTTTCACGAAGCAAACGGCACAACACTCTAAAGTGCCTTGCCAGTAAGTTGGGTATTTAACAACAGTCCAAATAAGTTCCTGAAGTATAAACTTCAATATTTCTACAAATTCTCTTTATAAATTGTTGTAAAACTTATTTATCAAATTATATTGAGTTGGACAGTAGTTTTGGCCTTTACACCTTCATTAGCGCCAATTTATGTTGTGATATTAATGCACATAGTTTACAAAAGACATTTTGTTTTAGAGGCAATCTTGAAATTGTCACATTTTGTGGGAATTTTGAAAATTTACATGTAACAAATGAAGTCAAGAAGTAAAGTACTTTGCCAAATGACACACTTACTACACTTAAAACAAAACTATATTGGGTCCCAATAAACGCAACAATCTTCAATCACGTTTCTAAGTTATGTTTTTCAAATTCCATATATTGTCTGCATAAATTATAACAAAAACTATTTATCTAATTTTAGTGTGTGGCACAGTATTTTTGGATTTACTTCTTCATTTGTATCAATTCATGAATTTTCATTTTTCAATTTTCGAATTTTCATGATACAAATGCCATAAGAATGTAAAGTACTTTACCAATAAATTAATTAATTTAATACATTTACAACAGAACTTTCTGCAAATAGAGTAACAAGTAAATAAGCCTACAAGTATTTTTCTAATTTCATTCTAAGGCACAGTGACAAATGGCTTAAACTACCCTTAACTACCCTTGTCACAAAATTATACATTTAATTCACTTGATACAAAACTGAATTGGATCCATTGAATACAACTTTGATCAGGTTGCTAAATGGAATGCTTCAAACTTAAATCAACACAATCTCTGTATAAATTGTTAAAAAAATAATTTTATTAAAGCTTCATATTGCAATGCATTGTCATTAACTTCAAATCATAAGACGATATGTTGTTATAAATTTTTAAAGAAATAATTTTATTGGAGTTTAATATTGCAAGGCATCAATTCATTGGTGTCAAGTCATAAGACAATACGTCTTTATAAATTGTTAAACAAATAATTCAACATATTGTAACATATGTTATATATTGTAACGTATTAAGTCATTGATGTCGTCATAAGACAGTGTGTCTTTATAAGTTATTAAAAAATAATTTTATTGGAGCTTCATGTTGCTATGCATTAAGTCATTGACGTCAAGTCATAAGACAATGAGTCTTTAAAACTTGTTAAAGAAATATTTTTATTGCAGCTTTATGTTGCAATTCAATAAATCATTGACTTCAAGTCATAATACAATGAGCCTTTATAACTTGTTAAAGAAATAATTTTATTGGGGTGGCACATTGCAATACATTAATTAATTGACGTCAAATCATAAGACAATATGTCTTTATAAATTGTTAAAGAAATAATTATATTGGAGCTTCATGTTGCCATGCAATAAAGTCATTGACGTCAAGACATAAGACAATATGTCTTTATAAATTGTTAAAGAAATGATTTTATTGGAGCTTCATGTTGCCATACATTAAGTCATTGACGTCAAGTTATAAGACAATATGTCTTTACAAATTGTTAAAGAAATAATTTTATTGGAGCTTCATGTTGCCATGCAATAAAGTCATTGACGTCAAGACATAAGACAATACGTCTGCATAAATTGTTAAAGAAATAATTTTATTGGAGCCTAATGTTGCCATACATTATGTCATTGACGTCAAGTTATAAGACAATATGTCTTTATAAATTGTTAAAGAAATACTTTTATTGGAGCTTCATGTTGCAATGCATAAAAGAACTTCGTATTGTTAATCTTGTTCGATGTGTGTTAATATCTAAGTTTTATTTATTTTAACTGCATGTCAACGTATTTGTCTTGTATGTGTGATGCTGCACACTTCGAACAACAGGCGCCCTAAAACAAGACAACTTGTTTACGAGCCTGAGGATGAGGCCGAAACCGGTCGCTCACCGTTAATAAAACAGTTGGTTAAGACTTGGTGTTTTCCTTTGGTTAAATTTTATTGGAGCTTCATGTTGCAATGCATTGTCATTGACGTCATGTTATAAGACAGTATTGTAACGTTTTTACTATTGACTAAAACTAAAACACTACACGATTATCCTAATTAATTTATTTCTAACTACACTTTAACACTTATAATTTATTTCACTCAGAGATGTTTATTTATTTTTAACGCGCGCGGTCTCTCGCTCGAATGTTTACACACACCGGTTCAACTGGCCTGCTTCGGGTCCGACATTCCCTTTTTATGGCAGGTAGAAGCTTCTCGTCGTTTGCCGGAATAGTCCCGAAGCTTCTGGAGATCATTCTAGAAATCGCGGAACTTGTTATCGCATCGAACTCTCTCGATTGTTCCCGTCGTCCTTCCCAGAATTGCAATAAGGCGAACTTGTGTAGCTCCCGGCGTGTTTATGTCGCGGCCGGCGAGCCGTTTCGTTACACTGCCCCCGCCTTAAAGATGTTTCGTCCCGAAACGTGTCCCTGACAGGCCCATGTAGAAATCTGCAGTTGGTCCCCTGTCTGCAGCGCGAGGTTTGGTGGAAATAACATGCCACGGTCTTCTTGTGGGAACTCCTCTCAGGATGCCAACAACACACCAAAATGTCTACCCCGGTGAAGCGAAATAAGACCTCCAGCATATTCCTCACGACCCTCCAGTCCAAGGCGTCCAATCCGCAAGCCAGTTTCGGGATTGCTAACTTAGTTAGATCTTCGCTAAGTAGGGTATCCCTGAGGTCATGTAGTGCGTCCCACAGGTCCAAATAGGTGGGTTTGTGAAGGGACCTCCTCTTGGTAACCAGGTAGAAGAGCGGCCGTTGTGATCCATCTTCCTTAATCCTCAGCGCTCGCCCGACTGCCGGTCCTTGATGGTGGAGTTCGTCCAGTTTGCCGAACCTCGACCGAAACTCCGCGGCAATTCCCCGGGACATCCGCAGGTCCTGGGCCACGCAATGAGCCAGCGCATATTCAGGCGGTGTTCCGAACAGATCCCGTTGTTCTTCCCTGGTCACACCGAATCTGGCCTTCCCGGTCCCACCATACGCAGCCATAAACTCTTCAAAGGAGGGCTCATCCTCTTGGGGCCGTAGTTGGCGCAGCTGTTGATCTTGGTCGTGGTCTCCCTCGAAAGGCGCTAATCGGTTGTAATGCACGACCCTGGGCTTCCCATTCGGAACTTTGCTGATCCGGTAGATGACGTCATTTATTTTTGTCTTCACTGTATATGGCCCTTCCCAAGCTTGCTGAAGCTTCGGTGATAACCCTCGTCTCCTTTGTGGGTTGTACAGCCACACCAGGTCTCCTTCTTCATATATGCCGCTGTCCGCCCGAACGTCATAGTGATCCTTCATGCGGTCGCTGGCGACTTGGAGATTCGTCCGCACCATCTCGTGAACCTGGTCCATCTTTCTGCGCAGCTCGGTAACGTAGTCTTCCCCAGCCAGATCTTCTCCCGGTTTGCAACCGAAGCTCAGATCGCAGGGAAGCCTCATCTCACGCCCGAACAGTACCCTTGCTGGTGTCTGGCCGGTGGACTCGTTGATGGCAGAACGGTAGGCCATCAGGAAAAAGGGGAGATGTTGATCCCAGTCTCGTTGGTGTTGAGACACTACCTTCGAGAGGTACTTGCCCATGGTGCGGTTCATCCTCTCCACCATTCCGTCAGACTGAGGGTGCAGCGCCGTCGTTCTAGTTTTGCGAATTCCCAATTTTTCGCAAACTCCCTGGAACAGCTCGCTCTCGAAGTTACGCCCCTGGTCGGAATGCAATTCCAACGGTACTCCGAAGCGGCTCACTAGTTCCTTCACCAGGACATCGGCGACAGTTGTTGCTGCTTGGTTGGGAATCGCGTAGGCCTCTACCCATTTCGTGAAGTAGTCCATCGCCACCAGGATGTACTTGTTGCCGCAATCGGTTTCAGGAAATGGCCCAGTAATGTCTAGGGCGATCCTCTCGAAAGGACTTCCCACATTGTACTGTCTCATAGGGGCTTTCGGCTTGCGGTGCGGTCCATTGCTGGCTGAGCAAACTGTACACTTCCTGCACCATTCACGAACAGCCTCAGAGCACCCACCCAATAGAAACGCTCGCGCACTTTCTGCAGGGTCTTCTTTACTCCCAGGTGGCCTCCAGATGTCCCGTCATGGAGGTGACGTAGCACTTCCGCCACCTTGATCTTGGGTACGATGAGTTGGAATCGCCTTTCTGCGCCATTATCGGATTCGAGCACCCTCTTGAGCAGTCCATCCTGTATCACCAGGGAGTCCCACTGTGCCCAGTACGATTTCAGGGTCCTAGAGGATGGGGCCACTGCCTGCCATTCCGGCCGACGACCTCCTTCTTTCCACTCCAGGATCCGTTGAAGTTCAGGGTCGCCTTCCTGCGCCCGCCGCAGCCCGTCTGGTGACCAGTCCTCGTCGGTGACCGTCGTGCGGCAGGTAGAAGCCTCTTTCACTTCTGCACGACTGCAATGGGAACATCCCTCAGAACACGGTCTTCTTGAAAGAGCGTCGGCATTACGGTGGCTGGTTCCTGCTCTATGTTCGATGTCGAAGTCGTATTCCTGAAGACGCTCAATCCACCGAGCTACCTGGCCTTCCGGGTTCTTGAATCGCAGGAGCCATCTGATCGCTGCGTGATCCGTTCTCAACAAGAACTTCCTTCCGTATAGGTACTTGTAGAAATGTTCTACTGACTTCACGGCGGCTAACAGCTCCCTCCTGGTGACACAGTAGTTCCTTTCAGGCTTCGACAGGACTTTACTGAAGTAGCCAACGACCCGCTCCTGCCCATCTTGCAGTTGTGACAAAACCCCTCCGATCCCGTCATTGCTAGCATCTGTATCCAAGATGAAGCGTCCCTCTTGGGTCGGGAACCCGAGAACAGGGGCCGTCGTCAAGCGTCTTTTCAAGTCGTCGAAGGCGGTTTGGCATTCTTCATCCCAAAGGAAGGCTCGCTTCTCCTCAGTTAGTCGTGTCAGCGGCTTTGCGATGTCAGAGAACATTCTGACGTAACGACGGTAGTAAGTGCAAAGCCCCAGGAAACTCCGCAATTGATGTTTGTCCTTCGGTGTTGGCCATTCTTGGACTGCTCGTACTTTTTCAGGGTCCACCTCGACGCCGTTACTGCTAACCACGTGACCCAGATAGTGTACTCTCGTTCTTAGCAGATGGCATTTCTTTGGGTTGAGCGTCAGGTTAGCCATTTGGAGTCTCTTGAAGACTTCCTCCAGGTTTGACAGGTGTTCGTCAAACGTCCTCCCTACGACGATTATGTCATCCAGGTACACGAGGCACGTTTTCCAGGAGAGCCCCCTGAGTATGTTCTCCATGAGCCTCTCGAACGTAGCAGGCGCATTACACAACCCGAATGGCATTACGGTGAATTGCGACAGTCCAGATCCTACTGTGAAAGCCGTCTTCTCCTTGTCTGCAGGGTCCATTTCCACCTGCCAGTAGCCACTCTTCAGGTCCAGGGTGGAAAACAGCTTCGATCCGGCCAGAGTATCCAGGGTGTCGTCTATCCGGGGAAGAGGGTAGCTGTCTTTCTTCGTCACGTTGTTTAGTAGACGATAATCTACGCAGAACCTGGTGTCTCCATCCTTCTTCTTTACCAGGACTACAGGAGATGCCCAGGGACTGCTAGATGGCTCGATGACTCCCTCTTTCTCCATGTCGTGGATGATCTTCTCTGCTACCTCCCGCTTCGCCTGCGGCAACCTCCTTGCTGATTGACGGATTGGTCTCGCGTCCCCCGTATTTATCTTGTGTCTAACAATATTCGTTCTCCCAGAAGGTCCTTTGTCAGATACGAAAATCGATCGATATCGACGGAGTAGGTCAATAAGCCTCTTCTTCTCGGATCCAGCGAGAGAATCGCAGGCGCCCACTAGAGCTTCCTCCACTTCGCGACTCTGCAGCCAGCGCTCGCCGTCACCTGGTGGATCAGTGACGTCACTGGTGAGCAGGTTCCCACTTTGGTCCCCTTGCGAATGGTAACTGGGTAGTCATTGATGTTGATGAGCCGGACTGGAATTTCATCACCCAGCGTCACCAAGGTCTTCCCTACGAGAACGCCTCGACCCACCTCCACGTCGTGGTTCCAAGGTTCCACTACGGCAGGACTCCCTTTTCCTGTGACGCCTTGAAGTCGGGTCACCACGATCGATTCGCTCCTACTTGGTAGGATCGTGTCTTCCGTCAGCCTTATCTGATGGACCGTCTCGCCCTTGGTGTGCAGGAAAATTTCCTTTGGGCCGACCTGCATCACTTGTCGTTTCAAATTGAGTGCGAAGCCGTGGGTCTTCATGATGTCCATTCCCAAGATGGCGTCCTCTTCTGTCGGCAATCAGGACTCGGTGTGGCGAGAATCGTGCAGTGCCGATCTTGATCTCGACGTCGACTTCTCCGTGGACGGCGGCAGCTTCGCCCGTAGCCGTTCGCAACCTCCACCTGGACTCCATCACTCTCTTCCCTCGCGTGTTCAGCAGGCCTGGCTTCAGGATCGTCTTGGATGCCCCGGTGTCGATCAGTAGAGTGTGCTTCCTGCCGTTGATTTCGCCATCCACGTACAGGCTGCCACCTTCACCTCTCAGGGTAGCTATCTTGATGAGGGGGTCTTGGAACGGGTATCGGGTCGGAGCTGCCCCCTTGGAGCCGACCCGCTTTAGTTTTCCGACGTCTGGGCCGTTGTTGGCTTCTCCACCCTAGGGCGCTTGCAGTCCCTTCGGATATGGCCAACCTCTCCACACCCCCAGCATTTCGCCGGTTCCCTTCTGTCTCCCTTCAGCAGTCCCTTGAGGGCGTTGAGGACAACCTGCTCCAGGGCGTCCTCCTTCCGCTCGGCTTCCACGCATGCGTCGTCCCCGACCACCGCCCGAACGCGGCCACAGCTCCTTGACGCCTCCGTCGCAGCCTCGTATTCCAGGGCCATCGAGAGAGCATCCAATGTGCTCTTGGGACGCGACAGCCGTACCGCCCGCTGCATCTCCACATCCCTCAAGCCGTCGATGAAGGCCGAGACCGCGAGACTCTCCGTCATGGACTCCGCCGCTTCCGGGTAGGCGAATCTGACTAATTTCGCGATGTCGGCTTCGAACTCCTGAAGACTCTCTCCCTGCTTCTGTCGTCGGTTCTTCATTCGGGATTGGTAGACTTGCCCCAGGTGTGCGTGCCTGTACCGCCTCTCCAGCCTCTGGACGAGTAGCCCGAAGTTGTCCAATTCCCCCTCTGGAACCGTCTGCAGCACGTCGAGGGCGCTTCCCCGGAGAGCGACTGTCAGAGCCACTGCCTTGTCCCTCGGCGCCCAGTTGTCGGCTTTCGCCGCTGCCTCGAACTGCCGGAGGTAGTTCTCCCAGGGAATTTCCCCGTCGAAGGTTGGCGGCTTCACTCGGTGGCTCGCAGTAGGGACTGCCTCGATCCTGGTTACCTCCTCCGAGTCGTTAAACGGATTACCTGAACTGGACATATTTTGTCGACTGGGCTGGAAATGCATGGATTGTAATTGGTTCCCCAATTCTCGCAGTTGGTTTTCCAGTTCCAATCGTTGGCTTTTCTCAGTCTGAAGTGCGCTGTCCAGGTTTCCAATTCCGCTATCCAGCTCTCCGTGAAGTTCGTCCAACTCACCGTGGAGTTTTCCCATTTCGCCATGGAGTTCTTTTATGTTGTTATCCAACTCGTCGTGGAGTTTTCCTAGTTTGTTGTCCAACTCTCCGTGAAGGTTTTTCATGTTGTTATCTAGTTTTCCTATTTTGTTGTCCAACTCACCGTGGAGATTTTCCATTTTGTTGAGGATGAGCTCACCTTCTTCCTCGAAACCGAAGGTTTCAGGGTCGTCTCCATTGCCGGTTAAATATTCCTCCAGACGTTTCTGCAGCACCGTTTTCGACCCTGTCGTTTCGAGTTCTCGTTCTTCCAATTCGCGTTTGAGGTCCACAACTTTTAAATCGCGTAATTTCTTCATTGTTCTTAATTTATTTCACTAATTAATCCGCACTCTGACACCACTGTAACGTTTTTACTATTGACTAAAACTAAAACACTACACGATTATCCTAATTAATTTATTTCTAACTACACTTTAACACTTATAATTTATTTCACTCAGAGATGTTTATTTATTTTTAACGCGCGCGGTCTCTCGCTCGAATGTTTACACACACCGGTTCAACTGGCCTGCTTCGGGTCCGACATTCCCTTTTTATGGCAGGTAGAAGCTTCTCGTCGTTTGCCGGAATAGTCCCGAAGCTTCTGGAGATCATTCTAGAAATCGCGGAACTTGTTATCGCATCGAACTCTCTCGATTGTTCCCGTCGTCCTTCCCAGAATTGCAATAAGGCGAACTTGTGTAGCTCCCGGCGTGTTTATGTCGCGGCCGGCGAGCCGTTTCGTTACAGTATGTTATAAGTTGTTAAAGAAATAATTTTCTTCGAGCTCCATGTTGCAAAGCAATAAGTCATTGACGTTAAGTCATAAGACAATATTTCTTTATGTATTAGTAAAGAAATAATTTTATTGGAGCTTCATGTTGCAATGCATTTAGTTCAAATCATAAGACAATATGTCGTTATGAATTGTTAAAGAAATAATTTTATTGGAGCTTTAAGGCATTAAGTCATTGACGTCAAGTCATAAGACAATGTCTTTGGGAATTGTTAAAGAAATAATTTTATTGGATCTTCATGTTGCAATGCATTAAGTCACTGACGTCATGTCATAAGGCAGTATGTTATAAATTGTTAAAGAAATAATTTTCTTGGAGCTTCATGTTGCAATGTATTAAGTCACTGGTGTCAAGTCATACGACAATATGTCATTATAAATAGTTAAAGAAATAATTTTATTTGAGCTTCATGTTGCAATGCATTAAGTTCAAGTCATAAGACAATATGTCGTTATGAATTGTTAAAGAAGTAATTTTATTGGAGCTTCATGTTGCAAAGCATTAAGTCATTGACGTCAAGTCATAAGACAATGTGCCTTTATTAATTGTTAAAAAATAATTTTATTGGAGCTTCATGTTGCAATGCATTGTCATTGACGTCATGTTATAAGACAGTATGTTATAAGTTGTTAAAGAAATAATTTTCTTGGAGCTTCATGTTGCAAAGCAATAAGTCATTGACGTTAAGTCATAAGACAATATTTCTTTATGTGTTAGTAAAGAAATAATTTTATTGGAGCTTCATGTTGCAATGCATTAAGTCATTGACGTGATGTCATAAGACAGTATGTTATAAATTGTTAAAGAAATAATTTTATTGGAGCTTTATGTTGCAATGTGTTAAGTCACTGGTGTCAAGTCACGACAATATGTCATTATAAATTGTTAAAGAAATAATTTTATTGGAGCTTTAAGGCATTAAGTCATTGACGTTAAATCATAAGACAATGTCTTTGGGAATTGTTAAAAAAATAATTTTATTGGATCTTCATGTAGCAATGTATTAAGTCACTGGTGTCAAGTCATAAGACAATATGTCATTATAAATTGTTAAAGAAATAATTTTATTGGAGCTTCATGTTGCAATGCATTAAGTTCAAATCATAAGGCAATATGTCGTTATGAATTGTTAAAGAAATAATTTTATTGGAGCTTTAAGGCATTAAGTCATTGACGTCAAGTCATAAGACAATGTCTTTGGGAATTGTTAAAGAAATAATTTTATAGGATCTTCATGTTGCAATGCATTAGGTCATTGACGTCATGTCATAAGACAGTATATTATATATTGTTAAAGAAATAATTTTATTGGAGCTTCATATTGCAATGCATTGTCATTGACGTCATGTTATAAGGCAGTATGTTATAAATTGTTAAAGAAATAATTTTCTTGGAGTTTCATGTTGCAAAGCAATATGTCATTGACGTTATGTCATAAGACAATATTTCTTGATGTATTATTAAAGAAACAATTTTATTGGAGCTTCATGTTGCAATGTGTTAAGTCACTGGCGTCAAGTCATACGACAATATGTCATTATAAATTGTTAAAGAAATAATTTTATTGGAGCTTCATGTTGCAATGCATTAAGTTCAAGTCATAAGACAATATGTCGTTATGAATTGTTAAAGAAGTAATTCTATTGGAGCTTCATGTTGCAAAGCATTAAGTCATTGACGTCAAGTCATAAGACAATGTGCCTTTATTAATTGTTAAAAAATAATTTTATTGGAGCTTCATGTTGCAATGCTTTAAATCATTGACGTCATGTCATAAGACAGTATTTTATAAGTTGATAAAGAAATAATTTTCTTGGAGCTTCATGTTGCAAAGCAATAAGTCATTGACGTCAAGTCATAAGACAATGAGTCTTTCAAACTTGTTAAAGAAATATTTTTATTGCAGCTGTATGTTGCAATTCAATAAATCATTGACGTCAAGTCATAAGACAATGTGCCTTTATTAATTGTTAAAAATTAATTTTATTGGAGCTTCATGTTGCAATGCATTAAGTCATTGACGTGATGTCATAAGACAGTATGTTATAAATTGTTAAAGAAATAATTTTCTTGGAGCTTCATGTTGCAAAGCAATAAGTCATTGACGTTAAGTCATAAGACAATATTTCTTTATGTATTATTAAAGAAATAATTTTATTGGAGCTTCATGTTGCAATGTGTTAAGTCACTGGTGTCAAGTCACGACAATATGTCATTATAAATTGTTAAAGAAATAATTTTATTGGAGCTTTAAGGCATTAAGTCATTGACGTCAAATCATAAGACAATGTCTTTGGGAATTGTTAAAAAAATAATTTTATTGGATCTTCATGTTGCAATATATTAAGTCACTGGTGTCAAGTCATACGACAATATGTCATTATAAATTGTTAAAGAAATAATTTTATTGGAGCTTCATGTTGCAATGCATTAAGTTCAAGTCATAAGACAATATGTCGTTATGAATTGTTATAGAAGTAATTCTATTGGAGCTTCATGTTGCAAAGCATTAAGTCATTGACGTCAAGTTATAAGACAATGTGCCTTTATTAATTGTTAAAAAATAATTTTATTGGAGCTTCATGTTGCAATGCATTGTCATTGACGTCATGTTATAAGACAGTATGTTATAAGTTGTTAAAGAAATAATTTTCTTGGAGCTTCATGTTGCAAAGCAATAAGTCATTGATGTTAAGTCATAAGACAATATTTCTTTATGTATTAGTAAAGAAATAATTTTATTGGAGCTTCATGTTGCAATGCATTAAGTTCAAATCATAAGACAATATGTCGTTATGAATTGTTAAAGAAATAATTTTATTGGAGCTTTAAGGCATTAAGTCATTGACGTCAAGTCATAAGACAATGTCTTTGGGAATTGTTAAAGAAATAATTTTATTGGATCTTCATGTTGCAATGCATTAAGTCATTGACGTCATGTCATAAGACAGTATATTATATATTGTTAAAGAAATAATTTTATTGGAGCTTCATATTGCAATGCATTGTCATTGACGTCATGTTATAAGGCAGTATGTTATAAATTGTTAAAGAAATAATTTTCTTGGAGTTTCATGTTGCAAAACAATAAGTCATTGACGTTATGTCATAAGACAATATTTCTTTATGTATTATTAAAAAAATAATTTTATTGGAGCTTCATGTTGCAATGTATTAAGTCACTGGTGTCAAGTCATACGACAATATGTCATTATAAATAGTTAAAGAAATAATTTTAGGAGCTTCATGTTGCAATGCATTAAGTTCAAGTCATAAGACAATAAGTCGTTATGAATTGTTAAAGAAGTAATTCTATTGGAGCTTCATGTTGCAAAGCATTAAGTCATTGACGTCAAGTCATAAATGTGCCTTTATTAATTGTTAAAAAATAATTTTATTGGAGCTTCATGTTGCAATGCATTAAATCATTGACGTCATGTCATAAGACAGTATTTTATAAGTTGTTAAAGAAATAATTTTCTTGGAGCTTCATGTTGCAAAGCAATAAGTCATTGACGTTAAGTCATAAGACAATATTTCTTTATGTATTAGTAAAGAAATAATTTTATTGGAGCTTCATGTTGCAATGCATTAAGTTCAAATCATAAGACAATATGTCGTTATGAATTGTTAAAGAAATAATTTTATTGGACCTTTAAGGCATTAAGTCATTGACGTCAAGTCATAAGACAATGTCTTTGGGAATTGTTAAAGAAATAATTTTATTGGATCTTCATGTTGCAATGCATTAAGTCATTGACGTCATGTCATAAGACAGTATATTATATATTGTTAAAGAAATAATTTTATTGGAGCTTCATATTGCAATGCATTGTCATTGACGTCATGTTATAAGGCAGTATGTTATAAATTGTTAAAGAAATAATTTTCTTGGAGTTTCATGTTGCAAAGCAATAAGTCATTGACGTTATGTCATAAGACAATATTTCTTGATGTATTATTAAAGAAATAATTTTATTGGAGCTTCATGTTGCAATGTGTTAAGTCACTGCTGTCATGTCATACGACAATATGTCATTATAAATTGTTAATGGGTGAAACAGAATGGACGCGCTCTAGACGCGCTCTACACGTCGTGAACTGTCTAATCAGATAGAGCAAGTGACGTTTTTATGAAACTGCACAGAATGAACGCGCTTGACGTGAACAATACGCCGAAAGTTGGTCAACTTTTTACTTTTACGCGCTCAACGCCAGAATTAGATGTTTTGTGTTCTGTGTGAGACAACTTTTCTTTTACATGACATCCGCATTGATCCGCATTGATCCATTTAACATAAAATAGCATTAATAGTTCGAAATCGTCCATTTCGGAATTATTTCAAACACCAACTGACGTTAACGAACATACACTGGCTGACACAGAACATATAGGTCAGGTTAGGTTCTGCCTGACGTACGCTCACGACGCTCACGCTCATTGTGGGCGCGTTTTCTTTTTTCTCTACTTTTGACAGTTCACGACGTGTAGAGCGCGTCTAGAGCGCGTCTAGAGCGCGTCCATTCTGTTTCACCCATAAAGAAATAATTTTATTGGAGCTTCATGTTGCAATGCATTAAGTTCAAGTCATAAGACAATATGTCGTTATGAATTGTTATAGAAGTAATTCTATTGGAGCTTCATGTTGCAAAGCATTAAGTCATTGACGTCAAGTCATAAGACAATGTGCCTTTATTAATTGTTAAAAAATAATTTTATTGGAGCTTCATGTTGCAATGCATTGTCATTGACGTCATGTTATAAGACAGTATGTTTATAAGTTGTTAAAGAAATAATTTTCTTGGAGCTTCATGTTGCAAAGCAATAAGTCATTGACGTTAAGTCATAAGACAATATTTCTTTATGTATTAGTAAAGAATTTTTTTTATTGGAGCTTCATGTTGCAATCCATTAAGTTCAAATCATAAGACAATATGTCGTTATGAATTGTTAAAGAAATAATTTTATTGGAGCTTTAAGGCATTAAGTCATTGACGTCAAGTCATAAGACAATGTCTTTGGGAATTGTTAAAGAAATAATTTTATAGGATCTTCATGTTGCAATGCATTAAGTCATTGACGTCATGTCATAAGACAGTATATTATATATTGTTAAAGAAATAATTTTATTGGAGCTTCATATTGCAATGCATTGTCATTGACGTCATGTTATAAGGCAGAATGTTATAAATTGTTAAAGAAATAATTTTCTTGGAGTTTCATGTTGCAAAGCAATAAGTCATTGACGTTATGTCATAAGACAATATTTCTTGATGTATTATTAAAGAAACAATTTTATTGGAGCTTCATGTTGCAATGTGTTAAGTCACTGGCGTCAAGTCATACGACAATATGTCATTATAAATTGTTAAAGAAATAAATTTATTGAAGCTTCATGTTGCAATGCATTAAGTTCAAGTCATAAGATAATATGTCGTTATGAATTGTTAAAGAAGTAATTCTATTGGAGCTTCATGTTGCAAAGCATTAAGTCATTGACGTCAAGTCATAAGACAGTATGTTATAAGTTGTTAAAGAAATAATTTTCTTGGAGCTTCATGTTGCAAAGCAATAAGTCATTGACGTTAAGTCATAAGACAATATTTCTTTATGTATTAGTAAAGAAATAAGTTTATTGGAGCTTCATGTTGCAATGCATTAAGTTCAAATCATAAGACAATATGTCGTTATGAATTGTTAAAGAAATAATTTTATTGGAGCTTTAAGGCATTAAGTCATTGACGTCAAGTCATAAGACAATGTCTTTGGGAATTGTTAAAGAAATAATTTTATAGGATCTTCATGTTGCAATGCATTAAGTCATTGACGTCATGTCATAAGACAGTATGTTATAAATTGTTAAAGAAATAATTTTATTGGAGCTTCATGTTGCAATGCATTGTCATTGACGCCATGTTATAAGGCAGTATGTTATAAATTGTTAAAGAAATAATTTTCTTGGAGTTGCATGTTGCAAAGCAATAAGTCATTGACGTTATGTCATAAGACAATATTTCTTTATGTATTATTAAAAAAATAATTTTATTGGAGCTTCATGTTGCAATGTATTAAGTCACTGGTGTCAAGTCATACGACAATATGTCATTATAAATAGTTAAAGAAATAATTTTAGGAGCTTCATGTTGCAATGCATTAAGTTCAAGTCATAAGACAATAAGTCGTTATGAATTGTTAAAGAAGTAATTCTATTGGAGCTTCATGTTGCAAAGCATTAAGTCATTGACGTCAAGTCATAAATGTGCCTTTATTAATTGTTAAAAAATAATTTTATTGGAGCTTCATGTTGCAATGCATTAAATCATTGACGTCATGTCATAAGACAGTATTTTATAAGTTGTTAAAGAAATAATTTTCTTGGAGCTTCATGTTGCAAAGCAATAAGTCATTGACGTTAAGTCATAAGACAATATTTCTTTATGTATTAGTAAAGAAATAATTTTATTGGAGCTTCATGTTGCAATGCATTAAGTTCAAATCATAAGACAATATGTCGTTATGAATTGTTAAAGAAATAATTTTATTGGACCTTTAAGGCATTAAGTCATTGACGTCAAGTCATAAGACAATGTCTTTGGGAATTGTTAAAGAAATAATTTTATTGGATCTTCATGTTGCAATGCATTAAGTCATTGACGTCATGTCATAAGACAGTATATTATATATTGTTAAAGAAATAATTTTATTGGAGCTTCATATTGCAATGCATTGTCATTGACGTCATGTTATAAGGCAGTATGTTATAAATTGTTAAAGAAATAATTTTCTTGGAGTTTCATGTTGCAAAGCAATAAGTCATTGACGTTATGTCATAAGACAATATTTCTTGATGTATTATTAAAGAAATAATTTTATTGGAGCTTCATGTTGCAATGTGTTAAGTCACTGCTGTCATGTCATACGACAATATGTCATTATAAATTGTTAATGGGTGAAACAGAATGGACGCGCTCTAGACGCGCTCTACACGTCGTGAACTGTCTAATCAGATAGAGCAAGTGACGTTTTTATGAAACTGCACAGAATGAACGCGCTTGACGTGAACAATACGCCGAAAGTTGGTCAACTTTTTACTTTTACGCGCTCAACGCCAGAATTAGATGTTTTGTGTTCTGTGTGAGACAACTTTTCTTTTACATGACATCCGCATTGATCCGCATTGATCCATTTAACATAAAATAGCATTAATAGTTCGAAATCGTCCATTTCGGAATTATTTCAAACACCAACTGACGTTAACGAACATACACTGGCTGACACAGAACATATAGGTCAGGTTAGGTTCTGCCTGACGTACGCTCACGACGCTCACGCTCATTGTGGGCGCGTTTTCTTTTTTCTCTACTTTTGACAGTTCACGACGTGTAGAGCGCGTCTAGAGCGCGTCTAGAGCGCGTCCATTCTGTTTCACCCATAAAGAAATAATTTTATTGGAGCTTCATGTTGCAATGCATTAAGTTCAAGTCATAAGACAATATGTCGTTATGAATTGTTATAGAAGTAATTCTATTGGAGCTTCATGTTGCAAAGCATTAAGTCATTGACGTCAAGTCATAAGACAATGTGCCTTTATTAATTGTTAAAAAATAATTTTATTGGAGCTTCATGTTGCAATGCATTGTCATTGACGTCATGTTATAAGACAGTATGTTTATAAGTTGTTAAAGAAATAATTTTCTTGGAGCTTCATGTTGCAAAGCAATAAGTCATTGACGTTAAGTCATAAGACAATATTTCTTTATGTATTAGTAAAGAATTTTTTTTATTGGAGCTTCATGTTGCAATCCATTAAGTTCAAATCATAAGACAATATGTCGTTATGAATTGTTAAAGAAATAATTTTATTGGAGCTTTAAGGCATTAAGTCATTGACGTCAAGTCATAAGACAATGTCTTTGGGAATTGTTAAAGAAATAATTTTATAGGATCTTCATGTTGCAATGCATTAAGTCATTGACGTCATGTCATAAGACAGTATATTATATATTGTTAAAGAAATAATTTTATTGGAGCTTCATATTGCAATGCATTGTCATTGACGTCATGTTATAAGGCAGAATGTTATAAATTGTTAAAGAAATAATTTTCTTGGAGTTTCATGTTGCAAAGCAATAAGTCATTGACGTTATGTCATAAGACAATATTTCTTGATGTATTATTAAAGAAACAATTTTATTGGAGCTTCATGTTGCAATGTGTTAAGTCACTGGCGTCAAGTCATACGACAATATGTCATTATAAATTGTTAAAGAAATAAATTTATTGAAGCTTCATGTTGCAATGCATTAAGTTCAAGTCATAAGATAATATGTCGTTATGAATTGTTAAAGAAGTAATTCTATTGGAGCTTCATGTTGCAAAGCATTAAGTCATTGACGTCAAGTCATAAGACAGTATGTTATAAGTTGTTAAAGAAATAATTTTCTTGGAGCTTCATGTTGCAAAGCAATAAGTCATTGACGTTAAGTCATAAGACAATATTTCTTTATGTATTAGTAAAGAAATAAGTTTATTGGAGCTTCATGTTGCAATGCATTAAGTTCAAATCATAAGACAATATGTCGTTATGAATTGTTAAAGAAATAATTTTATTGGAGCTTTAAGGCATTAAGTCATTGACGTCAAGTCATAAGACAATGTCTTTGGGAATTGTTAAAGAAATAATTTTATAGGATCTTCATGTTGCAATGCATTAAGTCATTGACGTCATGTCATAAGACAGTATGTTATAAATTGTTAAAGAAATAATTTTATTGGAGCTTCATGTTGCAATGCATTGTCATTGACGCCATGTTATAAGGCAGTATGTTATAAATTGTTAAAGAAATAATTTTCTTGGAGTTGCATGTTGCAAAGCAATAAGTCATTGACGTTATGTCATAAGACAATATTTCTTTATGTATTATTAAAAAAATAATTTTATTGGAGCTTCATGTTGCAATGTATTAAGTCACTGGTGTCAAGTCATACGACAATATGTCATTATAAATAGTTAAAGAAATAATTTTAGGAGCTTCATGTTGCAATGCATTAAGTTCAAGTCATAAGACAATAAGTCGTTATGAATTGTTAAAGAAGTAATTCTATTGGAGCTTCATGTTGCAAAGCATTAAGTCATTGACGTCAAGTCATAAATGTGCCTTTATTAATTGTTAAAAAATAATTTTATTGGAGCTTCATGTTGCAATGCATTAAATCATTGACGTCATGTCATAAGACAGTATTTTATAAGTTGTTAAAGAAATAATTTTCTTGGAGCTTCATGTTGCAAAGCAATAAGTCATTGACGTTAAGTCATAAGACAATATTTCTTTATGTATTAGTAAAGAAATAATTTTATTGGAGCTTCATGTTGCAATGCATTAAGTTCAAATCATAAGACAATATGTCGTTATGAATTGTTAAAGAAATAATTTTATTGGACCTTTAAGGCATTAAGTCATTGACGTCAAGTCATAAGACAATGTCTTTGGGAATTGTTAAAGAAATAATTTTATTGGATCTTCATGTTGCAATGCATTAAGTCATTGACGTCATGTCATAAGACAGTATATTATATATTGTTAAAGAAATAATTTTATTGGAGCTTCATATTGCAATGCATTGTCATTGACGTCATGTTATAAGGCAGTATGTTATAAATTGTTAAAGAAATAATTTTCTTGGAGTTTCATGTTGCAAAGCAATAAGTCATTGACGTTATGTCATAAGACAATATTTCTTGATGTATTATTAAAGAAATAATTTTATTGGAGCTTCATGTTGCAATGTGTTAAGTCACTGCTGTCATGTCATACGACAATATGTCATTATAAATTGTTAATGGGTGAAACAGAATGGACGCGCTCTAGACGCGCTCTACACGTCGTGAACTGTCTAATCAGATAGAGCAAGTGACGTTTTTATGAAACTGCACAGAATGAACGCGCTTGACGTGAACAATACGCCGAAAGTTGGTCAACTTTTTACTTTTACGCGCTCAACGCCAGAATTAGATGTTTTGTGTTCTGTGTGAGACAACTTTTCTTTTACATGACATCCGCATTGATCCGCATTGATCCATTTAACATAAAATAGCATTAATAGTTCGAAATCGTCCATTTCGGAATTATTTCAAACACCAACTGACGTTAACGAACATACACTGGCTGACACAGAACATATAGGTCAGGTTAGGTTCTGCCTGACGTACGCTCACGACGCTCACGCTCATTGTGGGCGCGTTTTCTTTTTTCTCTACTTTTGACAGTTCACGACGTGTAGAGCGCGTCTAGAGCGCGTCTAGAGCGCGTCCATTCTGTTTCACCCATAAAGAAATAATTTTATTGGAGCTTCATGTTGCAATGCATTAAGTTCAAGTCATAAGACAATATGTCGTTATGAATTGTTATAGAAGTAATTCTATTGGAGCTTCATGTTGCAAAGCATTAAGTCATTGACGTCAAGTCATAAGACAATGTGCCTTTATTAATTGTTAAAAAATAATTTTATTGGAGCTTCATGTTGCAATGCATTGTCATTGACGTCATGTTATAAGACAGTATGTTTATAAGTTGTTAAAGAAATAATTTTCTTGGAGCTTCATGTTGCAAAGCAATAAGTCATTGACGTTAAGTCATAAGACAATATTTCTTTATGTATTAGTAAAGAATTTTTTTTATTGGAGCTTCATGTTGCAATCCATTAAGTTCAAATCATAAGACAATATGTCGTTATGAATTGTTAAAGAAATAATTTTATTGGAGCTTTAAGGCATTAAGTCATTGACGTCAAGTCATAAGACAATGTCTTTGGGAATTGTTAAAGAAATAATTTTATAGGATCTTCATGTTGCAATGCATTAAGTCATTGACGTCATGTCATAAGACAGTATATTATATATTGTTAAAGAAATAATTTTATTGGAGCTTCATATTGCAATGCATTGTCATTGACGTCATGTTATAAGGCAGAATGTTATAAATTGTTAAAGAAATAATTTTCTTGGAGTTTCATGTTGCAAAGCAATAAGTCATTGACGTTATGTCATAAGACAATATTTCTTGATGTATTATTAAAGAAACAATTTTATTGGAGCTTCATGTTGCAATGTGTTAAGTCACTGGCGTCAAGTCATACGACAATATGTCATTATAAATTGTTAAAGAAATAAATTTATTGAAGCTTCATGTTGCAATGCATTAAGTTCAAGTCATAAGATAATATGTCGTTATGAATTGTTAAAGAAGTAATTCTATTGGAGCTTCATGTTGCAAAGCATTAAGTCATTGACGTCAAGTCATAAGACAATGTGCCTTTATTAATTGTTAAAAAATAATTTTATTGGAGCTTCATGTTGCAATGCATTAAATCATTGACGTTTGACGTCATGTCATAAGACAGTATTTTATATATTGTTAAAGAAATAATTTTATTGAGCTTCATGAAGCAATGTATTAAGTTATTGACGTCAAGTTATAAGGCAATATGTCTTTATAAATTGTTAGAGAAATAATTTTACAGGAGTTTTATGTTTCACTGCACAAATTAATTGAAGTCATAAGACCATCTTATGTCTATATGTCTTTATAGATTGTCAAAGAAATAATTTTATTGGAGAATCGCGTTACAATGCATTAAACCTTTGCAACGCCAGGGTTTTTATAGGCCGTACAACTGTAACTACAATTATTAATGTTACTTGTGTTAACTTGCCACAAAACATATTTTCCCACAGCTCCGAACTAATGAAAGCGACATAAATTACCTCAACCAACACAGAGACACAAACAACTGCCACACTTCCCAATTATTTCACTTCAAATTACCCACGATTTTTCCCCAGTTTTCATTCCGGCCGAACTGGCGCGACCTTCTGGCTCTCGACCCCGCTCGCTCCTCTAATCCGAATCGTCGGGGGGTTGTTTTCACAGACAACGGCGATCGTATCTAAATTACCGAACGAGCGCCCCCGTTATATCTCTAAACAGCGGTTTCATCGCCGTCAAGAGGGTCGTCCTTATCACGAAACCGCATTAAATGTTTCCGATTGGAGTGCCGCTCTTTATTAGAGCGGAATAATTTTCCGCGTGATTAGGGAGATCGTTTTTGGGGAAGGTTCGAAGTTGTGTTTTAAGTTTTAAGTAGACCGGAGGGAGGTAAAGAAATATAACGAAATTGTGGAGTTTCATTATTACTTATAATTGGAGTTACTTATAATTTATTTTAGGAAACGCTGTGCATATTTGCCCTCTATGAACCCTTTTATTCCAAGACTGTATGGCCTTCGTGAAATCCACACATTCAATACCTCGATAAGCCCGGTGGTTTCTAAATGGGAGTTTTCTACTTTTTCAAAATTATTATACCTATGTCTGACTTCAAGACAACATCACGACGATCCAGATCTCTAAAGACTTGGTAGATCGCACCAACCATTCATCCAGATTCCATCATATTATCTCTCAATGTGGTAAACCTTTTTCCTAATAGTGTACTCCATATGAGTGTATTGGTATACTTAGTATGTACACTTCTCCTAGTTTACAAGTGCTCCATGGGCTCTCTCAACCTTTTTCTTCATCTAAACTGGTCCTTGGAGAGAAGTGCTTTGTCTTTAATAATCAATACTTTACCTTTGTGTTTACCTCTTTCTAATTTATGTTTATAAGGATATTAGGACGGTAGCTTCTTAAGTATGCTTTCAGGATACCGAGACTAAACCTCAGTCTTGTCTTGATACCCTTATCCTCAAAAATTGTCGATACCGAGACGAGACTAAATCAATCGAGAGTCTCGTCGAGACGAGATATTCAATTCATATTTGTAAGGATATTAGAAACTCAGTTTCTTAAGTGTAGCTTCAGGATACCGAGACTAAACCTCAGTCTTGTCTTGTTCTCTTGTTCCTCAAAAATTGTCGATACCGAGACGAGACTAAATCAATCGAGAGTCTCGTCGAGACGAGATATTCAATTCATATTTGTAAGGATATTAGAAACGCAGTTTCTTAAGTGTAGCTTCAGGATACCGAGACTAAACCTCAGTCTTGTCTTGTTCTCTTGTTCCTAAAAAATTGTCGATACCGAGGCGTGACTAAATCAATCGAGAGTCTCGTCGAGACAAGATTCAATTAAATCAATTCTCGTTGACTGAAAACTCTCGGTCTCGCTGAAATTTCCTATTTCGGGGTATATTTATTTTATCTTTAATCGTGGATTGGAAACACTAAATTAATAAATATGTAGACACTCTTTTAATTTTTTAGATTGGATCCAATGGTTCCGTACGCAGAATCCATATAGGATAAAGGGAAAATAAATATCTTGAAACGTAATGTAACTTTACGTACTGTCACGTTCCAAAACCAAAAATTAAAAATTATATTCCACATCGGGTCGTTAGGGTCGATTTGTGTCAGTTCATTTAGCTGTCCTAAACGTATCGAACGACGTTGTGGGACCAAGTTTTGTTCGACTTGACATTCCCGCATTGATTGGATTTCCTCCTAAAAAACTCCCCTGGAACATAATTAAGACAGTCGTAAAACGACGATTTACGACTGTCTCAATATCTCGGGTTTCCACGGTGTTAATCCCTCGGATATAATTTTGTGTTTCGGGCAGTCCTCAACACCTAAACCGGAGGGAAGGGAGCGCATCGGTCTGCGGCAGGGCCGAAAGGGTATCGCGTTACGTTCGGCGTAGCAGAGACGTTTCGGATCGGTTGGATTAAAAGGAGCGTCACTTGTTTGTTTTGGATTATCCGACCGCCGAGGTTGCTCCTCGCCGAAGGCTCCCATCTGTGCTGCCGTCAAATTTTGACGGGACTAATTTGCCGAATTGTGGAAGAAAGAGAAACTTTAGATGGACTTTAGATGGCAAAATGTTTATATAAACTGTCGAGCTCAAGCCGCTAGTGGCATAACCGATAGGTATCTGCTCTGAATTTGGAGATTATTGATTGGATATTAACTTGGTTGAATCGAGTTCATTGGATAACGAGTTTGTAACGAAAGTCGAAGATGGTGAAACCGTTTTAATAGATATCTGCGTTGTAACGCCACGGTAGTTGCTTCAATGTGGGCGCTATTGATTATCAAATTGACTTTGGGGTGTTTAAACTATGCCACGAGATGATGAAATTATCAGGGAACTGAGGTGAGAGTTGAATTGAAACATTTAGGAATTTACTATAAAACCAGTGGAGTCGCCAAACCATACTGAACTATTGACCAAGTGATCCCACTTTTATATAGTGGAGATGACTTAATTGATCAACTATATTACGAATGTAACGACTTTTTTGAGCATCTAAGTATTATGAATTTGGTCCTGGAAAAAAGGAGCAGTTACTATTCATTGCGTCACAATGAATAGTTTACTGCATTTTGTTCTATCAGTTTAGTAGGTAATGAACTACTTTTCTCCACTATTTCGTCTTATCTCTACATGGTTTATCAAGGTTTATTAGTCGCAATGAATAATTTAGCCAAAAATTACTTCCATTTAAACTTGACGATCTAGTAATGACCTATTTTTCCTCACGAGTAAGAGAATTAACCATTCACTATTCATTACGGTACAATGGCTGGTTTGCTGCATTTTGTTCTATCAATTTAGTAATGAACTACTTTTCTCCACTATTCCATCATGTCTCTATATGGTTTGTCAAGGTTTACTAGTCGCAATGAAAAATTTACCCAAAAATTACCTCCAATTTAACTATAGGCGATGTAATAATGAGCTACTTTTATCCACGAGTAGGAGAATTAACCATTAGCCATTCCGTCACACTGACTAGTTTACTGCATTTAATTCTATCAGTTTAGTAATGAACTACTGTTCTTCACTATTTCGTCATGCCTCTACATGGTTTATCAAGGTTTATTAGTCGCAATGAATAATTTACCCAACAATTACCTCCACTTAAACTTGACGATATAGTAATGACCTACTTTTCCCCACTAGTAAGAGAATTAACCATTCACTATTCATTACGGCACAATGGCTGGTTTGCTGCATTTTGTTCTATCAGTTTAGTAATGAAATTCTTTTCTACACTATTTCGTCATGTCTCTACATGGTTTGTCAAGGTTTACTAGTCGCAATGAACAATTTACCCAAAACTTATCTTCACTTAAACTTTAGCCTGTGTATAAGGTAATTTTCCCCACGAGTAGGAGAATTAAACATTTACTATTCATTACCACATAGTTACTAGTTTACAGCATTTTGTTCTATCAGTTTAGTAATGAAGTACTTTTCTCCACTATTTCGTCATGTCTCTACATGGTTTGTCAAGGTTTACTAGTCTCAAAGAAAAATTCACACAAAAATTTTCTCGACTTAAACTTTAGCCGGTGTAGTAATGAGCTACTTTTCTTCACGACTAGGAGAATTAACCATTTACTATTCATTATGACATAGTGACTAGTTTACTGCATTTTGTTCTATCAGTTTAGTAATGAATTACTTTTCTCCACTACTTCGACATGTTTCTACGTAGTTTGTCAAGGTTTACTAGTCACAATGAAAAATTTACCCAACCATTTTCTTCACTTGAACATTAGCAGGTGTAGTAATGAGCTACTTTTCTTCACTAGTAAGAGAATTAACCATTTACTATTCATTCCGACACAAGGACTAGTTTAGTGCATTTGGTCTATCAGCTTAGTAATGAACTACTTTTCTCCACTATTTCGTCATGTCTCATGTCTCTACATCTACTTGGTTTGTCAAGGTTTATTATTTGGCAATGAACAATTTACCCAAAAATTATCTCCACTTTAACTTTAGCCGATGTAGTAATGAGCTACTTGTCCCCAGGAGTAGGAGAATTATTAATTTACTATTCATTCCGTCACAATTACTAGTTTAGTGCATTTGGTCTATCAGTCTAGTAATGAATAAATTTTCTGCACTATTTCGTCATGTCTCTACATGGTTTGTCAAGGTTTACTAGTCGCAATAAACAATTTACCCAAAACTTATCTCCACTTAAACTTTAGCCTGTGTAGTAATGAGGTAATTTTCCCCACGAGTAGGTGAATTAACCATTTACAATTCATTATGACATAGTGACTAGTTTACTGCATTTTGTTCTATCAGATTAGTAATAAACTACTTTTCTAAACTATTTCGTTATGCCTCTACATGGTTTGTCAGGGTTTACTAGTCGTAATGAACAATTTACCCAAAACTTATCTCCACTTAACCTTGAGCCTGTGTAGTAATGAGGTAATTTTCCCCACGAGTAGGTGAATTAACCATTTACAATTCATTGTGACATAGTAACTAGTTTACTGCATTTTGTTCTATCAGATTAGTAATAAACTACTTTTCTAAACTATTTCGTCATGGCTCTACATGGTTTGTCTAGGTTTATTATTCGCCAATGAACAATTTACCCAACAATTACTTCCACTTAAAGTTTAGCCGGTGTAGTAATGAGCTACTTTTCTCTACGAGTAGGAGAATTAACCATTTACTATTCATTACGTCGCAATGACTAGTTTAGTGCATTTGGTTATATCAGTTTAATAATGAACTACTTTTCTCCACTATTTCGTCATGTCTCTACATGATTTGTTAAGGTTTACTAGTCGCAATGAACAATTTACCCAAAAATTATTCCCACTTTAACTTTAGCCAATGTAGTAATGAGCAATTTTTAGCTTTACATTAGCATTACGTCACAATGACGAGTTTACTGCATTTCAATTTAGTAATAACTTCTTTTCTCCACTATTTCGTCATATTTCTACATACCTAGTTTGTCAAGGTTTACTAGCCGCAATGAATAATTTACCCAACAATTATCTCCAGATAAACTTTAGCCGATGTAGTAATGGGGTACTTTTCTCCACGAGTAGTAAAATTAACTATTTTCTATTCATTGCGTCACAATGACTAATTTAGTGCATTTGGTATATCAATTTTGTAATGAATAACTTTTCTCCACTATTTCATCATGTCTCTATATAGTTTGTCAAGGTTTACTGTCGCAATGAACAATTTACCCAAAAATTACCTCCACTTAAACTTAAGCCTATGTAGTACTGAGGTACTTTTCTCCACGAGTAGTAAAATTAACTATTTACTATTCATTGCGTCACAATGAACTACTTTCCTCCACTATTTCGTCATATGTCTACATGGTTTATTCAGGTTTACTAATCACAATGACCAATTTACCCAACAATTGCGTCTACTCAAACTTAAGCCGATGTAGTAAGGAGCTACTTTTCTCCACGTGTAACTTGTAAAACCTAGTAAACTATCGACCAAGTGATCCCATTCTTGTGTTGTGAGTTTTATCTTGTAGACGACTCAATTGATCAACTGTGTTACAGATATAACGACTTGCTTGCCCGTTTAAGTGGTACTAATTTGGTTCTCGAGTACCTTGGTATACTTTGTCCAGTCAGAGTTGGAACGGCAAAAAACACTTAATGGCTTTTTAAGTGGTGAAAAGCCATGCCGCCCGGTCGTCCATGGGCGTATCATAACGGATAATAACTCTAACAATGAATTCACTTCCAAATTGCACAAACAAATGGCACACACATTCACACACCACTGCTTTCTCGAGTATAAGTGCCGAAGAAGACATCACAAGGAAAGCACACGTGGCCGCTGTTTTATGGTCCAGTGGACCATCCAGTATCCGTAGAGTCTCGCGTACTTCCTCGTACACCATTTCACTGATCGACTGTACACCTGCACCTTGGAAGAAGAAGAAAATACAAACGAAGTGCCGCTGTCGTAAAAAAATTTTTGCGGTCCAATGGACCCTCTAGTTCTTTATCTGTACATATCCATCCATTCACATATATGATTTCACTTGGGCAACTGAACACCTGCATTTTAAAAATACCAGGGCGTTTCTGAATAAGCAAAAAGATAAGTCCCATGGTTTTGTATAGAGACAACGGGCTCTTTTCGAATGTCCTCGGTAAATTCAGATTTTATTAAGTGTTCCAATTGCTACTGGTTATAGTATATAGGTTCATGTTGTTTAGCGAATTTCATATCCAAAGAAAAATAGCCCGGACTATAGTCGAAATGTCTACCCTTGTGTCTCAAAAGAGGAAACGTGAAGCTGAATTCCTCGAATAAAACGATATAAACAAATTATTGATTTAGATCAATATTTTGACAAGCACTCATCCGCTGTGAATTTTTGTTATCGATCCAATAACCGACGGTATCTTTCCTGGAATTTTTCGCAACTAATGCGTTATCTAAGAAACTTCCTACGTTAATTTACTACTTTATTATCTAACAGGAACATCTGAAATAAGTCGATGATCTTTAATTCGATTTGTATTTGGATGCCGGGACATCTGTTTCAAAATTAGACCACGGAAATAAGCAAAAAAATACCTGGTAGGGAATATGAGTCATCCAAGTACCGGATAAGTTCTATTATTTAATACGTTTTTGAGGTACGAGCAATAAAACAACAATTATTCAAAATGTTTATAAGTTAAAAATGGTAGATTTTTATCAAAAGATTTAGTAATAGAGAAAAACATTACTTTTCATTTTTTCCGCCTACTTTAATAAAACAACTCTTCTTTTACAAGATACACATACAATTAACGTATCTTCATTTTTTCTGATTAATGTCATTGCAAAAAAGGGTTTCTGGGATAAAATGTATTGAACTCAACTACAAACTCAACCCGTCTGTAGAGATTCAATGAATCGTCCTGAAATTTTTATGGTTTATTAAGTACTACCAAAGTCAAGTTATTAATAACAAAGTTGTAAGTTTAATTAACTATTTAACTTTATTTTGCAGTTTTCTAAGCAACAAATACATTTATTAAAATTTGAAAAATGCCATTGTAAAGTTTGAGTGATGTTTTAAAAGACGGATATTTCAATCTCATTATCATTATTATCAATATTATTATTTATCAAATACTTTCTCTTTCAATTATAGGCAGAAATAAAAAAAATATGCAATTTGACAGTCATTTGGTAACAACTCAACTAAAAGAAAAAAATGCCGCCAAATCCTGCCTAACAAAAGTGTGTATTTTCCTTGTGTAGGTCCATACTATTATCTAATAAACTTGTCAGATACTTTAATGACTCACAATCCTGAGAAAAACTTTTAATTTCCCGACGAAAACATTCACATCTAACGATCACTAAGAACCGGCATTCACTGTAATGATTTCTGATGGACATAAAAGTCAAATGAGTCCCATCTGATAAGTCCCGATAAGGGTAGCGAGCAGATGTTCCCCGACACCCTTGTCATTATCGCGAACACAATGGGGGGATATCTTTCCTTTTTTCGATGGGATTCGCGCGGTTTGAACACACACTGATTACACAGATACGATGGGGTGCAAGGGCCAATAACTCGACCCTTAAGAGACACTTATTTTAAATTGAAAAATCGTCGAATTTTCCCAAGTGGATAGGGAGGAAGAATGTCGCAGTGTGGTTTTTATAAAAGGAATTAGATAATAAGAAATTATTTATTAATAGAATATTTTTATGAGTTTTTGAAATGTGAGTGCTTGGATACGAATGTCAGTTCTTTTACCTGCAATTAATTTAATTGAGGGAAAAAAATTTGAAAAAGTCGTGTTAAATAGTGTGATATGTTCCCTCGTTCAATCTACCTATACCAAATTGGGAACACTAAATGACAATACATTATCGCGATATTTTAGTTACGTCTCACAAAAATCTGCACAAAATATATGTGTACATTACAGAGACGTAAGTACCACAGCGGAAAATTTCGAAATTGGTAGAAAATTTGAAATTGGCGAGTAAATTCCAAATTGTCTGAACAAGAATGACTGTCATCTCTATTTCACACAATCACCCATAATGGAGAGAACACTAACATTTCTAGGAACAAACCAGTGTTTCCTGGCTGTAAAAATATCGATAAGTTGTTATGGTAAACATTGTAACGTTTACGCCTGGCCTAATTCATGCGTGGAAGCGAGAGCGAGAACAAGTGACAGAGGTCGACCTTCGTTTGGCTTGCCACGCATTGTACGCACACATATGTTAGCGTCTCGCTTCTGACGCATCTATCTCCCTTCCGTTCTGCCTGGCGCTTGGGTCCTCGTGAAAGAGAGACAGCGGCAGCACACAGCTTGACGTTAACGTATTGCCGGCTATTCGTAATGTGAACTGGATATTTCCAGTCAATACCATTGCTTATTACAATCACAATTGCGGAAATAAGGTAATTGCTTCTTGCATGCTAAGATTTTGATTAGCTATATAATCTCATATATTTGTTCTTTCATCATTGAATTAGCAATTCATGTCAGGTTCCAGATTAATGTTTAACTTCACACATGTCATAACAATGTGTCTAAAATGACAAGTTGGACCGGCCAACCGCAGTGCGAAAAAATCTTCTATGATATAAAATTGGTTAACGCGGGCTTGTTAAAAGCAGCAAATTAATCAATGATAATTTAGTGATAATAATTCAATGCAATTTATAAACGTATGCAATTTTTCATCAATGTTTTCTTATGACGTTATCACGTAAAATTATGGTCCGTAAACCGACTTTACAGACAACCAAATTTTTTTACACAGCATCTATAAGGACCTTCATAAATATAATTTAGTTTTGAGAATGATAAATGGATTAACTATATTATTAACTAATTGTTTGAAGAAACTTAAATTAAGTTAAAGGGAAAAGTATCATGCAACACAACACTTGTCAAGTGTTAGATGGAGAATAGTACATTGTGGTTAGGGTACGATTGGCTTCACATCGATGTTAAGAGTTCTGGTATACACTATGTAGGCGTTCCTTAAGAACGTTCGTCTCGCAATGCCCACGTTGCGACAACCAATCGTCGCCTCTTATCGGAAAAGCATCAATATTACCATAATCTGTGTTTCAATATGTTTCCTGCAGCACAGACCATAGCTGTCTAACGAAGTCCACCTCGCGACAAATTCTAAAATCTGTCTAAAGATGAGCTAATCTAATTTCGTATTCTCACATTCTAGTATAATCGAGTTATTTGATAGAGTGTAGCTACAATATAACCATACTATATACTGCAATATGTTTCCTACAGTAGACCATAGCTGGCCAAAAAACCCACCTCGTGACAATTTTAACAAATTACCTAACAAGATGCTAATCTAATTTCTAATTTCGAGTTTGCTTATTCAAACTGGAACAAAGTTTAATGGAGTTACTTAATACAGTGTAATTTCAATATTACTATCATCCGTGCTCATGCGTACACACTACGTTCAAGTAATTAGAAGTAACTTTAAGAAATAGTGAGAAAGACAGAGAGAGCGAGAAGGGGGAAAGAAGGACGCGTCACTATATGGACAAAATAGTGTAACGTTTATTTTAATTTATTTACACTGTCCTAATTATACACTACACACTTCTTAATTTATTTAGACTGTTACTGAACTAATTAATTTATATAACACACTTAACTTTTCAAATCCGTTTTTCGCACTATTTACTCTGTCGCGGCTTCACGTCTAATCTCCTCTCTCCGACCGCAAGCCCGCTTATATACATATCTCAATTGTATTCGCGATGATTCCTGAAAGAACTCGATCCTTTTTTTCTCTAATAATGTTTATCTAGAAACGCCCAGAAGGTAATAAATCATTCTTTCCTTAATACGATGTTGCTGGGACGTTGGGGACGGTTTTTATTGCCACTTAACGGAGCGCTTTGAAGTGACCGCCGAGGTCCGATAAGAGTAAACATGTTGCGCGCTGCTGTTTACATTTCGCGTTACAATAGAAAGAGAAAGAGAGAATCAAATTTATAGTTAGTGCTAATAATGTCACTTCAAATGAAACCAGTACTAACTGAAATTAACCGGTTGGTTGATTTATAAATTTAATTAGCCATTCTATATTTTTTAAATGAAATATTTCACGGTGGCTGAAACGAGCTCCATAAAAATAATTCAGTTTTGAAAATGATATGTGGCTTGATCGTATTATTAACTACCTAACTTAATTTTTGGTGGTTTTTCTGATGACTTCCCCAGGATTAAATGAAACACGTTGTGTTTATGGTTTGTCGACGTTTCGTCTATTCGTTTTTAGACATATTCATGACTGAGTGGAATATTTTTTCCAGTTGTTACTATTTGAGTTACCAATGATGTTGAAACCAATGCATATCGCTCTCTGTGGTAACCTTTTTGTACCTTTGTCGGGCTTAGTGAGTAGCTTCTTTATTAGATTTGGTGTTATTCTAATAGAATAGCTCTCTTTTTGGCTTGCAGGTTCAGAGGTAACTTAATGTTAAGTGGAGAATAGAATACTGTGGTTAGGGTGCGATCGGTTCATTTAAATAATAGTAACCACATCGGTGTTAATAATATGGGTATACACTATGTAAGCGTTCCTTATAAACGTTCGCCTCGCAATGCCCACGTTGCGGCAACTAACCGTGGCCTCGTCTCGCAAAATCATCATTGTTGATTTTTCGAGAGAAGAGGAACAATAATAGTATTTGATTTGAATTGTCGATCATTTTTTCATAAACTTTAATGACGGCCCTTCCACGTTTTTAACATGATTTTAACAAAATTGTTTTATTCGATTTTGTTATCAATTTCATAACTCTAGTGCTAATATGGATGTTGAACTTGTATTATTTCCTGTAATTACAAATTGGTATGGGTATGAATTGGGCTTCGCAATGGTTCCGAAAAATGATGTAAATCGTAAATTCCACTTTATATGAAACAAGTGTTTCGCTCGAAGCGCTGGATCGGTGAGAGGTATTAGCATCGAAAAAACGAACGATCCGCATGGTCCGCATTATCTCGCCGCGCTAGCTGTTTGGTGGCAACTCGTGTTACAGTTGTTTGTATTGTGGATTGCCTGCTCCAGGGGTGACGATTGCGGTCTGGATCGGTGAGAGGTATTAACATCGAAATAACGAATGAGCCGGATATATTATTAGTAACTAATGATGTAATGATACCAATATATCGTATATAACATCATATATATGAAGCTGTGCGACCCCTCTCGGTCATTCCCAGAGTTCCTCATTTTAGGTTTTGGAACTGTTTGGAATCACTATGACGAAATAGTGAGAAACGGTGGGAGAGGAAGGGGGAAGACGGACGCATCACTATGAGAATAGAAAAAGAGGAAAAGTAACAATTTCGTTTTTCGGTGTCGTTTGGCGTGTTGCGTGTCGCTTTTTTCCTATTTACTTCTCTTCGGCACAGTTAATGTAAAACCGTCGTTTCAAAAAGGTGATGTCACCCATGTCATGAGGACTTTGACGTATATGCCTCCATGTCCATTTCATTACTCACTAATCGCACTAAGTCCGTTTTGAAACCATTCAAGGAAATGGGAAGTAACTTTCCACGACACGAGGAGTTGAATTTCGTTCGACCAGAAAGGGAGAAAATTGTTATTCAATCACACATGAAATCCTCCCTTCCCCCCAAAATTCCCCGAAACGCGCAACAAAATAAAACGTCCGCACTTCCCGTCATATAAGCTGCAAGGGATGCAATAACGCAACCGTGTGTAGCATTGTGTGAAGTCCCGAGCTTTCAGTACGAAATACCCACGTCACAAACAGCGAGAGAGCGGACCGGCCGACACAAAGAACAAAGTTAGCTGTGCATGCACATTCAATTGTTCACCTCACACACGAGACCCCCCCCTTCAACCCCCCTTTTTGAGCCCGACGCCCACTCGCAGTATTGACAGCAGACCAATGGTCAACTTCATAAAGTTTGAATTGAGTGTGTCAGTGTGCGGGAGTTTTGATACGTGGAAGTTCGAATTAGGTTTATCACTGGATTTGACGTAGGTGAGTGTGAGTGTGTATGAGGGGGACGTACGGGGGAAGTTTAAAATGTAATATAAGTTTGAAAAATTGCGAAATGGAATGGGAGTTGTGGTCTTGAAGCGTACGGATTAAGGTCGAGCGTGGGAGCTCGAAAGATGAAATCTTGGTGTTGTTCAAAGTCAAAGTCAATTGTTAACCTATTTATGTAGAAATTGAGTTATATTTCAGTGAATTAGGTAACCAAATGGTTAGCTTGGCAACCAAGAGAACCTTCTTAGGCGTTACATACCCTCCCTGTTAACCGAGCAACCAAACACGCACGCAGGAAGAAATCTCACAAGACTTTCGAGAGCCTAGGTACAATAATAATGATTGGGTTATTATATTAATGTACCTACTGTCATTAGTGCTTAATACGCGATGAAAGTAATGACGTAAGACATTTGGGAGAGGGGATGGTAACCCATGGCAACTCTTTCTACACAATTGTTTTCTTATGGGAGATTAACATTAGAAAATATTCAAGCAGCTGGTAATCTACGTAAACGAATTAATTCTCACCGGGTGATGGACTCTTAAGGTGTTCGGTGTATGAATTTTTTCTAAAATTATTTTCGTAGATTTAGTTTCTTGTCTTTAGAAACTGGTTGAATTCAACGATATCCCAACAGATCCCCTAATAATCCGGGAAAATTTCGTTATCGTATCGCTCCGATTCCCCTGACTTAATCCCGGACGCTTCCGTGCCCGTTAATCCCTTCGCAACACTTATATCTGGCACGTGATTCACTCTTCCTCCCTCGATATGCCCAGATATCATCCCGTCCGCGTACCCATCGATTTGTGTGTGTGAGTGGGGGGTAGGTACGACCCGGAGTCATACAATTCCGGATGGGGTCGGTCACGTGATCGCGTGTCCCCCGCTCGTTCCCGGCCGACTCCGGGAGGAACTAATTACGGCCTTAAGTTCAATCTGACTCGAAGCAATTTCTACTAATTTAATATCTGTTGTGATGACTGCTGGAGAGACCTGTTAAATTGGGAAATTTAATTGCGAACGGGAGGGGGTGCGTGTCATCCGATGGATAATGAGGTTTACTCATGATATATGTCGTCGTGGAGGGTTGGGGGTGGAGGTATGGAAGAAGATGTTTCGAATTTGGTGAAGGGAATCGTCTCGTACCAAAAAACGTAGTTGGAGTGTCGACAGAAGTGAAAACTTTTATACGGAGCTTTTCTATTGAAACGCCCGTCCCCAAATTAACAAGAGCAAAAGAGAAACTTATAGTAGTTCGTTAGTATGACAGAGAAGGATGTTTTGCAACGTTGCCGACCGAGCAGGCAGTCCAAGACAACGCGTATCGCGGTCGCGTATCGCTTTACACTTTCGGATGTGTGCGGTACAATGACTGTGATGTTTCGCCAGCTAGCAACATCGCAAAAGTTCGTTCTCTGTTTAGCCAACGAGAAATATATGACCTTTCTTTCGCTCTTATGTTTATAGCATCCTGCGACTCTGTAGAAACGATCTGTATACGTTTGTCTAGAAAATATTTTTTATAAGAAGAGAGGGAATCACCTTTCTTTTCTTCATTTTTGAACGCTCGCATTGTACGTTAAATTTATTCAACAGAGAGGTATATTTTTTTCCCTCTTCTTCTCAAATCTCCTGTAGGTATGAGCTAGCTGAATAACTCACCTACTCTTTGATCGCATTATATATAAATCGCGTTTTTCTAAAATACACAGGTTAAATAGTGCATTTTTCTTATCTCCATCCTTTTGATTTATTTTATAAATTGTCTTATTAAAATTTCAAATCAAATCAAAATCATACTGTAACGCGAAATATGAACATCGGCACGGAGGGCGTCTCTTATCTGATCAAAGCGGCACAGTTCAAAGAGAGAAGGCCTCTCCGTTTAATTGGGCCATAAAAACCTTCCCGAAACGTCTGATTAAACGAAGAATGATCTATTCTCTATTCCTTTCGAGAACAAACATTATTAGGAAAAAATAGTATTCAAGAAGGTTCTCGAGACATAATGGAGGACTATAAAAAGGGAACGCTGCGGACGCAGAAGAGATTAGATGAGAAGCCGCGAGTGAAAACAGTGCGATAGACGGACAAGTGAAAATTGTGCAAATAAATTAAACGTTAAGTGTGTTACATAAATTAATTAGTTAAGTAATAGTTTAAATAGATTAAGTAGTGCTAAGACAGTGTGTAAATAAATTAGAATAAACGTTACAATACCTTAATAGATAGTATATTGAATCAAAAGGTAAAGTCCATTCTCAGCTTTTAACGACCGCATACATCTCACATAAGGGAATTTTTAGAGTTTAAATTGAAAATTCCGAAATGCGAATTATTGAAGTTTGTTTTTAAACTTTTTTTTAAAAATATCATCATATTTTGAAACTTTTAGAGTCCGCGCCATTATACTTTATATCAAATAGATACCTATAGATATTAAACAGAACTCTCGAAGCTATCCACCTTGACGTAGCTTGTGACTTTTATAGCTAAATTCTAAAGTTGAATTTTTGGGCTGAAAAAGTAAAATAATAGCGCTGTGCTGCATTTTTTCAAAAATTACCGAAAATTGGATTTTACAAAGCTAAACCTTAAATGAAACGGGATAATTTCTTTGTGCGATAAATAAATAATTTAATGACAAAGACTTTTACTTTCAGAAACTAGAATTACTAAAGTACAAAATTGCTAAATTTGCTTTTAAAAAAATAGTCTTTTTCCAAAAATTTCACCACATTTTCTCAACATTAAAATTTCGATTTTTTGCCATGAACTTCTTTGACCTACCTTGTGGTTTTCACAGCGAATGTTAGATACAATTTACAAATTTTTCAAAAATGGGCTTAAAGTAAGGGAGAAATTTTCGCATGCCACAAATAAGTACATTTCTCAAAGTGTTGGAGTTATCGAATTGCTAAAAAGCATCCAATTGACGCGAGATTCACTTTACCGCTAAATTTGAAATTTGACTATTTGGTACAAAGAGAAGGGAACCTTACCCCCAAAAAGCCCAAAATTGTATTATATTAATGTCGAATTGCAAAAGAAATGTGTTGATTTGCTCGTACCAACAGTATTGTATCGCGAAACGTAAACAGCAGCGCGAAATGTGTTTACTCTTATCGGACCTCGGCGGCTTACCTCAAAGAAACGCCGCTACGCTTAATTGAGTCCCGGCAACATTAAGGAAAAATGATTTATGACCTTCTGGACCTTTCTACATATAAAAGAAGGTTCGAGTTATTTGTAAATATGGTATATGGTATATATATATAATAGGTATATGTAAATATGACCGATTAACTTACGGTCAAATTCAGCACTAGGATTTCATTTAAGACTTAGTAAATCAGGTCTGTCATAGCGCACTATATCAAGTAATATTTAATTAAGGAACTGTTAAATTGCAGTGTTTTGGAGAAAAACTCATTGTTTTCGACTCAGTTTTATACGTAAAGTTCCATAAACGGAAACCTAGTTTTAAATTGCGTTCCGTAAGACCGATCTGTTGGTTGATATGAATATCATTTCGTTCGCATTTAAAGATGAGCTTTTTTCCGTTACCATCCCCCCCCACCATTCCATGTAATTCTTCTGCACATTTAACCATAACCTCTGCCGCTAATTCATTATTACACCCCGTGATGACACAAAGGACCATTGCAGTTTATTGACGCATATAAAGTCATCCGACGGACGGGGGTACAACGTGCGCCCCATACCACCCCTAACCAGGTGTCTGTTTTTTGAATAGAGATGTTAGATACGAGAGGATCTTCATGCCCCTGCACGGATTAAAATTTGCTCCGGCACCGTCGGTGAAAGGAGAGTGATTTATGGGGACGCGTTAGGTATATATTATGTGTTCGTCTATTGTACGGTTTAAATTGTTTGTAAAGCTACACTTTGTCGGACTTTTCCGCGGCGGAACCGTGATTTCCACCGGGGCGTATACGAGTTGCGCACCGTGGTGATAATATCATATCACTTAGATCCTTGAATTTTACCGTCTAGCTACGTACAGGGTAGTTATCGTAATAGATATCGATATAGATACTTGTTGCGCACTGTAATCTATATACCAAAAAAGAAACACAGAAATATTAAGAATCTCTTCTTCTTCTACACCTCATGGATTAGGCTTGCAGCCTGTTGCGTCGTCATGTTTGACATCTTCTTGTGTGTCTACTCACATAGGTAATAGACACATAGACCCAAATTTTCTGTCTCCATGTCAAGTTCATAGGCGTGCAGGTAACAATATCATTTAGGATAACGGAGTACCAATAATTATGGAGTCCTCAATTATATCTTAATCCTTCAGCTGGATTTTCGAGATTTTCTGGGGGCGGTGCGCAACTCGCATACGCTCCGTGTTCCGATGTGTCCGGTGATATACCCCCGACGGGGCGAACAGAGGTGGCACTTAACGTCCCGCAGGGAAAATCCCAGCCCTGATAAAACATAAGCCCTCTTAAGTGTTTTTAGTGCAACAGATAGACACTTAACGCTTTATATGGCGGGGGTTATAAAGTTAATGTAACATTATAGTCGAATCATCGACGATAAAAAAATTGAGCGGGAGCGAGCGAGCTGGAGAGAGTAAGAGAGAGAAGTTTTTATCGTTTGATATTAATTCATTCGAATACGCAGCGGCAGTAAACGTTAAAATTACCCTTAAAATCGTAAAATATCTATAATGGCGAGAGCTCTCTCTCTCTTATGACGTAATGAAAATCCGAAAATCTCGGCGCTAGTAACTCGGGCAGATCAAAATTAAAATCCCCCGCAATTTAAGGCGCACTTAAGGGCCGTAATTTCTGAGTAATTAGGACAATTGGAGGGAGGGCCGGGCGGCGGAATGGGCCGGAATCCAAGACAAGTGACGCAGAATTTAGAATCTCCCGGAACGCCTTCAGTTATAACTGCGTGACAACTTATGGGAATTATGACGCGCGCTGCCAACTGTTAATTAAGGGAATTTCGCTCGAAGATACGACCCATTACTTGTCACGGAGATTTAATTAATTCCCGTTGGATTTCTTCGGAATTGCCTCGAGCGCCCGATTTCGCGATGGAAAAACTTGGTAGATAAAAGCGAGCCCAAGAACACAAAGGGAACGCTTAAAATCAATGAATATCATCTAGTTTTATAACTTCGAAACTGGGATTAATTTTGGGTAATATTCAATGAACTTTATTGTACCCATCTACAATAAAACACCAAATACAATACACATACTCACATTCCTAATATCCGGCTCGAAGGACCAAATGCACGAACTATGGTTACCTTCATACTAGAGGTTCTAAGCCGAAACGACAGTCTCATTTACTGCAAATTTTCTTACATTTAAGTCTCTTTAAGCAAGTTTAAGTTTTCAAGTGAGGTCCCAGTCTCAGTAGAAATAGGCATTGCTGCTACACCACATATTTCCTAAACTTGGGATCTATCGAGCTTTCACGGTACACATACCCACATTTCTAATATCCGGCTCGAAGGACCAAATGTACGAACTATGCTTACCGTCGTACCAGAGGTTCTAAGCCAAAACGACAGTCTCATTTCATTCCAAATTTCTAGCTTTTAAGTCTCTTTGAGTAAGTTTAAGTTTTCAAGTGAGGTCCCAGTCTGAGTAGAAATAGGTATTACTGCTGCACCACATATTTCCTAAACTTGGGATCTATCAAGCTTTCACGGTTTTTGAACAACAATAACGACAACCACCAAGTGCAATATGAAACTGAATAAAATAGCAAATCCAATACTCATACGCATATCCCTAATATCCGGCTCGAAGGACCAAATGTACGAACTAATGCTTACCGTCGTACCAGAGGTTCTAAGCCAAAACGACAGTCTCATTTCCTGCAAATTTTCTTACTTTTAAGTCTCTTTGAGTAAATTTAAGTTTTCAAGTGAGGCCCCAATCTGAGTAAAAATGGGTATTGCTGCTACACCACATATTTCCTAAACTTGGGATCTATCGAGCTTTCACGGTTTATCAACAACGATAACGACAACTACTAAGTGCAATATAAAACTGAATAAAATAGCAAATACAATACACATACTCACATTCCCAAAATCCGGCTCGAAGGACCAAATGTACGAACTATGCTTACCGTCGTACCAGAGGTTCTAAGCCAAAACGACAGTCTCATTTCCTACAAATTTTCTTACTTTTAAGTCTCTTTGAGTAAGTTTAAGTTTTCAAGTGAAGTCCCAGCCTGAGTAAAAATGGGTATTGCTGCTACAACACATATTTCCTAAACTTGCGATCTATCATGCTTTCACGGGTTTTCAACAACAATAACGACAGCCACCAAGTGCAATATGAAACTGAACAAAATACCAAATACAATATCTACTCATACTCACATTCCTAATATCCGGCTCGAAGGACCAAATTTACGAACTATGCTTACCGTTGTACCAGAGGTTCTAACTCAAAACAACAGTCTCATTTCCTTCAAATTTTCTTACTTTTAAATCTCTTTGAGTAAGTTTAAGTTTTCAAGTGAGGTCCCAGTCTGAGTAGAAATGGGTATTGCTGCTACACCACATATTTCATAAACTTGGGCTCTATCGAGCTTTCACGGTTTATCAACAACGATAACGACAACCACCAAGTGCAATATGAAACTGAATAAAATACCAAATACCATAGTCATACTCACATTTCTAATATTCGGCTCGAAGGACCAAATGTACGAACTATGCTTACCGTCGTACCAGAGGTTCTAACTCAAAACGACAGTCTCATTTCCTGCAAATTTTCTTAGTTTTAAGTCTCTTTAAGTAAGTTTAAGTTTTCAAGTGAGGCCCCAGTCTGAGTTCATACAATACTCGAAACAAAGTGAATGCAACAAGATTTAAATAATCCAAACGGATAATTGGAATTGTAGGATAATTACACCTGAAAATGGAAAGAAAATATTGAGAATCGAGGAAATTTATTAATTCCGGTGCGTTCTCGTCTTCATTTTTCTTCTGTGGGAGATCATGCCGCGGCTTGATCTACTATATCTAATTGGTGAAGTTTCTGTCTTCTTCGATAGAATGGACTGTATATTCTAAACTGTAGATGAGCTTTGGCTGTCTCCGGTTCCTAAATTTGGTAAAATCACTGCCTAAATCTGAAGAGCAAAATAAATACGATGTACTTCAATTTGAAAATCATTCGCTTCTTTTTTTATTAATACATAACAACCTAAACACAGGGTAAACAAAAAATAAAGTAAAAAACAAAAACTGTATCTCCATACCGCCCGCCTTGACAGACTACAAGTCTTCAAAACGACCAGATCAAATATTACATTTCAAACATCTCAAATCAAAACAAAGATTAAATATTAAACATCAATATAGGTAAAACATGATACAATCCAACATAAGGTAATTTATATTATAAACAGTTCAAAATCAAACACAGTATAAAACTCTACAAATGTCAGAATAGTATCATTTATAACCTTATACAAGTGTCTCTTAAAAGATTTAACATTAGCCTTCCACAGTCCTCCAAAATGTGGTGAATAAGGAGAAATAAAATGCCATTTTAATTTGGATTGAATAGCATAATCTTGGATTTTATCCTCGTTTTGGCTTAAAAACAAGCTCATCTCGGACAGAATTTTGCTTGCACCTACAAAGTTCGTTCCATTATCTGAATATACATCAGAAGGAAACCCCCTACGTGCGGAAAATCTTCTCAAACCAGCAATAAAAGCCTCAAAAGTCAAGTCTGATATAAGCTCCAAATGAACAGCTTTGGTACTTAAACAAATGAATAAACACACATAAGCTTTGCGTATCCTGCAACCTCTGGACTTTCTGTCCTTTAAACGAAACGGACCAGCATAATAAAGGCCAGTGAAAGCAAAAGGTGATAAGACGTTTACTCTATCAAAGGGTAAGTCTCCCATTAAAACATTTGGTGATTTAGGATGCAATTTAAAACATGTGACACATTGTCTTACAATAGCCTTTGCTAAATTCATTCCCCTATGGTTAATCAGAGTTAATCTAGGAATTTTTAATAACATAAGATTTCCCAAATCTTGTTGAAAAATTATCCATTTTTGTTTTAAATCGTTTGGTATTTCTACATCCCAATCGAGTTGACTCCATAGTAACTGTATTAGTCGTTTCCTTAGTACAATGCAAAGTGAAATCAATCCAAGTGGATCATACAATTTCGCAATAGAAGACAACACCTGTCGTTTAGTACAACAAGCAACAGGAATAAGATCCTTAAACTGAAACGACAATGTATCTGAACTTGAACACCATTGAATTCCCAAACATCTCGTCTCCTTGTCACAAATGTTTAAGACATCAGAACTCGTAGAATAACCTTTAAAATTATTAAGAAATTTTAAACTATTTGATCTCCACTTTCTTAATTCGAAACAACCCGAACGTAAAATCGTGACGATCTCTGAACACACTTTACCAGCGTCGTGTTCACTCTCAAAACCTACAATTAAATCATCAACATAAAAGTTTTCTAAAATCATTTTAGATGCGGTTGGGTATTCATTTCTACAATCAAACGCAAGTTGTTGCAAACATCTCATTGCTAAATATGGCGCACTCGTGGTACCATATGTGACAGTGTTCAAATTATACACCTGAATATCATCTGTCTTCCTAAATCTCCACACAATCCTCTGCCACTTTCTGTCATCTTCATGGATTAGCACTTGTCTATACATTTTAGTTATATCAGATGTGACTACATATTGATACTGTCTAAACTTAATCAAAGTGTTAAACAGGCTATTTAAAATCTGAGGACCTGCGAATTGTAAATCATTAATCGAGTAGCCTGTAGAAGTTGGTGCTGACCCATTGAATACCACTCTAACCTTAGTAGTGAGACTATCTTCTTTAAACACAGCATGATGTGGCAAAAAATGTGAAATTTCATCCCTTTGGAGGTTCTTGACTAAAGTCATGTGACCCAAATCTATATATTCCTTAATGAAGTTATCATAATCTACCTTCAACTTGGAATTTTTATCAAATCGTTTTTCTAATGATAGTAATCTTTTGACAGCAAAATCCTTTGAACTACCAAGTTTCGCAACATCATCCTTGAACGGTAGTCTTACCACAAACCTACCATGTGTGGTTCGTGAAAAGGTGTTCTGGAAAAACTCTTCACATTTTAATTCCTCTGAGGTAATTGATGACTTCTTATTTATCTCTTCAATCATCCAAAACTTTTGTAACGATTCATTCAAATCAACATTCGATACAAATAAACTCACAGATCTGTTAATTGACTTCCTAGGATCTAAACATCCAGAAATAGTGTATCCAAAAACTGTTTCCTGAAGAATAGGTAAATTCCGACCCAGAGTGATTCGCTGGGGCCTCAGACTTTCCCAGAACAGTGATGCCCCTATCAGTAAATCAATTCTCTTGGGTTTATTGAAATTAGGATCAGCCAACTTAACATCATTTGGTATTTTTAACATTGAAACATCTAAAACAGTATTAGGTAAGTGATTGGAAATCTTTGGTAAAACTAGACATGGAATCATAAACATACAATTTCACAGTTGACAATAATACATGTGACGGTGTAAGACTTGTCAAGGCAATACTCTCCTCAGGCAAGTGTAACAATCTGCTGTGCTTTTTCTTGCACTTAAAACATGGTCCTGATTTGCACTCAGCAACCATATGTCCCTTGCATAAACAATTCAAACATAAATCTAACCGTTTCACATTCGATAATCTTTCTGAAACTTCTAAACTATTAAATTGTGGGCACTGATAAATCTTGTGATCATCTTTGTTACAAAAATTACATTTCATCTTACTATTACCTTGATTGGTATTACTCAAGAAACTTTTAACATTTTTTGGTTTAACATCTTTTGAGAAGTTAGCCTTATTCTTCTCATTGTAGCATTTATCATAATCACCTTTAACATTCAAGGCTAATGAATATAGCAAATCTGCTCTTTTACTCAAAAACTCGACAAGGTCATCTAACTGAGGAACCTCTGTTCCACCCTTTACCTTTTCCCATTCACAGACCGTTAATTTATCTAGCTTCGTAGTCATCAAGTAGATAATCAACGGATCCCAAGTATTAGTTTGTAAACCTAGGTTATTCAACGCCCGCAGGTGTTTGAATAAAGAATCAACAAGATCACGTAGCACATTTGCTGAGTCCCCTTGGACAACTGGTAAATTGAAAATACCCTTAAGGTGACTGTTAATCAGTAATCTGTTATTATCAAATCTTTTGCATAACAAATCCCATGCAATTTTGTAATTATCCCTTGTAAAATCCAGAGATTGTATTATCCGCAAGGCTGAATCCTTTAAACTTGCTCGCAAATAATGAAACTTTTGTATATCATTGATCGATTCATTCAAATGAATAAGAGATTCAAAAACATCCTTAAAACTCAACCATCCATCATAAGTACCGTCAAACTTTGGTAAATCTATAATTGGTAATCTAACTTGAGAAAAATTAGTTTCCTGACTTTGTGATAAGGTCTGATTTTCACTTAAGTGTAATGAGCTTTGTGAATCAGGAGGTTTCTCCAACTTCTCCAAGATTTCAGTAGCCATAGCTACCGTTTGATGGTACTTATCATAGAATAAATCCCTCTCTTCATATTGGCTGGCTAGGTGATCCTCCTCGCACAAGGATTCAATCTGATTCTGCAAATCTTCAAATTCATTGTCAATAACAACAAACTTTTCAAATCTACTACGAATCTCAATAATAACTTTGTATGTTAACGAGGATACATCCTGACTAAACTGTTCATAAACCGGATCAATAAAATCAGAGAAAGAGGTAAGCTTATGCTTAATACCACCTCTCTTTCGCCTTAAAGTAACTAAATCCATCTTTTAAGATACAACTGATAAGTATCAATATCATACAAATCAAAAACTTGTCATGTACGGTTACACGACTAATCAAATCATGAACGCGTGGCTCATAAATCTACAACAGGCAGTTCTCATAGGAAACGATCAACTGAGGAAGGAAATGACTCACATCAATTGATCAACTATCATCAATTATCATCTCCAATCTCCATCCCATACAGCAATCAGCTCACGTAGCGTACTCCCGGCTGCTCCACAGGAACGGTTTCAAAATGGACGATTCCCAGTACTATCTTCGAGGAGGCATCAGGACATCCTGGCTCGATGGACCAAATTTTATGGTGAAGTTTCTGTCTTCTTCGATAGAATGGACTGTATATTCTAAACTGTAGATGAGCTTTGGCTGTCTCCGGTTCCTAAATTTGGTAAAATCACTGCCTAAATCTGAAGAGCAAAATAAATACGATGTACTTCAATTTGAAAATCATTCGCTTCTTTTTTTATTAATACATAACAACCTAAACACAGGGTAAACAAAAAATAAAGTAAAAAACAAAAACTGTATCTCCACTAATATATTTAGACATCTAATATAATCTGCTATAATCGTAATTGACCTAAATTGATCGATTATTTCCCACCCTTTCAGAAGGTGAAATTTAGGATTATCGCATTTTCCTGAACCATCCAGGAGCCCAATGTAATCGTATTAAGATTCCAGCTTCTAGTTGTTTATTAAATAGTGCATAAATTTAACCCTTTTTTTCCAGCAATTTGCTAAATGAATTTCGTGGATTTTAATTTTTTTTACCTTGAAATAAAACTAACGAAGTTAAGTTTCAACCCTATTTTTCACCCTTTCTGAAAGGAAATGGGAGTTATATTATTTTATTTAATTTTGCCATATAAACTGACGTTTAATGACGTCAAATCGAACCTACAAAGTCATTGTTTATTTTGTTTATTTAAGCAGCGGATTAAAATGTTTTAATCCGCTGCCTATACAATTTTGCTGTATAAAGTGACGTTTTATATGTTTAAAATTGTTTTCGTTGTTGTCAAGGTTGCGGCACTGAAGTTGTCATCTTGTCAAATTTTCTCTTCAAAATTGGACTTACTCTGCTAAACGTCAGTTTATATATGGCAAAATTGAATAAAACGTTGTAATACACTCGCGGATACAACGAACGTTTAACTCGCGATATAAACGTTCTTTTTATCTGCTTGTATAATAAATAACTATTAATGGTCCGCCTTAGAGCATAAGCTTTCAACGAGGCACTTTTAAAGTTTCTCGCTTCTCAAACACTTTCCACCCTATCGGCCAGTGAAGTTCGGGAATTTTATATTTTTTCGGGTTAATATGAGTAATAACTTATAACTGTGCAGAGTTTAAAGTTTATAACTCGAGAAGAATCTCAGAATAAATTTCGCCCCTATTTTTCATAACGTCGAGAAGGAAAATTCGAGGTTTTCGGATTTTCTCGGACCTATTCAGGATAGAAGCTATAAAGGAGCAAAGTTCATATTTCCAAGTTATTCAGTAGGTGCCTTAACATTTTTGGGCATAGGTGCAAACTTCGGGATATTTACCCTTATCATTAATTGTTCTTATTAATTTCGCCTTACAAAATAAACAAAATAATACATTACAGTCCTATAGATCAACTATCGTGCCATGCAGGGAGTACATGGAGTACATATCTTAAAACGTTTAAAACCACTTTAAAAACTTGATGAATTATATTCCAGACTTCACATTACCGTTGTTTTAATATGTGTCATTTAATTTATTTTAATATATTATTATTATTATTATTATTATTATTATTATTATTATTTTATTATTATTATCATTATTTTAAATCAAATGCAATTCGTTACTATTTTTATAAATTCTTTATACTCCTCTACTTTTGAAAAAATCATTGTAATGTGTAGATTGTCGCAAATTAATTTTAATAAGTAATTTTCCTTGTAACTGCCTTAAAAATGTCATATCATTATTACAATTGTAACAAATAACGGACAAAGTAATTCCTTATTTTCTTCAAAAGCATCAAAATTCATTATATCAAACATCCTGTTTTTCTTAATAAACTGTTATTAAATTCGCCTCTGTTCTTTACAGCTGTCATTAGTTTCTTAAAAACCTCTTCATTTCTCTTTAACAAATTTGTCAGATGAGGCACTTACATATCAGAAATGTATTCGGATCGATATTTCGAATTTGAGATATTAGCATTTCTAGACGTTTTAATTTTTAAGGATGAAGGGATTGTTTGCTTTTATCATTTTTCGGTTTTTGAAAAATTTCTCAAAATGTGCTCCATAATTTTTTTTAAAATTTTATTATTAATTATACTGTCGAATATGCATAATAAAGTTCAACAACATTTTTGCCAAATTTTCTGCGAAGAGCACTTTTCTCCTGTCACTTCTCGGTTTTTCGAAATTTTCTCGAAATCAGCCTTAAACTTTGAATATTTATTGTATTGTTTAATATGTACAATGATATTTTGGCAAATCGTCTCTGCAGGGCACTTTACTCGCGTTATTTTTCGGTTTTTAGAAATTTTCTCGAAATCAGAATCGAGAATAAAATTGTCTTCAAATTTTGAACACTTACTTTACTACACAATACGAATAATCAAATTTAGTAATATTTTTGACGAAATCGCCTTTGAATGTTAACTTTTATCGGTTCTAGATTTTTTGAAATTTTCTCGAATTCAGTTCAAAGATTTTTTAAATCTTAATATTTATTCTACGATCCAATATTTACAATAAAATAGTAGAAATTAATCTGATGGATATTGTACTATTTAATGGTACTAATGGATACATTGTGTACATTCAGGTTTCCTTTATAAATGCTACAACTTTTACTTACTACTTTCATTATAAATTATGAATTTTGCAATTTATATCACTTGTTTTCTAACATTGTTAATTGTTTAGAAAACGTAGATACAATAATAGTACATTATTCAATCAACGTAATAATGAATATTACCCACGAAGATGAAATTTTTGTAAAAATCTGACGACATGAAATCGACATAAATATTATACTATATCTACTACTGTTTAGATATGTCTAATCCATAATTCACTTTTTGGGGCCAAAAGATAATATACTGCTACCTACAACCAAGATAACTCGTAGTATGAAAAATGACATTTTAAACACATTCACAGTGATGACATTCCAATTAGGTATTTACAGCTGACATACTTAATACGAATACGCCATAATTTATTTTTTGATTGTTGTTAACATTATAATTACCAGAGTTATTGAGGTTAATCAAAAATTTGTTTCTTGCTTGTGTTACAAGGCGTAAGGGTGCTATAATCTGACATGAAACAAGGTTTAATACTGTCATTACAACTGATCGACCCTGAGACGTCAAAACCAATCATGGCAGTTTCACAAGCATGAAACACATCTAAGAACAACACTACGGAACACAAAAAGCGGAAACATGTGAATCACCATATTCTTTGGTTAGTTTATTTTGAATTTGACATAAGGGGAGAGCAATGATATTAAAAAGTGGTGTTATGGTATTACTGTAGTCTTACGTTATTATTACTCCATTGTGAATTATAACAGAAAGGCATGTATCAAAATTGAAGTTGTTATTTTTGACAGTTGTAGATAAATATTTGTTACAGTTTCACTAGGTCGACATTGAAACTGACGAAAACGAGTAATTAATTTTTGTTTCTTCATTTCATCTTCATTACAAACCATTAAAAACATGGCATGGACAGCAAATTCGTTGGAGGTTGAGGGAAGTAATATATATTGTGGATACAAATATATAAATGTTTCAAGAGTAAGTTTCCAACTCCCGAAAACTTTCATTTCCTTCGGAAGACAATTAGGATCCGCGGTTCTCCACTATTTTATCGCGGAAGGCACCATGTAAACACTCTCTCGCTTAAGGCTGTGACCGAATCACTACCAGATAATAACTTTCCCACACTCCTTATCTCGACACCAAGAGAGACAGAGAGTTGCTGGGATCGCTTTTCCCTTTTGTCTCACAACCAGCACTCCATTATCTATTTTATGTCGCGCTTTATCGTCAAACGATTTTCTAATTCAATTAACATCTGTTCCGACAACGTATGGAGTGTCTTTTTTTCCCTTCTAAGCAGCGCATCTCTCTGATGGGAGTCAAGAGGTTTCGTACGGAGAGAGTACGTCTTTAAGAAAAAAGCATAACACACACTACACTCGAATTATGCCGCATCTGCCACGGCGAGAGCCCCTCCTCGCGCCTCCTCTTCCTTTCGCTCGACAAAAGGAAAAATCACGCGTTAATCTTGCGATTTCCTTTTGTGGGGGTCGCGTGTCTTACGTACGGGGGCCGTGAAAGCTGTTCCTCGCCCCTTCCGGACTCCTGACAGTCCCATTTCCGGCGTTCCTCTTATCCTGTCTGTCTGGAGTTGGGATCGGGCGTCCGCCCGGACGGAAGGGGGAAATTGATAAGTTTCTCGGATAATAAAACACACACTTACGCATACACACAAAACGGCAGAAGATTTTGATCCCGGCAGAGGTTAATATGAATCGTTAATGTGGTTGTGGGGGATCCACGAAAAGATTAACTGTGGACCGTTCGAAGGAGTAACTAATATATTTGCTTTTTCAAAGTAAGCCATGCACGACAATCGTTTATTCTGATTTATTTACACAGTTCTAAACACTACCTAATTTATTTAGACTACATATTCCTTAACAAAATTAATTTATAGTACACACTTAACGCGCTAATTTATTTGTACACTTCTCACTAGTCGGCTTATCGCACTTTTCACTCACGAGGGCTCCTCGTCTACTACTCGTCTCGCTCTCCGGCCTGCTATTTATTTTGCCGCAGGTGTTTTCCAGAACGGACTAGATAATTCTCGACGTTTCCGGATTGTTCGAGAAAGTTTTTATGGTCCCCTTCGAACTGCACCGCATGCGTCAGATAAGAAACACGCTTCACGCCAAAGTTTACATTTCGCGATACAATAATTAAAACTGACTGAGTACCACAAATCCAGATTGGTAACGATATGATTAATAATCGAAGAGATATAGCAAGCAAGAATATGGGAAAGTAGTCTAATAGCTACTAACAGTTCTAAATGCTAATTTACTAAATTAAACTTACTACAAAGTCTTAATTTCATTTAATAGAAATTAGTGGTTGAGCGAAGTCAAAACTTAGCAAAAATGGTGGAAACTGTGTTACTGACAGCGAATTATGAACTTAATAATAATATTGTAACGTTTATATCTAATTTATTTACACTATCTTAAATTATACACTACACACTACTTAATTTATCTTAACTATTTCCTAACTGCTTAATTTATATAGCACTCTTAATTATTAATTCATTTATAATGTCACACGCCTGAGGACCTAGGGTCCAAAGGGAGTGCTCGGGTTGGGGGTGTAGCTTGGTGGAGACTAAGAAGAAGGCATGGTGATACAGACAATATTTATTCAAACATTAAATGTAGGGGAGAGAACATCGTAAAATAAAATTAAGGCAAGTGATCAAACGTAGAAAAGTGAGAAGAGGTTAAATGGAGGTGGTTGCTTACTTTAGAAGAACGAAGGGCAGCAGGTGCGAGGCTCCTCCAATTAGCGGCATGCCGAAAAAGACGGGCTCTCAGACGGGCAGCGTAACGTTATACTCGGTGACAAACTGACTCCTGATCGTTATGATCCCGCTGTATAAATACAAGCGGGATGTTTACGAACGTGATGTCGTACCTGTCCGAGAGTCGTATCGTCCTTCGGTTTAAGGTCGTCTCGGTGCTGAATAAGCTTAGACGGCGACCTATTTTCGCTAATTGGGGCCGCATCGCGACAATACGCTCCCGCTTGTCCGTTTTTAGGCTTGTTTATTCCGTCGCGGCTTCACGTCTAATCTTCTCTCCGACCGCAAGCCCACTTATATACACTTCAATTGTATTCGCGATGGTTCCTGAAAAAACTCGAACTTTATTTTTTATGTAGAAACGTCCAGAAGGTAATAAGTCATTCTTCCTTAATAAGATGTTGCCGGGACTCAATTAAGCGTAGCGGCGTTCCTTTGAGGAAAGCCGCCGCCCGATAAGAGTAAACACATTTCGCGCTGCTCTTTACATTTCGCGTTGCAATATATTAAACAATAATTCTGAAATTAACTATTTCAGTTTTTCAGTATGAATGGTATGGGAAATTACAACATGTCTCGCATGTTGTAATAACTGAATCACAAACATTTTCTCTGTATAAACTCACGTTAATGCAGCCTTTATTTATTCTTACATTAGTAATTAACTCACTAAGTTAAGGAAATTCAAATCTAATTGATAGGTACTCAGGTACTCGATTTCTTACTGGTATGTTCTTGTTTTTGATGGTCATGGTCCTATTGGAGACATTTGAAAAATGAAGAGTTTCTTCATTATTGCCTCAAATGTCTCTTCTGACATGTACCTACCTGGTGATCTGGTCTATATCTGTATCTGTTTAATATGATGGCGGTTTTAGGTCATGTGTGAGTAATTGACATATTTTCCTTCCTTTGCTTGCATACAACTTGGTCATTAAATCATGATAAGTGTGTTTGAAATAATGTACAATAAGACATAATCTCTTATGTTAACGATTGCTGAGAAAACCAATTCAATTTTTCAAAAAGATTTTTCACACTTAGGTAGTTGTAATTTACTCAAAATCGATCGACATGTGGATGATAATGTTTGCTATATTGGAGAAGTTATAAAAATCAAGTTCTGAGGATTTTATGGAGATCGCATGTAGATATATTTATGTTAGGTTATGCATGCCATATGATATCAACCTTTGGGGATAGTTAAGATACTCAGTGCTGTTGATCTCTATGGAATTTTATAAATATCAGGTAAAGCTTCTTGAAGCTCAATGAATTTTTAAACAAGTTGTCGAATTGGAGAGGAAAATTCAGCATAATTTTGCACTAGTTTTGCAATACATCCCATCCCACATAAATATCTACTTTTCATTGATCCATCGCGCCGAATTGAAAATTAGTAGTCGAAACGACCCCCTCGAATTCGAACGTATCCAATCGATAGGATGAGTCAATCGTCCCCGCAGGACGGCGTGCCACGTGGCCGCCTCGGGGAAATTGCCGGCGTCGAAATTGGCTCCTGCCAGAAGCACATCCTCCGTGAAAAATCGCACGCCGACGTCGCGACGCCGCCGCCGCAGACGTCGAGGTGAACGCTTTGACGAGCACGGGCTAAGTAAAAAACCGTGTCGCGAAAAGGGGCGTCCGTCGATCTCTGTCAGGCGATTTTTAATGGCTGTTTTGTTAATTAACCGGATCCCGTAAAGATTTTTATTGTGTTCGGCGGTGGGGTGCGTCTCGGGGAGTTTTCAACATGCGGGGAAATGCTGCGTGGGATATGCACTTCGAGCGGTCTTTTGATTTGGAAAAAACGTTTGCGGCTTTTCCCTAGCGATCTGCTACACCTGTCAAATATCATATTTCTTAAAAAAAATTGCAAAAAATTGTATTTTCGTACCTACCCACCAAATTTGAACTAATTTGGACAATTTCGATTTTTTTCCATTTTCCTAATTTTCCGATTTTTCGGCCAAGACATGGGAAATGCACATCGAACGGTTTTTTATTTGGAAATGACGGGAAATGACATTTACGGTGTTTCCCTATCTATTGGCTACACCTGTCAAATATCATATTTCTTAAAAAAATAAAAAAAATAATTTTTTTTCGTTCCTACCCACCAAATGTGAACAAATTTGGACAACTTCGATTTTTTTCCATTTTCCTAATTTTCCGATTTTTCGGCTTAGACATGGGAAATGCACTTCGAACGCTTTTTGATTTGGTAATGCTGCGAATTGACGTTTGCGGTTTTTCCCTATCTATCCGTTACACCTGTCAAATATTATATTTAAAAAAGATTACGAAAAAATTCATTTTCTCACCTACCCACCAAATTTGAACATTTGGACAACTTCGATTTTTTTCCATTTTCCTAATTTTCCGATTTTGCGGCTTAGACTTGGGAAATGCACTTCGAACGGTTTTTGCTTTGGAAATGACGTTACGGTTTTTCCCTATTGATCTGCTATACCTGTCAAATATCACATTTAGTAAAAAAATTACAATTTTTTTTTATTTTCGTAACTATCCAACAAATTCAAACTAATTTGGGCAACTTTGATTTTTCCTTATTTTCCAATTTTTTAGGTGGTACATGGGAAATGCCTTTCGAACTGTTTTTTATTTGGAAATGACGCGAAATGACGTTTACGGTGTTTCCCTATCGATCGGCTACACCTGTCAAATGTCACATTTCTTAAAAATAGTACAGAAATTTTTTTTTTTTTCGTTCCTACCCACCAAATTCGAACTAATTTGGACAATTTTGATCTTTTCCCATTTTCCTAATTTCCCAATTTTCCGGCTGGTACATGGAAAATGCACTTTGGACGGTTTTTGCTTTGGAAATGACGCGAAATGACGTTACGGTTTTTCCCTATCGATCTGGTACACCTGTCAAATATCATATTTCTTACAAAAATTGAAAAGTTTATTTTCGTTCGTACACACCAAATTTGAACTAATTTGGACAACTTTGATATTTTCCCATTTTCCTAGTTTTACAATTTTTCAGTTGGTAGATGGAAAATGCCTTTCAAACGGTTTTTGATTTGGACATGAGGCGAAATGACGTTTACGGTTTTTCCCTAACGATCGGCTACACCTGTCAAATATCACATTTATTAAAAAAAATACAATTTTTTTTATTTTTGTTCCTACCCACCAAATTCGAACTAATTTGGACAACTTTGATTTTCCCCCATTTTCCTAATTTTCCAATTTTCCGGCTGGTACATGGGAAATGCACTTCGGACGGTTTTTGCTTTGGAAATGACGCGAAATGACGTTACGGTTTTTCCCTATCGATCTGCTACACCTGTCAAATATCACATTTCTTAAAAAAAAATACAAAAAATTTATTTTCGTTACTACCCACCAAATTTGAATATATTTGGACAATTTCGATTTTTCCCCATTTCCCTAATTTTCCAATTACTTCCAACGGCTTTTGCTTTGGAAATCACGCGAAATGACGTTTACGGTGTTTCCCTATCTATCGGCTACACCTGTCAAATATCACATTTCTTAAAAAAATTACAAAAATATTTATTCTCGTACATACCCACCAAATTTGAACAAATTTGGACAATTTCGATTTTTTCCATTTTCCTAATTTTCCAATTTTTCGGCTTAGACGTGGGAAATGCACTTCGTACGGTTTTTGATTTGGAAATGACGCGAAATGACGTTTACGGTTTTTCCCTATCGATCTGATACACCTGTCAAATATCACATTTAATAAAAAAAAATATTTTCGTAACTACTCACCAAATTCGAACTAATTTGAACAACTTTGATTTCCCATTTTCCTAATTTTCCAATTTTTCGGCTGGTACATGGGAATTGCACTTTTTCGAACGGTTTTTGATTTGGAAACAGTTTTCCCTATCCATCGGCTACACTTGTCAAATATAAAAAAAAATACAAAAAAAATTAATTTTCTTACCTACTCTGCAAATTTAAACAAATTTGGACAACTTTGACATTTTCCCATTTTCCTAATTTTCCAATTTTTCGGCTAACTCAATTTTCGTAAAATCTTATTGCAAATACAATGTAATTTTATTTATGTAATTACTTTGATATTATAAATGCAAAGTTGCTCTAATTTTTAATGTTAGAGTTCATTATTTCCGAATCAATAGACCTAAGAACTAAATCTAATTACAAGGAAGTTTGAAATGACGAGTCTAAGTTGGACATTAATTATAACATTTAGATATGTCTTCATAAGTTTAATATACATTGTTCATCACATGCCCAACTGGCGCTCCACCACATTGAAATCATAAATTTTGCCCTTCATTAAAGGACATTTCATTTAAAACTTGAACTATTTCACCATTTGGAAACTGAAAGTATGTCTATAAAGTTACATTTTCCCAGAGAAAATTTTGATCTATCTTAGAGTATTGACACACTCATCTTATGACTACCATCTCTAATTTGGTGAACTAACCGTTCTATTAGAAAATTTTGATTTTTTCCTTGTTCCTAAAATTAAAAGCAGAAATCCAAATATAAGTCAAAATTTTGATCTTTCAAAATGTTTATCAATTTTGTTTTGGACGCCTTGTATTTATTATTATGTCAAATTTTTCTTATGGTTTCCTCTTTATACCAGTCCTATTACAGATGTCTTTTATAGTCCTTATACAACTATTTGGCTTCTTTAGGATAAACTTTTTGATTATGAAGTATATGTCGATGACTTGTATTTTCTCATCAATTCAGTATAATTTCCATTGTTTCCTTGCAAATTCAGCATTTCTGTGGTATTTCTTCACCAAAATTAATATTTCATGATTTTAGGGAAACTGTTGAACACTTTGTTATATCAATTTCCACTCAACTGACATTCAGTTTTATCGTTTCCGTAGAATATTTCGTAGCTCAATAGTACCTTGATTGATGATTCATTTTTGAGTACTAGTTCGGAGAATAATTGATTGAAATTGAATTAGCAGGAATTTAGTGGGAAAATTCATTTGAAATTTTCATAAAAATATGGTACTTAACTATAATACCCTTTAAATAAAGCGCATTTTAGTATTGTAACGTTTATTCTAATTTAATTACACACTTCTAATTACACACTACACCACCTAATTCATCTAGACTATTACTCAAGTAATTAATTTATATTACACACTTCACGCACTAATTTATTTGTACACTTTCGCTAGTCGGTATATCGCACTGTTTTCTCTAGTCTGCGGCTTCTCGTCTAATCACTCTTCGACCACAGCTTACGTTTCATAGCCCTCCATTATGTCTCGAGAACCTTCTCGATTATTCTTTCCCTAATATTGTTTGTTCTATAAAGGCCCCGAACGTAATAAATCATTCTTTCTTTAACTGGATATTCGCGATTATTCTCGAAGAGTTTTTATGGTCCAATTAAGCGGAGCGGTGAACTATGCCGCCTACGCCAGATGAGAAACACGTTTCGCGTTACAGTATTAAATATTGAAACTATGGCGACTTTTCATCAAGTATGACATAATGTATTGAACATCTTGTATGTTTTTGAAAGGTATCCAATCAAAGACATTTTTAGAAGATCTACATCTCAACTCGTCTTTAAGATTTTGTGAAATTAACTTAAGAAAACTAAAAAAAGAGAAAACCGTCCAAATTGGTTCCCCTTTGGTAGGTGGGTAGAACACTGAAAACTAAGCAAATTTTTCCTGCCATATTTTCATTTTTTTTAATGTTTTCTCCACATTACTTTATGGAGTGGAAACCTGGACTCTTACAGAGACAACACAGAGGCCTTTGAAATGTGGTGTTAGCGCAGGATGTTGAGGATTCCTTGGACAAGTCATACAACCAACATCGATGTCCTAAACCGGATGGAGAGAGATCCTGAAGTAATCCACACAGTGAAAAGAAGAAAAGCAGTGTATTTTGGATACATATTGGTCAATGACAAATACCGAACGCTACAACTCATAATTGATGGCAAAATAAACGGTAGAAGAGGGTCTGGCAGAAGACGAAATTCCTGGCTGAAGAACTTCGCCAGTGGACAAATATGACATCATGAGAAGTGTGCTGGATGTGGATAGAGTTAGATGGGCTAATGTGATCGCCAAGGTCTTGAAAAGATAAGGCACATTAAGAAGAAGAAGAGAGGAAGGAGAAGAGAAAAAGGACTTTTCGTCCTGAAAATCTCACAAACAAGAACTTCTAATGTTACGATTTTCCGTGCCGTTCTAATTTCGCTAACTGGTCGCGTTACTATTATTTCTCGTGTCGAGCTAATAAAATTCATCGCTCCATCCGATCCGACGGATTTCCCAATAAAAATGCCGAGAAAAGGAGCCGTCGCACAATCCAACATCCATCAGTCACAACACCGTAGATCGGAGGGGTCGATTTATATTTAATTTGGAGCGCTTTGTTATGTCGCAACATCATCGATTAGTGGAGAGCTGCAGCACGTGCAACCTAGGGCCAAACGTGCCGGGAGGAGAGAAGTTATCCGTTCCTCTGGCGAAAAACATGGCGACGGCGGACGACGGCGGCGGTGGTTTTCTAACAAAGCCATCTCCTCAAAGACTCCCTCAATTATTAACAATTTGCGATCCACTCGTGTAATGGCGCGGTTAGACGAGTGCACTCATCGAGTGTTCTTTGAAAAACGGGCAGACAAATGAACGCCGATGCGATGCAGATGGCAGTGGAGAGGCTTCGTTCGCTCTCATTTTTTAATTATTGCGCCCATCCACCGGAGGGAAGGGGTCGACGTCGTTTTCCACTGTAGAAGAGACTCGTTTGCGAAATCGGATGAATTGCGCCCCACTCTCACTCTAAGTCTTCTAATATTCGACACGGACGAAGCGGGGGAAGTCTCGAAATTAGTTAGTTCCTTATTAAATGGCATAGTCAATAGTAACAAAGTATTTAAAGTTCATTTTTCCAAAACTTGTTGATTTGCCATATTGACATCATCATACTGTTAAAAGTAAATAAACCAAATTTGCATTTACGTTGTTAGGTGAAAATCAGTTTATTTAATTTGGTTAGGTTAGGTAAATTTCTTGCAAAATTTACCGGAAACAATATGTTTAGATTTTAAATGTTGCTAATGGTCAATAAAGTAAAATTGCATTTAACGTTGTATAGGTGAAAATTAGTTTATATAATTAGGTTTCAGAATTTCATTATTTATATTTATAAAATAATTGATACTACCGAACATGTTTGATATAATGGAAATCTGGATTTCAGAAACAAGTGATCTGTAATAGCACTTAATGATCTGATATTTGACGTTTAAAATCGTACGTCTCAATTAAAATCCTAAACGTTCGCGACCCTCTTTCGAACGCATCGATTTGTTAAATCTTCAATAACTGCGCTATTTTTTTAACGAAACAGATGTCGCCCGTCCTTTTCGCATTCATTCCGGGCCGTTTGTTATCTTCAACACACGGAGGGTGAGGAAGAGACGTGATTATGTTATACGATGTGTTGTCGTCGAACGGCGCGCTAGATAGCACTAATGGATTTGTATCATTTGTCTCTTCCAGTGACATTTCGGGGGTCCAGACCGCCGCCGCCATTACCATCGAACTCCGCGTACGTTCCCTCTCCGATTTTCCATTTCTGAGTCCGTGAATAACGAATGATCTCAGTCGGAACGGAACGAACGCTCCTCTCGTCTAATTTACCGATATATTCTTTAGTCTCCTGCCAAAATCCGTTTTCGACGACCGAGCGTAAAATCGATCGTAAAACCCGATCACAAATCAGTCCCGAGATATTTAAATGCGTCAACTTTCGTGGATAGTTTCGACGTTTCCGGCGCCCGCCATAATCGAAATCGCCGCATATTTATGGAATGTGACGCGGCCCATTAAAGTTTCTCGCTCGATTACATCGACTCGTAGAACACACCAGCACGAGGAAATTAACGATGGAAACGTTACAAAATTCCCGTGGAAAAATAGAGACTTTCGATCGGACCTTAATAACACGACGTCACTCTATGATTGAGCAGGTAAAGCTGCCCGTAAGACTTTCTCATATGGCCGGACAAAATATTCATGGCAACATCAACACCGTTTTATAACGTGAATTTAGGGAAAAAATTTATAAATTTGCAGAGTTCTTTTAAAGCACCGGACTGCCTAAAATGACATGTTTTCGATAATCTATTTGCTCTCAGATGGACTCTAGGACCGTCATACCGTGCCAGGCACTAACTAGCCTGTCGAACGTATTGTGACGACTCATTTACTGAAACTAATAAACAGATCGTTATACGACCAATGGGACTTTTGTAGGGAATCATAAAACCTAGAAAATAGTTTGCTGTACAGTACGATCAGAGCATTTTTCAATGAGAAAATCCGGAAAAACCCCCAAAATTTTTTGTTTTTTGAAAAATTAGTAACTTCGACAAATTTTAGGCTAGAAAAACTATCTTCGGGGTAGTGATAGGTAATAATGTGTAATTTATGTGTGCGGAAGATGGTTTCCGGCCAATGCGTAGTTTTTGCACAATCGCGTTATAAACACTTTTCGCACCTTTTCTTGTAAAATGTGCGATTTTATGGGAAATCAATTTTTCTATATTCTGCAATCGGCATTTTAAATCAGAAATCAGTATCTTTAAAACGTATATCTTGGATTTTCACGTAGGAAGTGGGAAATCTATGAAAATAGGCCCTAAATGTTGCTCCGAACGTCCGAAATCGCTTCTAGACAGTCTTTTATTCGATTTCGTGAGTTTGGAGCAACTTTTAGGGCCTTTTTCAGTACATTTTCCACTTCTTACGTGAAAATCCAAGATATACGTTTTACAGACACTGGTTTCTGATTAAAAATGTCGCTTGCAGAATTAAGAAAAATTAATTACCCATAAAATCGCACATTTTGCAAGAAAATGTGCGAAAATTGTTTATAACGCGATGGTGCAAAAACTGCTCTTCGACCGGGAACCATCTTCCGCACACATAAATGACACAACATTACCTATCATTACCCCGAAGATAGTTTGTCCAACCTGAAATTTGTCAAAATTATGAATTTTTCAAAAAAGATAAATTTTTGGCGGTTTTTCCGGATTTTCCCATTGCAAAATGGTCTGATCGTACTGTACAGCAAACCATTTTCTAGGTTTTATGTTTCCCTACAAAAGTCCCATTGGTCGTATAACGGTTCCTTCATTACTTTTTGCAATATTCGTTAAAAACTAAGAAAAATACAATTTTTTCACTATAGTTTGTTTATAAAAATCCCAACACCGATTTCGCTGGTGCAAAAAGGTGAGTCTTCATCTATGAACTGTCTTCTACATGATAGTATAGGTTTTGACTGGTTAAATTTTAGTCCGAAAATGTATTCTTTTTTAGCTCTATTGGTTGGCCTATTACGCCGTATCGATTTTATTATCGTTTTATCGTCGGCGATAAGTCGCGGAGAGTCGAACTGTCCCTCTCCTTCGGCGTTCCTCCACGCCCGAGAGAGGGCCGTAAAATATTCATATACGCATATAAGCGACTCGGCACCGGCGGCCGTAAATCCCGGAGCGGACCCATTTAACGTCGATCGAGTGATTCCCGAACGTGACTCTGGGCCCGTAACCGGCCGCAATAAACGGCACCGTCTCGAGAAAAATGAATATTCAACGGTGCCACCGCGCGTTGCGTCCGAGGAAAATACGAGAGCATCGCGAGAGATGCGGAACGCAGGAGACGGGAACGTTGACTCCGTACCGGCCCTTTGTCTCGCACATATCGGAACGAGCGGAGGTCCTTCTTTTTGTTTTCCGTTAGCTCGAAGAGGCTCCAGAGGTTTTTCTTCCCGAGAAGAAAACTTTCGACCCGATGCGACTTCGCTCGCTCACTTGTTATACTCTAACCAGTAGCAATTGGAACACTTAATAAAATCTGAATTCGAAAAGAGCCCGTTGTCTCTATACAAAACCATGGGACTTATCTTTTTGCTTATTCAGAAACGCACTGGTATTTTTAAAATGCAGGTGTTCAGTTGCCCAAGTGAAATCATATATGTGAATGTATGGATATGTACAGATAAATAACTAGAGGGTCCATTGGACCGTAAATTTTTTTTGCGACAGCGGCACTTCGTTTGTATCTTCTTCTTCTTCTAAGGTGCAGGTGTACAGTCGATCAGTGAAATCGTGTACGAGGAAGTACGCGAGACTCTACGGATACCGGATGATCCACTGGACCATAACACAGCGGCCACGTGTGCTATCCTTGTGATGTCTTCTTCGGCACTTATATTTGAGAAAGCAGTGGTGTGTGAATGTGTGTGCCATTTGTTCGTGCGATTTGGAAGTGAATTCATTGTTAGAGTTATTATCCGTAATGATACGCCCATGGACGACCGGGCGGCATGGCTTATCACCACTTAAAAAGCCATTAAGTGTTTTTTTTTGCCATTCCAACTCTGACTGGACAAAGTTTACAACGCTCTCTTCTTTGGTCGTTTCTCTCGCCACAATTCCATTCATTTCACCAGGATAAACGAAGGATAACTCGGATAACTGTTTTGAAGTTATTTATGGAGCGTTCTTGATAATCCCCAATAAAAAAAAACCTTGATTAAATTGCCGACGTTTGTTCAGTATTCTGAACATAATCATGGCTATGTCATCCAGATCAAATTTGATCTTGATGTCATTTCTGCTGATAGTAATAATTTCTGATTCAGATTTCTGTCATGATCCACATCTCTGATCCATACGTCATAACTGGTTCTGTTATAGTTTTAAATATAATTTTTTCGTTTCCTTTGTTAGACCTTTATTCCACAGTATTGGATGTAAAGCTTTCCTCATATTTTTGCCTCTGCCTAGTTTCTTCATTATATCTTTGTCATCTCTCCCATCTTCAGAAGCTTTGCAGCTAAAACCCACGAAGGGTCGTAAAGTTACTGAGAATAAGAGAAGCTCGCTAGAATAATCTTTCCATATTTCTGTTCTTATAGGATTTATTTTTTCGCCTTAATATATTTTTCCTTAAACAGTTCATAGTATTCCAAGCTTCCCTATAGACTTTGAAATTTTGAAGTTCTGCCTTCGCCTCGAGATGGCGTCTCTGGGGGCTCTCGAATAGCTTAAGTGTTATGAAGTTCTCCTTTAGCACTTGTGCTCATTGGGAAAACGATCTAAATGGTCTTGGAATATGGATTATCCAAGTGGAAGCAGTGTTTTTCCAGTGACAGGATTTGTTTACCAAAAGGCACAATTACATGTTGAGGTAAAGGGAAAAGGGACGTTCGGTGGACATTGGTATTCACGAAACATTTCTACGCAAAACATAATAATACTCCACCCTTAACTTGTAAAACGGTTGCCAAAAATCGGCCATAAGTCGTGTCATTATTATTTATTATTTATATCTATTATTACATTATGAAGAAAATCTCATACTTAAGTAACTGTTCAGCAAGAAATTTGGATTATATTCCTTAACTCCTTTGGTGATCTTTCGGAAGAAGTTCATATTTCGGAAGAAATCCATACTCAAACTTCGACTTTGTCCAATCTACTGACTTTGAGATACTCGTGTAGATCCCTTGGTGATGTTGAAATGACGTATTCTCTTGTATATGACATTTATGCCGTACTTCATCATATCAATGTCAAGTTTACACCTTTAACCTTGTTATAAGTTGCAGGCTAAATGGTATAAAACAAAATTAAACATTTGCATTACTCATTTGTTGTTGTTTTGTTTCAATTCTCATAGATGGATCACACTGCAAACAAAATTTAATTCAGAATGGGTTTTAGAGATTTGATTCCCTTTGCGACGTATTATTCAAACTAAAGGAGGAGGTGGTACTAATAACAACGAGCTCGTCGGTCAGAGCCCCCAAAGCTGATCGGACGCAAACGTCGCAAAAGGGGTTTCTGCTCGGCCGGCCCCGTGCCAGAGGCTAGGGGGGGGTTAAGTTAAATGCTAGGGCGCCACTGGCTACGACCTAGCCAGAAGGTTCCAGATGTTGTGGACCCAGCTTTGGATGCTCTACCAGAACGGCTCGTGAACGACTCGACTAAAAAAAAACAAACAACGTTTAACGTTTATGCACACAATTTAATTAAGATTCAAATGGCAGGTTTGAGTTGATGAAACAGTCGATTTAAAACAAAGTCTTTTAAACAACAAGCTTACAAGAGCGGTAACAGAATAATAAAAAAAAATGAAATAACAAATACTCAAGAAATCGGGGCACTAGATATCCGGGCCCTTGATCAAGGGTTACACAAATTCCCCTTACTACAATTAAACCCTCGCGTAAGCGCACTTAACTAAGGATATTCGCCGGACGTTCGGTAACGACAGGACGTTCCTCGCTTATACTATGTTATTTAGTAAACCAAAATTAAGGGAACGCTCCTCGTATATATGTTATTTAGTAAACCGATAATAAGGGAACGTTTCTCGTTCCAGATATGTTGAACTAGTTCTAAGCTTATCTGAAAATCTCCTGTTTCCTTAGCGAGGGGAGGACACAGTGGACAGGTTCGGTGGCGGCAGAGTCGTCGAACACCGGGACTGCGCCACGGGATCCCCGAAAACACCCCAACACGTGTAACAGCTCAACAGGTTCTCTCAGACAGCTGAGCTCTATAACTCTGGTCAGAGGGTTTTTCTCACAACTCCAAGAAGAACGCAGCAAAATGGCGGCAGAATCACACGCGGACAAATCCCTCAAAAGGCGACGTCCCTCCTCCTAAGCAACTCCAAAACTCCACCACGCGAGGACGAGACTGCAACTCCGACTTCTCACTTCGTACAATTCCCTCAAAAGGTTTAGCCAGACGACAATTACGAAGATGAAAAGAAACGCGTGATTCTCCAATTAACACAAGCCACACGCTAGGCGAAAAGAGAAAAGAGCCTTTTCCCGAGGGGAAGTGGCCGACCGCCGGACCCACGTCACACGCTGCAAGGCCGCCACACCAACAGGTCGCCAACTTTCAATACGAAAACTGTCGATAACAAGGAACGCAAAAGTCAATGAGGCGCGTTCGATTCTCGCGCAAGCAAACAAACCGAAACTCAGTTTGTCATTAACGTGCATTTCGGAGCTCCCGTTGTAACGGAATTTTAGATCGTTACACCTTTTATGAGTTGGGATTGTCTCATTACATCTAACCCTAAAGGATATCCGAAATTTGGATTTGAAAATGTGATATTCCGATGGTGTCAAAATTGGGCTATTAATAAGACGTGGAGTGTGAATTGATTGTTTCTTAATTTCTCATGCATCTCCGTGCCAAAAGCCGCAACGCGATTTTTAAAGGGTTTCCGTAAATCTCGCTCTCCTTTCGAGTACTCGCGGGTAATTTGTTTCCATTGTATCGATTGACGTAACCTTGGAAGAGATCCCACGAGAGGTTTCCGCCGTCAAATCCCGTGACAGGAGCAGACTTTGAAAATTCAGAAACAGATTCCCCCGTCGAATACGTAATTACGGAGTCTGCAGGACGTCGTATCATCAAAGTGTTAGAAAATACACATCATAAATTCAATTTAATATTAAAATGGCGCTTTGTAGGTCTGGTGTCGCAGTAGGCGCTCTCTCTCGCTCTCTCTCTCCCTCTTTCAGCCCTTCCCCCGTCCCCTCCTCTTCCCGAGAATCCGGTACGTGCCACCAAAACTTCAATTTTAAAGGGATTTCTAATACAAAGCCACCCGCTTTTCCACTGTCACTTGTTCCTGACAGCGCGCTTGCTTCATATATCTCATCGGGATTATTAAGTCTGAATGGGAAAAGAAAGACAAATGCCGAAAAGTGTAGTAATTTGGTTCAAGTACTCCGAGCACTAATTATCCCCCTTTTAAATGATTAACATTGTCTTTCGGGAAAGGTCGCTCGGGTTCAACGTCAAAACGGTTTAATTAAAAACTGAAATTATGATTATGACGACGGCGGTGACGATGATGCCCGTGTTCTACGCAGGCGACGAACTTTAACACAGGCCATACATTAAATAGACGTGTCGGATATTAAATATTTTATACAAATCACGTCGCAATCCATTTCTCTCAACTGTTGGCCGTGGCTGCATTATGTTCTACAATTTGATTGAGTAGAGCACAAATCATTTCTTAATTCACGTTTTCAATTTCAAAAATACAAAAATATTTCAAAAAGAACGTGTGTTTTGTATCTTGGTTTTATTTCATTTCTAGATCCTAAAACACACATAGAATGTAGAGTGTTGCCATATACCGATTCGCGATATTAGGTATCAAATAAGTTATGTCATTGTGAAGAGAATTTCAATCTCTATCCATATTAATTGGATGATAATAGGGGCTGCAACTTGAAAAAAAAAAGATTAACAATATTTTTTCTAGAAGGGCTTAGACGTAATGTTGAATTCGACTTTCATTACTACAACTACCATTTTGCTGAAACTCACAAAAAAAGTCTGTGGGAGTTTTTCAAAGAAGTTCAGAAAGTCTCAACTCTTCATAAAGAAGTTGCGAAGTCTAGTTATTAGAAACGCTAACGGGTAATTACTATTAAAAATTCATAATTTTCTTAATTCAACATTACTTATGTCGAAACTCCGTAAGATGAATCGTGAGAGTATTATAGAGAAGTTTCGAAGATTAAGCGTCTTTCGAAAAGAAGTTATGATTAGTCACTGTAAACTTGATTAGGTAATATAATATTAAGTTGGTTGAAACCGTATGAAATGGTTTCCTAAAAACGGTGATGGAGTTTTAACTGATTTCATAAAAGAGTTTCGAAGTTGTGACCTGTCATTAGGAAATTGCTTCCAAATTTATAATTTTATTAATATAATTTTAGTTTTGTTGAAATTCAATAACATGGTTTATACTAGTTTTCTAAAGTAGTTCAATAAGTTTAAACTATCTTCACATAGATGTTTCTAAGTTGTAACCTGTCTTTGGAAACTCTTTTATGTAATTTCTTTCAATAACTCTTTGATTAATTGAAATATAGTTTACACGTTTCTCTGTTAAACAATTTAACCATCACACTGTATAAGATGGTTAGTGGGGGTTTCACTATGAAGTTTATGGAGTTTCAACCCTTTAAATAAAGAAGGTTCGAAGTTATGATCTATCATTAGAAACTATAGCAAATTGTTTTTAAAAATCCATAATTCCATTAATGCAACTTTGACATTCTTGAAATTGCATGAGTTGGATTGAAGGCGTCTTCCAATAAAGTTCAAGGAATTTCAGCTGTTTTCGTTAGAAAGCTTTTAAGTTATGACTTGTCATTTGGAACTCTAATAAATTATTTTTTCAAAAATTCATAATTTTGTTAGTACAACTTAACTTTTTCTTTAAATTGCATAAGATGGTTTGTAGGAGTTTTCTAAAGAAGGTCAGAGAGTGTCAAACCCGTTCATAAAGAAATATCGATGTTATGACCTGTCATATTCTATTTACTATTAGGTAATTTCTGTCAAAAATTCGTAATTTTATTAATACAATTTTACTTTTGTTGAAATTCAATAACATGGTTTATACTAGTTTTCTAAAGTAGTTCAATAAGTTTAAACTATCTTCACATAGATGTTTCTAAGTTGTAACCTGTCTTTGGAAACTCTTTTATGTAATTTCTTTCAATAACTCTTTGTTTAATTGAAATATAGTTTACACGTTTCTTTGTTAAACACTTTTTCCATCACACTGCATAAGATGGTTAGTGGGGGTTTCACAATGAAGTTTATTGAGTTTCAACCCTTTAAATAAAGAAGTTTCGAAGTTATGATCTATCATTAGAAACTATAGCAAATTGTTTTTAAAAATTCATAATTCCATTAATACAACTTTAACATTCTTGAAATTGCATGAGTTAAATTGAAGGCGTCTTCCAATAAAGTTCAAGGAATTTCAGTTGTTTTCGTTAGAAAGCTTTTAAGTTATGACTTGTCATTTGGAACTCTATTAAATGATTTTTTCAAAAATTCATAATTTTGTTAGTACAACTTAACTTTTTCTTTAAATTGCATAAGATGGTTTGTAGGAGTTTTCTAAAGAAGGTCAGAGAGTTTCAAACCCTTTCATAACGAAATATCGAGGTTATGACCTGTCATACTCTATCTACTATTAGGTAATTTCTGTCAAAAATTCGTAATTTTATTAATACAATTTTACTTTTGTTGAAATTCAATAACATGGTTTATACTAGTTTTCTAAAGTAGTTCAATAAGTTTAAACTATCTTCACATAGATGTTTCTAAGTTGTAACATGTATTGGAAACTCTTTTAGGTAATTTCTTTCAATAATTCTTTGATTAATTGAAATATAGTTTACACGTTTCTCTGTTAAACACTTTTTCCATCACACTGCATAAGTTGGTTAGTGGGGGTTTTACAATGAAGTTTATAGAGTTTCAACCCTTTAAATAAAGAAGTTTCGAAGTTATGATCTATCATTAGAAACAATAACAAATTGTTTTTAAAAATTCATAATTCCATTAATACAACTTTAACATTCTTGAAACTTCATGAGTTGAATTGAAGGCGTCTTCCAATAAAGTTCAAGGAATTTCAGCTGTTTTCGTCAGAAAGCTTTTAAGTTATGACTTGTCATTTGGAACTCTAATAAATTATTTTTTCAAAAATTCATAATTTTGTTAGTACAACTTAACTTTTTCTTTAAATTGCATAAGATGGTTTGTAGGAGTGTTCTAAAGAAGGTCAGAGAGTTTCAAACCTTTTCATAAAGAAATATCGAGGTTATGACCTGTCATACTCTATCTACTATTAGGTAATTTCTGTCAAAAATTCGTAATTTTTTTAATACAATTTTACTTTTGTTGAAATTCAATAACATGGTTTTTACTAGTTTTCTAAAGTAGTTCAATAGGTTTAAACTATCTTCACATAGATGTTTCTAAGTTGTAACCTATCTTTGGAAACTCTTTTATGTAATTCCTTTCAATAACTCTTTGATTAATTGAAATATAGTTTACACGTTTCTCTGTTAAACAATTTAACCATCACACTGCATAGGATGGTTAGTGGGGGTTTCACAATGAAGTTTATGGAGTTTCAACCCTTTAAATAAAGAAGTTTCGAAGTTATGATCTATCATTAGAAACTATAGCAAATTGTTTTTAAAAATTCATAATTCCATAATGCAACTTTAACATTCTTGAAACTGCATGAGTTGAATTGAAGGCGTCTTCCAATAAAGTTCAATGAATTTCAGCTGTTTTCGTTAGAAAGCTTTTAAGTTATGACTTGTCATTTGGAACTCTATTAAATTATTTTTTCAAAAATTCATAATTTTGTTAGTAAAACTTAACGTTTTCTTTAAATTGCATAAAATGGTTTGTAGTAGTTTTCTAAAGAAGGTCAGAGAGTTTCAAACCCTTTCATAAAGAAATATCAAGGTTATGACCTGTCATACTCTATCTACTATTAGGCAATTTCTGTAAAAAATTCTTAATTTTATTAATACAATTTTACTTTTGTTGAAATTCGATAACATGGTTTATACTAGTTTTCTAAAGTAGTTCAATAAGTTTAAACTATCTTCACATAGATGTTTCTAAGTTAAAACCTGTTTTTGGAAACTCTTTTGGGTAATTTATTCAATAATTCCTTGATTTATTGAAATATAGTTTACACGTTTCTCTGTTAAACACCTTATCCATCACACTGCATAGGATGGTTAGTGCGGGTTTCACAATGAAGTTTATGGAGTTTCAACCCTTTAAACAAAGAAGTTTCGAAGTTATAATCTATCATTAGAAACTATAGCAAATTGTTTTTAAAAATTCATAATTCCATTAATGCAACTTTAACATTCTTGAAACTGCATGAGTTGAATTGAAGACGTCTTCCAATAAAGTTCAAGGAATTTCAGCTGTTTTCGTTAGAAAGCTTTTAAGTTATGACTTGTCATTTGGAACTCTAATAAATTATTTTTTCAAAAATTCATAATTTTGTTAGTACAACTTAACTTTTTCTTTAAATTGCATAAGATGGTTTGTAGGAGTTTTCTAAAGAAGGTCAGAGAGTGTCAAACCCGTTCATAAAGAAATATCGATGTTATGACCTGTCATATTCTATTTACTATTAGGTAATTTCTGTCAAAAATTCGTAATTTTATTAATACAATTTTTCTTTTGTTGAAATTTAATAACATGGTTTGTACTAGTTTTCTAAAGTAGTTCAATAAGTTTAAACTATCTTCACATAGATGTTTCTAAGTTGAAACCTGTTGTTGGAAACTCTTTTGGGTAATTTCTTTTATTCCTTGATTCATTGAAATATAGTTTACACGTTTCTATGTTAAACACCTCATCCATCACACTGCATAAGATGGTTAGTGGGGGTTTCACAATGAAGTTTATGGAGTTTCAACCCTTTAAATAAAGAAGTTTTGAAGTTATGATCTATCATTAGAAACTATAGCAAATTGTTTTTAAAAATTCATAATTCCATAATGCAACTTTAACATTCTTGAAACTGCATGAGTTGAATTGAAGGCGTCTTCCAATAAAGTTCAATGAATTTCAGCTGTTTTCGTTAGAAAGCTTTTAAGTTATGACTTGTCATTTGGAACTCTAATAAATTATTTTTTCAAAAATTCATAATTTTGTTAGTACAACTTAACTTTTTCTTTAAATTGCATAAGATGGTTTGTAGGAGTTTTCTAAAGAAGGTCAGAGAGTTTCAAACCCTTTCACTAAGAAATATCGAGGTTATGACCTGTCATACTCTATCTACTCTTAGGTAATTTCTGTCAAAATTCGTAATTTTATTAATACAATTTTACTTTTGTTGAAATTCAATAACATGGTTTTTACTAGTTTTCTAAAGTAGTTCAATAAGTTTAAACTATCTTCGCATAGATGTTTCTAATTTGTCACCTGCCTTTGAAAACTCTTTTAGGTAATTTCTTTCAATAACTCTTTGATTAATTGAAATATAGTTTACACGTTTCTCTGTTAAACAATTTAACCATCACACTGCATAGGATGGTTAGTGGGGGTTTCACAAAGAAGGTTATGGAGTTTCAACCCTTTAAATAAAGAAGTTTAAAAGTTGTGATCTATCATTAGAAACAATAACAAATTGTTTTTAAAAATTCATAATTCCATTAATACAACTTTAACATTCTTGAAACTTCATGAGTTGAATTGAAGGCGTCTTCCAATAAAGTTCAATGAATTTCAGCTGCTTTCGTTAGAAAGCTTTTAAGTTATGACTTGTCATTTGCAACTGTATTAAATTATTTTTTCAAAAATTCATAATTTTGTTAGCATAACTTAACTTTTTTTTTTAAATTGCATAAGATGGTTTCTAGGAGTTTCCTAAAGAAAGTCAGAGAGTTTCAAACCCTTTCATAAAGAAATATCGAGGTTATGACCTGTCATACTCTATCTACTATTAGGGAATTTCTGTAAAAAATTCGTAATTTTATTAATACAATTTTACTTTTGTTGAAATTCAATAACATGGTTTATACTAGTTTTCTAAAGTAGTTCAATAGGTTTAAACTATCTTCACATAGATGTTTCTAAGTTGTAACCTTTCTTTGGAAACTCTTTTATGTAATTTCTTTCAATAACTCTTTGATTAATTGAAATATAGTTTACACGTTTCTCTGTTAAACACCTTATCCATCACACTGCATAGGATGGTTAGTGGGGGTTTCACAATGAAGTTTATAGAGTTTCAACCCTTTAGATAAAGAAGTTTCGAAGTTATGATCTATCATTAGAAACTATAACAAATTGTTTTTAAAAATCCATAATTCCTTTAATGCAACTTTAACTTTCTAGAAACTGCATGAGTTGAATTGAAGGCGTCTTCCAATAAAGTTCAAGGAATTTCAGCTGTTTTCGTCAGAAAGCTTTTAAGTTATGACTTGCCATTTGGAACTCTATTGAATGATTTTTTCAAAAATTCATAATTTTGTTATTACAACTTAACTTTTTTTCTTAAATTGCATAAGATGTTTTCTAGGAGTTTCCTAAAGAAGGTCAGAGAGTGTCAAACCCTTTCATAATCAAATATCGAGGTTATAACCTGTCATACTCTATCTACTATTCATTTCTGTAAAAAATTCGTAATTTTATTAATACAATTTTACTTTTGTTGAAATTCAATAACATGGTTTATAGTAGTTTTCTAAGTAGTTCAATAAGTTTAAACTATCTTCACATAGATGTTTCTAAGTTGTAACCTGTCTTTGGAAACTCTTTTATGTAATTCCTTTCAATAACTCTTTGATTAATTGAAATATAGTTTACACGTTTCTCTGTTAAACAAAGTAACCATCACACTGCATAGGATGGTTAGTGGGGGTTTCACAATGAAGTTTATGGAGTTTCAACCCTTTAAATAAAGAAGTTTCGAAGTTATGATCTATCATTAGAAACAATAACAAATTGTTTTTAAAAATTCATAATTCCATTAATACAACTTTATATTCTTGAAACTTCCTGAGTTGAATTGAAGGCGTCTTCCAATAAAGTTCAATGAATTTCAGCTGTTTTCGTTAGAAAGCTTTTAAGTTATGACTTGTCATTTGGAACTCTAATAAATTATTTTTTCAAAAATTCATAATTTTGTTAGTACAACTTAACTTTTTCTTTAAATTGCATAAGATGGTTTGTAGGAGTTTTCTAAAGAAGGTCAGAGAGTTTCAAACCCTTTCACTAAGAAATATCGAGGTTATGACCTGTCATACTCTATCTACTATTAGGTAATTTCTGTCAAAAATTTGTAATTTTATTAATACAATTTTACTTTTGTTGAAATTCAATAACATGGTTTATACTAGTTTTCTAAAGTAGTTCAATAAGTTTAAACTATCTTCGCATAGATGTTTCTAATTTGTCACCTGCCTTTGGAAACTCTTTTATGTAATTCCTTTCACTAACTCTTTGATTAATTGAAATATAGTTTACACGTTTCTCTGTTAAACAATTTATCCATCACACTGCATAGTATGGTTAGTGGGGGTTTCTCAATGAAGTTTAGAGAGTTTCAACCCTTTAAATGAAGAAGTTTCAAAGTTATGATCTTTCATTAGAAACTATAGCAAATTGTTTTTAAAAATTCATAATTCCATTAATGCAACTTTAACATTCTTGAAACTGCATGAGTTGAATTGAAGGCGTCTTCCAATAAAGTTCAAGGAATTTCAGCTGTTTTCGTTAGAAAGCTTTTAAGTTATGACTTGTCATTTGGAACTCTAATAAATTATTTTTTCAAAAATTCATAATTTTGTTAGTACAACTTAACTTTTTCTTTAAATTGCATAAGATGGTTTGTAGGAGTTTTCTAAAGAAGGTCAGAGAGTTTCAAACCCTTTCACTAAGAAATATCGAGGTTATGACCTGTCATACTCTATCTACTATTAGGTAATTTCTGTCAAAAATTTGTAATTTTATTAATACAATTTTACTTTTGTTGAAATTCAATAACATGGTTTATACTAGTTTTCTAAAGTAGTTCAATAAGTTTAAACTATCTTCGCATAGATGTTTCTAATTTGTCACCTGCCTTTGGAAACTCTTTTATGTAATTCCTTTCACTAACTCTTTGATTAATTGAAATATAGTTTACACGTTTCTCTGTTAAACAATTTATCCATCACACTGCATAGTATGGTTAGTGGGGGTTTCTCAATGAAGTTTAGAGAGTTTCAACCCTTTAAATGAAGAAGTTTCAAAGTTATGATCTTTCATTAGAAACTATAGCAAATTGTTTTTAAAAATTCATAATTCCATTAATGCAACTTTAACATTCTTGAAACTGCATGAGTTGAATTGAAGGCGTCTTCCAATAAAGTTCAAGGAATTTCAGCTGTTTTCGTCAGAAAGCTTTTAAGTTATGACTTGCCATTTGGAACTCTATTAAATGATTTTTTCAGAAATTCATAATTTTGTTAGTACAACTTAACTTTTTCTTTAAATTGCATAAGATGGTTTGTAGGAGTTTTCTAAAGAAGGTCAGAGAGTTCCCAACCCTTTCATTAAGAAATATCGAGGATATGACCTGTCATACTCTATCTACTATTAGGTAATTTCTGTCAAAAATTCGTAATTTTATTAATACAATTTTTCTTTTGTTGAAATTCAATAACATGGTTTGTACTAGTTTTCTAAAGTAGTTCAAAAGTTTAAACTATCTTCACATAGATGTTTCTAAGTTGTAACATGTCTTTTGAAACTCTTTTATGTAATTCCTTTCAATAACTCTTTGATTAATTGAAATATAATTTACACGTTTCTCCGTTAAACACCTTATCCATCACACTGCATAGGATGGTTAGTGGGGGTTTCACAAAGAAGTTTATAGAGTTTCAACCCTTTACATAAAGAAGTTTCAAAGTCATGGTCTATCAGCAGAAACTAAAGCAATTTGTTTAAAAAAAAATCAATTATCCATTAATGTAACTTTAAGATTGTTGAAACTTCATAAGTTGAATTGAGGAAGTTTTCTAATGAAGTTCGAGGAATTTCAACTGTTTTCGTATGAAACATAATAAACACAACACGTAAGAAGTCGCAATTTGGAACTCTATTAAATGATTTTTTTTCAAAATTTCATAATTTCATTAGTACAACTACACTTTTTGTAAAATTGCATAAGATGGTTTGTAGGAGTTTTCTAAAGAAGGTACGAGAGTTTCAAATCATTTCATGAAGAAATATCCAGGTTGTGATCTCTCATATTCTACCTAATATTTACCTACTAAGTAATTTCTTTCAAAAATTTATAATGTAATTATTTCAGCTTTATTTCTTTTGAAACTTCATAGAATGGTTTGCAGGGGTTTTCAGTGAAATTTAGAAAGTTTTAACTGTTTCCATAAGAAAGTTTAAAAGGTAACACCTGTCATTAGAAAGTTTGTTGGGGAATTGATTTTAAAAATTTCTAATTTTACTCATAATTTTAGTTTTGTTGAAATTCTATAAGACGGTTTACGGGAATTTTCTACACAAATGCGTATATAAATTTTAAGTTATGACCAGACCCGGATTTTATGGCAATTGCCATTTTTTTGCCATAAGTGCCATTTTGGCTATTTTTTGATATTATTGCCACTTTTTAGCATTGCCACGAAATTCTTAAATGGTACCTAATTTGATTTTTGTTGCACGAATTGTACCTGTAACTTCTGAAATCTTAAATAGTCTTAATTATAGTCTAATAGAATAATAGTCTTTATTAAAGCACACTTAAGTTTTTGACCAGACATGATAAAGAAGTTACAATCAAATAATTGTAAATATGTAATGTGAGATTATTTTATGATGGAAACCAATTTTAGAGACGTTTTAATACAGTAATATTTTAAAGTGCAATTTTTCATCGATTTTTGCGTGTTTTTGCCACTTTTAAGGTATTGATTGCCATTTTCTAACATTTTTAACGCCATAAAATCCGGGCTTCAGTTATGAGTAAGAATTAATGATGTTATCAATTTAGTAATGCGTGTACTTCCGGATTAAGGGATCATCTAGCTTTTGAGTTGTACTTTTTAGGTAGCAATTTTAACACTTTTCCCAATAATTCGGTTCTCAGGGATCGAAGGTTCGGGAATCCCGCCACCCCGTCTTCAATTCAAATTCAATTTAGGGCCGATTGTGCAAATTCGACGTGTCATCACGCCTTTTCCCGGCGAGATTAGAAGAAAGAAAGAAAGAAAGGAAAGAGTCCCGGATTCGGAATCATCTATAAAAAATCAATTTCACACGGTCATAGGTTAAGGGTTACGCTTTTGGGCGGTTTCACCCTTTTTATTTGGGTAAATCTCGTTAAAAACGCATGAATTCCGGAAGTAACCACCGTGCAACCACCTTTTAACGTGGAACGAAGGAAGAAGGTTTACCCTTCCCGTGATCAGGTAAAGTAGGCGAAATGACACAGGTAGATGTGTTCGCTTGTTTACCCTTTCCTTCCTAAAAAGTAACGTTTCTCGATGGCTCGGTTACAATTAGGGGTTATTGTTGGACTTTTCTCGAGTTTGGTCGCGTAACGGTCAAAAATCGGAATGGCATAATTTCCCTGAACGGCGAGTAACGTAACGGTCCGTCCGGACTAATGCGCATTCATTGAATTCACCCGATTTATTATTCGCGCAACAATCGAATAACAGTTAAAAAACCAAAACCGCGTTTGCTACCATTTCCACATTACCATCCACCTCATTGTTAACGACATCTGCACGTGGCTAGGAGCTCCTACAAAGCACTCCACACGGAAATAAGTCCCACTCCCGATTAATGCGACAATAATAACGCCCGTTTTGTTTCAAGTTATCAGAGTGTTACGTGTACGTTCGCGCAGATGTTATATTCCGCCCCGTATAACTTTACTCCTCTTCCCGGGACCGCCGCGTGCGGATCCCGCAGGATCGCCCCCGGCCAGCCAACAGGGATACGTAGGTACGTATCCCGTCTGCAATATGCTCCTCTGTGTGCCGATCCTGAATTATTGAGGCGGTCTAAATTAGATTTCGCATCGTCCGCTTCAACTTTAGGATAATGTTCGTGGCCGGATCCTTAACCTCAGAATAAATTTGTTTAGCGGGCGAGGGGACGCGTGCCCCTGGATCAATTCGGAATTAATTATTGTTCCCAGTTGACAAACACCCTGTGTTTACACGCGAGGATCGAGTTGATTAATATGGCGACGCTGGGATAAGTTTTCAATGAAATCTTTGAAATTGTTGCAATTTGCCAATGCGATGATGTATTGACAGTATTCCACTCGCTGTAACGTTTATTCTAATTTATTTGTACAGTTCGGAACGCTACCTAATTTATTTACAGCCCAGGCTACATACTGAAAAATTATAGTTTTCACGGCATAATGTTCTACAGATATCTGAAAGTTTTAAATGGTAGGGATAGGGGAGACCTATAGAAAGATCACTGTATGACCATATACAGCTAGAATGTCCCTGTTTTTTTTATAAACAATGGGTTAAGGTGTGAAAATCGATTTTTTCCTCATAGAATTAGCCTGTTGCATTTTAGAGAAAAGTGGTCAACAGGAAAGTTGTAGAGAATAAAAAAACGGTTAATATGGTTTTTCATAAATTAAAATCGATAAATAAACAATTAAGTTATTAGCCAAAAACCATCAATTTTTCATTATTTTATAAATGTTAATAACTTTTGCAATAAAACTGATAAGTGAAATGTAATACACGAATTATGAAGCCTTTAGGGGTCTTTATAAGGATGCAAAATTTCAGCCAGATCGGGTTATTAGTTTACGAGATTTCTTATTTGTTTATCCCAGAGACTCAATGTTTAAACAATTGAGCTTGCCCAGGCTGCAATCCTACAAATATTTAATAAGGTGGAATAGTTTCCGTGAATGCCGAACTATAAGATAAGTTTGTAAACCAACTAATTTTTAATGAATTTGTTGTTAAAAAAAAAACATTTTAAAAGGGGCTAATTTTTTGCTTATAAACAAATTGAATAACTTTTTTGTCTATGGTTACACACGTTTTTAATAAATTGCATTGAAAAGGAGGTAAAAGACGCTTTCATTAAAAAAAAAGGTTCTACGGCCAATAGAAGCCGAGATAGCAACATTAAAAAAAATCATATCTTTATTATTGATAAATATTAAGAGCCGAAATTTTCACCAATTTTAAATGAAGACCTTAGTTTTACTATAGAATTTATAGGTTTAATATCTATGCACCTTGAAAAAAGTTATAGCCCTTTAAAGTTAAGGTTTTCGCTCAAGTCCACGATGTCTTAGAAAATTGGAAAATCCCGGAAAATTCAATAGATACAATTATAAGAATTTTCTTACAATTTAAATGCTAGATACTATTTTAAAACAAACTCCTTGATTTTTACATTTTTTATAAAATTAATATATATTTGCAACTTAATTAAAAGTTATTCGATTTGTTTATAAGCAAATAATTAGCCCCTTTTTAAAATGATTTTCTTAACAACAATTTCATTAAAAATAAGTTTCCATTATTAAAAATACCTATTCCACCTGATTAAATATCTCTAGGATTGTAGCTTGGGTAAGCTCAATTATTTAAACATTGAGTCTCAGGGATAAACAAATAAGATATCTCGTAAACTAATAGACCGATCTGGCAGAAATTTTTCACACTTGTAAAGAACCCTAAAGGCTTCATAATTCGTGTATTACGTTTCAGTTATCACTATTATTGCAAAAGTTGTTAGCATTTATAAAATAATGAAAAATTGATGGTTTTTTGCTAATAACTCAATTGTTTATTTATCGATTTTAATTTATAAAAAACCAAATTAACAGTCTTTTTATTCTCTACAACTTTCCTGTTGGTCACTTTTGAATGCCGTGAATGCCGAACTATAAGATAAGTTTGAAAACCAACTAATTTTTAATGAATTTGTTGTTAAAAAAATCATTTTAAAAGGGGCTAATTTTTTGCTTATAAACAAATTGAATAACTTTTTTGTCTATTGTTACACACATTTTTAATAAATATTTTAAAACATTTTAAAAAACATCATATCTTCATTATTTATAAATATTAAGAGTCAAACTTTTCAAAATCCTGGAAAATTCAATAGATACAATTATCTGTGTGTTTTATATTGTTATATAATTAATATTTTTTATCGCCCTAGAATATTCCTTAACTAATTAATTTATGTTATACACTTAACGCGCTAGTTTATTTGTACACTTACCGCTAGTCGGCTTATCGCACTCCCGACGGCTTCTGGTCTACTCTCCTCCGACCGGACCGTCTCGTAATTTATGTCCCTAATAATGTCTGTTCGAGGAGGTTCCGGGTTATTCTTTCTCTAATTGGACGTTCTCGAGTATTCGAGAAGAGTTTTTATGGTCGCACTTTAGCGACGCGCACCCATTTGAATTGCGCCGCCTGCGTCAGATAAGAAAGAGCACGCTTCATACTGATGTTTACATTTCGCGTTACAGTAGGTATTTCTTCTTCGCTACAAGTATGGGCAGTTTGTTATGGTACCCATCTTTTGCGTGGTCTTCCCACGCTTCTTCTCCCTTTACATTCGTATTTGAGTACTTTTCTTGGTAATCTATTATTGTCCATCCTGTGAAGATGTACCTTCCAGTTCTTCTTATACTGCTTTATAACATCATTAACATTATATATATTCAATTCACGTCTGATGTCTGCATTTGCAGACATCGTTACGCATGAACTGGGTGAAACAACTTTAGAAAATATTTTGATTTGTGTATTATGTTGCTCAACCGAACATTTTCTATGGATTAAGTAATGCTCATAATTTTGAATAAACATGCCATAATTTAATACTTATTCGCTTATCGTCAAGTAAGAATATGATCCGCGGTTTCTGTAATACGCCGTATATGTAACCAATAATGTTGTTGGTTGAATAAGGTACCAAAAACCGTGTCTGACATGTTCAATAGAGAGTTATCGTTGTGAATAATTACTAATTTTTGTAATTAACATCGATTAATAGTTCTTTAATGCGCTGCTTCAATTCAAAAAAGGATATTTAGTGAACGTGCATAAGACATCCATTATAGTTTCCTTAATGATTTGCTTCGAACCAAAAATGGCGCTTTTATGGACTTCTAAAAACATCTATCAAAAAACTCATAATGAGCTGCATCGGTCAAAAATTAGGTTTCTTGTGGACGTCCCAAAATGGTCTATTTAAGATATTATAATGGGCTTTTCCTAACCAAAAATGGATCTATTGTGGACGTTCTAAAAACATCCATTAAAGGTTCTATATTCAGCTGCTTCAAACCAAAAAAGGATATTTTGTGGACATTCTAAAAACATCTTTCAAAGGTCTTTAATGGGCTGCTTCGAACTTGAATAGGTACTCTTGTGGACTTCCAATACCATACATCAAAAATCTCATGATGGGCTGTTTGGGTTAAAAATTTAATCTCTTATGGACGTTCTAAAATGATCTATTAAAGGTACTGTAATGAGCGATATTTCAGAAAGACAGCCAATGAGACCGCTTTATCAATTTGTTTTACAAAAATATTACCACTTGCTATTTTGTCTTAGGATGCTTAATTTTCGAGACTAATGACAATATCTAAGCATGTCTTAACAAGTATCTAAAAAAATATTTCCTAAAAATATCGTCTTCGAAATGTGGTTGTGCATAGAAGGAATAATTGAGATAATAAACCGAAAATTACATTTAAACTGCAAAACAAGTAAACTAATTTTTGAAATAACTTTTTTATAAACTACCTAATACAGTTTCTAATAATAGGTCATAACGAGGTTTGGTAGAAATCACCAAAACCGTTTTAAAGAAAATTGTATAACAAAATTAAAATCCATAAGAGTAAAGCGCCCTTTATGACAGTTATTGGAAACAATATTTCGAATTAAAATTGTATACATTTTGTATACAAATGAGCAAATGGCAAGAAGTGAGAAAAAGGTCAAAGGGAGGTGGTTGCTTACTGTCGGATGACGAAGGGCAGCAGGCGCGAGGCTCCTCCAATTAGCGGCATGCCGGAAAGACGGGCTCTCAGACGGGCAGCGTGACCTGATACTAGGTGACTGACTCACTGCCTGATCGTTATGATCGAGCTGTATAAATACAATCGGGATGTTTACGAACGTGATGTCGTACCTGTCCGAGAGTCGTATCGTCCTTCGGTTTAAGGTCGCCTCGGTGCTGAATAAGCTTAGACGGCGACCTATTTTCGCTAATTGGGGCCGCATCGCGACAATATGTTAATTCAAATATAAAGTTTAGTGAAAACATTGAAAACCTTTTTGAAAAAAAATTTTGGGAAATTGAAAATGTTCAGGAGTAAAGTGACCTTTAGGGAGGTTTTAGAAAAAAATGTTTCAAATAAAAGTGATAGGCTTTTGTTAGGCCAGTTCTAATCTTAATCTTGATACGAATCGGTAAAGCCGTTTTGGAGAAAATTAAGAAAAACTGGAAATTTACAAGGGTAAAGGGCCCTTCGCAGAAGATCAATCAAGATAACGATAACCGCAATCAATAAGAATTCAATAGTAAAATAAATATGCAAAGCTTAAAAAAATGTTGTACCAGTTTTTGAGATAATCCAAAAAAAAACTAAAAATGACAAGAGCAAAATGCCCTTTGCCCTTAACTGATTCTGATGAAATTAATGTGGTCGCGAGTTTTCAGGGGAACCACCCCAAATACAAAATTTCAACTTTCCACTATTTCTAGTTTCTCGGAAAACGTTGACCACATACACACAATATATACACACACATACATACATGTTAACATCTTTTTCGAACTCAGGTGATCTCAAAACGTCAAGAAATGCCAATATCTCAAATTTCGAAAATCAGCACGATTACACTACTATCTCTTATGTGGGTACCCCAAACGAGAAAGTAAAAACTAATTGAATTGACTGTAAATGAGTACATTTTATTGTCAAATTTCCTGAAATTATCGTTTATTTTATGTGAATTCCCAAGAATTTTCCTTGGGAACACTTATTGACATTCCCGCGTAAGTACTCAATATTTCTAAAGATTACTTTGAAGTGGAATTTCTGTGTAATAATGGCATAATTTAGAAAAATTGATCATCTTAAACGACAGGTGGGTAGCCTTATATTTCGCAGAAGTAGATTAAATCAATTACGAGATAAGTGATAGTTGTAATCACCGGTTCAATTTTATTGCGAAACTCCCTATTTGAGGACATCTCCTAGGACATCACACGGCAAGATAACTTATTAACAAGAATGTTTACACAGAAATTAGATCGTTTATTAATTACATATTTGTGGTAGTTTACCATTTCAACATGTTGTATCGAAATTGGATCATAATTGTGTGGACAAATTTCACTATCAATAATCGGTAATAATAATAAATAACTGGTAATTTAGACAAGTAAGCATAACTTAATATCCTTATTTTCCACCCAACATACATACAATCAATTGCATCAAAAAATAATTTTTACTTCTTCCAACAAGTTTTTGACATTTTTTTGGAGTTTCTTTTTAAAGCCATTTTGTAGATCTATCTTTTGATACATTAGAATAATAGAAATGCTGAACGTTCTACTTCCTGAGTTATCTAATATGACAAGAATAAAGAAGGAGCAGAAGGTTATGACAGCGTCGTAAAAATTAAGCGACTCTGAATGACCTCGGTCCTCTTTCAATCTGTATCCTGGGATACAAATTGAGGATCGAGTCTAGAAATGTTTACACAATACACTCTTTGTACGTTAGGTTCGTATCTTACAATTTTATAATAAATTAAGAGTGTTAAGGTGTAAACAAAAAATCTTAATGGATAAAATAAAAGAATTATTAATATTAAAAACACAAACATGTATATAAGGACATTATAGAGACCTTATCAAAATGTAATTTTATTACACAGTCACAATATACAACCTACGAAACATTAATTTCATTTTTGTTAATATTTTGAAAATTTTTGTTTATATATTTTAAGGTGTAGTATAACTTAACTCTAATAAATTAATTAATTATGTATATGTAGGAAATTTATCTGTCATATTGACAACTGTTTCAATTTGGCGGGTTTGTTTTTGAGCAGGCCGAGTATTACGTTGTTATTGTTTTTTGACGTTCTTTTGTTAAGTTTGTAAATAAGGGATTCGTGAACGGGAATGACAATAAGAGTATCCAAAAGACGAGTGTTTTGAAGAGACCCTAGACAACGATAAAAACCCCTACAATTTTGGAGGCTCGTCCCGAGATTGTGAGTTCGAGTCAGGTAAAGACGACCAGTACCAGGAAGACGTCCAGGTCCAGGTAAAGACGAAGTAGACGACCAGTTCCAGGAAGACGTCCGGGTTCAGGTAAAGACGAAGTAGACGACCAGTACCAGGAAGACGTCCAGGTCCAGGTGCAGCCGAAGAAGACGTACAGAGAAGCCGTCTAGGTCCAGGAAAGCCGTCCAGGTCCAGAGAAGCCAGCCGTTCAGGTCCAGGAAGTCACCGCGAGAGGAAACTACGAGACTTCAAGAGATAGTAGAACCTCATCCAGCGTTTCGGTGCGAGATTGATTTTCACAGAGTTGTGAGGTGAACGGTGATAAAGCGAAGAAACATTATAAGGTAGTAAATTTACAATTTTATAAACAAGCGGCTCCATAAACTAGATAATACGACCCTATTGTGTCTAGAGCTGTTTATTGCTTGTTTTGTAAATTTTCTGGTTATTACTGTGTATTGTTTATATTGAAATAATGGCGACTTTGGGTCAATTTAAAGAAATTGAGAGTAATATTTCCAAATGTAAACTCAGCGCCGTCCAAGCTTTACATCAAATTGCATATGGTAACGAGGGTCTAAACAGGCAGACGCGGAAATCTTTGCGTAAATTTACCGGTTTCAGACTTGATAAAAATTCACCTGAGTATTTTGCTAAAATTGATGACGTTAAACAACAAGTAGAGTTTGCCGATCTCATCGCCGCATGCAATGTTTTAAATTTAGGTTATTCTGGTAAAAAAGACGAGGTGGTAAGTCGCATTTGTTCCTTCATGAATGACCTCAACATCGAGGAAGACAACGAAGAAGACGAAGAAGACGATGAAGAAACTGAAAATGTCGACAGAAACGACCAAGAAGATAAAGAAGACGACGAATCTAATCAAGACGACGATGGAGAAGAAAGAGATGAAGCAGATGATAGGAGTAAGTACAACGCCGCCCCACGACAATCGACTTCGTTTGCTTTAACTTTTCGAGATATTGAAGATAGTATTCGCACGTTCGACGGAGGTGAAGATTACCCTGTAACAAGATGGATTACGGATTTTGAAGAAATAGCTGAAGTAACAGGATGGAACGATCTCCAAAGATTGATTTTTGCAAAGAAATCTCTAACAGGACTAGCAAAGCTATTCGTGCAGTCGGAAAAAGGGATTAAGACATGGGCATCGCTAAAGCGGAAACTCCAGCAGGAATTCGAAACAAAAGTTTGCAGCGCCCAAATTCACAAAAAAAAATAATGATGAGAAAGAAGAAAAGAGAGGAGACCGTCCAGGAATATGTTTTGATTATGCCGTTAAGTCAGCAACCGCCGCCGAGACGCTAAAGTGTTTGAAGACGCAACAACAGACTTTTGGAAATCCACACAGAATTATATCGGATCGAGGAACAGCCTTTACAGCTGACGAGTTCGAGAACTATTGTAAAGAAGAATTCATTGAACATATTCTAATAACTACAGGAGTTCCGAGAGGAAATGGACAAGTTGAGAGGATTAACCGCATCATTATTCCTATCTTCACAAAATTAAGTATCCAGGATCCTCAAAAGTGGTATTTTTACATCGGACGAGTTCAACGAGCACTAAACTTGACTTACCAACGGTCATTGAACAAAACACCCTTTGAAGTATTAGTTGGCGTTAAAATGAAGAACGAAGAACTTAGAATCAAAGAGCTTATTGAGAAAGAAGCTATAGAACAATTTGAAGAAGATCGCGAAGAACTAAGAGCTGATAGTAAGAAGCAAATGTTGAAAGTACAGGAAGAAAATCGAAGGAGTTACAACCTGAGAAGACGTCCACCTCGACCGTACGACTTAGGAGATCTAGCAGCCATAAAACGTACCCAGTTAGGAGGAGGATTGAAGTTCGCCAAGAAATATTTTGGACCATACGAAGTAGTCAAGATTCAGCCAAACGAGAGGTACAGTGTGATGAAGGTTGGTCATCATGAGGGACCAATGCGTAGTACCACCTGCGCCGAGTACCTATATGAAAACATTGGTTAGAAAATGAGAGTGCGAATCCGAGGCGGATTCTTAGTCAGGACGGCCGAGAGTGTAGGAAATTTATCTGTCATATTGACAACTGTTTCAATTTGCCGGGTTTGTTTTTGAGCAGGCCGAGTATTACGTTGTTATTGTTTTTTGACGTTCTTTTGTTAAGTTTGTAAATAAGGGATTCCTGAACGGGAATGACAATAAAGAGTATCCAAAAGACGAGTGTTTTGAAGAGACCCTAGACAACGATAAAAACCCCTACATATATTATTGGAAAATTGCAGTAAAGTTGCCTATATAGATTTTCTTATTACATTTTCCAGCAAATTTTTCGAGGTGACGTATTATTTTCTACTGATACGCTTTCCTGATATCCCCGATAAATATAATAAAACAGCTACAAAGTTTCAGGAGTTTGTCCCGTAATTGTACTTTATCTTATGGGCGCATTTGTCGTGTTTTCTTAAACGGTCGTCAATTCCGTTAAATTTTCCATTAAAGAGAACGCACGGGATTTCCCGAAAATCCATCCGACGGAAACAAACGCGCGACACGTCCCATTCCTCACTTAACGTCCCATTTCCATATATTCCAATTTACCGTCTCGTCCTGCATCATCTACCATTGTCGCGTAATAAATAAGGCCATAAATAAAAACTTTCATATATGACTCTAATATACACGCATGCAAACAAGATGATAACCCTATTATTCAACACACATGCCGCTTGGGTCGAGGGGAGAGATCGCCCGTCCCTTTCCACCTCACGCTTTCACCCCCATCGGTCGCTCTCTCCCTCCGGAAACAGAGAGAGACGAGCGAGAAATGGATTTTTACACGAGGACGTCAAACAGAGCCACTAAGTTCACTATTTAGGGTTAAGGTTCGGGGGTCTATCTATGCAGGTATCGAGGACGCGACAATTCTTTTGACATTATTATTACACATCGCTTTTTGAAAGCGACATTTGCATACATGACGACTACAGCCGAGAAGTCAATCGTCCTCCGGTACACGTCTTCGGTATGACGAGGATGCTGTAATGCGATACTTTATGGGGTTTTTTCGAGGTTTGAGTAAAAAAATCGACCGTAGGAATACGTAAATTCGGTCGGTATTGTAATGGTAAAATTCACACAGGAAGGATCCTGTGTAGCCTGGAAGGCGAAAGGATTTGACAATACTTTTCGATTCGAAAGTGGGAAGTTCTCACAAGGAAGAATTACTTACTGTTTAAAATTTCACTCACCCCGGCATGGTTTTTCAAGGGATTCCTCACACAATAACCTCAAAAATTCTGTTACCCGTCAATCGAATCATCCTGATTGATAATAACCTTCGCATATTTTTAACACAACATGGAAGATATATAACATGGAAATATGTATGGCCACGTCTAAATAACCTTGTAGATGTAAAATAGACATTGAAGACCAAATAATCATACAACAACGTAAATTTCAGTATCTGGACATCGATATAATAGGCTATGGTCTGGAGAAGCAAACATATTGACCGTACCATAAAAACAAGAACAACGATAATACCCGTTATGACTTATCAGGGTGTCTACCAATCATGGAAGTCATGACAATCCATGGTCAAGTCATGGAATTTTCATTGGATTGATTTTGTCTCTGGAAATCATGGTAAAATCATGGATTCTATATCCCACTCATAGAATTTTATAATGAACTGTATTTTTTAAATATATTTTTATGCTCAGATTTTAGTTTCAGAAATGTACGGATTGGATAAATATCCTAACTTATATGATTTTCTCAACACTGTAATGACTCTATTTCATGGTAATGCGATATCTCATGGCATTTATGGAGCGTGGTTTTCCAATTGATTTAGAATGTGTTGTTGAAAATCAAAGAGAGAAATCATTGATAGCGCATCGTGTTATTTGTGATGCAGTAGATGCAATGTAAAAAAGTTTATGTAAAGAATGAGCTAAAGAAAACGAAAAGCTTGGATGCTTGAAAAAGAGAAAGATGGTCAACAAAATAGAAAAAGAATAGCTACAAAACAAAAATTTTTAGAAATTGCTAAAGAAACTGCTAAAATCGAGGAAGAAGTTTATGTTCTAAGAAAAGTTAAATTAACTATTTTTATCGAAATGTCCAGGAATGAATTTCTTGAAACTGTCTATTTTATTTAATAATAAAATATTTATATATTTCGTGCTTGAAAAAATAGTATACTTAAATTAAAAATTATGTGTTATAACAATTCTAAGTAACATTCTTAATTAATACTTCTTTATATTAATAATGTTTGTGATAATTGGTGAACTGTAAGTAAAAAAAAATCTAAATAATTTTTAATAAACACTTGTTGTTAAACCGAATTATTGGCAGGATAGACTGCTCTATTCTGACGCACTTCTTGCTGTGTTTCATTTTTTTTAAATAAACAAGCCTTAATTCAAGAATTGCAATATTAATTAATAAAGAATGTTATAAAATCATTTTATGCATGCTACTCGTATATCAAGTTTAATAAATAGTTTTATATCGATTAAAAATTCATTAGGTGGACCAGAAGTGGTCAGTCTCTTCTAATGATGTATTGTTCAAGATTCTTTATATAGCAATTATCTCCTCAAAAAATAATGGAAAAATTCCTTGAGTGTCATGGAAATATGTTGGAATTCGTTTCAAGATTTTCTATATAGAGAGCGAAGTGCAGATATAAGAAGGCATTGCAGAATAGAAAATATTAACTAATAGACACTGCACAGAAAATAATAATGGAACCAACACATCAATAGAATTGCAACTAACATACTTGTGCGAACCGCAAGGGATAAATTACCTGACGGCAAAAGGAGTACTGGGCGTCCAAGAAAAAGATGGTGTGACAACATATAGATGAGGTAAAACCGATGAAGGAACAGGTTTTAGCCTATTTGAGAAGAAGGAAGAGAAGAAAAAGAATATCAACCTTCTACTTATTCATCAAAATTTTATACATATCCAAGAACACATCTTGAAACGACCTTCTGTTTTCCTACTTCTGTATTCCTAAAATCGATGAAGGAACAGGCTTTAGCCTAGTTTAGAAGAAGGAAGAGAAGAAGAAGAATAATAACCTTCTACTTATACATCAAAATTTTATATATATCCGAGTACACATCTTGAAGCGACCTTATGTTTTCCTATTTATTGAAGGGTTCCCTCTACTGAAAGGAAATCAGTTAGAACTTTTAAAGAGGTGCATGCACGCCTCGTTTGTGATCGAGAGGACATGAAAATCAAATAGCTTCACACTTGAGACATTAATACGTTAAACAAGGAACCGTTCGAATCAAAGTCATACTGCGTCCGAAACAGTGGCGTAGGAAGTCGTAACGGAGAGTTAATTATGGGAACAAAATAAGTTTGATTGTGGTTTTTTGGTAATAATAAAATTGATGTATGTTCAAAAAATCTAAGTTAACTTAACGCTAAACTGATGTTTTAAGGACGTTTGCTGCAGTAAAAGTCTACAGTTATATCAGCGATAAGTCAGTAATGACAGTAGGTTAGTTAGGTGGTCAGTCAGTAATGACAGTAGCTTAATTAAAACCGATAAGAAATTACTTATCTTTAAAATTGTAATGAATTAAGATTCTAGTATAATTTAGTTAGATTCAACATATTACTATCTTTTTAAACGTTTGTATTTCCTTAGACAAAGTTTTTGAGTTGACATCAGTCTTTTTTCGAAATCTTTGCATGAGTGAAAAGTACTGTACAGTTAACTATTGGATTTGACTTAGATTACCTGAGTTATATTTGTATTTTGGTGATTGCAGTAATGCTCAGGTTTCTTAGATAAGATCTGTATGAATTTAGTCATCTCCCAAAATTTGACAGCTTAGTTTTGCATTTATAAAGTACACCTACATTTTAGATGATTCTAACCAGTCGTAGTTCCATTAACAAATCGCAGAGATTTAAAAAAAATATATTTTTAGAAATGTGTTTTCGAATTTTGAGTTATTAGTATTTCTACACGTTTTAAGCTTCATTGTGTTCAAAAATATGTTCTTGAAAAAGTGTCTGTATGGAGAGTAAAATACAAATGGTTCGAACTTTGAATTTAAACTTTGTGCTACGCTGCGACCGCCCAATAAGACTTTTAGTAAAATCGACCGGACTAGAGGGGTGTAGTTCATTCCTTCCACTTTTCGATTTTCCAAAATGTTTAAAAAATTGCTCCAAGAATTGTTTTTAAACTTTTAAAACTTATCCCATTTGTCTAATAAATTTCAAAAACAGTTTTTGCTGAATTTATAGAAATGGTACTTTACTGTTTTTGGTTTTTGGAAATTTTCTCAAAATGCACTCCAATATTTTTTCCAAACTTTGCGTGTATATTCTACCATCGAATATGTATAAGGAAGTTCAATAACATTTTTAGCTAAATCGTTTCTGAAGATCACTTTATTCTTATCGTTTGTCGGTTTTTCAAAATTTTCTCAAAATGCAGCTGAAGAATTGTTCTGAATATTAAATATTTATTTGACTATCAAGCATTAATAGTAAAATATGAGAAAGTATCCCAATGGACACGTCGCCATTTTTTATAATATTTTTGGGTTTGAATAAGATCAGATTTCAAAAATAACATCCATGCAAATGTTTTACAGTTAAGTTAATTCAATGTCGAAAACCTACAGAAGTTCGATACCACTGTAAAAATTAAAAGTAGTTTTTCCTTACTTGTGAAATAAAATTTATATAATTTTATTAGCTGAAAATAACCTAAACGCATTTCCTCTAAAACGACACTCAGCGTTGTAGTTATAATTAAAATTTTCTTACTAATTGATAAGAGTATTCAATTTCTTTTTATATAGCGTACGCTATGTTTTTTAGTAATTTCTAAACCTAAATGTGCCCAGATCTCTACATTAGGTATACAATTTTTAGCTAATTTTTATAGAAGTAATACCTTATATTTTGGGAAACCAGTATAAATTTGAGTTATTATAATAGAGCTAACTTTCTTCGGAGTTCAGAAATTTTCAAAAATGTATAAAACTTAAGAAAACCTGTAATAACACTAACAAGAGTAACCATAAATGAGATTTTAGCTAGTTGGTTAATAGAGCTAAAATTTAGTTCCCAGCTATCTGTCCATTTGTATTAGTTAAAAATTGAATATTTGTATTTAGAATGGTTTTTCCCTGGGTACATTCGTAAAATTACGATTAATTGCTGAATTTTGTTAATTTTTTTGTAAAAGCAAGTTACCAAGAAAAGAAATTTATATACCTTCGAAATTTGTATAACCAGAATATTTAAATTTTGTCCGATTAAATATCATTTACCATCAACTTTTCTGATTTTTTCCTGATTCAGATTTATTAGCTCAAATAAATACAAATTCACTTTCTGCAATTAGCCTTAATTGATAATTTGTTATCAATTCCATTGCAGAGTGTATTTTAAAATGTATCCCTAACAAAAAGGTTAGTAAAAGCATGTTTCGTGTAAGTTGAAAAAGTACCAAGACACCACTGACGACTTAAGAGGAATAGTTATTAATTTTGAATTTCAAATTATGGAGGTACAATAATTAGGTATTCTAAAACAACTACATAGGTATCCATTTTTTAAGAACTCACTTTGCCGTAATTGTCTTTATATTACATGAATTTTCGAATGATTGATTTTCAGTTAATTGTATTTTTGAATAACTCTAACAATATCAAATCATGACAGTTATGAAAATTTCCTTAGCAATTCTTCTTATATGTATTATAACAAGAACAGTATTTATAACAAGAATCATATCGATTTAATTGAACGTTACTGTTGTGAAAGTTACTGAAGTCCTGAAGTGGACTCCTTATTCGTTCCAAAGGACAATAGAAAAATTGTAAAAACTTTATATAATTAACACTGTTTTATTTTGTTAATAGGATATTCCTACCTTGTAATCAACCAAAGAAAGAATGTTAATTCCATGTAAATGCATTTACTGTAATGCAGAGGTTTGACTATAGTACAAGGATACTACTATTACATTACAATGTTTTTATTATATGCGTTGTATTACATTACATGACCTCATTAATTCATGTAATAGATGAAAGGTACAACAATAGAAAAGATCACCAGGCAAGGCAAGTGTAAATTGATCAAGTGCTTGTCAAGGACTTATAACTGTATTCAGTTATACAGATTTTCAGCTAAAATTTTATTACAGGCACTTTTCCCAATTTTATCACTAGATGTTATATTAGGATGATTTCTACTAGGGTGGGCTTTAAAATTTGGATCTAGTGATGGAGTTAAGAGTACCGAAGTGTCGTAAATGGCAAATTTCGGATTTCGAATTAATCTCCTCCCGTTACGCTCATGAGCTCAAGAATCAAAACCTGAGTAAGTCCGGTAGACAAAAGGGCCCGTAGGCGCACTCCGGGAATCCTATATAGCGGCAGCGTTCCGATATATTATTAGTGGCCTCCCCCCGAATGAATATGAGGCACAAAAGGTGCGCGGAAGTCCTTTATGATCGGAAAGAAAGCGGAACCGAATACACGATCAGATCAAGTCATGTCGTTGCGGGATAAACACAATGCGATTTCTGTCTGTCCTAAAAGACTATTTGGCGAGAGGAGGTGGGGTGAGACTACTCATTATTTTTAGAGTCGTTTAACGAACTTTTCGCCTTCTGCGAGAGAAAGAGAGGAGAGCGAGTCCCTTCGCTTCTCACTGCGAGGAGCTCTGCGGCGCGATTCACGCCCCGTGACATCCGTTGGACACTTTCGATACAAATAATTCGAATGTTCGTTATACTTTCAGTCTCGTATGAAAAACTTAAAACGACCCCTGGAATTATGCTAGCTAAACAATTCGACCGGTAATCAACTGATTTGTCTGTAGGATTTGCGATGAACATGGCACCATTAGATACTTCAGAAACGCAGAACAAATTCAGTCTGATTTCTGTTTCACTAGATACGACCAGTAATGGTTTTCCGTGAGAAACAAAGCTCGTGCCTACATTAGATAATAGTTATTTATGGTACTAGTGTGTTATGTTGAAAGTAAGTCACGTGAGTCATATTCTCAAGTGACTTAGGAAACATAACACGCGAGTGGCATACAATGTTTTATCCAATAAATGGAAGACCTCGTTTTTTCATGAGATAATGGTTAATAAGCTTTGTGATCAGATCAAAGTTATTTGCGTCTCAGCCACGGGCAATAAATAAATAAATAAATAGAATACTACCAAAGATACTACTTTAAGTTTTATTAGATTTTTATTTTATTAATTTTAAACTCACTAGTGAGTTATGGATTATAACACACTAGTGTGTTATTTGATAGTTTACTTGTCTAAAATGACATTAATAAAGACAGTCATAACTGCCATGTGTTGGATGAACGCATTTATAGGCTAATCAATTTTCTGATTTGCTCTGTATAGTGTCATTGGCTGTGATCACTAAAGAGCGGATTTTAGGTGAAATAAAATTGTTCAAAAAGTTAAAATAAAAAGTTAAAAAGGTAAAATAAAACTTAGAAAAAGGTTAAAAAAAAGGTGAAAACCATTAAAACAAAAATTAGTTCTTGAGCTATAATTTACCCCTACACAAAAACACACAATTTTTTAAAAACTTATTTATTTTCCCAAGAACAAATTAACAATTTTTCGATATCTTCTGGTGTTAGATTTGTCCTTTTGCTGCTTAGTAAATTTTTATAGAGAGAAAAAGAGCTGTCTACATCTACTGAAGTGATTGGTGCAAATTTCAGATTTTCTATTATATTTATAAATAAATGGCAATAATTGCTTTTGACACCTGCGTGAATTTGGCGAACTTCTTGAAGTTCTGTTAAGAATGGGTTTTTATTCAAAACATATTTTAATTTTTCTTTACAAGAAGTCCCGACATTTCCCGGAGCATTTTTTATAATGTCCTCAACTTCATCCAGTATCGATAACGATTCGACCAACGTCAATCCGGATGCTTCCAATTTTTTTAAGTTACCAGGTAGTTTTCCAAAATTTACATTAATATACAGTACACTTACACAAGCTATTATTTTTATTCGAAAAGGCTAAATATATGTAAAAAAATGACTGAAAAAGGTAAAAAAAAGAAAGTACACAAAAAAGGTAAAATTAGACAATTTTGTCCAAAAAAGGTAAAAAGGTAAGGTTTTAGGTTTTTACCTAAAATCCGCTCTCTAGTGATCACTAATGGATTTCTGTACACACCAAATTGAAATCAGTGAACAATATTCAAATACGACCCTTTGATCAAGTAATTGTGAGAACAAATTTAGTACCTCAAATGTAAACGAGTTGGTTGAATTGTACTTTGCAACCAATCAGAACCAGTGTCTTAGATCAAGTGGTGATCTTGAGAACACAGCTTATACAGCTAGTTAGACACATTTTTAATTTATCCAATTCCAGTAAAAACTTATTGTAAGGACATATTGTCACGGTCTAGGGGTCTTATGGGCGTTGAAGCCGATAACGAAGTTGTCGAGGTTGCAATTAATGATATAATTAGGGAGACCCAATCAAATACGACCCTTTGTTCAAGTAAGTAATTGTAAGTACAAAGTAGGTACCTCAAAAATATACGAATTGGTTGAATTGCACTTCACGACCAATCAGAACCAGTGACTTAGATCAAGTGGTGATTTTGAGACCAATTCCAACGTAGATTTTTGTGAGAACACAGCTTGTACAGCTAGTCAGACACAATTTTAACCAATCCAATTCCAGTAAAACTTATAGCAAGAACATATTGTCACGGTCTAGTGGTCTTATGGGCCCTGAAGTCGCTAACGAAGTTGTTGAGGTTGAAATTAATAATATAACTAGTGCAGTCCATAAATCACGTGACGCTAAATTTGCCTTTTTTGAACCCCCTCCCCCCCCCCACCGTGATAAACCGTGATATGCCGTAATACCCCCCTAAGAATCACGTGATAATTTTTGACCCCCCCAAATTTAAAATAAATTATACCAATTTTATTCTGTTTGATAAAAGAAATTTATATAATTTATTCTATATTACAGAGGAGAAAAATTAATTATAGTATTAAATTTAAAATTGGTTGGGATTTATAAATAATAAACGAAATAAAGAAGGTATAAACTTTTCAATGTTTGGAACTTATAGGTATTTATATTTTACAACGTAAATAGTCTTTAGTTTAAAGGCAATAATATTTAAACGACGTCCATTTGAGAATTCAGTAGGGATTATAAACAAAATTTCTCCTTTAAGGTTGGTAGGTAGTATTGGAAAAAATACCGACAATTTTTGAATATCACGTGATACGATTACACACCCCCACACCCCCCCCCCCCCCCCTCCGAGATAAACCTTGATAAAAAGGTAACCCCCTCCCCCCCCTCGGAGCATCACGTGATTTATGGACGGCCCCTAGTCAGACATAATTTAACCAATCCAATTCCAGTAAAACTTATCTCAAGAACATATTGTCACGGTCTAGGGGTTTTATGGGCTCTGAAGCCGATAACGAAGGTTTCGAGGTTGAAATTAATGATATAACTAGTGGGGCCCAATCAAATACGACCCTTTGTTCAAGTAAGTAATTGTGAGTGCAAAGTCGGTAAATCAAAGGTAAACGAATTGGCTGGATTGTAGTCCATAGCTTGGTTATCACACAAGTGACGAGTGCGTAATGGGAAAATGAGGACAATATGTGGTTTATTTAAATTAATTTTAGGTTCTGACTGGTGCTATGTTCGACACTTTAATTTGAAATCTCAAAAAAAGGGAATTACAACTTGAAAACAAGACTTTAATATAATTAGTTGCATTTTATCAAAATATTCCAAATATTTCAAAATATCTCAAAAAGCATATCACTATATTAAAGTGATTATAAATGGTTATAAATTACTGTATATTAAAAAAAGTTCAGTTTTCTACAGCTTGTTAAACGTTGATACGTTTTGAGGAATTTTCAAAGAAAATGGTAAAATTAAGTTGTGCAATATTCAGCAACATTCCCAAATACTTCGATATTCCAGTATTCCAGAAATTAGTCAAAATCCCAAAAGTCTGCAAAAAGACTCAAGTGGGAAAATTCTCAACAACCTTTCAATGTACCGCATGTAAGATTTTCAGAGTTACAGATTTCCTGAAATTTTACTTTTTTTATCCAACACATGACAGTTATGACCGTCATAATTAATGTCATTTTAGGCAAGTAAACTATCAAATAACACACTAGTGTGTTATAATCCATAACTCACTAGTGAGTTATGGATTATAAGTCACGTTCATATAAAGTATTTATATTTAGAGATTGCCCGTGGTAACCAAACAAACCCACTTTAACCAAAATGTAAAAAAGTCACTGCCAAGTCATTCTGACATTTATAGAGTACTGAGACGCAAGTAGCTTTGATTTGATCACAAAGTTTATTAATTATTATCTCATAACAAAACGAGTTCTTCCACATGTTGGATAAAACATTGTATGCCACTAGCGTGTTATGTTTTCTAAGTCACTTGAGAATTTATACCACTCGGCCTGACGGCCTCGTGGTATAAATCTTCTCGCGTGACTTATTTTCAAACATAACACACTACTACCATAAATAACTATTATTACTATCGACATGACGAGTACAAAAATTGTTACTAGAAGTGTAGACGATGGTGAAACGTACCATTTTCTGCATCCAACTACATTTTGAGTTAAGTGGCTGTCAATTTTCAAAATTTGTCTTTTCCTGGTTTGGGGGATTTTTATCCAAACACTTTTGAACAAATTTTGAATTCGTTTATTTGACATACATAATTGCTTAGAAACCGTAGGGAGATCAAATCATTTGTTTCTTTATTTTATGTATCTTCTTTTTCAACCCACGACGAAAGTCGAAAGACAGGAAGAAACGTTGAAGAACATGGAATCAACTGTATTCGTTAGGATGAATTTCTATATTTAGTGAGGAAATTTCTTTGTGTTCCGTGTTGTGTTGCTTCATATATCTGCCTTTTGACTCAAAAAATCTCCTGTCAAACTTAAACTTAGACTTCCTTAAAGCAACTATCAAATTTTTTTGAGGAATTAAGAAAAATATTTAGAGTACCAGGATTCGAAAGAAGACCCAAATAAACCCCCTCCCCCAGCTTTCCTAAGAACTCACAATTTGGTTGGTAGCTAATATTTTAGAAAGAAGAGGTTATGGGGCTTGACTCACACTTATGCAAGTGAACCTCGACTCTAGGAAAAAATTGCACTGGCTAACTTCCCAAAGGAAAAAGCCATTTTGGACAGAAGAAGAAGTTGCTGCATATGTCATTTACATAACCTCAAAAGCGACATTACAATTACTACTGATATATTATTAGAAGTACGGGCGTTACCATCCATTCTGGAAAGGTTTTGTAGGCTCTGTCCTGCCACGACAGACTGGAGTGAGATTGAGGAAAACCTTTTCAGGATGGATGTCTTCCTTTTCTACCATTATACGATCTTACGAAAGAGACAAGAAAATCTAGACTTGTCCTATTACAGCAAATCTTGACATATCACTTCAGTAGGGAGGGAACATTCCACTTGCTGTTGAATGAGGGACGAGAGACACAGGAAGGGATTGTCCACTCTGGAGAGGTTTCGTCATGTTTATCCTGTCACGACCAATGAGTCTTAAGAAACCTCTCAAGGGTGAAAGACTTCTTTTTGACTATTGATTTAGGTTACTCGTTTATTAATTTAGGGAGTTTGCTCTATCTTATCTCTCATGTTTCTCCTTTGTTCCTCAAGGTGTAGGATGTATGCGGACGAAGTGTTTAAGTTTTGAATATCGGTTTTCTTATCAATTGGTTTGTCTTCGTTATGAATGTAAGTCATTTCTATGAATGTACGTTTCTAGTTATTCTTTTCCCTAGTCAGAATGTCGGTGGTCTCAAAATCTATTACGTGTCCTTCCAGTTGTGCATGTTTTAAAAATACACAGGCCGGAATCTAATTGGGATGTATCCCATCTCGGCACATTTTATTGCGCTCAATTTTACGACACCTTGTCGGTCGTTCGTTGAAAGTACGTTCGAAAACCAAGGGGGCAAGGATCACCCTATGGGCATCACCCTATGCCGAGATGGGCACTGTAGAATGGAGTACCTGCCTAGATGTATGCCGAGTTGGGGTATAATTTTATCGTTTACCTACTCCTTGTGCCGAGATGGGAATCGCCGTCTAATATCGCTTTTATGTAGTGTTGCCCACGAGACGAGACGAGACGAGACTTTGAAAAATCTCGTCTTGTCTCGCAAAGAAAGTGGAAAGTCTCGTCTCGAGTCTCGTCTCGCAATAAAAGTCTCGTCTCGTCTCATGTCTCGCGCGAGAATCTCGCAAAAGTCTCGCAAGTCTCGCAAATTTTTTATGTTCCCTATCTAAATAAAATCAGTACAATTTTTTTATTTTAAAGAACAAAAAGATGGTATTCTAACAAGATAAAAAAAAAACGAAAATCGGTCATAGATGCATGAAATACAAAAAATAATAAAATCACTTCTAATTTTGATTTCAACGAACAAAAACAAAATACCGAGAAAAAACATAATTAGTATATAAAAACAGTATAATAGATTATATCGCCCTCATATCTCAGTTATTAATAATACTTTTCTCAATTTCGGTGGTAATAATTATTGTATGTTGGGAAATAGGAAAATGAATAAATTATGATCTTATTTTAAAAATTGTTTGTCGTAACTTATTGCGATAACAAAGGCTGCTCCGTACTATGCGGCTTTAAAAAAAATGTTTCAATAACATTCGCGATATTTAGAATAATTAATTAATATTTGCCATTTTTATCTGCGATATTTCGAGACTTTTGCGAGACTCTCGTGCGAGATTCGAGACGAGACTTTCAAATGTCTCGTCTTGTCTCGCAAGGAAAATTTAAAGTATCGTCTCGAGTCTCGTCTCGGAAACGAGACGAGACGAGACGAGATTCTCGCAAACGAGAATATCGTGGGCATCACTACTTTTATGTGATACGATTCTGGCTTTGAGAGGACGTGAAGTTTGGCCTACATAATGGGAATGCCAGCCCAGATATTCAAGCCAATCAACAATTCCTGATACATCCCATTTATGTACATAATGGGTCTTTGACTTTAGTGTAAAGGTTGCCAACTTACTTAATCGTACTGTTAACTATCTTAATAGACAAGCCTTGCTTTAATATGTCGGTAAGGTTGAGTGCGAGTTCTTGGATTTATGGAAGAGACCTGTATCTTACGTTTAGTTCAAGCTCAGGTTCGGTGTATATATATGTATTCTCGGGTTCCCGTAGGATCGCCGAACTTCCCGCCGCCGTTAACAATGAGGAAACTCGCCTCCTTGAATCGATCGATCGCCGCCGATAAGATCGGGCTTATATCGGCGAGCCGCTGTCGAAATGACCAAATTTAAATGCAATGGTCCCGGAGTTTAAAGCGCATTTAGATAAGACACGGCCATCTATTTCTCTGGATTCCATTGTTGAAAGTTCCCGTTCCAAATCCAAGGAGATTCGTCACCCGATCCCTGACACGCACGCAATGGAGAGAGAGAGAGAGATTCGTGGAATTTATACGTCGGTCCGAGTTCTATTGTCGGAGATTTTATTAAATGTTCATGGAGAATGGGAATACGTATGGGGAAAAGGAGGATTACACGTCGTTGTAATCTAAAGAGAGGATAACGCTTAAGAACATTGTGTGGAAGGAATTCATTTTCTGATTTCGTTTCATTTGGATGGGCAGTATGCCAGTTGCGCACGACGGGTGGAAAAGTAGTGTGTACACCAATTGCGAGCCGCGGTCAGTTTTCGTACCTGACACTTTCAGAGAGCCTCAAAGGTTATAGACAGATTGCGCGCAGGAAGGAATTATAATAAAGGTCTACGCAGGGTGTTTACCAGAATTTTTCAAAGAATCACCAAAATTATACCTAATAAATGTGGTATAATTTTCCTTCCCTTTAAATTTAATGTAGAGTAACTGACTTTTGTGCTACATTTCGCAATTTTCAATTTCCAAATAAAATATAATTTATAGTCGTCTTTTAAATATTTGTTTTCTACTGCGCGGATTTTTGTTTGGAATATTTTGAACGTTTCTACGTACTGCGCGCAATTGGTAGATAGAATAAGAGAGTACGCGCGCAATCGACTGGTAGGATTTTTACTACCTACTTATTTTTCTGATGACCGCGGTGCGCAATCGGCCTACGCCCGAAAAGTAAGCCCACTAGGATTCCACTGGGCGATAGCGCGCAAATTACTTGTTTCATTGAAACGCCGAAGATACCTGAACCAAGAATCCATAGCGTATAATAAAGAAAATTGAATGTTTTGAAAATGAAAATTGAAAATTGCTTTTTTTTTAAATTGAATATAAAGATAATGTTATGTCACCGAGGTAATTGTTTATTACATTCTAGAAAAAGGTAAGATTCATTACACATTTGGTTTGTTTTCGTTTTTATCCAATTACACACCTCTATCTCTAACTGCTTACATAGTAAAGATTATTAAATAAAGTTATTATTAAATTTAAGTTTATTATTAAATAAACATGAGGGCGCCATATAAAAATTAAAAAACATTTTAGTCTCTATGTAGTCATAATAGCTTAAAAGTTAAAAAAAAACTGAATTCAAAACTTTACATTTGAAATCAGATGTACAGGTAACTACTTCAGATGAAAGTAATTTCATAAAGAATATTATATTATAATGTTAGATTGAAGAAACTTCAATTAAAATGTTACATAAGCAATTAACTTATATTGTTGAATGATTTCTGACCTAATTACTTCCAAATTAAGTAAGTTTTGTCAAAAGTCTACGTATCTGGAATGAATCTGTGAAGCTTCTATAAGCGAGATTTAAATTATTGAGATAGAGAAGGAAGTGGACGTCTGTTAACGTTTCTGAATTCAGAAGTATAAGTAATTACTTGAGATGAAAGTAACTTCATTCATAGATTTATATTAACAAGTTATAAAGTTACTAGTATTTCCCAATTCAAGGAAATTGTGTCTAAAATCTTCAAATTTATGACTGAACCTATTAATCTTCTATTAACGAGATTTTCATAAGTAACGCCTGTTAACTTTCCTGTAGTCAGAGGTATAAGTAACCACTTCAGGTGAAGAATCTTCATTTCAATTTAATGTGGCGTATCCACCAATTTATTAAATTATTTAACTAATTATTCTTAGTTAAATATCACAATTAGAAATAGTGTATAGCGGTTCTATTATTGCGGTAAGGCATGTTTCAACATTTTGAAACGTATAAATGAGAGTACATGTTCATCTATGAATCTCATAAATATTGTTATCACAGTGAAACCTCTATAGAGCGGGCAGTCACGGGAACCACAATTTTATGTCCGTTATAAGGAGGTGACTGCTTTTCGGAGGAAAGGATTGTATACAAAAAAAATTGATATGTGCATAAATGTAATTCAAAAAACATACTGCATTTTCAAATTGCAATTTATTTTGTATTGAAAAATTTGTCAATAGTAGTAGTTTGTTTACCAGAACCACCCAATCAACATAAGACTACTTACCTGTTTATTCTGAAATATACCTGGAATTCCTGAATAGGACGATTGCAAATTTAAACACCTGTTTAAGAGACTTAAGGGATTTATGGTGTTGAGAGATGATGTTAAAATTTGAATTCCTATTTAAGTGGTATATTTCTTACACATCTGATTTCAAAAGTTACTGTCCGTTGTTAAGGGGTAATTTTATTAACAACTATATAGGAAACGGTAGTTTTTACTTGCTCGTGTCCTTATTTGGAGGGTTCGCTATTGGGGGGTGCTGATATGTATAAATCCCTATTAAGAAATTCGGAAAATATAAAACTGTCCGTTATGTAGAGGAGTCCGCTATTGGGAGGTGTCCGTTATTAGAGGTTTTACTGTGGGTATATCTTCTAGAGAGTGTTTTGTATGAAACTTTACTATCCTAATTGAAAAACTAGTGTATTGTTAGAACAAGTATACTGTTTTAAAACATTGAAAAATAATTAAAGCATAAATATAAGTTGTTGTACTTAGTATAAATTGCAGCGAATATCACTAATATATTTAGTATTTTTCTGGGAAATACAACATACAGCAAATGTGAAAAAAATTATTAATTCCTGAAATACATGTTTCAACTTCTTGAAACGTATAAATGTGAGTACTTGTTGGTCTATGAATCTCATTAATTTTGTTAATGTATCGTCTAAAGAGTCTTTTGCATGAAAATTAACTTTTCCAGCTGAAAACAATCAAATTATCTTAATACACCAACAAATTATTAATTAAAGTATTTGTTAATGTCGTTACATTCGAATTTTACATTGTCGGAGTCAAACGTCGATTAGAACGAGTTCCCCGGCCCGCACGGCCGCCGCCGCTCGCCCCGCCAACAGGAACAAAAGCAGGTTCCCCTTTTCAGGACTGAAAGAATGGGAAAAAACCGCCCCAAACAAAACCAAACAAAACGCGCCTAATAGAGTTATCAACGTCAATATAACGAGATAATGCCCTTCGTCTACCACGGCAGAGCCGAACTAGCACTAGCCGGGCACTATCTGGCAAGGCAAGATACAACGTAGAGAGAGAAAGAGAGAGCGAGAGGGAGAGAGAGAGAGAGAGCGTGTGGTGGGGGGAAGAGCACAGCGGAAGAGAATACGTATACAGGGATGGAAGGGGGAGTCTGACGTTTATCCTGCGGGATAGCCCATCCCATTTCGCCCCACCCATCGCGAACACGCCCCGTGTCAGGGAAGGCGCTGCTTCCCTGGAGCATCCCGATCCCAGTGTCGAATCCGATTCTGTGGATCGCATAACGCATGTAACAAACACACGCACATATATAGTACTACAGAAGACACTCATACACCACATTGGTCGGACATTACGTTTTGCGGCCTTCGGTTTGTGGGGAAGTGCTCTTGGTTCCTCGGGGATTTTCACTCGTTGTTATTTCTTTTCCGCATATAAGTGACATGACTGTGGTCTGAGTGATCGGGTACCAGTACCGGATGCTGAATAAGACTATGACAGGTAAATGATAGTTATTATCGTATTGTAAGCATCTCGGGAAGATGTTAGTAATTGTTTCTTATTGGTCGATTTGTATTCTCTTGCCCATTTTGTGTCAAACTAAATCATGACATTTACCAAAATATCGAAGCAATCTCAAAAATATTTCACAGGATATTAGAGCGCATGTACATACTTTTCGGACATTATCACGTATATTACATAGCTAGCTAATATTTCAACTGATTGTCATCTCACTAGTATTGATCCTCAATAATTATAACGTAGAATTTGTTTGCAATTTGCAATAGTGAGCAGTTTACGTAGCTTCTATGGTGCCAATAACATTTTTGAGATGTTTACATTGGCATGCTCCATATCTTTTAAATTCTATTCACCACAACTAACCCAAAAATCATATCTTCTAAATGATAGTTATAACTGAATATTTTGCCAAAAACATCTTTGATATGTTTACATTGCTATGCTCCATATCTTTTAAATTCTATTCATCACAGTTACCCGAAAATCATATCTTCTAACTGATAGTTATAACTGAATATTTTGCCAAAAACATGTTTGAGATGTGTGCATCGATATGCTGAAGCACAAAATTATCTTTTAAATTTTATTCATTACAACAAAGCCAAAAATCGTATCTTCTAAATGATAGTTTTAACTGAGTATTTTGCTAAGAACATTTTTGTGATATTTGCATCAACATGCTGCATATCTTTTTAATGCTATTCACCACATCTAACCCAAAAATTATATTTTCTAAATGATAGTTATAACTGAATATTTCGCCAATAACATTTGTGAGATGTCTACTTTGGCATACTCCATATGTTTTAAATTATATTCACCACAATTACTCGTAAATCATATTTCATAAATGACAGTTATGCTTAACTGAATATTTTGCGAAAAACAGTTTTGAGATATTAGCATCAGCATACACCATATCTTTTAAATTCTATTCACCACAACTAACCCAAAAATCATATCTTTTAAATGATTGTTATACCTAACTGAATATTTTGCCAAAAACCTCTTTGAGATGTTTGCATCGGCATGCTCCATTTTTTTAAATTTTATTCATCACAATTACCCGAAAATCATGTCTTCTAAATTATAGTTATAACTGAATATTTTGCCAAGAACATTTTTGAGATGTTTGCATCGACATGCTCCACATCTTTTAAATTTTATTCGTTACAACTAAGCTAAAAATCGTATCTTCTAACTAAATGATAGTTTTAACTGAATATTTTGCTAAGAACATTTTTGTGATATTTGCATCAACATGCTGCATATCTTTTTAATGCTATTCACCACATCTAACCCAAAAATTATATTTTCTAAATGATAGTTATAACTGAATATTTTGCCAATAACATTTTTGAGATGTCTACTTTTAAATTCTATTCACCACAAGTAACCCAAAAATCATATCTTCTGCATGATAGTTATAACTGAATATTTCGCCAATAACATTTTTGAGATGTCTACTTTGGCATACTCCATATGTTTTAAATTCTATTCACCACAATTACCCGAAAATCATATTTCATAAATGACAGTTATGCTTAACTGAATATTTTGCCAAAAACAGTTTTGAGATATTTGCATCAACATACACCATATCTTTTAAATTCTATTCACCACAACTAACCCAAAAATCATATCTTCTAAATGATTGTTATACCTAACTGAATATTTTGCCAAAAACATCTTTGAGATGTTTGCATCGGCATGCTCCATTTTTTTTTTTAAATTTTATTCATCACAATTACCCGAATATCATGTCTTCTAAATTATAGTTATAACTGAATATTTTGCCAAGAAAATTTTTGAGATGTTTGCATCGGCATGCTCCACATCTTTTAAATTTTATTCGTTACAACTAAGCTAAAAATCGTATCTTCTAACTAAATGGTAGTTTTAACTGAATATTTTGCTAAGAACATTTTTGTGATATTTGCATCAACATGCTGCATATCTTTTTAATGCTATTCACCACATCTAACCCAAAAATTATATTTTCTAAATGATAGTTATAACTGAATATTTTGCCAATAACATTTTTGAGATGTCTACTTTTAAATTCTATTCACCACAAGTAACCCAAAAATCATATCTTCTGAATGATAGTTATAACTGAATATTTCGCCAATAACATTTTTGAGATGTCTACTTTGGCATACTCCATATGTTTTAAATTCTATTCACCACAATTACCCGAAAATCATATTTCATAAATGACAGTTATGCTTAACTGAATATTTTGCCAAAAACAGTTTTGAGATATTTGCATCAACATACACCATATCTTTTAAATTCTATTCACCACAACTAACCCAAAAATCATATCTTCTAAATGATTGTTATACCTAACTGAATATTTTGCCAAAAACATCTTTGAGATGTTTGCATCGGCATGCTCCATTTTTTTTTTAAATTTTATTCATCACAATTACCCGAATATCATGTCTTCTAAATTATAGTTATAACTGAATATTTTGCCAAGAACATTTTTGAGATGTTTGCATCGGCATGCTCCACATCTTTTAAATTTTATTCGTTACAACTAAGCCAAAAATCGTATCTTCTAAATGGTAGTTTTAACTGAATATTTTGCTAAGAACATTTTTGAGATATTTGCATCAGCATGCTGCATATCTTTTTAATGCTATTCACCACATCTAACCCAAAAATTATATTTTCTAAATGATAGTTATAACTGAATATTTTGCCAATAACATTTTTGAGATGTCTACTTTTAAATTCTATTCACCACAAGTAACCCAAAAATCATATCTTCTGAATGATAGTTATAACTGAATATTTCGCCAATAACATTTTTGAGATGTCTACTTTGGCATACTCCATATGTTTTAAATTCTATTCACCACAATTACCCGAAAATCATATTTCATAAATGACAGTTATGCTTAACTGAATATTTTGCCAAAAACAGTTTTGAGATATTTGCATCAACATACACCATATCTTTTAAATTCTATTCACCACAACTAACCCAAAAATCATATCTTCTAAATGATTGTTATACCTAACTGAATATTTTGCCAAAAACATCTTTGAGATGTTTGCATCGGCATGCTCCATTTTTTTTTTAAATTTTATTCATCACAATTACCCGAATATCATGTCTTCTAAATTATAGTTATAACTGAATATTTTGCCAAGAACATTTTTGAGATGTTTGCATCGGCATGCTCCACATCTTTTAAATTTTATTCGTTACAACTAAGCCAAAAATCGTATCTTCTAAATGGTAGTTTTAACTGAATATTTTGCTAAGAACATTTTTGAGATATTTGCATCAGCATGCTGCATATCTTTTTAATGCTATTCACCACATCTAACCCAAAAATTATATTTTCTAAATGATAGTTATAACTGAATATTTTGCCAATAACATTTTTGAGATGTCTACTTTTAAATTCTATTCACCACAAGTAACCCAAAAATCATATCTTCTGAATGATAGTTATAAGTTATAACTGAATATTTCGCCAATAACATTTTTGAGATGTCTACTTTGGCACACTCCATATGTTTTAAATTCTATTCACCACAATTATCCGAAAATCATGTTTGATAAATGACAGTTATACTTAACTGAATATTTTGCCAAAAACACTTTTGAGATGTTTGCATCGGTATACTGCATATCGTTTAAATTCTATTCACCACATCTAACCCAAAAATAATATCTTCTATATGATAGTTATAGCTGAATATTTTGCCAACAGCATTTTTGATATCTGTACCATGGCATCCTCCACATCTTTTAAATTTTATTCATCACAACTAAGCCAAAAATCCTATCTTAGAAATGATAGGTATTAACTGAAATGTGTCGTATTATTGGACGTGTCAAACGTACAAAGTGAAGTTGTAAAAATCTCTTTGAACCATCTTACGCAAGTAGAAACCATTCTAAATAGTATAAGATATCTAATTTTAGCTGATAAACCTCGAAAAACAGCTAGTAAGTAAATTTTAGCTATTTAATAGCTAAACTTTACATCTGTCTAATGTTACGTAAAATTGAGTGAATATACAGATTTTGAAGATTTCATCTATTTGGATAATACACTCTAATTGTCTAATTCCTACCAAAATACCATACCAATTTTTTGGTTAACAGAATTGAACATATTTACCCTAAAAGTTAGCTGAAAGCATTTGGCGAACAAATGGTACTTACCTACTACATTTATTAGTTATCTAGGTAAATACTATCAATTTTACATCTAGCAATAAGAAAAACCCTAACTTCAAGAGTATTTTTCGTGAGAAATCTGTCTTCCTTACTTGTTGATAATTAAATTATCTAACTATTCAACTAATAAAAATGGCTAAATTTATATATTTTTTTTTCGGATGTATATATTTTAATTCTGTAATTTTTGTATTTATTAATCGAAATTGAACACCTGCGTACGGTTAACATAAGTACAAATTATAGTAGTGAACATCTGGTCTGGCAAAGGCCCCATTATAATAAGACCGCCCATGTTTAAATATGCCACAAATTCAAATTGTTGTTGGAAAAGAAATGTTATTGTATAAATGAACGTTTTAATGGTGTATTAAATTATCCAATTTAAGTTAAATTTAATTTTTTGGCTATATATGGCTATTTTATGGTTAATTTAATTTAATTTTCCAAGGAATATATTTATATCAATCAGTTCTACTTCAATTAAGACGGTGTAATTTATAGGAAATATTATAATAAAACGCTTTAATAGGTGACAGCAATTTAATTACATAACTTTTTGTAGGAAAATAAAGAAGATGCCAGAAATCAAAATTTTGAATCAGAACCTCAAAATATATTCCAAAAAATAGAAGACTTATGTTTAGAAGTGTTTTGTTTTTGAATGAATAATGACGCTTGGAACATATTTTTTGTTATTTTTGCTGGAAAAACAAAAAGAGCAATCCAAGAAATAATTTTTAATGTACCTGTTTATAACAAGTCGTAGCATTGTTGTATAAGATTTTCAAAGCTTAAGTCCAAAAAAGTAGTGATGCCCACGATATTCTCGTTTGCGAGAGACTCGTCTCGTCTCGTCTCGTTTTCGAGACGAGACTCGAGACGATACTTTAAATTTTCCTTGCGAAACAAGAAAATTGCGAGACTTTTGCGAGATTCTCGGGCGAGACATGAGACGAGACGAGACTTTTATTGCGAGACGAGACTCGAGACGATACTTTAAATGTTCCTTGCGAGACAAGAAAATTGCAAGACTTTTGCGAGACTCTCGCGCGAGACGAGACTTTAATTGCGAGACGAGACTCGAGACGATACTTTAAATGTTCCTTGCGAGACAAGAAAATTGCAGGACTTTTGCGAGACTCTCGCGCGAGACGAGACTTGTCTCGTCTCGTCTCGTGGGCAACACTACAAAAAAGTTTTTTGACTTTCTTACTTTTTGAGTAAAAATGCACAGCTTAAACATTGAATAATAGTACTGCTATTAGAGTGTTACCTGTATTAGAAAAAGCTTGTACTTTGTTCAACCGAAAAAAGTAAATTTAGTAAATTGCACATTCTTGCCTAGCGACAGCTTTAAATAATTTTCATAATAATTTTTAAATATTATTCTACAAAAATTTGACCAAACTACTTGAAACTTTACTTAAATATTAAATGAGCTAAATGTGGGAATGCTTTCTTTCCTTTTTGGTATGAACAATACGCATTGATCCTGGACTCATTTCTGGAGTTCTATTATTTTTGTAATTAATTATATTTTCTAGAAGTTTAAAAGCTTAATTGTTCCTGTAATTTTTGGGGGAAAGTTATTGGAAAATTGTTTTGTGTCCGTCGCACGAATTTATGAATCTACACAATAATACATAGGTTTATTAACTTTACTGAAGAGCTAATACTTTAACTTAACAGTAATTTGACTAAATATAAAATGTACCTCTGTTCCGAAGTCATATTGTGTAGCTAATTAATCATGTTTTCTAAAAGTTTGAACGTCAAGAGCTCAAAAATGATGGAAAATTGGAATTCCAGTTTCTGTTTTTAGCTTAATCCTGAACGAACACTTCCTTCGCCTCCTGATACAGATCAGCATTTAATTTAATAATACTTACACAATGGTACAGAGGTTTATCGACTTTACACTTTAACTGTACTAAAATATTAATTTAGCTAAAACTGGAGACAGTAGTTATCGATTCATATTCCGAAGTGTACATTTTTACACATTATGTAATTAACTATATTTCATAAAAGTTTGAACTTCGAGGAATATAAAGTGTGGAAAGATCTAGAAAATAGTTTCTACAACCGTTTTTTCTGAAAAATTCAGATATTATATTTAAATTAATTTAAATTAAAATAATTAGTAGTATTTTTTAATATATTTTTAATTAATAACAATTAATATTTAAAATTAATTATACCTAAATTTTGCTAAAGAAAAATAATAAGTACCTTTTTATTAGATACCTATGATAAAGTGACCCTTTTGACGTAATTACTGATGGTAATATTTAGAAATAACGACAGTAACTTGTAAATAGACTGTAATTTTTCGTTTAAAAAATTTAAAACTTGTAAAAGATATTTACAGAACTTTACATAAACATCAAAAGACAGACGGATTTACACTTTCATGTTATCTTCGATGAGAAATTATTAAATTTATCTCTTGTTGATTCAGGCTAATATTTATTTCGAAATCGCTCATTTTCCAAGAAAACGGCAATATTTATTCAGTACTGTTTGAATATTAATGAATGGACCTTTTTTCGCTTATGTAGGTAAACTTTTTAAAAATTTTGTTAAGGGTCTATGATTCATCTGTAAAGGTGTTGCAAATTAGGCCAAAGTGCCAAATGCAAATATGTACATTAAATACCATCGAAGCATGTGATACGCACTAGGTAAATAATGAGTTGATGAAGGGGAAGTACCTGAATGTCTTTTTTAGATATTTTGGCGTATACTTAACAATATATAAACGTTAATAAGTAATTAATACAGTCATTTAAAGTGTCTAAATGGGGAGGAAATTGGAAAACGTCAAGTGTCGATGTAATTTTTCTTTAAAATTATACAGACAGAAAATACATATGTTACAAGTAGTTCAAACTGAAGGAATCTCCTTGGAAATCTTTAAGGAACTTGTAAGAAATGGAATTGTAATTCAGGTTTTCCAAAAAGCGCCGTAAAAGCATTAAGTGTGCTTAAAATTACAGTCTTCTCCTCGTTTGATTTTTCATAAGTGGAATTTTAAGTTTAAATTCATTGGAGCTATCTTTATGCATAAAAATCTATACTTAAATTTATGCATAAAATTTACAAAATATATGCAACAATAGTTATGAATTAGCTATGAAAACGCCACACAACGAAATTGACGTTGTGTTGGTCGCACACTTTCTCCATATTTTATTATTAATATTCCCCAGTGAAAAATATTGAAACCTCAAAAAACCCTTGGAGTGGATTTCCAGAAAATTTGAAATAACCGAAAAATGGCCTTTTATATTAACAAGAAGCTTGTATTGGTATTGGTACATACTCTACTTACAAAGTTTGAACTGTACCACAAGTAGGCATTACTTCCAAAAATGATTTTTGAGACCTCAAATCGACGTCTAGAAATGTTAGTAACTCAAATTCGAAAAATTTATCCAATTACAGTACTTTTCATATATGAGCCTCATGTGGGAAAGAAAAAGAGGCGAAGTGTCCATTGAACTAGTTTCATATGTTTTATTGTAAATATTCGACAGTAGAATAAATATTGAAAATTTAAGAACATCTTTTCAGGTGGATATCGAGAAATTTTCGAAAACCAAAACACGACAAGCATAGTGTCCCTCAGAATCGGTTTAGTCAAAATATTATTAAACTTTCTTACACAAATTCTAGACAAAGTCTAGAAAAGAAATATTAGAATGGATTTTGACAAAATTTCCGAAAACCGAAAAATGACAAGTGGCCTTTAGGGTAGTTGTTGCCCAAAATGTTATTAACTTGAATAACACAAATATTATTAATATTTGACAAATAATAAAGTTTGAAAAAATTGGTGGAGCAAATTTTGAGAGATTTTCAAAAAACTAAAAATGGCCAGAGTAGGTATGCTACCCCTTTATCTAGGCCGATTTGAACAAGTAAAAAAAATACATGTATTCTATATTAAAATAAAAATATTCTAAAAGTATAAGTAGATATACTTATAATAATAACGTAATAACTATAATAAAATAATAAAATTATTATATTATATGAAAATAAAAACTACTTAAAATTAATTTTGAATACAATCAATAAAATATTCTTAAAAATTTTTCAGTAACGATATCTTTGCTTTTTGTCTATATTTCAATATCTATTTCACTGAAATCAGTAGCATTTTCTTTAAAATAAATTAAAAAAAATTAATTCCTCAGATTTACCCTCAACACTTATATCAACTGTTTCACAATTTTATACTGACTTTACTGACTCACTTAAATTATGTTGTATGGACAGTTGTACTTAATAAAATAAACAACATACTTTTCAAGGGTCTCCCGTAGGTTCGTCCTTGAGTCAATTCATCGCGGAGACAATTCATACCCTCAAAGTTGTTTTGTGACGTAACAGCATTTATTCAGGTGGGTTGAATTGACACCTATATTATGTTAATCTAATGTAATACATTGGTGGTAATGAGGACTTTTTAAATATTTAGGTACTACTTTTCAATTATCAGTAATTGACATGCTCTCTGCTAGATATTAAAGTCAATACGTATACATAATTTGTAATTTCGTTAATTTGGTAGTACTTACTGATATAGCGAATGGAAAGAACTGAATTGACTGCGATAAATTGTCGCAGAGTACTTCATGTGCTTGCGAATGGTGTTAGGTACTTACCATGTGTTAACTAATTTCTAGGTAGGTTAGGTTGTTAATATGGCGGCTAGCTTCGTTGTGAAATAACACATGTAACGTGATGAGTAAGATATTTTGTGAATGTAACGAGAATGACTTACTGAGAGAGTACCTTCGTATGCATTGTATGCTGGATTTGGAAAAAAATGCATTACTTTAAAATTGAGCAAAACACGTACCTAAAATTCCGCTAAGATTGCAACGAAGAAACGTGCAGGTACCACTTAAACTTCGAAGTACCGAACCCGCGAATCTCTCTCTTATATTAGGCACTAGGTACTAGGTTATTAGGTATTAGGTACTTACCATGTGTTAATTAATTCCTAGGTCGGTTCTTCTTCTTAGTCAGCCCTCTGTTGTCCACTGCTGGACATAGGCCTCCCTCATGCTTCTCCATGTTGATCTGTTCTGTGCTATATGGAACCACCTCCTTCCCGCATATTGCTTGATGTCATCGAGCCATCTTCTCTGTAGTCTTCCTATGCTGCGCTTTGTCAGTCTTGGTCTCCAGTGTACGAGCTTGTATGTCCATCTCGACTGATTTTATCGTGCGACATGGCCCACCCACTGCCACCTCAGGTCTACAATACGGGCTATAATATCTACGACCTTAGTTCTTCGTCGGGTTTCCTCGTTTCTTATTTTATCCCTAAGACTGATGTTAAGCATTGTGCTTTCCATGGCTCGTTGAATTACCCTCAATTGATTAGCGGTCTTTTTTGTCATCGCCATTGTTTCCAGGCCATAAGTAGCCACTGGCAATATGCACGTGTCGAAAACTCTTCTTTTTAGGTTTATAGGAATCTCACTGTTTCTAAATATAAATGTCAGCTTTCCGAAGGCTATCCAAGTTAGTCTTATCCTTCTCTTAATCTCTGCTGTTTGATTTCTGCTAGCTCCGTTGTGAAATAACACATGTAACGTGATGAGTATGATATTGTGTGAGTGTAATGAGAATGACTTATTGAGAGAGTACCTTCGTATCCATTGTATGCAAGATTTGTGAAAAAATGCATGACTTTAAAATTGAGCAAAACATGTAAAATTCCGCTAGGATTGCAACGAGGAAATGTGCAGCTATCACTTAAACTTTGAAGTACCGAAATACCGCCCATCTCTCTCTCTCTCTCTCCCTCTCTTCTTCCAGGCGCTTCCTCTTCTTTCTCTGCATCCCATTGTCCCGTCGGTATTCTCTTCCTAAGAGAAAAAGGAGATGCAAATAACGAGCGGTACCGTGAAATCGTCGCCGAGATGCTCGCTGGCGAGCGAGACTCCGCAGAAGTACTTCTTTCCGTTGTTCGGAGGCTCGTACCTCGTACCATGTGAATGGGCATCCTGTATGGACGATATCTAATCGGTTTAACGACAAGAGCGAGAGATTCTGCTCGCCTCGCGGTTTCCAGGAACCGTCAACACCCTCGGGAAGACCTCCGGCGACCCGAGGATGACGTTCTATGGGAAAGTTGAAGAAATTTTTAACTTACTGGACAATGGCACGGTTTAATCCTGACCCCTGTATTAGGTATCCTTTTACCTGCGCTTTCGTCCTCATCGCTATGGAGTTTGGTGGCCTATCATTTTACAAACGAAAGAAAACTCTTAAATTGCAATTTCTTAAAAAGAAATTCGAGACTTCGAGACTTTTCGAGACGAGACGAAATTATGTCTCGTCTCGTCTCGTCTCGAACCAGTACTGGTCTCGTCTCGTCTCGAAATTCAAGACGAGACGAGACAAAAAATTGATTCTACCGGACTGTCAATGGGGAAGATTGTTTCCCGTTTTTCAGTTTTTCAATAGAAAAATCTGAAACCCTAAAAGCGCTCTCAGATCGAAAAGTTATGATTTTTGTAAGCAATTACGAATTAAAATGCATCAAATAATGGCCGGTAAATGAAATCAGGCGGCGTGCAGAATAACATAGCAGCGCATAGAAATCGTGTGAACGTCTATTGCCTTTTAAGCTTCCGTTGCATGACAAGGAGCAAGTCGCCGCCAATGGATACGTACGCTTTTGTCTCTGCATGTCATTTCGGCCACTTTTATGACACGTCGTACAGAGCTACACGCTAACTGAAAATACTTCTTTAAAACTCGAAAAGAGTAGGAGTGCATTGTACCGCTGAATATTCATAAAAGGATTCATAAAGGTATCCTGGGAACTCCGACGTTACTGGAGCTTTACTCGTTCATTAATGGGGCCTCATGTTAAAAATTGTCTCAGTCGTTCACCTGAAGTTGTTATGAAACTAATGTCAATGAGAATTCGTAAGTAAATTACCCAAAACTAATACTGTACTAAAGTTGTTATTCAACTTTAGGCGCATTTAGAGAAAATTTCGGAAAAGCGAAAAGCGACAAGATTAAAGTGCCCTTCAGAATCGATTTTAGCCAAAAATGTTAGTACACTAACAGTGCGAGTTCCCTCAAGAACCCTTTTTTAATACGCAAATTACGGGAATTCCCATCTTTATTACAGAAATATTAAAGGGCAAGAGGGCAAGGAAAATCATTCAAGATGCCTAAATAAAAATATTATGCGTAATGTAAGTAATAGGAGAATCCTGACGGTGGGGTGGGGAGGCAATTCGACACCTCCGGATATAATAGAATAGATACTCAAGGTTTAGAGGAACAAATGTGGCGATGGGCCCTTTACTCTTGTAAATTTTCAATTCTTCTCAATTTTCTCCAAAACGGCTTTATCGATTCTTACCAAATTTTAGATTTGAGCTGACTTGACTAATTGCTACAACTTTTATTTGAAACATTTTTCTCTAAAACCTCCCTAAAAGGCACTTTAATAATGTTGCCATGGATATTTGGTCCGGACAGTCTTTATGAGGTTACACATCATTTTTTTTAAATCCGGCTTGTTCATTCATAGTAGTATTCGCTTTTGAATTGATTTCATTTCTAAACTTCTGAGACGTTAGCCACTTCTAATTATAGCCTGCGTGCGGATATCCTAATGATAGGAAGATCAGCGGTCAATTTAGGTACAGGAAAACGTTGACCGCATAACCGCAGATCTATCCGAAAAAATTAATTAACGCTGCTTTAATAACGATACCCCATTGACATAAACGATAACGTCCCGATAGTACCCTCAGTTGGATGTAAGTAGGAGTTATCTGACGATAAATAGCGAGTCGGAGAATCCGGTCAGGTACGGTTATATTATTATGATTATGATTATATTATGATAATTATGATTATGATTATACGATTATGTAATTCCGCTCGGGAAATCTCGGCGTACACGTCGCAATCCTTCGGGCTGCTGGCGATAAGAACGTTCCCTTGACGCGGATATTAGGGCGTAGGGACGTAACGCGGCTATCTCGGACCCTTTACCTTTTCCTCTGTGATTCCTCTCGCCGACTTGTTTGTAGAGGATTACGGCGAGACCGATCCGGCCGGTGCCGCTTTTCGCATGTCCCGGCGATTTTCGACGAGATCGCCGACGCAGATTTATCTCCTCTTCTCGATTTTTCGGGTCCTGGCGAGGAGATAAGGGCCGCAGAGCGTATTTGCCCGTTTTATTGCGGCACACTGGGAAAGTTTTCCGCAGTAAAAGGTGAAGAGTAGGGAGCGAGAGGATGTTTCGAATGTGTGGTAGAACTGTCTGGGTTTTCAAAAATGAAATCGGAGGATATATGCAATTCTAGTAGATGTCTCACATCATCCACTGCATAAGTCAGCATTTACTCTAGGCTCATATTTTATTGCTAATTTATCGAGGACGATCGGGACTAGTAGCGCAATCCCAGAACCACCCCTTCAACCACTAGCATTAAACCGGCGGCGGTCAACTCGTAAGAAATTTTAATCCCCGACCCTAAGATTGGTCAACTCGTAAGCGAACCGGCAGGTAAATGTTTAAAGGGTAGTTTCGGATGAGTCAACTCGTAAGGGGATTCTCCGAAATCATCAAGGGGATGATGATTGTAACGAAGTCGTTCGGATATTTGTTAAAATTAAGAATATTAACTAAGGGGGTAGTTTGTTACGTTTCAACTAAACTAAACGGTGATACGGTGACGATGGATAACTATACCCTATTTAATAAATAACGTAAGTAAACATTTTTATCACAATATACATATAATAAGAATTAAAAAACTGACTTTATAATATTTGCCTAGTAGAGGATATTAAGCCTTCTTGCTGTCCCATATATATATAACTAGATTTTCTAATAACATGAATTATAATTTTATTCTAATAAAAATTACACTATATTTCCCTCCTTGAAACTGAAAATTTAATATGATACATGCCAGTATATGTATGTATATGTGTATATCTGTACCTATATCATCTACCTAAAATGGTGTACTCGCCTACCCAAATAAATTTAAGAAAGGTTAAATAGAACAGACAATAGAATTTTCAACCCTTACGAGTTGACCGATCTGGAAAAGCATATTCTTACGAGTTGACCGATCTCAGCGCAGGTAAAATCCTGACCCGGTTTAATACTTACGAGTTGACCCGTGGCCCCATTAAAGTCACCCACAAAATATCCGGAAAATGGTGTAAAAAAATGTATGTGCGTTAAATACAGTCTGTGCTCTTTATTGCTATACAATTTGTCAACTTTCAAGCAAAGTAAGATTTTATTGCTCCAACCCTTAGCGAGAAAAAGGGGATAATCTGACTTAAGAGACATCACCCACACCTGTATCTCACTTGGTTTATGTATATATCTGCTGCGGTTTCGGAGATACAGGTGTGGATGGTGTGGCTTAAGTCAGATTATCCTCTTGTTCTCGCTAAGGGGTGGAGCAATAAAATCATACTTTGCTTGAAAGTTGAGAAATTAAATAGTAATAAAGAGCCCAGGCTGTATTTAAAAGACAATTTTTTTACGATTTTTATGATATTTCGTGGCCGAATTTAATGTTAAAGGTTGAAGGGGTGGTTCTGGGATTGCGTTACTAGTCGCTATCGTCAGCAATAAAATATGCTACTTGGTTTATGTATAGATCTCCTGCGGTTCCGGAGATACAGGTGTAGATGATGTGGCTTAAGTCTTAAGTCAGATTATCCCCCTTTTCTCGCTAAGGGGTGGAGCAATAAAATCATACTTTGCTTGAAATTTGAGCAATTAAATAGTAATAAAGAGCCTACGCTGTATTGAACGGACATACATTTTTTTACTATTTTTATAATATTTCGGGGGTGAGTTTATAGCTAAGGGTTGAAGGGGCGGTTCTGGGATTGCGTTACTAGTCGCTATCGTCAGCAATAAAATATGCTGCTTGGTTTATGTAGATATCTCCTGCGGTTCCGGAGATACAGGTGTGGATGATGTGACTTAAGTCTTAAGTCACATTATCCCCTTTTTCTCGCTGAGGGGTGGAGCAATAAAATCGTGGTTTTCGTAATAAATTAGCAATAAAATATGAGCCTATAGTAAATGCTGACTTATGAAGTGGATAATGTGGCTTAAATAGACATTTCTAGTGGCCCAAGTCGGTTCTGTCCAGAGTTCTGTGTAATTGACCTTTTTAGTGAGTTTCCGTTTTCTTGACATTGAAACTTGACGTCATTTTGTACCAAATTTACTTGGACAAAATCCTTGCTCCGAAACGTTAACATGTGGCAACTATACCAAAGCAGTACTCCCTGTTTAGTGAAAGGTGGCACTATCAGTATTCAGTATATTGGAAAAAGTAATAGTTACTTTAGCAAATCAGTAGTTATTGCAAAAAAAGTAAAACTAAAAAATATCGCTGAAAAATACATTTAAATTAATTACAGTTATGTGATCGCTTCTTTTAATGTTTCTATATCCTTTTTAAATTTAATTAAAATTTAAATATTTTTTTTAAATCAATGATATTTTAATCATATACAGATGTTTTTTCTTTTAATAATTATAACAAGAAAGTTTTTTCAAATGAAAGAGATGAGTAAAGAGATATGCAATTCATTTTTATAATCTGATCATTATGATATATAATATTTACTTTTTTATTAATTTATATTCTATTCGCTAAAATCTGGTAAATTATTAACACTACTATCAGCATCATCTATTTCTATATTTTCATTATTAACATCATATTCTAAAAATGATACAACGGGTTAATGGTAATTAAAATAAGTAATGAATACATTTGATTGAATCTTGTCTAAGTATCTTGTAAGTACGGCATATATTGTTGCCCCATATCTTATTGTACCGACATTTCTATCATTAGACATCTTTTGTACTCTACGTGTTCCACTATCGTATCTCATCTCTCTCTCTCTCTCTCTCTCTCTCTCTCTCACACACACACACACACACACACACACACACACACACACACACACACACACACACACATACGCGCGCGCGTTTGGATATAGGATGACTCACAGCGTAACACATTTCATGCTGACGGCAAGTTGAAGATCTAAGAACGTTAATTTTTCAATGTTCCAATAAGTTATTTTTTTGAATTTATCGATAGTAATGAACTTTGACCATCCAATTACACGTTAATATTCAAATTTTGCTCTGACAACGTGGGGAAATAACCAAAAAATCAGTTTAAAACATAAGTTTTTCACTTTCCGCCATATTGGAATTCTTGGAGCTGTACAAATCGGATATTTTGTTGTGTGTAAACGACCGACATGACGGGCATAGGATCGGATCAACGAACCATCGCAGGGGATGAAACGAATTTGACAAAAATATACCGAAGATGAGCGAACAACACCGTGAATATTATTTTGGAGTTTGATGACAATTGTGATTGCATTTCACGACACCACTTCGATTGTTACCAAATGTTCAAAAAACAAGTGTAAAAGAGTGCGATGAAATAACACTACTTACGAGAAGTGTTTTGTAAAGTTTTTGTTAAAAGACTGTGCAACTACATGATTCAACTTAAGTGTATTCCAAACAGTTACAGTTAGCCTATGGCTTAATAACTAAAGTGAAACTGATGCCAAAAGTATATTGGTACGCGTAGAAAATTTATGAGCGAATTATTAACGTTGAACCAATCCCTAACCTTGCCAATTGAGTCGTCTTGCCAGGAAAATTTAAATAATCCTTTCATCTTCAAATACCGAATAAAACCCAACAAATCGGCCATTTCAAATGTAAATCATAACAAAACAATTCTCGGAACATGCATTTTAAACAATATAATTTGTTAACGATTACATATTCCATAAAACAAAAAATGGCCTAACCTGACCTGTCTTAATAAATTAACTCTTCTTACCTCTTACTTGAATAAGTAAACAGTAATATAATATCTTATTACAAGCAGCTAAGATCATGATTTAAATGTAAGAAAATCAGCAAAACAAAACAAAACACTTACCTTAGTGTTGTTCGGTCAATTATTACGCTCGATATGAAAACAGTATACATTATATTAACACTTAGTTTATATTTACGTTACTTCTACGTATAAATATTTACTTAGAACCGCGAATATAACATCGTACTTACGTTCTATTACCCACCGCCGAATTTTTACTGTTTTGTGGTCAGGTTGAGCTACGAACACCTATTTTCTTATGTTCTGTGTTAAATATCGCAGTGATGTGCTCGTAATATGCGACCATAAGAAGAGTATTATATTTTGGATAGATTATCGAAAAGTGTCGGGTAAAAATCTAGTGAAAATCGAATAAGGGACATTTCAGAGATATTACAAAGAAGTAACGCTGTGCGAATGTGCGAACTGGCCAGAAGTAATTCAGGAAAAATACTTTTTCCCTTAAGGAACCTGTAGGTAGTACGATTTTCCATCGTTTTCCACGTCTTTCAATGAATTAATGACGACGAATTTTAGCGAGTTTTGTATTTTAACCAATCATTTCCATCACTAATAATCGATATTTTTGAATTAGTTTAAAGTTATTCCAGTAAAATCAAAGACTAAAAACCTAAAATTCGTGGTTCTGTAAACCGAATGCACTTCTCATTTTGTCTCCAGCGTCTCCACCCTTCATTTAATCATCTGCGCATCCCCCTTCGCGCAGACCGGTACCCACCCCGACATGACCTACTCTCCGGAATCACTTAAACCTTCTCATCTCGCAGTAACGTCGCTTGTAAAATCGTAACAAACTCGCATTTGAAATATTATCTGTTGTTTTGGGCAGGAGTCGACTTACAGGAATCTCGTTCCCCGTTCTCTCTCGTCGCACGCGTAAAATATCTGAAAACGATCTTCCGTAAGCTGTGGCATCACGATCCCGAGGCAGACGCAAAATGTACGAAATTCGATATTCCCAAGAGCCAAGAACACGGACGGAGGCACGATCCTCTTCTTCGGTTTTGATACATGGTCAGGTCGACGTCCTTTGCCTTTCTTTGTTGTGATAGGTTAAGACTGAAATAGACGCGAGGAGCCGTCGGTCTCGAGGCGGGTTCGATAGAGCCGAGAGGTTATATTGGTGGAGTTTTGATGGTGGGAAATCCACAATAACGTCACCGATTAATTGATAATTCAAACTGTAATCGTGTGTATCGATCTGGATTCTAGGAAGACAGTCTATCTATTAAGATTGGTTCCATATACCTAGTTATCTAGATACCATTGCTTTCGGTCTCCCCATGGTCCTTATTCTAAGTTTCTAGGTTTCTTGGGCTTCCCTGATGTCGTCACCGATTAATTGATAATTCAAACTGTAATCGAGTGTATCAATCTAGATTCTAGAAAGACAGTCTATCTATTAAGATTGGTTCGACCTACCTAGTTATCTAGATACCATTGCTTTCGGTCTCCCCATGGTCCTTCCTGTAGGTTTCTTGGACTTCCCTGATAACGTTACCGATTAATTGATAATTCAAACTGTAATCGAGTGTATCGATCTAGATTCTAGAAAGACATAAGAAAGAAGATAAGCATGAAGGGTACGTATTCTCTGTCCTTCCGGACCCCCCTCCCCCCCTGCACCGCTCTTCAACTGCATGGTCGCCCTGACGCTCCTCAACAGATTCGCTTGCCGCAGTCCCTGGTCTCATGCCGCATAGAACGTCCAATAGCTCCCTTTCTCGGCTCCTTCCTATTGATTGCTGCACCCCTAGCAGCAGCACAGATAGCCGCTAGTATACCGTAGACACACGACCTTACCGCTGTAATCTCCCGCTACAGCTTAGCACTTAGCTTATTTGATTCAGAGTCATCTCCCGGGTCGCCTGAACCCCTAATCCGGGATTCCCCGGGAGGGGGGACGTAGGGCGACCCGCACCAGTCAGTTAGACCCGAATTCGAAGATCCTCCAATCCCATCGGAGGCTCTCTCTCCTACCCTGCCATCTTTGAGGCACCTGCCGGGGATCTCGTCCTAAAACAGGATAATCCCGGTAGGTCGCCGGAGTATTCTTGCTCCTCGACCTAAGGACCATAACATCGTCCGAGCCTAGGGGGAGCCTGCAGGGTTCCTTCTGCTTCCCCCAGGTGAATATACCCGGGGCGGTGTTTATTGCCCGCTTCCGAGGTAGTGCGTGGCCTCATTGGCCTAAAGTCGGGAAAAAAAAAAAAGATTCTAGAAAGACAGTCTATCTATTAAGATTGGTTCCACCTACCTAGTTATCTAGATACCATTGCTTTCGGTCTCCCCATGGTCAATCTTCTATGTTTCTTGGGCTTTCCTGATAACGTCACCGATTAATTGATAATTCAAACTGTAATCGAGTGTATCGATCTAGATTCTAGGAAGACAGTCTATCTATTAAGATTGGTTCCATCTATCTATTCATGTAGATACCATTGCTTTCAGTCTCTTCGTGGTCCTTCTTCTAGGTTCCTTGGGCTTCCCTGTTTTACACCAATGTTGTTTTTCTAGCCTATGGTCTTCCAGTTTCCGTAGCACCAAAAAAGTCAAAAATGGAACTCATAGTCTTCCCAGTAAGTGTAATGTTGAATAGAACGCCACGACCCGTTTAGACTACCTAATAGTCATCTTCAAGAGGGCTAAATATATATGTAGAGGTTCAATGGAAGGTAACGGCGGAACCATGGAGAAGTCAATACACAAAGAGAGTACAGTTAGACAAACACACTTAAAATTGTTCTACATAATATAATGAAAATACATGTTGGTCTTCCAATTTCCTAGCACCAAATAAGTCAAAAATACAACTCATAGTATCCCCAATAAGTTCAATGGTGAATAGAATGCCACGACCGGTTTAGACTACCTAGTAGTCATCTTCAGGAGGGATAAATATCGTACATAAAGGTTCAATTGAAGGTAACGGGGGAACCATGGAGAAGTCAACACACCAAGACAGTACTGTTGGGCAAAACACTTAAAAATTAAAATTGTTGTTGTCCACTTAAAATTGTTCTAATATAATTAAATTACATGTCGTACCTTGGGATCCAATGCCTTCAAAACAAAATGCTACTCTAGACGGTAGTATTGTATGGTTTGCCAAACAGGAGGCAATTCAGGTCTTGTTGCTTGGTAATTCTACTTGGTCCTCTTGGTTCTTCTTGGTCTATGAAGATATATGTGGTCGTCGTATGTCTTTCCAGGATTAGGTATCCTTGCCTGTTTCTGCTTCACCATCTAGCCCTTGGTCTTCCAACACTTCTTCTGCCTTCGGGTCGGGTTTGAACTCTAAGGCTTGTTTTGGAAGTCTTTCATTTGGCATCCTTAATACATGATCTTTCAATTATTCTTATATTAAAAAGTAAATTAGTCTTCAGTTATTCCCATGTGTCACTTGGGCTAAGAGTAACTGTATCATCAGCGAAGGAAAAGGCATTTTCATTTAGATTTAACACTGATGAAAATTAGAGGTCCAACGACTGTACCTTGCGTGACACCACAATTTATAACCACATTGTCACTGCAAGTTCCATTAACTTTTACTCTCTGGATTCAATTTTTTTTAGATGTTATTAGTTGTCATGACCTGAACTCCTTCCCTTCCTTGCAGAAGGTTCCGAAGATGAGATAGAAGTTTCGTCGGTCGACCTCGAGACGGCCGCCGCCATGGACGAGCTGCGTAGGCGTCGCCTGCAGCCCGACCACCACCAGCAGGTCGTCCAGCAGCACCAGCAGCAGCAGTTCGTCGTGCCCGCCGACTACAGGAAGGAGCCGTACGTGCACCACCACAGGGAGCATCACGACGTCCAGCAGGAGGAGCAGAAGGTCGAGGAAGCGTCGCGTAACGGGAAGGTCGACGTGTTCTACTTGAGGGCGAGGGAGGTCGCGATGGCGGGCGGCCTGCTGCCCGGCGAGCTCGACGCTAGGGAGACGGGCATATTCGCGAAGGTCGCCATCGGGAAGGGCACCAGGTACGGCCCGTTCCAGGGGAAGTGGGCGAGCGTGCCGCAGGACGTCAGGTTCGCCTGGGAGGTAAGTCAAGTACGTCTATTTGTCATATGTATATACCTGCGTAACGTAAGGGTGGGGTTGCTTGGCTCCAATTTTGAGGGAAAATTATGCGAAATGGCTAAAAATGAGGAGAAAATGGAAAACGTTGGAACATTGCCAGATGTGGCAGATACCAGTTTGTTAACTGGGCTTTTCTAAAATCTCTAAAGTCTATACCTATGTGTTAATTAATTTTGCTTCTGAAACACTATAAATTCCATGTTACAAATAAAAAGAGAATGGAAAAATTAGTGAAATTGCAACAGGTGGAATTTCCAGTTTATAAACTGGGCTTTCCTAAAATTTCGTAAAAAAGTATATATATTCTGTTAATTTTGCTTCTGAAAAACCATAAATTCCAAGCTACAAATGAAAAGAGAATGGAAGAATTAGTAAAATTGCAACAGGTGAAAATTTCCAGTTTGTAAACTGGGCTTTTCTAAAATTTCGTAAAAAAGTCTGTATGTATTTAGTTAATTTAGCTTCTGAAACACCACAAATTCCTTATTACAAATGAAAAGAGAATGGAAAAATTAGTAAAATTGAAACATGTGGAAATTTCCAGATTGTAAACTGGGCTTTCCTAAAATTTCCAAAAAAAGTCTATATGTGGTTGGTTAATTTTGATTCTGAAAAACCATACATTCCATGTTAAAAATGAAAAGAGAATGGAAAAATTGGTAAAATTTCAAAAGGTGGAAACTTACAGTTTGCAGACTGGGCTTTTCTAAACTTTTTTAAAAAAGTCTAGAGGTACATATTTGGTTAATTGTGTTTATAGAAAACCATAAATTATATGCTACAAATAAAAAACGAATTGTAAGAGGTGGCAAATTCCAGTGTATAAACTAGGTCTTTCTAAAACTTTGTAAAGAAAGTCTGTACATCGTAATATATTTCTTCTTTTCTTATGCCTGTAGAAAACGAAATATTTCTTGAAATGGAATGAAGTGCCTAGATTGACCTTCTCAATAACTCTTGAATATCTATTGATTTCTACGAAGCTCTACCTCTTTCAATATTGTCTCTTGAAGCTTTTGAATAACTTACTGACTATCTAGTAACTTCTGGAGAACATTCTCGTTTTTTGGAGAGGGAATATATGTCTCAGTGATTTTTCCATTAACTTCTAGGATGTTTCTTATCTTAAAACACCATTGAATTTTTTAGGTGATAATACATTACATAGTAAATGTTTTAGCAACTTCTAGAAGAATGTAAATTTCTTGATATGGAATCAGGTATCTGGATTAACCTTCTTAGTAATATATTGGAGATCTTAGTAACACTTTTTGAACAAATAACACATTTTCTTTTAAAGTTTTTTGAGAAACTTTCTAAATATATAGTAACTTCTAGAAACTTCTCATTTCTCTCATTTTACCTCTCAAGCTCTCAATTGATATTCTCAGTAACTCTGAAGTCTCTAGTAACTTCTATGACGCTCTACATTTTTTAATAGGGAACACATTGTCTCTTGAAACCGTTCAATGGCTTCCTGAGTATCTAGTAACTTCTATAAAGTTTGTTTTTTTGGAGAGGAAATTATATTTCCCCATTGATCTTTTCAGTATCTTCCAAAACGTTTCTTAACTTAAAAACACCATTGAATTTTTTAATTGGTGGCATGTTCCCCACATTAATATTTTCAGCAACTTCTAGAAGACTGTAAATTTCTGGAGTTGAAATCAGTTACCTAGATTAACCTTGTTAGTAATCTTTTGATGATTTAGTAACTTCTAGAAGACTTATATTTTGAACAAGTGACATATTTTCTTTTGAATTATTTTGAGAAACTTCCTAAATATATTGTAACTTCTAGAAACCTCTGATTTCTCTCAATTGACCACTCAGTTGACATTCACAGTAATTCTCAAATATCTAGTAACTTCTACGACGCTCTACATTTTTTAATAGGGAACACATTTTCTCTTGAAACCTTTAAATGGCTTCCTGAATATCTAGTAACTTCTATAAAATTTATTTTTTTGAGAGGAAATTATATTTCCCCATTGATCTTTTCAGTATCTTCCAAAACGTTTCTTAACTTAAAACACCATTGAATTTTTTAACTGGTAACATTTTCCCCCACATTAAAGTTTTTAGCACCTTCTAGAAGACTGTAAATTTCTGGATGTAGAATCAGTTACCTAGATTAACCTTGTTAGTAATCTCTTGGAGATTTAGTAACTTCTAGAAGACTTGCATTTTGAACTTTTATATTCTCTTGAACTTTTTTGAGCAACTTATTAAATATATAGTAACTTCTAGAAACGTCTCATTTCTCTTAATTGATCTCTCGATCTCTCAATTGATATTCTCAATAACTCTCAAATATCTAGTAACCTCTATGACGCTCTATCTTTTTTAATGGGGAATACATTTTCTCTTGAAACCTATGAAAAGCTTCGTGAATATCTAGTAACTTCCAGAACACTCGTCTTTTTGGAAACTTATTTCTCCATTGATCCATTAAGTATCTTCTCAACGTTTCTTAACTTAGACCACCATTGATTTTTTTAACTGGTAGCGTGTTACTCACATTGCAGTTTGCAGAAACGTCTAGGAGAGAGTAAATGTCTTGATATGGAATCAGTTACCTAGATTAACATTCTTACTAATATCTTGGAGATTTAGTAGCTTCTAGAAGACGTACTTTTTGAACAAATAACATATTTTCTGTTGAACTTTTTTGAGCAACTTTCTAAATATATAGTAACTTCTACAAACCTCTCATTTCTCTCAATTGACCTCTTAACCTCCCAATTGATATTCTCGTATCTTGAAACCTTTGAATACCTTCCTGAATATCTAGTTATTTCCAGAACACTAGTCTTTCGGAGAGGAAACATATTTCTCCATTGGTCTTTTCAGTAACTTCTAAAACGTTTCTTAACTTAAAACACCATTGAATTTTTTAACTGGTAATATGTTACCCATATGAAATTTTTCAGCGACTTCTAGAAGACTAAATTTCTTAATATGGAATCAATTACCTAGATTAATTAATGTCTTGGAGATTTAGTAACTTTTGAATACTTACTTTTTGAACAGGTGACATATTGTCTCCTGAACTTTTTTGAATAACGTACTAGATACCTAGTAACTTCTAGAAACTTCTCATTTTTTTAGAGTGGCAACATATTCCTCTATACAAATTTTCAGTGATGTGTAGGACGTTTCCCAATTTAAAAAACCTTTGAGTTTTTTAACTAGTAAACATAGTACATACAATGAACTTTTAAGCATGTTCTAGAAACTGTGAATTTCTTGACAAGGAATGCATTGCAGAATTACATGGTGCTTCTCTCAAAAGTTGGCCAGTTACTTCTCAGTAACTTGTGGGTATCTAATACCTCCTAGAACGCTTCCATCTTTTTTGACAGGGAACATATTGCCTCTTGAAATTTTTTTAGTAACTTCCTAGATATTTGGTAACCTCTAGAAGGCTTTGGTTTATTTTGACAAGAACCATATTGCATATATCAATCTTTCTAACAACATATTGAAGAATCTATATTTTAAGTAAGCCTTCGAGTTTCTAACTAGGAGCATTTTACTCCCAATGGACTTTACAACAACTTCTGGAAAAGTAGTAGAAGACTCAGCAGAAAACTCTTATCTTTTTGACAGAGAATGTCAAATTTCAAAAAATGGTCAGTAATGGCCATTAATATCATCAAACTGGCACTAAATTCTCTTTTGGTTACAATTTCTAAACCAATGTAGATATCGAATTGATTATATTACATTTTTTGTTTCATATTTGCTCTATTTTCATGATATAATAATCATGTCATTCCATTTAAAATATCGGAAAAATTGGGAAAAACGAAGTTTCTCTAGCGAGAACCCCGCAAATCAATGTGACATAATTATTATAGTATCTTAATTAAGAGACTTTTATTCCTTAATGGAGACTTAATAGCGAATCCGTAATTATCCTTAATCCTGTTCCTATTTTACATTTCACACCAAAAAGTGTTGAAGCAGGTAGATGTAAAATTGTAGTTACTTTATGAGTATAGTGGTTTTTTGGCACCTTTTTATCCAGGAAACTGTATTTTTTTACATGACCACCTAGCGGTAGAGTTCGGAACTTAATATTATTTCCAGCAAGTACTCTTAGATACAGCTAAGCTCCCGGACTATTAGTTCTTGGGATGTGACACTTCGTCATACTTGATGGGTACTTGCAAATAGAACCGTTGAAAACTAAATTGTAATTATATTGAGAAATTATTTCCCCGTAAAGTTTGAGGCCGAGGCCGACTCTGCTTTACAGCTATTAAACGTAAGTACCTACCCGGTTTTCGGATCCACGTCAAAAACGTCCAAAATAAACTCTTTGAGGCTCATAATATCATTTTCGACTATTTTGCCATTATTTCCTATATACGGTGGGGTGCGACGATTGGCGGTGTTATTTTCCGAAATAAGGGAGACATAATCCTGCTTATCGGGGCGTGAAATTGAGGCGTATTTACGGAAAGTGCGGGACTTTATTCACAACGGATCCCGTTGACGGGATCCGTACGGTACACGTCACAATGGGCTCGTCGAATTACGGCCTCCCCGACGCGTCTATCTTTTTTCCGAGGGGAATCTCCGGCTAATTTTCGGTTTCTCGACGTTACGCTATCCGAGTAATCGAAGGATACCTTTGCGAGTATTTCATACGGCGGAGAAAGTGTTGCGGATTTGTGTTGATAGATCTGGGCGTCTGATGATGGAACTTGTAAGGTCGAAACTGGGGTACGAGACTCAGATTTATCTGCGTTCTTGGGTATTTATTGGTAATGATGGTACTACCGGCACAATGAAGTCGGAAAATGCACTATATTCAATTGCGAAGGTCGGAAAATTCAACAAAATAGCAACGAAGTAATAGATACCTACTTCGTAGATCTAAGAATCTATTCTTCGCAAATAATTGTTGTAATTTGGAAAATATTCCTGCATTGTTCTTCACATTGGATATGTGGCGTTTTACCATTTGACCAAAAATAAAGATGTTGAAACCTTAAATTTACCTCATCATATTATAGTCCAGGAACAATCTGTTTTACGGTAATGTAAGATGAGGTGTAAGATAGGAGATGTAACCGCAATGTTTTTACATGGATACCTCGGGAATAATGCTTTATAATAAAGCTTGACTCCAAAGCGCAGAAGTGTTGTTTATTAAGACATTGTTTAAAATTCAATAATTTAAAAAATAGATGGAAAAAATGGACTTCTTTTGCTTCTAACTTTTTAGGTATTGAATTTAGAAGAAAGTTGAAGAGAGAAGAAAGTTGCGGAATCGATTTTTACATAATATGGTATGAGCTATAAATTCAAAAGTTTATTAGCGGTTTTGCAAAATAGCAATAAATAAAAAAAAACGGTTGAAAAAAGTGGTTTTTTAATTTATTATTTTAGGCACTTTAAAATGAAGTTAGGACTTCCATATCACAGATAGAAAATGTTGAAGTTATAGTAAACGAATCCTGTAAATTTCGTTTCTATCGGTTTATTAGATTTTGCACAATAATTTTGCAATCCAAAAAAATCGAAAAATATTGGAAATTTTCAAAATTGTTTAATTGTTTTTTCCATTACTCGATTTTAACAAAACTGGCTGAGCTTATATAAAAGGGAACAAGCTCTCATGTGCTTTTTTCAGAATTAAAAAATATTTATGAGAACGGTCACAGTCATTGTTTAAAGTTGGTGTCAAATTTATAAATTTGTCAAAATTCGAAGCGAGAAATTTTTTTTAATTTAAATTTCAATCTTTTTAATGTAAATTTCAACAAAAATATTATACTGGTTTCTGTGAGAAACAATTATTTCTTAAGATATGAGAAAAAATAATAATTTTATTAACCATTATTAACCATTTTATTAAACACTAATCAACTTTGAGGAGTTATATCTCAGAAATTAATGAACAAAATAGCAACTTATTGTATATCAAAAGAAACGTCTTTACGAGTATTTTCCTGCTATGTTATCAGAATTTCATTTAACAAAAAATTCGCCGAGATAATCTATTTGTTTATATGCAAAAATAACGTCACCAACTTTAAACAATGACTGTGGCCGTTCTAATAAATATTTTTCAATTCTGAAAGAAGCGCATGAAAGATTGTTTCCCCTCATATATGCTCAGCCAGTTTTGTTAAAATCGAATTGTGGAAAATTGTTTTAAAGAATTTTGAAAATCTTCAATATTTTTCGATTTTTCTGGATTTCCATAATTATTGTACAAAATCTAATAAACCGATCGAAAAGAAATTTACAGGGTGCTTTTATTATAACTTCAAGATTTTCTAGCTGTGATATGGAAGTCCTAACTACATTTTAAAGTGCCTAAAATAATAAATTTAAAAACAACAATTTTTTGGGCCGATTTGTTTTTGTTTATTGCTATTTTGCAAAACCGCTAATAAATTTTTGAATCTATTACCTATGCCATATTATGTAAAAAGCTATTCTGCATCTTTTTTTCCCCTTCAACTTTCTTCTAAATTCAATACTTAACAAGTTAGAAGCGAAATAAGTCGCTAAAAAACGCGTTTTTTCCATTTTTTTCTTAATAATTTGACAGATGGGTCTTGGACTATTATAACACTGGATTGCGAACGGGAAATTTTTATACTATTTTTCCGAGATTCCTTAAACAGTTTCTATATGTACTTGAGAACAGTGCATCATTAATAACACATTATATTGCATTGCACTACGCATATACACAGTTATATAAATCTATAGCTCAGTTGTGCATAACATTAAATCTGAGGTCTTCTATAAGTAAACGGAAATGAGATCCATGCAATTAAACGTTATTGGAAATAAATTACAACTCTATAATAATGAATTTCATTGTGGAATTACGAGTTGCCGCAAGGAAGATACTTCTAACGTTAATTACTACATAAAAGGAATTAACAATGAAAAACACATTCAGCAGCACAAATTCAAGTTCAAAAACTGATGAGGTCCAAAATCGTAATAGATTATATCGTCACGAAGAGAATCTCCATTTTTCTTCAGAATACTCAGTGTAAGAGCTTTAAGCTCAGCTAACACCATAACCGGCCACAACCTCGTACTAGCAAAAATCAGAAACAAAGTACAAAGAGAGCGCAAAACTCAAGCCACTCACATTGATAAGCTAAACATTGAATCAATTCAACAAACGATCTATATAAAAGGACTGTCACATGGCTTTCCTATAAATTATATGAACTTATTATAGCTGAACAAATTATATGCTACTAATGTTGGGATGTTCTCGGGGCCAGGAGCCGAAGCTGAGTTGATGTTCTAGGTGGAACCCCCAAAATGAAACACTCGTTTCAAAATCCAATCTTTAATAATTCAGCCGACGTTTCGTCCCGGATCAAGGACATACTCATGGCGCTATAATGGTCTAGGTAAGTATATGATGTAACAATTTTCCAAAACACTTACATTTTACAGGTACAAAAGCATTCAGAGCCTTATCTAATGTGCGATGGAAAGGTCAAAAGATCCACAAAAGTCCTTTGCTCACAAATGAGGGACCAAGATCATGAGGATGTCCTTGATCCGGGACGAAATGTCGGCTGAATTATTAAAGATTGGATTTTGAAACGAGTGTTTCATTTTGGGGGTTCCACCTAGAACATCAACTCAGCTTCGGTATATGCTACTAAGTTCATCCTTCCTTTATTGGGTTAACAGTAGGAACAATTGAGATAGCTGAACTGGCTTCAATCTGGGATATTCTGCTAGCGGATTATGGCATAGCTGGAGAGGAATTGCCCGGCTAGCTTGATCAGAATATCAAGACAGAATGTGGGTTTTTTACTGTATACATAGATACTAACATGATGTTATTTCAGTTTGTACGAATTTTGGCTAAGGAAATTATGTGCTATGAATGTCCTCCCTCCTTTATTGAGAGCCAATAAAAGAGAACAACTGAGAACAAGTTAACACTGAGAGAAATGAGGAAATTGGAGAGATCTGTGGGTTAGAAGACGTACTAAGATGGGCCATAACAGTGGGGACACTTTTAGCTTTTAAGAGTAAATTTAGTAACATGAGACTCCCAAGAGGATCACCAAAACGCTGGCACAATAAGGAACATTGTGAAAAATTCAGCAACACTACCTAAGTCCCTACGCAAGAAGAAGAAGAAAAAGAAGTAAATTAATACTTAAGACATTTGATATGATTAAGGTGAGAACCTCTACTTTGAAAACGTAAACAAATAAATAAAAACTCCTGTCGTTAATTAATCGGCCTTTATCTGTATACAAGTCAGGTGAAATTTCGTAATTTCAACGAGAATCCCTTATCACTTAAGACCGATTTCTCCGAAAACTGCATCGATAAACAATTATCTATTTTATAACCGCTTGTTACCAGTTTCGAGTGCCTTGTTTTCATATAGGGAAATCTCCGAATGAGCGGCATAATTTTTGCGCACCATAAAAAACGACGAGAGGCTCCTTCCTGACAAACACATACGTCGGTTTACTTTGAAAAAGTGTGTATAATTTTCTTGGAAAAAATGATTAGGTATATAATAGATAACGACGATTTTAAGTGCTACGTCACTCGACGAACACCCTGTACGTAGACACGCACAATAGACTCGTAGGTACGGATTCCGAGATTTTTTAAACTCTCCTGTCAATCATCCTTACCTGGGAACGACACTCACTTAAGGGATGAAAGGGTGGTTTTTGGGTTGTTTCGTGTATTTCGGGGGGTGAAACCAAAATTGGATACAGACTTACGTACCTTTCCCCCGATTGTCGGGCCGTTACAAGAGGGTCGATAACTACCATTATTGGGAATTTAATTATTGTAACTGTCTGTCTTGAATTGATATATATCTTGAACCTTCGATTTTACGACGGAGAATTAAGGCGCAATTAGACGCGCACCTACATACATTTATTTATTTATTTTTATCGCGATAAAAAATTATACATAATACCTTCCTGGTTTCCGGGAAATCTGTATGTATCGCTTGGCTTGATTGGGGTTTCATCAGACAGATTAGATAATGTTCGGAGTTGCCGCCGATGGATATATAAAGGTTCGATCGGGCACCACGAATCGCTTTCGGTGAATTGGTGTCGAGACGAAAATGGTAAGTTAGATGTTCAATCAATCAATCAATCAGTCAGTGAAATTCGTTTTTGAGCCCAGGTTTAATTTCTCCAAGCCAAACAGACTTTGCGGTTTTGGTTATAATTGGAGACAAACTACTAACAAACTACAATAGTTGAAAGAACAAACGTTATATTTTGAGTAAAACTAAAATTTGTCATTGCTTTCGTTTTATGTCTCTAAATTTTGGGAATCGAGTGCAGGAACTTTTGCAAGTACTTTTCTACCCAACCCAATGATTTTGAAACGTTTGTTACCAGCGCATTAAAAATTTTGAATCCTACAGTTGCCTTGGTTAAAACTTAATAATTAGTTTGGAATATCTATTAGAACAGACCTTTGATGGAATAACTACTAAAACAAGCTAAGTTGTATTTTGAGCCAAATTGTATGGTTTTTCTTGAAGAAAAACCTTCCTACGAATAAAGTGTACGCAGATTCATGTCGCAGATTCTCTCCACAGTCCATAAATCTTCTTTTTTAAAAATTGGGTTATACATTTTGAATACCGCAGCCCTTATAGTAATTCAAAAACAAAGTCAAATCTCAATTAAACTAAGCCCAAAAAAGGCTGAGTTTTTGATCTCTTATTTAGAGGTCCATTGTAAAACGATCTCAATAATTTATGTCTGAAGTTGACAATGATTAGAAGTTTGAACTTCAAAATTGAAACCATTAAAAAATGGCGTATAAAGATTAGTTTTGGTAAAGTTTGTTGATCAGCAAAAACTTTTGTTTTTTTTTTAAATCATATTGGACATTTTAAATCTTGCAGCTCTATTGGCAAAGAGTTTGCAATGTGTATTTTGGATGCAAAAATGTGTATTTAAAGAAAGGTAAATTTCAATAGTACTAGAAAAACGGAAATTTGATTTTCAATATCTGGCTCAATTCTGAGCTCCTCTAGAACGTACTTGCAAAAAATTTATATCTGAAGCTTTCAATGATACATTTTGTGTCAAAGCTCAAAATTTTGGCCGACTAAACTCGGAAATGTTTGAAACAACATCAAAAAACCATCTGCAGATTGGTTTCCATTGGACTTTTTTGATTCCCAAAGGAAGAATTTTTATAAGTTTTGTTAACATTTTGAATTCTTCTAGTAAACACTATAACTATACGAAGGTGTTTTTAAAGAAAATCAAAACCTTATTATACAGAATTAATAATAGAATAATAATTAAAGCTTTAAAAAATACAATGAAATCAATGAAATTGAAAGTTTCAAAAAGCGTCTCGGAACAGATATTAGAAAATTTCAAAATCCAGAAAACGGCAAGAGTGACTCGCCCTTCAGAGAAGATTTACCTAAGAATGTTATTAATTTTTATTGTATACAAGCCGTACCCGGCATGCGTCACAATGCCACGTAAAGTTTAATAAAAAAAAATTATAGATGACCCGGTGAAATTCCTATCATCTACAAATATTTTTGAAAAATAATGTCAAAACAATACAAAATTTTTATCTACATTAAATTAAATGCAACACAGTTATACACATAATCAATTTAAGGCTTTCTGATCTACTATATTTTCCGTCTTTTTTTGCGGTGCGTAAATTTATAAAGATGATGGTTTTACGACTCGCGAACACGCGACGTATAATTGTCCATGCGCGAAACCGGGAAACTCCAAGTTTATTCCGCAAACTGTCCTTGTATTAGCAATTGTATATTGTCTTTTAAAATTTTTAATAAATAATTTATGAAAAACTACCCTGAAATTAGGTATGAAATTTTCCTGTACAATATGCGTTGCACCAAACGACGTCATTTAAAAGCAATTATTATACGTTTGGATGTTGGCCAAGAAATATTTAGAGTAATTTCCCACCCCAGAAACTAAAGAAGGTAATGGATCTGGTGGTGGGAACAATTACGGCAATTTTACTTTACCACCAGCAGCTCCAGTAGCTCCACCGCTGCATTTTAACGCTTTACAATATTGACAAACGATTGTCATTTCTTCAATCGTTACGGATTCTTCGTCACAATAATCTATTTCCGGGTCGTAGTGGAATGCTACTCGTTCCAAGTTTACAGGAACACTGCGTCTGCGGAATCGCTCTATTTCATTGTGTCTTGAAGTGCGCTCCATATTTTGGGCATTTGTTGCTCGTAGTACGTGCATGACCATCTTGGTGTTGATTCTGCCATGTCTTTTTCAGCTTGTCTAAGTAGTTTTTTGTTTGTTTGTTATTTTTACCTTTAGTTCGATTCGTCGGTAATTCTGTTCGGTCTGTTGTTTGGGTTTCTTCACTTCCGGTTTTGGGTCTTGTATTTGTACCTCAAAGACTTGTTTCTTGGGTGTTTTATTCGTTTAACGTCAGGTACAGTCGAATTGTCTTGTAGTTTTCCTCGATCCTTTTGAAATAGTGTGATCTTATATAATTGTGCTGATCGTCAAACCCAAGTTCATGGAACGCCTCGTTGTTCTCTTGGGCTTTCCCCCATAGTGCTTCTAGGTGATCAATCCTTTTTTGTAAGTATTCCTTGGTTTTTCTTGCACTTCCGTTTTTCTTGCAATTATTTTGTAGTTATATGATTTCTTGGGCTATCTTTTCTTGTTCTTGAATCAACTCATCTGCTTGTTATATCTTGTCGTAGTTGAAATTGGGAATTTTTTAACTTAATTCTCTGGAAAAGGTGGTTGTGACTTACTCAGGACTTTGCTTGTCTTCTTGACTTCCCGCCGTTGTGTTGGCGTCGAAGTTCTTGAAGTTTTGGAGTTGTAATCACTGGCGGCTTTTCCTCCGGCTGCAGTGACTGGATATGTCCGTCGTTTCAAATTTGTAGAATTTGTAGACTTGGTGTCCTGGTGAAGTTGCTTCGACTTACTCAGGACTTGACTCTTGGTTTCTTGACTTTCCGCTTTTGTGTTGGCGTCGTGTAGACTTTGTAGACTCGGTGCCCTGTCGATATAAATGCTGTTGTGTAAGATGTGCCCGAACTCGTTCGATTCCATTATTTACTGTTGAACGTAATTCTGTCATACCAATACGAATGTTATCTGTCTCTCACCGGTCGTCAGTCGTCAGTGCGATTTGGACGTGAGAGCTCGTCTCGTTGCACATTTGATTGACTTCGACGACCTAAGTCCATCTTCTCCTTGGCATTTTAAAATCAATAAAGTTCTCGCGCACTGACAAACTGATGATAGATTGTAATAATCGTCTTGACATTTATTTATTTGACAACCAACTGACACTATACTTTCATTTGTTTGATTATAAATGTCAAATTACAAAACGTACCTTTTTCAGTAATTCCCTTACTTATTATTTATGTTTCTCACCGAAAAACCTTCCCCGAACTTCCACAAATATTTCAAGATCAAAATTAGCAAAATCCGTCCAGCCCTTCTCGAGTTCAAGCTAGACAAACGAACAGCAATCCATTTTTATATATATAGAGATATTCCATAGTAGTACAAATCTTCAGTTTTCGTGAAGCGGATTTCGAGAAAATTTCGAAAAAACCTTAAAGTGCCTAATAAACTATAATTTTCTCCAGCTCTGTTTCAAAGGAAAGCTTATGGATATAGTCCAATAAATGAAAGCCGATAAACTCCCAAACCTGGGATAAATTCGTCAAAAGGATGAAACTGGGGGCAATTGTAGGTCTCAACTGGGTTTTTCGAAATACATAAAGTTGTAGACTCTTTGGGTCCCGGAACATGGTAAAAAATGGTCCTCAAATTCCAAAAATCCGTTTTCAGCTAATATCTCCGAGAATATGGCATTTAGAGAATTTTTGTTTAGATAGAAAAAGAAGATCAGTTCATTCGCTAGAAAAATGGGACTTATGACTTTTTCCCAAAACTCGCTAGTTTTCGAGATAACGGCTCCGAAACAGCCGACAACAGCCCTTTTATCAAAGGACAAATTATCCAATAACTCGAATAAAAATGGATATTTTTCGATTATTCAAAATTCACGTTGAAGAGAAAACCCATAGCTATGGTATCCTGGGTCTCGGGCCTCATTTTTATTTTTCTAGAATGTTGGCAACCCATGCTAAATTTTTTCTTCTTCGATATTTCTCGACTTTTAAACAATTCATCGCATTAGATGCGATGCATAACAGAAAGCAAATAATACAGATGAATTTCCAAAATCGGAGATGCTGTACTGATATGAGATTTCCTATTGAACAGATTGTGATTATATAATCAGAAGACCCTTTTCTACCATACCAATATAAATTTAGGCAATTGGTGTTTCGGTTGAATTTTTGACAAAACTCGTATATCAAGCATCCTTGTGACAATCAATCATTTCAATCATTTTGACGTGATATACGTCTTATAAAGCGGTATGCAGGCTACCTACACGTCCCAGAAAACATTGTAACGTTACGCCAGACCCATGCGTGCGAGCGAGAGCGAGAACAATAGACAGAGATCGACCTTAGCGTTTGTCTTGCGACGCATCTATCTCTCTTCCACTGCAGCGTCCGAGTGATAGAGAGACCGGCACCACACAACCAATGTGAGCCATGCGGGAGTGAGATGACGCATCTATCCCCCTTTCACTCCGTCGGCGGCGACGGCGACAGCTCACAGCTGGACGTTAGCGGTATTGCCGACTATTATTTATAAAGTTATTTGAATATTTACTGTGCATACCATTGCTTATTTCTATTACAATAAGAATTGCGGCAATAAGGTGTTTAATTCTTGCATTCTCAGAGTTTGATTAGCTATATAATCTCATATATTTGTTCTTGCATCGGTCAACACGTGCGGTAATAATAGGTTATGTTACGATTTCGACTAAAAAATTATGATGACTAATATAAGTGATCGTGTAAAAAGTCGACTGCTTTCATTTAGTATTCAATGAAAACAATTATCCTGCGCAGCAATTCATGTAAGGTTCAGGATTAATGTTCAACTTCACACATGTCATAACAATGTGTCTAAAATGACCAGTTGGACCGGCCAACCGCAGTGCGAAAAACCTTCTAATGATAATTTAGTGATAATAATTCTATTCAATTCATAAACGTATGCCATTTTTCATCAATGTTTTCTTATGACGTTATCACGTAAAATTATCGTCCGTAAACCGACTTTACAGACAACCGATTTTTTTATATCAAACACATCTTTGTCTCCGTCTGACTAACGAACGTTCCATTACTCACGCCCCGTTACATAATAGATATTGACCTCTTCCCGCAACCTGCGTAATCTAACCTCAGGCCTCCCGGAGCAAAATAAGTCTCGTTCGCATTTCCCTCTCGCAGTTGTCACACGCAATTTCTCCCGCATTACAAAAATTTCTCCGGAGGAATCCATAACTCATCAATGTTCAAGGATGCTTGGCGGAAAGTCGGCTGCGAGTTTTCCGCGCCGTTTGCTCCCGTTTTTTCCGCCCTCCCCTCCCCGCCAGCCGAAGTTCGCGCCCGATTTCCCAAACGGCTCCGCGGCCGGGAAATAATTAATGGGAAAAAAGGTACAAATTTCGCTTAAATTACGAAAAGAGGATATCTGTGCGGGCCTCGCGTCAAGCGTCGAATTACCGTCGAACTACGCGGCAAGTCTCAGACACGAGCGCCGGCAACTTCGTGATTTCTCTCTGGAAATTGACGGGAGAGCTTCAGACGTGAATCGAAGGGTATTACGGGATCGATAAGGCGGCGATGGAAGGAAGGAATGTTGGAAGTGAGCCAACGTTGGGAGAGGATTTTTACGATCGTTGATTACCGATTTGTGACTAACTTTTTCCTCATGTATATAAAGTTGGCGGACCCCCCTCCTCAGGCCGGCAAAACAAAATAGTGGAGATTTTGTGTCTTTTTTGTAGCGAGAAAACGAATTCTGTAGCTTTTGAATAGCCGGAGCTACAAAAGGTGGGCTAACTTAATATTAAGTTAGCGGCCACCGCTATAACTCATACACGGAATGTAATAGGATGCTCTGGTTTGCGCAGGAATTTGTGTCTTTAGAAGTACTTGAAAGTCGCTGGGCCAAAAAAAAATTTTGGCCACATTTGGCCAATTCTGGCCAAAAAATGACAAGATGTTCAATCATCACTCGCGGTTCAATTTCATGATATAGTAGCGACCTTAAAACTCATTTGGCATTGAAAACCTTCTGTTAATTGGCCTAAAAAGCGGGCAAAAATTGCCAGAAATGGCCAAAAATTCGAAAATTACTTATTTCAGCCAAAACATGGGAAATCCTATATATACGTCGACAGGTCGAACATGTGGTACACAGAGAGCTCAGAAAAGCTAGCAGGGGGTCAATAAAAAATACCCAGAAATGGCCAAAAATTCTAAAATGACTATTTCTGGCAAAACGTGCTAAATCCTATATATACCTGAATTGTTCGAAAATGCGATCCATGGGAATTCCAGCAACAATGTGGACAATTTAGGAGACTCTGTCAGACACTAAAAGTCACTTTGCACGGCGGGTCTGTGGAGCTACAAATTCTAAAAGGACTTATTTCGGATAAAACGTGCTAAACGTGTGAAACTGAAATAACACCAGAAGAAATTAGAAAACATGCTAACGGCATGAAAAATGGAAAGACTCCAGGACTGGGGGGAGTGCCCATAGAACTGATTAAAAATGGCCCTTACAAACTATTTCAGCTATTGGCTTATATCTTTAATTTATTCTTGAGAGGGGAAGAGCTACCCCCAGAATGGAAAACTGCATATTTCAGCAATCTATACAAGAACAAAGGCGATAGAAAGGATTGTTCGAATTACCGAGGGCTTAGTGTAACAAACTCAATTTGTAGGTTGTACGGAAAGATAATTAAAAGCCGAATTGAAGATTGTTGGCAAGATGCTGAAGATCAGAGTGGCTTTCGTACTGGTCGTTCTTGTATAGACAATGTGTTCTGTCTAAAACAAACAATAGAAAAGCGTTTGGAACACAATATGGAGACACATTTGGTATTTATTGACCTTCAAAAAGCGTACGATAGTGTCCCATTAGCCAAGTTGTGGCAAGTGCTAGAAGATAAGAGAATTCCACCGATTTACATTAATGCCGTGAGGGAGTTATACGAAGATATGATTAGTTCAATAAAGGTTGGACAAAGAGTGACAGAGGGGATAAAGGTGACCAAAGGACTTCGCCAAGGCTGCTGCATTGCACCTACACTCTTTAAGATTTATTTGGTGGGGGTTTTAGAAACCTGGAAAAAAAATGTGAACCTATGGGCATTCCAATTGGAGATCATAAATTGTACAGCTTACATTTTGCGGATGACCAAGTAATACTTGCAGAAGATCAGGATGATATACACTACATGTTACGGAAAATAGACGAAGAATACACCAAATGGGGTTTATCGATCAACCCATCAAAAACAGAGTATGTAGTGGTGGGAGGTGAAGGAAGAAATTTAGAACTAAGAGACACACAAATCGGAAATACTGACAGTTATAAATATCTCGGTGTAAGCATTACAAATGATGGTCGGAACACAAAGGAAATAGCAATTAGAATTGGACAAGGTAATTCAGCAATACGTCAACTAAATAGTATATTCTGGAATAATCACATCACTCGGAACACAAAAATTAGAATATACAAAAGTATCATAGAAAGTATTGCTACATATGGTTCAGAGCTTTGGATAATAAATAAAAAAGACGGCCTCCAAAATAAAAGCAATGGAAATGAACTGCTGGCGTAGATGTTGCCAATTAACCAGAAAGGACAAAATAAGGAATGCTGACATCAGAGAGCGTGTGGGCATAGACATCGACATCCTGGAAGCTATAGAATGCAAAAGGCTGAAATGGTATGGCCATGTCGAAAGGATGAATGATCAACGATGGCCAAAGCGAATGCTACAGTGGATCCCCACCAACCGCAGGAGAAGGGGTAGACCAAGAAGATCGTGGAGAGAAGAAGTAAACGGTGCAATGGAAGATAGAGGTCTACAACCACATGACTGGAAAGACCGCAAGCGTTGGAAGCTAGGATGCGAGAAACGGCGACAGCCGTAATAAACTCGTTGTTATATATATACGTGCTAAATGCTGTATTATACTTCGACAGTTCGAAAAGGTGGGCCCTGGAATTTTCAGACACACCGTCTAAGGATCCAATGGATCCTTCTAGCCACTGGGATTCACCTGAGACTGCGGGCCTGTAGAGCTACAAATTCTAAAACGACTTATTTCGGCCCAAAAAGGGTCCTTAAGGGCACTTTACACTTGCAGTTTTCCGATTTTATGAGAAATTTCCTCAAAATCTGTTGTAATATTTTTTTTCAAGCTTTCAATTTCTGTTGTATTATTGAATATGTATAATAAGTTTAATAACAATTTTCTATTAGAAATCTTCGCTGAAGGACACTTTATACTTGCCGTTTCCTGAATTTTTGAAATTTTCCCCTTCATCGGTTTGTTTAAACTTCCAATATTTTTACTGCCGTAAATTTCTAATGAAATACTAGAAAGTAGTTGACATCGACGCATCGTTCTCATCAAAATCCACAATGATCCGCTTTATTATATCTTTTGTTGCTCTCTCTAGCCCTTCGTGTATTATTGTTAACATAATTCCGCAGGCAGTACTCGCACAGTGACCTGTGGCTTGGGAAATCGTGAATACTTTTACCCCAACGGTTTTAACTTTTCCGACTATTTCCAGTTTCATGAGAGAACGCCACCCCGAATCCAGTTTTCGAAAGAAATAGTATTCCGCCTCAGATTTCACCTCTCAGCCATTGTGTCGAAACGAGCTTCGCTTTCGCTTCCTCTTCTCGTCCGTGCGGAGATATTATTATTGTATTTTTTTGGTGCTAAACGGCAAAGACGAGTTGCGGCATAAACATGTTTGTCCACACGCGAAGATTGACACGGTCAATGGCGGGCCCGAGGGGTATCCGTGACGCGTTTTTGACACCTTTTGTTGCTTCCGATTGTCGTGCGACAAAAGGGAAATAAACTCTCCCTTGACCTTTCCCGGAGACGAAGTCTCGTCTCGTGAGGGAGAGATATCGGTAGAAATCCGTTTCGTTAATGATCTATTCGACGACTGATTGCGGTGATTGACGTCTCCGGCGAGGGATTTGCATGTGTATTGACAGATGCGGTATATATGCAAAATCAATCGGTGGGAAGGCAGATCGGTCGTGCGAAAAAATGGCTTCTGCTTGCTCAGTACGTAACGAACGAAATTGTCTTCCAAAAATGTTTTCAGGACTGTTTCTATCATCAAAGGATCTATGATACGACTTCAACGGCCATTGCTGATTCATGCCACTTTGAATAATATTGAAAATTGCGAAAAGTATCCAGGACACTACTTATAGTTATTTATGGTACTAGTCCTAGTGTGTTATGTAGAAAATAAGTCACGCGAAAAGATTCTGAAGTGGCTTAGGAAACGTAACACGCGAGTGGCATACAATGTGTTATCCAACAAGTGGAAGAAATCGGTTTTTTTAAGGTAAAAATTAATAACCCTTGTCATCAAATTAAAGCTACTTGCGTCTCAGTAGGTACCCTGTAAATGTCAGATTGTCTTGACAGTGACTTTTCTACATTTCGGTTAAAGCAGGTTGTTTGGTTGCCACGGGCAACCTTTAAATATAAATACTTTAAATATGAACGGGACTTATAATCCATACCTCACTAGTGAGTTATGGATTATAACACAGTAGTGTGTTATTTAATAGTGTACTTGTCTAAAATGGCATTAATAATGGCAGTCATAACTGTCATGTGTTGGATAAATGTTATTAATACATTTGTTTGCAATCTACTGTACTGGATTGATTTTCCGTCTCTTGACGCTGTTCTGATGATGGATCATGGGCCGAAACCAGTTACCGTTTAATAAAACAAAAATTTCATTTTCAATCAGGTTTTGACTTGTTCGTTTACATCACCTAGGAAGATTTACATCGTGTAATTAGTAAAGTGATTAAGATACTGAAGACGAGTTCTTCCTACGAAAATTTTGGCTCTTTGTAGTCCAGTCATCAAGGGTAAAAGACCGTATTACTGTTATTTCATAAAATTTGGGTTTAAGCTCTACTTCCCATCTACTTCAAAATCTACCCTGTGTCGGACCTGGGTTTTTATTTTTAGTGTGAAAATCCACCCCTTATTTCAAAAAATTAAAAAATCGTAGATTCTGCCATATAATTGTTGTTCTGATGATGGATCTTGGGACGACACCAGTCACCATTTAATAAAACAAAAATTTCATTTTCAGTCAAGTTTTGACTTGTTCGTTTGCATCACTTAGGAAGATTTACATCGTGTAATTAGTGAAGTGATTAAAATACTGAAGACGAGTTCTTCCTACGAAAATTTTGGCTCTTTGTAGTCCAGTCATCAAGGATAAAAGACCGTATTACTGTTATTTCATAAAAATTTGGGTTTTTTCCACTCTACTTCAAAATCTACCCTGTGCCGGACCGAGGTTTTTATTTTTAGGGTGGAAAACTAGCCCTTATTTCAAAAAATTAAAATGTCGTAGATTCTAGCCATGTAATTGGTTAATATAATGTTTAAATGAATTATTTGTAGATATCTTTACATTTTTGAACAAGATTTATCATTAACCAGAGAGATTCAACCCCTGTAAATCATCCCTTGGAGCTAGTAATTTTCATAACTAATTTTAAAGATATTTAATATAACTTGAAATTATTTATAAGGGCGTCATATTAAATTTAAATTATTTTACTTTAGTTGAATGTAATATATTACTTGCTGAAACGTTTCAACCCTTAATAATTACCCCCTGGGGGTTATAAAAAATAAAAAATATTTAAAAAAAGCTTTTTACAATTTGAAATGATTTAAAAGTGCATTTATATCAAATGTAGGTATATTACTCTACTAGTAAAATAAAATTATCATTTGTTTAACCGCTTTTTCAACCCTTATAAATCATCCCCTGAGAATATTGATTTTAAAAAAAAATAATTTCAACGTTTTTTTTTATAATTAGAAATTACATAAAAGTGATTTTGTATTAAATTAAGAATATTTCACTAGTGAAACAAAATGTCTCATTCTTAAACACTTCAACCCCACCCCTTGGGACAAAAAATATAAAAAATATATTTTTTTAATGCAACTTTATTGGAATATTTAGAATCCACATATTTATGATATAAAAATATTTCTTATGTTACAATCTTAACAACTAAAACCCCTTGAAATATTTTACAAATATTTGTGATAGTAAATATTCTTCTATATATTTAAAAATATTGATGTATATATACTAATACTGCATTATATGTTTGATTTCCCGCGTATTATATACTTGTCCCCCTATGCTTCAAAATGCCTACTCGTAAATTAAAAAAAAAAAATACAATTGGTTTTTCAACGATAATTACCTTATTTTTTGAGCTGTAAACTATTAAAATAAGCATTTTGTAGAGAATTTGTAGCGCTTAAAAACGTCATATTAGTTTTGTTCAACCCTTATTTTTGAAAAGGGTTGAGTTCAAAGTCTCCGATGATCTACAAATAGTACTCGAATGCAAAGTTTGAAACGCTATATCTCATTTAATTTATATGATTCAAAATTGAAAAAAAATCTAAAATTTTCTATAAAAAATAGTCTACAAGTTTTATTAAAACACTTTTTACGTATCATGAATAGTTTTTGGTTTATTTAAAAAAATACATTTTTTTTCTTCAAAATTACAAATATGCAATTTTTACTTTCCTCAATTATTTTTTCTAAAATAATCATTCCAAACCGGTCAAATCACTAGAATCATATCAATAATACCCAAATAAACTAAATTGCAAGTGATTAACGATTAGTAATTTCAATTAGGGTGGTAATGCCGAAGGTTTTATTTTTAATGTTTTTCAAAAAAAAATAAAAGGAGTGACTTTTGTTATAACTCAGTCAATTCTATCGAAACTAACTTTAACCAGTGCTCGTTTGAAAGACTTTTTTAAGTACTTTAAAATAAGTCTCTTGAGTTTTCCCCAAAATTCCACCATTTCCAAGTTATTTAGGTTGAATGTTCCAAATTTCGGGTTTCTCAAAAAGTAACTGTCTTTCAACGAGCAATAACTCGATTTGTATTAGGTTTAGGGAAGTCATTGAAAAACCAGTTTCTGTGTTTTTTTATTAGCTACATCTTTGTTCTTAATAATTTTTTCGATAAAATGAAAACTTTTTAAGTAATTCGTGAAAAACTTTTAGAAAAACCTGAAAAATGCAAAAATTCAATCGTGAATAACTCGGAAAGTATCAACTTTACGAAAAAACTTTGTAATGCAAAAATTGTTTGGAATTTGTCATTCGGTTTTTGGGTCTATTTTGGTTAAAAAATGTTTTATCCTCTAGAAGGGGTGGAAGTCTAGTCTAGGGGTTGATTTTGAAGAAGGTTACAAATATACTACCCAAATCCCAATTTTCAAGAAAATCGATGTCGATTTCCAAAATTGCCCGGGAAATAGCCTATGAGTGGAGTGTTTGTAAATGTTGTTCTACCCACCACCATAAGTAAAATTACTAATAACTAACTTTCAGGAAGTCATTTACTGTAAAAATGCATTCAAGTGGAATGTAATGTAAAAAGCAGATAACTTGGGAATAAACTTCATGAAATCTATTCCAACGTGCAGCATGATAATTTGCAATTAATTTGCACGTTTTTCTCAAGAGAGCTTTTGGTGACTGTTCCAAATAGTTTTAAGCTACTTTGGCTTGAAAGCAACAAACTGGAGACGTTAGAAATTTTTAATTTTACAGCAAAATGTAGCTTTAAAAGCTTCGGGTATAAATTGTTTGGATGTAGGTCCCATCAGACCTCAGAAGTCAAAAATTTCCCAAATTTCCAAAGTTATGTCCAGTACTTTTGATACAAGGCTGTAGTTTTACAGATAAATAACTACTAGCTCGCTGTAGAGAGCTGCGAAGCAGCTGTACGCAGACTGGGTTATATTGACTTGCATATCTAAATACTTAAAGCTAAATCTTAAGTCTAAATATAAAGTGTGCATTTTTCACACTCCATGTGAATCATTTTTCCTCATATCACTTTCATCTTTTATTTTATTTTCTTTATTTATTTTTGTTTTGGTCGAATTTAATTTATCAAGTAAATAATTCTTCTGAAATATTTAAAGAATATACAGCTTTTTTATTTAAGATTTTTACATTTTTTAGTTTGCAATAATTTAAGCTCATTATTTAATTTATTACAGTACTAAGTAGCTATATATGTAGATATAACATTTTCGTCCAATTTCTTTATATATTTTAGGTAAACCAATATTATTATTTCTTGCTTTTTTCAATTTTTCCTCATATTTTTCTTCCAATGACTCATATTGGTACATAAATAGATATAGTACTGAAGATATATTGTTCTCTTATTGGTAGTGGCAGTTGATTAAATTTACTTTCTTTTTGATTAGAATCATTAAAATTGGGTTTGTCTTAAAATACTTATTCCTTAACTGTTTACCAAAATAGCTGTAGGATCCAAAATGTCCAACACTATTTTTAAAACTACTTCAAAAGTCTTCGGTAAGTTTAATAATAATAATCTAATAATCTGTCTGCCCTTTATTAACAATTTTTTTTAATGTTGATCCAAAATATTTCCGAATTTAGAAGTTCAAAATTTTGAACTTTGACGCAAACCTAAGCTTGGAAAACTTCAGTTTAAGTTTATTGAAAGTAGGTACGTCCCAAAGGATTTTAGAAATAAAGTTTTTTGGTTAGATTTTTTGAAATTTGGTTTTACTTAATAGACACGTTGGCTAACTTTTTGCCAAAATAGCTAAAGGAATATATTCAATAAAATTTTTGAAAATTCTTCAAGTCTTAGAGAAATCGAAAAAATCTATGAAGTCATTTCAGCCTACACTTATTACTCAAGATAGTTTTTCAGTGTTGAACCAAAACACTCCCGAATTTAGAAGTTCAAAATTTCGAGCTGTCCAACCTTTCAAAGTCCAATTCGATCAAACTAATTTTCAACACGACGCCTCAAAGATTCTCCCCCAAAATTCCAAAAGTACCAAAACGTTGCGAAAAACCAAAAACTACCAACAAAAGCCCGACAGACAAAACGTCCATCTCTCTTCCCTTTTCTCCTTTCCTCCGCCGAAAAGTTCACACTTCCACCGTAGAGATATCTCCTACAGATAAAACTCGTGACGTGTCCATTCACGGAGATAGAGAAAAATCGATCAGTGTCCGAGGTCCCCGTGGGGGTCACTATTGTCCGCACAGACAGATGCATCACTTTCAGCTGTCAATGAGACAGTTAATCAGCGCGACAAACAGGGAAACAGAGAGAGAGGATAGATGCTCCTCGGGTACACATTTCAATAGGAATCGATGCAGTGTGCAAAGGGAGAAAAGGGAGAAAGGTGTCGGATTCCGATACGGGAGCGTTGGACTGTTAATAAACCGATTACTCGTCTCGGAATTTTTTCCTTTTTTTGGGGTAATCCTGTTTGAGAAAATTTCTCGGGGTGCAGAGGTAGAATTTTGGTTTGACGCATCAATTAGGTCTTTAATCGTGGTAATTGGTCAGATAAATATCATCAACTAAGCCCAAATTACCAACTATTTGAGTTGAAACACATGGTTTGTGTTTCACAAACAAACACAAAAAAATCTTAGGAATGATTATCTGAACAAATGAACATTTCTGTAATACCTCAGGGAATGTGGGAAAATATGAAAACTTATTGGAACGTTGGATGTAAGAAGACCATTGTGTTGCATTAATGCACAACTTCGTCCACTCGTTAATTAAAAATCTCCCCAGGACTGCTCCTAAGAGGAAATGAAATTATTACAATACCTGGAGATAAAAGGGATGAACGTGGAAAAGTGTGGCAACTTATAAAAAATACAAGGAAGCAAGTTGGTATCAAACAATTTTCCAGAAAAATACTGTATATTCAATAAAATTGCCATAAGTGCCATTAATGGCACAAATATGAGCTAACATTATAAACAGTGACACTAATTACTGCAATTAAATTTCTATCAAGAGAATACATTAATTTAAACTATATTAGTATTCATGCAGATCATAATATTCTGGAAGATGGGATGAACTTGGAAAAGTGTGGAAACTTATTACAACGGGAAAACAATGAAACACTAGTCGTGCATTAATGTAGCTATTGCCTGTTGGTTAAATAATACATGAAAGCAAGTTAGTATCAAACAATTTTCCGGGAAAATACAGTAAATTCAATAAAATTGTCGAAAGTGTCATTAATGTCTCAACTATGATCTAACATTATTAACAGTGACACTAATTACTACAATTATAGTTCTGTCAAGAATATACATCAATTTAAACTGTATGAGTATTCATACAAATCATAAAATCCTGGAATATGGGATGAAGTTGGAAAAGTGTGGAAACTGATTACAACGGGAAAACAATGAAACACTAGTGTTGCATTAATGTAGCTATTGCCTGATGGTTAAAAAATACATGGAAGCAAGTTGTTATCAAACAATTTTTCAGGAAAATACAGTAAATTCAATAAAATTGTCTAAGGTGCCATTAATGGCTCAACTATGATCTAACATTATTAACAGTGACACTAGTTACCACAATTAAAGTTCTGTCAAGAGTATACATCAATTGAAACTGTATGCGTATTCATACAAATCATAACATTCTGGAAGATGGGATGAACTTGGAAAAGTGTGGAAACTTATTACAACGGGAAAACAATGAAACACTAGTGTTGCATTAATGTAGCTATTGCCTGTTGGTTAAAAAATACATGAAAGCAAGTTAGTATCAAACAATTTTCCGGGAAAATACAGTAAATTCTATAAAATTGTCGAAAGTGTCATTAATGGCTCAACTATGATCTAACATTATTAACAGTGACCCTAGTTACTACAATTAAAGTTCTGTCAAGAGTATACATCAATTTAAACTGTATGCGTATTCATACAAATAATAAAATCCTGGAATATGGGATGAACGTGGAAATGTGTGGAAACTGATTACAACGGGAAAACAATGAAACACTAGTCTTGCATTAATGTAGCTATTGCCTGTTGGTAGAAAAATACATGGAAGCAAGTTGGTATCAAATAATTTTCCAGAAAAATACAGTAAATTGAATAAAATTGTCAAAAGTGTCACTAATGGCTCAATTATGCTCTAACATTATTAACAGTGACACTAAATACAGCAATTAAAGTTCTGTCAAGAGTACACATATGTATTAGTATTCATAGAAATCATAAAAACCTGGAATATGTCCCAAGTTTAAACACAAGATGTTTTTCTGGCCATTTAAGAGGAACAATAGAAATTGAGTGTCAGACAATATAAACTAATCTGCAATAATTTTTTCTTCATGTTGTACGTACTACATATTTAATTCGTATCATTTTATTCACTTCGTTGTGCAAAAAAAAATTCTTTTTAATTTACAAGTATTATTTCCAAGTTTACCAATATTTATGTACATATTTTCTGTATTGAACAATGACTAAATTTAACTATTACTTGTTTTACCCACAAGAATAGACATAGTTGGCATAGGTACAGTTAATATTAATAGGCTTATTTCAAACTTTACTTATTATATTTAGTCCTGTTATTCAAAATATATGAATCAGAAGATGAATAATAACTACAAACGTATTTAAATTAGACCCTGATAATGTCACTAATACGAACGAAATTAACTGTATAGACAGTTAGGGCTATCAGTATTATTTTCTGTCATTAACGTGGGGCATTGTGTAGTGTACGTGTGCATAGTTGAGATATTGCTAAATGGTACATAGGTACATGTATATAAGTGAAGTTGTTGCAAAAGTACAGTAAAGCTAAATCCATATAGTAATATACGTTCAAGGTTACCTTTCATAACTTAATCCAAAACAGAACGCAATACAGTTTTCCCATATTTTCAACATCATTCTATCTAGTCTATTTTACATCATTTGTTACACAAATACCCCTAATGGGTTATGTTCCAAAGCCCTGCCCCAATTTTTCCCCGTTGGCCCAAAGTGAAATATGCCTTAGATTTGTCAATGCAGATGTTGCCGTGGATTACACATTTGATCCCCATGCCGGTTTTTTGCACCCCCTCCCTCTCTCTCACGAATTCATCTCGTCCAAAGTGACGTATTCATCGTTTGTGCGTGTGACCCTTTCAACGAGATAATTACTGTTAATTCATCATAATCGTAAGAAGTGTTTCGAAAAAAGTATTAACGTGGCGCAGTCCGGGGAGGGGATTTTAATAGTAGTGGCACTCTGTAAAACGGGTAATTAAGAACATTGTCGTGTAGGGGTCGGGGGCGAGATGGGAGAAAGGGATGGATGGATGGATGGATGGAAGGGATGTAATCATCGGTGTCGCCTTCGTTATTAGCTCGTATATCAACAGACAGCTGCCAATGATGGCTTATAGTTGACCTTTATCTATCTCCTTCCTTCCTTCCTTCCTTCCAAGTGCTGCGCTCCCTCTCGCCTATAAGGAGGGTGGAGTGAAGCCGGCTTGCGCCGCTGTCTTATTTATATGATCAATTATCTAGTTCTTGTTTTGACATTTAGGAAATAACTTTTAGATAAGTTGGAATTGAATAAGCTGCGGCGGGCGAAGGAGGTTTTCGCCTCGTTTATGACGGGAAATTACCGAAGAAAGTCTCTCGTGTATGTGTGTGTTTAAGATGGTTGCGAGACGTGTTCCCGGAACGCGGACCAATTAACGAGCTATGACTTTCGGTTTTCTCGGCTTGTTGCTTTTGATAAATCGACGGATTTCGTCTATCATCACGAGACTAAAGAGGAGAGAGAGCTCCCTTCTTACCGTCGAAGGGAAACACAGCCGAACGCCTAATGATAGATTAAATTGGAAAATCACAAGACTCTCGATGTAAACCTGAAAAAGTAATTTTCTCACTTCACATACTTCTTCTTTTGGACTCGAAAAATCCATGCAAATTATACCTCGTCCCGAGCTTATCAATGTCTGGTCTCGTTTTGTATATGCCTTGGTCTCGAAAAATCTCGAAATAATGAAATGTGTTAGCTCACTGCTTTTCCTAAAATTCCATGTATATCCCAATATTCAAAAACATTCAAAATCCGTGTAAACTATACCTCTTCTTAAGCTCACCAATGTCGGGTCTCATTTGGATGTTTCTTGGTCTCGAAAAATATCGAAATTGTTAAATGTTGTTGCTCACTGCTCTTCCTGAGTTTCCATGTAATTTCCAATATTCCGAAAAATTCCAAAAAGTTATGAATTCATGTAAATTATACCTCCACTCGAGCTCACCAATATCGGGTCTCGTAATATATTCGTCTTGGTCTCGAAAAATCTCGAAATAATTAAAAGTGTTGTATATTCGAAAATTCCAAATCCGCGTAAGCTATACCTCGTCTTAATCTCACCAATTCCGGGTTTCGTTTTGGATTTGTCTTGGTCTCGAAAAATCTCAAAATAGTTGAATGTTTTAGCTCACTGCTTTTCCGAAAATTCCATGTAAATTCCAAAATATTAAAAAACTCAAAATCCGTGTAAACTATACCTCTTCTTAAGCTCACCAATCTCGGATCTCGTTTTGGGTTTTTTTTGGTCTCGAAAAATCTCGAAATAGTTAATTGTGTTAGTATCCATGTAGTTTCCAATATTCCGAAAAATTCAAAAAAATTATGAATCCATGTAAATTATACCTCGTCTCGAGGTGACCAATGTCTGGTCTCGATTCGGGTTTTTCTTGGTCTCGAAAAATCTCGAAATAGTTGAATGTGTGACCTCACTGTTTTTCCTGAAATTCCATGTAAATTCCAAACTTCCAAACAATTCAAAATTCGTGTAAACTATACCTCTTCTTAAGCTCACCAATGTCGGGTCTCGTGTTGGGTTTTTCTTGGTCTCGAAAAATCTCGAAATAGTTAATTGTGTTAGGTCACTGCTTTTTCAGAATTTCCATGTAATTTCCAAAATTCCGAAAAAATTAAAAAGGTATGAATCCACGTAAATTGTATCTTGTCTCGAGTTAACCAATGTCTGGTCTCGTTTTGGATATGTCTTGGTCTCGAAAAATCTCGAAATTTTTGAATGTTGTAGCTCACTGCTTTTCCTAAAATTCCATTTAAATTCCAAAATTCCGAAAAATTCCAAAAATTATGAATTCACGTAAATTATACCTCGTCTCGAGCTGACCAATGTCTAATCTCGTTTTGGGTTTTTCTTGGTCTCGAAAAATCTCGAAATAGTTAATTGTGTTAGGTCACTGCTTTTTCTGAATTTCCATGTAATTTCCAATATTCCAAAAAAATCCAGAAAGTTTGGAATCCACGTAAATTATATCTCGTCTCGAGCTGACCAATGTCAGGTCTCGTTTTGGGTTTCTCTTGGTCTCGAAAAATTTCGAAATAGCTAAACTATACCTCTTCTTCAAAATTCCAAATTCCAAAAGTCAAAAAAATTCTAAAACTATTCCTTGTCTCGAGCTCACCAATGTCTGGTCTCGTTTTTGGTTTTTCTTGGTCTCTAAAAATCTCGAAATAGTTAATTGTGTGTTAGCTCACTGCTTTTCGTGAACTTCCATGTAATTTCTAATATTCCGGAAAATTCCAAAAAGTTATGAATTCATGTAAATTATACCTCGTCTCGAGCTGACCAATGTCTGGTCTCGTTTCGGTTTGTCTTGGTTTCGAAAAATCTCGAAATAATTAAATGTGTTAGCTTCCTGTTTTTCCTGGAATTCAGTGCAAATTCCAAAATTCAAGAAAATTTAAAATCCGTGTAAACTATACCTCTTCTTTAGCTCACCAATGTCGGGTCTCGTATTGGGTTTTTCTTGGTCTCTAAAAATCATGAGTTCGCTAATTGTGTTAGCTCACTGCTTTTTCTGAATTTCCATGTAATTTCCAAATTCCGAAAAATCCAAAAAGTTATAATTCCACCTAAATTATACCTCGTCTCGAGCTGACCAATGTCTGGTCTCGTTTTGGATATGCCTTGGTCTCGAAAAATCTCGAAATAGTTGAATGTGTGATCCCACTGTTTTTCCTGAAATTCCATGTAAATTCCAAAATTCCATAAAATTCAAAATCCGTTTAAACTAATCCTTGTTTTAAGCTCACCAATGTTAGGTCTTGTTTTGGGGTTTTCTTGGTCTCGACAAATCTCGAAATAGTTATTTGTATTCGCTCATTACTCTTCATAACCTTCCATGTAATTTCCAATATTCCGCAAAATTTCACAAAGTTATGAAGCCATGTAAAATGTACCTTGTCTCGAGCTGACCAATGTCTGGTCTCGTTTCGGATTTGTCTTGGTCTCGAGAAATCTCGAAATAATTAAATGTGTTAGCTCACTGCTTTTCCTAAAATTCCATGTAAACTCCAAAAGTCAAAAAAATTCTAAAACTATTCCTTGTCTCGAGCTCACCAATGTCGGGTCTCGTTTTGGGTTTTTCTTGGTCTCGAAAAACACGAATTAGCTAATTGTATTAGCTCACTGCTTTTCTGAATTTCCATGTAATTTCCAAATTCCGAAAAATCCAAAAAGTTGTAATTCCACGTAAATTATACCTCGTCTCGAGCTGACCAATGTCTGGTCTCGTTTTGGATATGTCTTGGTCTCGAAAAATCTCGATATAGTTGAATGTGTGATCCCACTGTTTTTCCTGAAATTCCATGTAAATTCCAAAATTCCATAAAATTCAAAATCCGTTTAAACTAAACCTTCTTTTAAGCTCACCAATGTTAGGTCTTATTTTGGGGTTTTCTTGGTCTCGACAAATCTCGAAATAGTTATTTGTGTTCGCTCATTACTCTTCATAAACTTCCATGTAATTTCCAATATTCCGTAAAATTTCACAAAGTTATGAAGCCATGTAAAATATACCTTGTCTCGAGCTGACCAATGTCTGGTCTCGTTTCGGATTTATCTTTATCTCGAAAAATCTCAAAATAATTAAATGTGTTAGCTTCCTGTTTTTCCTGAAATTCCAATGCAAATTCCAAAATTCCAAAAAATTTAAAATCAGTGTCAACTATACCTCTTCTTAAGCTCACCAATGTCGCGTCTCGTTTTGGTTTTTTCTTGGTCTCGAAAAATCTCGAAATAGTTAATTGTGTGAGGTCACTGTTTTTTTTTCTGAAATTCCAGGTAAATTCCAAATTTCCAAAAAATTCAAAATCCACGTAAATTATACCTCATCTCGAGCTCACAATGTCTGGCCTCGTTTTGGATTTGTCTTGATCTCGAAAAATCTCGAGATAATTAAATGTGTTAGCTTCCTGCTTTTCCTAAAATTATATGTCAATTTCAAAATTCAAAAAAAATTCAAAATCCGTGTAAACTGAACCTTGTTTTAAACTCACTAATATCTGGTCTCGTTTTGGATTGTCTTGGTCTCGAAAAGTCTCGAAATAGTTAATTGTGTTAGCTCACTGCTTCTCCTGAACTTCCATGTAATTTCCAATATTCCGAAAAATTCAAAAAAGTTAGGAATCCATGTAAATTATACCTCATCTCGAGCTCACCAATATCGGGTCTCGTTTTACATTTGTCTTGGTCTCGAAAAATCTTGAAATAATTATGTGTTGTATATTCCAAAATTCTAAAAATTCAAAATCCGTGTAAACTATTCCTCGTCTTAAACTCACCAATGTCGGGACTGGTTTTGGGTTTTTCTTGGTCTCGAAAAATCTCGAAATAGTTAATTGTGTTAGCTCACTGCTTTTTCTGAATTTCCATGTAATTTTTAATATTCCTAAAAAATCTAAAAAGTTATGAATCCACGTAAATTATACCTCGTCTCCAGCTAACCAATGTCTGGTCTTGTTTCGGGTTTTTCTTGGTCTCGAAAAATCTCAAAATAGTTCAATGTGTTAGCTCACTGTTTTTTTCTGAAATTCCAGGTAAATTCCAAAATTCCTAAAAATTCAAAATCCGTGTAAACTATACCTCTTCTTAAGCGCACCAATGTCCGGTCTCGTTTTGGGTTTTTTTTGGTCTCGAAAAATTTCAAAATAATTAGCTCACTGCTTTTCCTGAACTTCCATATAATTTCCAATATTCCGAAAAATTCCAAAAAATTATGAATGCATGTAAACTATAGCTCGCCTCCAGCTGACCAATGTCTCGTTTTGGATATGCCTTGGTCTCGAAAAATCTCGAAATATGGTCTCATTCGGCTTATATCACATCATTACCTTACAGCTGCTCGGGCGTGTAGATAGACTTGTATTATACATTACTGTAGGCATTATCTGTATTACTTACTGAAATGTATTACTGTATATATTGGCTGTAGAAATTACAGTTTATTTGTCAGCGGCAATAAGATATTGCAAGTTGATGACGTGGTTAGAGTTTTGCATCTCGTATCATTGTATTCCTGACGTAGTTCATTTTCAATACATCATTATATTATTTATTGACAAACCGTAGGTTATTAAATGTAGAAAAGCTGCAGTTGGAAAGCATAATTATCGTAGCTGTAAAGTTTTACAGTATTACAGTGGGTTGAATCTGTATAGGTATGTACTGGTTTATGGTCAGATGAGTATATATAGATCATAGAGTTAACTTAGCGATAGTGGGTTTTAAAAACTTTTGAAGATTAGCTAATTGGTTTATAATATATCGTATATTATTACTGTAGATATTATAACTGTCTCTGTAATAAAATGTAACTATAGTTGCCTTAATTAACTGAATTGTATTACCTGTACACCTTATAGTCTGCTTGGTAGCTGTAGTAGGTTGTTGAAAGTTAATGAAGCTAAAGTGTGAACATGTTACTATAAGAACTAAGAGCTTACAGTCTTGCAGCTGTTTGGTTCTATTGGTTGACTTTACAGCCAATTATTATAATTGTTGACTCTAAAATCATAATGGCTACAGGTCTTAGAGATAACTTAGTAATGGTGGATATTTACTATCAGGTAATTTCTTTATAATGTATCGTACATTATTACTCTAGATAATAGCTGTGTTACTGTATTACTGTAGACATTAGCTGTAGATCTTGTAGTCTACTTGCAGCGTTAGTAGACTCAGATTATACAGTTTTGTAGCTGTTTGGATGTAAATATTTATTTTTTCCCAGAAGTTCAAGTGGTTTCTGGGGTATAAGCACATTTTCCCAAATTTACAACACCCTATACTTTCCTTATTATTGTACAGTTCAAACGCAAATAAACACGAGCTCGACTTCAATTTCGAGACCAGAGTCGGTCCTAATGCAACGACTGCATTTATCGAAGCTAAAAGATTACAAAGAATCCTTAAACTTCCGGGACGTGCGTTCGGTAAACCCGGCAGCTACGCCATCAAATAAATCAGAACGAAACAATATGTATCTGACCTTTATGTGATAGCGACAAATGTTATATCGGGTATCCCCCAGGAGCTTAGTGTCCACACAACATCTGCTATTTGATTTGGTATTACGAAAATTGAATTTTATCGAAATTCCGAACTTCTGTTTTCCGCACCCCCATTGTACGGTAATAGAAGCGGGATCTGGACGGATCGCTAAGTGATTGGATCGAGTTAATGCGTCAAAGGGATAATTTTCCCTTTGTATTAGTTTTCGGGGATTCGATTAATAACGAAACGCTCCTCTAGATTTTGTTTTCTTAAAGGAACTTAAATTGAATTATGCGCTTACACTTTTGAACACAATGTTAAATTTGTATCGAACGTATTGCAGTCAGGGTTGCTTAGTCCATCATGTTCTGAAGATCTAATTTATTGAGTCTTTTGCTATTTGGAGAAATGGAAAAACTTCTGGCTAGTTACTGGGAAACATCCACAAATATTTGAAGATCAAATCACGCCACCTTTATGCTGGATTTTGGACGTACGTACTGAAGGGTTTTTCCAAAATAATAGCACCTTTGGCTTTTGGGACTTAATGTGGGAAATTTAAAAATTACTACTGGAAATGGTGGAAAATGCAAATGAGTCTTAACACCAATTAATAACAATTAATTAATAATTAACACAAAGTTAATTTAAAATAATCTAAGACGTACATCCTGAAGGGTTTGTTTAGAGTATTAACACCTTTGGCTTTTGGACTTAATTTGAGAAATTTAAAAACCACTACTGAAAATTGTGGAAAGTGCGGAAAGTGTGCTATTAATGAATCTTTGCACATTTATTCTCTAAAATTAAGTTAACTCAAAATAATCTAGGACGCACGTACTGAAGGGTTTGTCCAAAATATGAGCACCTTTGGCTTTTGGGATATAATTTAAAAAATTTAAAACTCACTACTGGAAATGGTGGAAGTGTCCTATTAATAAGTCTTTGCACATTTATGGTCTAAAATTAACACAAAGTTAATTTAAAATAATCTAGATGTTGCTACATTCCAGATTTCACCATCTACCCCTTGGCCTACACAGAACCAAAAATTTGCACAAATGTCCAAAATAATTTAATTGGTTATTAGAAACTTATTGAAAGATCTGAAGAGGTTACGTCTTTCTGGTGACTTTTAGAACCTTTCTTGTTCTTCACAGCAACAGATCGGACCATTGAAAGCAATAAGAAACCTCCCAAATCCACAGTACCCTTGTAAAAAAGTTAGAAAACCATTTAGACCTCCTAGAGATTTCCAGAGTCTCCCCTTACTTCACTCTAAAATTATTCCAATGTCGTGATACATGTTTATATCTTACATTAAACAGAAACAAGTAACTGCAGGCTAATGAGCTTCCAAAAACAAAATATTTCGACGTTCTGAAAGCTCCAAGATTTCTCCAAATTTCCCCCAAAAATTATGCACGTATTAATGCAACATAAATGTTCCACTACTTCTACTTCTTATCTTCTAATTGAGCTTTTTCACACTTATCCTTTTTCTTCAGATATTAGAAAAGCTTCATTCCGTTTTTCAATCACTTCTGAAAAATTTTTACAGCAATAAATGGATGAAAATATGCACTAATGCAATGCAGATTTTCCACTATTTGCTATATTCTAAATGACGTTTCGCACTTTTTCATACTTATTACTTTTCAACATGTGTTAATTTAATTCACACTTTTTTCGTCTTAATTATTTTTTCTCATGTATAGCGTGGATCTTCACTCCCAGTTACAGTCGCTCCTGAAAAAAATATTTTACCAATAAATGGATGAAAATATGGATTAATGCAAGACAAAACGTTCCACTGTTTCCACTCTTGTAATGACTTTTCACACCTTTCCATATTTGTCACTATTTCCTCACGTAATGTAAGAAAATTCATTTCCACTTACAATAATCCTGTAAAACTGTATTATCAGTAAATGGTAGAAATGTGCATTAATGCAAGAGCAACGTTCTACCATTTTTATCTTGTAATGATTTTTCACACTTTTCCATACTTATCACTATTTCGTCAGGTAATATAAGAACCTTCATTTCCTTTTACAAATTTTCCTGAAAAATTGTATTATCAGTAAATGGTAGAAATGTGTATTAATGCAAGATAAATGTTCTACCATTTTTACCTTGTAACGATTTTTCACACTTTTCCATACTAATCACTATTTCGTCAGGAAATGTAAGAAACTTCATGTCCTCTTACAATACTCCTGAAAAATTGTATTATCAGTAAATGGTAGAAATGTGCATTAATGCAAGATAAATGTTCTACCATTTTTACCTTGTAACGATTTTTCACACTTTTCCATACTAATCACTATTTCGTCAGGTAATGTAAGAACCTTCATGTCCCCTTACAATTTTCCTGAAAAATTGTATTATCAGTAAATGGTAGAAATGTGTATTAATGCAAAATAAATGTTCTACCATTTTTACTTTGTAACGATTTTTCACACTTTTCCATAACAATCACTATTTCCTCAGGTAATGTAAGAAACGTCATTTCCCCTTACAATACTCCTGAAAAATTGTATTATCAGTAAATGGTAGAAATGTGCATTAATGTAAGAGCAACGTTCTACCATTTTTATCTTGTAATGATTTTTCACACTTTCCCGAACTAATCACTATTTCGTCAAGTAATGTAAGAACCCTCATTTCCTCTTACAATACTCCTGAAAAATTGTATTATCAGTAATTGGTAGAAATGTGTATTAATGTAAGATAAATGTTCTACCATTTTTACCTCGTAATGATTTTTCACACTTTTCCGAACTAATCACTATTTCGTCAGGTAATGTAAGAACCTTCATTTCCTATTACAATACTCCTGAAAAATTGTATTATCAGTAAATGGTAGAAATGTGCATTAATGCAAGGGAAATGTTCTACCATTTTTACCTCTTAATGATTTTTCACACTTTTCCATACTAATCACTATTTCCTCAGGTAATGTAAGAAACGTCATTTCCCCTTACAATACTCCTGAAAAATTGTATTATCAGTAAATGGTAGAAATGTGCATTAATGCTAGAGAAGTGTTCAATCATTTTTATCTCGTAATGATTTTTCACACTTTTCCGAACTAATCACTATTTCGTCAGGTAATGTAAGAACCTTCATGTCCCTTTACAAATACTCCTGAAAACTGGTATTATCAGTAAATGGTAGAAATGTGCATTAATGCAAGGGAAATGTTCTACCATTTTTACCTCGTAATGATTTTTCACACTTTTCCGAACTAATCACTATTTCGTCAGGTAATATAAGAACCCTCATTTCCTCTTACAATACTCCTGAAAAATTGTATTATCAGTAAATGGTAGAAATGTGCAATAATGCAAGGGAAATGTTCTACTATTTTTACCTTGTAATGATTTATCACACTTTCCCGAACTAATCACTATTTCGTCAAGTAATGTAAGAACCCTCATTTCCTCTTACAATACTCCTGAAAAATTGTATTATCAGTAAATGGTAGAAATGTGTATTAATGCATGATAAATATTCTACCATTTTTACCTTATAACGATTTTTCACACTTTTCCGAACTAATCACTATTTCCACAGGTAATGTAAGAAACTTCATGTCCCTTTACAATACTCCTGAAAAATTGGATTATCAGTAAATGGTAGAAATGTGCATTAATGCAAGAGCAACGTTGTACTATTTTTACCTTTTAACGAATTTTCCCACTTTTCCATATTTATCACTATTCCGCGTATGGTGTAAGATCACTTACAATCACTTTTGTGTATTTCTTCCAAATGAATGGATGGAAATGTGTAATAATACAACCTACTTGCTCTACTACCTACTTCCTATCTTATGTTGATTTTTCACACTTTTCCATATTTATCACTTTCCCTGGAGTATAACAGAAAACTTCCGGCGGCGGTCAGCTCGTAAGGAATTTTAATGGCCCACCCTAAGATCGGTCATCTCGTAAGCGAACCGGCAGGTAAATTTTTAAAGGGTCGTTTTGGATGAGTCAACTCGTAAGGGGATTCTCAGAAATAATCGAGGGGATGATGATTGCAACGAAGTAGTTGGAATATTTGTTGAAACTAAGAATATGATATAAGGGGGTGGTTTGTTACGTTCCAACTGAACGGTGACGAGCACCGAGATAGTTATGGATTTTATTAAAAGTCAACGCGGGAAAGACTTGCTTGTTGTTAATAACGGTCGGGTTCCGTAGGGTTTTCCTTGCCCTCTCGCAAGGAATACGATAATCCCCCTTTTGGGATTTTTCACGTCAACTGAGAACCATATCCTTACGAGCTGACCGATCTCGGCGAAGGTCAAATGCGGACCGGGATAAATCCTTACGAGATGACCCGTGCCCAAAACTTTACTTTTACATTTACTCTTATTATTACTTCTTTTACATTCACTACTGATCACACTTTTGTTATGAATGGTGGGGCTTAAGATCATACTATTGGCGTATTGAGAACGTAGTTTACGTTTGAAATATAATGGAAGGATATCTCAGTAATTAAAGACTCCCACAATAATGAAATATTTACGAAAGGTATCGTTTTGTTGCTTTAATGTTCTGAAAAAGTAAAAATATATTTGCAAGTAAATACATACATACAAAGCATTTCGACGAATTTATGAGTTGCATGATATCACTTATCCTCTTGTTAAGTGATAGCTTATGTATGGTAAAATTCTTTGTGAAAATCATGATCGTCTTCTGAGCAATCTCTTAATTTAAATTCCCTAACCGATCCAAATGAAATCTCTAACAAATTTTCTTCTATTTTGGGCATTTTAGGCAATTTTTGAAGTTAAGACTAAGTATTTCGAAAATTTATTAATTCGAATTGGAGCAGTTAAGTCCCATAGTTGCATTGTACCACTTTAATACAAAAAATTTTGTGCAAAGTCGTCCTAAATATAATCTATTGAACTAAATATGTATCGACATATTGCAATATTTTGTATAGGGGTTCTAGTTTTTGTTTTTAAAATTTGAGGAACGAATTGTGTATATAAAGAGTTGCAGTATGTGACAAAAATTAATGACATATGCAATTTACAGTTTTTAGAGACAAAAATTTGATTGGATGTAAAGATGAAAAATGTGCAAAATACTGTTTTTGTTTTCGCTTTATTTGGACGATTGTCAAATACGAGTAATGCGATATTCCTAAAAATAGAAATTGGTCATTTTGTTTAAAATGCCAACTCTATTCACAAGGCGATTTAACGTTTGGTATTCAAAAAAATATATACAAGCACTAGGTACAATTGCGGCTAGATAATTATGTGAACCGTACACATGTTTCCGTGACTTTGTTAAGTTTATTTAATCTCCATGACATGTAATAAATTAAAGAATACCCGTCGTTAAACATACACGCACACATTTGACAATACTCGAAAAGTGTGAAAGGAAGATTCCAACATCTTCACACCGTCTCTCTATTCATAATGGGCTTAAGGCTCGGAAATTTCGGCGAAACACAAAGAAAACGGGGGATGCTACCGTTTTACCTACCCCGACACGACGCGAGACTGTGACCGTTCGTCGGGCGGGGACGACGCCGAGCGTCACAGTCTCGCCGCGCGGATGGTCCCTCTAAATGATCACGGGGATGATGGTTGACACCTCCTGAAAAAGGCCGCCCGTCGGGCGCTAAAGTGACGCGTACACGGCAAAGCTCTATCCCGAGGGTTTAGGCATGTATCGGGTCCGCCCCCCCGCCACCCCTCAGCAGAGGGCCCTTTGATGGCTTAATCTGGACGTAATATTTCGGGGGCTGAATGCGCCCCACGGTCATCATTTTCGGTGTCAAGTCTTTTTTATTCTCTCTCTCTACACCGCGTGGGAGGAGGCTGCGGGGATGCCTTGGGAACGGTGAAAAATTGATTTCTATTTTCATGAAAGTTTTCTCATGGGGACGTTCCTTCTCGATTTCTCTGAAACATACTGAAACACACTGAATAGTTTAAAATTGTTAGGTAAAATCAAATATACACACAGGAAATATTCAAAACTCACTTTCTTCGTTTCTATATGTTTTTAACAACTTTGGGTCCTTAGGTCATTTTTGGTATCTGGTGCTTTGTTCGTTCTTGGATGAATCTTTAAAATTTCGGATTTGTCACTATACTATTTTTCCAACAAGATAAGACGCATATTAATGAGCTGGTCGTCAACATTTTTACCTGATTTTGTATAATTTTGAAGGGGCCACCCTGTTTAGTGGTGTCAGAACAAAAGGTCCGAAGGCGAAGAAGAAGAAGAACAAGCTAAGAGATAAGCAGAAATCCGGCGAGCGGATATTGAGATGTCAATGGCGTTTCGCGTTTTCCCTCTGCATGTATTTTTCCAGGTTACTTGTTACAAATTGCCTGCGTATCCCTATTAGTCGTAATAATTCTCGTTAATATTAAACCTACTCCTAAACAACCTTACTTAAATGAAAAATACGGTAATTATTGGTACTCCGTTATCCTAAATGATATTGTTACCTTCACGCCTATGACCTTGACGGTCAGCTCATTAATATGCGTCTATCTTGTTGGGAAAAAGAGTATAGATTTCCTTGAAATCTTATACGTCTAAAGGCCTTTGAGCTCAAAATACCCTGAAATTCACATCTTCCAAAAGTTGGTCGTTCATGTCGTGATCGTAACTTTACTGATTTCATTAACCAACAATACAGTAGCTCTACTTAAGTATCAAAATGAGACCAACAACTAACCCAAATTTTAAAGACTACTTAAATTTTGAGAAATTTAAAGGATATTTCTATACCACTTATACCCTTGATAAGTGATAACTGATAACAGTGACAACCAATGCGCTTATAAATTTCTAATGTATACTAAAATCAAGTAAGTCTACTATTGACATGATCAGTTTTCTAAATGTTAATCCAAAATAACCAATCCAGATAAATGCTATAACAAATTTTCGTCAATCTTATTTATTAAATTTCGGAAAATATTGGTACTTTTTTTGCACTACGTATCTACCTGTTCGTGTTAGGAATTAATCATTCATTTAAAATATGTAAAATTTATTAGCTATTCAGTCAGATTATCGTTATATTAAATATATTTCAAGCTAGGTTTTATAAAATTGGTGTAAACACAATTTTAAAATCACTTCATAACACCCTTAATCCGCACTGAAATCGCCGGCTATTGAACCACTTCCGACTGCCATCTCTGGTAAAACGCCACAGGTAGAACGGATCTCACCTGCACAGGTAAATTCCCAGGAATCAAAGCGTGAACGTGCTTATAGTTCAGGTGGTTCGTAATGCGATGTCGCTACGTTGCTCCTTTTGTTGTGTAAATGGGTCCGGTTATTCGGCCTGAAATCGATTAATAAATTGGGGATTAATTAAACTATAATAGTTGTTTACGAACATAAAAACAAACTTGTCATGAATGTTGTTAAAAGTTGCATGGATGGTAATCAAAAAGTACAAAATGTACTTGCCGAATTCTTAGATTTTTGGGTTGTATTGATTGTGTTGCCTAAAGTAGTTATAGTGGATGGAATATCACTTTTGAGTGAAAATCGCTCGGGTTATTTAGCATGAAATCTATTAAAAAATTGAGGGTTAATTAAACGATATTACTTGTTCAACAACAACAAGGCTGACCAAGCTCATAGATGGTCTTAGGAACGAGTTATCGGTGAAATTTAAAAAATCGTAAAGAATTAATGGACAGTTGAATATTGATGAAAGTCTTCTCGGTTATTAACTGAAGTTTCCCTAAGAAATCAATAAGGTCTTAGCTAGCCAGCTATAACAGTTTAGTGGCCACGGTCACATGAACTGACTTAGCACATTGAAGTTTCAAGAATAAGTCGTCCGTCAAGTTTAATAATTCGTAAAGATTAATGGATAGTTGAATGTTAGTAAAACTCCACTCAGTTACTAACTGAAGCTTCATTGCTAATTCAATAGAGTTTTAGCTAGCCAGCTTTAATAGTTTACTAGCAACGATCACGTTGTGAACTGACTTAGCCCATAGAAGGTATCAGGAACCAGTCATTGGTGAAGTTTAGAAATTCGTAAAAAATTAATGGACAGTTAAATCTTGATGAAACTCCGCTCGTTTGTTAACTGAAGTTTCTCTAAAAAATCAATAGGGTTTCAGCTAGCCAGCTACAACAGTTTAGTGGCCACAGTCACATGAACTGACATAGTACATATGGAAGTTTCAAAGATGAGTCATCCGTCAAGTTTACACATTTGTGAAAAATTATTGAATAGCTGAATTGTAATGAAACTTCATTAAGTTATTGCCTGCAGTTTCCTACGTGAGTCAATATAGTTTCAGCTAGCCAGCTACGATAGTTGTTTACCGGCAACGGTCACATGAACTGACAGCTCATGGAAGTTTCAAGGATGAGTCATCAGTGAAGTTTAAAAATTCGTAAAAAATTACTGGATAGTTGAATTTTGATAAAACTCCGCTCAGTTATTAACTGAAGCTTGCTTAGTAAGTCATTGGGGTTTCACCTAGCCAGCTACAATAGTTTACGGGCAACGGTTACATGAACTTACATCTCATGGAAGTTTCAATAAAGAGTCATCGGTGAAGTTTGAAAATTCGTAAAAAAGTAATCGATAGCTGAATTTAAATAAAACTCCACTCAGTTACTAACTAAAGCGTCATTGATAACTCATTAGAGTTTCAGCTAGCCAGATTTAATGGTTTACTGGCAACGGTAACGTTGACTGATTTAGCTCAGAAGGTTTCAGGAACGAGTCATCGGTGAAGTTTAAAAATTCGTGGAAAATTAATGGACGGTTGAATATCGATGAAACTCCTGTCAGTTGTTAACGTAAGTTTCCCTAAGAATTCAATAGGGTCTCAGCCAGCTACAATAGTTTAGTGGTAACGGTCACATAAACTGACAGCACATGGAAGTTTCAAGGATGAGTCATCAGTGAAGTTTAAAAATCCGTAAAAAATTACTGGTTAGTTGAATTTTGATAAAACTCCGCTCAGTTATTAACTGAAGCTTGCTTAGTAAGTCATTGGGGTTTCACCTAGCCAGCTACAATAGTTTACGGGCAACGGTTACATGAACTTACATCTCATGGAAGTTTCAATAAAGAGTCATCGGTGAAGTTTGAAAATTCGTAAAAAAGTAATCGATAGCTGAATTTAGATCAAACTCCACTCAGTTACTAACTAAAGCTTCATTGATAACTCATTAGAGTTTCAGCTAGCCAGATTTAATGGTTTACTGGCAACAGTAACATTAACTGATTTAGCTCATAGAAGGTTTCAGGAACGAGTCATCGGTGAAGTTTAAAAATTCGTGGAAAATTAATGGACGGTTGAATATCGATGAAACTCCTGTCAGTTGTTAACGTAAGTTTCCCTAAGAATTCAATAGGGTCTCAGCCAGCTACAATAGTTTAGTGGTAACGGTCACATAAACTGACAGCACATGGAAGTTTCAAGGATGAGTCATCAGTGAAGTTTAAAAATCCGTAAAAAATTACTGGTTAGTTGAATTTTGATAAAACTCCGCTCAGTTATTAACTGAAGCTTGCTTAGTAAGTCATTGGGGTTTCACCTAGCCAGCTACAATAGTTTACGGGCAACGGTTACATGAACTTACATCTCATGGAAGTTTCAATAAAGAGTCATCGGTGAAGTTTGAAAATTCGTAAAAAAGTAATCGAGAGCTGAATTTAGATCAAACTCCACTCAGTTACTAACTAAAGCTTCATTGATAACTCATTAGAGTTTCAGCTAGCCAGATTTAATGGTTTACTGGCAACAGTAACATTAACTGATTTAGCTCATAGAAGGTTTCAGGAACGAGTCATCGGTGAAGTTTAAAAAATCGTGGAAAATTAATGGACAGCTGAATTTTGATGAAACTCCTGTCAGTTGTTAAATTAAGTTTCCCTAAGAATTCAATGGGGTCTCAGCTAGCCAGATACAATAGTTTAGTGGCAACAGTCACATAAACTGACAGTACATGGAAGTTTCAAAGATGAGTCATCCGTCAAGTTTACATATTCGTGAAAAATTATTGAATAGCTGAATTGTAATGAAACTTCACTCAGTTATTAACTGAAGTTTCCTACGTGAGTCAATATAGTTTCAGCTAGCCAGCTACAATAGTTTACCGGCAACGGTCACAGGAACTTACAGCTCATGGAAGTTTCAAGAAAGAGGCATCGGTGAAGTTTGAAAATTCGTAAAAAATTAATCGATAGTTGAATTTAGATGAAACTCCACTCAGTTACTAACTTAAGCTTCGTTGCTAACTCACTGTAGTTTCAGCTAGCCAGCTGTAATAGTTTACTGGCAACGGTCACACTAACTGACTTAGCTTATAGAAGGCCTTAGGAACGAGTCATCAGTGAAGTTTAAAAATTCGTAAAAAATTAATCGACAGTTGAATTTAGACGAAATTCCACTCAGTTACTAATTGAAGCTTCATTGCCAACACTTTAGAGTTTCAGCTAGCCAATTTTAATAGTTTACTGGCAACGGTCACATGCACTGTCTTAGTTCATAGGTATCAGGAACGAGTCATCGTTCAAGTATAATAATTCGTAAAACATTAATGAACAGTTGAATATTGATGAAACTCCGGTTAGATATTAACTGAAATTTCCCTAAGGGCTCAATGGGGTCTCAGCTAGCCAGCTAGAATAGTTTAGTGGCAACGGTCAAACGAACTGACTTAGCACATGGAAATTTCAAGGATGAGTCATCCGTGAAGTTTAAAAATTCGTAAAAGTTAATGGATCCCTTAATTGTAATGAAACTCCACACAATTTTTAACTGAAATTTCCTAAGTAAGTCAATGGAGTTTGAGCTAGCTCTACAATAATTTAGTGGCACCGGTCACATGAACTGACTTAGAACATGAAAGTTTCAAGGATTAGTCATCCGTCAAGTTTAAACATTGTTAATAAACTAATGGAAATTTAAATTTTAATGAAACTCCACCCAGTTATTAACTGAAGTTTCATAACTAGGTCAATAGAGTTTCAGCTACCAAGCTACAATAGTTTATCCACAACGGTCACACGAACTGACAGCTCATGGAAGTTTCAAAAAAGAGTTATCGGTGAAGTTTGAAAATTAATAAAAAATTAATCGATAGTTCAGCTTAAATCAAACTCCACTCAGTTACTAACTGAAGCTTTATAGCTAACTCGTTAGAGTTTCAGCTAGCCAGCTTTAATAGTTTACTGGCAATGCTCACATGAACTGACTTAGCTCATGGAAGGTCCTAGGAACGAGTCATCGGTTAAGTCTAAAAATTCGTAAAAAATTAATGTACAGTTGAATATTGATGAAACTTCGCTTAGTTGTTAACTGAAGTTTCCTTAAGAACTCGATAGGGTCTCAGCTGGCCAGCTACAATAGTTTCCCGGCAACGGTCACATGAACTGACTTAACACATGGAAGTTTCAAGGATGAGTCATCCGTGAAGTTTAAAAATTCGCAAAAAGATAATGGATAGCTCAATTTTAATGAAACTCCACTCAGTTATTACCTAAAGTTTCCTTAAGAACTCATAAGAAACTTCTTAAGAATATTTATAAATATTACTTTTTGTGTGAATGTCACATTGGGTAATTTGACCTGAAATCGATTAACAAATTGAGGGTTAATCGAATGTTATTAATTGTTTGATATGAATGTTATTCAAAATTGCATGTGCAGAATTATTGAATTGTAATCAAAAAGTACAAAATTAAATTTGCCGAAGAACTGTATTGAAACAGAGTTCTTAGATTTTCGGGCTGTATCGACTCTGTTTAGTAAAGTCGTCAGTTCGCTGGAATTCGATATTTAAGTTTAAGATTCGTCTCGTGAATGAGTCTCTATTACAACTTATTCGGGCGTGAAGGTCTGGTAAGGAGCGCCTCTCGCGATTTGATAAAAATTATCCAGTGCAAAGCCGAGTAATTCGTCGGAAGCAATTTACTGTGCTCATTCGACGCGGAAAACTCCCACCCTTCTCTCACGTTCCTTCTCCCTTTCCCTTCCTCTGCGGACTCCTTTTTCTCGTTAGAGAAAAACGCTGAACTAACCCGAACACACATACACATACGTTCGCACACGTAGCGCACGTCCCGTAATGCCGTAAGGCGCGCAGATTCGATAATAGCCCGATTTATTCGTCGCCTTTTCTTTCATGTCCTCCGGCAGGATGTATAATGACAGGATTAAGGATCAAGCCATTAGAGGTTAAGGGCGGTTGCTTCCGACAATTAGGGCTCACCCCAGCCTTGTTTCTCGCGGGCCGGGAGTTAAATTGGTAGAAGAGGAAGGAGAGAGCGAGAGAGAGTCCGAGAGGGGCGGGAAACTATTCGTTATGGGAGGATGGCATGAGGAGGGAGCATCGGGGCGTTATGTTGATGGATTGCGGGAATCCCGGGCCGCGGTCGGTAATTAACGTTTTGAGTGCTTTATTGCGGCTAAATTGAATCTTCATTGTCGACGTGTATCGTTTAATTGTAATTTATTAGAGTTTGGAGAGAAAGTAGCGCCTCGTGCGTGTCCCTTTAGATATCACATTGCTATTGAAACATTAGGCTTAATAGCTGCATACAAAAATTTATTTGTTTGCTTTGAAACAAGATTTAATAACCATAGTTATTACACATTAGGTTTCAATTCAAATTATTACGCTTCTGACTGCATGAAGCATTACGAACCTTATTTAATGTCGCTAATTTTTACCTATTGATTTGCTTAAAAAGAGTACATACATATTGCCTTCCAAAAACATATCATGATTAAATAGTACTTAATTAGTAATGCTTATCTCTAATTTTATAATAAATTGACGTTAGTTGTTTAGTGATTATATAACTGTTTAATCTACTTTGAGTTAATAGTGTAATTAAATTGACGCTTCTTACTGATCTACTTTATAAAATATTTATACTGTCATTAGGGAAGCAACTTAAGTTTATTTCAACTCATACCAATCCACATTTCTAATACTTGTAATTTTAATCAATAACAGTTGTGGAATCTTTACAGTGAAATAAAATAGCACTTACAAATTCTGTAATACCCAAAAAAGCTAACCTGAATTCTCTAAAGTCGTAGATGATAACAAAGTGATGACGATAATTAAACTTTACGTGATAGTGGATACAATTAAGGAAAAACCAATATTTTGGTAAATATCATCAAAAATCAGTCACTTGCGTATTGTAGAGGCGGATATCAATGAGAATTATTTTTTTCTGAGATGCGATTTTTGGGAAAAATACTAAAATTTCACAAAATTTCGAATTTAAGGGCCAGTTGCTTAGTTAAAAATTTGTTTACAGAAAATTAACTGAAGCAATATAACACCAGTTAAGCATTACATTTTTGGAAAATTTGCTGAATTTGGAAAATATGGTAAATTTTACAGTGAAATAAAATACCACTTACAAATTCTGTAATATTCAGAAATGCTAACCTGAACCCTCTAAAGCTGTAGTTTGCAGCTATTCTTGGATTTAAAATGAACAAGCACTTGATTGCTTTGGTTACTAATTTTTATCTTTTAATTATGAGTTTAATTTTTAATTTCTAAGGATAACACTGGTGTTTTATAGCATCCCCAAAGTGATAACAAAAATTAAACTTTACGTTATATAGTGGATACAATTAAGAAAAACCAATATTTTGGTAAATATCATCTAAAATTAGTCACGTGCCTATTGTAGAGGCGGATATCAATCTGAAATTAAATTTTTCTGAGATAAGATTTTTGGGAAAAATACTAAAATTTCAAAAAATTTCGAATTTAAGGGTCGGTTGCTTAGTTAAAAATTTGTTTATAGAAAATTAACTGAAGCAATATAACACCAGTAGGGGCGCATTACATTTTTGGAAAATTTGCTGAATTTGGAAAAAATATAAATACAGTGAAATAAAGTACCACTTGCAAATTCTCTAATATTCAAAAAAGCTAACCTGAAATCTCTAAAGTCGTAGATTGCAGCTATTCTTGGATTTAATATAGACAAGTATTTGATTGCTTTGTTTACTAATTTTTATCAGGTAATTATAAGTTTAAATTTTAATTTCTAAAGAAAACACTGGTGCATCCCCAAAGTGATAACAAAAATTAAAATTTACGTTATAGTGGATACAATTAAGAAAACCAATATTTTGGTAAATATCATCTAAATTTAGTCACGTGCCTATTGTAGAGGCGGATATCAATGCGAAATGAAATTTTTCTGAGATAAGTATGATTTTTAGGAAAAATACAGAAATTTCAAAAAATTTCGAATTTAAGTGTGAGTTGCTTAGTTAAAAAGATTGTTTATGGAAAATTAACTGAAGCAATATAACACCATTAGGGATGCATTACATTTTTGGAAAATTTGCTGTATTTGGAAAAAATGATTAATACAGTGGAATAAAATACTACTTACAAATTTTCTAATATTCAGAAGTGCTAACCTGAACGCTCTAAATTAGTAGTTTGCAGCTATTCTTGGATTTAATATAGACAAGTACTTGATTGCTTGGGTTCTTAATTTGTATCTGGTAACTATGAATATAATTTTTAATTTTCAAGGAAATCATTGGTATTTTCTAGCATCCTCAAAGTGATAACAAAAGTTAAACTTTGCGTTATAGTGCATACAATTAAGAAACACCAATACTTTGGTAAATATCATCAAAAACCAGTCACGTGCGTATTGTAGAGGCGGATATCAATGTGAAATTTAATTTTTCTGAGATACGAATTTTGGGAAAAATACTAAAATTTCAAAAATTTTTGAATTTAAGGGTGAGTTGCTTAGTTAAAAATGTGTCTAGAGAAAATTTACTCAAGCAATATAACACCAGTAGGGATGCATTACATTTTTAGAAAATTTGCTGTATTTGGAAAAATATTTGATAAAAATTTGATAAATACAGTGGAATAAAATACCACTTACAAATTTTCTAATATTCAGAAGTGCTAACCTGAACGCTCTAAATTGGTAGTTTGCAGCTATTTTTGGATTTAATATAGACAAGTACTTGATTGCTTTGGGTACTAATTTTTATCTGGTAATTATGAGTTTACTTTTAAGTTTCTAAGGAAATCATTGGTATTTTCTAGCATCTCCAAATTGATAACAAAAATTAAACTTTTCGTTATAGTGCACACAATTAAAAAAAACCAATGTTTAGTTAAATATCATCTAAAATTAATAACGTGCGTATAGTACAGGTAGATATCAATGTTTATATCAAGATATCAAGATTTTTGGGAAAAATACAAACTTTTTAAAATAAATCGAATTTAAGGGTCGGTTGTTTAGTTAAAAATTTTATATGTAGAAAATTCACATAAAGAGTATAACAAAAGTTAGAGCTCATTATACTTTTGGAAAATTTGCTAAGTTACTTTAAACAAGATTACTTGTATTATATTAGTCTGCACAATATTAAAATGGGTGAAAAAGTTAGAATTTCGGTCAAATATTAAATTAGTTTATGAATAATCGATTAGAAATCATTCCAATCTGCTCAATTTAGTTCAATATGGATCATATTTTTGATTAAAAGTTGACTGGAGTTATACAAAATTTAATTAAATAAATTTAATAGTAATTAATTTATTAATTGTTAATTTAGTACTTCATTAAAATTTCATTATCTAGAAATTCACTAAATTATCGCTTTATTAAACAAAAGTGATTTTTTCTTCAAAAATTGACTCGACTTTATGTGATATTTGGGGAAAATGTTGAAATTAGAAAAATCCACATTTATGTATCAGCAACTTAGTTCAAAATTTAGTTTTTAGAAAAGACTGGAACAATATTTAATATGACAACTAATTATGTGGATTTCTGGAGATAGAATAAATGAATACATTAAATTATTCTAGAACCTACTGAATTAGGTACAAAATTCACAATTTTAATAAAAAAACTACATTAATCTAAAGAGTATATAAAGAGTATAAAAAAAGTTAGAGCTCATTATACTTTTGGAAAATTTGCTAAGTTACTTTAAACAAGATTACTTGTATTATATTAGTCTGCACAATATTAAAATGGGTAAAAAAGTTCGAATTTCGGTCAAACATTAAATTAGTTTATGAATAATCGATTAGAAATCATTCCAATCTGCTCAATTTAGTTCAATATGGATCATATTTTTGATTAAAAGTTGACTGGAGTTATACAAAATTTAATTAAATAAATTTAATAGTAATTAATTTATTAATTGTTAATTTAGTACTTCATTAAAATTTCATTATCTAGAAATTCACTAAATTATCGCTTTATTAAACAAAAGTGATTTTTTCTTCAAAAATTGACTCGACTTTATGTGATATTTGGGGAAAATGTTGAAATTAGAAAAATCCACATTTATGTATCAGCAACTTAGTTCAAAATTTAGTTTTTAGAAAAGACTGGAACAATATTTAATATGACAACTAATTATGTGGATTTCTGGAGATAGAATAAATGAATACATTAAATTATTCTAGAACCTACTGAATTAGGTACAAAATTCACAATTTTAATAAAAAAACTACATTAATCTAAAGAGTATATAAAGAGTATAAAAAAAGTTAGAGCTCATTATACTTTTGGAAAATTTGCTAAGTTACTTTAAACAAGATTACTTGTATTATATTAGTCTGCACAATATTAAAATGGGTAAAAAAGTTCGAATTTCGGTCAAACATTAAATTAGTTTATGAATAATCGATTAGAAATCATTCCAATCTGCTCAATTTAGTTCAATATGGATCATATTTTTGATTAAAAGTTGACTGGAGTTATACAAAATTTAATTAAATAAATTTAATAGTAATTAATTTATTAATTGTTAATTTAGTACTTCATTAAAATTTCATTATCTAGAAATTCACTAAATTATCGCTTTATTAAACAAAAGTGATTTTTTCTTCAAAAATTGACTCGACTTTATGTGATATTTGGGGAAAATGTTGAAATTAGAAAAATCCACATTTATGTATCAGCAACTTAGTTCAAAATTTAGTTTTTAGAAAAGACTGGAACAATATTTAATATGACAATTAATTATATGGATTTCTGAAGATGGAATGAACTGAATACATTAAATTATTCTAGAACCTACTGAATTAGGTACAAAATTCACAATTTTAATAAAAAAACTACATTAATCTAAAGAGTATATAAAGAGTATAAAAAAAGTTAGAGCTCATTATACTTTTGGAAAATTTGCTAAGTTACTTTAAACAAGATTACTTGTATTATATTAGTCTGCACAATATTAAAATGGGTAAAAAAGTTCGAATTTCGGTCAAACATTAAATTAGTTTATGAATAATCGATTAGAAATCATTCCAATCTGCTCAATTTAGTTCAATATGGATCATATTTTTGATTAAAAGTTGACTGGAGTTATACAAAATTTAATTAAATAAATTTAATAGTAATTAATTTATTAATTGTTAATTTAGTACTTCATTAAAATTTCATTATCTAGAAATTCACTAAATTATCGCTTTATTAAACAAAAGTGATTTTTTCTTCAAAAATTGACTCGACTTTATGTGATATTTGGGGAAAATGTTGAAATTAGAAAAATCCACATTTATGTATCAGCAACTTAGTTCAAAATTTAGTTTTTAGAAAAGACTGGAACAATATTTAATATGACAACTAATTATGTGGATTTCTGAAGATGGAATGAACTGAATACATTAAATTATTCTAGAACCTACTGAATTAGGTACAAAATTCACAATTTTAATAAAAAAACTACATTAATCTAAAGAGTATATAAAGAGTATAAAAAAAGTTAGAGCTCATTATACTTTTGGAAAATTTGCTAAGTTACTTTAAACAAGATTACTTGTATTATATTAGTCTGCACAATATTAAAATGGGTAAAAAAGTTCGAATTTCGGTCAAACATTAAATTAGTTTATGAATAATCGATTAGAAATCATTCCAATCTGCTCAATTTAGTTCAATATGGATCATATTTTTGATTAAAAGTTGACTGGAGTTATACAAAATTTAATTAAATAAATTTAATAGTAATTAATTTATTAATTGTTAATTTAGTACTTCATTAAAATTTCATTATCTAGAAATTCACTAAATTATCGCTTTATTAAACAAAAGTGATTTTTTCTTCAAAAATTGACTCGACTTTATGTGATATTTGGGGAAAATGTTGAAATTAGAAAAATCCACATTTATGTATCAGCAACTTAGTTCAAAATTTAGTTTTTAGAAAAGACTGGAACAATATTTAATATGACAATTAATTATATGGATTTCTGAAGATGGAATGAACTGAATACATTAAATTATTCTAGAACCTACTGAATTAGGTACAAAATTCACAATTTTAATAAAAAAACTACATTAATCTAAAGAGTATATAAAGAGTATAAAAAAAGTTAGAGCTCATTATACTTTTGGAAAATTTGCTAAGTTACTTTAAACAAGATTACTTGTATTATATTAGTCTGCACAATATTAAAATGGGTAAAAAAGTTCGAATTTCGGTCAAACATTAAATTAGTTTATGAATAATCGATTAGAAATCATTCCAATCTGCTCAATTTAGTTCAATATGGATCATATTTTTGATTAAAAGTTGACTGGAGTTATACAAAATTTAATTAAATAAATTTAATAGTAATTAATTTATTAATTGTTAATTTAGTACTTCATTAAAATTTCATTATCTAGAAATTCACTAAATTATCGCTTTATTAAACAAAAGTGATTTTTTCTTCAAAAATTGACTCGACTTTATGTGATATTTGGGGAAAATGTTGAAATTAGAAAAATCCACATTTATGTATCAGCAACTTAGTTCAAAATTTAGTTTTTAGAAAAGACTGGAACAATATTTAATATGACAATTAATTATATGGATTTCTGAAGATGGAATGAACTGAATACATTAAATTATTCTAGAACCTACTGAATTAGGTACAAAATTCACAATTTTAATAAAAAAACTACATTAATCTAAAGAGTATATAAAGAGTATAAAAAAAGTTAGAGCTCATTATACTTTTGGAAAATTTGCTAAGTTACTTTAAACAAGATTACTTGTATTATATTAGTCTGCACAATATTAAAATGGGTAAAAAAGTTCGAATTTCGGTCAAACATTAAATTAGTTTATGAATAATCGATTAGAAATCATTCCAATCTGCTCAATTTAGTTCAATATGGATCATATTTTTGATTAAAAGTTGACTGGAGTTATACAAAATTTAATTAAATAAATTTAATAGTAATTAATTTATTAATTGTTAATTTAGTACTTCATTAAAATTTCATTATCTAGAAATTCACTAAATTATCGCTTTATTAAACAAAAGTGATTTTTTCTTCAAAAATTGACTCGACTTTATGTGATATTTGGGGAAAATGTTGAAATTAGAAAAATCCACATTTATGTATCAGCAACTTTGTTCAAAATTTAGTTTTTAGAAAAGACTGGAACAATATTTAATATGACAATTAATTATATGGATTTCTGAAGATGGAATGAACTGAATACATTAAATTATTCTAGAACCTACTGAATTAGGTACAAAATTCACAATTTTAATAAAAAAACTACATTAATTTCTGTACAATCAACTAGTCCATTAGATTTTTGGAAAATCTTATTAATTAGTTTCATGAGGCAGATTTGATATAAGTTTACGATCAAAACTGATTAGCTTTCTGAAAAATTTAATTGGATTCACTAAATTTTTGTACAATTACTGAATTGCGTTTAAATGTCTGGTTAATCGATTAGTTGCTTAATTCAAATTTCAATTACTGGAAATTAACTAGAATATCAGTTTTTGAAGAATATTTTGTGGGAACAATATTGACTTGATTATTAGTTAAAATGCCAATTTGTGTGGATTTCAATACATTGGACTTTTAGTTAGAACAGTTTCTTGAACAAGTGTCACGTGTTTTTTCAGGATAGTTAACTCAGGAAGGGTACTGTGATTTGTTTAAACTTTTATCAATGACGTGCTTTGTTAAAAGTACAGCTTCTAGTAAATAGTTGATCAATTAATAGGACCAGTGTTATGTCTATTTCTAAAAAAGGGTTAGTATAAAATTCTATAAATTTGAAAATCAGTCTGAGTTATTATTAGTGTCACATCTAAAATATACTGTCAGAGCAAAATGTATATCGAGAAGGTCCTAATTTACCGGATAGTAGATAGACTATAATTAATAATCTACAATATTAGTTTTTTCAGATTTCTATTAATTTTTCTCAGATTTTTCTTCAAGATAGTTCAGACTCTTTTATGGAATTGTTTAATTCACACATCATAAGTGTTCCAAAATGAAATTATTGTTATTAAAAATTCCCCATCAAAACAATTAGGTACTTATCTACCTATATTGCAACTGAGTTGAATTACCCGCCGCACAGAAACGTCAATTAACACACCAAATGAAATATATACCTCGTATTACGATAACGCAAAAATTCCGTAAAATATATGGATAGAAAGTACAATTATTGGAAAGTGCTCGAGAAGTCAACGTACATATAAACCATATCGAGACGATTAGATTGTGTCGGCTTAGGAAATTAACTATACGACCGTTAACGATAATCAAGAGTAAACACTCCATAACTGTACGAAAATCAGTGAAAAATTGCAATGAATGAAGTCAGTAACAGTGTTGTAAGATTTCCAAAGCCGAAAAAAGTAGGTATTGTGAAATTGAGAAATGTTTCAGGCATGTATCGTGGAATACAATAACAATAACAGCTTAAAGATATGGTGTATACAATTACTGTGTAATCAGTAGTAGATTTGAATGTTTCTTGGTAATAGTGTCTATTCTGTAAGGAAATTGTTACGTTTGTTATCGTCCTTATGACTGCAACGTAACAACCACGATTACAAGTGTCTAATATTGTACAAAGTGGCACTTTTAAGTTGACTAACTTAGATACAACTAGATTTAGAAATCAACGTGGCATATGTTAACGTGTTAACAAATTGAATGGTCAATTTTTAAAAAGGATCTGGAAGTGAACTACGTATGCAATTTTTGATTATATTGTAACGTTTATTTTCTAATTTGTATACACTATCCTATTTACTCACTACACACTACTTAATTTATCTTAGACTATTACTTAACTAATCTATATAACACACTTAACTATTTCCTAAGTAATTAATTTATATAGCACTCTTAATTATTAATTTATTTATACGCTCTCGCTTTTCAGATCCCAGACTATTTTCTTGCACATATCCCAAGTAGCACACCAATATTATGACAATATTGTGTTATAATGGGCCATTATAGGTTCTATTAAATATAGGGCCAATAATAAATGTGAACATTTGACAATGTTGCCCCAAGGTCAATATTGGTTAAATATTGTACAAAATTGTTTATCAATATTGGTCCAATTTTGACGTACAATATTCTGCCAACATTGAAAAGCAACATCGGACCAATATTTTTGTAATATTTGCCCAATATTGATGCACAACCTTGAGAGAATATTGCAAAATGTTCTCAATTCTTATTGGTCCATTATTTAAAAAAAATAGTCAGTCTATATTGAAATGTAACATTAGAATAATAACTTTATGACATGTTGGCATGCGCATGACATTGAATATCAGGAGGAAATAAAGTAGAAGATTGTATTTTGATATCTACAATATTTAATTACAAAAATTAGTATTTACAAGGGGTAACAATAAAATAAAAATTATAAAGTAAATATTAAGTATTAAATATGTTTAAATTTTTGTCTCGTTCTCGTTCTCCCAGTACTAATAACCACCTTCAATATTCAATATTGAATATATAGCTCAATATTAGGTAGATTTATTAAATCGATTTTGGTCCAATGATCTGGCTTTCAATGTTTACTGGTACTTGCGTAACAATATTGGTTAAATATTGGTCTTAAGTTCAATGTTAACTGGAACTTGGGTAACAATATTGGATAGATATTGGTAATTAATCTTAAGTTCAATATTGACGAAATTTATTAAACCGATATCGGTCCAATAATCTGGATTTCAACATTGGCTACATCTAATGTAACCATATTGGGTAAATATTGGCAATATATTTTTGGTTCGATATTGGCTACATACAGTTTGCATACACATTGGGTCAGTACTGGTACAATATTGGGATAACATTCTATATTGGACCAATATGTTCCCAATGCTCAGCCAATGTTGTGTGCTACTTGGGATATGTGAGTAGAGTGGTGAATAATTTAGGAGAGATAGTATCACCCTGTCGAATTCCACGACTTATAGGAAATTTAGTAGTATTGGAACGTGGTCTGACAGGAGCATCATATGTGTTTGAGGATGAGGAGGGAGTATCGAGGATGATCAAAACGCATGTCACTTTTCAAATTTTTCACTTCAAAACACTGAGAGAGAGAGAGAGAGAGAGAGAGAGAGAGAGAGAGAGAGAGAGAGATTTACAGAGCGTGTTAAGTGAGTAGAGTCTTGAGAGCAACTTCGAGCGGTTCCCTATCGCTGTGGTTCCATATATCGGTGGTCACCACTGACATGTTCTTCAAAAGTGTTATATAGCGGTGATCGATGCTACAATCTGCTAAGGCCAAGAGCGTCTCATGCTTGGTCTATAACACTAGCGTTAACTCTTTCCATTGAAAATACTTTGCAGCATCCTGAAAACTCTTGCCGGCACGTTCGTATGACCCGAAATCTCTGGGCTTTCCCGTCGATTTTTCCCCGTTTCCTCCACACACGACCTCTCCGTTTCCCTTTCCGATAGTATCGATCCGTAGCGAATAACGGGGACGCAACCGAGCCGAACGGCTACATAAAAATTGAATCTAAGTAGGCTCAGGCTGCATTATCAATTATCACTTCCCCTGAGCGCTCACGTCAAGACGTTCTGCTTCGTATCTTACCCCGATATTTACGACTTCCCGTCTCGCTCTTACGTACGGAGAGAGAGCGAGGAGGGAAAGACATACGTATATATATATTTCGTAAATTGGTTTATCTGATTTATAACTCACGGGATTTTTTCCGAACGTGAAGATTTTTCCGCGTGCAGTGAATTTATCGCTCGAGCCGGCGATTATGCGAGTTTAATTGGGAGAGGGAGGGTCGAATTTGGAATGGTATTAGATAGTGTTGTAGCCGAGAGGAGTCTGATTTGTGCCAGAAACAGAAAATTAATAAAGATGCTTGAAGTTTTGGTTAATCTATAAATTTTAGCTTGTGAAGTTAATTAGGGAAAATGAGAATGCAGCACTATACATTTTGAAAATAATAAAAATTGAGTTACAAATTATAATACTTTTTTATTTATTTAATATGAATATATTTTCATTTTTATATATTGTTATTATTATACTGTACTGTAATTATGAAATAAAGAGGCGAAAAAGCTTTGAAAAGCGTTGACCCAGTTTTTTGCAATTTCTGTCATTTTGCATTGAGCACTATATACTGAGTGTTAAAAAATGTATATACGTATTTTTTTAGTATCTCAGACACGCTTAAACAATTCTGAAGAAAGGTTCTTAATAACATTTTTTGTTATTTCGGAAACAAAATCCTAGGTAAAATTTGATACCTTTTTTGTTATTAAATGTTAATATTTTGATTAATATCTTATTATATTTATTTTATATTATTAATATTTTGTTATTTCGAAAACAAAATCCCAGGTAGAATTTGATACCTTTTTTGTTATTAATTGTTAATGTTTTGATTAATATTGTCACACGCCTGAGGACCTAGGGTCCAAAGGGAGTGCTCGGGTTGGGAGTGTAGCTCGGTGGAGACTAAAAAGAAGGCATGGTGACACAGACAATATTTATTCAGACACTAAATATAGGGGAGAGAACATCGTAAACAAAATGGAGGCGAGTGATCAACAGTAGAAATGTGAGAAAGGGTTAAAGGGAGGTGGTTGCTTACTATATAGTGACGAAGGGCGGCAGGCGCAAGGCTCCCCCAGTTAGCGGCATGCCGAGGGACGGGCTCTCAGACGGGCAGCGTGACGTGATACTAGGTGACAGACTGACTCCCTGATCGTTATGATCGAGCTGTATAAATACAAGCGGGATGTTTACGAACGTGATGTCGTACCTGTCCGAGAGTCGTATCGTCCTTCGGTTTAAGGTCGCCTCGGTGCTGAATAAGCTTAGACGGCGACCTATTTTCGCTAATTGGGGCCGCATCGCGACAATATGTTATTAATAAGAATTATAATAGTTGTCTAATATTTTTGTTCTCCATAGACTAGAAACAGCTTTAAATTTTACTAGTAAAATAAGTCAATCTAAAACGGTTCACTATATAATATGTTGGTTATTATTTATGTGTTTACTTAAGTCTACTAATTTCCACCCTCGATTAGGGGTGGAAATTATTACACCGAAATAAATGTCTGAAATCAATAGGGGGATGGATTCTATGGAAAAAATGTTCCGTGAAGTTTTTCGAGAAATCAATATTTTTCTAGTTATTCGCGACTGAAATTGTTAATTTTTTATTTACAAACAGAAAATGGAAAAAGAATCAGATTGGACTTTTTAAATTTCTATAGATTCAATACCAAGTTATGTAACTCATTTGAATGTCAAAAATTGAATTCGAACATTTTAACGTCATATACCGGGAAAACCGGGAAATCTGGAAGGAAAATTTTTATGAAAAGTCCTTAAAAGTGAGCCTTTTAGTAAAACCCTTAACATGAACTAATTTAATCCATTTGTAATTTACTTTATTTCGGATATTGCTCTGAAATGAAAATAAATGAATATTACCGTTTTAAGATTGCATATGAGAGGGATGACTACTATTCTCAAATCCTTTAAATTTAAAAACGTAACAACGAAGGGCTGAAGGAAATTAAACCTTACCACCCTTGTACCCTTAAAATTCCCTTCAAAATTGATTTTCGAGCAATTAGATATATTAAAAATAAAGGAAGTTGTATTTTGATTTCAATTCATTACAATTGCATCTTTAAAAAAAATCAAGGTGTTGAAAATAACTTTTTGTAAATTTTGTAATAAGGGGTGGTTTTTAAGGGTCAACTCCAAAGTAATATTATTCCCGGCGACACAATTTTCATTCTTTATGAAGATGTTGTCATAGAGGGTTGTCTTTAATAAGGGATGAAACGTTGCAATGAGTCACAAATTTTACTCCAGAACATGAAAAGAGTGTTTATTTTACATGTCCAAACTTGATTTTAAATTAAGTAACGCTTATGTCGTATAATATTTTAATTTTTGTTTAAAGGGGTAGTTTTCACCCCCTAAAAATAATAAGCTCACATGAGAATCATATAACTTTTGAAGAGAAGGCTAAAATTAAACCCCCTTTAATTTTTTATCACATTGAGTACATATGTTAAAACGTCCAGAACCATTTTAGAAACTTTAGTTTTAATTGAAAAACTAATTTATTTTTTATACGTAGCGAGAGCTTATTTATACTTCACTCTTTACTCAACTCTTTTCTGAAAATGTTGCAAATGTCATATTTTCCTTAAAATACTAACAAATCTTTTAAGTAGGCATAGGATCATTCATTACAATTGTAACAAAAAACTTAGGAAACCATTATTTTCTTTTAAAACATCAAAATTCCTTATTTCAAACTCATGTTTTCCTTAAGACAATTGAAATTGCATCTATTCTTTATAACTTTCAAAAGTTTCTTAGAATCTCCCCAACTTCTTTAATTGCGTCAGAACTTATTTTAAAAAGTTCCAAGTTACATTTTGAACAGAAAATTTGAAAACCAAATATTGTCTTAAAAATATTTTCGACTCATTACAATTATTATAGCTTTCTCAGAAGCTTCTCAGCGTTAGTACTTCATGGATTACTATTTAGACTTCATGTTATTGTAAGTCAATTATTGCTTATTACATTTGTTATATATAACTTCTTTAGAAATGTCGAAAAATCAAAAATATCATAAGGAATTTACTGCAACTCCAGTTTCCTAGAAACCTCTCAATTTCTTTAATTATGTCAGAACTTGTTTAAAAAATTTTTAAGTTCATAAGTTGTTAAGATATTACATTTACTTATAACTTCTTCAGAAATGTCGAAAAATTACAACTGTCATAAGGAACACAGTGCAACTCCAGTAACTCCACATCAAAATTTTAATAATGAAATTCATGTTTTCTTTAAGAAACCAAATATAATAGTTCTTTACAATTGCCATAAGTTCCTTACAAAGTTCTCGAAAGTGTCAAATATCTTTTCAAACTGTTGAGTCACATTTCTAATCTTATTTTATTTAAAATAATTGCAACTCGCAGAAACATGGAATTTTAGACAAATAGCTTAGAAACTCCTCATGTTTGTTCGAAACACCAGGATCTTTGTTTTAAACGTAAGATAATTGCAACTTCTTGAAAAATGATATCTCTTCTTTATAATCGTCACGAGTTCCTTGGAAACCCCTCAGCTCCTTTAATTGGGTCAGAACTTATTTAAGTACTTTTAAAGTTCATAAATTATTAGAATATTAAAAAATTGCAATTACTAGATATAACTTTTTTTAGGAATGTCGAAAAAGCAAAACAATTATTAGGAACTCCCGTAACTCCACATCGAAATTTTCATTATGAAATTAGTGTATTCTTTAAAAGAACAAATATTACAGTTCTTTACAATTGCCATAAGTTCCTTGAAAAGTTCCCCAAAGTGTCAAATATCTTTTCAAAATGTTGTAAGTCACATTTCTAATCTTATTTTCTTAGAGCAATTGCAACTCGTTCATAAATGTATTAGGAATATTAAAATTTTTACAAGTAGCTTAGAAATTCCTCATATTTCTTCAAAACATCAGGATCTTTATTTTAAAAGTACGATAATTGCAACTTCCTGAAAAATGATATCTCTTCTTTACAATCGTCATGAGTTTCATAAAAACCCTTAAACTCCTTTAATTGTGTCAGAACTTATTTAAGTACTTTTAAAGTTCTTATTATTAGAATATTAACAATTTGCAATTAATAGATACTATAACTTCTTTAGGAATGTCGAAAAAGCAAAACAATTATTAGGAACTCCCGTAACTCCACATCGAAATTTTCATTATGAAATTAGTGTATTCTTTAAAAGAACAAATATTGCAGTTCTTTACAATTGCCATAAGTTCCTTGAAAAGTTCCCCAAAGTGTCAAATATCTTTTCAAAATGTTGTAAGTCACATTTCTAATCTTATTATTTAGAGCAATTGCAACTCGTTCATAAATGTATTAGGAACATTAAAATTTTTACAAGTAGCGTAGAAATACCTCATATTTCTTTAATACACCAGGTTTTTATTTTAAAAGTAAGATAATTGTAACTCCTTGAAAAATGAAATCTCTTCTTTACAATCGACATGAGTTTCTTAGAATCCCTTCAACTCCTTTAATTGTGTCAGAACTTATTTAAGTACCTTTAAAGTTCTTAAATTATTAAAAAATTAAACAAAATTGCAATTTTATTACTATATATAACTTATTTAGGAATGTTGAAAAAGCAAAACAATTATTAGGAACTCCCGTAACTTCACATCAAAATTTTCATTATGAAATTCATGTTTTCTTTAAAAGAACAAATATTGCAGTTCTTTACAATTGCCATAAGTTCCTTAGAAAATTCCCCAAAGTGTCAAATATCTTTTAGAAATGTTGTCGTAGAAATTCCTCATATTTCTTCAATACACCTGGATCTTTATTATAAAGGTAAGATAATTGCAACTCCTTGAAAAATGATGTCTTTTCTTTACAATTGTCATGAGTTTCTTAGAAACCCCTCAACTCCTTTAATTGTGTCAGAACTTATTTAAGCACGTTTAAAGTTCTTAAATTATTAGAGTATTAAAAAATTGCAATTACTAGATATAACTTCTTTAGGAATGTCGAAAAAGCAAAACAATTATTAGGAACTCCCATAACTCCACCGTAACATTAAAATTTCCATTATGAAATTCATGAATTCTTTAAAAGAACAAATATTACAGTTCTATACAATTGACACAAGTTCCTTGAAAAGTTCCCGAAAGTGTCGAATATCTTTTCAAAAGTTTATAAGTCACATTTCAAACCTTATTTTGTTTAAAGCAATTGCAATTTGTTCAAAAACATATTAGGAATATTAAATTTTTAATAAATTGCTTAGTAACTTTTCACATTTCTTCAAAACACCAGGATCTTTATTTTAAAAGTAAGGTAATTGCAGCTCCATTAAAAATTATATCTATTCTTTACATTCCTCATGAGTTTCTCATAATTTCTGTAATTGTGTGAGAACTTATGTAAGAACGTTTCAATTTACATTTTAAACATATAATTGTATTTTTCTTTAAAATATGTCGATGGATTACAAATGTATTGTTTTTAGAAACTCCTTTTCGGTATTCAGCGCCAAAAATACATGAGGTACATTTCAACATGTTATTTTAAGTCAACTGAAGTTGCTTTTTTGAAGTTGAATTTTTTTAACTTCCTTTAAAACATTAGATCTGGTTTGAGATGACTACAACTTCTTTAAAAATCGTCGACAAAAGCTTCGCATTAATAGTTACATTTTAAACTTCACGTTGTCTTTTAGAAAACTACAACTCCTTTAGAAATTGCATCAGTATTCATTACAATCTGAAAACTTTCTTAGCCGTTCCAATTAATGAATGTGACCAAAAGTCACAGTTTGGTAGATGAAGGGAGCTTTTAGACATTTATGGCATTTTCGTGAGCTTTAAGATCTACCCTTATTTTTCTAATGAGTTAAAATAAGTCAAAAATCATCACCTATCAAGCTCGTAATGATCGTTCTTTGGGAATCCCTGAAAAATCTTATTTTCCTTTTCAGGTGGTCGCAGGTTCCGGAGTCAGGGGCTGGCTCGACGGCTCCCTGGAACACCAAAACTGGCTGAAGCTCATCCAGAGCGCCCCCAACAGGAGCAACGCCAACGTCAAGTTCTACTTACAAGGCGGACAGGTCTGTGCACAAATCCTAATAATATGATACGTTCCGCTATTTTCGCCCTTACTTTTCTAAGATATACTTTTCTAACCTCAAGATATCTTCTTCGTTTTCTTCACTTAATGTTCTAGGCTATTGCCTGTTGTGTTGTACCAATCTTTTGGTCTGCCTACACTTCTTTGAATCTCTAATTCTTCTCTTATATTTGTCCATCCCGAGTCTATGTCTGTTTCTGTGTGTATTTGTGCCATTATCCTCATTGAAAGTCCTTAATCCTCCTTAGAGGTCCTTAAGAGGTCCTTACTAACGTGACCTCTCCCACTTTGAATTTTTCTACATAATGCCATGGCAAGCATTAAGGTCGATAGATAGAAAGGGTTTCTAGGTAAGGGACGAGAAGTCTAGGGCCTTCTACCACCTTGGTAGAACCAAAATCGAAGTAATGAGACGTCTCTTTCAGTTATGGTACGAGACTTTCCAGGACGTCTCGGCCGGTTCAGAGCTGTGCCTGGTGCCGAGGGAACCGCTGAACCTGCAGGACATGTTCGGGGATTCCACGTCGGCGGACGAGAGATCCGACAGGGAGACCGGTAAGCGATATTCGAAAAATAATTTGTTCGAGAAAAACTACAAATTTTCGTCCTTCCTTAAGACAACTTTTAGTAAAATCTTTCAAATCCTCGTATTTAATTTTTCAATTTTCTGTCGTAATGAAAGAATTAATTGCTCGCGAGGTAATACCTGAGTCGTGTACCTATGTGAGAACGTACCATTGGAATCGGCATAATTGTAATAATTTCACGTAATAAATCAGTGAGACCTTTAGAACGCAGTTAAAATGATTGCGCGTTTGTAACAGTAGAACGAGTTATCAGCGTGTACTTATTGTGATTTTTTCCTCTCTCGATATAATAATCATAAATTTGCGTTGAGTAAGAACATAATTAGAGTAAGGTAATTGATATTGCATGAAATGTGCGGTAGTTGTTTGAAAAGAATTTCATTCAGCAGTTCGGTTCGATTGAATTGATTGAACTGGAACTTTGAGATTGTAATCATGAAGAAACATTTTGGAAGTGATTAATGATTGATGAGTTTCCTGCAATTTTCGAGATTACAACTACTTCTCAATCCAAAATTGACAAAAGACCATATTCGCCCTTTACTGACTGCACGCAAAAAATTATATAAATATTAAACCCTTAGTAAATCATATATGATCAATTGAAGCGTAATGTGACAAAAATTAAGTTCAAAATTTGTAAGAGTATATCTATTGTTAGCGCCGTTGTCCTAGCAACCACCCTGAGAAAGAAGAACGCACGCACGATGTGTCAGTGGGTTGGGTTCGCTTGACAGCGTCAAGAGCGAAGATTGTAAATCAACAGTACGAGTAAACGGTTTGAAGTGAAGTCGGCCATCAATCCACCCCCAAGCAACCCTTACAAACTGGAGTTCAAAATTTTCAAACAATTTTGAAATACGGATCTGTACATATGCCCAGATATGCTAAGGCACTTTCTCATTTAAACTTCACGGCTATAGATTTGGTCCCGAATTTGTGTCTTGTTTTGAACGTCTTTAAGATGTCTTGTTTTGGACGCCTTTAAGATGTCTGATTGAAGTCTGGATGTTTGTTGACCAATAAAATTCCTATTTATACGTCCGCATATGGACGTATTAAAAACTTCTTAATTTGGCAGGTCAATATTAATAAAGACACCTTTTTTCAGACCTGTCTAATTAGGAAGTCTTTAAGGCGGTGTTATATGTATGCAGATTTAATAATAATATTTGTATAAAATATATCTGGACGAATATTGAGATGTTTTCATTTTGATCTAGTTTAACAATGCGTCCTAAAGACGTCTTAATGACGTCTTACATACAGCTTGCAAGATATCTTAATGACGTCTTATATGGAGGCTGCAAGACATCCTAAAGACGTCTTGTAAGACATCTTAAAGACCTTTTATATACAGCTTGTAAGACATCTTAAAGACGTCGTAAAGACGTCTTTTTTTGTAACAAACGACGTGTAAAAGACGTCTTCAAGACATCTAAGAGACGTTCATGTACGTCTTACATACGTCAGCTATAATGGGACGTCTATAAGACGTCTTAAAGACACCTTTGTGCTGTCTGGGAAGTCAGATCCCAATCTAAACTGAGGAAACAAAATTTTGAGAGATTTACTTTATTTATGAGATCTTTTTCTGATAAATTTACATTCATCTTCATTAATACCTACTCCAAAATCCAACTAAGGGATTAAAGCAGGTAGTTTTGACCTGCCTACCTGAGGCATTATGAATGAAACGTATACCACCCGCATATAATAATATGTATAAATTTGGATAATACATGGAAAAATAATAAATTATAACGACACTGATAGTTTTCAAAATTTAGTATCGTCTCGGCGAGACTGTGTCTCGATATCGGTCACGGAAATTTTTACCACCCTCGTCTCGGTATCGTGACGAGACCGAGACCGAGAGTTTGTCTCGATATCGCGAAGGCCTAGTTTTAAGGGATGATTCAGTACCGCGTGCCGTTGTGATTTAAGTGTGAAACGAACGATTTCACTGTTGCGTTCGCAGGGTGCAAGCCGCCCCCGTCAATCGCATCCTGCCACCCAACGACGAAATCAACCCTTCGCCCGCGTGTCGCAATTATCGTGTCAAGTGAAGTCAAAAACTCGGGGAAAAACACACACACACCAACGTCCGAGCATCTGGCAGGATACGGCTACCGGGTCCTTCCGGCGTCCGAAAGAAATTATTATTTGTACAAATCAAAAAGAGCGAAATCACTCGCGTGCCGACTCTCACTCTCGCTCTCTCCCTCTCGCTCGTTTATTGGGTCAAACGGAGCGAGGAGACGTTTTGTTTAGGTAAATCCCTTTTATTTATAGACGAGTGGGTTTTCTAAATGGGGCTGCGGTCGCGATCCGGCGGAATTTTCTTGTCGTTATTTCGGTCGGTCAGGTCCCGCGGAACGACCGCACGCGGCACGTCCGCAATCCATATCGATGAGTGAGGCCCTGATTGAATTGCCCTTTTTGTCCCGTCGGAAACGTCGACGAGGAGATCGTACTTCAAACAATGTTACAGTACGACAACGTCAGCATCACAAGGAACTTATTTTGAGGCGTTTTTGGCATCACTTGGCCCTTATTTCTTCCCCGAATCACAAGTTGCAAATAGTAATTGCATCTTCAAACCAATAAGAAAGTGAAGTTATAATTAAAGTTAGCCTAGAAACACATAAAAAAATACAAAATTATCCTCTTCAGTTAACCCTTCTTCACTTCACATAACAAGATGTTAAACTAATTATTAAATTAGTTCATTAATTAGAATATAAATAAAATAGATATAAAATATAAATAAAATAAATATAAAATAGTATATATAAAATAAAAATTTATGGAATAATAAAAACTTTGTTCCAATTAAATCATCCCCTACCCTGGAACAGGGTATTTTTATTTTTCGTTACAGTCCTCCATGTACTAGTAATAACAACCACATTTCCTTCTCTGATAAAGAACATAATAAAAAATGTAGAAAGCTCCTGAAAAATGTCGATATGTAACATCGTAAAACTTTCTCCTATGGCCGGACCAAATATTCATGGCAACATTAATAAAGTGCCTTTTAGGGACGTTTCTGAAAAAAATATTCCAAATAAAAGTTGTAGTCATTAGATAGGTCAGTTCAAATCTCAAATTTAGTAAGAATCGTTAAAGCAGTTTTGGAGAAAATTGCGGAAAACTGAAAACTCACAAGAGTAAAGGGCCCTTCGCAGAAGATCTGTCAAGATAAAGATAACGACCGTCAATAAGAATCTAGTAGTACAGTAAACTTACAGCGTTTAAACGTAAAGTTGGGCCAGTTTTTGAGATAATCCTAAAAAAAACCTAAAAATGACAAGAGTAATGTGCCCTTTGCCCTTAACTGATTTTGATGAAATTCATGTGATCGCAAGTTTTCAGGGGTTCCAGCCTAAATAGAAAATTTCAACTTTCCACTATTTATAGTTTCTGAGAAAACGTTGACCAGATACCCACATACATACCTACACACAGACATATTTCCAAAAACGTGTTTTTCGAATTCAGGGGACTTCAAAAGTCCAGAAATGCCAATATCTCAAATTTCGAAAATCAGCACGATTGCAATACTTTCTCTTATTATATGTGTGCACTTCATGAGTAAAAATCCGTTAAAAAATAAAAGAATCGTCCCTTAAAATATTACAATATAATCTGGTTAATGAAGCACATATTTCAGCACTATCTATTCAGGCAGTGTAGTTGATTCAACGATTCTTTAAAATATTACTTGAAAGTTGCCATTAGTATTAACAAACATATAAAAATAAAAAATATAAACGACATTCTCATCTCATCTCATTAGCCATTTTCGGTCCATTTTTGAAGATAGGCCTCCCTCATACTCTTCCATTCAGCTCGGTTCTGTGCTCTACGATGCCACATCAGTCCTGCGCTTCCTTTTATGTCGTCCGTCCAGCGCATTGGTGGGCGACCTCTTGATCTTTTTCCCAAATAGGGTCTCCACTTTATTACTGTCGATGTCCATCTATCATCTGTATATCTGGCAACGTGGCCCGCATAGTCCCACTTCAGCTCGGCTACTGCTTTCCCAACATCTTACATTTTCTTTGTGCTTCTGACCCGTTCGTTCTTTACATGATCTTTCTATGATTTACCCAACATCTGGCGCTCAAAGAGCCATCTTTGAGTGGTTTTGAGTTTATTCATGGACTGCTTAGTTAATGTCCATGTTTGTGATCCATATGTCAAAACCGGCAAAACACACTGATCGAACACTCGAGAGCGGAGGTATATTGGTATTTTTTTGTTCTTTAGCGTCTTACTCAATTTGCTGAACGCAGCCCATGCCAATCTTCTTCTTCTATAAATTTCAGCTGTTTGATTGTCTCTGCCTAAGGTTATTTTATGTCCCAGATATATATATAGTCATCTACCACTTTTATTTCGTTATTTTTTACCTTTACTTTGAGATTTGGTCGCTTGGTACACATAACTTTGGTCTTATCTAGATTCATTTTCAATCCAATTCTTGATGATGCATCTTCTAATTCGGAGATCATAGTTTGGAGTTGTTCTGGTGTTTCTGCTATGAGAACGATATCATCCGCGAACCTCAGGTTGTTTAATCTCCTTCCATTAATATCGATGCCCTTGTCATCCCGCCATTTAAGCTGCCTGAAGACATCCACCAAAGCAGCCTTAAATAACTTTGGTGACAAGGTATCACCTTGACGGATACCTCTTTTTATACGAATAGGTTTGGTATTTTCGTGTAACTGGATGGTAGATGTAGCCTTTTTATAGATATTTTCCAACAATAATATATAGCGGTGGTCTATTCTAATATTTTTCAATGATCTCATGTTTGACCAATGTTCTACTGTATCAAAGGCTTTTTGATAGTCAATGAAAGCGAGGTTCATTTCTAGGTTGTATTCAACGGACTTCTCTATCAATATTCTCATAGTAAGTAAATGATCATGGGTGCTATAATTTTTCCTGAAGCCGGCCTGCTCTACGGGCTGGTATTCATCAAGTTTTCTGGATATACGATTTGTAATGATTTTTGTGAAAAGTTTATATATCTGGGAAAGAAGGCTTATAGGTCTGTAATTATTTAGGTTTGCTTGATCGCCTTTTTTATAGAGTAATACAACAATCGCATTATTCCAGCTCTCTGGGACTTCTCCTTTCTCTAAACAAGTGGTGAATAGGTCGCAAAGTTTTGTTTGGATTTCCGTTCCTCCTTCAAGTATCATTTCTATTATTATTCCATCTTGACCTGGTGCTTTGTTCTTCTTCATTTGATGTAAGGCGTGCCTTATTTCTTCCGTTGTTATATCTGGCATGTCTTCCGAACCAACATTAAGTATTTTTATTTTATCATTGATATTAGCATCCTCTGGTCTTACTTTTGTGTCATATAAGTCAGTGTAGAAAACTTCAGTATCGTATCTAGATTTCTTATTTCCTCTCCATTGCTGTTTTTAATAGATATTATTTGGCGTTGTCCATTTTTTCTAAGACATTTGATCCCTTTGTTGTTTTCTATTAGCTTTTCTACTTCAGATTCGTAGTGTTTTTGTAAGTCTTTCCTTATAAGTTGCCTGGTGTGTTTTGCCATTTGTCGGAAATCCTCATAATTTCCTTCCCTGAACAGTTGTCTTTTTTCTTCTATTTTATTTTTAGTTTTATCACTTAAGACACTTCTCTTATCAATTTCTTATTTTGCCCATTTATCTCCAGCATCTTTCATAGTTTTTGTGATGGTGTCATTCATTTCATTTAAGTCTTTAGTTTTCCAAGTGTTGTTTGCAATATCTAATTGTTTATTAATTTCTATTTGATACTGTATAGAGTTTTGTTTCAGTTTTTATAAACGACATTAGGGTCATAAATATGACAGTAAGGACTCCAGTGTTTATTGTAATAAAAAATTACAGTAAGCAAGTAAGCAATGATGGCAACGGATAGTGCCATCCTTAAAATGTTGCTTATGCAGCTGACAGTACTCGATTAACACTTAAAGTATTTTAGTAAACTTTAACACTTATGCCATACATAAGATAATACGTTTGAGTAAAAATTGTTCATGGCATCCATTGGTCCAACGATAATGAGCATAAAATAAATTCAAATGACTATAATATGTGTATTATCAGTATTACAGTAAATCACCCCACTGAGTGAGTGCAGATCATTGAATTGTCTCTTTTAGTACTTTACTAACGCACTATGTTATCTACTTCAAGGCGATAGGTCGCTAGTAAAGAACAAATTAAGAGTTTTGGAGCTTCTCAGTAATTCATAGTGTGTGGTGGGCTCACTTTAATGTTTTTGGTGAAACACCAATATTCTTCTTTTCCTATATGGAAGCTCAATGGAGCGAGCCGCCTCGATCGGAACTCACCGACAATAAGAGTTCAATTTTTATGCGAAAAGGGTGAAAAACGCCACCCCTCCCACCCTTCCTCGCCGGCGTATTAGCCGATATTTCTGCGCAAACAATAATACGGGGCGAAAATATGTTCATCAATCACACGCTCACCACCCAAACATAAAGCCAACCCCTTAATAGTTTATCTCTAAATAGTGAACGTGACGCAACGGTATATACGCATATAATATCGCAGAAATCCGTGACTTGTCGCATCTGTCAGCATCCCACTGCAGGGCCGGATCGAAAGATCACACATATTTAAATAGGATTTGTAATGAGAATACCTGTTATAGTTTCTTTATATGTTGTGAGAAAATGCAATTTACCAGTACCATTTTACAGATTATAAAGTGACTTTTATGCCCATTAAGATAGTGAGATCCGTTAAAAGTGTTTGGCTGGAACGGCTTAATGTCAAGCTTGAGTGAAAAATGATTCTAAAATATCTTTCCAGGAGCGTATTTTCAAGTTGAAGTGACTACAAAAAGTATAATATGCAACAGCACTAAGTTAGAATAGCTTTTGATTAAGTTTAACTGGAAAGACTTTCCAAAAGGTAGTTCCATTTTCAAAAAATTACAAAAGGTAAAACATAGAATAGTATTACCTTTCAATTTGTATAATAAAATTGCTGCATTGGTAATTGTAGAGAATTCATAACACCTTACTACACAATGTTCCATCATGCCATATCTCACGGACGCCTTATCACAGCATTTGTTCATCAATATCCAAATCTCTCCAAATCCAAATTTTCTTGTAATATTTCTTTATCTCTATTCGAGAATTTGCCTGGGTCGTATTCCAATTATTTCAAGGACTCTTCATTATTTCACCAAATTTTATATCGAAACATGTGCAGACACTAATATCAGCATTATCTATTTCTATATTTTCATTATTAACATCATATTTTAAAAATGATGCAATCTGTTTATAGTAACTAAAAGAAGAAATGAATACATATCAATGAAACTTATGTAAGTAACATGTAAATACGACATCTATTGTTGTCCCATATCTTATTGTACCGACATTTCTATCAGCAGACATATTTAAATATAATTCTGTATTCCACGTGTTCGACTATCGCATCCCATGGAACAAGCTCTTTTGTTCCTATATAGGTATATTGTATATATTCATAACACGCGTATGTATAGGTATATGAGGATTCACGGCGTAACATATTTCATGCTGACGTCAAGTTGAAGATTTACACTATCTAAAGACTTAGTTCTGCCACGTATATGTTTGTAATATTCTTCTTGCTATCAAATTCTTTTATGCCTGAAACGGCATTTGCTTCCATTCTCACGTTATATATTTAAGCAAGCCAGTGGGTCATTGCGATCCAATATAACCCTTCTGTTCTCCTATTAGGTCTGATGTATCAAATGCCATGATGTTAGAGATGGAATATGGTCTCCAATTTTCTTGGGTGAGTAAGAGGATAACTCTCTTTGCTAACCACATCTTGCCTCTGTTGGAATTGAGGTGGGGTGAAGTGTTATAACGTAATAATATCAGGACATCAGAAATGGGATTTTCCCTACATAATTGTATGAAGGCAATAGAGAAAAAGCCTTTGATCAAATTTATGGTATGTCCTTGTACCGCTTGTATCAAGCAACCTCCTCAACGGTCATGCAATCTTTGCCCTTAAGCAACACAGTTGCAACAAATTTCAATTTTTAACGCTGCAATTCTCACTATTCCAACCCTGCGTCCCACTACCCTCCCGACCCCCCCAATAATGTACATTCGGCATTACTCATAATAAATAAGGAGAGCCGAGAGAAGACTCATAAATAACGTTTGACGTCCTGACATCTCCATCGGGAAAGGGTGAAAACGTCCCACAATGGCCACGGTAATCCTGTCGGGAGACGGGAGTCCTGAATGACCCCGGTCACGTGGCCATTGTGAGCGGTTTTCCCGCGGACAGAATCAATCTCCGAGGTTAATAACGGTAATGGCTCAGTTTATGTAGGTATAACTCGTCCTAGTACAGGGAAAAATAGATGCAGTTTCATTTCAAAAGGTTTAAGACACGTTACTCATGTTAACTGAAGATAATTGCATTAACAGATAGAGCTAATTTTGAGCATTGGATAAACAAACAATGGTTATAAGTGGAAAATTCAGATTTTCGCTTGTAACATTTTCCCCTTTGATCCTAGACGAAAAAGTTATATCAAGAATTTGTAGGTATCGAAACTGTCTTTATTTTGAGCCGGTGCTTATCGAAATCGGCCAATTACTCACCGAGATACTTGCGAAGAAACCATCATTTTTGCAATTATTTAAAACGTTATTAATTGTTTAACAAATCATATTTATTGCATTGTCTAAGGGTCTCTAAGGAATCTTTAAAGGTATACAAAATTTCAGCAATATCGATTGGTTAGTTAGTACAAAAATCTAACCTAGTTTTATGTTTAAACAAATGTGCAGCTTCATGAAGTAGAGAGGTATCTGATATTGATGAAATGTATTCTACGACACTTATGTTGTAATGTTAGGAAAAAAACGAGTCGATTTAAATTAAAATACTAATTACAAAATACTGGTTGTAAATAACTGGCAATTATTTTGCCTATGAACAAATTAAATAACTCGGCAACCACGTGTGCGATTTAATTTATTTAATTAGTTAATAGTTTTATTTAATATTCGCTTATTTGGTATTTTTTCGGTAATTTACATACCAATTCCATTACTCTAAGTGCATAGCAAGAAAAGATATTGGTTTTGGTTTCAGATAATTATTACTCCTTTATTTATTTATTAGTAGGACTTCACATTTAGAACAAGTTAAAGAATATATATGATCTATGAAAATATATGTAATTCGGTGATAAAGTGAGTCATTATTATTAAAACCGCACTTGTAATTGCCTTTCACAAGTGTTACAATGCTACAAGTATCCGTCTATTCCTAGTGTGGGTGTTGATGGCTCACCTAGTTTAAAATCAAAAATACTGTAACGTTTATTCTACACACTCTCTTAACACTACTTAATTTATCTAGACTATTTCCTAACTAATTAATTTATATCACACTCTTAACTGCTAATTTATTTATACAATTTCAATTTCACTTGTCCGTTTATCGCACTGTTTACTCACGCGGCTTCTCGTCTAATCTGCCTCTTCGTCCGCAGCATAATGTATTCCGGAACCTTCTTGAGAGTACTCGATTCTTTTTTTCCCAATTTGATTGTTCTAGAAACGACCCGAAAGTAATAGATCATTCTTTCTTTAAATGCATATTCGCGATTATTCTGGAACTGTTTTTATGGCCCAATTAGCGGAGCGGCCTCCCTTTGAGGTGGGCCGCCTCGTTGGATAAGTAGTACGCTTACGCTGGTTATTTACATTTCGCGTTACAATATGTTGAAAAATAGCTTTGTTACGACTTAAAGCCTCAACAGTTGGGTATTTCTGTTATGGGTATCTCTCCGATCTTATTATAACATTATAGTATCCCGTAAATAGTCCCGTAGAGGTACCGTGAAATACGTCAATATCAGATACCTCTCCGAGCACTTCATGAAGCTGCACATTTGTTTAAACATAGGACCACACCAGAAAACCATTTAGAAAATTTTATGAACTATTCAATTGATCGTACTTAAATGTTGTTCACATTGAGAAATTGTATATAGTGAAAACCATTTAGAACATTTTATGAACTATTCAGTTGATCGTACTTAAATGTTGTTCACATTGAGAAATTGTATATAGTCTTGGGAAATGCACTGAGGATCATTTCAATTGATTTATTAAAAAAGTAGAAACATTGTAAAGAATTGCAAAATTGAGCTTTTTTTTGGAAATATCTTGGTAACTATTTGACGGATTTTGATAAATAGCAACTCAATTTCGATGCCTACAGCTTCCTCATTTACCTTTTCCGCCTGGGATTAATACAGAACATTTTACAAGTGAAAAATTGAATGTTCCACTTACAAACATTATTTACTCATTTAGGTCGCAAAATCAGCTGTTGGTGCAGTTACCTTCAGCTACAAAGTTCCCTGGAAGTTTTCCGTACGAATTTCACACCTTAGCCACCTGATTTCCCCTCCTGTACACCTTCACACGCTTACAAGTCGCTAAGCGTAAAATATTGAATTATCACCTCTTTAATAACCGACCGACCGCCGCGTCTTCATTAATATTTCACGCAAGGATAGATCTCTTGTTCTGGTCCGCGGATCCCCGGAACAGGTGTAGGAAGGAACGGTAAGGTACCGACGGCCGGTACGCCATAAGGTACCGTCTACTGGAAAAGCGCACGGATCGTAACGTTCCTAATTTAATTACGTGTGGGAAAGGAACGTAACGGCGACCCGTGAGAGAGGAAGAATTTGAAATTGAATGAGAATTATAGTTGGTATTAAAGCTGTCCTCTGATTTGCACCAATTTTTATACTGGAAATTGAATGCAGACTCTCCATGGGAGTCAATTCTTGGAACTTACAACAAAAATTAGTTAATCCACAATAGTAACTGAAAACTCCAATTCAAAATCGCATGTGGTTAAATTTTCCCAATTTCCTTTACTCCTAATTAGACACAGCGTCACTTAGGCCACCCCTTCAACTTTTAAAGCCCCGCCCACTTTATGAGATAGTGGGCGGGGCTTAAAATGTGGAAGGGGGTGGCCCAAGTGAGGCTGCATTTACAACGTAAACAGCAAGCCATGAAAGCAACTGAAACACAATTATGTTTGTTTGGAAAATATCTACACATACTCTTTCCAGAGTCAAATTTAAGGTAAATCGTTCCAACCAAAAATTCTCATAATAATATTTATCTCACTTGTCATAATATTAAGACTAAAACATTTTCTTGAACTCCAATTCAAAATCGCATCTGGTTAAATTTGCCCAATTTCCTCTACTCCTAATTAGACACAGCGGCACTTGGGCCACCCCCTTCCACTTTTAAAGCCCCGCCCACTTTACGAGATAGTGGGCGGGGCTTAAAATGTGGAAGGGGGTGGCCCAAGTGAGGCTGCATTTACAACGTAAACAGCACGCCATGAAAGCAACTGAAACACAATTATGTTTGTTTGGAAAATATCTACACATACTCTTTCCAGAGTCAAATTTAAGGTAAATCGTTCCAACCAAAAATTCTCATAATAATATTTATCTCACTTGTCATAATATTAAGACTAAAACATTTTCTTGAACTCCAATTCAAAATCGCATCTGGTTAAATTTGCCCAATTTCCTCTACTCCTAATTAGACACAACGGCACTTGGGCCACCCCCTTCCACTTTTAAAGCCCCGCCCACTTTACGAGATAGTGGGCGGAGCTTAAATGTGGAAGGGGGTGGCCCAAGTGAAGCTGCATTTACAACGTAAAACAGCAAGCCATGAAAGCAACTGATACTCAATTATGTTTGTTTGGAAAATATCTACACATGCTCTTTCCAGAGTCCAATTAAAAAAATTCTCATAATAATTATTTATCTCACTTGTTATAATATTAGGACTAAAACATTTACTCCAATTACAGAATTTACTAACTGAAACTAGAGCTAATTAACCGAAACGAGCTTCATATCAAATGTTACGTATCAAGATAGATGTTGTAAAATCCGAGACTTTCTAAGCTCTTCGGCAAGACCAAAAGTAAGTCTCGTCTGCATCGAAATTTATATGTTTGGTATCGTATTGATCTCATCTAGAATTTGGAGACGAGACTTAGGGTTCTCGAGACCGAGACGATACCCAACGTTGCAGTAGTCTCGTCTTGGTATCGACGATAATAAAGGGTAGTCTGTAGTCTCAGTCTCGCCATAGTCTCGCCCTTTTTGTGTTTTTTGCCAGGAAAACTGTAGAAATCAACATTAAAAATAAGGTAAACCAAAGATAGTAAAATTGTGTGATTATAATTTTAAGAGATATATGTACTTACATTAGTTATTAGGGATCATCAATTTTCCCTAATGGAAATTTCATTGTAGTATTTTGATATGGAACATATGCGAAACTGTTGTAACCAATCTTAAAGCAAAGTTAAAATGGGATAAGCAAGTTAATAAGTTTATTATTATCTTATAGTTTATATAATAAATAATAAATATCATTTATTTAAAAAAGATGTCAAAACTAAAATTCAAAAATATTCTTAACGATATATTATTATTTAATTAAATACAGTGAAAAAAGCTTATTTACCTGACATTCTTGTTCATTAATAGGGTATCCCATTTAATTTTCTTACATAATAAATATAATATAAATATAACATTTGAATAGATGGGACAGTAGTCAACAAGACCACGAGAGAGAATAAGATTTTATGTCGTCTCGACGAGACTCTCGGTTGATACAGTCTCGTCTCGGTTTCGGTCTCGACAATTTTTGAGGACTCTCGCCCCGGTCTTGTAAAGCCCTATATAAGATCGAGACAGGTCTTGATCTTTACTTAACACTAGTTAGTTAGGTGCAATATTGTATACCTTATATTGTCAGTTAAATAACTGTATTAATTCTAAGTTTGGTTATTGTACGATTTTCGTTAAGATTAGATTACATTTTCAGTGCACCTCGTCGTATACAAACAAAAGTTTGATTTGTTCGTCAGTTGTCATATTAGAAGTTGTGTCATGTGCGTGTAGTGCAGCGAAGTGTTAAAGTCTTTATTAAGGAAACGACAGTCTAATACGCTTTGTTTCGGATTGGAGTGACTCTTGTGATGGATTTATGTAAGTTGATCCTGATTTATCCTCTGATTGTTTTTTAATACAGAATGACAGATTTTGGGATTGAAATTACTTAAGTTGCTGTAGGTACTATCTCTTATCTAAGTCATCTTGACTTATGCTTCGCATAGGTTTATACATTTAACAAGTGTTTAAGTTCAAGTAGGTAAAGTTAAATTTTGATTTTCGAGACCTCTCGTGCTGGTTTAATGTATCTTTTAGTACAATAATTCCTAAATAGTATTATTATTCAACTGTTCAATCATGATGTTGAATAGGGAGAAGTGGTTGATTGAAGAAAGTGCTTTATCTAATTTTAACCAGATTTGGGATACTACTCTTAACTATTAGAGGAACTGACATAATATGTGATACATATTTTAGTTCCTTAGTTATGAAGTTTTAAAGTTTGACAGCCGCTTTTTGTTTTTTTGACAGATTCTGACACTACTACCAAATACAAGGTTCGACTAAACTAACTGAACATCTAGATTTCAGTTGAAGGTTTAGCTGACTAGTTTCAATGCAATGGTATTCGTTCTGAAATTAATTTTGAAAATGTGGTTAATTCTAATATTTTCAGGATTTTTGAGATTATCTCTTTCATTCATATTACTATAATTAAAAAATTAGAAAATTACTATACACTAATTACGATAATAGTAGGCAATAATTCGTTAATTAACCAGCACGCATTAATAGCAAAACAATTTATTTGAACCTTAAATTAGAGTTTTTAAATAATCAGTCTTTTATCCACTTACCCAATTTTCTGAAGCTTAAAATTTCCACACAAATTTAAAAATTTGGGGAAAAGACATAATTTAGAAATTTAAAAAAGGTAAATTTTGGTATACAGACTGGTGAAATTTTCGATGCTCACCATTGGATTCTCGGAAAAACTAAGAGTTACGAGGACGATTAAATTACAGAAATGTTTCTCATTTTCATGGATCTCATAAATCCGAAAAGAGATCTCGAATGTTTTGATTGGTTTTTGACTTGTAGCGAAAAAACTGAAAATTTGACTGAAAACTGAAAAACTGAAAATTTTCAAAAAATGTAATTTTTCCAACTACAATGACACTCGATAATAACAAAACTCTTATTTTGATCGACGTTAACAAAAACTCTATAGATCTTCTAGATTTGGTGCTACTATTAGTTAATTAATTGTTGATGTTTTAATAGTCTTCCTTCTTGTTGCCTTTTACACTTTGTGAGGTGTTAGTTAGGGTCCACTAAAATTGAAGTAGTGATGCCCACGATATTCTCGTTTGCGAGAGTCTCGTCTCTCGAGACGAGATTCGAGACGATACTTTAAATTTTCCTTGCGAGACAAGAAAATTGCAGGACTTTTGCGAGACTTTCGCGCGAGACGAGACTTTTATTGCGAGACGAGACTCGAGACGAGACTTTCCACTTTTTTCGCGAGACAAGACGCGATTTTTCAAAGCCTCGTCTCGTCTCGTGGGCAACACTAAATTGAAGATCTTATTCCCGTGACAGTTTTTGCGTTCCAGATTTATTTAATCCCTGAAATTATTTATCGGCGTCGTTTCTCGATCTGAAGGGGTGGGGTGGGGGTGGTGGAGTCGAAGGGGTAACGTCACAGAGATGGCTGGGTGATAGTACGGGTCGCACCCCCTCCGCGGTGCCATATGGCGTTCTTTTGTTTTATTGCTGCGACGGCCTACGATCTCTTTTTAATATCGCGTATTCTCGTGTGATGAATATTCCAAATTAGGGGGTCGTGGGACAGATGTTTGGCGTTTCCACAACGGACGCACCTGACCTTCCAACGGACTTGATTTCTCGTTTCGTCGTTTCGTTTTCCAGTGGCTCGATGCCACAACGATGGGCCGCTCTCCTCGGGACATTAACGGATTTTCGATCGCGGAAGGGTGGCGCGAGAACTAATTTGATTATAGTGACTCAAGCGAAGGGCTATTGGTAGCAAAATTAGAAGGTAAATTCTACAAATTCTAGTGAAATACTAGTGAAAAAAATGTAATAAACTGAATATAATTTAAGATTAAATTCAAGTATCTCAATGAAGTTAGAAGTGGTTATTTTTGGGGGCCAAAACTTTAGGAAATCGCAAATATGGATTGCAACTTCAAAATATTAAAAACATCTTTGATCCCAAACAGAAATTCGAGAAATATCTCAAAAATTAATTAAACCCTAGCGACCTTAGTGAAGTGCTATTAGTACCAAAATTCGAAGATAAACTCTACAGATTATAGTGAAGTACTAGTGAATACAATCTAGTGAATTGAATACAATTTAAGATTAATTTCAAATGGTCTCAATGAAATTCGAAGTGGTTATTTTGGCGGCCAAAACTTTAGCGAGTCGCAAATATGGATTATAACTTCAAAATAATTTTGGATTTTTTTTTTGATATTCTGTATTTGAAACCTACTTCCATACTCATCGTTTTCCACTGGCTCAAGTTCAATGTCTCCGATGGACATTAACGGATCTCTCTTTCTCAAATATCTCAAAAATTTAAAAGCTAGCGACCTTAGCGAAGGGCTTTTGGTACCAAAGTTCAAAGATAAATTTTACAGATTATAGTGATATACTAGTGAAGAGAATCTAATAAAGTGAATACAATTTTAGATTAACTTCCAATTATCCCAAGGAAGTTAGGCATTTTTGGCTACTTTATGGAATCTTGAATACGAATCTAGGTTCGTAATGAATAGAACCTTTTATAATGTCTAGAATTTAAACCCACTCCCTTCACATTTGAGCGACTATTTCCCACCTTTCCATGGTTTGGTTGGTCAGGATAAAGTCCTCAACTCCAGACACGTCCAATCAGTTCCGCATCGCACGAATTATTTTTTCAACCCTGCCCTTCCGCCCTCGAAGGATTAGCCTCTCGAAAATCCAATCTAGCGAGAGCATCTCGATCGGAAATGAGTCGAAATAATCTCCGCAGTCAAGATGCAGGAGGACTGTTGAGGGTTTTTCACGTATATAGGGGTGAGTCGGTCTCGCCGTTTTTTAAGGGTTGCGATATCAGTTTGTGTGTTTGTCGAACGCACAGCTGGGATTAATCGGATTTGCGACGAGAGGAGCGTGCGTACGTACGGTACGTATGTATGTATATGGGTGTACGCGGTGTACGTATACGTTTCGTCACCTATTGTCGCACAATGGGACCCGACGCTGACATGTTTATTCTTCTTTGTTGCTAATGGTTGAGGCCCGGGGTACACGTGTAAAAAGGCGTGTGCCGGATATTTAATGGGTTTTATTGGGGTAGGATCGAATGAGATGTCGCGTATATATCGGTCGTGTTGAGGCTATTTGAGTTGATAATGGAAAGGTCTTTTCATCGAGGCTTCATGACAAAAAAGTCGATGCTCTCGTGTAACTGAATAGAACTAATTTTTGAGTTTAATGCTACTTTCCAATTTGCAATGAAATCAACCCACGATCAAAGTAAAAAAATCTGATTTTGATATGTATGTGAGTTTCAATCTAACAAACATCTAGATTTTTTCACGAGTTGTTATTCTTCATTTACAATTGTAACAACCTCATTGTAATTATTTTTAATTACATATATCTAGGAATTCTACTGAATTTAATGAAACCACTGAGTCTGTATTTATATGGAATTTACGGCTTTATGTTTCACAAATAAAGCTTTGGTCTCGTTTGCGAGACTAAATGAACCAGCATAAAATACCACCAACTACATTGATATGTGACTCAAAAAAGACTCAAAAAATTGAGTCTTTCAAGTGGCCGTCATATTGGCCAAAATTGTCCTATGGAAACGTTGTGTTTTCAGAAATATGCGGAATTTCATCAGCTTACATTTACTTTTTTCAAAATTCAAATGGGTTGAAAACTTTCTGAGAGATTAGTGGTTCAGAAACTAAACCTCTTCAATTTGTGACAAGTTTTTTACGTCTTGTTCCACAATAAAGTCTATTTTATTTATTCCCGAACTGTTCTTATACGAAATAGACCTTTGAAGACTTCTCCAAGACTTTTATTGTGCAGTTTCCAATATTCTGAAATTGAAGAAAAAATAACGTTTGCAAGTAATGCTTGACTAAAGAAGACACAAAATTCCTTAAACTCTGATAGAATTAGTAGTACTTTTTCCCAATTTCAATAAATGCTGAAGTAATTATTTATTTTTTACTACATTATTTCAGCAATTTTATTATTTATCAAAAAAAACCTTCTTGAACGTCAATAGAGCTTATAATAATTTTTTCCTTACAATATGAAAAGAGTTTCGTAAAGTTCCCAAAAACTTTAATTTTGTAATTTAGTGCACTTAAAACTCAAATAAGTTCTTAGCCAACTAATTCTTTAATAAATATAAAACTTCTTGTAGTTAAATCTATATATAGATAAAATGCAATTTTTAAAGTTCTCAAAACTTCAATTTTGAAACTTCTGGTATTCGAGGGTCGAAGCCAAAACAACTTTCCGTAACTAATTCTTGGCAAATTAATCAAAAGTCTTTGGAACTTTAATATAATTTACAGTACTTTTTTACTGAACTTTAATACCCTTCATTGAAGAGAAAACTTCTTAAACTTCGATGGAGTGTATAATTATTTTTCCAGATTTGAACGCAGATAATATCAGAGGTATTTTGAAGTCCCCAAAAATTTTAGTTTCTTAAATTTAGTATACCTAAAAGTCAAAACTAAATTTAGCTATACATAATACGTAACACATGTGGGGCTTCAACGTGTTGAAATAGTCCCTTTTGGCGCTTGGCAGGTTAATTCACCATGAAAAACATCCTAAATTGACGAGAATCAAAGATGGGTTATTTAAAAAAATATATACTTAATTTTTATGAAATTTGATGTAGGTTGACATTCTAAAATTTGAAAAATATTAAATTGTTTTACTCACTGATTCCATGTGGAATAATAATAATAATAATAATAATAATAATAATAATAATAATAATAATAATAATAATATATAAATAAGAATAAGGTAAGAAATATATGTCTACTTCATATTGATGAACAATGGTATCAGGTGAATATTGAACGCGATAACACATTACTGAACAAATATAATATAGAGATAAATTTAAACTACGCATGTTAAAATAACACACAAAAGTTTTCCCATTACTGATAAAAATACAAAGAAGCTATAAGGAATTTAAGTACTAAGGGCTTAAAGCCTATAAAATGGTGTCTTTTGGGATAGGTCCTGCTGAGTTTAATGTTTAATGTTATTTCATTTTTAACATTATTTTGATACATTTTTGGCTAGCAGAGATTAGTAAAGTATCTGTTTTCAATAAGTTTTTAAACTTGTTAAGTTATTTGTTAAATTATATATGAATTTTTAATTGTGAGTCGCCCCGAAATAACTTTTATTTTATATATTTCACCTTTACATACAGTGGAACTGCCATTTAGTAAAATCGAAACAAATAATGTAGGAATATAATTTTTAATAGCTTAAGAAAACCTCAAATGAATGCCTCTTGATTATTTTATTTTTATTACGGATTTCTAGAGTTTTCATGACAATAGATACAAACGGGCGAGAGTACTACGAGACCAGACTCCGTGTCGTCTCGGCCTCGTGAAACCCTGATTAAATATCCTTCGTTTACCATAATGAACATTTCAATATACTTCATGATATATCTCGTAATATATTTAAATAAATGATTAGCACATGAAATGTAAAGACTAATGTATTAAGTAAATATCTAAAATAATAAACGATTTAAATAAATTTAATTAAACCCAGCACCTACAAAACAAAATCTCAGTTGTTCTATATTTAGCTTCTGCTTTGTATCCGATTTGTATTGGAATCATGATGACATTAGCCCATAGCTTAAATTAAACTTAGTGACAATTGATTCATCGTGAAATCGAACCCAATATTTATGTCATTTCGAGGGTTTCATTAATTATTGATTCGAGCGTTGAATTTTCCTGAAATATCAAAATATGTTTTTGCTTCGATGCCACGCTTTTGTGCGCTTTAATTACGTACAAGAATTCGTGGAAAATTTGTAGTCTCAGGGGAAACTCCTTACATTTCTATGGTTTCTATTGGGCAAACAAAGCAAAAGATGGTGATGTGTCTATCGGACTACTTTTTTATATTTTACTATAGTTAATATTTGGGAAGATTAAAAAAAAATTGAAAACAATAAGGGCGAACTGCCCTTCAGAATTGTTTTGACCAAAGGTTTTATTGAAATTTATTACACATATTTGATAGTAGGATAAATTTCCAAAGTTTCCGAAAGTTGGTGCGGATTTTAGGAAACTTTCAATAACTGAAAAATGACGTGTAAAGTGACTTTGGTGAAGGTTTTGCTAAAAAAGATTGTTAAACTGTACTATATAAATTTGACAGTGGAATAAGTATTAAAAGTTGTAAAAAATTTTGCAGCCAATTTTGAAAAAGTTCCAAAAACTGAAAAATGACAACAGGAAACTATCCATTTATCTATACCGATTTTATATTAGATAATAGAAAACTAGAAAAATAGATATAGATATAGAAATAGATATTCCAAATTCATAACCTCACAACAGTTTTTAACCTTCCATAAAGTTACGCAAAATAAAGCTAGCTTTCGACTGTCGTCTGATTTCTTAAACTATAATTTATTTTCGAACTCAGAACTAACTAACCTCAAAACGTTCAAGGTGAGTTTATATACTCAATTAAAGTGAGAATTAAATTAAAAATTAAGAATTAAGAAAGATAAATACAGGAAAATCCCATCTGCAGTTTATAAACTTTCGTATGTCAATTAAATTAATAATTAAGATTTAAGAAGATATAAGAATTAACAATTATGTTTTTCGCGCATGTGCACAAAGCACATAATTTCCGGTTTTAAGCAGCGTTAACCTCTAAACTCTAAACTATCAATTGCTATCAATAGGGATAGTGAAGACGTTGTCGAAATGATGGGTGTTCTTTTATTGGTGACTACAACTTTGTTTGCAGCTGGAATCATCAAGAAGCGAAGAAATTGGAGATTTAAAATACGGCCGATGAACAAAAATCGAAGAAAAACCAGTGTATATAAAAATGTCGTTAAGTATGCTGAACTGAATTATAGGGAACAGGTTTTTAAGTACACCAGGATGAGCCCGGAAATGTTCAATTATGTGTTGTCTCTCATTGAACCATTTATCCAGAGAAGTACAAGAATATTCCATTTCCCTGGTCAAAGATTAGCGATGACTTTACAGTACGGCAATAAATAAAATGAAAAGTAGGAGATTAACCCTTCTTTAGATTACAGCTACCTAGCCGAAGGATGCTCTTTTCAAGAGATAGCTTTTAATAATTTCCTAGGAAAAACCACGGTTTCGTTAATAGTCGCTGAAACTTGTGACGTATTATAGCAAGTACTTTCTCCCATAGTGTTGCCTTCGCCAACTGAAAATACTTTTCGCGAAGCTAGTGATGGGTTCTTCTTCAGATGGAATATGCCAAACTGTATTGGGGCTATTGATGGCAAGTTGGTGAACATTTAGTCGCCGAAGTACTCTGGGAGTGACTACTTTTCATACAAGAAGTCTTTCAGGTAGGCTTTGGTTACTAGTATAATCGATTTTACATATTTTCTAAATATTGCAGCATCACCTTAATAGCTATTTATGATAGCTATTATAAATTTCAATGGGTGGATGTCGGTGTACCAGGTTCAAACAATAATGCCTCAGTATTCAGGGAATTAATACTTGGCCAGTTGCTGCTACAGAAAGAATTACCAATTCCTCCCCAAAAAAGCTGCCAGGAACACATCTGTGTTTTCCTCACTTCCTTGTAGCAGATCAGATATTTTCACTCCACGAAAATATCATGAGACTCTATCCTGGAAAGTACTTAGGGAAAAACAAGAATATTTTCAATTATAGATTGTCCAGAGCTCGTAGAACCATTGATAATACGTTTGGCATATTGGCGCAGCGTTAGAGACGCTTACAGAATCCTATAATTGCAAAAACAGAAACTTGTGAGAAAATTATATTGGCCACAATTGTTCTCCATAATTTATTACAAAAAGGAGAGGAAGATTTGCCTCTTGAAGAGAGGAGGTATCGCCCAACTGGATTTGTCGATACTCTGGATGCCAATGGCAAGATAAAAGAAGGTGCTTGGAGAACCATGCCTGGAAATTTCCAATCCAACACTTCCTTTACCTGGAACGTCTAGTACGAAACACTATACAATGAAATTATTAATTTAAAGTTATGTTTATAAACGCCCCCGTTAAGTCTATAGTTGTTAGTTGTAAATTGTCAATTCTTAATTTTAATTTAGTTGAGTTTATAAATTCACCTTCAGAAATGCCAATATCTTAAATTGCAAAGATCAGCAGCATTAGAATAATTTCTCTTGTTATATCGGTACCTACTCCATATGAGAAAGTAATAAGAGTTTGATTCGACATTTTCGTCCGGTCATCCAATAGACAAAATCGCTCTTCGGACTCGACTTTCGATTTGGGACGCACGTCATCCGCCCATATATAATCCCTTTAAATTTCTGCTCACGTTTTCCGCCGCGGCCTAATAACAATAATCAGCGATCCTCGGGACCACGCCAACCCGTTGTCGATACGGCCGTTAATAATAAATAAATCAGTTATCAATCAAAGGGGGAAAAAGGAGCGGATGTCCCGCCGATTTTCCCGTCGACGGTATATCGCGATCGCCACGCAAATCGACTCACCCCCACAATAACTATCACATAAACGGGGTTAACAAAAATCATTTCATTCATGCGTTTGACGTTTCGCCCTCTCTCTCTCTCTCTCTCTCCCCCTCGCGGGCAATAAGGGTCGCGTCCGGCGGGAAGGGAGGCGAAGGGCGATACGTTTGACCCGCCAATGGGGGAGCAGGTGAAGGTGCAATATGTTGTGGTGACTTCTCCGATGGTTTAGTCCATATCTGCGTTCGAGTACCTGTGGATCGACGGCGTGGTCGATCTCCAGTAAGTGGATATCGTCGATTCGATAAGGCCGATAATCTAATTTCCTCGTTTATCTCTGGCCAATCGGAGGTTTCCCCAAGTTTCGGGGTGGTTTCGATAACGTTATCGATCACGTTATCGAATCGACGGCCATTTTTCGATCGAGTTAACCGGGGCATTTCCATCGCTAGTACTCAAGTACCAATTTGCGTTAGCAGGTACTGGAACGTTATGTTATGGCGAATGCGCCGCTTATCTGAATTTCAGCGAATGCACCAAGAAAGACAACGCAACTAACCCCACTCGTTTTCCTTGTATTCCAGCATCGCAACATAGCGGCACCGTGGACGAGAGGGAGGAGGAAGACGAGGAGGAAACTGAGATTCATTGTTACGTTTGCGACCATCCTTACGCGGACGTAGATAAGTAAGTACAATCAGACAAATCTACTATAATTTAGAACCGGAGTCAAAAGTTATTAAATTTCTAAGGTCAATTATTATTGGTACCGCAGGTTTTGGTACTTGTAGACAGGATATCGTTTGTTTGCGTCAGATAAACATGTATCTCTGATACGTGTGGCGGTTGTTTGTAGAGTTTGATGAGATTTTGTAATGTTTGATGAGATTTTGTGATAGACGAATCGACTATTTCGGAATGACTTTTATTTTTGTGTAGGAGGCAAAAATAAAAATTTTCGGAAAATAAAATATAATTTTGAGTGTTCAAAGTTCACGCTGTGTTCACAAATTTTAAACAAATTTATGTTTTTTTTCAATCCAATTTAATGTTTTAAACGTCACGTGACGTTTGGTACGTCTGTCCCTACGTGACAATGAGTGACGATCCCATATACGCATCACGCTGGTAATTCATGAGTGGTACCAAAGCTTAATATTCTTGTATTTAGTTATTAAATTTTCTTTAAGCTAAATTAGTTTTCACACTATTCCAGAATGTTCTACATAGTTCTGTTTGTTCTTTCGTCATTAACGCGCTAAGATAACGACGTGACCGTCATTAATTAGCGTAACGATTGACGACATAGCGTAATTATAAAAGTTATAACTGGCATGTCTCTGGTGATTCAACAGTTTGCTTGATTGTAACATTCCCTTCACTTTCTGAGATGTGAGGAATTAAAATTTCAAAATCGATAAAGCTAATCTTTTTATTTCAAAAAATAGTCAAATTTGGAATTTGAAATTTAAGTGCCTGGACCGTTAGCGGGCATGTCGTTGATTATTTCCGCGCCACATTTTGTGGTAAATTTACCACAACTTTTTGAGAAGGTAAAAAAATGTAATGTACAAATAGAAAATCGGAAGACGCCTTCAAAATATTCAATTTTTTTTTTAATTTATACCCCTAATTATAAAATGTAAAAGTTGTTGATTATTCCACACTTGCTTTTGTTGAAATGCGACGATTACTTCCTCAGGTTTGTAAAATTAGAAATTCGAAAATCCAATAATAGGGTCTTCCTTATTCCACAATCCACAATATTCCAATTTGATATTTTTGATTTAGTTACCTAAATCCATGGTATATTTTTCCGCCATACTTTCTCACATTGTGATATTCCTTTTATTCCCTGATATATGAATATCTGAAATTTCAAAATCGATAAAAGAATTTTGTCCATTCAAAAATCATTCGAAATTTGTAGTTTTGAATTGAAGTGCCTACATTTTGTTAGTAGACATGTTTCTGAATATTCCAGTCCACTTCTCGTGGCAAAATTAACATGACTTTTAAAAAAGAAATAAAAAAAAAATTTAATTTCGATATAGAAAATGGGAAAATTATTATTTTTTAAAATCTTCGGAATAGCATTTTTTTTAAATTTGTGCTCCTAATTAATTAGTGGGTATCTCACTTATTATTCCAAACTGTTTTATTGTAATATGACATACTACAAACTTAGATTTGTAAAATTGAATTTCAAAAATCCAATAAGAGAGTCTTCCTTATTCCATAATATTCCAATTTGGCAATTTTGGTTTACTTACCTAAATTCATGATATATTTTTGATTATGCTACAGTTTCCTACATTGTGATATTTCTTTTACTCCCCGAGATATGAATAGGTAATTGAAATTCCAAAATTTTGAAAAGAATTCAAAAAATATTCAAATTTGTAGTTTTGAATTTAAATGGATTATTTATTGTTACTAGACATGTTGCTGATTATTCCAGACTATTTTTCGTGGCAAAATTAACACGACTTTTTTCAAAAAAAAAAGTTAAGAAATTTTCAAATCGAAAATGGGAAGATTGTTATTTTGAAAAATCTTCAAAATAGGAATTTTTCCAATTTGTGCCACTAATTAATTAGCGAATATCTCTCTTATTATTCAACACTATGTTTTGTTCCAATATGACAATTACAAATTACAATCTTAGATTTGTAAAATTAAATTTCAAAAATCCAATAAGAGAGTGTCTTCCTTATTCAAATAATATTCCAATTTGACATTTTTGATTTACTTACTTAAATCCATAGTATATTTTTGATTGTGCCATACTTTCTCACATTGTGATGGTCCCTTTACTCCCTGTGATATCGCTAGTTGAAATTTCAAATTCGACAATTCAACAAATTCTCTTATCAAAAATATTCAAATTTGTAGTTTTGAATTTTAGTGCCTAAATTGTTAGTAAGCATTTGCTGATTATTTCAGTCCACTTCTTATGGCAAAGTTAACACGACAATTAAAAAAAAAATGAAATTTCGAAATCCAAAGTGGGAAAGTTGTTATTTGAAATAAATTTCAAAATAGGATTTTTATTAATTTGGTCTCCTAATAATAATTGTATAAAATTCCAAAATTCAATAAGAGGATCTTCCTTATTACAAATAATATTCCAGTTTACTGCTTTTGGTACTTGTCGATAGTATGTCACTGATTATTCCATATTTTCTTTTACTGCTATGCCCACTTTACTTTTTGAGATATGAAAAATTGAAGTTTTCAAATTGGTAAAAATAGCCTTTCCTTTTTCTAAAAATAATTCAAAAAAAAATTCGAAGTCGAAAATCGAAAAACTACTTATTTAAAAAAAATATCTAAAATTTTAGATTTTTAAATGTGTGCTTATTAATGATGTAGTGGGGTATCTCGCTGATTATTGCACAATTTTCTTTTAATGTAATACGACAATTATGACCTTACATAATGAGTAATATTAAAACTTCAAAATCTAATGAGGCTTCCTGAAAAAAAAAAAAAATTCTAAATCGAAAATCGGGATTTTTCTAATTTTAAAAAATCTTCAAATTTGTAGTTTTAAAACTTATTTATTTAGTTTTATTTTTATTAAATTTTCTAATTTTAGAAAATCTTCAAATTTATAGTTTTAAAATTAATTTATTTAATTATACGGTGGACGTGTCTGTAATTAATTCATACGAAATTTCTAAATCGAAAATCGGGACTTTTCTAATTGTAGAAAGTCTTCAAGTTTGTAGTTTTAAAATTTATTTATTTAATTTTATTATTTTTATTATATTTTCTAATTTTAGAAAATATTCAAATTTGTAGTTTTAAAATTTATTTATCTAATTTTGTAGTGGACGTGTCTATGATTAATTCATACTCTGTTTTATAGTCATAGTACTTTAGATTTGTAAAATTAAAATTCTAAAATCCAATAAGAGAGTTAAGTTAATAACTTTGGAGTTTCTTGGTGGTAAAAGTGAGCTTACTTAAGCTGCACTTGTCCAGCTTTTTGTCGTTTTCCAAAAACCTTACGCCGCTTTCCGTATCGCTCGTCCAGGGGTGGGGGGTGCGTAACGGGAACGATTAAGTGAACACACCGGATCGCTCTTTCAAAGAGAAACGTCAAAAAGGCTCGTCGTTAATCTTTCATTACCTCCATGAATAATACAGGCGACACGTCGCGGGTAATCGTCACGAAAGCGGAACTCGTATAAATAGTTGGGAAAAAATGTATTTCGGTGCGATCTTAACCGAACGATAAGCCAGCGGGGTAATAACTAATTAAGCGCAACGCAAACGGAAACGATAACGTCCTGAATTATTCAGTCCGAGCCGTACGGGGACTCGGGGTATGAGCCTATGTCGAAAATTGAGACGGAGGTAGTTTAGACTCGCCCTGTATACAGCGTACGGAGAACGGACTTTAGAATAAAGGTCAAATCTGCCTAAAAAATGACAATAATGTTACGATTTTACTGTTCAAAATAGCTAACACGACGCGAAATGTCTTAACTAATTTATTCTTACTAAAACTAACACTTACAGAGAACAGGATTTTAAAATAAAAGTCAAATTTGCGTCAAAAATGACAATAATGTTACATTTTTACTGTTCAAAGTAACTAACACGACGCGAAATGTCTTAACTAATTTATTTTTACTAAAACTAACACTGACAGAGAACAGGACTTTAAAACAAAATTCAAATTTGCCTCAAAAATGACAATAATCTTACGATTTTACAGTTCAAAATAACTAACATGACGCGAAATTTCTTAACTAATTTATTTAACACTAACACTTATTATCAAACTTATATTTCACACAGCTTACAGAGAACAGGACTTTAAAACAAAGGTCAAATTTGCCTCAAAAATGAAAATAATGTTACGATTTTACTGTTCAAAGTAACTAACACGACGCAAAATATCTTAACCAATTTAGTTTTACTAAAACTAACACTTGCAGAGAACAGGACTTTAAAACAAAAGTCAAATTTGCTTCAAAAAGGACAATAATGTTACGAGTTTACTGTTCAAAATAACTAACATGACGCGAAATTTCTTAACTAATTTATTTAACACTAACACTTATTATCAAACTTATATTTCACACAGTTTACAGAGAACAGGACTTTAAAACAAGGGTCAAATTTGTCTCAAAAATGACAATAATGGTGTTTTTATTGTTCAAAGTAACTAACACGACACGAAATGTCCTAACTAATTTATTTTTACTAAAACTAACACTGACAGAGAACAGGACTTTAAAACAAAAGTCAAATTTGCCTCAAATATGAAAATAATGTTTCGATTTCACTGTTCAAAATAACTAACATGACGCGAAATGTCTTAACTAATTTATTGCCACTAACACTTACACTTATTATCTAACTTATATTTCACATAGCTTATAAATAGAGAACAGGGCTTTAAAACAAGGGTCTAATTAGTCTCAAAAATGACAATAATGGTATGTTTTTACTGTTCAAAGTAACTAACACGATGCGAAATGTCTTAACTAATTTATTTTTACTAAAACTAACACTTACAGAGAACAGGACTTTAAAACAAAAGTTAAATTTGCCATAAAAATGACAATAATATTACATTTTACTGTTCAAAGTAACTAATACGACGCGAAATGTCCTAACTAATTTATTTTTACTAAAACTAACACTGACAGAGAACAGGACTTTAAAGTAAAAGTTAAATTTGCCTCAAAAATGACAATAATGTTACATTTTTACTGTTCAAAGTAACTAACACGACGCGAAATGTCTTAACTAATTTATTTTTACTAAAACTAACACTGACAGAGAACAGGACTTTAAAACAAAAGTCAAATTTGCCTTAAAAATGACAATAATCTTACGATTTTACTGTTCAAAATAACTAACATGACGCGAAATGTCTTATCTAATTTATCGCCACTAACACTTACACTTATTATCTAACTTATATTTCACACAGCTTATAAATAGAGAACAGGACTTTAAAACAAAAGTCAAATTTGCACAAAAATGACAATAATGTTACATTTTTACTGTTCACAGTAACTAATACGACGCGAAATGTCCTAACTAATTTATTTTTACTAAAACTAACACTGACAGAGAACAGGACTTTAAAACAAAAGTCAAATTTGCCTCAAAAATGACAATAATCTTACGATTTTACTGTTCAAAATAACTAACATGACATGTCTTAACTAATTTATTTCCACTAACACTAACACTTATTATCTAACTTATATTTCACACAGCTTATCGGGTAAAGAGATCGATTTCAGACGGGTGTTACTAAGTTTTCCAGGAAATTTGAATGGGGTATTAGTTACGATTTTGTTTTTTATTTTGAAAAAGGAATTTACGTATAATTTTTTGTATCTCCAGTATATTTATATTCAAAATTAAGTTCAAAACAAACATTTTTAAACGAGAAGTAGATGGAACATCCCAACCTGTCTATATACCAATTTCTCGGGTTAATGGGTTCTGTTAGATAATTTAAATACCTTTGCAATTTCAACTAAAATTTGTTTAATCGTCTCAGAGGCGTTCCAGTTTAAATACTTTTTATCCAACACGTGACAGTTATGACTGTCATTATTAATGTCATTTTAGACAAGTTAACTATCAAATAACACACTAGTCTGTTATAATCCATAACTAACTAATGAGTTATGGATTATAACTCAAGTAGTATTCTATTTATTTATTGCCCGTGGCAACCAAACAAACAACCTACTTTAACCAAAATGTAAATTAGTCAATGTCAAGTCATTCTGACATTTATAGGGTACTGAGACGCAAGTATCTTTCTAAACTAATTAAACTAACTAAATAACTAACTAACTAACTAAACTAACTAAAAACTAATTTCTATTTTTTAATAAAACTACAAGTATTTTATATAGAAATGTTAGAATGTTGTTGATTTCAAGTACTTTCAGGGTTCGACATTTCAAATATGGGTATGTTCACTTCTGAATATTTAGCTTTTTTGAACACTTTGTTGCTGATGGGCCTGTCATCAGCCACGTTTCTTTTTCAATAAAGTTAATTTTAAATTAACTTAACTATTAATTAAATTAAATTTTTTAATCAAATTAAAGTTAATTTCGCGATTAAAATATACCATTAAACGACAAAAAAAATTGAACGTCACAATACTGTTACGTTTATTTTCTAATTTATTTACACCGTCCTAATTACTCTACTACACACTAATTAATTTATCTTAACTAATTCCTAACTAATTATTTTATATCACACTTAAATGTAATTTATTTCACTGGTCTGTCTTTCGTTATTTATTCACTCGCGGCTTCACGTCTAATCCCCACTCTCCGACCGCAAGTCCGCTTATATACACCTCAATTGTATTCGCGATAGTTCCAGGTCATTCCTTTCTCAAATAATGTTTACATAGAAACGTCCAGAAAAGGTCATAAATCATTCTTTCCTTAATTAAGGTGTTGGCGGCAGGCTCGAGACGGTTTTTATTGCTCAATTAGCTTAGTGGCGTTGTTTTGAGGTGAGCCGCCGTCCGATAAGGGTAAACACATTTCGCACTGCTGTTTACAATACTATAAAATAAGCTGCATTTGGACGAAATTGATTTCGTATTCGAGATGAATATGAATAAATGTAATCAATATAATACGAATAATCAATCGTATTGGATATATCTTTTAGTTTCTCATTTTTTCTTCCTTTCGACCCTTATTGTTGATACGCCTATGGACGACTGTTTTGTTGCCTATCACAATTCGTCGACGGTGGCCCCATCACTTACATTGGCTTGTTACAAAACTTTCTTATAAGAACGCCGTGTCCAGTTATGATAATCACCCATGGACTATACCTACTGAGGCGCTTGTGGTATGATTTACCCTTACAACCACCCTGTATGATAATGAAAATTACACGCTTCGGGTTCATCTCTTTTTTTTCCACGCTAACGAGCTCCTAATCGTTAAATTATTCATCGCCATCACCTGAACCGCCCGTTTTTGTCCCTCTATTAATGCTCCCACATCAGGTGAAGAAGTTCCCATGGGATCGCGTGAAAGCGAATAAAAAATGCATTAGGAGACGTGTAATTTTCGTCGCGATCCCACTCCGAGCCGCCCGTCAAAAGTTCAAGGATCGAATCAAATATTTCCCCGACGATTGAGGCTTCTCCGTGCCAAAGTGCAATAACGAAATCCGTCACCCTTCTTTCCCTTCTTTCAGATTGGACGAGCACCTCATCCAGAAGCACAACCACCAGAGGGATGAGTTCAAGTGCGACTACTGCCCGAAGTCCTACTCGCACAAGCCGTGCCTGATCAAACATCGGGCCGTGCAGCACGGGGAGACCAAGAAGTACCACTGCGAGAACTGCCCAAAGGTAAATAACTAACTTAGTTAAACGGTAAGGAAGAGAAGGAACCAGAGTCTTGCTAAAACGTTTAATAAACTGCGACCGGTTTACTTTACGATCTTCAGGCGAACTCTAGGTATATAAATATAAAAGAATGTTACCACCACATTCAAGTAGAGCAAATGGTGGTAAGTACATCTTCTTCTTCTTCTTAATCTCAGCGTCTCCTTCGGAGGTTGCTGATCAACATGGCGATTCTAACTTTAGACAGTTCTGATGGTAGGACACTTCTGCGTCCCACCATCTTTCCTTTCCTGATAAGTTGGAGAGTTTCGTATTTGGAATTACCCATGATGTGTCCAAGAAATTCTAGTTTCCTCTTTTGGATAGTAAACAGGATCTCCAATTCTTTGCCCATTCTATCGAGAACGCATTGGTTCGTAATGCGATCCATCTAGGTGTTTTCAGCATGCGTCTGTACATCCACAACTTGAAATTTATTAATCTATTAAAGTGTCTAAGGGTACCTATTGAACATTTTTAAGTTACCAAAAATCGTATGTTGCGACCTTTCTCAAAAAATTCTCCTGATTCAGCTTTAAGGTTGTTTTAAATCTTAAGGGAATCTAGGAATATCTAGAAGTTTTCAGAACTTCCAAAAGTTCTTGTGGTGTTTCCAAAAAAAATCCTGTGCTTGTAATGAAACTTGTAATGAAAATTTCCTAAGTGTTCGGACGCTTTTCCTGTTTTTTTAACAGCAACCATAATATTCCAAAGCGTTTAAAAAATTCTTGAATTATTATGTACCTACCTATAAAGTATAAGCTTTCCGGAAAATCTTCAGGATATTTGGAGTTATCAATTTTGGGACTTTCAAAAGTCTGAAGATGACTACGTTGCATTCGAAACCTTCACACTAAACGCGTTGGCAAGATTTTAGATGTCTTCTTCCTTATCAATAATTGCGTTATTTAAACGTTCGAAGGGGAGGGTTCGTTCCCACGTGACGTACTACTATTCAGGAAGCCGTTTTGGATTTTCTAGGTCTTCACCGATCCCAGCAACCTACAGAGACACATAAGGACCCATCACGTCGGCGCGAGGTCCCACGCTTGTCCCGAATGCGGTAAAACCTTCGGTACGTCCTCTGGATTGAAACAGCACACCCACATCCATTCTTCGGTGAAGCCGTTCCAGTGCGAAGTGTGTTTCAAGGTAAATTTGGGGAGATGTTTGGGGGTTGAAATAGAATTTTTGGACCGAGATTTATTGTAATTTTCAAAACGATCAAACGTTGTAGAAATATGCATTGACTTTCTGGATAAGCACCTGCTGCCAACTTGTAGATAGATTAGGTATCTGTAGTACATATATGTCAGATCTATCTTCGGCCACCAAAATCTGATCATCTGCGAAGAGTAGTGTGAATAGTTTGTCATCTCCAACTCTTAGTCCAGTACTAGCTCATTTCCGTCTCTACTGGTATAAAGCAGCATTACTAAAGTGGGTGCTATGCAACATCCGTGTCGTAATCCTGTTGTTACTCGTATCTCCGATGGTAAACTCCGTCCTACCTTCACTGACCTCGTCATATTGCCAACTGACTAGTTAGTAAGAAGTGACTAACTTCAAACTACTCTTTTTCTCTCATGACGCATTTTTGAATTAAGGTAATGTAGGTTATATCGACATATCCATATGTGAGGTTTCCGTTTGGCAAGAGAGTTTCGGTACACCCTGTATAAAGAACAACAGAAAAGTGAGTCGCGAAAACGTCAAACGAGGATTCTAATTTGACCGATTCTCAAATTCTAAGTAGAACATTAATGGCGTTGTAAGTAACCCTTTTGTTACTTGCGGTAACCTTAGTCGCGATGTATGTGTTAGGCCGGGTTCACGAGTTTATTGCGTGCGGCAAAATGATGCGGCCGGCAATTCGACGAGTCTCCGGCATATGGCAAAATGAAGCGGTCCGGTAATTTGCGTTGCGGCAGTAGCAAGTAGATATCTAGCAGGTTTGATATTTTGCCGCATTCGTTGTTTTGCGGGACGGAACGAGATAGATCACGCCCCGAGACTCTATCTACCGTGTGACAAAGTGCCATTTAATACGTCGCTGCGATACTTTTTCCGGCCGCAAATGTTTGCCGGCCGCATCACTTTGCCGCACGATAATACCTTTGTGAACCTGGCCATATGATTACGATTTCCTAGTGGTGGAAGCGTGAGAAAATGACCGAATTTCCTATTTCTCGATTTTTTTTCCAGGCGTACACGCAGTTCTCTAACCTGTGCCGCCACAAGCGGATGCACGCCGACTGCCGGATGCAGATCAAGTGCGTCAAGTGCGGCCAGTCCTTCTCGACGGTCACGTCCCTCTCGAAGCACAAGCGCTTCTGCGACTCGACGGGCGGCTCCCTAGCGCCGCCCCAGGCGCCCCAGCTGCCCCTCAGCCCGATGGCGGGCGGCCACCCCTTCAACATGTACCGCCCGCCGCTGCCGTTCCCCTTCCCGCCCTCGTTCTCGCACTACCTGCCCGCCGTCAACTCGTTCATCCCACGGTTCTTCTTCAACCAGGCCCCGAAGCTCAAGCCGCCCGGCGAGGAGCACCAGCCGCCCCCGAGGAAGCGCTCGAGGCTCGGCAGCCCCGAGAAGGTCTTCGAGCGGGAACTGCAGAAGGTGAGCCCGCCGAAGGGCGTCGAGGCGAACGTCGCGCCCTCGCCGGCGAGGCCGAACACCGCGACGACGAGGGGCGCCGCCGAGATGGCGGCGAGCGAGGAGGAGGAGGAGGACGAGGAGGAGGAGGAGGAGGAGGCGGCGGCGAGGGCGGACGACCGCCCGAAGGACCTCTCGAAGGGCGGCGGCGGCGGCAGCTCGTCGAGCGGCGAGGAGGGCGGCGACCAGCCGCTCGACCTGAGCGGCTGGAAGCACTCGCGCTCCGTTCCCGAGACGAAGGACGGCGAGATCGTCGTCGAGGTGGTGGAGGTGGAGGGGGCGACGACGACGACGCCGACGCCGACGCCTCCCCCACCACCCCCGCAGCGGGAGGAGGAGAGGCCGCCGACGATGGCCTACCCGAAGCCGATCCACCCGATGATGCTCGACATGTGCAGGCCGTTGCACTACAACTACCAGCCGCCCGCGTCCGGGCAGAACGACGAGAGGTGCGTGCTGCCGCCGCAGTTCGCCCACCACCGGTTCCCGTTCCTGCCGCCCCAGCGGCTCGATCTCCTCAGGCACGGCCTGGGCGGCGTCCGCGCCTTCCACGAGGTGATGCACCCGGCGCAGCCGCCCGTCGGCAAGATCAAGGACCGGTACGCGTGCAAGTTCTGCGGCAAGGTGTTCCCGCGGTCGGCGAACCTCACGCGGCACCTTCGCACCCACACCGGCGAGCAGCCGTACAAGTGCAGGTACTGCGAGCGCTCCTTCAGCATATCCTCGAACCTGCAACGCCACGTGCGGAACATCCACAACAAGGAGAGGCCGTTCAAGTGTCCGTTGTGCGACAAGTGCTTCGGGCAGCAGACGAACCTCGACAGGCACCTGAAGAAGCACGAGGCGGACGACGGGACGGGCGGCGTCGCCGTCGCCGACAGCCCGGGTAGCAGCAACGAGAACGACAGGGAGGACGCGTGCTTCGACGAGATCAGGACGTTCATGGGGAAGGTGACGTACGGAGGCGGCGGGGGCGGCGAGTACTACGGCTCGACGAGGCTGTACGGCTCGGCGTCGCCGCCCGGTAGGGACATCGACGTCGTCGGGAAGGACGACGACGACGACTCGGACGGGTTCGCGCCGCCCGGGGCGGCCCAGGGCGGCGGCGTCGCGGCGCTCAAGCAGGAGAAGGAGTTCCTCAACAACAACGATCAGACGATCGAGGTGTCGACTTAGTGGCGGGCTGGTCAGGGCGATCGACCGTGAGGGACGGCGAAAGAGGAGAAACGGAAGAAAGGGAGAAAGAGGGGACGTTGCAGTTAGGGTGACGCGATGCTCGAATGTTCGATTCGTTGCATGTTTCCACGTGACACAGTAAGGAAGATTCTCAAACCTGCCACCTAAATATTTCAGAAAGTGACTTTATACGTCTTTCACGAAAGCAAATCTAACTCATCCAACAACGGTCTATAACATTTTTTTCTTGTCGTTTCTTAGGGTTTTGCTAGCAAAGACTGCCTAATATGAAGACATAAGTGAATCAAAATTTAATCGCTCTCTTTACTAGAGCTATGTTTTTAAGCGGAGTTTCTCAATCTGCCTCCTAAATATTTCAGAAAGTGATGTCATAAGTCTTTTAACAAAAACAAAACTAACCTAACCAATTGTTGATTTTTACTGGAATGAAATGACTGCTATGAAGTCATAAGTGAACCCAAATTTAATCACTTTCTATGCTAGAGCTATGCTTGTAAGGGTGTTTCTCAACCTGCCACCGAAATATTTCAGGAAGTGACTTCATAAGTCTTTTTACAAAAACAAAACACACCTATACAGTCTTCGATTTTTACTTGAATGAAATGACTGTCATCAAGACATAAGTGAACCAAAATTTAATCACTTTCTATGCTAGAGCTATGCTTGCAAGGATGTTTCTCAACCTGCCACCTAAATATTTCAGAAAGTGACTTCATAAGTCTTTTTAAAATAACAAAATACACGTATAAAATCTTCGCTTTTTACTTGAATGAAATGACTCATAAAGACAGAAGTGAACCAAAATTTAATCACTTTCTTTACTAGAGCTATCCTTGTAAGGAAGTTTTTCAACCTGCCACCTAAATATTTCAGAAAGTGACTTCATAAGTAACTGCAGGAACGTTCATGAATAAAAACACAAAAAATGAAACAACGATCGTTGTTACGGATGATTTAATGCCGACGTTTCGTCCGAGATTACGGACATAATCATGGCTATTTTTGCAGCACAAAATTGTATAAAAATACATAGACTTGGTCACTGTAATCGCCATTACGAGATTTATTGGAAGTTCCAATACTGGACTTTGTTGGCGATATATAGTAGTCAAGACTATGTAATTTTATACAACTTTGTCCTGCAAAAATATCCATGATTATGTCCTTAATCTCGGACGAAACGTCAGCATTAAACATCCGTAACAACGATCGTTGTTTCATTTTTTTGGGGTTTATTCAAGAACGTTCCTGCAGTTCCATACGCATCTCCCCGAGAACATTATCCCATTCTTGACTTCATAAGGAGATGACTGTTATAAAGACATAAGTTAACCTAAATTTATAACTTTCTTTGCTAGAGCTATGCTTGTAGGTAAGGAGTACCTGCCATAACGTTTAAAAAATTGTAATAATTCAAGTACCTACCTACTTAACACTACTTTAATATAGAGTCAATTTTTCATTAATATCTCATCAGGATTACTTCTTAGTTACAAATCATTGAACACATAGTTTGATTTTTATGAAAATAACTACAAAATGGCGCTGGTCCAATCTCGAGGTTTGTAATAATGATGTTTCAAAATTAAAGAGAAATCCAAAAATCGCGTCTTTCAAGCAGCTAGCAATTAGAAATAATAAATGTAGAATCTTGAAAATGTAGAATACTATAGTAAAAGTAATCTACAATCATCATTTCGGAGTAGAAAATTGAGGATATGAAATTGTTCATTATATGAGGATAATGTATGTAATTTCCAAATTTTATTAAAACGTTTTGGAACTCTAAGAACAGAAAAACATTATTATGCAGCTAAAGTTTTGAAAATCTGGCGACTCATATATTTTCTCTTGTGATTGAGAGGTAACAAAATTATTCTTACAATCCCAATATTAGAAACACATTTTGAAAATCACTATTTATTACATACATACGTAAATTGACTGATTAAATATACTTAATAAGATACTTACTTAATAATACTTAATAATGAAGATACTTAAATAATAAAATTCATTTTCAGTACTATTCAATTTAAGTGTAACGTAGTAAAATATCACTATATATATTTGTTGAATTTAGACACGTTACCAAATATGAGTTGTAATGATTACTATATCATAAAATAATTATTGAACTAATTAAGTTATACGTAGGTACATAGAGATTTTCTCGGTTTTGTGAAAAATAATAAATGCAATCGAATTTTTCGATTAGGTACTATATACTTAAGTTACATGTAGATAAAATTGAAAGAATCTACTACCTAAGTCACAAAACCTTTTGGAAGATTTCGAAATTTAGATACGATACATGTACTATAAAAGCCTTGTATCATAAAAAGTTTCTTATTTTGAATATTCGGCTATGTCATGGTGATTGTAAACAACTTTTACTATGTTTTTTTACATTTCCAATACCTCTCATTTATTATTTTAATTATTATAGCTGGTCGAAAACGCTCCATTTAAATCTTTTCGAGAGGACTATTGTTGCAGATTCGCATGTTAAAAGCTTCATTAGTCATTTCCACTGATTGTAAAATTTTGTGGAAATTAATTTCGTAATTCTTTGTGGACAATTAAAATATTAATTTTAGAAATTTAATTATATAAAGAGAAGAATGCCATTTGATTGGGTATAATAACTTATAGTTGTAATTACCGTATTTTAAGATTGAAAAACGAGAAGGTGCAAATAAAAGAGAAAATTAAATAGTAAAAGTATTAAATAATTTATATACAGGGTGTTCTAAATCAAGGGCTCAAGTCTAACCTTCTGGGTAAAAATGGCTTAAATTTTAAGTACTTACTTAAAGACACTTGTATCTTATTTAAAAGATCTCGGTAATGTAAAATTTTCTGGTTAGTAGAAACACCTTTTTATAATTTGACCCAAGGAATCCTTAAAGAACCTTAATTTTCTTGCTGTATTTATAAGTCACCCTGTATATTATATCACTATAATTCTAGTTATCGATTTTTATACTTTTTCATGATGAGTGTGTTTGCAATGGGTATTTATAAACACTCACAGAAATTTTACTTAATTTTCGTTTGAAAATAGTCTAATTCTCTTAGTGGAAATGGCTTAAATTTTAAATGCCTACTTAATTTCACTTACATCTTATTTAAAAACACCCTGTATATCCGTAATGAAACGTTTATTGGTTTGTAGGAACAACTTATTATAATTTGACCCAAGGAACCCTTAAAAGCCCTTTAATTTTATTGCTGTGTTAATGAGTCACTCTGTATATTATATCACTCTAATTCTAATTATCGATTTTTATACTTTTTCATGATGAGTGTGTTTGAAATAAGTAATTATAAAAATTCACAGGAATTTTACTTACTTTTCGTTCGAAAATGGTCCAATTCTCTAAGTGGAAATGGCTTAAATTTTAAATGCCTATTTAAGTTCACTTGCATCTTATTTAAATTCACCTTGTATATCCGTAATGAAACGCTTATTGGTTTGTAGGAACAACTTATTATAATTTGACCCAAGGAACCCTTAAAAGCCCTTTAATTTTATTGCTGTATTAATGAGTCACTCTGTATATTATATCACTCTAATTCTAATTATCGATTTTTATACTTTTTCATGATGAGTGTGTTTGAAATAAGTAATTATAAAAATTCACAGGAATTTTACTTACTTTTCGTTTAAAAATGGTCTAATTCTCTAAGTGGAAATGGCTTAAATTTTAAATGCCTATTTAAGTTCACTTGCATCTTATTTAAAAACACCCTGTATATCCGTAATGAAATGCTTGTTGGTTTTGTAGGAACAACTTATTATAATTTGACCCAAGGAACCCTTAAAAGCCCTTTAATTTTATTGCTGTGTTAATGAGTCACTCTGTATATTATATCACTCTGATTATAATTCTCGATTTTTATACTTTTTCATGATGACTGTGTTTAAAATAGGTGATTATAAAAATTCACAGAAATTTTACTCACTTTTCGTTTAAAAATGGTCTAATTCTCTAAGTGGAAATGGCTTAAATTTTAAATGCCTACTTAAGTTCACTTGCATCTTATTTAAAAACACCCTGTATATCCGTAATGAAACGTTTATTGGTTTGTAGGAACAACTTATTATAATTTTGACCCAAGGAACCCTTAAAAGCCATTTAATTTTATTGCTGTATTAATGAGTCACTCTGTATATTATATCACTCCAATTCTAATTCTCGATTTTTATACTTTTTCATGATGAGTGTGTGTGAAATAGGTAATTATAAAAATTCACAGAAATTTTACTTACTTTTCGTTTAAAAATGGTCTAATTCTCTAAGTGGAAATGGGTCAAATTTTAAATGCCTACTTAAGTTCACTTGCATCTTATTTAAAAACACTCTGTATATCCGTAATGAAAGGTTTATTGGTTTGTAGGAACAACTTACTATAATTTGACCCAAGGAACCCTTAAAAGTCCTTTAATTTTATTGCTGTATTAATGAGTCACTCTGTATATTATATCACTAATTCTAATTATCGATTTTGATACTTTTTCATGATGACTGTGTTTGAAATAGGTAATTATAAAATTCACAGAAATTTTACTTACTTCTCGTTTGAAAATTGTCTAATTCTCTAAGTGGAAATAGCTTAAATTTTAAATGCCTACTTAAGGACACTTGCATCTTATTTAAAAACACCCTGTATATCCGTAATGAAACGTTTGTTGGTTTTGTAGAAACAACTTATTATAATTTTTACCCAAGGAACCCTTAAAAGCCCTTTAATTTTATTGCTGTGTTAATGAGTCACTCTGTATATTATATCACTAATTCTAATTATTGATTTTTATACTTTTTCATGATGAGTGTGTTTGAAATAGGTGATTATAAAAATTCACAGAAATTTTACTCACTTTTCGTTTAAAAATGGTCTAATTCTCTAAGTGGAAATGGCTTAAATTTTAAATGCCTACTTAAGTTCACTTGCGTCATATTTAAAAACACCCTGTATATCCGTAATGAAACGTTTATTGGTTTGTAGGAACAACTTATTATAATTTTGACCCAAGGAACCCTTAAAAGCCCTTTAATTTTATTGCTGTGTTAATGAGTCACTCTGTATATTATATCACTAATTCTAATTATTGATTTTTATACTTTTTCATGATGAGTGTGTTTGAAATAGGATATTATAAAGATTCACAGAAATTTTACTCACTTTTCGTTTAAAAATGGTCTAATTCTCTAAGTGGAAATGGCTTAAATTTTAAATGCCTACTTAAGTTCACTTGCGTCATATTTAAAAACACCCTGTATATCCGTAATGAAACGTTTATTGGTTTGTAGGAACAACTTATTATAATTTTTACCCAAGGAACCCTTAAAAGCCCTTTAATTTTATTGCTGTGTTAATGAGTCACTCTGTATATTATATCACTAATTCTAATTATTGATTTTTATACTTTTTCATGATGAGTGTGTTTGAAATAGGTGATTATAAAAATTCACAGAAATTTTACTCACTTTTCGTTTAAAAATGGTCTAATTCTCTAAGTGGAAATGGCTTAAATTTTAAATGCCTACTTAAGTTCACTTGCGTCATATTTAAAAACACCCTGTATATCCGTAATGAAACGTTTATTGGTTTGTAGGAACAACTTATTATAATTTTTACCCAAGGAACCCTTAAAAGCCCTTTAATTTTATTGCTGTGTTAATGAGTCACTCTGTATATTATATCACTAATTCTAATTATTGATTTTTATACTTTTTCATGATGAGTGTGTTTGAAATAGGTGATTATAAAAATTCACAGAAATTTTACTCACTTTTCGTTTAAAAATGGTCTAATTCTCTAAGTGGAAATGGCTTAAATTTTAAATGCCTACTTAAGTTCACTTGCGTCATATTTAAAAACACCCTGTATATCCGTAATGAAACGTTTATTGGTTTGTAGGAACAACTTATTATAATTTTTACCCAAGGAACCCTTAAAAGCCCTTTAATTTTATTGCTGTGTTAATGAGTCACTCTGTATATTATATCACTAATTCTAATTATTGATTTTTATACTTTTTCATGATGAGTGTGTTTGAAATAGGTGATTATAAAAATTCACAGAAATTTTACTCACTTTTCGTTTAAAAATGGTCTAATTCTCTAAGTGGAAATGGCTTAAATTTTAAATGCCTACTTAAGTTCACTTGCGTCATATTTAAAAACACCCTGTATATCCGTAATGAAACGTTTATTGGTTTGTAGGAACAACTTATTATAATTTTTACCCAAGGAACCCTTAAAAGCCCTTTAATTTTATTGCTGTGTTAATGAGTCACTCTGTATATTATATCACTAATTCTAATTATTGATTTTTATACTTTTTCATGATGAGTGTGTTTGAAATAGGTGATTATAAAAATTCACAGAAATTTTACTCACTTTTCGTTTAAAAATGGTCTAATTCTCTAAGTGGAAATGGCTTAAATTTTAAATGCCTACTTAAGTTCACTTGCGTCATATTTAAAAACACCCTGTATATCCGTAATGAAACGTTTATTGGTTTGTAGGAACAACTTATTATAATTTTGACCCAAGGAACCCTTAAAAGCCCTTTAATTTTATTGCTGTGTTAATGAGTCACTCTGTATATTATATCACTAATTCTAATTATTGATTTTTATACTTTTTCATGATGAGTGTGTTTGAAATAGGATATTATAAAGATTCACAGAAATTTTACTCACTTTTCGTTTAAAAATGGTCTAATTCTCTAAGTGGAAATGGCTTAAATTTTAAATGCCTACTTAAGTTCACTTGCATCTTATTTAAAAACACCCTGTATATCCGTAATGAAACGTTTATTGGTTTGTAGGAACAACTTATTATAATTTGACCCAAGGAACCCTTAAAAGCCTTCAGTTTTATTGCAGTGTTAATGAGACACTCTGTATATTATATCACTCTGATTCTAATTATCGATTTTGATACTTTTTCATGATGAGTGTGTTTGAAATAAGTAATTATAAAAATTCACAGAAATTTTACTTACTTTTCGTTTAAAACCGATCTAATTCTCTAAGTGGAAATGGCTTAAATTTTAAATGCCTACTTAAGTTCACTTGCATCTTATTTAAAAACACCCTGTATATCCGTAATGAAACGTTTATTGGTTTGCAGGAACAAGTTATTATAATTTTGACCCAATGAACCCTTAAAGGCCCTTTAATTTTATTGCTGTGTTAATGAGTCACTCTGTATATTATATCACTAATTCTAATTATTGATTTTTATACTTTTTCATGATGAGTGTGTTTGAAATAGGTAATTATAAAAATTCACACAAGTTTTACTCACTTTTCGTTTAAAAATGACCTAATTCTCTAAGTGGAAATGGCTTAAATTTTAAATGCCTACTTAAGTTCACTTGCATCTTATTTAAAAACACCCTGTATATCCGTAATGAAACGTTTGTTGGTTTTGTAGAAACAACTTATTATAATTTTTACCCAAGGAACCCTTAAAAGCCTTTTAATTTTATTGCAGTGTTAATGAGTCACTCTGTATATTATATCACTATTTCTTATTATCGATTTTTATACTTTTTCATGATGACTGTGCTTGAAATAAGTAATTATAAAAATTCACAGAAATTTTACTTACTTTTCGTTTAAAAATGGTCTAATTCTCTAAGTGGAAATGGCTTAAATTTTAAATGCCTACTTAAGTTCACTTGCATCTTATTTAAAAACACCCTGTATATCCGTAATGAAACGTTTATTGGTTTGTAGGAACAACGTATTATAATTTTGACCCAAGGAACCCTTAAAAGCCCTTTAATTTTATTGCTGTGTTAATGAGTCACTCTGTATATTATATCACTAATTCTAATTATTGATTTTTATACTTTTTCATGATGAGTGTGTTTGAAATAGGATATTATAAAGATTCACAGAAATTTTACTCACTTTTCGTTTAAAAATGGTCTAATTCTCTAAGTGGAAATGGCTTAAATTTTAAATGCCTACTTAAGTTCACTTGCATCTTATTTAAAAACACCCTGTATATCCGTAATGAAACGTTTATTGGTTTGTAGGAACAACTTATTATAATTTGACCCAAGGAACCCTTAAAAGCCTTCAGTTTTATTGCAGTGTTAATGAGACACTCTGTATATTATATCACTCTGATTCTAATTATCGATTTTGATACTTTTTCATGATGAGTGTGTTTGAAATAAGTAATTATAAAAATTCACAGAAATTTTACTTACTTTTCGTTTAAAACCGATCTAATTCTCTAAGTGGAAATGGCTTAAATTTTAAATGCCTACTTAAGTTCACTTGCATCTTATTTAAAAACACCCTGTATATCCGTAATGAAACGTTTATTGGTTTGTAGGAACAACTTATTATAATTTGACCCAAGGAACCCTTAAAAGCCTTCAGTTTTATTGCAGTGTTAATGAGACACTCTGTATATTACATCACTCTGATTCTAATTATCGATTTTGATACTTTTTCATGATGAGTGTGTTTGAAATAAGTAATTATAAAAATTCACAGAAATTTTACTTACTTTTCGTTTAAAACCGATCTAATTCTCTAAGTGGAAATGGCTTAAATTTTAAATGCCTACTTAAGTTCACTTGCATCTTATTTAAAAACACCCTGTATATCCGTAATGAAACGTTTATTGGTTTTGTAGGAACAACTTATTATAATTTGACCCAAGGAACCCTTAAAAGCCCTTTAATTTTATTGCTGTGTTAATGAGTCACTCTGTATATTATATCACTCTGATTCTAATTACTGATTTTTTTACGTTGTAAGATGAGTATGTTTGAAATAGATACTTAGTAAACTACCCACAAATTTCACTCAGTGTTCGTATAAAAAGTGTCTTCATTTTCTAAGTACAAGTGGCTTAAATTTTAATGACTGTTATGCTTGAAATATAATTTTTTGGCAATATGAACCAGGTCCATCTATTCCATTACGCATTTTAGATAAAAAGAAATCTTAACACCTTGCAGTTTGAACAATCTTCCTTCTGTTTTTGTCAAGGGATCAATGGAATCACTTTCTGAAATATTTTAGGTTAAATTGGTAACAAAGGAATTTTCTCTTTATTTGCATGAAATGAAGTAAAAGAAAAGAAATTTGTACATTTAATGAACAATCGAAACATTATGTAACTTTCACCTTTCCTTAACATTTAGCACAAATTTCTATTCTTATATTTTATGTAGTAAGTAGAGATACAATGCAGGTTCTGCCTCAAAATATGCACATAGTACAAACTTGGTCTTGTTTATACCTGCTTGCGGACCAAAAGTGAGGTTATGTTAATATCTCGAGGCAGAACCCGCCTTGTATTCCTACTACCGTAAAATAATGGAACTCATCGCGAAATACCTACAGTTTGAAATTCTTGATTTACAATTTCACTAAGGTCCGTAAGTTCACGTTTAAAACGGAATTAAATGTTACGTTATGAACCCATTTAATTGCTCCAATTTTGACTGTAGCGATTTCGATGTTACCTGATGACTAACTCAGTAGTTAGATTACCTTCCGTTTAAGCATCCTTAATCCGAGTCGGATCGTTCGAAATGTTTGATGGTGGTGAGTTATGTGATCGATAACCATTTCTAATAATCGGTAATTGGTATTTTTTTAGGACGTAAGTTTCTCTCGTTGTAGATAATTGATTAGTTTATGATGAAATTACATCAAAAGTTCCTACACAGAATTCGTCAATTTTAATACACACACTTCTGCACCTCTTACCTTTTAGTTCGGAATTCTAAGGTAGAACGTTTTGTAAATATCAAGACTAGTTGTAATTTACTGATGCGACTCTGAGGCGGGCAAATGTACATTTTTACCTGATTTTTCAAAATTTTGATAACACATTTGCCTACCTCGTAGTTTTATAGTTCATGTACCTAATTCCATAGTTTTGGAAAACAAGGATCCCGTACTTTAAACAAGTCAGATTTGTGAAAACTCTCTCGATCTGTTGAGGAGAAGTCAGTTTCACCAATCTGCACTTCACGTGTTTGATTTACTTGTAACCAAACCCTTAGGCTCAAGCAAGATGATCGTATCCTGTAAAGATTGTTAACACTTTTTACTTGTAAATACTCGATGAATGTTTTTAGGGTATATAACGAATTTTTTGTACATATATATATTATAAACAATACTTCACTCTTTCCTGTGTTATTTTGTTGTAAGTGTAGATCGTTACGGATTGTAAAATACAAAAAAAAAATAATTCAATTTGATATTGTCTAGTTAGTGAAATCGATAAGATGAAAAAATGTATTTATTTTTAATTCGGGCGGATCCAAACCAAAGTTTATATATTTATGATATTATTTGCAGTGTCGAAACGTACTAGGGTATAATTTGTACTTTAACTGTTTTTAATTATTTCTTGTCATATCACTAATATATTATTAGGGAGTATGTGAAAATAAATTTATTACATTTAGGGATGGCTTGTTATTACTAACCATCGTTAGGGTAGTGGAATTAACGAAATTGGGGTTAATTCGCATGGTGTAGTGGGGTGACTATGGATTTTTCGAAAAAGAGTTATTGGAGATGTACAATTATGTGGAAATGAATCTTAATTCCCTTAAATTTACCAAGATACTTAAGTCATAGGGTCTAGGTGTTATATATCTGTATATAGGTATTGCAATATTTTTGTAGATAGATCTTTTGTGATTTAAAAGAGATAAAACAAGATTATAGTTTTAAAAACCCTTTCTAATGATTTGTCATATGTCATATCGTAATACGTTAATAGAGGCGATATGGCGAAATTTTTGGAAAATCCATTATGAGAATTTTTCGTAGTGGTAAATTACTAAATAAGTGATAATGCATAAATGTTTAATTTGGAAATAGTTTTTTTAAATATTAAGTACCATATGTAAGCTACCAATATTTTGATATTGTTTTACAGAAATAAGTATTGACATTAAAAAAATAGGGTTTGATAGCGTCCTAAATTGAAGACAAGTACCAAATCGAATTTCAAAAATTGAAATTTTTGAGAGAAAATTACAATTTTACAAAATCATATTTAAACGAGTTTGTGACTTTTTCCCATAATACATTACATTTGTATATCTTATAATCTTATATCTCAAATTTTGTTTTTGAGAATCACCCTCAATAATTTATATATAAGTAATACAAGTACTCATACAATAATTATATCTCAGAAATAACTATATAGGCCAGGCTAGAAAAAAACGTTAATATTTTGTTCTACAGATATCTGAAAATTTTAAATGGTAGGAGGGACCTATAGAAAGATCAATGTATGACCATATACAGCTAGAATGTCCCTGGTTTTTTTTATAAACAATGGGTTAATGTGTGAAAATCGATTTTTTCCTCATAGAATTTTCCCGTTGCATTTTAGACAAAAGTGGCCAATAGGAAAGTTGTAGAGAATAAAAAGACCGTTAATTTGGTTTTTTATAAATTAAAATCGATAAATAAACAATTGAGTTATTAGCAAAAAACCATCAATTTTTCATTATTTTATAAATGCTAACAACTTTTGCAATAATAGTGATAACTGAAACGTAATACACGAATTATGAAGCCTTTAGGGTTCTTTACAAGTGTGAAAAATTTCAGACCGATCGGTCTATTAGTTTACGAGATATCTTATTTGTTTATCCCGGAGACTAAATGTTTAAATAATTGAGCTTACCCAGGCTACAATCCTAGAGATATTTAATCAGGTGGAATAGTTATTTTTAATAATGGAAACTTATTTTTAATGAAATTGTTGTTAAGAAAATCATTTTAAAAAGGGGCTAATTATTTGCTTATAAACAAATTGAATAACTTTTAATTAAGTTGCAAATATATATTAATTTTATAAAAAATGTAAAAATCAAGGAGTTTGTTTTAAAATAGTATCTCGCATTTAAATTGTAAGAAAATTCTTATAATTGTATCTATTGAATTTTCCGGGATTTTCCAATTTTCCAAGACATCGTGGACTTGAGCGAAAACCTTAACTCTAAAGGGCTATAACTTTTTTCAAGGTGCATAGATATTTAGCCTATAAATTCTATAGTAAAATTTAGGTCTTCATTTAAAATTGGTGAAAATTTCGGCTCTTAATATTTATCAATAATAAAGATATGATTTTTTTTTAAATGTTGCTATCTCGGCTTCTATTGGCCGTAGAACCTACTTTTTTTTTTAAACTGAAAGGGTTTTTACCACCTTTTCAATGCAATTTATTAAAAACGTGTGTAACAATAGATAAACAAGTTATTCAATTTGTTTATAAACAAAAAATTAGCCCATTTTTGAAATGATTTTTGTAACAACAATTTCATTAAAAATAAGTTGTTTCTCAAACGTAACTTATAGTTCAGCATTCAAGGAAACTATTCCACCTTATTAACTATGTCTAGGATTGTAGCCTGGACATTCTCAATTGTATAAACATTGAGTCTCTGGGATAAACAAATAAGGTATCTCGTAAACTAATAAACCGATCTGGCTGAAATTTTTCACACTTATAAAGACCCCTAAAGGCTTCATAATTTGTGTATTAGGTTTCCACTTATCACTATTATTGCAAAAGTTATTAGTATTTATAAAATAATGAAAAATTGATGGTTTTTTGCTAATAACTCAATGGTTTATTTATCGATTTTAATTTATAAAAAACCAAATTAACCGTCTTCTTATTCTCTACAACTTTCCTGGTGACCACTTTTCTCTAAAATGCAACCGGAAAATTCTATGAGGAAAAAATCGATTTTCACACCTTAACCCATTGTTTATAAAAAAACAGGGACATTCTAGCTGTATATGGTCATACAGTGATCTTCCTATGGGTCCCGCCTACCATTTAAAACTTTCAGATATCTGTAGAACAAAATGCCGTGAAAACTATGATTTTTCAGTATGTAGCCTGAGCTAATACTCAGTTAATGTTTTCCAATAATTGTTTTTCGACTAATTTACCTATACGAGGTGTATGTCTCAATGGCTATGTCTGTGTCTTCCATTGTAATTACCTTAGTGTTCTTCAGGTCCATCTTAAGCCTAATTTGTTTTGAAACTCCTTGCAGTTCTTCTAGCATTGTTTCCATCAATTTTTGTCGATGATGATACTATTGTTACCAATCACTAAGGTGGTTCAGGTATGTACCATCTACATTAATGCCCTTACCACCCCAGTGCAGATCTTCAAAAATGTTTTCCAATGCCAAGATGAAGAGTTTAGGAGACATAGTGTCACCCTGGCATACTCTCATGTAGATGAACGAGACCAGTGAGATGTTTGTAAAGTCTTAATTAGATTGATAGAAAATGGATTTAGAAAGTCTTAAACAGAATTCTAATGGAAGCTGATTCTTTGGTTGATCTATCTGCTCAACTTGCACAATCTACCGTTGGCATTGTGTTGACTTTTTGTTAAGTTTTGTGAAAACCTTAGGAAAATCCGGAGATTTTCAAGCGAGAAAGTGAGACTTTGGATGGAGCTTCCGATTCCTGGTAGACTCACTTAAAGTGACTACGGCAGAGTCCAATCTACGGCACTTAATCGAAGCTCCTTGTGAGCGAATGTGTAACGAATCTATTTCGATTTTCTCCTTACACACACACACATACATGACGTGACGTGACGATTGTCTTGCGACGGGACCAAACAAAAGGATTCGACGTGGACGAGTTCCCTCGCCAAAATCGTTTCTCGTAAAGATCTCATTCCGCCACGAAATTGGGATTTTTTACGAATCGACCGGTTAGTTACACGGATGTTTGGCTCCCATTCTCTACTCTGAGAGATTTATCTAAGCTGCCATTATTCGTATGTGAAAAGGGAACATGTATGTGTATGTGTGTGTGTTAAATGAGTATATTCCTATCTTCTATCTGCGGTCGAAGGAGAGGAAGAGACAGACAAAGAGGAAATTTATATTGGAAAATTACGAAATGGAACATTTTCCACTATTGTTGCAGGTTAAGCACTGTTCCTCTTGATTAAACGCTAAGATTGCGGCCTGGAAAATTTTCTAATTTAATATCCAATTCCATAATTGATTGTAATTAATTACTTAATTGCATTTAAGACACAAATATTTGAATAAGACTTAACTCATCTATAGTAAACATGCCAATTTAACAAAAACACTCACAGTTTGAGATATTGACTCTCATTTCAATTTTTTAAATATTTTTCTCAAATTGATTTTGGAATAAATAACCACCTGGTTAAAGAACCAGGTGGTTAACCAGGTTAAATAAACCTGGTTAAACAACGATAAACAATTTTTCAGTGCATCTTTTAATTTCGGAACGCCCTGTGTAATAACCGACGCAGCGGGAATTACCTTGTGTGCGGTTATTTGTTTAACGTACATAACATACAAACCGCCGGCATTTTTAAGACCGTCATGCAGGACTGCTAATAACCGATCTAGGTAATTATAATTTTAGTTGTAGTTCGTGACTAACGCTTTGCAAGTAGGGAAAAAAAACTAAATCCACGGTCAAACGATCGACGTTTCCGAAGAATGGCGGTAAGTTGTAGAAATTTCGATAAAAATGGGATTTATTTAAATTTTCGTGTAAACGAGGAAATGTATCATTTTCACCTTTAAGAATTGGGTGTTGAGTAAAATAATTTTTTACTGCGCCTCTACATCAAAATTGGTTAGTCTCTTGAATAGGTTATTTGGATAAAATCTCAATTCACTGATTATCCTACTATTTTGCAGCCAGAATTTGTGGATTTCGGAAAGGAACATAGGTGCTATCCCAAAGCACATTGGTGACATATTCACTGTGAATTATTTAAAGGTACGACTGCAGGTGTGTTAATATTTTGATTTTAGTTTAGTCAATGTAGAGGAAAAACGTTCATTTTTTGGTGTTTTTTTCCTAAAATTGTTGAACTTTTGGCATTAGGAAACCATCCTGTTTAATTTGCGATCGATATTTCAAAAATCTATTTTTAGGCCATTTTTGGAAAAATTCGCCTTCTTTTTTCGAGGGTAAAAAATTAAAATTTCGAATTTTATCACTAAATCCGCTGTGCACGTAAATGAGACGATTTTTAGTTATGCGCCTGTCTCAATTTGCTACCTTTAATAGTCTTGGAATTATTGCGATTTTTTGAAAAAAGTGACAACCTAAATTTCAAGACTTCCTATTTCCGAAAGTAAACGTCCTTTTCTTGAAATTCTTGTACTGTTGGCATCAGGAATCTTTCGCCTTTCATTTGCCATCGATATTTCGAAAATCTAATTTTGACCCATTTTTGGAAAATATCGCAAGGGGTTAACCTTCCCTTTTTCGAGGGTCAAAAATTAATTTTTCGAATTTCGTCACGAAATTAGCTGGGCAGGTAAATTAGACGTTTTCTAGTCATGTGTCAGAGTTTCAATTCGCTAACTTTAATAGTCTTGGAATTATTGCGATTTTTTGAAAAAAGTGACAACCTTAATTTCAGGACTTCCTATTTCCGAAAGTAAACGTCCTTTTCTTGAAATTCTTGTACTGTTAGCATCAGGAATCCTTCGCCTTTCATTTGCCATCGATATTTCGAAAATCTAAATTTGACCCATTTTTGGAAAAAAATCGCAAGGGGTTAACCTTCCCTTTTTCGAGGGTCAAAAATTAAATTTTCGAATTTCGTCACGAAATTAGCTGGGCAGGTAAATGAGACGTTTTCTAGTCATGTGCCAGAGTTTCAATTCGCAAACTTTAATAGTCTTGGAATTATTGCGATTTTTTGAGAAAAATGTAAACCTAAATTTCAGGACTTTCTATTTCCGAAAGTAAACGTCCTTTTCTCGAAATTCTTTACTGTTAGCATCAGGAAACCTTCGCCTTTCATTTGCCATCGATATTTCGAAAATCTAAATTTGACCCATTTTTGGAAAAAAATCGCAAGGGGTTAACCTTCCCTTTTTCGAGGGTCAAAAATTAATTTTTCGAATTTCGTCACGAAGTTAACTAGGCAGGTAAATACGACGTTTTCTAGTCATGTGCCAGAGTTTCAATTCGCAAACTTTAATAGTCTTGGAATTATTGCGATTTTTTGAGAAACATGTAAACCTAAATTTCAAGACTTCCTATTTCCGAAAGTAAACGTCCTTTTCTTGAAATTCTTGTACTGTTGGCATCAAGAAACCTTCCCCTTTCATTTGCCATCGATATTTCGAAAATCTAATTTTGACCCATTTTTGGAAAATATCGCAAGTGGTTAACCTTCCATTTGTCGAGGGTCAAAAATTAAATTTTCATATTTCGTCACGAAGTTAACTGGGCAGGTAAATACGACTTTTTCTAGTCATATGTCAGAGTTTCAATTCGCAAACTTTAATAGTCTTGGAATTATTGCGATTTTTTGAGAAAAATGTAAACCTAAATTTCAGGACTTTCTATTTCCGAAAGTAAACGTCCTTTTCGCGAAATTCTTTTACTATTGGCATCAAGAAACCTTCCCCTTTCATTTGCCATCGATATTTCTAAAATCTAATTTTGACCCATTTTTGGAAAATATCGCAAGGTTTAACCTTCCTTTTTTCGAGGGTCAAAAATTAAATTTTCAAATTTCGTCGCTAAATTCACTGGGCAGGTAAATAACACGTCTAGTCCTGCGCCCGAGTTTTAATTCGCTAACTTTAATAGTCTTTGAATTATTGCGATTTTTTGAGAAAAATGTAAACTTAAATTTCAGGACTTTCTATTTCCGAAAGTAAACGTCCTTTTCTCGAAATTCGTCCACTGTTGACATCAGGAAATCTTCCTGTTTCATTTGCGGTCGATTTTTCAAAAATCCGATTTTGACCCATTTTTGGAAAATATCGCAACTGGTTAATTCTCGAGGGTCAAAAATTAAATTTTCAAACTTCGTCACTAAATTCGCAGGGCAGGTAAATGAGACGTTTTCTAGTCATGTGCCAGAGTTTCAACACGCTAACTTTAATAGTCTTGGAATTATAGCGATATTTTTGAAAAAGCGAATAAATAAAAAATGTGGGTAAATAAATCTGATGTTTTTCAAATTTCGAGTCCAGTCAATGTTCTGTATTTAAAAAGTTGTCAAGTTAAGTTAAGGTAAACTTTGAGTAAATTCAAATTTACAACTGATTACCACACAATTAAATGCGTTAACCCTGTGTAATCAGCTCTAAACGGTTCATTTTCTACAGCGAACTCGATAAAAGATTGATTTATGCTACTAATTGCTTTTAATTAACGAACACATTCCTATGTTCCAGACTCAACATACTGGACTCTGCACTAACTCTGCCAGGACCATTGGACCGTCTGTATTAATGATCCTGTTAGTCCAGCCACTTGGTAAGTTTGTTACAATTGTTTTAATTATATACATTTAAAGAAGGTTTGTACTGATTGATACAAAGTGTAAATTTAACCAAACGCCTCAGTCCTAAAATCCTGATGTTTATTTGCCATCTTTTGCCTTTAGGTTCGTTGGGTTGGTCCACTCCTTGGAAAAGCTACAGCAGCGCAACTGAACTACGAGCTGATCATCAGAGAACAGAAGGGCAACAGCGACTGTTACATATACAATATATATAAATTACAAGTTTCTGTACAATGTATATGTCATCATTTCAATCATTTACATCCATTTCTAACTGGACAATAGCGTTACTGCTATGTCACTTAATGTAACAAAATTATTTTTAGTAATGGTACTATGTACACCAATTAAGAGAAAATTGCAAAATTTCTCTGTCTTTAACGTTTGTATCTGTGATATTATTACCTTATATCTTTTATATATATTATCTTTATTATATTAAGATATTATCTTTATATTCTGTATATATTACGATTTGTTAGAGGTAGCGTCTGGTCTGATGTTTCATTGTTTTTAAATGTAACTGGCAAATATTTAAAAAGATTCGTAACTGCTGTTCTGATTGGTTCAGTATTATGTTTTGAGCCGAATGAGGGTTCATGATTGTGCTTTGTATTGTAAATAAAATTATTTATCCTTTCTCGCCTGTGCGGCCTGTGTGTTATTTACTTCTTCCTTAATTGAAGATGTTCGTATTTGATATATAGGCAACCATATATACAGATTTGTTAGAAAACAAAAGTAAAACTTCTCCATTACTAGTAAAAAGTGTTGCCTATTATTTTGCTCTTGTAGAGGTGTCATCAAAATGACAAGCAATATAAGCATTAACGGAGTTAGGCAACCAAATATACACGCCGCGAAATACCTCCTCAACTCGCGAAATTTACACTTTCAAATTTCGACATAAGACTCGCAGGGCAGGTCGGCGCAGGGCCCCTGATGCCCTTCACCGAGTTTCAGCCCTTTCCGTCCAGCAGTTTTCGAGTTATTACCGTTTTTCTGAATTCATGTGGCTATTCTTGAAACCGACGATAACTCGGGAACGAAGGGCCGTAGGGCCATAGGACCTTCACCATCGTGTTTTGGGGCGACGCCCTTGACCGTTTGCACGCATAATTGGAAAATCGAGAAAATGGAATTTTACACGTTTTTATACCTGCAAAACCTAAACTTTCGAATTTCGAGCTGAAACTCGCAGGGCATGTCGGAGAAGGGCCGATGATGCCCTTCGCCGAGTTTCAGCCCTTTCTGTCCAGCGGTTTTCGAGTTATTCCCGTTTTTCTGAATTCATGTGGCTATTCCTGAAACCGACCATATTTCGGGAACGAAGGGCCGTAGGGCCATGGGACCTTCACCATAGTGTTTAGGGCGACGCCCTCGACCGTTTGCACGCATAATTGGAGAATCGAGAAAATGTAATTTTACACGTTTCTATACCTGCAAAACCTAAACTTTCGAATTTCGAGCTGAAACTCGCAGGGCAGATCGGCGAAGGGCCGCTGATGCCCTTCGCCGAGTTTCAGCCCTTTCTGTCCAGCGGTTTTCGAGTTATTCCCGTTTTTCTGAATTCATGTGGCTATTCCTGAAACCGACGATATCTCGGGAACGAAGGGCCGTAGGGCCATGGGACCTTCACCATCGTGTTTAGGGCGACGCCCTCGACCGTTTTCACGCATAATTGGAATAACGAGAAAATGGAATTTTACACGTTTCTATACCTGCAAAACCTAAACTTTCGAATTTCGAGCTGAAACTCGCAGGGCATGTCGGAGAAGGGCCGATGATGCCCTTCGCCGAGTTTCAGCCCTTTCTGTCCAGCGGTTTTCGAGTTATTCCCGTTTTTCTGAATTCATGTGGCTATTCCTGAAACCGACGATATCTCGGGAACGAAGGGCCGTAGGGCCATGGGACCTTCACCATCGTGTTTAGGGCGACGCTCTTGATCGTTTGCACGCATAATTGGAGAATCGAGAAAATGGAATTTTACACGTTTTTATACCTGTAAATCTTAAACTTTCAAATTTCGAGCTGAAACTCGCAGGGCAGGTCGGCGAAGGGCCGCTGATGCCCTTCGCCGAGTTTCAGCCCTTTCTGTACAGCGGTTTTCGAGTTATTCCCGTTTTTCTGAATTCATGTGGCTATTCCTGAAACCGACGATATCTCGGGAACGAAGGGCCGTAGGGCCATGGGACCTTCACCATCGTGTTTAGGGCGACGCTCTTGATCGTTTGCACGCATAATTGGAGAATCGAGAAAATGGAATTTTACACGTTTTTATACCTGTAAATCTTAAACTTTCAAATTTCGAGCTGAAACTCGCAGGGCAGGTCGGCGAAGGGCCGCTGATGCCCTTCGCCGAGTTTCAGCCCTTTCTGTACAGCGGTTTTCGAGTTATTCCCGTTTTTCTGAATTCATGTGGCTATTCCTGAAACCGACGATATCTCGGGAACGAAGGGCCGTAGGGCCCTGGGACCTTCACCATCGTGTTTAGGGCGACGCTCTTGATCGTTTGCACGCATAATTGGAGAATCGAGAAAATGGAATTTTACACGTTTTTATACCTGTAAATCTTAAACTTTCAAATTTCGAGCTGAAACTCGCAGGGCAGGTCGGCGAAGGGCCGCTGATGCCCTTCGCCGAGTTTCAGCCCTTTCTGTCCAGCGGTTTTCGAGTTATTCCCGTTTTTCTGAATTCATGTGGCTATTCCTGAAACCGACGATATCTCGGGAACGAAGGGCCGGAGGGCCATGGGACCTTCACCATCGTGTTTAGGGCGACGCTCTTGATCGTTTGCACGCATAATTGGAGAATCGAGAAAATGGAATTTTACACGTTTTTACACCTGTAAATCTTAAACTTTCAAATTTCGAGCTGAAACTCGCAGGGCAGGTCGGCGAAGGGCCGCTGATGCCCTTCGCCGAGTTTCAGCCCTTTCTGTCCAGCGGTTTTCGAGTTATTCCCGTTTTTCTGAATTCATGTGGCTATTCCTGAAACCGACGATATCTCGGGAACGAAGGGCCGTAGGGCCATGGGACCTTCACCATCGTGTTTAGGGCGACGCTCTTGATCGTTTGCACGCATAATTGGAGAATCGAGAAAATGGAATTTTACACGTTTTTATACCTGTAAATCTTAAACTTTCAAATTTCGAGCTGAAACTCGCAGGGCAGGTCGGCGAAGGGCCGCTGATGCCCTTCGCCGAGTTTCAGCCCTTTCTGTACAGCGGTTTTCGAGTTATTCCCGTTTTTCTGAATTCATGTGGCTATTCCTGAAACCGACGATATCTCGGGAACGAAGGGCCGTAGGGCCCTGGGACCTTCACCATCGTGTTTAGGGCGACGCTCTTGATCGTTTGCACGCATAATTGGAGAATCGAGAAAATGGAATTTTACACGTTTTTATACCTGTAAATCTTAAACTTTCAAATTTCGAGCTGAAACTCGCAGGGCAGGTCGGCGAAGGGCCGCTGATGCCCTTCGCCGAGTTTCAGCCCTTTCTGTCCAGCGGTTTTCGAGTTATTCCCGTTTTTCTGAATTCATGTGGCTATTCCTGAAACCGACGATATCTCGGGAACGAAGGGCCGTAGGGCCATGGGACCTTCACCATCGTGTTTAGGGCGACGCTCTTGATCGTTTGCACGCATAATTGGAGAATCGAGAAAATGGAATTTTACACGTTTTTATACCTGTAAATCTTAAACTTTCAAATTTCGAGCTGAAACTCGCAGGGCAGGTCGGCGAAGGGCCGCTGATGCCCTTCGCCGAGTTTCAGCCCTTTCTGTCCAGCGGTTTTCGAGTTATTCCCGTTTTTCTGAATTCATGTGGCTATTCCTGAAACCGACGATATCTCGGGAACGAAGGGCCGTAGGGCCATGGGACCTTCACCATCGTGTTTAGGGCGACGCTCTTGATCGTTTGCACGCATAATTGGAGAATCGAGAAAATGGAATTTTACACGTTTTTATACCTGTAAATCTTAAACTTTCAAATTTCGAGCTGAAACTCGCAGGGCAGGTCGGCGAAGGGCCGCTGATGCCCTTCGCCGAGTTTCAGCCCTTTCTGTCCAGCGGTTTTCGAGTTATTCCCGTTTTTCTGAATTCATGTGGCTATTCCTGAAACCGACGATAACTCGGGAACGAAGGGCCGTAGGGCCATAGGACCTTCACCATCGTGTTTTGGGGCGACGCCCTTGACCGTTTGCACGCATAATTGGAAAATCGAGAAAATGGAATTTTACACGTTTTTATACCTGCAAAACCTAAACTTTCGAATTTCGAGCTGAAACTCGCAGGGCATGTCGGAGAAGGGCCGATGATGCCCTTCGCCGAGTTTCAGCCCTTTCTGTCCAGCGGTTTTCGAGTTATTCCCGTTTTTCTGAATTCATGTGGCTATTCCTGAAACCGACCATATCTCGGGAACGAAGGGCCGTAGGGCCATGGGACCTTCACCATAGTGTTTAGGGCGACGCCCTCGACCGTTTGCACGCATAATTGGAGAATCGAGAAAATGTAATTTTACACGTTTCTATACCTGCAAAACCTAAACTTTCGAATTTCGAGCTGAAACTCGCAGGGCAGATCGGCGAAGGGCCGCTGATGCCCTTCGCCGAGTTTCAGCCCTTTCTGTCCAGCGGTTTTCGAGTTATTCCCGTTTTTCTGAATTCATGTGGCTATTCCTGAAACCGACGATATCTCGGGAACGAAGGGCCGTAGGGCCATGGGACCTTCACCATCGTGTTTAGGGCGACGCTCTTGATCGTTTGCACGCATAATTGGAGAATCGAGAAAATGGAATTTTACACGTTTTTATACCTGTAAATCTTAAACTTTCAAATTTCGAGCTGAAACTCGCAGGGCAGGTCGGCGAAGGGCCGCTGATGCCCTTCGCCGAGTTTCAGCCCTTTCTGTCCAGCGGTTTTCGAGTTATTCCCGTTTTTCTGAATTCATGTGGCTATTCCTGAAACCGACGATATCTCGGGAACGAAGGGCCGTAGGGCCATGGGACCTTCACCATCGTGTTTAGGGCGACGCTCTTGATCGTTTGCACGCATAATTGGAGAATCGAGAAAATGGAATTTTACACGTTTTTATACCTGTAAATCTTAAACTTTCAAATTTCGAGCTGAAACTCGCAGGGCAGGTCGGCGAAGGGCCGCTGATGCCCTTCGCCGAGTTTCAGCCCTTTCTGTCCAGCGGTTTTCGAGTTATTCCCGTTTTTCGGAATTCATGTGGCTATTCCTGAAACCGACGATATCTCGGGAACGAAGGGCCGTAGGGCCATGGGACCTTCACCATCGTGTTTAGGGCGACGCTCTTGATCGTTTGCACGCATAATTGGAGAATCGAGAAAATGGAATTTTACACGTTTTTATACCTGTAAATCTTAAACTTTCAAATTTCGAGCTGAAACTCGCAGGGCAGGTCGGCGAAGGGCCGCTGATGCCCTTCGCCGAGTTTCAGCCCTTTCTGTACAGCGGTTTTCGAGTTATTCCCGTTTTTCTGAATTCATGTGGCTATTCCTGAAACCGACGATATCTCGGGAACGAAGGGCCGTAGGGCCCTGGGACCTTCACCATCGTGTTTAGGGCGACGCTCTTGATCGTTTGCACGCATAATTGGAGAATCGAGAAAATGGAATTTTACACGTTTTTATACCTGTAAATCTTAAACTTTCAAATTTCGAGCTGAAACTCGCAGGGCAGGTCGGCGAAGGGCCGCTGATGCCCTTCGCCGAGTTTCAGCCCTTTCTGTCCAGCGGTTTTCGAGTTATTCCCGTTTTTCTGAATTCATGTGGCTATTCCTGAAACCGACGATATCTCGGGAACGAAGGGCCGTAGGGCCCTGGGACCTTCACCATCGTGTTTAGGGCGACGCTCTTGATCGTTTGCACGCATAATTGGAAAATCGAAAAAATGGAATTTTGCACGTTTTTGTACCTGCAAAACGTAAACTTTCGAATTTCGAGCTGAAACTCGCAGGGCAGGTCGGCGAAGGGCCGCTGATGCCCTTCGCCGAGTTTCAGCCCTTTCTGTCCAGCGGTTTTCGAGTTATTCCCGTTTTTCTGAATTCATGTGGCTATTCCTGAAACCGACGATATCTCGGGAACGAAGGGCCGTAGGGCCCTGGGACCTTCACCATCGTGTTTAGGGCGACGCTCTTGATCGTTTGCACGCATAATTGGAGAATCGAGAAAATGGAATTTTACACGTTTTTATACCTGTAAATCTTAAACTTTCAAATTTCGAGCTGAAACTCGCAGGGCAGGTCGGCGAAGGGCCGCTGATGCCCTTCGCCGAGTTTCAGCCCTTTCTGTACAGCGGTTTTCGAGTTATTCCCGTTTTTCTGAATTCATGTGGCTATTCCTGAAACCGACGATATCTCGGGAACGAAGGGCCGTAGGGCCCTGGGACCTTCACCATCGTGTTTAGGGCGACGCTCTTGATCGTTTGCACGCATAATTGGAGAATCGAGAAAATGGAATTTTACACGTTTTTATACCTGTAAATCTTAAACTTTCAAATTTCGAGCTGAAACTCGCAGGGCAGGTCGGCGAAGGGCCGCTGATGCCCTTCGCCGAGTTTCAGCCCTTTCTGTCCAGCGGTTTTCGAGTTATTCCCGTTTTTCTGAATTCATGTGGCTATTCCTGAAACCGACGATATCTCGGGAACGAAGGGCCGTAGGGCCCTGGGACCTTCACCATCGTGTTTAGGGCGACGCTCTTGATCGTTTGCACGCATAATTGGAAAATCGAAAAAATGGAATTTTGCACGTTTTTGTACCTGCAAAACGTAAACTTTCGAATTTCGAGCTGAAACTCGCAGGGCAGGTCGGCGAAGGGCCGCTGATGCCCTTCGCCGAGTTTCAGCCCTTTCTGTCCAGCGGTTTTCGAGTTATTCCCGTTTTTCTGAATTCATGTGGCTATTCCTGAAACCGACGATATCTCGGGAACGAAGGGCCGTAGGGCCCTGGGACCTTCACCATCGTGTTTAGGGCGACGCTCTTGATCGTTTGCACGCATAATTGGAAAATCGAAAAAATGGAATTTTGCACGTTTTTGTACCTGCAAAACGTAAACTTTCGAATTTCGAGCTGAAACTCGCAGGGCAGGTCGGCGAAGGGCCGCTGATGCCCTTCGCCGAGTTTCAGCCCTTTCTGTCCAGCGGTTTTCGAGTTATTCCCGTTTTTCTGAATTCATGTGGCTATTCCTGAAACCGACGATATCTCGGGAACGAAGGGCCGTAGGGCCCTGGGACCTTCACCATCGTGTTTAGGGCGACGCTCTTGATCGTTTGCACGCATAATTGGAGAATCGAGAAAATGGAATTTTACACGTTTTTATACCTGTAAATCTTAAACTTTCAAATTTCGAGCTGAAACTCGCAGGGCAGGTCGGCGAAGGGCCGCTGATGCCCTTCGCCGAGTTTCAGCCCTTTCTGTCCAGCGGTTTTCGAGTTATTCCCGTTTTTCTGAATTCATGTGGCTATTCCTGAAACCGACGATATCTCGGGAACGAAGGGCCGTAGGGCCATGGGACCTTCACCATCGTGTTTAGGGCGACGCTCTTGATCGTTTGCACGCATAATTGGAGAATCGAGAAAATGGAATTTTACACGTTTTTATACCTGTAAATCTTAAACTTTCAAATTTCGAGCTGAAACTCGCAGGGCAGGTCGGCGAAGGGCCGCTGATGCCCTTCGCCGAGTTTCAGCCCTTTCTGTCCAGCGGTTTTCGAGTCATTCCCGTTTTTCTGAATTCATGTGGCTATTCCTGAAACCGACGATATCTCGGGAACGAAGGGCCGTAGGGCCCTGGGACCTTCACCATCGTGTTTAGGGCGACGCTCTTGATCGTTTGCACGCATAATTGGAAAATCGAAAAAATGGAATTTTGCACGTTTTTGTACCTGCAAAACGTAAACTTTCGAATTTCGAGCTGAAACTCGCAGGGCAGGTCGGCGAAGGGCCGCTGATGCCCTTCGCCGAGTTTCAGCCCTTTCTGTCCAGCGGTTTTCGAGTTATTCCCGTTTTTCTGAATTCATGTGGCTATTCCTGAAACCGACGATATCTCGGGAACGAAGGGCCGTAGGGCCCTGGGACCTTCACCATCGTGTTTAGGGCGACGCTCTTGATCGTTTGCACGCATAATTGGAAAATCGAAAAAATGGAATTTTGCACGTTTTTGTACCTGCAAAACGTAAACTTTCGAATTTCGAGCTGAAACTCGCAGGGCAGGTCGGCGAAGGGCCGCTGATGCCCTTCGCCGAGTTTCAGCCCTTTCTGTCCAGCGGTTTTCGAGTTATTCCCGTTTTTCTGAATTCATGTGGCTATTCCTGAAACCGACGATATCTCGGGAACGAAGGGCCGTAGGGCCCTGGGACCTTCACCATCGTGTTTAGGGCGACGCTCTTGATCGTTTGCACGCATAATTGGAGAATCGAGAAAATGGAATTTTACACGTTTTTATACCTGTAAATCTTAAACTTTCAAATTTCGAGCTGAAACTCGCAGGGCAGGTCGGCGAAGGGCCGCTGATGCCCTTCGCCGAGTTTCAGCCCTTTCTGTACAGCGGTTTTCGAGTTATTCCCGTTTTTCTGAATTCATGTGGCTATTCCTGAAACCGACGATATCTCGGGAACGAAGGGCCGTAGGGCCCTGGGACCTTCACCATCGTGTTTAGGGCGACGCTCTTGATCGTTTGCACGCATAATTGGAGAATCGAGAAAATGGAATTTTACACGTTTTTATACCTGTAAATCTTAAACTTTCAAATTTCGAGCTGAAACTCGCAGGGCAGGTCGGCGAAGGGCCGCTGATGCCCTTCGCCGAGTTTCAGCCCTTTCTGTCCAGCGGTTTTCGAGTTATTCCCGTTTTTCTGAATTCATGTGGCTATTCCTGAAACCGACGATATCTCGGGAACGAAGGGCCGTAGGGCCCTGGGACCTTCACCATCGTGTTTAGGGCGACGCTCTTGATCGTTTGCACGCATAATTGGAAAATCGAAAAAATGGAATTTTGCACGTTTTTGTACCTGCAAAACGTAAACTTTCGAATTTCGAGCTGAAACTCGCAGGGCAGGTCGGCGAAGGGCCGCTGATGCCCTTCGCCGAGTTTCAGCCCTTTCTGTCCAGCGGTTTTCGAGTTATTCCCGTTTTTCTGAATTCATGTGGCTATTCCTGAAACCGACGATATCTCGGGAACGAAGGGCCGTAGGGCCCTGGGACCTTCACCATCGTGTTTAGGGCGACGCTCTTGATCGTTTGCACGCATAATTGGAAAATCGAAAAAATGGAATTTTGCACGTTTTTGTACCTGCAAAACGTAAACTTTCGAATTTCGAGCTGAAACTCGCAGGGCAGGTCGGCGAAGGGCCGCTGATGCCCTTCGCCGAGTTTCAGCCCTTTCTGTCCAGCGGTTTTCGAGTTATTCCCGTTTTTCTGAATTCATGTGGCTATTCCTGAAACCGACGATATCTCGGGAACGAAGGGCCGTAGGGCCCTGGGACCTTCACCATCGTGTTTAGGGCGACGCTCTTGATCGTTTGCACGCATAATTGGAGAATCGAGAAAATGGAATTTTACACGTTTTTATACCTGTAAATCTTAAACTTTCAAATTTCGAGCTGAAACTCGCAGGGCAGGTCGGCGAAGGGCCGCTGATGCCCTTCGCCGAGTTTCAGCCCTTTCTGTCCAGCGGTTTTCGAGTTATTCCCGTTTTTCTGAATTCATGTGGCTATTCCTGAAACCGACGATATCTCGGGAACGAAGGGCCGTAGGGCCATGGGACCTTCACCATCGTGTTTAGGGCGACGCTCTTGATCGTTTGCACGCATAATTGGAGAATCGAGAAAATGGAATTTTACACGTTTTTATACCTGTAAATCTTAAACTTTCAAATTTCGAGCTGAAACTCGCAGGGCAGGTCGGCGAAGGGCCGCTGATGCCCTTCGCCGAGTTTCAGCCCTTTCTGTCCAGCGGTTTTCGAGTCATTCCCGTTTTTCTGAATTCATGTGGCTATTCCTGAAACCGACGATATCTCGGGAACGAAGGGCCGTAGGGCCCTGGGACCTTCACCATCGTGTTTAGGGCGACGCTCTTGATCGTTTGCACGCATAATTGGAAAATCGAAAAAATGGAATTTTGCACGTTTTTGTACCTGCAAAACGTAAACTTTCGAATTTCGAGCTGAAACTCGCAGGGCAGGTCGGCGAAGGGCCGCTGATGCCCTTCGCCGAGTTTCAGCCCTTTCCGTCCAGCGGTTTTCGAGTTATTCCCGTTTTTCTGAATTCATGTGGCTATTCCTGAAACCGACGATATCTCGGGAATGAAGGGCCGTAGGGCCCTGGGACCTTCACCATCGTGTTTAGGGCGACGCTCTTGATCGTTTGCACGCATAATTGGAAAATCGAAAAAATGGAATTTTGCACGTTTTTGTACCTGCAAAACGTAAACTTTCGAATTTCGAGCTGAAACTCGCAGGGCAGGTCGGCGAAGGGCCGCTGATGCCCTTCGCCGAGTTTCAGCCCTTTCCGTCCAGCGGTTTTCGAGTTATTCCCGTTTTTCTGAATTCATGTGGCTATTCCTGAAACCGACGATATCTCGGGAACGAAGGGCCGTAGGGCCCTGGGACCTTCACCATCGTGTTTAGGGCGACGCTCTTGATCGTTTGCACGCATAATTGGAGAATCGAGAAAATGGAATTTTACACGTTTTTATACCTGTAAATCTTAAACTTTCAAATTTCGAGCTGAAACTCGCAGGGCAGGTCGGCGAAGGGCCGCTGATGCCCTTCGCCGAGTTTCAGCCCTTTCTGTCCAGCGGTTTTCGAGTTATTCCCGTTTTTCTGAATTCATGTGGCTATTCCTGAAACCGACGATATCTCGGGAACGAAGGGCCGTAGGGCCCTGGGACCTTCCACATCGTGTTTAGGGCGACGCTCTTGATCGTTTGCACGCATAATTGGAGAATCGAGAAAATGGAATTTTACACGTTTTTATACCTGTAAATCTTAAACTTTCGAATTTCGAGCTCAAACTCGCAGGGCAGATCGGCGAAGGGCCGCTGATGCCGTTCGCCGAGTTTCAGCCCTTTCCGTCCAGCGGTTTTCGAGTTATTCCCGTTTTTCTGAATTCATGTGGCTATTCCTGAAACCGACGATATCTCGGGAACGAAGGGCCGTAGGGCCCTGGGACCTTCACCATCGTGTTTAGGGCGACGCTCTTGATCGTTTGCACGCATAATTGGAAAATCGAAAAAATGGAATTTTGCACGTTTTTGTACCTGCAAAACGTAAACTTTCGAATTTCGAGCTGAAACTCGCAGGGCAGGTCGGCGAAGGGCCGCTGATGCCCTTCGCCGAGTTTCAGCCCTTTCTGTCCAGCGGTTTTCGAGTTATTCCCGTTTTTCTGAATTCATGTGGCTATTCCTGAAACCGACGATATCTCGGGAACGAAGGGCCGTAGGGCCCTGGGACCTTCCACATCGTGTTTAGGGCGACGCTCTTGATCGTTTGCACGCATAATTGGAGAATCGAGAAAATGGAATTTTACACGTTTTTATACCTGTAAATCTTAAACTTTCGAATTTCGAGCTCAAACTCGCAGGGCAGATCGGCGAAGGGCCGCTGATGCCGTTCGCCGAGTTTCAGCCCTTTCCGTCCAGCGGTTTTCGAGTTATTCCCGTTTTTCTGAATTCATGTGGCTATTCCTGAAACCGACGATATCTCGGGAACGAAGGGCCGTAGGGCCCTGGGACCTTCACCATCGTGTTTAGGGCGACGCTCTTGATCGTTTGCACGCATAATTGGAAAATCGAAAAAATGGAATTTTGCACGTTTTTGTACCTGCAAAACGTAAACTTTCGAATTTCGAGCTGAAACTCGCAGGGCAGGTCGGCGAAGGGCCGCTGATGCCCTTCGCCGAGTTTCAGCCCTTTCTGTCCAGCGGTTTTCGAGTTATTCCCGTTTTTCTGAATTCATGTGGCTATTCCTGAAACCGACGATATCTCGGGAACGAAGGGCCGTAGGGCCCTGGGACCTTCCACATCGTGTTTAGGGCGACGCTCTTGATCGTTTGCACGCATAATTGGAGAATCGAGAAAATGGAATTTTACACGTTTTTATACCTGTAAATCTTAAACTTTCGAATTTCGAGCTCAAACTCGCAGGGCAGATCGGCGAAGGGCCGCTGATGCCGTTCGCCGAGTTTCAGCCCTTTCCGTCCAGCGGTTTTCGAGTTATTCCCGTTTTTCTGAATTCATGTGGCTATTCCTGAAACCGACGATATCTCGGGAACGAAGGGCCGTAGGGCCCTGGGACCTTCACCATCGTGTTTAGGGCGACGCTCTTGATCGTTTGCACGCATAATTGGAAAATTGAAAAAATGGAATTTTGCACGTTTTTGTACCTGCAAAACGTAAACTTTCGAATTTCGAGCTGAAACTCGCAGGGCAGGTCGGCGAAGGGCCGCTGATGCCCTTCGCCGAGTTTCAGCCCTTTCTGTCCAGCGGTTTTCGAGTTATTCCCGTTTTTCTGAATTCATGTGGCTATTCCTGAAACCGACGATATCTCGGGAACGAAGGGCCGTAGGGCCATGGGACCTTCACCATCGTGTTTAGGGCGACGCTCTCGATCGTTTGCACGCATAATTGGAGAATCGAGAAAATGGAATTTTACACGTTTTTATACCTGTAAATCTTAAACTTTCGAATTTCGAGCTCAAACTCGCAGGGCAGATCGGCGAAGGGCCGCTGATGCCGTTCGCCGAGTTTCAGCCCTTTCCGTCCAGCGGTTTTCGAGTTATTCCCGTTTTTCTGAATTCATGTGGCTATTCCTGAAACCGACGATATCTCGGGAACGAAGGGCCGTAGGGCCATGGGACCTTCACCATCGTGTTTAGGGCGACGCTCTCGATCGTTTGCACGCATAATTGGAGAATCGAGAAAATGGAATTTTACACGTTTTTATACCTGTAAATCTTAAACTTTCAAATTTCGAGCTGAAACTCGCAGGGCAGGTCGGCGAAGGGCCGCTAATGCCCTTCGCCGAGTTTCAGCCCTTTCTGTCCAGCGGTTTTCGAGTTATTCCCGTTTTTCTGAATTCATGTGGCTATTCCTGAAACCGACGATATCTCGGGAACGAAGGGTCGTAGGGCCCTGGGACCTTCACCATCGTGTTTAGGGCGACGCTCTTGATCGTTTGCACGCATAATTGGAAAATCGAAAAAATGGAATTTTGCACGTTTTTGTACCTGCAAAACGTAAACTTTCGAATTTCGAGCTGAAACTCGCAGGGCAGGTCGGCGAAGGGCCGCTGATGCCCTTCGCCGAGTTTCAGCCCTTTCTGTCCAGCGGTTTTCGAGTTATTCCCGTTTTTCTGAATTCATGTGGCTATTCCTGAAACCGACGATATCTCGGGAACGAAGGGCCGGAGGGCCATGGGACCTTCACCATCGTGTTTAGGGCGACGCTCTTGATCGTTTGCACGCATAATTGGAGAATCGAAAAAATGGAATTTTGCACGTTTTTGTACCTGCAAAACGTAAACTTTCGAATTTCGAGCTGAAACTCGCAGGGCAGGTCGGCGAAGGGCCGCTGATGCCCTTCGCCGAGTTTCAGCCCTTTCTGTCCAGCGGTTTTCGAGTTATTCCCGTTTTTCTGAATTCATGTGGCTATTCCTGAAACCGACGATATCTCGGGAACGAAGGGCCGTAGGGCCCTGGGACCTTCACCATCGTGTTTAGGGCGACGCTCTTGATCGTTTGCACGCATAATTGGAAAATCGAAAAAATGGAATTTTGCACGTTTTTGTACCTGCAAAACGTAAACTTTCGAATTTCGAGCTGAAACTCGCAGGGCAGGTCGGCGAAGGGCCGCTGATGCCCTTCGCCGAGTTTCAGCCCTTTCTGTCCAGCGGTTTTCGAGTTATTCCCGTTTTTCTGAATTCATGTGGCTATTCCTGAAACCGACGATATCTCGGGAACGAAGGGCCGGAGGGCCATGGGACCTTCACCATCGTGTTTAGGGCGACGCTCTTGATCGTTTGCACGCATAATTGGAGAATCGAGAAAATGGAATTTTACACGTTTTTACACCTGTAAATCTTAAACTTTCAAATTTCGAGCTGAAACTCGCAGGGCAGGTCGGCGAAGGGCCGCTGATGCCCTTCGCCGAGTTTCAGCCCTTTCCGTCCAGCGGTTTTCGAGTTATTCCCGTTTTTCTGAATTCATGTGGCTATTCCTGAAACCGACGATATCTCGGGAACGAAGGGCCGTAGGGCCCTGGGACCTTCACCATCGTGTTTAGGGCGACGCTCTTGATCGTTTGCACGCATAATTGGAAAATCGAAAAAATGGAATTTTGCACGTTTTTGTACCTGCAAAACGTAAACTTTCGAATTTCGAGCTGAAACTCGCAGGGCAGGTCGGCGAAGGGCCGCTGATGCCCTTCGCCGAGTTTCAGCCCTTTCCGTCCAGCGGTTTTCGAGTTATTCCCGTTTTTCTGAATTCATGTGGCTATTCCTGAAACCGACGATATCTCGGGAACGAAGGGCCGTAGGGCCCTGGGACCTTCACCATCGTGTTTAGGGCGACGCTCTTGATCGTTTGCACGCATAATTGGAGAATCGAGAAAATGGAATTTTACACGTTTTTATACCTGTAAATCTTAAACTTTCAAATTTCGAGCTGAAACTCGCAGGGCAGGTCGGCGAAGGGCCGCTGATGCCCTTCGCCGAGTTTCAGCCCTTTCTGTCCAGCGGTTTTCGAGTTATTCCCGTTTTTCTGAATTCATGTGGCTATTCCTGAAACCGACGATATCTCGGGAACGAAGGGCCGTAGGGCCCTGGGACCTTCCACATCGTGTTTAGGGCGACGCTCTTGATCGTTTGCACGCATAATTGGAGAATCGAGAAAATGGAATTTTACACGTTTTTATACCTGTAAATCTTAAACTTTCAAATTTCGAGCTGAAACTCGCAGGGCAGGTCGGCGAAGGGCCGCTGATGCCCTTCGCCGAGTTTCAGCCCTTTCTGTCCAGCGGTTTTCGAGTTATTCCCGTTTTTCTGAATTCATGTGGCTATTCCTGAAACCGACGATATCTCGGGAACGAAGGGCCGTAGGGCCCTGGGACCTTCCACATCGTGTTTAGGGCGACGCTCTTGATCGTTTGCACGCATAATTGGAGAATCGAGAAAATGGAATTTTACACGTTTTTATACCTGTAAATCTTAAACTTTCGAATTTCGAGCTCAAACTCGCAGGGCAGATCGGCGAAGGGCCGCTGATGCCGTTCGCCGAGTTTCAGCCCTTTCCGTCCAGCGGTTTTCGAGTTATTCCCGTTTTTCTGAATTCATGTGGCTATTCCTGAAACCGACGATATCTCGGGAACGAAGGGCCGTAGGGCCATGGGACCTTCACCATCGTGTTTAGGGCGACGCCCTTGATCGATTGCACGCATAATTGGAAAATCGTGAAAATGGAATTTTACACGTTTTTATACCTGCAAAACCTAAACTTTTGAATTTCGAGCTGAAACTCGCAGGGCAGGTCGGCGAAGGGCCCCTGAAGCTCTTCGCCAAGGATGAGCCCTTTTGGTGAAGCTGTTTTCGACTTATAGCGGTTTTTCTGAATTCATGTGGCTAAACCTTCAATCGACGATATCTCGGGAACAAACGGCCGTAGGGCCATGGGACTTGTACCGCAGCCCTCAGGGCGACGCCCTCTATCGATTACACCCCTAATTGAAAAATCAAACAATCGAAATTTATACGTTTTTTCACAAGATTTACACTTTTTTAATTTCGTCAGGGATCATCGAAATGCTTTAGGAGCGTAAAAAATCTTAACTTGTGTGAATTGCAATTTTGTCAATTCTCAATTTCAATTTATAATACACGCAATTTAAAAAAAAGCAACAATATCCAATTGAAAATATTTATTAATGGAAATAAAGTATACAAAATGTTGAACATACTGAACATAATTCATAGGGATACAGTTTCCAATGTGAAATCATTAAAGATAACTAGTTATATAAAATCAAAGTTATTTGAGATAATAGTCGCAAGTACAATAAAAATACCAATTACGTATAAATTTAATGTTTTACACATTACTTAATTTAAAAAAACAAACAGTAATTAGTGTTAATTAAGCGTTATCACAAAGACTTAACGTTCAGCAATTCAATGGACGAGAGCTCTCTATTCCAAAATTACATGGCATCGTTTAATTTCACATTTACCTTTATCTCAGCTTATATAATTACAAGTTCATTATAACACAGCTAATCAGAGATAACACCGTTGAAGAGAAATCACAGACGGCCTAATGAAGCGTGGGATATGAAATCTGAGGGATCCTCAATGTAAACCATTTTAGTCCAAATTTGTGTATTCCTATTTTCGAAATAGTGTTAAGTGTAAATCAAAACTATTCCAGCTTCTTTACAATTAACTCTCTCAAGTAACCGGTGTATGAATATAATTTCTATTTCATTAACATAGTTTCATAAATTGTCGCAATAATAATGCCTCCCAACAAGGAGGGTTTCGACGACATTCAATAAAGTTGATGTTCCTCAGGTTTATTTCCTTCCATGAAGACAGACTGTAGATCTCCTCCTTGGACATCAAAAGGGCTGCCCGGCAGTCTCACGCGATGAGGTACCTGAAACAATGTACATTGTTCTCATAAGTTAAGTCGCTAAAAAGTTGCACGTATATATTTAAATAACTTCCAAACACCACAATGATAGGCAAGTAATAATAACAATATAACAATAACAATAATAACACGAAGTAATAACAATCGTGGTTGACTTCAAAAAATTAATTTTTGACCCTCGAAAAAAGGAAGGTTAACCCCTTGCGATTTTTTCCAAAAATGGGTCAAAATTAGATTTTTCCAATATCGATCGCAAATGAAAGGGGAAGGACTCCTGATGCCAACAGTAAAAGAATTTCGAGAAAAGGACGTTTACTTTCGGAAATAGAAAGTCCTGAAATTTAGGTTTACATTTTTCCCAAAAAATCGCAATAATTCCAAGACTAATAAAGTTAGCGAATTGAAACTCTGGCACATGACTAGAAAACGTCTCATTTACCTGCCCAGCTAATTTCGTGACGAAATTCGAAAATTTAATTTTTGACTCTCGAAAAAAGGAAGGTTAACCCCTTGCGATATTTTCCAAAAATGGGTCAAAATTAGATTTTTGAAATATCGATGGCAAATGAAAGGGGAAGGTTTCTTGATGCCAACAGCAAAAGAACTTCGAGAACAGGACGTTTACTTTCGGAAATAGAAAGTCCTGAAATTTAGGATTACATTTTTCTCAAAAAATCGCAATAATTCCAAGACTATTAAAGTTAGCGAATTGAAACTCTGGCACATGACTAGAAAACGTCTCATTTACCTGCCCAGCTAATTTCATGACGAAATTCGAAAATTTAATTTTTGACCCTCGAAAAAAGGAAGGTTAACCCCTTGCGATTTTTTCCAAAAATGGGTCAAAATTAGATTTTTCCAATATCGATCGCAAATGAAAGGGGAAGGACTCCTGATGCCAACAGTAAAAGAATTTCGAGAAAAGGACGTTTACTTTCGGAAATAGAAAGTCCTGAAATTTAGGTTTACATTTTTCCCAAAAAATCGCAATAATTCCAAGACTAATAAAGTTAGCGAATTGAAACTCTGGCACATGACTAGAAAACGTCTCATTTACCTGCCGAGCTAATTTCGTGACGAAATTCGAAAATTTAATTTTTGACCCTCGAAAAAAGGAAGGTTAACCCCTTGCGATTTTTTCCAAAAATGGGTCAAAATTAGATTTTTGAAATATCGATCGCAAATGAAAGGGGAAGGTTTCCTGATGCCAACAGTAAAAGAATTTCGAGAAAAGGACGTTTGTTTTCGGAAATAGGAAGTCCTAAAATTTACGTATACATTTTTCTCAAAAAATCGCAATATTTCCAAGACTATTAAAGTTAGCGAATTGAAACTCTGGCACATGACTAGAAAACGTCTCATTTACCTGCCGAGCTAATTTCGTGACGAAATTCGAAAATTTAATGTTTGACCCTCGAAAAAAGGAAGGTTAACCCCTTGCGATTTTTTCCAAAAATGGGTCAAAATTAGTTTTTTAAAATATCGATCGCAAACGAAAGGGGAAGGTTTCCTGATGCCAACAGTAAAAGAATTTCGAGAAAAGGACGTTTACTTTCGGAAAAAGAAAGTCCTGAAATTTAGGTTTACATTTTTCCCAAAAAATCGCAATAATTCCAAGACTAATAAAGTTAGCGAATTGAAACTCTGGCACATGACTAGAAAACGTCTCATTTACCTGCCGAGCTAATTTCGTGACGAAATTCGAAAATTTAATTTTTGACCCTCGAAAAAAGGAAGGTTAACCCCTTGCGATTTTTTCCAAAAATGGGTCAAAATTAGATTTTTCCAATATCGATCGCAAATGAAAGGGGAAGGACTCCTGATGCCAACAGTAAAAGAATTTCGAGAAAAGGACGTTTACTTTCGGAAATAGAAAGTCTTGAAATTTAGGTTTATATTTTTCTCAAAAAATCGCAATAATTCCAAGACTATTAAAGTTAGCGAATTGAAACTCTGGCACATGACTAGAAAACGTCTCATTTACCTGTCCAGCTAATTTCGTGACGAAATTCGAAAATTTAATTTTTGACCCTCGAAAAAAGGAAGGTTAACCCCTTGCGGTTTTTTCCAAAAATGGGTCAAAATTAGATTTTCGAAATATCGATGGCAAATGAAAGGGGAAGGTTTCCTGATGCCAACAGTAAAAGAATTTCGCGAAAAGGACGTTTACTTTCGGAAATAGAAAGTCCTTGAAATTTAGGTTTACATTTTTCTCAAAAAATCTAAATAATTGCAAGACTATTAAAGTTAGCAAATTGAAACTCTGGCACATGACTAGAAAACGTCTCATTTACCTGTCTGGCTAATTTCGTAACGAAATTCGAAAATTTAATTTTTGACCCTCGAAAAAAGGAAGGTTAACCCCTTGCGATTTTTTCCAAAAATGGGTCAAAATTAGATATTCGAAATATCGACTGCAAATGAAAGGGGAAGGTTTCCTGGTGCCAACAGTAAAAGAATTTCGAGAAAAGGACGTTTACTTTCGGAAATAGAAAGTCCTGAAATTTAGGTTTACATTTTTCTCAAAAAATCGCAATAATTCCAAGACTATTAAAGTTTGCGAATTGAAACTCTGACACATGACTAGAAAACGTCTCGTTTACCTGCCCAGCTAATTTCGTGACGAAATTCGAAAATTTAATTTTTGACCCTCGAAAAAAGGAAGGTTAACCCCTTGCGATTTTTTCCAAAAATGGGTCAAAATTAGATTTTTGAAATATCGATCGCAAATGAAAGGGGAAGGTTTCCTGATGCCAACAGTAAAAGAATTTCGAGAAAAGGACGTTTACTTTCGGAAATAGAAAGTCCTGAAATTTAGGTTTACATTTTTCTCAAAAAATCGCAATAATTCCAAGACTATTAAAGTTTGCGAATTGAAACTCTGGCACATGACTAGAAAACGTCTCATTTACCTGCCCAGCTAATTTCGTGACGAAATTCGAAAATTTAATTTTTGACCCTCGAAAAAAGGAAGGTTAACCCCTCGCGATTTTTTCCAAAAATGGTTAAAACAGGATTTTCGGAATGTTCTTTGCCTGGATTAAGTTTGCTCCAAAAGTTTATCAAGCTATCAAGAGGTTGGGATTCGCGTAAACAATTTTTGTGTTAGTTGGAATCGGCCTATGTTTGAGTCATTAATAATAAATAGTACTAATTGCATGATAAATGTCGAAATATAAAAAAGTCGCGCATGCGTCAACACCAGCTTACGGGTATATTTTATTTTAGATTTCCTATGCATAGTTAGATTAAAATTTAAATAACAATTATAGTAGGAACCTGAAAAAGCCTTTGAAACGCCACAAGTTTTAAGCGAAACGAAATTCAGAAGAATTGTTAAGAAAGTTAGTCACCAAGTTAATGGAGTGTTTTGGATTTTTTTTTCAAAAGTATTAGACCACAAGTTTCTAAGGTAAGTTTGACGTTTAACGTGCCATAACTCGGTTAATAAACAGGGAACAAAATTTCCCACATTTATGACACCCTCAGTCGACACTTAAGGCACAATCTATGATACTGTGCTTAACTGAAACTGTGCTTAAGGGTCCGTTATACGGCCAGTAAGAACGCACATTTTCGGCGTTGATGCGGTAGCGGATAAAACGTTCCGAATGACGGATGGCGTTCTTGAGGTTGTTACGCACGCGGGTGGGGTGGGTGTAGTCACTTTCACTGCGGTAGCCGGAGAGTGTGCCCCACTTGCGTCACCAAGGACAAGAAATGGTGACTAGCGCGCACCACAAGATACAGTTTACGTACGGGACAACGACGCGCCGTCCATTGGCGCGCACGACGGAAGATTCCTGCTGGAATCGTTAAACGGTGCATATTAGAATAGGTATTTTCTTTATTCGGGTACTATGTCTATGTAGCTAAATGTCTCGAAGTCACAAAGATAAGTACGTATACCCTTTGAGGAACGTTGTGGGTATGTCATGAGTCAATCTAAGGGTGAACGGAAGTATATGTATAGATTATGCATTGGCTATACTTTTGTATAGTGAGCCGTGTGCCAACAACTGTATTTCTTTGACTATGTATATACTTCTATGAGGTACGATTTAATATTGTGACGCGAAATGTAAACATCAGCGTGAAACGTGCTCCTTCTTATCCGACGAAGGCATTTATCTATTTCTAAGCGCCTACAAAATATTTAATGATATTCGGCGTTTCTCTCGCATTCCTCGAGCTGCCACAAAAAAACGAACTTCGATCACTTCACGCCACTCATTCTTTCCATCAATTTCCCGAGCGAACGCAGCGGTACTGCCCAGACGACCTCATTTCAATGCTTCGTCCGCATTACTAATGCAAATTTCCCAATAATTATTGTTATTATAGTTCGTTCGGTTAGGTGTCTGTCATAATTAATTTTTTACTCGGATTGCGGTTGAGGCACCTGACGAAAGCTACCGGACGGACCAAAGTAAACTGCGAGGTGGCGACGTATAATTTGAGGTGCAAGAGAGGCGAGTGCGAAGATTGGGTCGGTGTGCGTGTGGAAGTCGTTTTTGATTTAGCGGAGTTAATGAATGTGAAGGCGGAGCTCCAAGGATTAGTAAGAGAGACGTTCAAGGGTTTTGGATTGTGGTCGATTTCATTTGGGAGCAAAATGCAGGGTGGCCACAAATTATATTTTTCTTTCAAAATTCTCTGAGTTTTCCCGCCAAATTTTAAAATTTTCCCGACCTTACTTTTGGTAACCAAAACCACCTTTGTTATAGTTAGCTAAATTAATCTAGTTAAATATAGTTAAACAAATAGTTACATTAACATAACAGAAAAATGAAACGAAAATTAATAAATAACAGTTCAATAAGCTTAGTTAAGTTAATGTAGTTCAAAAACGAGAAATTGTTTACCGTTTAACCGGCTGTATCTTACGTGAACTTCTTTCTTTTGTAAATAATTAAAAAAGATTACATAACTAGGTCTGATTATATGGGAGTAGATTGGCATACTTAATGCTGAATAAAAATTTTTTGTTTGTAACTTTATGTATTTAATAATTCTTTCTTCTTAATAATAAATTAATTACATGCAACAAAAGCACCAGGAACTTAAGGGTTTATCCATATAAAAATAGTTTACTTATTTCGTGTAATTATCGCCCTTGCCATATTATGATGTTATTGTTTCATAATGATATTGTCACGCTTTAGGGGCCTAATAAGACCTCAAGCCAAATTGTACATCATATTTTAATAAGTTGTAGGTTAAAAGTTGAAATTTGTAATCTAGTCAGAACTTATTCGTTCTTGCCTTTTAGTTAACGAAAGTGGTTAAAAATTCATGTAGAGTAGAAACAATTTTTTTGACTCCACTTTCTGGTTTCTGACAAATTGCCGGAAGAATATTTAACTTAATAGTTTAATCACATAAAGTGTAACAAACAAATAGATTAATTAATAATAAGTACGTTAATGTAGTTAGACTTTGATAAAACGCTCGTTACTAAGATTTAAAAATTGTTTAATTAATTTAAGTAAATTTAGCCAGCAATATTAGGTTATTTAGGAAAGTAGAAATGTAATTTAATGCTTCAATTTCGCAAAATGATGGAATCCTAAAAGTGTAAAGATGGACACCGCATTTCCAATCTTTTCAGGATTTAATATGATATAAGTACATATTACATTGCCCCCGTCGACCATTTTTTTGCAACACTATTATCGCCACCTTTTGTCCTGGAATCGCAACGCAGGATAATTTCTTAAGAGAATGCGTTTAATTTTTACAAAATTAATCACTGACGTGCTGGGCCCATAACCTTGACTCCTCTATCGATTTAGTCCAAACAAACTTCTGGTTACAAACACACCAGTTTCGTTACGTATTACATCCTCAGGTCTCGTCGTCGTTGGCAACCTCCCATTGTCTCCGCTATCTCCGATTGCAGAATCCCAACATCTCGCGTGCCATTGACTCGTGTAGCTCGCGTGCCACAATCTGACCCACATTTTGACCCTTCACTCTCGTTATATGCATCTCGATCCACGCCCGACGCAGTCATCTAGCCTTTGTTAACTTGTTGTGTTCGGTCTCGAGCTGCGAAATATTTCAGATTTAGAAATGCCGGCGTCGAACAGCTGTTCGATTTGGTATTTAAAGAGACCACATGCACGCACACGACGTTTCGAGAGGAAAAAATCCCTCTGGTCGGCGCCTGGTTGCGATATTCATGAGGCGTGGTCGACCAAGAGGGATTTTCCGGGCGATGGGGTGCTAGGTGAAATGGGAAAAGCGGAATTTTCTTTGGAAGGTTTGGGAATGGTTGCCCTTGATGCAACAGTTCTCCTTTATCTTCGTCGACCCTTCTCTTACCTTGGATCTTTCAATTCTGAACCAAGACCATCCAGCCATATTTTTGATATCGTTGCAAGAGCTTTCAAGTCAAGTCTTCCCTTTGACCAGAATATCAATTTTTTTCTTCTTCTATCATCTAGACAAATTCCTCTTTTCCTTCAGAATTTCTATATACTGTGTCGAGGGGAGAAAATCACTATGGTCGGCGCCTAGTTGCGATATCCATGAGGCGTGGTTGATCAAGAGGGATTTTCCAGGCGATGGGGTGCTGGTTGAAATGGGAAAAGCGGAATTTTCTTTGGAAGGTTTGGGAATGGTTGCCCTTGATGCACCAGTTCTCCTTTCTCTTCGTCGACCCTTTTCTTCCCTTGGATCTTCCAATTCTTGATCAGGCCCGTCCAGCCCTTTTTAAATACCGTTGCACCAACCTTTAAGTCTAGTAAAGTATTCCTCTTGACCAAAATATCAATTTTCCACTTCTTCTATCAACTAGAAAAAATTCCTCTTTTTCTTCAGAATCTATATATACTGTCTGGTTGCGATATCCATGAGGCGTGATTGATCAAGAGGGATTTTCTGGGCGCTGGAGTGCTGGTTGAAATGGGAAAAGCGGAATTTTCCTTTGGAACGTTAGGGAATGGTTGCCCTTGATGCACCAGTTCTCCTATCTCTTCGTCGAACCTTTTCTTCCCTTGGACCTTTCAATTGTTAACCAGGACCATCCAGCCATTTTTTTTGATATCGTCGCACGAGCCTTCAAGTCAAGTTAAGTCTTCCCCTTGACCAAAATATCAATTTTCCACTTCTTCTATCAACTAGAGAAAATTCCTCTTTTTCTTCAGAATCTATATATACTGTCTGGTTGCGATATCCATGAGGCGTGATTGATCAAGAGGGATTTTCTGGGCGCTGGAGTGCTGGTTGAAATGGGAAAAGCGGAATTTTCCTTTGGAACGTTAGGGAATGGTTGCCCTTGATGCACCAGTTCTCCTATCTCTTCGTCGAACCTTTTCTTCCCTTGGACCTTTCAATTGTTAACCAGGACCATCCAGCCATTTTTTTTGATATCGTCGCACGAGCCTTCAAGTCAAGTTAAGTCTTCCCCTTGACCAAAATATCAATTTTCCACTTCTTCTATCAACTAGAGAAAATTCCTCTTTTTCTTCAGAATCTATATATACTGTCTGGTTGCGATATCCATGAGGCGTGATTGATCAAGAGGGATTTTCTGGGCGCTGGAGTGCTGGTTGAAATGGGAAAAGCAGAATTTTCCTTTGAACGTTAGGGAATGGTTGTCCTTGATGCACCAGTTCTCCTATCTCTTCGTCGACCCTTTTCTTCCCTTGGACCTTTCAATTGTTAACCAGGACCATCCAACCATTTTTTTGATATCGTCGCACGAGCCTTCAAGTCAAGTTAAGTTTTCCCCTTGACCAAAATATCAATTTTCCTTTTCTTCTATCATCTAGAGAAAATTCCTCTTTTCCTTCAGAATCTATATATACTGTCTGGTTGCGATATCCATGAAGCTTGGTTGATCAAGATGGATTTTCCGGGCGCTGGAGTGCTGGTTGAAATGGGAAAAGCGGAATTTTCCTTTGGAACGTTAGGGAATGGTTGCCCTTGATGCACCAGTTCTCCTATCTCTTCGTCGACCCTTTTCTTCCCTTGGACCTTTCAATTGTTAACCAGGACCATCCAACCATTTTTCTGATATCGTCGCACGAGCCTTCAACTCAAGTTAAGTCTTCCCCTTGACCAAAATATCAATTCTCCTCTTCTTCTATCATCTAGAGAAAATTCCTCTGGTCGTCGCCTGATTGCGATATCCATGAGGCGTGGTTGATCAAGAGGGATTTTCCGGGCGTGTGGGTGCTGGTTGAATGTTGAGAAAAGCGGAATTTCTCTTTGGAATGTTACGGAATGGTTGCCCTTGGCGCAAAAGTTCTCCTTCCTCTTCGTCGACCCTTTTCTTCCCTTGGACCCTTCAATTCTGAACCAGGACAATCCAGCTTTTTTTTAATATCGTTGCACGAGCGTTTTAGTCAAGTCAAGTCTTCCCATTGACCAAAATATTAATTTTCCTCTTCTTCTATCATCTAGAGAAAATTTCTCTTTTCCTTCAAAATCAATATATATACTGTTTCGAGAGGAAAAAATCCCTCTAGTCGGCGCCTGGTTGCGGAATTCATGAGGCGTGGTTGATCAAGAGGGCTTTTCCGGGTGATGGGGTGCTGGTTGAAATGGGAAAAGGGGAATTTTCCTTTGGAAGGTTAGGGAATGGTTGTCCTTGATGCACCAGTTCACCACCACCACCACCAACTCACAGAACGTACTGACATATATTCTGATGTTGGACAGAAATTGTCCATTTGTGATTGTGTGCAATATGACATTTCAGGTTTAAAAAGGAGACGTTAACTACTCACAACAAATAACAACATTTGAGGTTATGTAGCTTATATAGCTTGTTATTTCGGCTAATTCTGTGTTTAGCTAGAGTTTCGAATTTTGTGTGTAATTATGAACGACGAGAAGTTCAAAGAAACGAAAGAACCAAAGCTAGGTTTAAATTATTGATCTCAAATTTTGTTATGTAATTTTTATAATCATACATTAATAAGAAATGCAACTCTTTCTAAGATCAAGTGTTGTTCGTCCTTAATGTTCTTCCATGGTATTTTTTGTAACTCCACGTACTCCATGATCTTTTAGTTAGAGATAAATTGCAATATTAGAGAGACAAAGCCTTACCCACATGTGGATAAAGGTTCAAGATTTTCTTGTATGCAAGCTAACAATTTCAATATTCTTCTCGGAAATAACCTAGATGAAGTCCAAATCATCCACATTTACAACGTTCTTAAGGTCCATTTCTTATAGTACACGTTCACTTAATGCGCATGCGCCAATTAAAGGACTCCATAGGATTTGCACTATGAAACGCAAATATCGATTTAATCTACCTTACCTTTAAGGCACATTCGGCGATGATATTTTCGTCTGATTAGGGAGGTTTGACCAGTTGATGTCACATTCTACAGCAAATTCTGATGATGCTTTGTGAGTAGATGTTTGATCCTTGCCCTCTTGCGATTCGAAACTCTTTTTTTTATTTTCTTATTATTTCACCATTTCCAACAATTTTAATACGTTTCGTAATCTCATCAGTGGTTCAAAGGACTCCGGAAGATCCGGCGGAAGGTCAGGTAAACGGACAGGTAAACCGTACATCTCATTAGACAAAAATGTAAAGGTTGAAGGGATAGAGTAGTTCAGTTAACAGTACTACCTCTCGATAATCAGACCCTTCAATAAGGCTTCCCTGTCCCTTAGTAACGCCTGTGAATTATGGTACTTTTTAGAAAGCCAGAATTACCGAACTGATGAACATCAATTTGGTGTCAATTGGATAATGGGATTTTGAGGAACATTCCGCCACAATACTAAGTAGCTTGTCTCGATGATACATTAACAGTTCCCCGTTGTGTTCCAGCGCGTTTCGAGATTTATCTATCCAATTTTGTCCTTTTTCGAGAAAAAAACCTCGATATCTGGTTTGCTTTCTCTGGGTGTGGCCCCATCCGAGACCGCGCTTCTCTTATAACGTTTGTATGTGTATATATACATAAAACGACGAGATGTGCTTTTGCCTCATGTCCGATCACCTCCGCCGCTCTCCTCCGTTATAATTCTCCTTCTCTCTCTCTCTCTCTCTCTCTCTCTCTTCTACGAGATCTAGACCGGTTGTCCCTTACCGGTCGCCACTTATTATTATTCGGTTAGGAAATAGAACGTTTCGACGTCTTTTGTTGTTTTCAGCTGCGATTTATCGGCCATGAAGCGGGTCGCCCCAACTAGCGACAGCAAGCCAGGATAGAGAGACAGAGAGAGAGAGAGATAACGCGGCTCCGACGTCGATTGAGGTACTACGAGTTATGTCGGTAGTCGTAGAAAGTTTCACACTCGGAAAATGAGATGTGAACGTCGAGGAGATTAAGCGAGCGGCGTCGCAACGGCAGAACGAAGGATGTCTTACAAGAATCGTGATTAACTCGAGATTTGGGATTTAACGCTGCCAGGAACCGGTGAAAAAGCGATACAAGCCTCGTGGTAACGATTTCCACTTCCATCGTTTCCACAGGTTACAGTCAGTCGTTTATTATATCGTTCGTTTAGTATTTTAAAACTAATTTTGCCATACACGTTACACCCCTTACCGTGTATACAGTGTTTCGCATTTAACATCCTTTCAATATTATAGTATGATCATCCAGCATTTTGATCATTGGTGAAGGTAAATTGATCTCAAGTCCAGTAGAACAAATTCATCATTATCATCATCATCCGGCCTGGTGCTGAGTCCATTGCTGGACATAGGCCTCCATTGAACTGCTCCACTGGTTTCTCTCTTGATCTGTACTCATCCAGTGTCCTCCAATCCTCTCTATATCATCACTCCATCTTGTTGGTGGTCTACCCCTGTTTTTTTTATCCGCTCTGGGTCTCCATTTTGTTATTCTTATGGTGCACCTGTCATCCTTATATCTCACAACATGTTCCGCCCATTTCCACTTTAATATTGCGATTCGCCGGATTATGTCCTGTACCCCTGTCGTTCGTCGAATTTCGGCGTTTCTGATACGATCTTGGATCCTAATACCCAGCATAGCTCTCTCCATCCTTCTCTGGGCCACTTCCAATTTCTCCATGGTGTTTTGTCAAGGTAAGTGTTTCGGGGCCATAAGTCATCACTGGCAGCACGCACTGATCGTATACTTTCCGTTTCAAGCTCATTGGTCACTATTGGTGACTGCCCATCTAAGACCAATCCTCCTCTGTAATTCCTTTGTTTGGTTGTCTCTATTTATTCTAATTTGGTGTCCCAGGTATTTGTATTCGTCGACCACCTCGATGGTTTTGCTGTCTAGTGATATAGTCCCTCCCAGTACTAGGTTTGTCATGATTTTTGTGTTTTGCTGGTTTGTGTAAAGGCCAACTTTTTCAGTTGCCTGCTTCAGTTCGTTTATCATTAAACCGGCTTCTTTGAGGTTGTCTGTTATCAGCACTATATCATCTGCAAATCGTAGATTATTTAGCATATTCCCCTCTATACTGATACCTTTGTTTCCCCAATTCAGAACAAATTAAAACATGGGAAACGATCCATGATCCACGATCATAGGGAACAACATACTGTAAATAGAGACAATAATGAGAGCCTCTCAGTACTCAAATCCGAACCGGAGTGTGTTATGCGCTAATTAAGAAACAATAGATATGCAGGAACAGACGGAATATCAGCTGAACTGCTAACATGTTTAATGAAGGCAATTTAGACCTTCACCTTAGCCTATTTAAAATTTATTACAATACTGAAAGTAGGTATACCCGAAAGTTGGCTTGAGCTTGTCTTCATTCCAGTACCAAAAAAGGTAATGGAATAAAAATAAATATGATAAAATAAAAATGGTAAAATAAATGGAATGTAAAATGGCGCGATGCCACAATGTATCTGCGCAGCCGCCAAATATTCGAAATATTAATAAACCACGTTGGCTTAGTAGCAGTGGCGGACGTCCGAATATTTTGTATTTGGTATTTGAAGGTGAATGAAAAATATTAAGAAACTTACAATTTGGTACGAGGTTTTTGATCAAAGTATTTTGAAAAATCAAAACAAAATATAAGTATCTCAAACTTAATCTCTTGGTACTCAGCACATTAACAACAACAAGTCTCCATATCTGCTCTAACAACTTATTTAAAATACACTACCATGTGGTTTGTATATACCGTGATATCAAAAATTATCTTGGCCAAGGGTTGCCATGGAATATCATTAGATTGTGTTAGCTTACATCATCTTTTTGAAATAATTCTGTCATTGTCAAGCTACACTGATATCATCAATAAGCTACAAATGTGTTATCTACTTATTTCAGCTGTAAAATAGTATAATGAACTACCAGTTAACACATACTAACATTTAATAGACATAATTCCAAAACTGCGTATTATTAGAAAACATCAGACATATTTTGACAGTCAAAAAATGATTTTTGAAAATGAATTTTAAAATCGATGACCACCCTTAACCAAGGTAATTTTTGATATCACGGTATGTAGCTAACTATTTTACCATACATTAATTAAATTCACTACATTTTATTCTAAAATGCATATTTACGTGTATATTGTCTGCGTATTAAATAAGCGCGAATTCGTCATTTCATAGCACAAGACAATCTAATTCGTACCATTCCATTAAAACCGGCTATCAATTACCCACACTTAATTTCACAACACCGTTAACCGACTCATTATAACAACTCACTAATTTTACGATAACTACCACTTTTTCGATTTTTTTCACACTCAAGTAATAAATAATTTCAATTATTCATACCCTCGGGGGTTACGGCATTAACATTACTTTAAAAAGCAGAGCTATTAAATGAAATCACAATATCGCTCATTTGTCAGTCATGCCCGAACCAGATCACTTATGCTGCAGAAAAAAAAACAGCTTTACATAACACGTACGACGATATTAACCTAATGTTACGAGCTAAAAGAAAGAATTAACAAGTTTGGAAAGACGTTTGAACGGTAATTTTATGTAACGGTAGGTGACGAAGTGTTATGAAAAGGAATTTGGTTTGAAATAATGTGACAATGTAATTAAAAGTGCTAATTGGTAAATGTGTTGTAGTAGTGGGTGGATAGTCTCTGGGTAAGGATAGTTTATTGCAGAGTTTTGTCGTGTGTTATCTACATTAAATAATTGTAGTGCGAAATGAAATTCATAACTTCATAAGGTGAAGTGCCCACTCTAAGCTAAATTCCATGATAAATCATACATTATTTACAAAAAAATAATAATTTTGTGTTACGTTCACAACTTGTCATATCTAATATTGTAACTTATTTCACTCGTTTAATTCATGTTTCAACAAACTAAGTATCAGTTGTAAGGAATGTTTCCAAAGATTTCATTAAGATTTATATAAAACTTCGATAATATTGCATCTCTTACAAAAATTCCAAATCCCAAAGAGGATTTCTGCATCCTGAGAGCTTATCTCTTGTGTCCGCCGTATTGTCATTACCATCTGCTAATAATTTCATTGGTAACTTCCTTAATATCAGACGAATTTATTTAGATTTATTTATACTTCCAAACCATTAAAGCTAAATTAAACCAAAAAATAATTAAAATGCGTAAAATGAGGAAATTATGTAAAATATGCACTTTGCATATATGCCATTTTTTTACTTATTTCAAACTGGAATAGATGTGTCCAAAAAATTCATTAAGTTTTATATAAAACTTCGATAATATTGCTTCTCTTACAAAAATTACAAATCGCAAAGAGCATTTCTGCTTCGTGAGAGCTTATCTCTTGTGTTCGCCATATTGTCATTACCATCTGTTTATCATTTCATTGGTAACTTCCTTAATACCGGACAAATAGATTTAGATTTTCACACCATTCCAACTTCTAAACCATTAAAAGTAAGCTAAATTAAAAAAAATATTAAAATGCATAAAATGCGAAAATATGCACTTTGCATACATGTCATTCTTTACTTATATCAGACTGGTAACTCTTTTGCATTAAATAATTAAGATTCAAGCTATGTAGTCTGTTGAGGAGTGTTTTCAAAAAATATATAAATCATTCTCTTTTACTTGTTTAGTGGACTATGTAGTGAATAGAAAATTAATATTATACATTGTTAACAATACCTTTACCATCTATTTATTTTGGAAGAAATAATATAAAACTTGTACTAGAGGAAAGTAGTAATAAGTCAGGTGTTTTCCCTCTTGGACGACTTTGTACAATATCTGGTTTTCAGTAAAAAGTGTTTAGTGTTACCATAACACTTATCACCTCGTAGAAGTTCATATAATATAATACACATTAAGGAAAATAAAAATAAAAATCAATGTACGTCATCGATGGAGACGCAGACATGTTTCCAAATGCCTACTATTAGTAATGCCCGATCCTAGGACTGTAATGACAACACTGCCCATTCTGGCCAACATAATTTATGTTTGCCGTATGTAAGTACTGTATGTAGTTTTATTGGGCCTACGGAATACAATTGTGATCTTACCGCTGTAATGTGCAGATTTGTATCATGACTCACTTTATATTTGACAGGTTGAACATTATAAATTCACAAATAACCCACAATACAGGCGATAGAACCACTAGCTAATGGTAACAAAATGCTAATGGCTCCCTTACTATTGAGCTACAGTAGTTGGCACTAGGCTGCAACACTATACGGGGGTTGGTAATAACACTGTACTCTTCTTAATTAATTTTACTAGCAGTAAAATTTCTATTAGTTCTCATTAACTTTCTGCATCAATCTACTTACCATTTCTCACCGTTTTAAATGTATATTGAGCACGTTTGTAATTACCTACGCAACGTACGGCTGTGTCGGTTACGCAAAAATTATTACAGTAATAATTTTATTTCCTTTGGATTAGTTCAATTTATGAATCTTGTCTTTTGTGAAAACAAGGTAAGATATATATATAAAAAAAAAGCCACCGACGTTAACCTTGTCCTTTTGCGTTAATCACAGTAAAATATAATTTACTCGACTATTCCCCAGACAATATTCCGAATGCTCTCTTGCGGTAATCTCGCAACATTTAATTTATTTTATATCTGCGTCTACGTTTCATTCATGTTTTCTTCGATAGGATCCGAAAGGTTGGAGGTTCAGCGGAGAGCAGATATGAACAGACGCAAAGGTCAAACAGTAATTCACTTTCGACGTGGAGGAATTCGCAGCAGGAGGAAGTTGTTTTGTAAGTCCCTGATGGACGCGAGGCGTTGGTTTACTTATTTTTTTTTATTTAGGAAAGAATTGAAAAAAATGGTAGCATAAGTGGGCAAGGTTGATGTGGAAGCTCAAGTATGGGATTACGTAATTCGATTCGATACGAGAAGTATTTAAAATTTTAATGGTGTCACGCCTATGGGGGAAAATGGCATACAGTACAACTGAAACCATGATGATAAAATGTACATGATAAATATTGATAGATGATACATGATATAAAACATGTACATAAGTACATAAAGTACATAATACATACAAAAAAATTCTAATAACCATGGTTCCAATACAAAACGTATTTAAAAATTTTAGGGTGTCACGCCTATGGGGGAAAATCGGATCTACCACAACTGAAACCATGATGATAATATGATAAATATTGATACATGATATAATACATGTACATAAGTACATAATACATACAACAAAAAATTATAATAACTATGGTTTCAATATAAAAAGTATTTAAAAATTTAATGGTGTCACGCCTATGGGTGGAAAATCACACCTAGTACAACTGAAACCATGATTAGCCCAACAATGAGGAATAACACTAATCATGGTTTCAGTACAAAAAGTATTGACCGATATGACCGAAATTTATTGACATTATGCACAGAACACCCGATACACCTAATGTACATATGCCATTTTTCATGGAACTTCAAGTTTTATATTGTGGCTATGCGACCGTCAAGACGGTTTTTTTCATAAACTATTCTCCGATTAAATTGGCATGTTTGCATCTATATCTCCTTTCTAATACTGTTGGTATCATTCCTTTAACTACTATTATACAATGCGAGTGCTTTTTATAAATAATATCCGATAATATGAACAGTTTACACCTAGGCAACCACACATACTTCCATTACTAACTTTTTAATTTCTAATTGTATAGCTTATTACAATTATTTCATACTCTCAAATAATATCATATGATATGTATGGGTTGTATAGTAATTAAAACATTTGTACGTTTCTGGGCTTACGACTCAGTCGGGAAGGTTAGGTATGTTTGGTGTGGCTTGGATAAAAGAATAAAACTTGTTTGTACGTTTCTGGGCTTACGACTCAGTCGGGAAGGTTAGGTATGTTTGGTATGGCTTGTATAGTAATTAACATTTGCACGTTTCTGAGCCTACGACTCAGTCGCGACTCTCTTTCCTTCTCTCTCTCTCTCACTCCCCCCCCCCCCTCTCTCTCTCTCTCTCTCCTCCCGTCTGTAGTCTACCATTCGTCATGTCGGCCGGTTAGCCACTGCCAGAACTGCTCTCGGCGTGTCTGTCAACAGTATTTAAATATGGCGAAGGCGCGAAAACGTCTCTGTTTCTAATCGTGTTTTTGCATATTTTTCGGTATTATTTCGGCGCGAAGTTAATGTCATCGTTTAGTTCAAGCATCGAACTACATTTAGGCCTTAAAGTGAGTAAAAATTACTCACGAAAACACTGAGAAATTTCTCTTTGAAAATAGGTAATTTCGGTGTTTTTTCCAACATTTTATGTTTGTTTTCTCAAAAATTAGACGTCTCCGCAGGTACAAACTATTTTTCTCGGCATCTCCAAAAGCCCCTTTTCCTATATATAATTTTTATTTTTATTTAAATTGGGTTCAGTAAGAAAAATCTTTACCCGAAACAAGTATCATCTCCCACTAATCCAATTTTTACATTACAACAAAGCGCAAAATTCATATTACATTTGTGGCTAGAACGATGTAAGTAACTATTTTTCTAGCACATTTTAAGTTACGTAACGTGTATTCCACGTTACTCACGGTAAAGATCATTCATTAATTCCTAAGCCATAATCGTATTTGCGGTAATCTCACAACTTATAATTTATTTTATGGCTCGTCTCGTACCGTTCAATTCATTCATGATTCCTAGATGAAAAAGGTTGAAGGTTGGATGTGTTAAAGGTGCGTTTTCAACCATTTTAGAATATTAAAATGGTGTTTTGCGAGGTAAAAAATAGTTTGTAGGGAAACAGATATATGGAATGTACAGAGTGTTCTACAAAAGCTGGTTATTCTTTTTACCTTATGACCTTTGAGAAAATGTTTCTGAGGTTGGGACATTATGTTAAATTAAAGGTAAATCATGTTAATGATGGTATAGCTTTCATATGAGGTTATGCAAAATAAATTTAATCTGACGCTTAATATTGTGGTTCAGTTTGATGAAAATGGCTAAAATTTGGCTCAAATGAAATAAAAAATCACCAAAATTATATTTTGGGAAAAATTACAAGTAAGAAACGTTCTTATGACTTTTATTTGCCGGAAATGTTTCCTTCTTGTATTTCTCTTTAATCTACTTTTATCTCTCGTCTTTCTCAAAATCTCAGAAATAATGTACCTACTAGAAACACTGAACTTTCCACTAAGTACAAAATATTTAATAATAAATTAAAAAAACTATTTAATATTGCAATACGTTAAGTTAGTACCATTGCTATTTCAATCTTTAAGAAAGTTTTTGAAGTTATAAGAATACTCTATACGAGAATGTGTTGAAAATAACTGTAACATAAGTTTAAAATTTTTCGAAAAAGAGTTGAATTCAAAGGACATAACAAATGAAAATAAAAATTGGTTTATATGGGAAACCCGATGGCATTTTTCACAAGAAATTGCCTCTTAAACTCTCAACCCCGTACAAACATGACCATTTTTTTAATAATAGTTTGTTATTACAAAAATTGTCTTTCGGGACTTTATTTTCAAAATCTATTATTTCGTTACTTTATAGAATATTCATTCAAGCGTAAAGAGAACAAATTTGAATTTTAAACTTTGAAGATCAACAATGGCATATTACGTTTTAGTTATGAACAGTTGTTTTTTGAAAAATTGTAACGAAGCCGATTTCAGAGAGTCGAGGGTAGACCACCCACCGTACAATTAATCGTAAAATCAAACCTATAGATGGCGGCCGATCAGGCAATGTTCAATCTACCATCGTTTAAATATCAAGACTAAATTTATATAAGCCACTCGCCCCCTCCGGTGTTCTCTGCCCGAGTTAATCCAAGGTGAGAACCAAGACTTGTTTATAGCAAGTCGATCCGTCTATCTGTCTATTGTATTGGTATCCTCTTTTATATCCAAAGCCGGGCTTTGTGCCCCTTGCTTCTTTTCCCTCTTTTATTTTTCATTGTTTTCCTCTAGTATTCTTTGTTCTTCTCATTTGTCCCTCTTGAATCATGCTGTTTCTCCTGTTCTTCTTCTTATTATGTCCTCTTCTGTTCCTTCTTTCTTATTCCTCTTCCTCCGATTGTGTAGCGCTAGTCTTGGTCTCTTCACTTTTGACTTTTCCTCTTCGTCGTAGTCGATGGCCTTCCTTATTAGCGGGTTTTGGTGCGTCTCCATTCTTCTTATTGTCTTCCTCGTCCTGTCCCTGATTTCCATCTTGATGGTTTTCATTCATAAGTCCCTTCGTAGTTGCTCGTTCCTCATGTACCATGGTGCGTCCGTCATCTTCCTCATTGCCTGGTTCTGTATCACTTCTAGCTTCTTGATGTTGGTGTCCGCTGTTTGTCCCCATGCTGCTGCTCCGTATAATATGATTGGCTTGATGCTTGCTTCATAGATCCTCTTCTTTATTCTTAGTTGTAGCTTGCTTCCTCTTCCTATCATTGGTCCCAGTTGGTTTAGTCTGCTTTGCTTTCTTCGCTGTCTCCTCGATGTGTTTCTCCCATGTTAGTCTCTTGTCGACATGTATTCCTAGGTATACTAGGTATACTTGCTCCATTCGATTTCTTTGTCACTCACTTTGATTTTTATTTTCGGTCCTTTTATCTTCCTTCCTATGCATATCGCTTGGCTCTTCTCCGGGTTGATCCTTATCTTCCATTTCTTCGTCCACTCTTCCATCTTGTCAACTTCCCTCTGTAGATATTCCGCTGCTTTCGTTGGGTGTAGTGATGTCGCTGCCTTCGCCGTGTCGTCCGCGTAGATGTATGCCCTTGTGTGCCCTCCTAAGTCCTTCCTGGGTATGTCGCTCGTGTAGATGTTGTATAGTTCTGGTGCCAGAATAGATCCTTGTGGTGCTCCTGCTTCGATTGTCCTCGTAGTTGATGTTTCTTCTCCAATCTTTATCGTGAATGTCCTCTTCTTCAAGTATTCCTGTATCATCTGCGTGTGCGCCTTTCCGAATCCTAGTTGGTCCATCTTTGCTATCAGTCCGTTATGCCATATCCTATCGAATGCTTTCTCCACGTCGAATAATATCATACACGTCGTCCTCTTCTCGTTGATGTCCTTGATCGCCTCCTCCATTAGTCGTACTACTTGGTCCTCCGTTGAATGTCCTTCTCTGAATCCGCATTGCTCGTCCGGGATGATGTCCAATCTTCTTTCTTCTTCCTTTATCCTCCAAAGTATGACTTTCTCCATGATTTTTCCTATGCTGCTCAGTAACGTGATGGGTCGGTAGTTTTGTGGTAGTTTCCTGTCCTTTCCTGGTTTCGGTATCATGATGACTTCTCCTAGCTTCCATTGCTCCGGGTAATATCGCCTCTTCATCGCCGCGTTGATGGTCCTTGCTATCCTTTCCATATATCCCTCTGGTACTGTCTATTGTAAACGTCACCGCCGTTAGTTATAAGCCGCCGAATCATTTGTTATTTGTGAGTGTACGTAAATTGTGCATAGTCCCCGATCGATAGTCTTAAGCCGTCCGAGCTATTCGTAGTTATTCGTCTATTGTGAAAAAGTCCGTTTTTCCAACCGCCCGGAATCAATTTTTCCGTCGTCGCGTTGAAGAAAAGTTAATTCCCGCCTACCGTAGTCTCTCTCTCACACTCTCGCTCTCTCGTAAAAACCGCACTACCGAATATTAGCCACTGCACGTTTTCCTATCGTCTATTTCTCTTTCATTGTGAAATTGTTAGGATAATTTTCCGTTTTCTCATTTTCAATATTTAGAGGGTTTTTCATATTTCAGATCTTAATTTTATTGTTTGCAAAAGTATTGTAATTTTATTTCCCTCCAACTGTGATACTTTTTAATTTCGAATTTGTGTGGTTCCTTTCCGAGATACATAAATAAATGTAAATAAGTTTTTTCCGATCCCCGTTCGACGACCTAGCGCCAGCAGGTGTTAGTCGTGCGAATTGTTTTTCACTGCCGTTTGGGAATAAAATAGTTTTGGGATTTTCTATTTTTGAGCGTGTGTTTCATTTCTACAGACAACCCTGGTAATCTCCTGAGTTCGTAAATCACCCAGGCATAATCCCGAGGGAGAAAACCTTTAAAAATCTGGCGCCCGAGCAAAACCGTAAAATCGACTCTTAAAACCCTCTTCCGAACTCCCGAAATCCGCCCCAGCGCCAAATCTCACAAGTAACCGCACAGAGCCCGTTACAAAATAAAAAAATGATTTTTCAAAAATGTGTAAAATTGATAAGTTAACACAACCCATTTATGCCAAAATTATCTCCCACGCACATTTATATTTTTCGATAGAGATTGTAGCGATAAGACAATAACGCAACAATTTCTTCTAAGTAAAAAAATAGTTACAAAAATTTCAACGGCCGGCGTCCACCAATCACTGCTTACCCTTGAAACACCCTCATTTCCCCAACCGTATCCTCCCCCTTTACATCACAACATATCACCATATAAGTCAGAGATTCAAAGAATCACTGATTTAATCCTGCGTCTATTTCACGTCTCTGCGACTAACTTCACGATCCTCGGCGTGTAGTTAGCCGCAGGCGAGGGCCACGTGACTTCGTGCGAGTCGCATTTCTGATCTCTTGAGAAATATGTTAATTTCGTAATAGGTTCGATTTTTTGAAACGTTTCCAAATCTTTTTGGAAAAGTTTTTTTGGTTTCTTTTTAAATCTTGCTTGCTTGCAGTCTCAAAAATCCAGAATTTTTGAAAGTAATTGAGAATAGAAGTAAACTCATGAATGAAGAATATGTTTGAAACTTTTCCTCCTTTCAAGTTATATGCATCCATAGGGTATTTCACATATTGTATTTCTGTTATGGACATGATCGATTTCAGCTATCCTCTGAGAGTTAGAGCTCAGTGTGATCTGTATTATAACTTGATCTTATTTTAGGTAACAGTAGCAACCAACGATACCAGCGTTACTTAATGCCAACGAGAAAATTGTTCGTATTGTAAAGCGAAATGTAAACAACAAGCGTAAGCGTTCTCCTTTTCGGACGGCGGCTTACCTCAAAGGATACGCTACGCTTAATTGAGCAATAAAAACTTTCCCGAACGTTCCGGCAACATCTTATTAAAGAAAGAATGATCTATTACGTTCCGGGCCTTTCTAGAATAAACCTAATTATTATCGAGCAAATTCTACTAGTAGCTTGTCGAATACATTATGGAGGGCTATAAAAGCGAACGCTGCGGACGAAGAGGAGATTAGGCGTGAAGCCGCGAGTGAGTAAACAGTGCGAAAAACGGTCAAGTGAAATAAATTAGCAGTTAAGAGTGTGACATAAATTGATTAGTTAGGAAATAGTTTAGATAAATTAAGTAGTGTGTAGTGTATAATTAAAACTAAATAAATTAGAATAAACGTTACAATATTGCGTGTGGGTCAAGTTATCGTAGAGTATGTTGTTGATACGTTCACCATTCACCCTAATACCATATTGTACTTCGTCTAGATCTTTCTTAAATATATGTTCAGAGTGCAGATTGAACAGAAGAGGTGAAAGCATGTATCTTTGTATTATTCCATGAGAAATCTCTACCTGATCCGATACTTGGTTGTCTGTCAACACTACACATTTTTGACCCTAGTATAGATCACTAATTATTGTTCTTATGCCCTATGTGTCAACTCCAGCTTCCTTCAGAGCATGTCATTTTCCCATGTTGACATCTGTCAAATGCATTCGTGTAGTTTAGAAAACAGGCGTATACGTCGCAGTTAACGTCTCTGGAATAACACTTGGATGGCCAAAAGAGTGCTAATTGATTTATAACCCATTTAACTTGGAACAATGGTGTTTAAATGTATACATTTTTAGTGTTGTTGGTGGGTTCAGATTTTGAGCTTTTCCTCTAGACAATTCAGGACGTACAAATTTTCTTCCTGCTAATCAGTAGATTAGTGGAAATGATGTTTGGTACATCCAGCTACCATTTTAGATGGTATATTTGGGTCGACACATTTTCGTCTGATTATCGAGAGGTAGTTCTAATGAGATGCACCGTTTTCCTGACCTTCCGGGGTCCGCCGGATCGTTCTGATAAGTGAACGTCATGTGATACGCTCAAAAGTACGTTGGAAACGCAAGGGGGCAAGGATCAAACATGTACTCACCGAACGCAAGGGGACAAGGATCAAACATGTATTCACTGAGCCTAATAGGCATCATCAGAATTTGCTGTAGAATGTGAAATATCATGAGCCCCAACTCGGAAAATGTATACCATCAACTGGTCAAACATCCCTAATGAGACGAAAATGTCATCGCCGGGTATATTTCTGCAAATCTGTGAATTACGTTCACGAAATGATTATATTGCATATCAATTTGTTTACAACGTTCGTGCGACTTTCTACGCTAATTGCAGTAACGACAATGACGGTAGTTTGGTGTGGATGAAGCGTAAAGACGTAAAATTTTAATTGCACAAAACATTAGAGTCGTAAACGTACAAGTGAATTTCCGCCCGACTTATAATCCGACCTCTCGTCGTTACGTAACGGATCATAAAATTGTGGCTCGCGCGTGATCGCACTTAATTCGGCCCGCATAAATTAGCCCGAACGTTAATTAGAGAAAACTCCGCGACGGAATCGACTGCGTCTAATCGCGAAAGAAGGGAAAAAAGTGAATCGCTCTAAACGCAGAAAGAGCGGAGACAATGGAAGAGAGAGAGAGAAGGGCGACCGAGTTTTCCGCTTTGACGGCAAAGCGATTGTCGCTCTCGTGCATACTCATTAAAGTGTTACTCATTAAGGCGAGATCTTTTGAAATTTTGCGCTCTTTCTCCTCAAAATCGTGTCCGAATTAATTAGACGGCAATTCCTCCGTCACCGGCTGAAAATCCGTGTTCGGAGGAAGAGGAGAAACTTCATTGTGTTGCATTCGTTCCATTTTCACAACGCGGGGAATCGTCGTCGATTGACCAATTTCTGTGGTAAACGGGAAACGAGATCGATCGAGGGACGATTGCGGCGAGAGAACAGTCGACATGAACTCTACGAGAAGTTGTAACTTATACCTTACAAATCGAATTATAGACTTTTAGAAATGATGAAAAATAGATGAGAACGTCGAGGAACCAGTGGCGGAAGAGACCATCAAAAGCCATCTTTACATGGCTCTTGATTTACAACGGGATCTTAATTACAATGCATCATTATGCTTTGATCGAACTGTAATAACTTAACCTAGTCTGTTTTACACATATTGAGTGTTATTTTTTGTTATGGGTCGATTAAATTTAAGTCAAACTTCGTAAATAAAGGCTATCTAATCACATGATCATCGTATAATCATCGACTTATAAGCTTTAGTTGAGAATGTTGATGTACCTCGAATGGAACCAGTGGTGGAAGAGAGCACTAAGAAGCATCTCTGCATGGCTCTCGATTTACAACTCGATTTTAATTACAGTGCTTCATTATGCTTTGATCGAACTGTAATAAGTTAACCTAGTCCGTTTTACAAATAATGAGTTTGTTAATTTTTGTTATAGGTCGATTAAATCTAAGCCAAAGCTTGTAAATAAAGACTATATAATCATATAATCATCATATAATCATCGACTCATAGGCTATATGGAATGAATGATGAAAAATAGATGAGAACGTCGAGGTACCCCAAATGGAACCAGTGGCGGAAGAGACCACCAAGAGCCATCTTTATATGGCTCTTGATTTACAACGGGATCTTGGTTACAATGCTTCAATATGCTTTGATCGAACTGTAATAAGTCAACCTAGTTCGTTTTACAAATAATGAGTTTCTTGTATTTTGTTCTGGATCGATTAAATTTAGGCCATACCTTGTAAATAAAGGCTATGTAATCACATAATCATCGACTCATAAGCTTTATGGAATGATAGAAAATAGTTGAGAATGTTGATGTACCTCGAATGGAACCAGTGGTGGAAGAGAGCACTAAGAAGCATCTCTGCATAGCTCTCGATTTACAACTCGATTTTAATTACAGTGCTTCATTATGCTTTGATCGTACTGTAATAAGTTAACCTAGTTCGTTTTACAAATAATGAGTTTGTTGTATTTTGTTCTGGATCGATTAAATTTAGGCCATACCTTGTAAATAAAGGCTATGTAATCACATAATCATCGACTCATAAGCTTTATGGAATGATAGAAAATAGTTGAGAATGTTGATGTACCTCGAATGGAACCAGTGGTGGAAGAGAGCACCAAGAAGCATCTCTGCATGGCTCTCGATTTACAACTCGACTTTAATTACTGTGCTTCATTATGCTTTGATCGTACTGTAATAAGTTAACCTAGTTCGTTTTACAAATAATGAGTTTGTTGTATTTTGTTCTGGATCGATTAAATTTAGGCCATACCTTGTAAATAAAGGCTGTATAATCACAATCATCGACTCATAAGCTTTATGGAATGATTGAAAATAGTTGAGAATGTTGATGTACCTCGAATGGAACAAGTGGTGGAAGAGAGCACCAAGAAGCATCTCTGCATGGATCTCGATTTACAACTCGATTTTAATTACAGTGCTTCATTATGCTTTGATCGAACTGTAATAAGTTAACCTAGTCCGTTTTACAAATAATGAGTTTGTTAATTTTTGTTATAGGTCGATTAAATCTAAGCCACAGCAGGTAAATAAAGACTATATAATCATATAATCATCGACTCATATGCTTTATGGAATGACAGAAAATAGTTGAGAATGTTGAGGTACCTCAAATTGAACCAGTGGCGAAAGAGACCATCAACAACCATTTTTACATGGCTGTCGATTTACAACGAAATCTTGATTACAATGCTTCAGTATGCTTTGATCGAACTGTAATAAGTTAACTTAGTCCGTTTTAAAAATCGGTTTGTCATTTTTTTACGGGCTGATTAAATTTTGGCTAAATTTTTTCAATAAACCTAGTCCGCTCAACATATGAAAAATGGTTTTTCATTGATTAAAGTAGTATTTAGTTTTAATCGAGCTTTGTAAACAAAGGCCTTGTTCAAAATTACCAACACCACCTTCAATTCTTCTCTTGTCTGTCACTTCAATGACTTTGTATCAATGACATTATACCAAAATAGTTTAGATTATTGTTAAAAGGAACAACCTCCAAACTGCCAAAAGTTCTACTTGAATCAAGCAATACAAAGTATTCCCATCCTCACTCCCCTTCATATCTAATAGGTGAAGTACATATGCCACTTACTATCGCAGTAAGAACACAACTGCAGTCAAAATCCGTTCAAAATTTGCCTAGACTCTTTGTAGAAAGTTTGTAGGCAATACAATATTTATGTGCAAAAGATGTAAGACATTGCAGCATGGATTATCACCAAAATATAGATAGCATGTTGTTTGAAAATTGGTTCGAAATCACACTGTTACTATGGTTAAAACCAAATACATATTACAATATTGTATTAGATAACACAGCGTACCATTCCAGACAATCATACAAGATACCAAATTCTGGCTCTAAAAAAATCAGTAAATTCGGGAATTTTTAATAAGTAACGATTTATATTTTGAAGAAAATTACCGAAAAAAAAAACAATTGTTAGAGGTATTAAATACCAAATAATTTAAAAAATATTATTATGTTGCCGAAATGGCAAAGAAACATGGCCACTGGTATTGCGCTTACCGCCATATTGTTGCATACTTAACCCAATTGAATTGTTATGGGCTTAATTAAAAAAGTACTTTAGTGCGAAAAACAGCAATCCTAAATTATTAAATAGTGTAATTGATTTAATCAATTCCAAATTTAAAAGCATAACTACTGACAACTGGAAAAATGTAATTAATCATGTATGCAAAATTCAAATGCCATATTTACAAATACATAATCAGTAATCAGGTAAATAAAATTGTTATAAATTTAGATGAAAGTAGTAATAGTGATGGTAATAGTGATTGTATTGTCGTTTCAAATGTAGAATAATGAAGTATATCTATACACACCTTATGTTTATGGGCGCACTCCAATTGCGGTCCGAGGACCTACAAGTACATCAGTTCTGAAAAAGGGATATAATCCCTAACCCGAATTGCGGTCCAGCAAGCTAGGCCCTCTAGCTCTACCCACTGAATGATAATTGATCAATAATTTTAAATAATTTCGGTGTACCTCCCAAGATAGGTAAATTCGTAACTGTGTGATTTAAAAAAAAAACTTTTTTCGAACTATTTTTGTTCTATTCGCTATCGCTTGTTGGGACAAGGATCAACAATTAAGGTTTAGTAAAACGAACAGGACCGATGACCGAGTTTATAAATGTGGAATCCGGACCGCAATTCGGGTTACATCAACAGGTAGAAAATATTTCTTAACCGCAATTCGGGTCGGGCATTAGTGGCAGGGCTATCCGGAGCGCAATTCGGGTGCACCGATATTTATAAGTACAGCCATTTTGATTTTCATGTTTTGTATGTTGTTTGTCCTCGCTTCGCTCGTCGTGCTTTAAAACTCTCGTGTGACAATACTCCGTCTTATTAAACTAGTATAATATACTATTTTTCGAAAAACAAGAAATAGTACACCTGTCCATTAGTGCCAAACTGGGTGGTTCGAAATGGAGTACTTAGCGTAAGGGATTATTTATTTGCAGAAGTGGGTGCTGTCTAATCTAAGGGCAAATAGGGCATTTTCCGCGACCGTATGCCAGTGAATGGCTATTCGCTATATGTTTCCGACAGCCTGACGTACAATAAACGCAAGTGTTTCGAGTGAGACATACAAAATACAAAGGGACTCCGTAAGGCAGCCTGCAAGACATTATAAAACTTTCAAAAGTTAGAGGAAGCCACCTTGTATCGGTTTTGCATTTATAATGAGATTTTATTACTCCAACCAGTTATTTTGACAGATTATAGATGTTCATTGAAATCTGTAGAAAGATTTAAAAATATTCTTAACAAAATAGTTGTGTGGCATTGAATTGGAAATATAGGCAGGCTCGCGATAAATGAATTTTATGACGCACCGGCTTGTCGCAAGAAGTTAAAGGTCTATTGTGTCTTAATGCTTTTATTGTAGGTATTTTGCCGTCGAATTTCGAGCAGCTCTCCGAGAAAAAGCTAAATGAGGTACTGCCCATTGTTAGGTCGCGTCATGACTGCCAAAATGATGGTGTTAATAGCCTGGTAATAAATCTAAAGATTAAGTACCTCGAAGAAGAGGAGAAGGTCATAAAATTCATTTATCGCGAGCCTTCCTATACTATTTATTGTAGTGACAAATCCTGATATCTTGAAAACATTTATAGAAAATATGGTTTTATTGGACATCAATGTTATTGGTTGCAGTTTCTCACTCAATGGGCCCATTATTCCTTAATAATTAACGTATCGTCCTTTGCCTCCCAAGAAATGACCTCAGGACGAGAACCATAAATCCTCGCTTAATTTCTGTTCGCGATATCGGAAAGGCGGAGCTCGAGCGAGATTTTGTGGAAAACATCGAAGAAAGTTACATCACGTAACCGTAACACGAAGATTTAAGTGAGGTCGCATCTCTTCATCTCGAAGACTTAACGTCTCCCGCCCATGCGCCGTAGCACTCCTCCGGAAAATGTTAAGCACACACGCACTTTTGGATCTCGCGTGGCATTGTTCGCGTTTAGTTTATCGTTATCTTGTATCTAATTATTCAGAACTGGTCCGGAGGTAACGCCGGTGCCGGATCTGTCCGCACGTACTACGTATGTAGGTATTACGGTATTGTCATACACGCGCAATTGTAAATTAAAATTGATAGTCTCGAGTGTAACGTTGATAATTATGCCGGGATGTTGATTCGAGCGCTCGGGTCTACGCCTCAACTCATTATAAAGAAATAAATCATAACGGAGCGTGGTGGATCGGTTTAATTTAAATCCTTATGTAAATTCGTCTCGAAGGCGATAAATAATCTCGAATGGGAGAACTTCAGTCGGCACGGTGAACACAAAATCCAGCAGCAGGGGACATAAATATTAGGACGTGGGGATTTATTTGAGGACAAGGCGATTAATCGTCGAGTAATTGCGAGATTTATCCGCTTTCCTTCTCGCGTTTCGATCCTCTCCTCGTCACTTTTTCGGCCCGCGACGATTGCATAAACGTTTAAAAGTCCCGTTGCTGGAAAAAAATACTTTTACTCAGCTCACACACACACACACACGCTAAGAACCAGTCTCGATTCAGTAAGAGTGAATCAGAAGAAAACGCGTTACGTACGCAACGCAGACGTCCAACCTTGAAAAATCCACGAAGTGCGCCGCTTAAAAATTCGCGAATCGATCGATTTTAATCGCGATCCGATTCGAGCGTAATAGGCGAATTTTATTAATTACGGCCTATGTAGGGATTACACTTTTTTTTTCTCAATTCGGCGAGGACAATTGCGGCCGGGGGAAAAATGAGCGAATCGAGCGCGCAGATGTTTCCTCGATGTCGGCAATTAAAAATTTACTGTTATCTATCGCGGAAATGGATTTGCATGTACTGCCCAGTGACGTGATATTAATCGCGGCACGTAACGGGACGGTACTCTCAGAGAGATGAATAATAATACGATGAATGTCCCATCTGAAAGGAGATCATAATTGATTCGCTCTAAAACAATGTCACTTCAAGTGGGTAATGCGATCATAAAGACGGAGCTATCAAGAAAATGTTAATGTTATTTCCGAAGCTTCCAATTTCCTTTTGAAAGTTTCATTTTACAATATTTAGAAAAACAGTTTGTGTTCAAGACAAAGTTATAACATACACTACCTACTACTACTCCTCTGTTTGCTATATTCATAATACTGTAACGCTTTTACCTACGCGAGAATCACTACACGACACGAGTTGTCCTTACTTCATTTATATTGACCACTTAACATTCTAATTTATTTGTACACTTACACTTAGCACTTATCTACTAACACTTATTCTAATTGATCTTATCTGACTTACTAATACTAATTAATTAATTTATATTACACACTTAATCTAATTTTTATAGACCACTGTTTATTTATCTTACATCCGTCGACCAGTCTACCGGCGACTGTTTAAGACTACCGGCGATTGTCCTCTTGTCGCTCTCCGTCTGCTATTTATTTAGCCACATGGGATTTCTCGAAACATCGAGACATTTCCTGAACTTTCGAGAACCTTCTTGATAGTACTGGAATATTTTACGGCTTTCCAAGAATTCCACCAGCTCCCCGAATCTATCTCGTTAGGAATTTCTTTGAAGACTCATTCCGACGGGCGCTTATCTCTATGGAAGGCTATTTCGTTACAATACATATATAGTACAAGACACATCTGTCAGAAATTTGCTTTAGATGGATGTAAGAGGTAACCGCAATGTTTTTACATGAATACCTCTGGAATAATGCCTAGAATAAGGATTGTCTTATCCTCCAAAGAGCAGATGTCGGGAACATTGTTTAAAATGCAACAATTTAAAACGCGTTTTTTCCGACTTGTATTGCTCCTAACTTTTTAAGTATTGAATTTAGAAGAAAGTTGAAGAAAGAAAAAAGTTTCAGAATTGCTTTTTACATAATATGGCACAGGTTAGAAATTCAAAAATTTATTAGAGGTTTTGCAAAATAGCAATAAACAAAAAAAATCGCCCCAAAAAGTGGTTTTTTAATTTATTATTTTAGGCACTTTAAAATATAGTTAGGACTTCCATATCACAGCTAGAAAATCTTAAAGCTATAATAAAAGAATCTTGTAAATTTCGTTTCGATCGGTTTATTAGATTTTGCACAATAATTTTGCAATCCAGAAAAATCGAAAAATATTGAAAATTTTCAAAATTGTTTAATTGTTTTTTCCAATATTCGATTTAAAAAAAGCTGGCTGAGCATATATAAGAGAGGGAACAAGCTTTCATGTGCTTTTTTCAGAATTAACAAATATTTATTAGAACGGTCGCAGTCATTGTTTAAAGTGGGTGTCGTTTTTTTTGCATATAAACAAATAAATTATCTCGGAGAATTTTTGGTTAAATGAAATTCTGAAAACATAGCCGGAAAGTTCTGGGAAAGACGCTTCTTTTTATATATAATAAGTTGCTATTTTGTTCATTAGTTTCTGAGATATGACTTCTCAAAGTTGATTAGTGTTTAAGAAAATGGTAATAAGGGTTAATAAAATTACTATTTCTTTCTCATATCTTAAGAAATAATTGTTTCTCACAGCAACCAGTATGATATTTTTGTTGAAATTTACATTAAACAGATTGAAATTTACATTAAAAAAAATTTCTCACTTCGAATTATGACAAAGTTATAAATTTTACACCAAATTTAAACAATGACTGTGACCGTTCTAATAAATATTTTTTAATTCTGAAAATTCCCTCTTATATATGTTCAGCCAGTTTTGTTAAAATCGAATCTAGGAAAAATATTTTAAGCAATTTTGAATATTTTTCGATTTTTCTAAATTGCAAAATTATTGTGCAAAATCTAATAAACCAATCGAAACGAAATTTATGGGATTCTTTTATTATAACTTCAAGATTTTGTACCTGTGATATGGAAGCCCTAACTACATTTTAAAGTGCCTATAATAATAAATTAAACAACCAATTTTTTGGGCCGATTTTCTTAGTTTATTGCTATTTTGCAAAATCACTAATAAATTTTTGAATTTCCAACTTATGCCGTATTATGTAAAACCGATTCTGCACCTTTTTTCTCTCTCCAACTTTCTTCCAAATTTAATACTTAAAAAGTTAGAAGCAAAACAAGTAGAAAAAACGCGTTTTTCATTATTTTTTTCCTGGACTAATAATAGTCCATTCCGTGAAGGTAACATAAGGCGTAAGTGTATAATTTTCTGAAACTGCACCGAGTTGCACCAAAATTTACCTATAGGTCCAATTTACCCTCTACTTTAAAATTTATCATATGCCATAGGGTGCTTTTTATTTTTTAGGGGTGAAAACTACCACTATTCGAAAATAATTATAAAATTATAGACTGGAGCGTGTAATAGGTTAAAATCATCGATAAGCAAGTCGAATGAAAGTCAGTTAATATTGAGGGACATGACTCATGGATTATTAAGCAGAATCGACCCTTAAAAGCCACCCCTAGTATAGTTATAGTTCCAAAAAAATATCTTCAAAACGTTCTGTATCAACTTGGAATCATTAAATGTCATCAATTTGCACCATCATATGGATTCAAGTTCTACTTACCCCTTACTATAAAGTTAGCTCTGTGCACTTTTTATTTTTTAGGGGTGAAAACTACCACTATTCGGAAATAATTATAAAATTATAGATTGGAGATTGGTTGAAATCATCGATAAGCAACTTTAATGAAAGTCAGTTGCTATTGAGGGATATGACTCATGAATTATTAAGCAGAATCGACCCCTAAAAGCCACCCCTAGTATAGTTATACTTATAAAAATATCTTCAAAACGTTCTGTACAAACTTGGAATGATTAAATATTACCAATTTGCACCAACATATGGATTCAAGTTCTACTTACCCTCTACTATAAAGTGTGCTCTGTGCCGGGGGTGGCTTTTTATTCTTCAGGGGTGAAAACTACCCCAATTCAAAAATTGTTATATGATTGTAGATTCGAGCTTGTAATAGGTCAAAATCATCTTTAAATAACTAATTGTAATAAACTCAAAATTGCCAACCCTTAAAACTCACCCCCATAACAGTAATAATTAAAAAATATTATTCAGCAACTTATAATAAATCAATCATATAGTGATAAACAATTAAGACTCCTTTACAGGTCTAAGTATTTATTATTTATTAATAAATTAAAACTTTTTTAAATTTTTTTAATTCTTATTAAATGGTGGATTAAAATTAAAGGATTTTTCGACCATTGGAGATCGTTCTAATATTGATACGCACTTTTTGTAGAATTTTTAATATTATTTTTATACAGCATTTGATAAAATCGATAACCTTAATTGATTTGTAAAATACCTATAGATTTATTTGATCAACATATAGTATACCTCGTAAGTACCAAGACAGATCAAATGACCTGAGCAAATATACTAATATATATATAATTATGTAATATAATTACATAGAACTATATATTTAATTGATTTATCAATTATAATTACAACGTGTTATAAATTTTATAAGGCTGATATTCCACTGAAAGGGTGAGATAAATTTTAAACAATTTTCTTTGACAAAAATGTTATTAAAAGTCACAACTTCATTTGAAATTTGAAAATATTTGATTTATGATGTAATAGATGCATTTTTCTAAATTTTCATCTCCTCACGGGAATGAATAGTAATAATTTTATAGTAGGGAAATTTCTGTACAACTAAGGTAACATTTCAAAACAAATTGTGTACGTTTCATAAATATTTGAACATTTTTTAACAAAATCCAAAAGTGTCCACAAATATTTTTCAGGTGTATCCAATAACATTTCAACAAAATATCTATGAGTCATACTTGAAAAACATAATTATTAAGAAAATATGGATTATGATATTGTAATAATGATATGAAATAATCTGAAGATGTTTTTATTTTTTCGTTATTCTCTTTTAATATGTCAATTAAATATTTGGCCATCTAGCCAAATTCCTATAATCTAATATAATCGTTTCATATTTAGCTTAGAACTGCTGAAAGGTGTGTGTGTGTGTGTGTGTGTGTGTTATTAAAGAAATTATATAAAAAAAAGGAACTCTAAAGGTTATGACATTTAAAACGATGTTTCAGGTGTGTCCCAAAATGATACATTATTTAAAATACTTTTAGCCCTTTTCAAAAGCCTTTAATTAAACAGAATTATGAAGAAAATATTTTTGTATAACATATAGGTAATATTTCAAAGACAAATTGCATAATCCTGCTTTAGAACATTTTCCCAGAAAAATGCCTGGAAATCATATTTTGAGAGATTTTCAAAATGTTTCGTAAAAAATTATGTCATTACAAGTCGCTTGTAAATATTGTGCAAAATTGTTCAAAAAATATATTATTGATAACCGTACATTATTTTCAAAATAAGTTTAAGATGTTTCAAAATATACAAATCTAACAAAAAATAACGTTTTGGTTAAAAGGGATGTACCGTTAAACTATCATTGGTTTCACATGTACACATGATATCTGTGCTGATATATGTAAGATTTTTTTTAAAAAATGTATTTTTAAGACCTGATATGCTATGAGATCGATCTACAAATCCCTCTCCCCCCCCATTTTCCGAATTTTCCTTCAATTTATCCCCTTCCTTGCGGAAATCAAAAATAATAATTTTACAAATTCGAGAGAAGTTCGAAAAGAAAATTTTGAGGAAATTTATTGGCCAACCCAAAATTTTTCACATTTTTGAAAACTGTCTTGAATTTTATTATCAATTATCTTGAATTGTTACGCTCGTGAAAATTTGAAATAAAATGAAGAGAGGGAAATTTCGTAATGAAAACTTAAGGAAAATTCAACTTTTCACACAACCAAATGTCTGGAAGTCATATTTTGAAACCATTTTATTGAAAAATTTTCAAAATTATTCCATTAAAAATCGCTTGAAAATATGAAAATATGTTTGTATAAAACTTTTAAAGAACTAGTTTACTGTAATAATGTACAAGTATTTAATTATGATTTACATGAAAATATTTTTAATGAAATCGTCGTGTTTTCCCCTACATCTTGATATCAAACTCGGAGTATTTCAATAGCAATTGCTAGGCAAAGGCTTGGTGCTATTCGACCTTGATTTCGATTGGGAAATGGTCATATTGTCACGTTAAGGGCGTTATTGTGGGACAACTCAAGTAGATGTTAGTTGTGAATTTTTCTTGGGTATAAGTTTGGATTATCTTTGGGATATTTCGGAAAATTAGGTGGAAAGGACTAATTCGAGGGAATAATTGTTTAAAGGAGCCCTTAACGATAAAGGAAAAATCGGAGCGCAACGATCACCCGCAACGCTTTAAACACCGTTAAACGATATCGACGCGGTATAATTAACGATTTCCTTGCATCGCAGGATCATTTGATCCGCGAGCACAGGATTTCACAATACGCACACACACACACACAATCTCGCGTTTATTGTATTCCAACGTATACGAGCCAAGGTCGAAATGAACGTTTTTATGATTTATCCCCGAGATATAAACAGATCGACTTTTTCACCTCTCGAGCGATACAGAAAACGCCAACCTGAAAATGTGTACCATTACCGGCTCCACCCATTCGAGTCGTTCATCTGTCACCATCCAACGTCCTCTCTTCTCAGGGTTAACTAGATCGAATTAGGCGAGACCGACATTCAGATGGCTTCGATTTTGCATAAAGTTAATATAACGGCGCGCCGCCGCCGCCGCCGCATCGATCCTACGTCTTTTTCTTAGATTAATCGTCGTAGGTTAGGCCGATGGGGACGACGGACACTTAGTGCCTACACCGAACTAAATGGATGTGGACTCGATGTGGACTTAGATGGAGGTGATGCCTCTCGATCCTCACACGACGACGAGACGAGGCTCAAAGTACTTTGAATGACTAATAAGAAAACACCAAAAAATATCGCCTTTGGAAACTGCCATTTTAAATACGTTAGTGTGACTCAAAATGTAAACATCAGCGTGAAACGTGCTCTTTCTTGTCTGACGCAGGCGGCGCATTTCAAAGGGGACCGCTTCGCTATACCTACATTTTTAATGTTGTGGACTTTTACAATCGACACATCAAATAACTTCGCCTTGTAGGCGGCCGGTGCCGAGTGCGACATTGCCGGTATAATTTTTTGACTGTAATCATTTGGCAGTTATAAATAGGTTCAAATTTAGGTTCTATTTGTTAAAGTTATTCGTACAACACAATTAATCCATGAACTGAATTCAGAATGATTCTTCCCTACATGAATACAGAAACTTAGAAACCACATTTTCCAGCTTATCTAGGACAGGAGAATTGAATTTTCCGGACTAGTACTGTGAAGACCTTACAAGACGAAAAATGACATTTTTTCGATATTATTTTACTCTGTAACTATAGTTTCGAACAAAATTGACAAACTTGATTTTTGTCGAATTCTAAAATAAATTTGTAAACAATTTTTGTAAAATTTATAAATTTCGTATTTTTTACGATTTCCGGAAAAAAATTAATACAAAACACTTCAATAAAATCTCTTAGTTGACTCGGAGCTTTAAAATCCAGGGCACAATGTGCCTCGTACTTCAATTTAACTTCTCTTCAGTAACGTTACAATTTCCTGACTTTTATGTAAATAACTATTTCGTGAATTACTAGTTTTCTCTATGTAACACATTCGCAGACCTGTATCTCTTCTTGCAAATATCGGCTGGTATTTATTTCTTTTCTATATTACTTTTAACCTTCAACGGCTAGAGTCAGTTTAGGTAACTCTAAGGATACAACGCAAAACGTGACAACAGCGCATTATTATTATTGCAAATGACGTAAGTATTCATTGTCGTTGAAAGCTGAGGAAATAACATAGTGAATCGAGTTTACCTGTTATTGCAATCAGATTTTATACATTAGTTGCTAAAATGAACCGTAAAGTATAGGGCGCTGAAAAATGGACCGTCAACAAGATTAGGTAATGTCTACGATTAACTTTTAGGTTATGTTTTGTTATACGGCTAGTGTTACTATAAGTAACTCTAAGGAAGCAACGCACAACGTGACAACAGCGTATTATTATTATTGCCAATTACAAAAATATTCGTTAGTTTGTCGTTGAAAGCTGACGAAACAACATAGTAAATTTAGTTTACTAGTTAGTGCAATCAAATATTATAAATTAAGTGCTAAAATTAAGCGAAAAGTTTAGGGCGATGAAAAACACACCGTCAACCAGATTAAGTAATGTCTACGATTAACTTTTAGGTTATGATGTGTTATACGGCTAGTGTTACTTTAAGTAACTCTAAGGAAGCAACGCACAACGTGACAACAGCGCATTATTATTATTGCCAATTACAAAAATATTCGTTAGTTTGTCGTTGAAAGCGGACGAAACAACATAGTAAATTTAGTTTACTAGTTAGTGCAATCAAACTTTTTAAATTAGGTGCTAAAATGAAGCGTAGAGTTTAGGGCAATGAAAAATACACCGTCAACCAGATTAAGTAATGTCTACTATTAACTTTTAGGTTATGTTGTGTTATACGGCTAGCGTTACTTTAAGTAACTCTAAGGAAGCAACGCACAACGTGACAACAGCGCATTATTATTATTGCCAATTACAAAAATATTCGTTAGTTTGTCGTTGAAAGCGGACGAAACAACATAGTAAATTTAGTTTACTAGTTAGTGCAATCAAACTTTTTAAATTAGGTGCTAAAATGAAGCGGAGAGTTTAGGGCAATGAAAAATACACCGTCAACCAGATTAAGTAATGTCTACCATTAACTTTTAGGTTATGTTGTGTTATACGGCTAGCGTTACTTTATGTAACTCTAAGGAAGCAACGCACAACGTGACAACAGTGCATTATTATTATTATAGCGAATGACAAAAGTATTAAATTAAGTGCTAAATTTAAGCGAAAGGTTTAGGGCGATGAAAAATACACCATCAACCAGATTAAGTATTGTCTAACATTCAATCTTAGGTTATGTTGTGTTATACGGCTAGCCCTTATTTATGTATCTTTTCCGAAGCAACGCGAAACGTGACAACAGCGCATTATTATTATTGAGAATGACATAAGTGTTCGTCAGTTTGTCGTTAAAAGCTGAAGGAACAACACAGTAAATTGAGTTTACCAGTTAGTGCAATCAAACTTTTTAAATTAGGTGCTAAAATGAAGCGTACAGTTTAGGGCAATGAAAAATACACCGTCAACCAGATTAAGTAATGTCTACGATTAACTTTTAGGTTATGTTGTGTTATACGGCTAGCGTTACTTTATGTAACTCTAAGGAAGCAACGCACAACGTGACAACAGTGCATTATTATTATTATAGCGAATGACAAAAGTATTAAATTAAGTGCTAAATTTAAGCGAAAGGTTTAGGGCGATGAAAAATACACCATCAACCAGATTAAGTATTGTGTAACATTAGCTTTTAGGTTATGTTGTGTTATACGGCTAGCGTTACTTGTATCTTTTCCGAAGCAACGCGAAACGTGACAACAGCGCATTATTATTATTGAGAATGACATAAGTATTCGTTAGTTTGTCGTTAAAAGCTGAAGGAACAACACAGTGAATTGAGTTTACCAGTCAGTGCAATCAAACTTTTTAAATTAGGTGCTAAAATGAAGCGGAGAGTTTAGGGCAATGAAAAATACACCGTCAACCAGATTAAGTAATGTCTACTATTAACTTTTAGGTTATGTTGTGTTATACGGCTAGCGTTACTTTAAGTAACTCTAAGGAAGCAACGCACAACGTGACAACAGCGCATTATTATTATTGCCAATTACAAAAATATTCGTTAGTTTGTCGTTGAAAGCGGACGAAACAACATAGTAAATTTAGTTTACTAGTTAGTGCAATCAAACTTTTTAAATTAGGTGCTAAAATGAAGCGGAGAGTTTAGGGCAATGAAAAATACACCGTCAACCAGATTAAGTAATGTCTACCATTAACTTTTAGGTTATGTTGTGTTATACGGCTAGCGTTACTTTATGTAACTCTAAGGAAGCAACGCACAACGTGACAACAGTGCATTATTATTATTATAGCGAATGACAAAAGTATTAAATTAAGTGCTAAATTTAAGCGAAAGGTTTAGGGCGATGAAAAATACACCATCAACCAGATTAAGTATTGTCTAACATTAAATCTTAGGTTATGTTGTGTTATACGGCTAGCCCTTATTTATGTATCTTTTCCGAAGCAACGCGAAACGTGACAACAGCGCATTATTATTATTGAGAATGACATAAGTGTTCGTCAGTTTGTCGTTAAAAGCTGAAGGAACAACACAGTAAATTGAGTTTACCAGTTAGTGCAATCAAACTTTTTAAATTAGGTGCTAAAATGAAGCGTACAGTTTAGGGCAATGAAAAATACACCGTCAACCAGATTAAGTAATGTCTACGATTAACTTTTAGGTTATGTTGTGTTATACGGCTAGCGTTACTTTATGTAACTCTAAGGAAGCAACGCACAACGTGACAACAGTGCATTATTATTATTATAGCGAATGACAAAAGTATTAAATTAAGTGCTAAATTTAAGCGAAAGGTTTAGGGCGATGAAAAATACACCATCAACCAGATTAAGTATTGTGTAACATTAGCTTTTAGGTTATGTTGTGTTATACGGCTAGCGTTACTTGTATCTTTTCCGAAGCAACGCGAAACGTGACAACAGCGCATTATTATTATTGAGAATGACATAAGTATTCGTTAGTTTGTCGTTAAAAGCTGAAGGAACAACACAGTGAATTGAGTTTACCAGTCAGTGCAATCAAACTTTTTAAATTAGGTGCTAAAATGAAGCGGAGAGTTTAGGGCAATGAAAAATACACCGTCAACCAGATTAAGTAATGTCTACTATTAACTTTTAGGTTATGTTGTGTTATACGGCTAGCGTTACTTTAAGTAACTCTAAGGAAGCAACGCACAACGTGACAACAGCGCATTATTATTATTGCCAATTACAAAAATATTCGTTAGTTTGTCGTTGAAAGCGGACGAAACAACATAGTAAATTTAGTTTACTAGTTAGTGCAATCAAACTTTTTAAATTAGGTGCTAAAATGAAGCGGAGAGTTTAGGGCAATAAAAAATACACCGTCAACCAGATTAAGTAATGTCTACCATTAACTTTTAGGTTATGTTGTGTTATACGGCTAGCTTTACTTTATGTAACTCTAAGGAAGCAACGCACAACGTGACAACAGTGCATTATTATTATTATAGCGAATGACAAAAGTATTAAATTAAGTGCTAAATTTAAGCGAAAGGTTTAGGGCGATGAAAAATACACCATCAACCAGATTAAGTATTGTCTAACATTAACTCTTAGGTTATGTTGTGTTATACGGCTAGCCTTAATTTATGTATCTTTTCCGAAGCAACGCGAAACGTGACAACAGCGCATTATTATTATTGCCAATTACAAAAATATTCGTTAGTTTGTCGTTGAAAGCGGACGAAACAACATAGTAAATTTAGTTTACTAGTTAGTGCAATCAAACTTTTTAAATTAGGTGCTAAAATGAAGCGTAGAGTTTAGGGCAATGAAAAATACACCGTTAACCAGATTGAGTAATGTCTACCATTAACTTTTAGGTTATGTTGTGTTATGCGGCTAGCATTACTTTAAGTAACTCTAAGGAAGCAACGCACAACGTGACAACAGCGCATTATTATTATTGCCAATTACAAAAATATTCGTTAGTTTGTCGTTGAAAGCTGACGAAACAACATAGTAAATTTAGTTTACTAGTTAGTGCAATTAAATATTATAAATTAAGTGCTAAAAATAAGCGTAAAGTATAGGGCGGTGAAAAATGAACCATCAACCATGTACTGTCTACCATTAACTTTTAGGGATATTGTGTTATACGGATAGCGCTATTTTATGTAAATCTAAGGAAGCAACGCAAAACGTGACAACAGCGCATTACATATATTATTGCGAATGACAAAAGTATTTCTTGGTTTGTCGTTGAAAGCTGACGGAACAACATAGTAAATTGAGTTTATCAGTTAGTGCAACCAAATTTTATAAATTAAGTGCTAAAATTAAGCTTAAAGATTAAGTAGTGTCTAGCATTAACTTTCAGATTATGTAGTGATGTGTTGCTAGGTTGTACTAGTAATATAGTCTGCATTGCATACTGTAATATAGTTTGCATAAAATCTAATGTACATTATTTTTATATAAGAATATAAAAGTGAGTGTTACCTTAGGTAATGCTAGCTGACTATGATAGGTATACAAAATATTTGAGTGTTACCTTTAGGTAATACTAGCTGACTATGATATACAAAATATTGCAAATTATTAAATCGGTATTTTTTTGACTATAGACGTAGATTCACTTTGCAAGGAGCAATTCAAATGGCATACAATGATGATATCGATGTACACGAAATACATATTGAGCTCCTGATGCAAATACATTAACGGATGAAGATTCGGATAAGAAAGATGATTTAGTTTCTAAAATGGATCCACGAGGTGTAACACATATAAGACATACTACAAATTGAGTGAAAGTAAATCCACAGAACGTTCAAAACATTTGACGATATTCGCTAAATATTGGATCAATAGACTCACTTAAACAGAATTTATTATAGATTGAAGAACATGCAAGCAAGCAAATTTAGCTTTTGAAAAGAGTTCAAGAACATCAACGATAGGACATAGGATAACATAGGACATCAACGACCGTACAACTTCACCAAAGGGCATTTTGATGTTGACTGAACGACGTTAATTACTTGAGGAGATTTGAAAGAAATTTTGACGTGTGTTCAATTCACTAGTGTCGTTCGCTAGCTTCATTGAGGTTTCTTATAAAAGATTCAAGAAGGTTCATGATACGTAAACGTTGCTACCAAATCACTAAAAACGGCATTTTATTGCAAGTCCAAAGATAGTGCAAGACATGATTTTGATGACTACAACTTGAGTTCATTTAGACGAGATTTGAACGTCATTTCGTTATCAAAATACTCATGAAACATGAGAAACACTACAAAGTATGGTACATTGTAAGCGTAGGGTATCTGGGGGATATATCAAGGATGTGCAGAATGCAGAATTGGATGTGGACAAATCCTTGATAAGTAATATCATCATAAGCACTAAACCCAAACTTGCTCGAGAACAAATTCATGTTTAACCAACACCAGAAAAATACTCTTTGTGTTAAAGTTTTGCTAAATTCTGGCATTAAGTCAATCCTGAGCATTTGAGAAGTTAAACATTTTATTTCCAGGATGCTTCATTTTACTTATACAACGTTGAGGAATGATAGTGAAGACTACTAGATCACGACCATGGCGGGCACCACAGCTCGAGTCTCCTCTGGTGCCAGTCAACCTTCCTGCAGATTGCAAATTAACATTCAAACCTAGCATCCAACAAGACGGTCTCATATAAAATTTATACTCTCGGTAATTAACTTATTTTTCTTGCCTCGTATCGGACGTAAAAGGAAGAGTTACGTCCGAACGAATTCAGTATCTTCATCTTCGCTCCGTCTGGTCTCTTCTCTCTCTCCCTTTCAGATCCATAAGCAAACAAGTCGGTCAGCGGATAATAAGTGGATGACATTTACCGGCAACGCCCCGTGCGATTAAAGTGCGTCTTACGTATTATATATATATCGAAGATCGGCAGGTTTTGTTTTGAAGAATTTCTTCATCGTCTCTTCGATGTCGTCCCGAATAAAGTAAAAGTCAACGTGACAATGGGGTCATCGGATGGAATCTCTTATACATTTTCGTTTTTTGAGTTCATGGCCCGTTGGAGACGAGGCAAATGTCAAGAAGCCGAGCTCCTTTTCTCTTACGTCACGAGATGTACGATCTGAGACGTGACGTCCGTCCTCTTCTAATTAATGGAAAAACTCGGGTTATCCGATATCTAGACGTACATCTACCGGCGATTAAAACCAATTTACTTAATTGTCTTTTAACATTTAACGCGGTTTGACTCATCGCGGGGTCTTGACCATGAGAAACAGCCCATAATCAATTAACGGCTCGGCTGGAAGCCGCCTTACACATCAAATGTATCGCCGTTTAGTTGGCTCTTCTGCTTCTAATGCTCACCACTACCTATGCCATTTAGAGGTACGATTGCGTAACGATGATCGTATCACGTTCAGAAATAAATATAAATTAAATCGGTAGTACTTTAGTGCTTTGTTTTTGACTCTTCGAGATCGATGGATCCGATCGAAAAATCAAAGCTCCTTTTACGGAGCGGTTATACGATTAGTCGAAGCACCGGAGCGATCTAAGTGCTAATTAATACCGAAAATTTAGTTAATTTAATGTTAATTATCTTAATTTTAGTCAATTTTGATTTTACTTTGGAAGACTTGAGGAAGCTGTCTCAAAATGTAAATGAAATTAATGACGAACCGAAAATGACGAAATGAAAGTCTTGAAACGAATTCCATGATTTTTCCATGATTTCCATAACACACGAGATATTTTTTCCATGATCTTTTGAGGTGCTAATTGCTATATAATGAATCTTGAAAAATAAATATTTAGGAGAGACTGACCACTTCTGGTGCACCTAACGAATTTTTAATAGACATCAAACACCTATTGCACAAATAGTTATTTATGGTACTAGTGTGTTATATGGAAAATAAGTCACGCGGCCACGAGGCCCTCAGGCCGAGTGGTATAAATTCTCAAGTGACTTAGGAAAGATAACATGCGAGTGGCATACAATGTTTTATCCAACAAGTGGAAGAAATTGTTTTTTATGAGATAATAATTAATAAATATAAATGTCAGAATGACGACAATGACTTCTTTACATTTTGATTAAAGTATGGTTGCCACGGACAACCTTTAAATATAAATACTTTAAATATGAACGTAACTCACTAGTGAGTTATGGATTATAAGTCACGTTAACACACTAGTGTGTAATTTGATAATTTACTTGTCTAAAATGACATTAATAATGACAGTCATAACTATTATGTGTTGGATAAATGAGTTTAAAACCTTCTTTATTGATAAATATTGCAATCCGTTTATTAAAATCCATTAAAACTCGATTATTTTAAAACACGAAACACAGCAATAAGTGCGTCAGAATAGAGCAGTCTTTCCTGCCAATAATTAGGTTCAACAACAAATATTTATAATTATTCTTAATTAGGTATAGTTCACCTATTATTACAAAAATTATTAATATAAAGAAGTATTAAGAACATTACTTAGAATTGTTATAATTTATAATAGGTGTAAATTTTTTTACGTGATATACGTCTTATACATCGGTGTGCGGGCTACATACGCTTTCCAGAAAACATTGTAACGTTACGCCAAACCCATGCGTGCGAGCTAGAGCGAGAGCGAGAACAATAGACAGAGACCGACCTTAGGCGGTTGTCTTGCGACACATCTATCTCCACTGCGTCGGCGAAATCAGTATCAATAAATTTTTAATTTGAAATGGCGAAATTGGACATATAAATTAAACTCCTTCTTTGTATTATTCAGAATAATGATAATTTTGTGATAATAATTCAATCCCCTATATTTAAAAAATACAGTTAATTATAAAATTCCATGACTGTAATATAGAATCCATGATTTTTCCATGATTTCCAGAGAAAAAATCAATTCCAGGATAATTCCAAGATTTTCATGATATCCATGATTGGTAGACACCCTGCCCCACGACTCATTATCAAGGTTCTTATCATTCGTACTGGACACATAATTAAAAATAATCCTAATAATGATTTTTTTACCACTAAAATAGCAATTTACCTTTGGCGGCATTTAGTGTCATACATGCCTCAATATTGATGACAAAAGCGATGCTTTAAAGGAGCGCCAGTTAATGTGATTATAGATTCCAATAAAAATACTCAGCTATCAGCTGCAATGTAATAATTACAGAGAAGTACTTCTATCAGTCCAAGACACAAACTGTAATTTCGCCAATTGAATGACCACACTTATAAGGTTTTCGTTTTTTAATTAATAATCTTTAAAGAAAGCTGAATAGATTAAACAGATTTTTTTCGCAAATGTTCTGATTTTATGTTTATCAAATTTAGAAATTCAGCATATTTTGCAATCAATTTGTTACACTTATGCTAAGTGACACTTATTAAAACTTAAGCATTTGAGATGTGAATAAAATTGTGCTACACTTTCCAATAAACTGGTAGAACAAAATCTAGACTCTCATCTGTATCTAGAAGGTGTTAAAATGTAGAATTAATTCAGGCCTGGTATATGCTGCAGTCTGATTTTGGCAGGATGAATTATTTTGTTCAAGAGAAGCAAGTACTAAGTCGAATGGTTCAGTTGATCAATTTGCTTGGAAATAGTTGGTTAAGAGTTAGGGTCTGCTTCACAGAGTACCCAAGTGACCAACTTTGGATATATAGAAGATTTAGTTTGATGGTCACGTACGTTTCAAGGGATAAAAGGTGCGCGAGACCACACTCAAGATTTGGAAAGGGTATTCCCAAATCTTAAGGGTTTAACCTTAATTTATCTTAATCGAAATCTCCTCCAAATCTTAATTTCGGAGGTGGTTAAACGTACGGAGTCGAGCTTTAGTCGAGCGGTCGGGCTCGTCGACTAAAAACTCGACTCGCGGACCATGTGTCAATGTCATCGAGTGACGAGGAAGGCGCTCGGCTACACAACATCGCCATCGACGGACGGCCTTGCGAAGAGGAAAGTTAGCGCCCGAGGGCTCGGCGTGGCAGGCCTTGGGTCCCGTTACCATCAGCATTGCACGCCAAGAAAGAGATCTGACTGACTCTCTTTTCTACGCTACCTCCTTACCTCTCTCTTTCTCGTTCTCTCTCTCTATCGTTCCGTCGAAGAGAACCGCTGCTGCAGCTGCCGCCGCCTCTCCTGCTGGCACTGCGATCGAGCGACCGCTGGTGGTGGCGTCGCCGCCGTCGCTCCTGACTCCATCTCACGTATCGATAAGTAATACTGGAAAAATAATTAAAAACCAAAATTAGATAGTGATGAAACTACACCAGGAACTATCAGACAAATTTATGTATTTTGGAAAGTATACTTGAACTCTCTATAATACCCTGCCATTGATTAACACGAAATTCATTCTTTCTTGTCATTCTAGTGATGCAAAAATAATTAAAGACCAAAGTAGATAGTGATGAAACTACACCAGGAACAATCATACAAAATTATGTATTTTCAAAAGTACCTATATTTAAAGTACCCATACTGCTCCTGATTGATTTACACTAAATTTATTCTTTCTTGTCTTTCTAGTGATGCAAAAATTATTAAAGACCAAAGTCAGACAGTGATGAAACTTCACTTGGAACTATGAGACAAAATTACATGTTTTCGAAAGTCTAATTGAACAACCTATATTGCTCCTGCTATTAATTTACAACTAAATTCATTTTTTGTTGGTTCTAGTGATACAAAAATTATTAAACGCCAAAGTTAGATAGTGATGAAACTTCACTTGGAACAATGAGACAAAATTATGTATTTTCGAAAGTCTGTTTGAACTATATATGTTGCTCCTGATATTGATTTACAACTAAAGTCACCTTTTCTTAGTTTCCTAGCGGTGCAAAAATTATTAAAGACCAAAGTTAGCTAGTGATGAAACTCTACTTGAAACGCTGATACAAATTATGTATTTACGAGTCTATTTTCACGATCTGTACTACTCCTGCTATTAATTTACACTAAATTGATTCTTTCTTGTCTTTCTAACGATGCAAAAATAACTAAAGACCAAAGTTAGATAGTGATGAAACTTTATCAGTTTCGTTACGAATAATACAACAGTCTTTAACGAAAATGTATAAGTCCAGAACACACTAGTGGCATACTGAATCTGGAAATTAAGTTCTGAAACTGAGAAAGTACCTTTTTTTGGACAACCACTGTTTTATTTATTTTTATCAGTTCAGTTACAGCCAACAGTCTTTCACGAAGATTTATAAGTCCAGAACACAATAGTGGCATACAGAATTTCTAAATTAAGTTCTAAAGTTGCGAAGTTCCTGTCTCTAGTCAAACTTGTTTTAAATATTTTTCAGTTTCGTTACGGATAATACAACAGTCTTTAATGAAAGTGTATAAGTCCAGAACACAGTAGAGGCATACTGAATCTGGAAATTAAGTTCTGAAACTAAGAAAGTACCTTTTTTTTAACAAATCATTGTTTTATTTATTTTTATCAGTTCAGTTACAGCCAACAGTCTTTAACCTTTATGTGACTGGGAAAAAAAACACCTTCTTACGACGGCGTAGGTACCTGGGTACCTACTGTATAATAATTTGGAATATAAACGCAAAATACCTGTTTTTATCAAAAAACTCCATATATGTATTTATAGGTACACAATACGTGATTTATGAATTTCTAACTTATCTGTATTTGACAAAATAAGACTTTGTTTAAATGGCAACAGCGCAGCGACATCAACTGAATTTATTCCTAGTTACAGGTCAGTTGCATGTTTGAGTTTGTCGAATAAACAACTGCGGGTGATTAAGCGTATTTGTTAAATTTTGTTTTAGAATGTCTGATAGTAAGGCTGGTTCAAGCCAAGCCAATATTGCGAAACCAAGATGGCGAAATAAAAGGTAAGAAATAAGACGATTCTTTGATTTTAGTAGTGTATGAATAATGAAAACTGTCATGTTATTTTGCTTACCTGTGGTCTATGTGTGTAGGAGCCGCAGTGGAGTGGAAGTTTTTTTTTATCTTACAAAGAAACAAGAACAATAATTATACTAATAAAGGTAATTCGAAATATGTTATTTCAGGCTGACCTCTGCAGAATTACGAGAAGCAGTAGAACATTCGTCTGATGAAGAGCCATTTGTTGCGTCCGGTGAAGACGAATATATTCCACAATTGTTATCAGGTGGAGAATCCGAGGAATCTGATATAGAAAAGGAGCCTGTAGTGGAGCAAGAATATACTGATTCCGATGAAAACGTTGACGAAGAAGAAGCGCCTACAAAAACAACTTGGGCTGGCAAGGATGGCACTCAGTGGAGTGACACATCATCAATACAAAGGCAAACAATAGGTCGTAATATTCTGCACGAAAAAAGTGGCGCATCATCCTTTAGTCGTTCATACACGGCTCGAGAAATTTTCAAGTCTATTATATCTCCAGAAATGTGTACCTTAATTCTAAGGCATTCTAACAAAAAAGGTAGAAAAGTAACGGACGAATGGAACCGAAAATTGGCAGATAAATATCCACCTCCCAACACACCAAGCCCGAAAGTATTCATTCCATTTACTGAAGTAGAATTAGATGCATTTTTAGGAGTTCTTATTGCTGCTGGCGTACACAGGTCTAATAGGGAACACGTATCTGAAATGTGGAAACTAGAGTCCTTACCTCTATTTCGAGCGGCCATGTCTCGAGATCGGTTCAAAATGTTTCTCAGATTTATTCGCTTTGATGATCAGAACACACGTGCCGAACGTGCCAAAAATGATAAAGCTGCCCCAATTCGAGATATTTGGACTATGCTAAATTCAAATTTGGCAAAGAACTACAACCCAAAAAGAATGTATAACAGTAGACGAACAATTGTTTCCTTACAGGGGACATACTAAATTTACCCAATACATTCCATCGAAACCCGCAAAATATGGAATAAAAATTTTTTGGGCTTGCGATGCGGCAAATGCTTATCCTTTACAAGGTCAACTATACACTGGAAAACCATTAGATGGTGAACGACAGGTAAATGTCGGTGAGCGTACAGTTTTGGATCTAGTGGCAAAGTATAAGGGTTCGGGAAGAAATGTAACAACGGATAATTTTTTTACAAGTCTGCAATTGGCCCGTACTTTGAATTCATGGAAGATGACTTTGGTAGGGACTCTCAGGAAAAATAAGGCATTTTTACCACCAAATATGCAGGCATCTAAAGACAGGCCTATATACTCAACCATTTTCGCATTCAACAAAGATGCAACAATATGTTCCTATGTTCCAAAGAAAAACAAATCTGTTATTCTTTTATCAACGATGCACACTACAGGCCAAGTAGATGATACTACCGTGGCGAAGCCTGAAATAATAAAATATTATAATCAAACAAAAGGAGGCGTTGACACCATGGATAAGATGCTAGGCGAGTATACAGTAAAACGTAGAACAAATCGTTGGCCATTGGCATTTTTTTTTCAACACAATAGATGTTGGTGGCTTGGCTTCTTATTGTATTTACAAGGAACACAATCCAAATTTTAGAGCAACTGATCAACGTCGAAGATTTCTAAAAGATCTTGCTCATGACATGTGCTTGCCCGCTATACAAATGCGATCCCTTATTCCAAAAGTTGTTGGTAATTATTTCACACGTCAGTCGCTAGAAATGGTTCTTGGTCGACAAATAATCGAGCCCATTGTTACTCCAGCCGGAGAACAACCAAGACGGGATGCTTCTGGGCGTGTTATGGTTGTTGGTAGCTGCCAAATTTGTCGAGAATTAAAGCTCAAATAAAGGAAGACTTGTAAAGCGTGTAAATCCTGCTGTAAGCCAGTTTGTAATGAACACTCTGTAGATCAAACTATATGTAAAAAATGTTGCCAAAAAACCAACTGACCTTATATGTAAGATTTTTTTGTTTTTTTGTTACCATTTATATAAATAAATATATGCAGATAAACTTCGCGTTTTCATTCTGGCTATAAAAAATATCTATTTGCATTTAAAACTGATAGAGGTACCCAGGTACCTACACCGTCATTTCTGGGTGAAAAAACTTTGGACCTTATTTATTTCTAAAATAGCGTAAAAATATTATTTCTATTGTAACATTGTGTAGAAAAAACCTAGATTAGAAATGTCACGAAATCATACACTTCAACGAATTTAAACAAAAAAAGTATTCATATCTAAAATCTGAATAGGTACCCGGGTACCTATTCAGTCACATAAAGGTTAACGAAGATTTATAAGTCCAGAACAAAATAGTGGCATACAGAATTTCTAAATTAAGTTCTAAAGTTGCGAAGTTCCTGTCTCTAGTTAAACTTGTGTTTTAAATATTTTTATCAGTTTCGTTACGAATAATACAACAGTCTTTAACGAAAATGTATAAGTCCAGAACACAGTAGTGGCATACTGAATCTGGAAATTAAGTTCTGAAACTGAGAAAGTACCTTTTTTGGACAAAACAATGTTTTATTTATTTTTATCAGTTCAGTTACAGCCAACAGTCTTTAACGAAGATTTATAAGTCCAGAACACAATAGTGGCATACAGAATTTCTAAATTAAGTTCTAAAGTTGCGCAGTTCCTGTCTCTAGTCAAACTTTCGTTTTAAATATTTTTGTCAGTTTCGTGACGGATAATACAACAGTCTTTAATGAAAGTGTATAAGTCCAGAACAGAGTAGAGGCATACCGAATCTGGAAATTAAGTTCTGAAACTGAGAAAGTACCTTTTTTTTTGACAAACCAATGTTCTATTTATTTTTATCAGTTCAGTTACAGCCAACAGTCATTAACGAAGATTTATAAGTCCAGAACACAATAGTGGCATACAGAATTTCTAAATTAAGTTCTAAAGTTGCGAAGTTCCTGTCTCTAGTCAAACTTGTGTTTTAAATATTTTTATCAGTTTCGTTACGAATAATACAACAGTCTTTAACGAAAATGCATAAGTCCAGAACACAGTAGTGGCATACTGAATCTGGAAATTAAGTTCTGAAACTGAGAAAGTACCTTTTTTTGGACAAACCATTGTTTTATTTATTTTTATCAGTTCAGTTACTGCCAACAGTCTTTAACGAAGATTTATAAGTCCAGAACACAATAGTGGCATACAGAATTTCTAAATTAAGTTCTAAAGTTGCGCAGTTCCTGTCTCTAGTCAAACTTATGTTTTAAATATTTTTATCAGTTTCGTTACGAATAATACAACAGTCTTTAACGGAAATGTATAAGTCCAGAACACAGTAGTGGCATACTGAATCTGGAAATTAAGTTCTGAAACTGAGAAAGTACCTCTTTTGGACAAAACAATGTTTTATTTATTTTTATCAGTTCAGTTACAGCCAACAGTCTTTAACGAAGATTTATAAGTCCAGAGCACAATAGTGGCATACAGAATTTCTAAATTAAGTTCTAAAGTTGCGAAGTTCCTGTCTCTAGTCAAACTTGTGTTTTAAATATTTTTATCAGTTTCGTTACGAATAATACAACAGTCTTTAACGAAAATGCATAAGTCCAGAACACAGTAGTGGCATACTGAATCTGGAAATTAAGTTCTGAAACTGAGAAAGTACCTTTTTTTGGACAAACCATTGTTTTATTTATTTTTATCAGTTCAGTTACTGCCAACAGTCTTTAACGAAGATTTATAAGTCCAGAACAAAATAGTGGCATACAGAATTTCGAATTTAAGTTCTAAAGTTGCGAAGTTCCTGTTTCTAGTCAAACTTACGTTTTAAATATTTTTGTCAGTTTCGTGACGGATAATACAACAGTCTTTAATGAAAGTGTATAAGTCCAGAACAGAGTAGAGGCATACCGAATCTGGAAATTAAGTTCTGAAACTGAGAAAGTACCTTTATTTTGGACAAACCAATGTTCTATTTATTTTTATCAGTTCAGTTACAGCCAACAGTCCTTAACGAAGATTTATAAGTCCAGAACACAATAGTGGCATACAGAATTTCTAAATTAAGTTCTAAAGTTGCGAAGTTCCTGTCTCTAGTCAAATTTGCGTTTTAAATATTTTTATCAGTTTCGTTACGAATAATACAACAGTCTTTAACGAAAATGTATAAATCCAGAACACAGTAGTGGCATACTGAATCTGGAAATTAAGTTCTGAAACTGAGAAAGTACCTTTTTTGGACAAACCATTGTTTTATTTATTTTTATTCGTTCAGTTACAGCCAACAGTCTTTAACGAAGATTTATAAGTCCAGAACAAAATAGTGGCATACAGAATTTCGAATTTAAGTTCTAAAGTTGCGAAGTTCCTGTTTCTAGTCAAACTTACGTTTTAAATATTTTTGTCAGTTTCGTGACGGATAATACAACAGTCTTTAATGAAAGTGTATAAGTCCAGAACACAGTAGAGGCATCCTGATCTGGAAATTAAGTTCTGAAACTGAGAAAGTACCTTTGTTTTGGACAAACCAATGTTTTATTTATTTTTATCAGTTCAGTTACAGTCAACAGTCTTTAACGAAGATTTATAAGTCCAGAACACAATAGTGGCATACAGAATTTCTAAATTAAGTTCTAAAGTTGCGAAGTTCCTGCCTCTAGTCAAACTTGTGTTTTAAATATTTTTATCAGTTTCGTTACGAATAATACAACAGTCTTTAACGAAAATGCATAAGTCCAGAACACAGTAGTGGCATACTGAATCTGGAAATTAAGTTCTGAAACTGAGAAAGTACCTTTTTTTGGACAAACCATTGTTTTATTTATTTTTATCAGTTCAGTTACTGCCAACAGTCTTTAACGAAGATTTATAAGTCCAGAACACAATAGTGGCATACAGAATTTCTAAACTAAGTTCTAAAGTTGCGAAGTTCCTGTCTCTAGTCAAACTTGTGTTTTAAATATTTTTATAAGTTTCGTTACGAATAATACAACAGTCTTTAACGAAAATGCATAAGTCCAGAACACAGTAGTGGCATACTGAATCTGGAAATTAAGTTCTGAAACTGAGAAAGTACCTTTTTTTGGACAAACCATTGTTTTATTTATTTTTATGAGTTCAGTTACAGCCAACAGTCTTTAACGAAGATTTTTAAGTCCAGAACACAATAGTGGCATACAGAATTTCTAAATTAAGTTCTAAAGTTGCGCAGTTCCTGTCTCTAGTCAAACTTACGTTTTAAATATTTTTATCAGTTTCGTTACGAATAATACAACAGTCTTTAACGAAAATGCATAAGTCCAGAACACAGTAGTGGCATACTGAATCTGGAAATTAAGTTCTGAAATTGAGAAAGTACCTTTTTTTGAACAAACCATTGTTTTATTTATTTTTATCAGTTCAGTTACAGCCAACAGTCTTTAACGAAGATTTATAAGTCCAGAACACAATAGTGGCATACCGAATTTATAAATTAAGTTCAAAAACTGGGAAGTACCTTTCTCTTGTCAAACCAATGTTTTAAATATTTATATAAGTTTAGTTACGGATAACGAAACAGTCTTTAACGAAGATGTATAAGTCCCGAACACAGTAGTGGCATACCGAATTTTTCAGTTAAGTTCTAAAGCTGAGAAAGTACGTTTCTCTTGTTAAACCAACGTTTTAAATATTTATAAGTTTAGTTACGGATAATAAAAGTCTTTAACGAAAATGTATAAGTCCCGAACACAGTAGTGGCATACCGAATTTTTCAGTTAAGTTATAAAGCTGGGAAAGTACCTTTCTCTTGTCAAACCAACGTTTTAAATATTTATATAAGTTCAATTACGGATAATAAAACAGTCGAAGATGTATAAGTCCAGAACGCACAGTAGTGTCATACCGAATTTGTAAATTAAGTCTTAAAACTGGGAAAGTACCTTTTTCTGAATAAATCAATGTTTCAAAAATATTTATCAGATTAGTTGTGCATCAGACTAATGCAACAGTCTTTAACAAAGATGTATAAGTCCCGAACACCGTAGTGGCATACCGTATTTTTCAGTTAAGTTCTAAAGCTGGGAAAGTACCTTTCTCTTGTCAAACTTGTGTTTTTAAATATCTTTATAAGTTCAGTTACGGATAAAATAAACAGCCTTTAACGAAGATGTATAAGTCCGGAACACAGTAGTGGTATAATGAATTTGTAAATTAAGTTCTAAAACTGGGAAAGTACCTTTTACTGGCCAAACCAATGTTTTATTGTAAGTATTTTTATCGGTTCAGTTACAGCCAACAGTCTAACGTAGATTTATAAGTCCAGAACACAGTAGTGGCATCCTGAATTTCCAAATTAAGTTCTAAAGCTGGGAGAGTTTATTGATGAACATTTACGACACTATTTGTTTCGGTTTTCCTTCGTGTTCCTCCTACGTTCGGGTTGAGCACAAAACGTTTACATCGCGTCGTAAAAACTAATGAAACCAACCAATTATTTCTAGTTTACACACTCCTGGCACAAAAAAGCACGCCATTACCGCTATCTCTAACATTTCATTATCCGTAAGCCTCACACGGTCGATGATGAGAACAGAACTTTACAAATTACCACACAGTAAGTCCTTTTTTTGGTCGCCTCCGTACAGTAACTCCGCATCAAAATTACACATCGGTTTTTTCATTTACATGGTGTCCGTTTACAAAAGAGACCAGCGAGAAATCCCTGAATGCTCTCCACAATGGCGTTATTCCGTACGCCATTAGCTTTTTTAGTCGTTTCTCACGTTACGGCCGCTAACAAGACTTTAATGTCTTTATTATATTGTAAATGTGGCAAAAAAGTGGGATTTTATTAAATACGCGTTACTAGTTGACGAGGCGTAATTGGAGAATTTCCCACATTAGAAACGACGATCGAGTCGAAATTAGACTTAGGTGCCTATCGAAATAATTGGTGACAGTGAGACATTACAAGATCGCCTAAATCAACTAATATCATCGTTCTCACAACGACAATAAGGAGAAAACGTCATTTCCCACATTCAACCAAATGGCTTCCCATCCACTTTACAATAAGTAAGAACTTGGACCTGACGCTCATCACCTACACCCTACACACATAGGTACATTCTTAACGCCGCGCCGTCAGATTTTAATCGGTCTCCCAGTGATGAAACGAGTAAAACGGACCTAATCACCCGATCAGATGGTTACCGATAACGTGCCGGTTATAAACCCCGTCTAATCGGGCAATACATGTAATAATAGTGCGTGAAGGTAATCAGGAAGGGATCGTTTGTATTTTTTGGTTGAGTGAGTGTGCACGTTCTCTCTAGATATCAGAAATCTGTTCAGATCATTCGACGCTGATTAGACGAAGGATTCGGCGATAAGTCGGCGGAACGGGAAAAATTCTTAAAGCGCAGTTTTCCAAAGAGAATTCACTTGGGTTGCCAACGAAGGAAAAATAACTTTGGGATGTCAATATGACAGCCAGTACGTTTATTTGACAACTACGAGTATTTGAGATTGTTAAAATTTTACGTCTGATGTGTTCAGATTAATTTGTCCAAAAGGGGCATGTAGCTTGTCTCCATAGTAATCACCTAATCACAAAGCATATGAATTTTCGATTAAATTTAAATTTTCTCAGTATATCTTGTGTAATAACAAGATTCTCTCACAATTCTGCCACAATGTATACCTACCTATATTTTGAATTTGTGGCAAATTTGAAATTTCACAAAAACAAGTTACAGCCCTTCATTTTGCAAAATATTCTTCAAAGCATCAGGTTTCGAATTTTGTGGATTTTTGTATTTTAATTGTCCTTATTTTTGGCCAAATTCGGATTAAATTTGAGTTTGTTGCATTCTGAAATTGCGGGATAATAATAATAATTAAATAGCAAATGAAAATAAATCATAAAAAAATTAATTAATAAATAAATATATACTTATAAAATATATAAATAATAATAAATAATTAATAAAATAATTAAAGTAATTAAATAATAATAATTTTCGAAGACCGTTTAGGCATAATTTGAATTAACATTCGAAGTTAAATGCTCCCAACTTACCCAAACATAACGCCAAAAAAAACCCAAAAGTCATTAATTGACATATCTTAATGATACCTCCACTTTCTGTGCTCTGAGAAAAACAAATTGTTGTTAATTTTGTAGGGATTATTATCATAACAATTTGGCGGGAAATTCAATATTCATAATGTTCTAAATATTTTGAAGATTAAATTTAACGTTTTCCCCGAAAATATATATTTGATGCAAAAGGGTCAAAAATTCAACCTTATTTTAAGGCATTTCAACAGTTTTTAAACCACAATGCACTTACAATTAAGCAAAACTCTTGTTGGCACATCTGACTCTTTTGTTTTGATTGGTCTGTGACTATGTTAAAATTCTATGATAACAGTAAGGTTCTCGGTTTTAGCAGAACACAATGATTAATTAAAAATGAAAATTGTAGCAAATTTAATATGCCATAAAACTAGTTACGCTCTTTAGATAAAACATACAAAATTTGATCATTTTGTACCTAAACTGAAATTCTGTCAAACAATGTTGACTATTTGTTTTGGCAGAACTAACATGTTACGAAATAAATATGAAATAAGTGGTAAATTTAAAATTGTATTGAATGAAAATTTGACATTTTTCGAAATTAGTTACACGCTATTAAGATAACGTTGAAAATCTGTAATAACAATGAAATTAAAATGTAATATCCAATGAAACTAGAATTTGAAGTTCTATGAAGAGAGTTATAGTCTTAATCAGTGTTAATAAGTATTTAAATACATGTATTTTACATTGTATTTAAAATACTATTAAAGTGTTTAAATACATGATGAAATACATTAATTTGGTTTGTATTTCAAGTGTATTTAAAATACATTTTTTGCACATGTATTTTAAATACTGTATTTAACTCTTAAATACATTAGGTATTGATTGTTCAAATTAAACGAATTTTTAATTTTAGGATTTTAGCCCTTAACGCCTCAAGATATGATACTTTAGAAAAAGTGAAAAGAGAAGTGAATACGATTAATTAATTTCATTAATAAATTTCAATATATTGCCAATGAATTAAAATATGGAATTTTGTTCCTTACGGTAGGTAGGTACTTTAACTGTTAAATGTTAAAAGGTTAAAAGAATTCTGAAGTTAAAATAACTACATTCTTAAGCATTTAGAGCTGCCAAAAAAGGAAAATCGGGTAAGTTTTGTACTAAATATTACCAAAGGCCAAAAATCATAAGAGAATTCAAATTTTTTAAAGACTATTTTTCTCATTTTGATGATTGAAATATCTATGCTTAGGTGTAGAATTTCTTTTTTTAAATATGATTAAGTGCAATCAGAAAGGCGTTATACATATATTGGTAAAATTTTAAAAAGTATTTAAATACTTTTTAAATACATTTTAAAAGTATTTGTAGTTGTATTTAAATACATTGCAAAATAAAGTATTACATTAAAATAATTTTTTTAAGTATTTGTATTTGAATTTAAATACAATTTTCAAGCTATTTTTAACAACAGTGGTCTTAATTTTATTAGAATAAGAGTGTTCTGATATTTTTTTCGTAAATAAGGTGAAATTAAGTGAAAACAAGTTAGGCTTACTGTTTTGGTAGAACACACATATTATGCTTATTTTAAATATACAACTTGTGACAAATTTTAAATTTGATGAAATCACAATTTGACGTTTTGTGAAAAATTTTGATTCGTCTGTGACAAAGTTGAAGTTATATAATGACAAGTTAGCTTCTTGTTTTTTCCAATTTTATTTTTATTAATTTAAATTAATGATAAATTGCATTTCCAATTATTTCCAAATTCCAAAATTCCAAAAAATTCCAAAATTTTTTTCAAATTGTAAAATTTTTATCAAAACACTATATTTTGTTGGACCAAGCGTGTTATCACTACAGTGAATTTCTGTTATAACAAGTTAAGCCCTTCTTTGTTTTGGCAGAACGTGAAATAAATATGAAACTCGTGGTTAATTTTAAATTTCATGAAATTAGAATTTGACATTGCCTGAAGCGAGTTAGGCCACTTATTTTGTTAGAACAAACCTGTTTTGTTCGCTATATGATTGCGTTGATATTCTGTAATAACAAGTTAGGCTATTTATTGTGGCAGAAGACATATTGTCACGGTCCTAACAAACTTAACAACATTTATTGACAAATAGAGACTAGTGGTGGTTCATTTATAGAGAGAGAGAGGAGAGGGGAGAGAGAGCCCATGATAAGGGGCGTTCAAAAAATACGAAGTTAATAAATGGTGAAAAAATATGGTTACATAAGCCCCCAATGGACCTGGAGGGGTAGCAGGTGCAGGAATCTCAGTGTGTCATAGAACATCATCATCATCATGTTTTATTAAACATACGTGCATCGCCAGGAGATTCCTTTACGAGGTTACATTTTGGTAATCCACATTTTGTCGAGGGAGCGTGTTCTTGATTTCTGCAAGGTCGGTCGCCACAATATATTAAGAAACAAATATGAAATTTGTGACAAATCTAAAATCGTATGAAATAAGAATTTGACATTCTATGAAATTTATTACGGTTTTTGTGTTGTTAGAACAAGCACATTGTGATTGTTTTGTGAATAAGATGAAATGCTGTAACAACGAGTTAGGTTCGTTGTTTTTGGAAGAACACAAATATGAATGAAACAAGAAGTTGGTAAAATGAGAATTTTACATTCTGTGAAACTAGTTACGTTTCCATTTTGATGGAACAAGCATGTTTTGGTTGAGCTGTGAATAAGTTTAAATTCTGTGATAAAGTTTAAAATAGGAATTAATAATGATATAAAATTTAAAATTATACTAAATAAAAATTTGACATTCTGTTAGGCTCTTTATTTGGCAAGACCAAGCATGGTGTGTCTAAGGTAAAATTCTGTGATAAAAAGTTATGTTCTTTATTTTGGCAGAACACACATATTACGAATTAAATATTTAATTGATGACAAATTTAACAATCAATGAAATGAGGATTTAATATCTTATGAAGCTAGTTACGCCATTTAATTCATAACGACAAACCTTTTTTGATAATTGTCTGATAAAGTTGAACTTGTGATTAGTTTTGACACAAAAGGCAACGTTTTGAATTACATTTAAAATTATGTGTTAATAATTGTGTTAGTAATTAATAGCATAATTGAATATTTTGTTACAATGATATAGGCCATTGTTAAAAGTGTTTAACCCTACTGGCAACTCAAATAATGCAATCTTATGTCACTTCAATTGTTATAACGTCAAACAAACTTTTATCGCGAAAAGTTAAAGACACAAACTTCTACAGAAAATAGAAGGAGACGTTTGGAATATATAAAAGTAATTGAGTATCCAACGTACCTTCAATCTAAAAATGAGAAAAAAAATACAAAATTATATCAAAAATATCTGAAGAGATGCAGTACCAAATGAATTAAAAATGTTTCAAAAAAATTGTAATAAAGATGGAGTTAGTTAAAAAGTTATCAAATGATAAAAACTTGTGAAAATTTCATCAACGAGAGACAAAGTCAAAATTACTCTCTTTTCAAAATAGATGAAAAAGAAAATTAAAAGGAAGAGAAAAATTAAAGAAGAAGAAATCAAAAATCAAGAAGTAACAATATTGGACGATGCATATTTGTCGTTTTACTGAGAAATTGTTGTAAACATTCTTAAGAAAAGGGTATTTTTATTCCTCAACGATAAAAGCATCCTTCAGCTAATAAAGACATGAATCAAACACTTATGAATATATAATATATCGAGATGACAATAATTTACCAGTCGATATGGCAGCTGCTCCAATTGCCCCTCACATTTACTCTCTTCAATGAGAATGCGAGGTCATTTATGCAGATATCTGTAGCACACACACATCCAAGGTGTGGTCTTGAATGGATTTTTAGCATCTCGAAATTACTAATTATTATTATAATGCAATAAATAACATTGCGCACCATTCGATATCCATGAACGATCCAATAATATCCACTTCTATCGCATACACGAATAAACGTTAATCGTTGCGTTGTTGCTGTTGTTGTACGTATGTACTACACAGTTATTTTCGGTGTTGTAACGACAATGTTCCTGACGGATCTGACCTTACGTTACGATTTTTCGATGTCGAAGATCGGAGATAAGATTTTCGATGGAAAAAAACTTGTTAGGAGGAATTGAAATTTTCGGGAGGGAAAAAATTCCGTAATTAGCCGTTGTCACGGCGTCGTTATCATTACGTTAAATGTCCACATATACGTTGACATTTCCTTAATCAGAAAACAACGAGAGACTTCTAAAGTAAGAGCGGAGAACAAGTACGATAAATTATCGAGCCGGGCAGCTCGGCTAACAATTGTGTCATTTTCTCTTTGTCGATATAATTTATCGTCTATTAGGAAACTGGAGCGTTTTAAAAATAATTGTTTCCTTAGGAGACCGCTGGCGGATGGAAATGTGCAAGGAGAGGACGTGCAATTTATGGAATCGAAATGGGTATTGAAGAAAAACGAGTTGCCCCGAGGTTCAAACCTGCCAGCGGTCGACAATCTGTTTTAATCTTCTCATTATGCAATACAATGTATTGAAGCTAATTACAAAGTTATTCTCATCTTGAACCTCTTACTACTTTCTTAGGAATTTATTTGAAACTTATAAGCAATTTATTATGTTAACATTAACACCGTTTTATCGTTTATTTTAATCAATATGTGGTTTCAACTGCCCGGAGTTCTCCGGAGGTTCAAACCTGCCAGTGGTCGACAATTTGGATTAATCTTCTCTTTATGCAATACAATGTATTGTAGCTAATTACAAAGTTATCCCATTTGTTAAATTCTTACTAATTTGTTTTAAACTTATAAGGTTTTTATTAATTTAACATGAATACCGTTTTAACAATTATTTTAATTAATATGTGGTTTCAATTGCCCGGAGTTGCCCGGAGGTTCAAACCTGCCAGTGGTCGACAATTTGGATTAAACTTCTCTTTATGCAATACAATGTATTGTAGCTAATTACAAATTTGTTCCATTTTTTAATTTCCTACTACTTTCTAACCAATTTGTTTTAAATTATTAGCTATTAATTATTTTAGCATTAACACCGTTTTATCGATTAATTTATGGGTTTCAATTGTCCCGGAGTTGCCCGGAGGTTTAAATCTGCCAGTGGTCCACAATTTGGTATAATCTTCTCATTATGCAATACAATGTATTGAAGCTAATTACAAAGTTATTCTCTTCTTTACCTTCTTACTACTTTCTTAGGAATTTATTTGAAACTTATAAGCAATTTATTATGTTAACATTAACACCGTTTTATCGTTTATTTTAATCAATATGTGGTTTCAATTGCCCGGAGTTGCCCGGAGGTTCAAACCTTCCAGTGGTCGACAATTTGGATTAATCTTCTCTTTATGCAATACAATGTATTGTAGCTAATTACAAAGTTATCCCATTTGTTAAATTCTTACTAATTTGTTTTAAACTTATAAGGTTTTTATTAATTTAACATGAATACCGTTTTAACAATTATTTTAATTAATATGTGGTTTCAACTGCCCGGAGTTGCCCGGAGGTTCAAATCTGCCAGTGGTCGACAATTTGGTTTAATCTTCTCATTATGCAATATAATGTATTGACGCTAATTACAAAGTTATTCTCTTCTTTGACTTCTTACTACTTTCTTAGGAATTTATTTGAAACTTATAAGCAATTTATTGTGTTAACATTAACACCGTTTTATCGTTTATTTTAATCAATATGTGGTGTCAACTGCCCGGAGATCTCCGGAGGTTCAAACCTGCCAGTGGTCGACAATTTGGATTAATCTTCTCTTTATGCAATACAATGTATTGTAGATAATTACCAAGTTATTCCATTTGTTAACTTCTTACTAATTTGTTTTAAACTTATAAGGTTTTTATTAATTTAACATGAATACCGTTTTAACAATTATTTTAATTAATATGTGCTGTCAACTGCCCGGAGTTTTCCGGAGGTTCAAATCTGCCAGTGGTCGACAATTTGGATTAATCTTCTCTTTATGCAATACAATGTATTGTAGCTAATTACCAAGTTATTCCATTTGTTAACTTCTTACTAATTTGTTTTAAACTTATAAGGTTTTTATTAATTTAACATGAATACCGTTTTAACAATTATTTTAATTAATATGTGGTGTCAACTGCCCGGAGTTTTCCGGAGGTTCAAACCTGCCAGTGGTCGACAATTTGGATTAAACTTCTCTTTATGCAATACATTGTATTGTAGCTAATTACAAATTTGTTCCATTTTTTAATTTCCTACTACTTTCTAACCAATTTGTTTTAAATTATTAGCTATTAATTATTTTAGCATTAACACCGTTTTATCGATTAATTTATGGGTTTCAATTGTCCCGGAGTTGCCCGGAGGTTTAAATCTGCCAGTGGTCCACAATTTGGTATAATCTTCTCATTATGCAATACAATGTATTGAAGCTAATTACAAAGTTATTCTCTTCTTTACCTTCTTACTACTTTCTTAGGAATTTATTTGAAACTTATAAGCAATTTATTATGTTAACATTAACACCGTTTTATCGTTTATTTTAATCAATATGTGGTTTCAATTGCCCGGAGTTGCCCGGAGGTTCAAACCTTCCAGTGGTCGACAATTTGGATTAATCTTCTCTTTATGCAATACAATGTATTATAGCTAATTACAAAGTTATCCCATTTGTTAAATTCTTACTAATTTGTTTTAAACTTATAAGGTTTTTATTAATTTAACATGAATACCGTTTTAACAATTATTTTAATTAATATGTGGTTTCAACTGCCCGGAGTTGCCCGGAGGTTCAAATCTGCCAGTGGTCGACAATTTGGTTTAATCTTCTCATTATGCAATATAATGTATTGACGCTAATTACAAAGTTATTCTCTTCTTTGACTTCTTACTACTTTCTTAGGAATTTATTTGAAACTTATAAGCAATTTATTGTGTTAACATTAACACCGTTTTATCGTTTATTTTAATCAATATGTGGTGTCAACTGCCCGGAGATCTCCGGAGGTTCAAACCTGCCAGTGGTCGACAATTTGGATTAATCTTCTCTTTATGCAATACAATGTATTGTAGCTAATTACAAAGTTATCCCATTTGTTAAATTCTTACTAATTTGTTTTAAACTTATAAGGTTTTTATTAATTTAACATGAATACCGTTTTAACAATTATTTTAATTAATATGTGGTTTCAACTGCCCGGAGTTGCCCGGAGGTTCAAATCTGCCAGTGGTCGACAATTTGGTTTAATCTTCTCTTTATGCAATACAATGTATTGTAGCTAATTACAAAGTTATCCCATTTGTTAAATTCTTACTAATTTGTTTTAAACTTATAAGGTTTTTATTAATTTAACATGAATACCGTTTTAACAATTATTTTAATTAATATGTGGTTTCAACTGCCCGGAGTTGCCCGGAGGTTCAAACCTGCCAGTGGTCGACAATTTGGTTTAATCTTCTCATTATGCAATATAATGTATTGAAGCTAATTACAAAGTTATTCTCTTCTGTGACTTCTTACTACTTTCTTAGCAATTTACTTGAAACTTATAAGCAATTTATTATGTTAACATTAACACCATTTTATCGTATATTTTAATCAATATGTGGTGTCAACTGCCCGGAGATCTCCGGAGGTTCAAACCTGCCAGTGGTCGACAATTTGGATTAATCTTCTCTTTATGCAATACAATGTATTGTAGATAATTACCAAGTTATTCCATTTGTTAACTTCTTACTAATTTGTTTTAAACTTATAAGGTTTTTATTAATTTAACATGAATACCGTTTTAACAATTATTTTAATTAATATGTGCTGTCAACTGCCCGGAGTTTTCCGGAGGTTCAAATCTGCCAGTGGTCGACAATTTGGATTAATCTTCTCTTTATGCAATACAATGTATTGTAGCTAATTACCAAGTTATTCCATTTGTTAACTTCTTACTAATTTGTTTTAAACTTATAAGGTTTTTATTAATTTAACATGAATACCGTTTTAACAATTATTTTAATTAATATGTGGTGTCAACTGCCCGGAGTTTTCCGGAGGTTCAAACCTGCCAGTGGTCGACAATTTGGATTAAACTTCTCTTTATGCAATACATTGTATTGTAGCTAATTACAAATTTGTTCCATTTTTTAATTTCCTACTACTTTCTAACCAATTTGTTTTAAATTATTAGCTATTAATTATTTTAGCATTAACACCGTTTTATCGATTAATTTATGGGTTTCAATTGTCCCGGAGTTGCCCGGAGGTTTAAATCTGCCAGTGGTCCACAATTTGGTATAATCTTCTCATTATGCAATACAATGTATTGAAGCTAATTACAAAGTTATTCTCTTCTTTACCTTCTTACTACTTTCTTAGGAATTTATTTGAAACTTATAAGCAATTTATTATGTTAACATTAACACCGTTTTATCGTTTATTTTAATCAATATGTGGTTTCAATTGCCCGGAGTTGCCCGGAGGTTCAAACCTTCCAGTGGTCGACAATTTGGATTAATCTTCTCTTTATGCAATACAATGTATTGTAGCTAATTACAAAGTTATCCCATTTGTTAAATTCTTACTAATTTGTTTTAAACTTATAAGGTTTTTATTAATTTAACATGAATACCGTTTTAACAATTATTTTAATTAATATGTGGTTTCAACTGCCCGGAGTTGCCCGGAGGTTCAAATCTGCCAGTGGTCGACAATTTGGTTTAATCTTCTCATTATGCAATATAATGTATTGACGCTAATTACAAAGTTATTCTCTTCTTTGACTTCTTACTACTTTCTTAGGAATTTATTTGAAACTTGTAAGCAATTTATTGTGTTAACATTAACACCGTTTTATCGTTTATTTTATGCAATATGTGGTGTCAACTGCCCGGAGATCTCCGGAGGTTCAAACCTGCCAGTGGTCGACAATTTGGATTAATCTTCTCTTTATGCAATACAATGTATTGTAGATAATTACCAAGTTATTCCATTTGTTAACTTCTTACTAATTTGTTTTAAACTTATAAGGTTTTTATTAATTTAACATGAATACCGTTTTAACAATTATTTTAATTAATATGTGCTGTCAACTGCCCGGAGTTTTCCGGAGGTTCAAATCTGCCAGTGGTCGACAATTTGGATTAATCTTCTCTTTATGCAATACAATGTATTGTAGCTAATTACCAAGTTATTCCATTTGTTAACTTCTTACTAATTTGTTTTAAACTTATAAGGTTTTTATTAATTTAACATGAATACCGTTTTAACAATTATTTTAATTAATATGTGGTGTCAACTGCCCGGAGTTTTCCGGAGGTTCCAACCTGCCAGTGGTCGACAATTTGGATTAAACTTCTCTTTATGCAATACATTGTATTGTAGCTAATTACAAATTTGTTCCATTTTTTAATTTCCTACTACTTTCTAACCAATTTGTTTTAAATTATTAGCTATTAATTATTTTAGCATTAACACCGTTTTATCGATTAATTTATGGGTTTCAATTGTCCCGGAGTTGCCCGGAGGTTTAAATCTGCCAGTGGTCCACAATTTGGTATAATCTTCTCATTATGCAATACAATGTATTGAAGCTAATTACAAAGTTATTCTCTTCTTTAACCTCTTACTACTTTCTTAGGAATTTATTTGAAACTTATAAGCAATTTATTATGTTAACATTAACACCATTTTATCGTATATTTTAATCAATATGTGGTGTCAACTGCCCGGAGTTCTCCGGAGGTTCAAACCTGCCAGTGGTCGACAATTTGGATTAATCTTCTCTTTATGCAATACAATGTATTGTAGCTAATTACAAAGTTATCCCATTTGTTAAATTCTTACTAATTTGTTTTAAACTTATAAGGTTTTTATTAATTTAACATGAATACCGTTTTAACAATCATTTTAATTAATATGTGGTGTCAACTGCCCGGAGTTGCCCGGAGGTTCAAACCTGCCAGTGGTCGACAATTTGGTTTAATCTTCTCATTATGCAATATAATGTATTGAAGCTAATTACAAAGTTATTCTCTTCTGTGACTTCTTACTACTTTCTTAGCAATTTACTTGAAACTTATAAGCAATTTATTATGTTAACATTAACACCATTTTATCGTATATTTTAATCAATATGTGGTGTCAACTGCCCGGAGTTCTCCGGAGGTTCAAACCTGCCAGTGGTCGACAATTTGGATTAATCTTCTCTTTATGCAATACAATGTATTGTAGATAATTACCAAGTTATTCCGTTTGTTAACTTCTTACTAATTTGTTTTAAACTTATAAGGTTTTTATTAATTTAACATGAATACCGTTTTAACAATTATTTTAATTAATATGTGGTGTCAACTGCCCGGAGTTTTCCGGAGGTTCCAACCTGCCAGTGGTCGACAATTTGGATTAAACTTCTCTTTATGCAATACATTGTATTGTAGCTAATTACAAATTTGTTCCATTTTTTAATTTCCTACTACTTTCTAACCAATTTGTTTTAAATTATTAGCTATTAATTATTTTAGCATTAACACCGTTTTATCGATTAATTTATGGGTTTCAATTGTCCCGGAGTTGCCCGGAGGTTTAAATCTGCCAGTGGTCCACAATTTGGTATAATCTTCTCATTATGCAATACAATGTATTGAAGCTAATTACAAAGTTATTCTCTTCTTTAACCTCTTACTACTTTCTTAGGAATTTATTTGAAACTTATAAGCAATTTATTATGTTAACATTAACACCATTTTATCGTATATTTTAATCAATATGTGGTGTCAACTGCCCGGAGTTCTCCGGAGGTTCAAACCTGCCAGTGGTCGACAATTTGGATTAATCTTCTCTTTATGCAATACAATGTATTGTAGCTAATTACAAAGTTATCCCATTTGTTAAATTCTTACTAATTTGTTTTAAACTTATAAGGTTTTTATTAATTTAACATGAATACCGTTTTAACAATCATTTTAATTAATATGTGGTGTCAACTGCCCGGAGTTGCCCGGAGGTTCAAACCTGCCAGTGGTCGACAATTTGGTTTAATCTTCTCATTATGCAATATAATGTATTGAAGCTAATTACAAAGTTATTCTCTTCTGTGACTTCTTACTACTTTCTTAGCAATTTACTTGAAACTTATAAGCAATTTATTATGTTAACATTAACACCATTTTATCGTATATTTTAATCAATATGTGGTGTCAACTGCCCGGAGATCTCCGGAGGTTCAAACCTGCCAGTGGTCGACAATTTGGATTAATCTTCTCTTTATGCAATACAATGTATTGTAGATAATTACCAAGTTATTCCATTTGTTAACTTCTTACTAATTTGTTTTAAACTTATAAGGTTTTTATTAATTTAACATGAATACCGTTTTAACAATTATTTTAATTAATATGTGCTGTCAACTGCCCGGAGTTTTCCGGAGGTTCCAACCTGCCAGTGGTCGACAATTTGGATTAAACTTCTCTTTATGCAATACATTGTATTGTAGCTAATTACAAATTTGTTCCATTTTTTAATTTCCTACTACTTTCTAACCAATTTGTTTTAAATTATTAGCTATTAATTATTTTAGCATTAACACCGTTTTATCGATTAATTTATGGGTTTCAATTGTCCCGGAGTTGCCCGGAGGTTTAAATCTGCCAGTGGTCCACAATTTGGTATAATCTTCTCATTATGCAATACAATGTATTGAAGCTAATTACAAAGTTATTCTCTTCTTTACCTTCTTACTACTTTCTTAGGAATTTATTTGAAACTTATAAGCAATTTATTATGTTAACATTAACACCGTTTTATCGTTTATTTTAATCAATATGTGGTTTCAATTGCCCGGAGTTGCCCGGAGGTTCAAACCTTCCAGTGGTCGACAATTTGGATTAATCTTCTCTTTATGCAATACAATGTATTGTAGCTAATTACAAAGTTATCCCATTTGTTAAATTCTTACTAATTTGTTTTAAACTTATAAGGTTTTTATTAATTTAACATGAATACCGTTTTAACAATTATTTTAATTAATATGTGGTTTCAACTGCCCGGAGTTGCCCGGAGGTTCAAATCTGCCAGTGGTCGACAATTTGGTTTAATCTTCTCATTATGCAATATAATGTATTGACGCTAATTACAAAGTTATTCTCTTCTTTGACTTCTTACTACTTTCTTAGGAATTTATTTGAAACTTGTAAGCAATTTATTGTGTTAACATTAACACCGTTTTATCGTTTATTTTATGCAATATGTGGTGTCAACTGCCCGGAGATCTCCGGAGGTTCAAACCTGCCAGTGGTCGACAATTTGGATTAATCTTCTCTTTATGCAATACAATGTATTGTAGATAATTACCAAGTTATTCCATTTGTTAACTTCTTACTAATTTGTTTTAAACTTATAAGGTTTTTATTAATTTAACATGAATACCGTTTTAACAATTATTTTAATTAATATGTGCTGTCAACTGCCCGGAGTTTTCCGGAGGTTCAAATCTGCCAGTGGTCGACAATTTGGATTAATCTTCTCTTTATGCAATACAATGTATTGTAGCTAATTACCAAGTTATTCCATTTGTTAACTTCTTACTAATTTGTTTTAAACTTATAAGGTTTTTATTAATTTAACATGAATACCGTTTTAACAATTATTTTAATTAATATGTGGTGTCAACTGCCCGGAGTTTTCCGGAGGTTCCAACCTGCCAGTGGTCGACAATTTGGATTAAACTTCTCTTTATGCAATACATTGTATTGTAGCTAATTACAAATTTGTTCCATTTTTTAATTTCCTACTACTTTCTAACCAATTTGTTTTAAATTATTAGCTATTAATTATTTTAGCATTAACACCGTTTTATCGATTAATTTATGGGTTTCAATTGTCCCGGAGTTGCCCGGAGGTTTAAATCTGCCAGTGGTCCACAATTTGGTATAATCTTCTCATTATGCAATACAATGTATTGAAGCTAATTACAAAGTTATTCTCTTCTTTAACCTCTTACTACTTTCTTAGGAATTTATTTGAAACTTATAAGCAATTTATTATGTTAACATTAACACCATTTTATCGTATATTTTAATCAATATGTGGTGTCAACTGCCCGGAGTTCTCCGGAGGTTCAAACCTGCCAGTGGTCGACAATTTGGATTAATCTTCTCTTTATGCAATACAATGTATTGTAGCTAATTACAAAGTTATCCCATTTGTTAAATTCTTACTAATTTGTTTTAAACTTATAAGGTTTTTATTAATTTAACATGAATACCGTTTTAACAATCATTTTAATTAATATGTGGTGTCAACTGCCCGGAGTTGCCCGGAGGTTCAAACCTGCCAGTGGTCGACAATTTGGTTTAATCTTCTCATTATGCAATATAATGTATTGAAGCTAATTACAAAGTTATTCTCTTCTGTGACTTCTTACTACTTTCTTAGCAATTTACTTGAAACTTATAAGCAATTTATTATGTTAACATTAACACCATTTTATCGTATATTTTAATCAATATGTGGTGTCAACTGCCCGGAGTTCTCCGGAGGTTCAAACCTGCCAGTGGTCGACAATTTGGATTAATCTTCTCTTTATGCAATACAATGTATTGTAGATAATTACCAAGTTATTCCGTTTGTTAACTTCTTACTAATTTGTTTTAAACTTATAAGGTTTTTATTAATTTAACATGAATACCGTTTTAACAATTATTTTAATTAATATGTGGTTTCAATTGCCCGGAGTTGACCGGAGGTTCAAACCTGCCAGTGGTCGACAATTTGGTTTAATCTTCTCATTATGCAATATAATGTATTGAAGCTAATTACAAAGTTATTCTCTTCTTTAACCTCTTACTACTTTCTTAGGAATTTATTTGAAACTTATAAGCAATTTATTATGTTAACATTAACACCATTTTATCGTATATTTTAATCAATATGTGGTGTCAACTGCCCGGAGTTCTCCGGAGGTTCAAACCTGCCAGTGGTCGACAATTTGGATTAATCTTCTCTTTATGCAATACAATGTATTGTAGCTAATTACAAAGTTATCCCATTTGTTAAATTCTTACTAATTTGTTTTAAACTTATAAGGTTTTTATTAATTTAACATGAATACCGTTTTAACAATCATTTTAATTAATATGTGGTGTCAACTGCCCGGAGTTGCCCGGAGGTTCAAACCTGCCAGTGGTCGACAATTTGGTTTAATCTTCTCATTATGCAATATAATGTATTGAAGCTAATTACAAAGTTATTCTCTTCTGTGACTTCTTACTACTTTCTTAGCAATTTACTTGAAACTTATAAGCAATTTATTATGTTAACATTAACACCATTTTATCGTATATTTTAATCAATATGTGGTGTCAACTGCCCGGAGTTCTCCGGAGGTTCAAACCTGCCAGTGGTCGACAATTTGGATTAATCTTCTCTTTATGCAATACAATGTATTGTAGATAATTACCAAGTTATTCCATTTGTTAACTTCTTACTAATTTGTTTTAAACTTATAAGGTTTTTATTAATTTAACATGAATACCGTTTTAACAATTATTTTAATTAATATGTGGTTTCAATTGCCCGGAGTTGACCGGAGGTTCAAACCTGCCAGTGGTCGACAATTTGGTTTAATCTTCTCATTATGCAATATAATGTATTGAAGCTAATTACAAAGTTATTCTCTTCTGTGACTTCTTACTACTTTCTTAGCAATTTACTTGAAACTTATAAGCAATTTATTATGTTAACATTAACACCATTTTATCGTATATTTTAATCAATATGTGGTGTCAACTGCCCGGAGTTCTCCGGAGGTTCAAACCTGCCAGTGGTCGACAATTTGGATTAATCTTCTCTTTATGCAATACAATGTATTGTAGCTAATTACAAAGTTATCCCATTTGTTAAATTCTTACTAATTTGTTTTAAACTTATAAGGTTTTTATTAATTTAACATGAATACCGTTTTAACAATCATTTTAATTAATATGTGGTGTCAACTGCCCGGAGTTGCCCGGAGGTTCAAACCTGCCAGTGGTCGACAATTTGGTTTAATCTTCTCATTATGCAATATAATGTATTGAAGCTAATTACAAAGTTATTCTCTTCTGTGACTTCTTACTACTTTCTTAGCAATTTACTTGAAACTTATAAGCAATTTATTATGTTAACATTAACACCATTTTATCGTATATTTTAATCAATATGTGGTGTCAACTGCCCGGAGTTCTCCGGAGGTTCAAACCTGCCAGTGGTCGACAATTTGGATTAATCTTCTCTTTATGCAATACAATGTATTGTAGATAATTACCAAGTTATTCCATTTGTTAACTTCTTACTAATTTGTTTTAAACTTATAAGGTTTTTATTAATTTAACATGAATACCGTTTTAACAATTATTTTAATTAATATGTGGTTTCAATTGCCCGGAGTTGACCGGAGGTTCAAACCTGCCAGTGGTCGACAATTTGGTTTAATCTTCTCATTATGCAATATAATGTATTGAAGCTAATTACAAAGTTATTCTCTTCTGTGACTTCTTACTACTTTCTTAGCAATTTACTTGAAACTTATAAGCAATTTATTATGTTAACATTAACACCATTTTATCGTATATTTTAATCAATATGTGGTGTCAACTGCCCGGAGTTCTCCGGAGGTTCAAACCTGCCAGTGGTCGACAATTTGGATTAATCTTCTCTTTATGCAATACAATGTATTGTAGATAATTACCAAGTTATTCCATTTGTTAACTTCTTACTAATTTGTTTTAAACTTATAAGGTTTTTATTAATTTAACATGAATACCGTTTTAACAATTATTTTAATTAATATGTGGTTTCAATTGCCCGGAGTTGACCGGAGGTTCAAACCTGCCAGTGGTCGACAATTTGGTTTAATCTTCTCATTATGCAATATAATGTATTGAAGCTAATTACAAAGTTATTCTCTTCTGTGACTTCTTACTACTTTCTTAGCAATTTACTTGAAACTTATAAGCAATTTATTATGTTAACATTAACACCATTTTATCGTATATTTTAATCAATATGTGGTGTCAACTGCCCGGAGTTCTCCGGAGGTTCAAACCTGCCAGTGGTCGACAATTTGGATTAATCTTCTCTTTATGCAATACAATGTATTGTAGCTAATTACAAAGTTATCCCATTTGTTAAATTCTTACTAATTTGTTTTAAACTTATAAGGTTTTTATTAATTTAACATGAATACCGTTTTAACAATCATTTTAATTAATATGTGGTGTCAACTGCCCGGAGTTGCCCGGAGGTTCAAACCTGCCAGTGGTCGACAATTTGGTTTAATCTTCTCATTATGCAATATAATGTATTGAAGCTAATTACAAAGTTATTCTCTTCTGTGACTTCTTACTACTTTCTTAGCAATTTACTTGAAACTTATAAGCAATTTATTATGTTAACATTAACACCATTTTATCGTATATTTTAATCAATATGTGGTGTCAACTGCCCGGAGTTCTCCGGAGGTTCAAACCTGCCAGTGGTCGACAATTTGGATTAATCTTCTCTTTATGCAATACAATGTATTGTAGATAATTACCAAGTTATTCCATTTGTTAACTTCTTACTAATTTGTTTTAAACTTATAAGGTTTTTATTAATTTAACATGAATACCGTTTTAACAATTATTTTAATTAATATGTGCTGTCAACTGCCCGGAGTTTTCCGGAGGTTCAAATCTGCCAGTGGTCGACAATTTGGATTAATCTTCTCTTTATGCAATACAATGTATTGTAGCTAATTACCAAGTTATTCCATTTGTTAACTTCTTACTAATTTGTTTTAAACTTATAAGGTTTTTATTAATTTAACATGAATACCGTTTTAACAATTATTTTAATTAATATGTGGTTTCAATTGCCCGGAGTTGACCGGAGGTTCAAACCTGCCAGTGGTCGACAATTTGGTTTAATCTTCTCATTATGCAATATAATGTATTGAAGCTAATTACAAAGTTATTCTCTTCTGTGACTTCTTACTACTTTCTTAGCAATTTACTTGAAACTTATAAGCAATTTATTATGTTAACATTAACACCATTTTATCGTATATTTTAATCAATATGTGGTGTCAACTGCCCGGAGTTCTCCGGAGGTTCAAACCTGCCAGTGGTCGACAATTTGGATTAATCTTCTCTTTATGCAATACAATGTATTGTAGCTAATTACAAAGTTATCCCATTTGTTAAATTCTTACTAATTTGTTTTAAACTTATAAGGTTTTTATTAATTTAACATGAATACCGTTTTAACAATCATTTTAATTAATATGTGGTGTCAACTGCCCGGAGTTGCCCGGAGGTTCAAACCTGCCAGTGGTCGACAATTTGGATTAATCTTCTCTTTATGTAATACAATGTATTGTAGCTAATTACAAAGTTATCCCATTTGTTAAATTCTTACTAATTTGTTTTAAACTTATAAGGTTTTTATTAATTTAACATGAATACCGTTTTAACAATCATTTTAATTAATATGTGGTTTCAATTGCCCGGAGTTGACCGGAGGTTCAAACCTGCCAGTGGTCGACAATTTGGTTTAATCTTCTCATTATGCAATATAATGTATTGAAGCTAATTACAAAGTTATTCTCTTCTTTGACTTCTTACTACTTTCTTAGCAATTTACTTGAAACTTATAAGCAATTTATTATGTTAACATTAACACCATTTTATCGTATATTTTAATCAATATGTGGTGTCAACTGCCCGGAGTTCTCCGGAGGTTCAAACCTGCCAGTGGTCGACAATTTGGATTAATCTTCTCTTTATGCAATACAATGTATTGTAGCTAATTACAAAGTTATCCCATTTGTTAAATTCTTACTAATTTGTTTTAAACTTATAAGGTTTTTATTAATTTAACATGAATACCGTTTTAACAATCATTTTAATTAATATGTGGTGTCAACTGCCCGGAGTTGCCCGGAGGTTCAAACCTGCCAGTGGTCGACAATTTGGATTAATCTTCTCTTTATGTAATACAATGTATTGTAGCTAATTACAAAGTTATCCCATTTGTTAAATTCTTACTAATTTGTTTTAAACTTATAAGGTTTTTATTAATTTAACATGAATACCGTTTTAACAATCATTTTAATTAATATGTGGTTTCAATTGCCCGGAGTTGACCGGAGGTTCAAACCTGCCAGTGGTCGACAATTTGGTTTAATCTTCTCATTATGCAATATAATGTATTGAAGCTAATTACAAAGTTATTCTCTTCTTTGACTTCTTACTACTTTCTTAGCAATTTACTTGAAACTTATAAGCAATTTATTATGTTAACATTAACACCATTTTATCGTATATTTTAATCAATATGTGGTGTCAACTGCCCGGAGTTCTCCGGAGGTTCAAACCTGCCAGTGGTCGACAATTTGGTTTAATCTTCTCATTATGCAATATAATGTATTGAAGCTAATTACAAAGTTATTCTCTTCTTTGACTTCTTACTACTTTCTTAGCAATTTACTTGAAACTTATAAGCAATTTATTATGTTAACATTAACACCATTTTATCGTATATTTTAATCAATATGTGGTGTCAACTGCCCGGAGTTCTCCGGAGGTTCAAACCTGCCAGTGGTCGACAATTTGGATTAATCTTCTCTTTATGTAATACAATGTATTGTAGCTAATTACAAAGTTATCTCATTTGTTAAATTCTTACTAATTTGTTTTAAACTTATAAGGCTTTTATTAATTTAACATGAATACCGTTTTAACAATTATTTTAATTAATATGTGGTTTCAATTGCCCGGAGTTGCCCGGAGGTTCAAATCTGCCAGTGGTCGACAATTTGGTTTAATCTTCTCATTATGCAATATAATGTATTGAAGCTAATTACAAAGTTATTCTCTTCTTTGACTTCTTACTACTTTCTTAGCAATTTACTTGAAACTTATAAGCAATTTATTATGTTAACATTAACACCATTTTATCGTATATTTTAATCAATATGTGGTGTCAACTGCCCGGAGTTCTCCGGAGGTTCAAACCTGCCAGTGGTCGACAATTTGGATTAATCTTCTCTTTATGTAATACAATGTATTGTAGCTAATTACAAAGTTATCCCATTTGTTAAATTCTTACTAATTTGTTTTAAACTTATAAGGCTTTTATTAATTTAACATGAATACCGTTTTAACAATTATTTTAATTAATATGTGGTTTCAGTTGCCCGGAGTTGCCCGGAGGTTCAAATCTGCCAGTGGTCGACAATTTGGTTTAATCTTCTCATTATGCAATATAATGTATTGACGCTAATTACAAAGTTATTCTCTTCTTTGACTTCTTACTACTTTCTTAGCAATTTACTTGAAACTTATAAGCAATTTATTATGTTAACATTAACACCATTTTATCGTATATTTTAATCAATATGTGGTGTCAACTGCCCGGAGTTCTCCGGAGGTTCAAACCTGCCAGTGGTCGACAATTTGGATTAATCTTCTCTTTATGCAATACAATGTATTGTAGCTAATTACAAAGTTATCCCATTTGTTAAATTCTTACTAATTTGTTTTAAACTTATAAGGTTTTTATTAATTTAACATGAATACCGTTTTAACAATCATTTTAATTAATATGTGGTTTCAATTGCCCGGAGTTGACCGGAGGTTCAAACCTGCCAGTGGTCGACAATTTGGTTTAATCTTCTCATTATGCAATATAATGTATTGAAGCTAATTACAAAGTTATTCTCTTCTTTGACTTCTTACTACTTTCTTAGCAATTTACTTGAAACTTATAAGCAATTTATTATGTTAACATTAACACCATTTTATCGTATATTTTAATCAATATGTGGTGTCAACTGCCCGGAGTTCTCCGGAGGTTCAAACCTGCCAGTGGTCGACAATTTGGATTAATCTTCTCTTTATGTAATACAATGTATTGTAGCTAATTACAAAGTTATCTCATTTGTTAAATTCTTACTAATTTGTTTTAAACTTATAAGGCTTTTATTAATTTAACATGAATACCGTTTTAACAATTATTTTAATTAATATGTGGTTTCAATTGCCCGGAGTTGCCCGGAGGTTCAAATCTGCCAGTGGTCGACAATTTGGTTTAATCTTCTCATTATGCAATATAATGTATTGAAGCTAATTACAAAGTTATTCTCTTCTTTGACTTCTTACTACTTTCTTAGCAATTTACTTGAAACTTATAAGCAATTTATTATGTTAACATTAACACCATTTTATCGTATATTTTAATCAATATGTGGTGTCAACTGCCCGGAGTTCTCCGGAGGTTCAAACCTGCCAGTGGTCGACAATTTGGATTAATCTTCTCTTTATGCAATACAATGTATTGTAGCTAATTACAAAGTTATCCCACTTGTTAAATTCTTACTAATTTGTTTTAAACTTATAAGGTTTTTATTAATTTAACATGAATACCGTTTTAACAATCATTTTAATTAATATGTGGTTTCAATTGCCCGGAGTTGACCGGAGGTTCAAACCTGCCAGTGGTCGACAATTTGGTTTAATCTTCTCATTATGCAATATAATGTATTGAAGCTAATTACAAAGTTATTCTCTTCTTTGACTTCTTACTACTTTCTTAGCAATTTACTTGAAACTTATAAGCAATTTATTATGTTAACATTAACACCATTTTATCGTATATTTTAATCAATATGTGGTGTCAACTGCCCGGAGTTCTCCGGAGGTTCAAACCTGCCAGTGGTCGACAATTTGGATTAATCTTCTCTTTATGCAATACAATGTATTGTAGCTAATTACAAAGTTATCCCATTTGTTAAATTCTTACTAATTTGTTTTAAACTTATAAGGTTTTTATTAATTTAACATGAATACCGTTTTAACAATCATTTTAATTAATATGTGGTTTCAATTGCCCGGAGTTGACCGGAGGTTCAAACCTGCCAGTGGTCGACAATTTGGTTTAATCTTCTCATTATGCAATATAATGTATTGAAGCTAATTACAAAGTTATTCTCTTCTTTGACTTCTTACTACTTTCTTAGCAATTTACTTGAAACTTATAAGCAATTTATTATGTTAACATTAACACCATTTTATCGTATATTTTAATCAATATGTGGTGTCAACTGCCCGGAGTTCTCCGGAGGTTCAAACCTGCCAGTGGTCGACAATTTGGATTAATCTTCTCTTTATGCAATACAATGTATTGTAGCTAATTACAAAGTTATCCCATTTGTTAAATTCTTACTAATTTGTTTTAAACTTATAAGGTTTTTATTAATTTAACATGAATACCGTTTTAACAATCATTTTAATTAATATGTGGTTTCAATTGCCCGGAGTTGACCGGAGGTTCAAACCTGCCAGTGGTCGACAATTTGGTTTAATCTTCTCATTATGCAATATAATGTATTGAAGCTAATTACAAAGTTATTCTCTTCTTTGACTTCTTACTACTTTCTTAGCAATTTACTTGAAACTTATAAGCAATTTATTATGTTAACATTAACACCATTTTATCGTATATTTTAATCAATATGTGGTGTCAACTGCCCGGAGTTCTCCGGAGGTTCAAACCTGCCAGTGGTCGACAATTTGGTTTAATCTTCTCATTATGCAATATAATGTATTGAAGCTAATTACAAAGTTATTCTCTTCTTTGACTTCTTACTACTTTCTTAGCAATTTACTTGAAACTTATAAGCAATTTATTATGTTAACATTAACACCATTTTATCGTATATTTTAATCAATATGTGGTGTCAACTGCCCGGAGTTCTCCGGAGGTTCAAACCTGCCAGTGGTCGACAATTTGGATTAATCTTCTCTTTATGCAATACAATGTATTGTAGCTAATTACAAAGTTATCCCATTTGTTAAATTCTTACTAATTTGTTTTAAACTTATAAGGTTTTTATTAATTTAACATGAATACCGTATTAACAATCATTTTAATTAATATGTGGTTTCAATTGCCCGGAGTTGACCGGAGGTTCAAACCTGCCAGTGGTCGACAATTTGGTTTAATCTTCTCATTATGCAATATAATGTATTGAAGCTAATTACAAAGTTATTCTCTTCTTTGACTTCTTACTACTTTCTTAGCAATTTACTTGAAACTTATAAGCAATTTATTATGTTAACATTAACACCATTTTATCGTATATTTTAATCAATATGTGGTGTCAACTGCCCGGAGTTCTCCGGAGGTTCAAACCTGCCAGTGGTCGACAATTTGGTTTAATCTTCTCATTATGCAATATAATGTATTGAAGCTAATTACAAAGTTATTCTCTTCTTTGACTTCTTACTACTTTCTTAGCAATTTACTTGAAACTTATAAGCAATTTATTATGTTAACATTAACACCATTTTATCGTATATTTTAATCAATATGTGGTGTCAACTGCCCGGAGTTCTCCGGAGGTTCAAACCTGCCAGTGGTCGACAATTTGGATTAATCTTCTCTTTATGTAATACAATGTATTGTAGCTAATTACAAAGTTATCCCATTTGTTAAATTCTTACTAATTTGTTTTAAACTTATAAGGCTTTTATTAATTTAACATGAATACCGTTTTAACAATTATTTTAATTAATATGTGGTTTCAATTGCCCGGAGTTGCCCGGAGGTTCAAATCTGCCAGTGGTCGACAATTTGGTTTAATCTTCTCATTATGCAATATAATGTATTGAAGCTAATTACAAAGTTATTCTCTTCTTTGACTTCTTACTACTTTCTTAGCAATTTACTTGAAACTTATAAGCAATTTATTATGTTAACATTAACACCATTTTATCGTATATTTTAATCAATATGTGGTGTCAACTGCCCGGAGTTCTCCGGAGGTTCAAACCTGCCAGTGGTCGACAATTTGGATTAATCTTCTCTTTATGTAATACAATGTATTGTAGCTAATTACAAAGTTATCCCATTTGTTAAATTCTTACTAATTTGTTTTAAACTTATAAGGCTTTTATTAATTTAACATGAATACCGTTTTAACAATTATTTTAATTAATATGTGGTTTCAATTGCCCGGAGTTGCCCGGAGGTTCAAATCTGCCAGTGGTCGACAATTTGGTTTAATCTTCTCATTATGCAATATAATGTATTGAAGCTAATTACAAAGTTATTCTCTTCTTTGACTTCTTACTACTTTCTTAGCAATTTACTTGAAACTTATAAGCAATTTATTATGTTAACATTAACACCATTTTATCGTATATTTTAATCAATATGTGGTGTCAACTGCCCGGAGTTCTCCGGAGGTTCAAACCTGCCAGTGGTCGACAATTTGGTTTAATCTTCTCATTATGCAATATAATGTATTGAAGCTAATTACAAAGTTATTCTCTTCTTTGACTTCTTACTACTTTCTTAGCAATTTACTTGAAACTTATAAGCAATTTATTATGTTAACATTAACACCATTTTATCGTATATTTTAATCAATATGTGGTGTCAACTGCCCGGAGTTCTCCGGAGGTTCAAACCTGCCAGTGGTCGACAATTTGGTTTAATCTTCTCATTATGCAATATAATGTATTGAAGCTAATTACAAAGTTATTCTCTTCTTTGACTTCTTACTACTTTCTTAGCAATTTACTTGAAACTTATAAGCAATTTATTATGTTAACATTAACACCATTTTATCGTATATTTTAATCAATATGTGGTGTCAACTGCCCGGAGTTCTCCGGAGGTTCAAACCTGCCAGTGGTCGACAATTTGGATTAATCTTCTCTTTATGTAATACAATGTATTGTAGCTAATTACAAAGTTATCCCATTTGTTAAATTCTTACTAATTTGTTTTAAACTTATAAGGCTTTTATTAATTTAACATGAATACCGTTTTAACAATTATTTTAATTAATATGTGGTTTCAATTGCCCGGAGTTGCCCGGAGGTTCAAATCTGCCAGTGGTCGACAATTTGGTTTAATCTTCTCATTATGCAATATAATGTATTGACGCTAATTACAAAGTTATTCTCTTCTTTGACTTCTTACTACTTTCTTAGCAATTTACTTGAAACTTATAAGCAATTTATTATGTTAACATTAACACCATTTTATCGTATATTTTAATCAATATGTGGTGTCAACTGCCCGGAGTTCTCCGGAGGTTCAAACCTGCCAGTGGTCGACAATTTGGTTTAATCTTCTCATTATGCAATATAATGTATTGAAGCTAATTACAAAGTTATTCTCTTCTTTGACTTCTTACTACTTTCTTAGCAATTTACTTGAAACTTATAAGCAATTTATTATGTTAACATTAACACCATTTTATCGTATATTTTAATCAATATGTGGTGTCAACTGCCCGGAGTTCTCCGGAGGTTCAAACCTGCCAGTGGTCGACAATTTGGTTTAATCTTCTCATTATGCAATATAATGTATTGAAGCTAATTACAAAGTTATTCTCTTCTTTGACTTCTTACTACTTTCTTAGCAATTTACTTGAAACTTATAAGCAATTTATTATGTTAACATTAACACCATTTTATCGTATATTTTAATCAATATGTGGTGTCAACTGCCCGGAGTTCTCCGGAGGTTCAAACCTGCCAGTGGTCGACAATTTGGTTTAATCTTCTCATTATGCAATATAATGTATTGAAGCTAATTACAAAGTTATTCTCTTCTTTGACTTCTTACTACTTTCTTAGCAATTTACTTGAAACTTATAAGCAATTTATTATGTTAACATTAACACCATTTTATCGTATATTTTAATCAATATGTGGTGTCAACTGCCCGGAGTTCTCCGGAGGTTCAAACCTGCCAGTGGTCGACAATTTGGATTAATCTTCTCTTTATGTAATACAATGTATTGTAGCTAATTACAAAGTTATCCCATTTGTTAAATTCTTACTAATTTGTTTTAAACTTATAAGGCTTTTATTAATTTAACATGAATACCGTTTTAACAATTATTTTAATTAATATGTGGTTTCAATTGCCCGGAGTTGCCCGGAGGTTCAAATCTGCCAGTGGTCGACAATTTGGTTTAATCTTCTCATTATGCAATATAATGTATTGACGCTAATTACAAAGTTATTCTCTTCTTTGACTTCTTACTACTTTCTTAGCAATTTACTTGAAACTTATAAGCAATTTATTATGTTAACATTAACACCATTTTATCGTATATTTTAATCAATATGTGGTGTCAACTGCCCGGAGTTCTCCGGAGGTTCAAACCTGCCAGTGGTCGACAATTTGGTTTAATCTTCTCATTATGCAATATAATGTATTGAAGCTAATTACAAAGTTATTCTCTTCTTTGACTTCTTACTACTTTCTTAGCAATTTACTTGAAACTTATAAGCAATTTATTATGTTAACATTAACACCATTTTATCGTATATTTTAATCAATATGTGGTGTCAACTGCCCGGAGTTCTCCGGAGGTTCAAACCTGCCAGTGGTCGACAATTTGGTTTAATCTTCTCATTATGCAATATAATGTATTGAAGCTAATTACAAAGTTATTCTCTTCTTTGACTTCTTACTACTTTCTTAGCAATTTACTTGAAACTTATAAGCAATTTATTATGTTAACATTAACACCATTTTATCGTATATTTTAATCAATATGTGGTGTCAACTGCCCGGAGTTCTCCGGAGGTTCAAACCTGCCAGTGGTCGACAATTTGGATTAATCTTCTCTTTATGCAATACAATGTATTGTAGCTAATTACAAAGTTATCCCATTTGTTAAATTCTTACTAATTTGTTTTAAACTTATAAGGTTTTTATTAATTTAACATGAATACCGTTTTAACAATCATTTTAATTAATATGTGGTTTCAATTGCCCGGAGTTGACCGGAGGTTCAAACCTGCCAGTGGTAGACAATTTGGTTTAATCTTCTCATTATGCAATATAATGTATTGTACCTAATTACAAAGTTATTCTATTTTTTAACTTGTTACTACTTTCTTACTGACTTATTTTAAACTTATTAGCTATTTATTAATTTAACATTAACACCGTTTTATTGACTATTTTAATCAATATGTGAGTTTCAACTGCCCGGAGTTGCCCGAAGGTTCAAACCTGCCAGTGGTCGACAATTAGGATCAATCTTCTGTTTATGGAATACAATGTATTGTAACTAATTACAAAGTTATTCAATTTTTCAACTTCTTACTAATTTCTTACCAATTTTTTTTTTAAACTCATTAGGTATTTATTAATTTAACATTAACACCGTGTTATTGATTATTTTATCAATATATGGTTTCAATTGCCGAGAATTATCCGGAGGTTCCAATCTGCCAGTGGTCGACAATTTGGATTAATCTTCTCTTTATGCAATACAATGTATTGTAGCTAATTACAAAGTTATTCTACTTTTTAACTTCTTACTACTATCTTACCTATTTATTTTAAACTTATAATAAGCTATTTATTATGTTGACATTAACACCGTATTATGGATAATGGTTAATATATTGCCAAATACAGCGACTCATCGATAATAATAAGTGTCTGTGGATATTAATGATGCATGTAATTCGTTCGATTACTTCAATATGCATGCTAATTATATATAAGAGATCTGATGTGGAGAATTCAGATAAGCAAGCCGCCTCTTCTCACCAATTCGAGGTAAATAATATAAATTTAACAACAATGTAGTTGATTGATTATCGTATAATATTTCAAATAAAAGTTTTATCTATAACAATTTTTCTCGAAATACTACTAGGTTACTTAGAAATAATGCAACAAAATAATATAATATTCTTTAAAATATCATAAAGCTATTTCTTATAATATTTTTGTTAAAACTGCGTACAGTTCGACTTAGTGCAATCAAAACTTTCAGCAATGGGCCTGAATTTTGTTGAAAATAGTTTCTTAAAGCATTGTTAAATGTCTATAAGCAAATCACGATGACTTTATTTCTTAAAATATTTTTTCCTAAAAATAACAATAAATGATGTAACTGAACTGAGTGAAATTTACTAAAGTCTTTTGCGTTTCAACTATTTTTGTTAAGGTGAGGTTGCAAATTGCAACAATTTTAAAAATTCATAAATATATATTGAAACTCCAAATACCTTACAATTAAATAAATGTATTGTACGGAAGTGTTTTGAAGACGTTTCGGCACCTTTTATAAACATGGTTTAAAGTTGTGGTGCTTTATGCAACATTTGTAACACAATTGAACTAATGTAGTTGTAATCTGCCACGATTTGTAGTTTCAAACATTCACGATATTTGAATTGAAATTCATATTTTGATCAAACTCATTAGAACTGTTTATGGAAAGCTCACAGAATTTTAAATATTTTAAAATTTTGCGTTTGCATGATTTTAAAAATTCATAAGAAAATTATTTAAACTCAAATTATGGCAAAACTCACCTGTGGTTGTTTACAGAGGTATTTTGAAGTAGTTTGGTGAGTTTCAGCATTTTTGACAAAGGAGTTTTGAAGTTGCGGTGCTTTGTTTCGACGCAAGTGACGAGTGTAGAGATAAGTGAGTTTCAACATTTTTTTATCCAGGTATTAAAATTATGACGCTCTATGTAAACAATTGGCACAATTGAACGATTTTAGTTACAATTCTCCATGATTATTAGTTTAACAAAATTTATGATATTTGCATTGAAACTCAGATTTGAGCAAAACTCACTAAAATCATTCACTGAAGTATCCTTGGAAAGTGTATCAAAAAATTTCAAGGTGATGTGGTCCATTTACCAACCTGAAACTGTGGTTAGATGAAGTGGCAATTTGAATTGAGTTCAAAAATTCGTAAATAATATGGTGAAACTCACTAAATTTATTAACTGAAATGTCATTGCAAAGCATAATGAGTTATAATTCATTTTCTGAAGGAGTTTCGAATTTGAGATGTTTATTTAAGAACCTGTCAGTGATTGGATGAAGTTGTAATTTGGAAGGATTTCAAAAATTCATAAAAAAAATTGTCGAACTCAAATTATCGCAAAGTTGACTATTACTTGTTCACTAGAGTTTTGTGAAGGCGTGTAGTGAGTTTCACAATTTTTTATAAAGGAGTTTTGAAGTTGTAAGACTATGTTAAAATTTGACACAATTTAACGAATGCAGTTGCTATTTGCCACGATGTGTTTAACCTCAAAAATTCATCAAACTCGGATTATGGTGAAACCCACTTAAGTTTCCTGGAAGAGCTTAATGAGTTTTAACTTATTTTGTGAAGTTTTGAAGTTGGAGACGTTTATTTAACAAACTGGGAGTAATTGTATGAAGTTGCATTTCTGCAAGAAACTCAAAAATTCATAAAAAATAATCAACCTCAAATAATTGTAAAATCGTTGTTTCAAGGTGTTTCAGTAACTTTCAGTATTTTTTGTATAGCAGTTTAAAGTAAGTGTAAAGTAGGTTACATATTATTGCGTACCTAGTTGGTAGGTAATTGTTAAAATAGTAAAGATTCAGACTTCGAACGAAGAGGTTGTTTTAGTGAATACATTACAAAAATTTCTTTGAAATTTTAGTTTTCTTGTAGTTTTCAATGATGCTGTACGTGTCAAGAGTGTCAAACCCATCTCATTAGCTTTATTACGACCATACAAACGCTATTTGAAACAGATAGTCTAAGAGCTAGAGCCGAAATTTCAACGTCATCGGCATCAGTAATATAGAATTCGTAAACAGGAATAAACTCTATCGTAACATTTATTTCTAATTTATTTACACTGTTCTTAATTATTACTTTTTTAATTTTAAACTAATTAATTTATATAACACACTTAACTTTTTAATTTATTTGTACCATTCGCTTGTCCGTTTTTCGCACTGTTTACTCTGTCGCGGCTTCACGTCTAATCTCTTCTCTCCGACCGCAAGCCCGCTTATATACATATCTCAATTGTATTCGCGATGATTCCTGAAATAACTCGATCCTTCTTTTCCGTAATAATGTTTATGTAGAAACGTCCAGAAGGTAATAAATCATTCTTCCTCAATAAGATGTTGTCGGGACGTTGGGGACGGTTTTTTTATTGCTCAATTAAGTGTAGCGCCGTTCCTTTGAGGTAAGCCGCCGTCCGATAAGAGTAAACACATTTCGCGTTACACTATTATTTTTATTCTCGTTTGATTTTGACTTTATATATATTTATAAAATGTTTATACAAAGGTCATAAAATTCCTACATTTTTCGATTTTTTTTGTGATTAAACTATATGGTGCGTTTATTTAAAAAAATTCGTAATAATCTTATTTTTAAAAACATGAATTTGTTATTATAAAATTTCATATTTATTATGTTTTAATATTTATACTGCCAACAGACAAAAATTTTTTAAGCTTAAAATTCGTGTACAGACTACTTATGAAATTACAAATGGTACAGTACAACTTTTCATTGAAAAATTTTTCAAAAATTGTCCAAGAGGAAAAATTTTTCAAAAATTTTCCAAGAGTGAAAATTTCAGAAGAAGAAGTTATGGAAGGCAAACCACATTAGTACGGTAAAACGTGTCGATGAAGACGATTTTCGTTCAAACCTTTTCTTCGGCTCTCTAACAAACGACCACTTGGAAAGGTTCTGCTCTCATTCGAGCAGATACGATCTTCCAAGTCCATTACACATATCACTCCGGCCGGTACTTAAATTACCGTTCCCCTTCACACCTCAATCGATAGATATCCCTAGACGTCTTATACGATATAATAAACCAAGTCCCGATGGACGTTGCCGTCGTCGTCGTCGTTGTAGTTGTTGTTATTGTGCAAAAAAAACGTTGATAAATGACGGCTTTGATATTAAGAAGTGTCGGGGCCGAAGGCTTCGCCTCCACCAGCGGCGCCTTTATCGAAGTGTGCTATCTCCTTGTTTATGTAATTAGATTGTGTTTTTTCCTCTTGTTTCGGATGCTGCGAGTGATTTATCGAGCGGGTTTCTTCGTTCGGGGTGTTGTGCAACTTTTAAACGACTCGATCTACGTTAGAGGAGCATAATAAGCGTTGCGCAAAGCTCAGATGAATGGAATCGCCGGCAGATGAATGAACAGGATAAGGAGTTGAGAGTTAGAGGCGATAGGACGCTAACTGGGGTTGAAGTTGAAGGAAATTGTACGTTTTGGCGAAGGGCGATGAGGGAAACATCACCAAAATTTTTGACCCTCTCTCTGCTACTTTTCAAAACATTTCCTAATCGGCCTGTTTAACAAGAAGCAATCACTTTTTCCAAAGTTAAAGTAACGTATCTTCCCAATAGTTTAAGCCCAAATTTAAGTCTGTACTTTACATAATAATTGCTATGCAAATTTCAACGATTTCAACCCATAAACCACACACATAAACTTTACACAAAAAACCAAAGGTGGTGATCAATTTAACTCTACGTAAATTTATAGCCAATTATACAGTTTATAAAAAAAATATTAGTTTCTAAATGTAGTGATCGAATAAACCTGGATTTTGGAAGGATTTAAAAAATTCATAAAAAGATAATCGAACCCAAGTTATTCTAAAATCATTTAATGGTTGTTCATTAAGTGTTTTAAAGGCGTTTAGTGAGTTTCAGTATTTTTTATATAACAGCTTTAAAGTTGAGACCCTTCATGTAACGAATTGTCACTTGAACCAATACAGATAAATCTTGCCACGATTTTTAGATTCAAAAAATTTATGATATCTTGATTGCAACTCTAATTTTGGTAAAACTTAAAATTCCTTACATAATGATTGCTATGTAAACTTTAACGATTTCAACCCTTAACCACAGATAAACTTTATACATGAAACCACAGGTGGGAGTACATTTTGAATTTTAAAATTCTATTAGATTTTTAATGTAGCAATTGGATGCAGTTGCAATTAGGGAGGTTTTCCAAAATTCATAAAAAAATGTCGCACTCAAATTATCGCAAAATGAAGTAGTGGTTGTGTATAAATATTTTATAACGTCTTTTGAAGCCGTTTAGAGAGTTTCAGCATTTTTCATAGAGGGTTTTGAAGTTGTAACACTTTATGTTAAAATTTGGCACAACTGAATGAATGTAGCTGTAATTTGCTACGATTTCTAGTTTTATAAATTAATAATATTTGTAATGAAACTCATATTATGGTGAAACTCACTACAGTTGTTGACTAAAGTATCCTTGGAGAGATTAATAGGTTTATTGGGTGTTGAAGTTGGAGATGTTCATTTAAAAACTTGTCAGTGATTGGATAAAGGATGCGATTTGAAAGATTTTAAAAATTTATAGAAAAATAATCGAACTCAAATTATTACAAAATTCCCTAGTTCATTAGGTGTTTTTAAGACGTTTGGGGAGTTTCAGTATTTGTTTTAAAGAAGTTTTAAAGTTGTGACGATTTATGTAAATAATTGTCACAATTAAGCCAACAAGTTGCAACTGGTCACGATTTTGACAATTTGAAACTCAAAATTGGTAAAACTCACTAAAACTGCTTATTGAATTGTTTGAGCACAAATTACCTTACATAATGTACTTCAGTACCTTACATAATGCTATGCAAACTTTAACGATTTCAACCCTTAACCACAGACATAAACATTATACAACAGGTGGGTGTCTGTAAAGGTGTTTTAAATTGTAACAGTTTATGTAAAAATTTCTCATCTTTCCTTATATATCCTTATAATTACAATTGTTAAAATAATAAATTGCTCGTGGTACGAATATTCCAATAAACCGATTTATTAATAAAATTAATTTTTAACCTTTGTATCTCGTCTCCATAATCAAATTTCTTTGATTCAATCAAATTAAATATCCTGCTTCAAACTATTAAATCGATAATCGTACACCCAAGAAAATCAGTGAAAGTTGTCAAGAAAAAACACACTCACTCATTTCGAGATATCCCGAAGTCGAGACGAGACGAGACCAATCGGGACGAGGAAACACATAACACATAACACAACCTAGACGAGGCAAGACATAACTTTTAGTAATTCTTTTCTTGTCAAAAAAGAACACATTCACTTTTTTCCAAGACTTCTCGAGGTCTAGACGAGACGAGACCAACCGAGACGAGGCGAGACATAACGTTTAGCGATTTGTATTGTGAAGAAAAAACATATTCACTTATTTTCAAGATTTCTCGACGTTAAAACGAGATGAAACCAATCGAGACGAGGCGAGACATACAGTTTAGGGATTTTTCTTGACAAAAAAGAACACATTTACTTATTTCCAAGATTTCTCGAGGTCAATACGAGACGAGATCAACTGAGACGAGGCAAGACATACCTTTTAGCAACTTTTCTTGACAAAAATTAACACATTTACTTATTTTCAAGATTTCTCGAGGTCAATACGAGACGAGACCAAACGAGACGAGGCAAGATATCACGTTTAGAAACTTTTCTTGACAAAGAAGAACATATTTAATTAGTCCCAAGATTTTACGATGTAAAGACAAGACGAGACAAACCGAGACGAAGCGAGACATAACTTTCAGGATTTTTTTTCAAAAAAGAACACATTCACTTATTTCCAAGATTTCTCGAGGTCGAGAAGTGAAGAGGCCAACAAAGACGAGGCGAGACATACCGTTTAGAAACTGTTCTTGACAAAGAAGAACATATTTAATTATTTCCAAGATTTCTCGATGTAAACACGAGATGAGACCAACCGAGACGAGGCAAGACATAACATTTAGAAATTTTCTTGTCAAAAAAGAACACATTCTCTTACTTCCAGGATTTCTCGAGGTCGAGACGAAACGAGACCAACCGAGACAAGGCGAGACATACCTTTTCGGAAATTTTCTTGCAAAAAAAAGAACATATTCACTTATTTTCAAGATTTCTCGAGGTTAAAACGAGATGAAACCAATCGAGGCGAGGCGAGACATACAGTTTAGGGATTTTTCTTGACAAAAAAGAACACATTTACTTATTTCCAAGATTTCTCGAGGTCAATACGAGACGAGATCAACTGAGACGAGGTAAGTCATACCTTTTAGCAACTTTTCTTGACAAAAATTAACACATTTACTTATTTTCATGATTTCTCCAGGTTAATACGAGACGAGACCAAACGAGACGAGGCAAGACATCCCGTTTAGAAACTTTTCTTGACAACGAAGAACATATTTAATTAGTCCCAAGATTTTACGATGTAAAGACAAGACGAGACAAACCGAGACGAAGCGAGACATAACTTTCAGGATTTTTTTTCAAAAAAGAACACATTCACTTATTTCCAAGATTTCTCGAGGTCGAGAAGTGAAGAGGCCAACCAAGACGAGGCGAGACATACCGTTTAGAAACTTTTCTTGACAAAGAAGAACATATTTAATTATTTCCAAGATTTCTCGATGTAAACACGAGACGAGACCAACCGAGACGAGGCAAGACATAACATTTAGAAATTTTCTTGTCAAAAAAGAACACATTCTCTTACTTCCAGGATTTCTCGAGGTCGAGACGAAACGAGACCAACCGAGACAAGGCGAGACATACCTTTTCGGAAATTTTCTTGCAAAAAAAAGAACATATTCACTTATTTTCAAGATTTCTCGAGGTTAAAAAGAGATGAAACCAATCGAGACGAGGCGAGACATACAGTTTAGGGATTTTTCTGGACAAAAAAGAACACATTTACTTATTTCCAAGATTTCTCGAGGTCAATACGAGACGAGATCAACTGAGACGAGGCAAGACATACCTTTTAGCAACTTTTCTTGACAAAAATGAACACATTTACTTATTTTCAAGATTTCTCCAGGTCAATACGAGACGAGACCAAACGAGACGAGGCAAGACATCCCGTTTAGAAACTTTTCTTGACAAAGAAGAACATATTTAATTAGTCCCAAGATTTTACGATGTAAAGACGAGACGAGACCAACAGAGACGAAGCGAGACATAACTTTCAGGATTTTTTTTTTCAAAAAAGAACACATTCACTTATTTCCAATATTTCTCGAGGTCGAGAAGTGAAGAGGCCAACAAAGACGAGGCGAGACATACCATTTAGAAACTTTTCTTGACAAAGAAGAACATATTTTATTATTTCCAAGATTTCTCGATGTAAAGACGAGACGAGACCAACCGATACGAGGCAAGACATAACTTTTAGGAATTCTCTTATCAAAAAAGAACACATTCTCTTACTTCCAAGATTTCTCGAGGTCGAGATGAAACGAGACCAACCGAGACAAGGCGAGACATACCTTTTCGGGAATTTTCTTGCAAAAAAGAACATATTCACTTATTTTCAAGATTTCTCGACGTTAAAACGAGATGAAACCAATCGAGACGAGACGAGACATACAGTTTAGGGATTTTTCTTGACAAAAAAGAACACATTTACTTATTTCCAAGATTTCTCGAGGTCAATACGAGACGAGATCAACTGAGACGAGGCAAGACATACCTTTTAGCAACTTTTCTTGACAAAAATTAACACATTTACTTATTTTCAAGATTTCTCCAGGTCAATACGAGACGAGACCAAACGAGACGAGGCAAGACATCCCATTTAGAAACTTTTCTTGACAACGAAGAACATATTTAATTAGTCCAAAAATTTTACGATGTAAAGACGAGACCAACCGAGACGAAGCGAGACAAAACTTTCAGGTTTTTTTTTCAAAAAAGAACACATTCACTTATTTCCAAGATTTCTCGAGGTCGAGAAGTGAAGAGGCCAACCAAGACGAGGCGAGACATACCGTTTAGAAACTTTTCTTGACAAAGAAGAACATATTTAATTATTTCCAAGATTTCTCGATGTAAACACGAGACGAGACCAACCGAGACGAGGCAAGACATAACTTTTAGGAATTTTCTTGTCAAAATAGAACACATTCTCTTACTTCCAGGATTTCTCGAGGTCGAGATGAAACGAGACCAACCGAGACAAGGCGAGACATACCTTTTCGGAAATTTTCTTGCAAAAAAAGAACATATTCACTTATTTTCAAGATTTCTCGAGGTTAAAACGAGATGAAACCAATCGAGACGAGGCGAGACATACAGTTTAGGGATTTTTCTTGACAAAAAAGAACACATTTACTTATTTCCAAGATTTCTCGAGGTCAATACGAGACGAGATCAACTGAGACGAGGTAAGTCATACCTTTTAGCAACTTTTCTTGACAAAAATTAACACATTTACTTATTTTCAAGATTTCTCCAGGTTAATACGAGACGAGACCAAACGAGACGAGGCAAGACATCCCATTTAGAAACTTTTCTTGACAACGAAGAACATATTTAATTAGTCCAAAAATTTTACGATGTAAAGACGAGACCAACCGAGACGAAGCGAGACAAAACTTTCAGTTTTTTTTTTCAAAAAAGAACACATTCACTTATTTCCAATATTTCTCGAGGTCGAGAAGTGAAGAGGCCAACCAAGACGAGGCGAGACATACCGTTTAGAAACTTTTCTTGACAAAGAAGAACATATTTAATTATTTCCAAGATTTCTCGATGTAAAGACGAGACGAGACCAACCGATACGAGGCAAGACATAACTTTTAGGAATTTTCTTGTCAAAATAGAACACATTCTCTTACTTCCAGGATTTCTCGAGGTCGAGATGAAACGAGACCAACCGAGACAAGGCGAGACATACCTTTTCGGAAATTTTCTTGCAAAAAAAAGAACATATTCACTTATTTTCAAGATTTCTCGAGGTTAAAACGAGATGAAACCAATCGAGACGAGGCGAGACATACAGTTTAGGGATTTTTCTTGACAAAAAAGAACACATTTACTTATTTCCAAGATTTCTCGAGGTCAATACGAGACGAGATTAACTGAGACGAGGCAAGACATACCTTTTAGCAACTTTTCTTGACAAAAATTAACACATTTACTTATTTTCAAGATTTCTCCAGGTCAATACGAGACGAGACCAAACGAGACGAGGCAAGACATCCCGTTTAGAAACTTTTCTTGACAAAGAAGAACATATTTAATTAGTCCCAAGATTTTACGATGTAAAGACGAGACGAGACCAACCGATACGAAGCGATACATAACTTTCAGGATTTTTTTTCAAAAAAGAACACATTCACTTATTTCCAAGATTTCTCGAGGTCGAGAAGTGAAGAGGCCAACCAAGACGAGGCGAGACATACCGTTTAGAAACTTTTCTTGACAAAGAAGAACATATTTAATTATTTCCAAGATTTCTCGATGTAAACACGAGACGAGACCAACCGAGACGAGGCAAGACATAACATTTAGAAATTTTCTTGTCAAAAAAGAACACATTCTCTTACTTCCAGGATTTCTCGAGGTCGAGACGAAACGAGACCAACCGAGACAAGGCGAGACATACCTTTTCGGAAATTTTCTTGCAAAAAAAGAACATATTCACTTATTTTCAAGATTTCTCGAGGTTAAAACGAGATGAAACCAATCGAGACGAGGCGAGACATACAGTTTAGGGATTTTTCTTGACAAAAAAGAACACATTTACTTATTTCCAAGATTTCTCGAGGTCAATACGAGACGAGATTAACTGAGACGAGGCAAGACATACCTTTTAGCAACTTTTCTTGACAAAAATTAACACATTTACTTATTTTCAAGATTTCTCCAGGTCAATACGAGACGAGACCAAACGAGACGAGGCAAGACATCCCGTTTAGAAACTTTTCTTGACAAAGAAGAACATATTTAATTAGTCCCAAGATTTTACGATGTAAAGACGAGACGAGACCAACCGATACGAAGCGATACATAACTTTCAGGATTTTTTTTCAAAAAAGAACACATTCACTTATTTCCAAGATTTCTCGAGGTCGAGAAGTGAAGAGGCCAACCAAGACGAGGCGAGACATACCGTTTAGAAACTTTTCTTGACAAAGAAGAACATATTTAATTATTTCCAAGATTTCTCGATGTAAACACGAGACGAGACCAACCGAGACGAGGCAAGACATAACATTTAGAAATTTTCTTGTCAAAAAAGAACACATTCGCTTACTTTCAGGATTTCTCGAGGTCGAGACGAAACGAGACCAACCGAGACAAGGCGAGACATACCTTTTCGGAAATTTTCTTGCAAAAAAAAGAACATATTCACTTATTTTCAAGATTTCTCGAGGTCAAGACGAGACGAGACCAACCGTGACGAGGCGAGACATAGTTTTTAGGAATTTTTCTTATCGAAAAAGAACATATTTAATTATTTCCAAGATTTCTTGAGGTCGAGACGAGATAAAACTAACCGAAATAAGGCAAGACATAACTTTTAAGAATTTTGTTGTCAAAAAAGAACACATTAACTTTTTTCCAAGACTTCTCGAGATCGAGACGAGACGAGACCAACCGAGACAAGGCGAGACACAATAATTAGGCATTTGTATTGTGAAAAAAGAACATATTTACTTATTTCGAGATTTTTCGAGGTCGAGACTAGACGAGACCAACTGAGAAGAGGCGACATAGCTTTTATGGATTTTTGTTGTGAAGAAAGAACACATTTACTTATTTAGAGAGTTTTCGGGGTCGAGACGAGGCGAGACGAACCGAGACATAAGTGTAAGGGATTTTTCGATACTGACATGAGCCCCTGTCACTCTTTAGGAAACGCGAGGTTGAATGACACCCTTAAAAATTTTAAAATCGATACATTAAAATGTTTCATGAAGTCTACTGAAAACAACAGTTCTGGCACTCGCCTGGAATAAGATGAAAATTGAGTTATAAGTACGAGGTAACGTATTCATAGATTAATCTGTAGTAAAATGCCCGAGGAAATGGGTGAACATTTTCCGGTTTTGCAGTAAGTCTTATGGAATCACATTAACTGTATTGCTTATAGTTTCCAAATGCAAACAAAGTTTACTCACCTCTAATCTACTGAACGAATTTATTTACATGTTGCCAGTAATCACATGGCTAGATACAAAATGTGTATCAAAAAGGAAATTAGCTTAATATGTTTCGCCTGGTAATCATAATGTTATGTTTATGCATTTTCCTGGGTCGATTCTCAACGCACTTTCATACATGTATCTACAAACCCATCGACAAAATGAATTTTGTTCGATAGGAGTAAGATGTACTAATGTACCAATTAGGAAGCCCAGAAGAGTGATATGATTCTCCGGCCTTACTTTCTACTCGGATGAGTGGGTTCGACACTAAAAGCGTCGATTAATAAATGAAAATGGACCGTTTCGAAGAACCTTCCTCGGGACACCAACGCTGTACAAACTTAATCCTCGATCAAACATCTGTTAGACGGACCCGATCCCATCCCGATTAATAGTTTCGCCACCTTGAAACGTTAGTATAAAAAAAAAGAATTAACTTTCGGCTCCGAGATGTTGATCAACCTCACTTCATTATTGGTAGTAGTAGTGAAACGGCCTTGAAAGCTAATACGGATTCAGCGATCGCTCGAATGCTTCTAATCTAAATGGTAGCAATACATCTTTCGAATGTTATCAGAGCGCATATTTGAGTCGGGCGCGGTCGATCAAGAGTAAAATTGACTACTGGGAAGACCTTCATGCTATTTAACAGACATTTCCCTCGACCAACAAATAACACACACACACACAACACACACTTTTAATAATGTATGCAAATTGCGGCGAACGTTACTGGAAACGCCACGTCGACGACGATATCGCGGGGGGCGATCCTGGGAGGAGGCGGAAAAGCGGCGAGGGCAATAACCGTATCGGCTTTAATCCATCCACCTACGCCCAAGCGTTGACCACTTCATGTGGACGATGGCCGATTACAAAAGGAGTTTAGTGTATCTGCTTATTCAAATGAGAGAACGACCGGAGCGGCGCTGGCAGCTGTGCCCGGATAGAAACCGGAGGTTATGTAATCCCGGAGCGGCAAAAATTCGTAACTGGTTTGGCGCATTAGACGTGAGGCAATTTTCGAAACTGTATCCGTACCGATACGTGTGCGAGATGACCACTTTGCACGAACAAATTCACAAGAGATCGTCGGAAAAACGGCTATTTTACCCGGCGACGGTCGGAAAATGCGCGACCATATTACAGATCCGCGAAATCTATTGTCTCTAGGTACTTGTAATCGATCGGTAGTACTACAAGAAATGACCGTTGCTCGGAAAATTGGCGACCGTAATTCGCGAAGGTCGGAAAATTCGCGGATTTGTCGCCGGCACTAGTGATCAGTCGGTAACGATTCAGCTAGTCAAAACCTTAAACTTTGAGTATATTTTTAGTAAAAAAATCGTTTCGGTAGAGCTTACTTTTAGCTAGAGAGTTAGGTAATTTGTTGTGCACAACTGATAAAAGATCGTTTATCAAATAAATGGTTTAAATTGCAAAAATTACTTTTACAGTATTATAGAAGATGTCTCCGGTCAGTTAATAGCTTTGCATCTAAATAAGGATCGTTTAATATCACAAGATGTATTTGGTCTTTAGATACATAACATAAGTTTAGATTAGAAACATAAATTTAGATGTTCTTGATGCAGCAATATTATTAATAACTTTTGCTGACTAAGGTAACTAGGTCCATTGAATTGAATCTGAATACGAAGGTGTTTAACTAGGGGAGCTGCTAGTTGGGAGAAAAAAAACCTTTAATATACTACTGATTAGGCTAGATTCAAATGCACATCAATGAACAATTAAAATTCTAGTAGGTAAGCGTTGGATTTCTGATTATACTTATGGGCTGAGTAATATTGAGCTACAAAATATTACATTTCATTAAATTACACACGTCTCTTCACTGCAGGACCACTTTTCCCTTACAAGTATCCCATACACTTTCTATTTGTTAATAACGACATAATCAGAGAGATATCGACTTTTTGCTTACAATCAACAACAACAATAAATGCCATTGAATTTCGATACATTCGTAGCCCGCTATCAAGGTAATTTATATGTGGACAAAACATTTGAGGTCTTAGCAACGCTGGGAGATAGGTACGTAAATTTTCCACGATCAAAAAATTCCACTTGCACCAAGTAATTACGTATCCAATTACGGGCATAACCTATCTCGGATAGTCCAGGCAGGAGAGCAGTTATTTTAGCGAAACGGGAGCGGAACGCCCTTTTACCGTGAGCACTCGTATAACGATGTAAAATAATTGGTGGCGAGGAGGCGAAGATGCCGACAAACGATAACATTGACACTAAGCCTAAGGAATTTGCGTTAAATAAGACGTATACATATCGGAAGGAGGGAAAGCGAGAGACGGATAGAATGGCGGAGAGGAAAAAGAAAACGAGGGCTTTTCTATAGTGAATGGTAATTCCGACGAGAGCGAGACCGAGCCTCTTTTGTGTGGCCCGTCGTTTATCAGCGTTGCCAACGGACAATCGCCCTATAACTTATACCCGTAAATTTTTGTGGCTTTCGGAACGAATCTCGCCTGTTAACACTTTATTATTAAGGGTAATTTACGTAGTCACAATTTTCAATTAAAGCGCCGTTCGACTGTCCCATGGGAGGACGGAGGACTTTACGCAAAATTGAAATATACGGAATTTGCATTGAGGCTCGCCCCTTGAAATACAAAAATTGAAAACAATTATACAAGAAGTACAATTATTTGAAAGATATTGAAATAAACAATCCGCTCATTAGTTATAAGTTATCAATATATTTATACAACAAAATATAATATACCTTAATCTCAATCTCATTTTAGTATTTTCTATTAGTTAAAAAAACAAATATATATCTATTACGTGTGCCATTTGCAATGTTTTTCTGCAATATCTTATTTTTTTGGGTAATAAAAAGTTTCTTTTTCTTAAATTTTGTTTTTGTTTGTTTGTTCAAGTTATTTTAATAACAGATTTCACTAAATGATTAGCCAACTAACAAAAGTATTTGATCTCGTAAAGAAGCAAGATATACTCAACATATTGAAAGAGAAAGATATACCGACGCAAATTATAACCCTAATAGACGACATGTACACAAATCCTACCGCTAGAGTAAGACCGTCCGAAGACATGTCAGAAGACATTACATTAAATGAAGGCATAAGACAAGGACACTCACTCAGCCCCATCCTGTTTAACCTCGTAATGAATAAAATTACCAGGCTATCGAATGGATACCCACAATATTAATATAATATGCTATGCAGACGACGCCGTGCTTATAACAGATAACGAGGACGACCTTCAAAGTTTAGTGCACCAATTTCACTTGACAGCCAAAGAGTACAATATGTAGATATTAACACAGAACACGAAGTGCACGTAAGAAATACGCTGTAAGTTGCAAGTAGAGAATTCAATAATAGAACAAGTGATGCACTTTAAATATCTAGGAACCGAAATCACGAGTCATCGCGATATGTTTGAAGAGGTAGATACAAGTGGCCTGAGAGATTGCATATGGAAGAAACAAACATCTGAGAATAGATGCGAAAACACCAGTGTATAAAGCCATGGTACTACCAACATTAACATATGCCACCGAAACAAGGGCAGAAACGAAAAAAAAACAAAACAAAAAATATGAGCAACGGAAATGAAGACAATGAGATCTTGTGATGCCCTCGTTATTTTCGATTGCGATAGTCTCGTCTCGTCTCGCTTTCGAGACGAGACTCGAGACGATACTTTAATTCTTCCTCGAGAGACAAAACGAGACTTTCAAAAAGTCTCGTCTCAAATCTCGCACGAGAGTCTCGCAAAAGTCTCGAAGTATCGCAAATAAAAATGGCAAATATTAATAAATCATCCTAATTATCGAGAATGGTATTGAAACATATTTTTTAAAGCCGCATAATAGCGAGCAGCCTGTGTTTACAATAACCGTTATGCACTGGTTATCTTTTTGAGCTTTCTGAGATATTGCCACGTGTATTACTATTATAGTAGAATTCTTGCATCGGACAAACGAAAGAAATTTGGTGATTACGTGCTCTTTTAATTATATATTTTAAAATTGTAAGTCCACATAATAATTTTGGTTAACGCAATAAGTTACGACAATCATTTTTAAAAATAAGATAATAAATTTTATTTCTTCAACGAAATATAAAAAAAAAACTATTTAGCAGCATAGGCATAAACATTTTTACGATAAGAAACGACGTCGCACCGCCCTTTGTCCCGGCTTTCGACATTATTTTATAGTTTTTTTGTTACTTAACCAGGGAATACAAAATATTCACATTTTTATGTTGGATAAAATAGTTCTTTTTTGTAACGGGAAAAATATTTGACAAATATCCGTTGACAGAATTTTTGACGTGATAAACTTCTTATAAATCGAGGTGCGGGCTACCTACACTTTCCAGAGAACATTGTAACGTCCCATGAGTGCGAGCTAGAGTGAGAGCGACAACAATAGACAGAGATCGACCTTGACGGTTGCCTTGCGACGCATCTATCTCTTTTACACGACAGCGTCCGAGTGAAAGCTCGATTTGGCGATCGGCTCGGTTCGCGACATTTCTTATGACGCAAACGTCAACATTATTTAAGGAAATCTTCAGGTCAAGAAATTGTAAATTAGAACAAGTAAGTCAGGGAAATAATTTCGTGTGCGTGCTGATGCTAGGTCAGGCAATTAAATCTAGGACGCCGAAAGATGACATAAACTAACGTATCATTTAATCAATGTAATTTGAAGATGTATAAAAGCGTATGAATTTTTGGCAATAAACCAGTATACCTAGTATGCTCCAAACGACACTGTGTTGTGGTCTTGATTCTTCAACCCAATCTACAAGCTCTCACGTTACGCCCTGAGAGCCTACGAGATCTTCAAGCTACAACTTCTAACTTCAAGATCTTCAACCCCGGAGAGCACGTTACGCCCTCTCTCCACTCTACTAGAACTTCAACATCAAGAACTTCAAGAGATCACATCACGCCCTGATCTCCAACCTACGAGACCATCTTCAGCCTTACAACTTGGAGACAAGATTCATCTCCGCAGCCCCCAAGAGCTACGAGAAGAGTCCACTGTACAGAGATCACTTTACACTTTCGTTCATTATCACGTAAAATTATCGTCCGTAAACCGACCTTACAGGCAACCAAATTTTTTGTTAAGCTTTACGACTATTAGTTTTTAATATTTCTACAATTTATTTTATATTCACAGACCTTTGGAGATCATCTACCTATTTCTCACCCAACTTCTCATGTTGTATACGCACTATAGTAATTGGTTTATTTCAGTTCTTGTCCAAAACGCAAATTTGATAAGCATTTCGATATAATTGAGGAGTAAGGAGAAGGTAATAAAACGGGAAAATTCAAGATATGAACGAAATCGCGAGACTCTCGCGCGAGACATGAGACGAGACGAGACTTTTATTGCGAGACGAGACTCGAGACGAGACTTTCCACTCTTTTGCGAGACAAGACGAGCTTTTTAAAAGTCTCGTCTCGTCTCGTAGGCAACACTAATCAGATCAGTATTAGATGTAAATCTACGAGATAGGCAAACAAACAACTGTATAAGAGAACGATGTAATATCCAGGACGTGATAAAATGGAGTAAAGAAGGAAACACAGTGGAAAGAACATGTGGAGAGGATGACAAAAGAAAGAGTAGCCAGAATTTGCATCAACGGGCGACCAAAAGGAAAAAGACCCCCCGGATGAGGAAGACCGGACCGGAAGACCCATGAGATGTGAGGCAAACAGGGGATGCCCCTAGCAGCAGGAAGAAGATTTGCCAACAAAAATTGCAACCCAAAAAAAAAGTGTTCTGGAGAAACGTTTTTTTGTTGCTTACAACGTTATTCCAGGGAGGTCTTCAATTACTCTCTAATCTAACAACGTGTTTAGATATCGGGCCAAGAACCTAACATTACCCAATTCGTCGTTAAAAAACACACCGGATCGTATCATCGACGCAAACAAAACTTATCAATCTCCGTTTCGGATTATTCATCGAAAAATCACCGACAGCCCGAGTGTGCATGTGACCGTCGATAAGCTGCGACGGTCCGCATAAATTGGCCGGCCGCCGCCTGCACCGTCCCAAATATGTTCGCGCACTCCCTCCTCTTCGCCGTCGGCCTGTGGGCCTCCCTCGCGAGCTGCGGCGACATCCTCGCCATCATGCCGGCCCCGTTCTACAGCCACCAGATCGCCTTCCAGGACATCTGGAAGGAGCTGTCGCGCAGAGGGCACCGCGTCACCCTCGTCACGACAGTCCCGGTACGCGACCCGGGACTCGTCAACTTGACCGTCATCGACATGAGCAAGTCCTACAGGCTGCTGATCGAGAAGTACACCATCAGCAAGACGGCCGAGAACGTGCTCACCATGTGGAACTGGTACGACGTGTACGCCCAGATCAACAGGGATGCAGCTGAAGAGCAGCTCTCGAGCCCCGAGCTCCAGGAGCTGATCCACCGCCCAGATCGGCACCGCTTCGACGTGCTAATCGTCGAGTCGTACTTCCCGGAGTTCCTCGCGTTCAGCGAGATCTACCGCTGTCCGACCATCTTGGTGACGTCGGTCGACGGCCACACGGAGTTCCACCGCGCCATGGGCAATCCCGTGCATCCCATACTGAACGCCGATTACGCGACGCCCTATCACGTCGAGCTCACGTTCAAGGAGAGGCTCGTCAGCGTCGTGTACTCGCTCTACGTCAAGTACTTCGAGGCGTTCCACGTCAATCCGGCCAAGCAGAAGATACTCGAGAAGTATTTCCCGAAGTCTAACGCGACAGTCGAGGGGCTCATTGGCAACGTCGACATGATCTTCCTCGATTGCAACCCGGCCATACAGGGGGCGAGGGCGATAGGACCCACCACCATCAACATCGGCATGGAGAGGAGGTTGGTCGACGAGAAACCCTTGTCCATGGTAAGTCCGATCTAACTCACCCTTTCTTCTTCATCAATACCATCTCCTCTTAAAAGGATGGCTATCATCATAGCTATTCTCACTTTGATGGTGCAGCTTTAACAAATCAGTGGAACTACAGTTGTACCATTTTCTCAGATTATTTAACCAGGAAATGTGTCTTCTTCCTATTATGCTTCTTTTTCCCTGTATAATATTCTGCAACAATACGTATTTCTCTCCCCTCATCACGTGGCCCTGATATTGCAGCTTCCTTATTTTAATTGTGTTTATATTTCCATTTCCTTCCTCATTCTTCCCAGTACCTCCTCGTTTGTTACCATGTCTACTCAACTTATTCTCAAGATCCTTCTATATGCCCATATTTGAAATGCTTCCAGTCGATCACTTATATTGATCTTCAACGTCTAAGATTCCATCACATATAACAACACCGAGAAAACATAGCATCTCAATATTCTGACTCTGAGTAAGTAACTCACCCCGCATCACGGTAAAATGTTAATTGGTCGTCATTCTAAGGAATGTATCACGATGACCGACCCATCTCTGTCATCCACTGATCTGATAAACTCCTTGAAGACTAATCCTGACCAGGGTCTAATGTTGCGTAGCCATGAGTGCTTTTTCCTACCTTCTTCTTCTTCAAGTCCCATAAGCTTCCATCGTGTAGACTTCATCTGCCATTTATTGTAGTTGTCCCACTCTAGCAAGTGTAAAGACTCCTCTTGCATTTATAATTTCGCACAAAATCCTCATATCACGCAGTCACGAATGATGCTTTCTCCCTCTATCTTACCCATAAAATTTATTATTAATATTTGTCACCTCCTATTATATGTCCCAAATAAGAATCTCATCATTGTTTTATAGTTTCTAACAGTTCACGTTCGGCTCCAGCTCTTCTCAACACTCCTTCTCATGGTCAACTCATGAGATACCCAGTAGTTTACGAATGGTACACATTTCAAACACTGATATACGATTGAGACACCATGTTTCAGCGTCGTATGTTATTATGGGCCATATATAACATTTTATCATCGCTATTTTTATTTTTGTTTCCACATGACCATCCAGTTTGTCATTTATAGTACATCTTATTAGACAATTTGATTATTTATAGACAATTTTAAGTGTCACTTATAGTCCATAGTTAAACTTTTCAACTCGTTTCAAAGGTTTATTATTATCCACTAATATTTGGGCCTTATTATGTGGCTGTCTACTAACGATCATTAACTTTGTTCTAGCTATGCTGATGTTCAGACCAAATCTTTTTCCTATCCTGTCAAGATCATTAAGATGATCCCCCTTAGCTCCCTAGGATCGTGACAATATAATTTTGGTTTTATTATATTTTTCACAGGCCAGGCGTATTTCATTATTGTCTGTTGATATTTTGTTGTTTTGTCTAATCGAGATAATATTTTTATTCGTGAGTCATTAAATGAGTCATTCATGTCTTTCATGTAACATTTCTGCTTTTTGACATTGTTCTCCCAGTCACTCTTCTTCTGCTTGTCTTACTTTATTACGTATATCTCTGTGTATTACGTTATACTGGGTTGTTATTTCTTAGTTTAGCTATACTTCGTTCAATTCTATCAAGTATCTCCTCTGTCATCCAAGATTTCTTTACTTCTCACTTACTCTTCTCTCTCCAGTAATTTGCTTGTTTCACGTTCATATTTACATTTTTCCAGTACTCTTCTACAGTTTGCTCCTCAGTTTGTTTATGTGTTTCGAAGTTTTTCCCTACTTCCCTTGTAAGTTTTTCCTTTTGTTATTTTCTCTCAAGACCTTGTTGTCATATCTCTTTATCTTTACTTGGGATCTAATTATATTTCCCCTAAAATTAAAGTCTCCCATTAGAGGATCGTGGTCTGAGCTGATGTAACCTTTGTCTTTGTTCATTTGTCTCTCCTAAGCCAAAACAGATAGGTGACATCTTCAACTGCTTCTCCTCGTCCTACTTTGCATTGAAATCGCTATAATTATTATATTTATCTCAATGTGATTTAAGTGATGGAAGCACTTCTTGCAGTGATTCACAAAATTCTTCAACTACTTGATCTGTTTTGTCTGCTGTTGGAGCATATACTTGGATGATGATGATCAGTGGATTGTCCGCCAGTTTACGACAATGATTTGTTCCTAGCAACTTATCACGTTTGTTGCAGATTCCTCTATTTCATTTCTAATTAATAATCTGACACCGTGTCTGTGCTGCGAATAGTTGTTTGAGGATCCCGAATATTAGAACGTTGTTATCTCGTTGACGAATTCCGTTTCCAGGCCATTTTGTCTCACTGAAACATCTTCCTTTCTTCCTTTCATCTCTTCCTAAAATATTAGTGTTGAGTCTCTTCACTTGCCTTATGGCATTATGCCAGAGAGAGGTGGAAAACTATAAATAAATGGCAGGTGAAGCCTACACGCTGGAAGCGCATGCCACTTGAAGGATAATTCTGAGGAAGAAACCACAAAGTCTTGCCGAAACATATTGGCAAGACTTTGGATTTCCCTCTTCATAAACAATGACCACCTTGGGGAGACAGCACAACCATCTACATTTTGACCGTCGTTCTCTCCCTTCATCCTTCACATTATCCTTGCAGGACGTGCAGGACTTCCTGGACAACTCCCCGCAGGGCGTGATTTACATGAGCCTCGGCAGCAACGTCAGGAGCAGGGACCTGAACAACGACACCCTCAGGAACATCATACAGACGTTCAAGGAGATCCCCTACAACGTCCTGTGGAAGTTCGAGGCGGACAACGAGGACCAATTGAAGGACAAACCGAGCAACGTCAAGATCGTGAAATGGGCGAACCAGCAGTTGATATTGAGTGAGTATCGGGTCAATGGTCATTACGACATATTTGTCAACAGTTTCGGTAAGGTCATCCTCGAGTATAGTCTAGACAAATTAGTTTCGTTATCATATATGTTTCAAAAAGATTACGACCTGTTGTCAATAAAATATAATTAGTTACTAAACAGCTAGCGTGGCGCGATAATTGGCCGTCCAGATCGTTATTTTGATGTTAATACCTCTCACCGATCCAGCGCTTCGAGCGAAGCCTGCGATAAGAAAGCTATGCTTCCAATTAAGAAAGCCTCAAAGAGTAAATTGCTGAATACAGATGTTGTGCTTTAATAATATTTACAAAATGACAAGTTGGATTTAAATAAATAAAAAATAGTTTATTGCTATTCAAAAAAAAAAAATTCAATTATTAATAACCTAATAATTAATAACCTCTTTAGGGGTAACAAATTTAATTTCCATATTATTTCTTACTACTTACAACATTTCCTTTCAGAACACTCCAACATCAAGCTCTTCCTCACCCAGGGAGGTCTCCAATCGCTGGAGGAAGCCACCTACAGCGCCGTCCCTCTGGTCGTCATCCCCTATTTCGCCGATCAGTTCAAAAACGCGAGACTCATCGAATACAACGAGATAGGACTGAAGATCAACCGGAGGCCGCACGTGAAGAAGGAAGAGCTGAAGAGGAGCATCGTCGAGGTGATCACAAATCCAAAGTAAGGAACGATGTGGTGTAACTGGTAAGTTTACTAACTTTGGTTCTTTCTTGTTAGGTACAAGAGGAATATCAGCTTGAGGGGTAAGTGGGCGAAGGACGTGCCGATCTCCGGGCTGGAGAAGGCGATGTGGTGGACCGATTACGTGATCAGGCACAAGGGGGCGAAGGAATTGAGGAATCCCGCTGCCGATATGCCGCTGTATCAGTATTTCCTGTTGGACGTGTTGGCGTTCCTGGCGCTGGGCGCTGTGATAACTTTCAAGACCTTCACTTACTTCGTCAGGAGGATACATTGCGTCCTGATGACGTCCTCGTTGCTAGTGAGGAAGAAAATGAAGGTAAACTAGCGATTCTTGGAGGACGATTGACTGGTTTCTTCTTATAGAAGAGTTGACTCGCTCTTCGCGATGTAGATAGACGCGTCATCCGGGTGCAGGGTGCTTTGTAGGCACACAGAGAGAATCACGTAGAGGAGAAATGTATTTTTTGTTAATCTTCAACTCATTAAAATGTTACATTAGTAATTTTTATCGCGTTTTGTTTTAACGAAATTTTTAATGAGTAATCTTGAACTCGACAGATAAATTGTCTGAGGTCGCGAAAACTGCAATCAATCGCAGATAAGACGAAACATTCCGAATGAGTTATCGTCGTGTGTGATGTCAGGGATCGACGAACTCCCCGTAAGCAAAATTTTTATTGCACAACCGTAACTAATCTGGTGTTTTGTAACAAATCGACTTGTTATTCATGCGTCCCTTACTCACAATGTACGGAATTGCACCAATTGTACTTTCAACGTTTACCTAAGCTGGACGCGATGCGACCAATTAGAAGCAACGCGACCGGATCGGGAACATTTCGACCCGAAAGGCTTTCTTCTGTATTTACGTGGGAATTTTTACCAACATATATATGGCCAAAATGACTTATATGGCGTACTTTGATTTGCTTTAAATGTAAACTAAACGGTTTCTTCGTCTTTTGTTCGCTTGACGATGAAGTGCCTCGCTTCACCATCTTGAAGGCTGAAGCTGAGCCATGGTTAATCACTCGCAGTTGCTGATCCAAAAGTGGGTCTGAGGTGGATGCGGTTTACTCAACGAAACGTTAGGTTGGGTCATGACGAAGTTCCTGGATGGTTGCGTAGACTTTTCCGACTATTTAAATCGATGAGAAGTAAGTAGTTAACTTGCATGCCTTATTATTAAGTGAAGAATACTGTATTGTTGTCAATTTTAAAATAGTTATATCTACAAGCAGAAGTTGACAGTGATAAGTTGAAATAAAAGTCGTAAAATCAATACATGTACAATAGTGTACGCCTGGAGCATTTTCATCCAAGCGGCCTGTTGGTAGATTTATGTAGTATTGCATTCGTTAACGCTACAGGTCGCATTTTTTAAAGAATCACAACGAAATTTGGTACAAAAATCAGTTGGCCGAAAATCTCGGTCGAGATCGTTAATGGGCCAAATAGGTCCAGCGGTTTCAAAATGGCGGCTTGTTATTAAAACAAAAATAAAAAAAACTTTAATTTCGCGTCTGAGAGAAATGTTATTTAGGTTTTTTGTTGATCTTATAGAGGCGACCGACTTTTATATAAAATATTTTTTATACAGAAAAAGTAATTTTTTTCAAAAAAAAAAAATTATTTCGCGTCTGAGAGAGAAATTTTACTTAGGTTTTTTGTTGATCTTATAGAGGCGAACGACTTTTGTATAATTTATTTTTTTTTTTTCGAGAAATGTACAGAAAAAAGTAATTTTTTTTCAGGAAAAAAAAACAAAAAAAAATTATTTCGCGTCTGAGAGAAAAATGTTACTTAGGTTTTTTGTTGCCCTTATACAGACGAACAACTTTTCTATAAAACATATCTTTGAGAAATGTACAGAAAAAAGGTTATTTGCAAATATTTAACAATTTTGACGTTTGTATTTTTTTCACACCTCATATACATTTTTTTGACACATCGTGCCTGTTATATTACTCTGTATATCCTACCCATAAATCAAACTTTCCGCCTGGCATGCTATGGGGTGTTTTTTGCAGAAATCTCTTCTAAATAATATATACAATAAATATAGCCAAGTGCGCATGCATAAAGAGTTATGGAAAAATTGTTATAAATATATTTTCGCATCCGAAGCAATGCAAAAAACAACTATAAACGACGAAATCGGTATTTAGTTATTAATGTATTTGGATAAAAATTTATATTGAAATAGTCAGAACCTGAAGCTCTCCAACGACTTTTGTAAAAAGTAAAAATATTAATAAACAGGGCTGTTACGGTAGCTCAAAGTAAAACCTTTATAGCTTTTTCAATTTTCAGAGTAAACACTTTCTAAAAAACGGTAGGTTCAAGGTCCCTGAAAGACCTTTCAATACCATTTTTAAGAATTTGAAAATATTGAAAATTACCCGAGATACTTGAATTTGTTTATAAGCGCCTAACTTGCAAATTTAAAAAAGTAACGTAAAACAGACCAAAATTTAAAAAAAAAACACGTTTTGACAATCGTATATGATAAACGTGTCTTCCCATTACCCGCCCATCAATTTTCAAGTATTTTTATTCAATATTTCGGGTTTGGCATTCAATTGCAATTTTCACTTTTTTTTTAAGCAACAAATTAATTGTTGCTCTCTCTTTGCACCAACCGTTACAGCTTTAAAGAAGCTTCAAGCTTCCATTTCACGAAGTTTCGACTGAATTGGAGTTAATTTGGATTCTTAAAATATTAATCGAAAATTATCCCAATTTAGCGAGAAACGGTCATTTTCCGAGAAAATTTGAAAATTGTGGAACTGGCAGCACACGAGTCTTATAGAGAATTTAATTCTGAACAATTTTTGGTAAGAAAGTTTTTTCTCAAAACTAAAGGAACGAAGTTACAGCCGAAAAGCGAAAAAGGCATCGATTTTTTTACCTTAATTTGTTAATAACAATTTTTCTACAACTTTTTGTGCATGCGTACATGGATATATTTATTGTATACTTTATTTAGAACAGATTTCTGCAAAAAACAGGTCTCGTCCGCATTTTGCAAAATATGGTTAAATTCGAAAATTCTATTTCTCTCAAAAGCAACTTCATATTTCAAGTTCAAAGCTATAGCAAAGACTACTTCTCTCAAAAGCTATTAGAAATCATTGGTGACTTGTTGAAACATTGTTGCGAATTGCAAATACCTTCCTTCACTGGGGTCAATTTTTATATAAAGCATCACAACTTCAAAACTTCTTCATAAAAACTGCTGAAACCCAGTGAACTTCTTATATAGTGTTCTTATTGAGAACACTTTAATAAGGGACCACTTGTGGATGTTATGCTGAGTTGAGTCTGAAAATTTTATCAATTTTCAAATTGTTGCCCCTTATTTAATCACTGACAGGTTGTTAAATAAACAGTCCAACTTCAAACCTCCTCACGAATAGAGTTGAAATCCACTAATCTAGCTTACTGTTATTTAACAATTTAACCATGGATTATCTTAACTGGAAGTCAACTTGATACTACGACTTCCGAAATTAGTTGGTCCTTTAAACGCCTTTTCCTTCAGATTTAGATTTTCTGATCAGGTTTGTGTTAACTTCTACTTGAAGAATTCTAGTTTGATTTATAGTTACTTAAACAGTGGATTCAGTTAAGGGCAGTTTAAACTGACACTACGATCTGTCAAGATTCCTTGACCCACTACACCCATTTTCCATTTAAATTTATGTTTCTTCATCTGGTTTGTGTTAACATATGAATCGCATTTGAATAGTTATTTGACAGTATAACCCGTAAACTAACTTAAAATGATAGATGACGAAGGTTCTCGAATTCCCCAAATAAAACAATCAACTAATGTGGATGATGTTTAATCCAACAGCTATACAACCGACGTTTCGTCTACGATCGTAGACATACTCATGGTTATTTCCAGTGAGCTGATGAGTCAATATAAAATGAAGGGTGAATTGAAAGTTCTTTGTAGGTCCAATCGAGGTCGAAAGTAAGTATGACCATTACGTCAAAATACAATTGTATTATTTCTATTCTGTGTTGCAGGTGAACCGACAAGGTGGGTCCTCACGGTGTAAGGAGAAGTTGAGAGGCCATTATAACAATTTATAGAAACACTCTCCAACCCCAAACACCCAACACCATCGTGACCTACACAAGGACTGAAAATAGTTCAAAACAGCTCACTGGAAATAACCATGAGTATGTCTACGATCGTAGACGAAACGTCGGTTGTATAGCTGTTGGATTAAACATCATCCACATTAGTTGATTGTTTTATTTGGGGAATTCGAGAACCTTCGTCATCTAGCATCGCTCTGTACCCCGAGAACTTTTTCTTCGTAACTTAAAATGAATGTCAAACTTATAAGACATTACGTTTAAATTCTTTAGCCCAATAATAGTTATTTAGGGTACTAGTGTGTTATGTTGACAATAAGTCATTCGTGAAGATTTATACCAAGAGGCCGTCAGGCCGAGTGGTATAAATTCTCAAGAGACTTAGGAAATATAACACGTGGCATACAATGTTTTATCCAACAAGTGGAAGAATTCGTTTTTTTATGAGATAATAATTAATAAGCTTTGTGACCAAACCAAAGCTACTTGGGTCTCAGTAACCTATAAATGTCAGAATGATTGGACAGTGACTTTTTTACATTTTGGTAAAGGTAGGTTGTTTCTTTGGCCTATTTCGCGTGACCTATTTTCAATATAACACACTAGTACCATAAAATTAGAATATTACTTTAACTCACTAGTGAGTTATGGATTATAACACACTAGTGTGTTATTTTATAGTTTACTTGTCTAAAATGACATTAATAATGACAGTCATAACTGTCATATGTTGGATAAAGGCATTTTTCTAGAGATTTAGGTTTTTTGATCTGGTGTATGTTAACCACTGGTTGAATAATAGCAATTTAACTTAAAGCTATTTAACAGTTCAGGGGCAATTTAACTTAATAGAGTCAAACTGACTAGAATTTGTCAAAACTTATTGGCTCAATAAAAGAAATATTTCTTCAAACTTAGGTTTTTGATCTGGTTGTGTTATCTTTCATGTTAATAACTGATTAGGGAATTGCAGTTAACTTACAGTAAACTTAAGGTTAACCCGTGATTTAACTGAACAGAAATTCAAACTGACCTTACGGCCTGTCGAAATTTCTTGCCCCAGTAAAAGCCATTTCCCGTCAGATTAATGTTTTTGATATGGTTTATGTTAACTTTTGGTCAAAGTACAGTATAACTTACAGTTATTTAACAGCTTAAGGAATGGATTAACTTATCTGCAGGTCACATTCTGACAGGTTAAAATTCCTCAGCACGCTAAACTCATTTTTCTTCAAACTTACGATTCTTTATACGGTAAAAGAATTTCAGTTTAACTTACAGTTATTTAACAGTTTAGCTGCCCATTAATTAACGAATTGACATTACTATCAGTCATTAACCGTATTTTGCCTTGAGATTTAGCTATTTATGATATAGTTTTTGTTCATTTCTGGTTGACGAACTGTAGTTTAACTTACAGCTATATAAAACGTTTACTTCTTGAATTAACGTATTCCGCCATTGTCCCTTATAGTTATTTATGGTACTGGTGTGTTATGTTGAAAATAAGTCACGCGAGAAGGTTTATACCACGAAGTCGTCAGGCCGAGTGGTATAAATTCCCAAGTGACTTAGGAAATATAGCACGCGAGTGGCACACAATGTTTTATCCAACAAGTGGAAGAAATCGTTTTTATGAGATAATAATTAATAAGCTTTGTGATCAAATCAAAGCTACTTGCGTCTCAGTACGCTAGTGTGTTATTTGATAGTTAACTTGTCTAAAATGACATTAATATTGTCATAACTGTCATGTGTTGGATAAAATCATATATGTAATACTCCTATATCGCTAACAGAGAGAGGAGGTTTGCGCGAAAACATCCATCTCATTGAAGACTGGGTCTGTAACGCGCAGACGTCTGTTACGGCCAATAAAATAACTGGATTCGCATCACGTGTATATTTACTCGCGTCGAGCGGCATGCGGCATGTGTTATGTGTTTGTTTACGGCGGAGGTTAAACTAAGTGTGGTTAGGAGATCTCATCTCAATGAATACTAAAGACGACAGTTCTCAGTATCCCCCAAATAAAACCAATTCAAAGAATGTAGATGATGTTTAATCCAAACAGCTGACAAGCTGACATCCCGCGACGTTTCGTCTACGATCGTAGACATATTCATGGATCTACAATGATTAAGGTAAGTATTTGCTCTTGCTAGGAGAGAGAGACTTGACACTTACATTTTTAGTGAGCTTATAATTGGTACTGGGCTGAGTTTTGCTATAACAAAAATTAATGGTTCTTATAACGCTTTACGAGAATACAGATTTTGTAGTACGGGGTACGGGGCCATTGTGCTCCGTCGCGCTTGCGCTTCATCTACCAAGTCACTCTCTTCTGTCTCACTTGTTTTCGCCCGACTCACTATGGGACGAGATAGGACGCTAGCGATATAGGAGTATTACATATATGGATAAAATATATTTTTTATTCTGAATTAAGTTTTGTGTTAAGTTAAGCTTCAGTTAATGAACTGCAGTTTAAGTTATAGTTGTTATGGTCAATCTAACACAAAAACTCGTGTTTACCTTCCTTCTTTGTCCCACTTAGACCTATTGTAATCTAATAATTTTTTTTCTTTTGTTTCATTGCTTTTATCTTTCTTTACTTTTAATTCGAACGCTGGCATGAATCTTTTTTGTTCGTGACGGGCGTTTCATTACATTTTTTTTCAAACGTCACGAAGCAATACAACGATTCAATTATTACAGAAAAAAAAACTCGATTTGCCCATTAATATCATTTATCGAAAATTATTAGAATAAAGAAGGAGACCACCCACTCGCCTACGATCAAGAGTGGCGCATACGTTTCACAGGAAACGCGTTACGAACGAGGAAAAAAATTGTAATGCAACGGTTAATTACTCGTATCATAATAACCGACTCGGCTTCATTAGCTCTAGTCTATTTTTTTTTCTCTCTCTCGAAAAGAAATTATATCAATCCCGTCAATATTTCCCATAATGAATTGTCGTAATATTCTGCAATCATAAACCATTCCGTGCATAAAGTAATAACTAGTCCGAGAAGTGGAACTAGTTCAATTTTTTAAAACGTAAAGTTCAGATAGGCAAGAAAAAGTGGCAAGGTCGTTTACTCAGGGAGATATAGAATTATATGAAGTAAAAAAAAATAGGAAACAATGTAAATTATTATCTTTACATCGGCTGTAATATTTCATGAGATCGGTTTCAGAGATTGTTACTTCGATATCTGAATTCGTTGCTTTCGAATCTGCGATTAACAGTCGCCGGTTATTTATTTATTAGCCGTAAAAACCTCGAAAATTTCAATTGGGATAAATATGACAGTTAAAGACGCAACATAGAATCTAAATAATATCATCTAATCTACTTGTTAGTAAAATAGCAACAGGTAAAGTTTCTAATTAGTGGGTCCGTACAGTTGGTATTGCTGAAATGTAGGCGCATATACACAATCACATGACTAAGGATTGGATTTATAATGCTTGCTTAAATAATTTAAAAAAATCTAATTAAGTAGTAATATAAAAAATGTATAATAATGTAGAGGACAGTTTCGCCACAAGTCGGGAAGGGTCCGTTCGGCTAACCGATTTAAGTTCCCAGAATTCGAGTGGATTTCCCACTGAACTGAGCGGCCGTGCGCGACCAATAAACAGCCGTGATATATAAATTAAGTAATAAGCGTTATTATCAGTGGTAAATAAACTAGTTAGGTATTTAATAAGTGGAGCGTAGTTATCCTGAACCCGGAAGAACGTTACAATAATTAGAACTGAAATTTGCGACACAATTGCCATAAATTGCTTCAAATTTATAGTTGCAAAATTACTACTTACAACTGAGCAGACCTTATGTAACTTCCCAAGGAGTGAAATATAAACATATTGTAATATTTGAATCGCAATTAATGTAATTAAATGTAACGTGCGCGCGTAAAACATAATTTATCGCGCCATTAAATGTCTGTAATAAAATAGCTGGTACAGGTCGATGTTGGTTTTCAAACCTACATCGTTTTTTGATAAAAAATTAATAAGTGAAGTCGTTGATTTAAGAGTAATGTCATCGTGTAACATTGAAATTAATATTTTTGTTATAATTTGTTGTTAATTTTTCAAATCAAATAAATGTATAATAATTAAATAATAAATATAAAATTAAAAAATTTAAAAAAAATTAAAAACTAATTATATAATAATATTTTTCTTGAACTTCCAAAGAGTGATTTTTCAACCTTTTCTTGTGCAAATTGTAACATTTCTTTGAAATATTTATGTAACTATTGAAATTATTTATGATTCAACTAGCAAAAAATTTGATTTGAAACTTTGGGATATAATTTTTAAAATCCCATAAATACATAATAATTACACAATAAATATAAAATTAAAAATTAAAATTAAATTAAAAACTATTAAATATAATATTTTTCTTGATCTTTCAAACAGTGGTTTTTAAACCTTTTCTTGTGTAAATTATAAGTATCTAGTAAAATTATTTACGAATCAACTAGCATCACTAGCAAATCGATTTGAAATTTTGGGAAGTAATTTTTCAAATCCCATAAATGTATAATAATTAAATTAATAAATATAAACTTACAAATTTCAAAGAAATTAAAAACTAATTATATTATAATATTTTTTTTAAACTTTCCAACAGTAACTTTTCAACCTTTTTATTTATGACTCAACTAGCAAAAAATCGATTTTAAACTTTGGGATATAATTTTTTAAATCCCATAAAAATATAAAAATTAGATAATAAATCTAAAATTAAATTCTAATTATATAATAATATTAGATATAAATAAAATCTCATCTACATACGTTTCTATTTTCCGCAAAACATTCTTCAGCACTGTGCAGCCATGTCAAAATTGACTTATTGGTGGCATTATTTGGAACTCTAAAATTCATATCTTTTCCAAGTGACAGTTAGTTTGACCCAAATCATCCATTGACACTTTGTTCATAATTTGTAGGATATTATCAGTTTTCACAAGGATTTTTCAAGTCTTAAATTGCTCGAAAACTAATATTGTTTGTTTCTTTTAAATTGATTATCTCAAAACTGCCACCTTCAAATTTAACGACTTATGGATATGTTATCGAAGGCTCAATAAGTCATCTTTAGACCCAAACAATTTTAGACTAATTTTTAATTACTACATCCATCACTAATTTCAAATTACATTCCCAAATTACACGACAATGTGGTGCTTTACGCACGTATCTTCACTTCCCAACACAATTCGACACTTTCACGACTTTTCCACGAGAACGGCAACGTCGCCAATTTACCGACCTTACAGCTTTACATCGATGGCGGCAACGTCGTGCTCGGGATCAACGTCGAGGTGATAACCGCCTGTCGAATCACCGTGGCATACTCAGAAAACGAGAAAATGAGAGAGGGGGGAAAGGGAGAACTTATATTCTCTCCCCTCCATGCTCGGAATCGTATGTATTATAGAGCATGTATACTATACTATAGTATAGTATAGCTGTAGCGTTACAGATTTTCGTGACGCTCGCTCCAGCATTAAACTCCACAGAAAACGCCAGTATAACAGCTTCGCTTCAAGAAGAAGAACACACTTGTTTCATGAAATTCCAAATAATATCCCAAAGTTTCAAAAAAGGTTGATTTTTTCGCTTTAGAAAATTTGAAGTTAGATCAAAATGACGTAAAAATAACTGACAATTTGCACGTCAAAGAATAATGACGTCATTATATGTAATATGCTGGAATATCCGTTGTTTCCCGGAGAGAATTAGCAACAAATTTCGACACATTCACGACTTTTACACGAGAACGGCAACGTCGCCAATTTACCGACCTTACAGCTTTACATCGATGGCGGTAACGGTGTGCTCGGGATCAACTTCAAGGTGATGACCGGCTGTCGAATCACCGTGGCATACCCAGAAAACGAGAGAATGAGAGAGGGGGGGAAAGGGAGAACTTATATTCTCTCCCCTCCATGCTCGGAATCGTATGTATTATAGAGCATGTATACTATACTATAGTATAGTATAGCTGTAGCGTTACACATTTTCGTGACGCTCGCTCCAGCATTAAACTCTACAGAAAACGCCAGTATAAAACCTTCGCTTCAAGAAGAAAGACACACTTGTCTCATGAAATTTCAAATAATACCCCAAAGTTTCAAAAAAGGTTGTTTTTTTCGCTTTAGAAAATTTGAAGTTAGATAAAAATTAAGTAAAAATAACTGACAATTTGCATGTGAAAGAAATCATGACGTCATTATTCAGGTAATATCCTGGAATATCCAATGTTTCTTGGAGAAAATTAGCAACAAATTTCGACACATTCACGACTTTTACACGAGAACGGCAACGTCGCCTATTTACCGACCTTGCAGCTGTACATGGATGGCGGCAACGTTGTGCTCGGAATCAACGTCGAGGTGATAACCGGCTGTCGAATCACCGGGACGTACCCAGAAAACGAGAGAGAGAGTGGGGGGAAGGGAAAGAGAACTTATATTCCCTCCCATCCATGCTCGGAATCGTATGTATTATATTGTAGGTATATCTGGTATATACAGAGCATGTATACAATACTATATATAGCTACAACCTTACACATTTTCGTGACGCTCGCTCCAGCATTAAACTCTACAGAAAACGCCAGTATAAAAGCTTCGCTTCAAGAGGAAAAACACACTTGTCTCATGAAATTCCAAATAATACCCCAAAGTTTCAAAAAAGGTTGAATTTTTCGCTTTAGAAAATTTGAAGTTAGATAAAAATTAAGTAAAAATAACTGACAATTTGCATGTGAAAGAAATCATGACGTCATTATTCAGGTAATATCCTGGAATATAAAATGTTTCTTGGAGAGAATTAGCAACAAATTTCGACACTTTCACGACTTTTACACGAGAACGGCAACGTCGCCAATTTACCGATCTTACAGCTTTACATCGATGACGGTAACACGTCGTGCTCGGGATCAACGTCGAGGTGATAACCGGCTGTCGAATCACCGTGGCGTATCCAGAAAACGAGAAAATGAGAGAGAGAGGGGGAGGGAGTTTTATATTTTCTCCCCTCCATGCTCGGAATCTTATGTATTATATTGTAGGTATATCTGATATATACAGAGCATGTATACAATACTGTATATAGCTTCAGTGTTACACATTTTCGTGACGCTCGTTCCAGCATTTTATTCTAGAGAAAACATAATATAACGACAGTATAGAAGAAAGAGACACTTGTCTCATGAAATTCCAAGTAGGATAATAATGTTATATTATAACCTAGGGGCCAAGGGTCCAGAGGGAGTGCTCTGGTTGGCGGCCGTAGCTCGGTAAAGATAGCAAAAGACATGACAACATTGGTAATGTTTAAAATGGCGACAAGACAAGGAGAAACATATCAATTAAAAATACATAAAGGGGCAGGGTTTCCCAATGGCAAAAATCAGGGGACACAACCCCCCTTTATTAGGAGGGGTTGATTATTAGTTTTTAGAACTTTATATATTTTTATTTATTATTTATTAGGATTATTGATGTTTGTTTTCCCGTGCAGCGCGTGCTGTGTTTTGAATTACGTGCCCTGCCCTAAGGTTGTCGAGGCCGTTCCGAGCTGACTTGTATTAACATGGATTTGCTAATTGGGGTCGCCTTGCGGTAATACCCCAAAGTTTCAAAAAAGATCCCTTTTTCTGGGCTTTAGACAATTCGAAGTGTAAGAATCTGAACCGAAGGGGTTTCACACGGGCCGGGCGACGAGTGACATGGGTCCATCGCTATCGGCCGGCTCGGCACTTTGGGAAACGGTATCGGAGGTCAAAGCAGGGGACTAGCGATGAGGAGGGCATTCTTAAAACGGTCTCTTAACTAGACGGTTGTAATTAAATATTTTTCGAGTTAATTCAATATATCTGTAATTTAATTGGAGGTATTGACTTTTAATTCACGCGCCGATTCGGTTGTTTTCATCAGAAGTGGGATTGCGAATTCGTGCAATTGTGAAATAGTGCGAAAATGTCGCAACGAAGGCAATCTGAACTGGAAGCAGGTACTGAGGAACGGCTATCGCGACAACCGCGGTATGTGTTGTCAGAGGAGGCTGAGGGAGGCGCTCCCGAGCGAAGTCGGTGGAGGAGGCGTCGATCACCTGATACAGGTAGCAGCCGATCCAGTTCAAGCTCCGATCCACGGCGTAAGACTCATCGAAGAAAGACTGGAAAGCATAGACGACGGGAAAGATCGAGGTCCCGACGTCGAGGGTCAAAAGTGTCCAGTCAAGTGAGTCAGGCAATAATGGAAGGATTTGAAAATTTAATAGCAAGGTTCGACAGCCGTCGATCTCGAAGGGAACTCTAACCAGGTATATGTCTCTGTCCCAAAATTTAATTGCTGAATTTAATCCAGTTAATACAAAGGTATTAACAAAGAGTATTGGTTGCTTTCTGTAGACGAATGATAGAAGGCATTGTAAATATGATAAAATGTGTTCCACTTCCAAATCAAAGTCTATACGAATAGTCATTAACAAGATCGCATTAATAAAACAATTAAAACTTGAATTTACCGTTGAAAATGAAGTAAATTTAATTATGGGTGATATTACTGATCAAAATATTAAATTTTCCATTGAAACTGCACAAATAAAAGGTCCGGCAATACTCGCTCATCTGCAAACCCTTGAAACCATCTATCAACACATAGAAAGTTCCCACACACCTCAGGGTGTCGCTGCGGCTACGGCGCAACGTCACAAGCCGCCCTCACATAGTCGTAAATCTTTCTCTTGCTTTAATTGCTATCAGTTGGAACGCATGAGAAACGAGTGTCCAGTTAAGAACTCTCGAAATAAATGAATAGCATTGATCCCTTATAATTCAGTTACGACCTACTTAAATCAAAATCACAACAGCAAATTTTTTTAAACGTATTTCTGTTCAAAAAAAAAAACTCTTAATCATCTCCGAAATCATTGCCCCGAAAAACACAAACTTTTACAGTATCAGCAATGACCGTAATGCAGTATCAATTTAATTGGATTCAATAGTCGGAAATTAATAAAAGACGTTATAATTCAAAAACGTAGGTACCTATGCAAGCTTTTATCGATCTCGGTAGCGAAATTTCTCTAATTGACATCGCAATTATTAGAGAATTAGAATTACGAAAAAAAAACTCTCCATAAACCATTTTTCGTCCAAACTTTATCTGATCTGTCACCGAAAATTTCTTCCTTTGTAAATGACACTGTCGAGATCGATGGAATAAGGAAACCTCTTCTCTTACGCTATAAACCATAGATAAACGCATGCAAGGTGTTGATGTTCTAATTGGCCAGGATTTTACAGCGTTGAACGACATTAACTATGAGAAATCTTACATCACTTTAAAAATTTTACGCCGCTCCGATAAACAAAATACTACTTATGGAAATAATCCTCTTCGTATAGGTATAGATAAACACGACATTCAAATTGAAATCAGAACAGCTGAGCAATCCCTGACCTGTTACAACTTAAATTCGTACCCCAAACTAATTGCACGTAGTACATGCTATGTAGGCACTTGCATTGCTGAAATGAACATCAAATTAATTACCGAGAAAAATTTGATAGATGCTGTATTTCAAAAGGTTTATCTGCGTATAATGGACGCAAATGGTGACGATGATCCTTGGGAACAGGATTATTTTAGGTTTATTCGCGTACAATGGATGCATATGGCGACGATAATACTTGGGAACGGGACAATTTTAGGTTTATTTACATACAATGGGTGCAAATGGTAATGGTGATACCAAGATGAAACAATTCCCGACATTCAACAGATCTCAACGGTAGCCTAACTGAAGCTATCCGTACATCCCCCGGAGAATTTCTTTTAGGTATCTGAGTTTCAAGACAAATTGCGTTTAATCCATCAGAGCCTCTAGAGAACTGTGGTGTCACTGCTCCGCACCGACACGTGATTGAAAATATTTCATATCAGGATACTCAGAAGATGAAATAATTCCCGATATTCAACAAGGTGTCAACGGTAGCCTAAATCAAGCTATCCGTATATTCCCCAGCGATTTTCTTTTAGGTATCTTAGTTTCAGGATAAATTGGATTTAAGCCACATGAGTCCCTAGAGAACTGTGATGTCACTGCACTGTGGGTACATGTAGTGGAGGGGTACCGCCAATTATCAGGATGCACAGAGGAAATATTTCAGTGTGAAGCTTGTTTCCCTTCCCGAGTATCGAATAGGGGACTTGGTGCCGTTGGAGCTGCAGGTGCCAGTCAGAAGCTATTCGCGAAATGGAGAGGACCATATGGAGTTGCAAAGATTCTGGGACAAGAATGTTACGAAATTAAGGACATCCCAGGCATGGTTCGTTCCCAAGTACGGGAGGCAGTAAAAAGTTATTACCGAAGTGGTGTGGCCCATTTCGTGTCACGAGATGCCTGGACAAGGATCGCTACGAAGACAAGGAAATACCTGGGGTGGCTCGGTCCAGAGCACCTTACGAAGCAGTTACTGGTGCCGATAATATGAAGAAGTGGATCCACTTTCTCGGGGATTAGGCCGAGGCAGAGATTGGTCATTGGGCTCCAGGGATTATGTAAGAGTTTCGCAAGTGTAGCTTGCCTTTGGCAGGGGTGTTCGGTGCGGCAGTACCTTACACGAGGAACCAATCCTTCCTTGTTTAAGGGAAGTAGAAGGCAAATGGCGAAGTAGAATGAAGGCTCGCCAGTTTGCGCTTTGGGGCCCCCGATAGAAAGTCCTCTGAGGGAACTCGGCTCGAGCGGGATGACAATCTAATAGCTGGGTACCCTATTATAAATTTAATGGAGATCTCCAAAGACCTTAAAATTGTATAAAGTCACGGTATAAATCATTGATTGACTGAAAACGTATGTAGAAAGTATGCACGAAGGAATGAACTTAACGTTTGTGGTGAATCAATGTGTTGATGAATCGAGTATGCTCGACAGATGTGTGGAACTTGTGGAGATGAGAGGCTGCAGGGGATGGGGGACGCCTTATCTCTTGCAGTCAACAAACAAACAAAAAAATCATTGTCGAAGTCTAACATTTAATTTGTCTCTTCATAGGTCATGGTCTTGATCTCCGTGGAGGCTCAACAATGACAGGTGTGAGGACACACCTGGGTCAGGAAAGGCCGACTGTAAGAATCTGAACCGAAGGGGTTTCACACGGGCCGGGCGACGAGTGACATGGGTCCATCGCTATCGGCCGGCTCGGCACTTTGGGAAACGGTATCGGAGGTCAAAGCAGGGGACTAGCGATGAGGAGGGCATTCTTAAAACGGTCTCTTAACTAGACGGTTGTAATTAAATATTTTTCGAGTTAATTCAATATATCTGTAATTTAATTGGAGGTATTGACTTTTAATTCACGCGCCGATTCGGTTGTTTTCAGAAGATAGATCTAAATTAAGTAAAAAACTGACTGTTTGCACGTTTGCAAACAAATCATCCATGGCGTCATTATTAGGATAACATGCTGGAATATCCATTGTTCCTTGGAGACGGTACGGGCAACAAAATTAACTTCGAATTAGCAACAAATCATGGGGCGGGTCCGATAGAGGAACTATAAAACGATCAATCCGGCGTAATAGAAACGTTATTAAATCCTTTTCCATCCACCAGTTCCATCTTCCGTCTTCGTGAGATCTCACGTATATCTTCCGCCAATTATCCAATAACGATGACATTAAGGAGCCTGGTTAGATCGAATTAATTCGATCGATATGTCAGACGAGTCGACTCCTTTTTTTTTTAGTTATTTGTAACTTTATTAGGTCGCGTTATGGCGCCATATTTCCTTGACGGAGTGCCACAGCGAGTGAGTCCATCTCTCTTGTTTATGTAGGTACGTTCTAAAATGGCACGTCGACCATATACGAAAGAGACGAGAGGGAATTATGCATGTACACACACAAACACGATATTAATAATAGTTTAAGATCCGTTTTTTGTACGTGAGTACGAACCGACGACCTTGTGTTTCCGTTACCGAACCCTAATTATAGATTCAATAAGATCTACGGCGGCTACCGTTATTAAAAATATCCAATACCCACCACTCGGCGGCGGCGACGGCAGAAAAAACGTTATTACATTTCAGGAAATGCCCGGTTCTTCATCGAAACCGCCAATCGTCATTGAAAAATAAAACCGAACGCAAATAGGTTGGGTAAAAAACGCGCGAGCCGTCCATTTCACATCAAGAAATCGCGGAGTAATCGAAACCACAAGTTGTTGCGTATTATACCGACTGTAACATTCCGATTGAGTTATGATGATTTTCTCGTCAATCGTAAACAAACGAGATGATTGGAGGAAGTGAAACGGTCGTCGAGGGGAAAAGTGGAGATAATTAAAATTGGACCGCATCGACGATCGTTTATTTAATTGTTTTTTTTTTCTTTAGTTGGTACACGTGGCGAGATTAATCTGTAAAAAAAAACAAATAAAACGGACGAGTTTAAAAAAATTAGAAAGGGAACAGGATCGATCGTTCCTAGCACCATTTGATAATTACATGTTTATACATATTACTCCATCCACTTGTACCCACACGACCTTCTTTAAAAACTGCTAATTACCGTTTAAATTTTTAATTTTATTTAAATATTTTCATTATATTTCTTCCTTACTGAACCCAAAATATTTGAAAAAGACGTATATCAATCGAAGGAATTTCAAAAACGTGTTTCAGAGACACCAGTCTCACAATGCGGAGACGATCCGTTTAAAAGTTATAGCACTTTCAAAATGCGACTTTCCATAAGAGGTTATGTCGTCAAAAATTAAAAACTCACCAAAAAAAAAACCTTTCGTCCATAAAATACTGTTGAACATGATGGTCCACTTCTTTTTTTTTAATTCCTTCTGGCTTCTTTACAAAAAAGTAATTTCACTTTTTAGGTTACTTCCGCGGACGGGTCAGTTTCCGTCTTCATTTCTATCTCGGCATTAACGGACGGACAGCAAGTTCATTCCATATCACACGTTTATGGTCTTCTTTATATATTTCTCACTAGTAATCACGCTCAAATTCTTTGCAAAATATGTTAAATGCGAATTTCTCTCGATATGACCAAAATTGTTTATCTTTTAGCATGAAACACCCGACCTATAGAATATACACTTGTCGTTCATCATGGAACGTCAAAGTTTCTATTCTGGCTACGAGACCGTCCAGGCGATCTTTTCCCGAACTGGGGCTCATGATATTTCACATTCTACAGCAAATTCTGATGATACCTATTAGGCTCAGTGAGTACATGATTGATCCTTGCCCTCTTGCGTTAACAACGTACATTTTAACATCTCTAGATTCCTTTTATTCCAACTACCATGCGTCATGTCGGCCGTTTAGCCAGTGCCAAAAACGGCTCTCGGCGTGGCTTTCAACAGTATTTGAGTATGGCGAAGGCGCGAAAACGTCTAATCGTCTTTTTACATATTTCTCGGTATTATTTCGACGCGAAGATAATGTCATCGTTTAGTTCAAGCATCGAACTACATTTAGGCCTTGAAATTACTCACGAAAACACTGAGAAACTCCTCTTTGAAAATAGGCAATTTCGGTGTTTTTTCCAACATTTTTTTTTCTCAAAAACTAGGCGTCTCCACAGGTACAAAATATTTTTTCGGGCATCTCTAAAAGCTTCTTTTTCAGTGTACAATTTTTAGTTTTCTTTAACGCGGGTTCAGTAAGGAAAAATTTTACCAAACTTCGTTGAAACATTCCCGAACCAATGTAATATTCAGTGGCGGAAAGTATATATTACACAACCAGAGAATATAGTACCATAGCAAAGCATATAACATTTTTCAGTTACTGTGATACGAACACCTTGACAGTTGTTTAGTTAAAATATCAGTTTTCTTGATAAGTCACTTCAGTATTAGTTTCTTTGGCAAGAATTGCACAGATTTTTCTAAGGAATTAATATCTAAAAAAAAAAACAGATTTATATGAATCAGTTAGATGAATTCTTGAAAAATTGATATGAATCCTATGACTTCAATTTTTAAAATTTCGTGTTACAATGTTAAAAATTTCAATTTTTGGATAATTGATTCGAATCTTAGCATTTGGGCAAGAATGTCGTGGATTTTTCTAGGGAATTCACAAGATTTTTGAAAACTACTAGTTTATTAAAAACCATAATTTACGGATCTCTAGGTTGGTTCAAAGTTAGGATATATCAAGAAAGTGGTTTAAGAAAGTTGGTGCGGTAAGTACCCTTATACTATTAACCTTAGTTCGGAGAGGGAAACTGGAGTGACATAGCTTACATGAGTCTAGCGTTGAAGATGGGGTACATCACGGCAGGACAGATGGACCGTTCTGTACATACCTTGGCAAGGGACAGCGAGTCATACTGGATTGATCATCAGATCAGATTGTTCATAACAAATTGAATAGAGTTCATTACATTTTTCCGAAAACTGCTAAACTCCGTTTAAAAATTCCATTCACGAGTCAGTCATTTAGTGAATTATTAAAAGTGCACGGAAATTTGCCAACTAGTAAGTTTAGATAAATTTTTGGGTACAAGTTAAATTGAGTTCTGGATAATCAACAACGGTGTATCAGATTTTGGGAAATCTACTGAATCGTCTCAAACGATAAATTTTCGATAAAATAAAAATCCGAAAAATTTGTTTTTATTTCCTTTACATTTTTAAGAAAAATACTCTGGATAAAAGTTGTAGCCCATTAAAAAAACCTTTAATTTGGCGCTTCATAAATTCAAATTGCTCAACAAGTGCCCGAGATAATGTCAAAAAACGCTTATTTTTGCACCAACTTTTAACTGTTAATAAACTCGTCATGAACATAATAACATTTAATATAACTTTTTGAAAATGAGGCATTTTTTAAGTTTTTAAGGTATGCTAAATTTACATACACTTCGTCTGCGGAATCGCTCTATTTCATTGTGTCGTGCTCGCTGCTGTTGTATTTGATGTGCCCGAAGCCGTTTCATTCTAAGCCTATCTACTTCATAATTATTCAGTGTTGAACGCAGTTCTGTCATACCAATACGAATGGTACATTATCTGTCTCTCGCTGGTCGTCAGTGTGATTTGCACGTCAGGTAGCTCGTCGCACATTTGATTGACTTCGACGATCTAAGTCAGGTCGTCTTCTCCTTGGCATGTTAAAATCAATAAAGTCCAAGTAAAACTGATAATAGGTTTTAATAATCGTCTTGATATTTATTTATTTGACAATCAACTGACACTATACTTTGATTTGTTTCATTGCAAATGTCAAATTACAAAACGTACCTTTTTTAGTATTTCCGTTAGTTATTATGTATGTTTTTCGCCGCTTAAACCTTCCCTGAACTTCCACAAATATTTCAAGATCAAAATTAGTAAAATTGGTCCAGCCATTCATTTTTATATGAGATAGATGGTTATTCTGGATACTTATATATGGATTCTAATTATGTGGATTCTGTGGTTATTCTGCTTGGTATCCTTCCATTATTGGCACTGAAATGATCGTCATTAGGTCCGTTTAATCAGCGACTCCCGTCCCTGTTGACTCGGGCGGGCGTACCTCACAAGTGGAACGAGTCGATGAAAGGCTTCCGATCGATTTTCTCGACAGAATTCCCCAAAAAGTCGACCGGAGATGATCACGATCCCATAACAATTCGATGACGCTCGGTGGATTAAACCGAGCCCGGCTCGCCGAGAGAATAAATACCGTTAAGCGCTTAATCGATAGGGACATGAGCGAATATAAGACGGCCTACTCCGCATTAGAGGCCGGTACGTGGGTGGTCTTATGTTTCGACTCTCGTCACCCTTTTGCCTTGACGACAATAACAACATATGAACATCGTCTAACAAGCCTTTGAGATGCACGATTTATTTCCAATGCGAGAGAGGGAAAGAGAGAGGGAGAAGCAGCAGAAGGAGAGGAGAAGAACGAAGACCGATTGATTCCTCTCGATGATTCCGGATGATTAATGGACGGCGTTACGAGTGACGAGAGGTCGAGATCAACGGCTGAAGCTTCTCGTTTTCCCTCGGGGGGCAGAGCAACGAGAATACCGGCCGGTCAGCAAGAGAAGACGACAGACACGTAACCTAAACATCCCAAACATCACGTAAATATATAAACGAAAAGGTTGTTAAAAAACTAAAATGAGGCACACTGGGAATGACCTAGAGGGGAAGCATAGCTATATGCATATCTATCATTAGTTACTAATGATATATCCGGCTCATTCATTTTTTCAATGTTAATACCTCTCACCGATCCAGCCAGCAATCGCCACCCCTGGAGCAGGCAACCGACAATACAAACGATTGTAACACGAGTTGCCACCAAACGGCTAGCGCGGCGCGATAGTTGGCCGTCCGGATCGTCGTCTGGATCCGGATCCAGCGCTTCGAGCGAAGCCCTTGATAACAAAGCTATGCTTCCAAAAAGATAACGCACGGATTATCGAATGACCGATAAATTCTCAAAACTATTGTGCTATGCAGATGACGCCTCTTCAATAGAAGGTGAAGACGTTTAGAGCGTCTATTATTCAGACTTAAGAAGATCGCAGAAAGGTACCACATGAATATCTCTACAGAGGAAACAAAGGAACAAGTTAGCTGTCGATGAAAACGTAATAGAACAGGTACTGAAACTCTACTATCTTGGCTCACAAAACTCCAGCAGCAGAAACCTAATCGAAAAAACCAGGGCAAGCACTCTAAAAGCAGTAAGGAGATCAGGAAGCCAAAGTTACGTCATTTGTAATAACAAATACATATCAATTTGAGAGCAAGGTAAGAATTTATAAGTCATGCGTGAGACCAATCCTTACGTATGCAGCGCAAACTAGAGTGGAGCCATCCAAAACCAAACAACTAATGAGGAGCGCTGAAATGAAAACACCAAAGGTGTAACAACATCAGATGAAATACGGAGCAGTACCATAAGAGAAGCCTACCACCAGTGCGTAGTTACATAGGTAAGATCGAGAAGACGAGAATGGAGAGACAGGATGGGCCAAGACAGAATTGCAAAATGGGCTAAACACCAGATACCGCAGGGTAGAAGATCCCCAGGTAGACCTCCCAAGAGATTTCACGGAAGCTGGACCTCAGGATCAACTGAGGGACAGTAGCAAAGTGTCCTAACTGAAAAAGAAGTATTTTCCTAAAACTTTTTGGCATAGCATATATGAGCCTGGCGTAGGAGTACGTCACGGCAGGACAGAAGGACCGTTCTGTATGTACCCTCGCAAGGGACAGCGAGTCAGACTTGATTATCAGATCAGATCGATCATCGACCCCCAACATCTATTTAATCATGTTATTTGTCAAATCGTGTCTCGTCTGTTGACTTTATTAGATAAACGTGTGACGATATGGCAATCATTTTGATGTTTAAAGTAGGGAATTCCACGATTTGTGAATTATGTGGCCCAAATATGTACGTGACACTATGATCATAATTAATTCTCTTGCATTCAATATTTTCATTACTCTTTATTTCTGGAGATGTAATTTTGTACAGAAAGGAATATTTTTTTAATTGACTATTTATAGTTTAACAATTTTTCTCGTTATCACTTAAAACCTGATTAGAACTTCCCTTGAGTGAGATGGTTTAGGGTTAGATTTCTAGGAAATTAACTAGATTTTTGGAAACTACTGAATTTGGTTTAATCCGATATTGTTGGATCAGTTGGTCCAAAGTTTGGTTTTGAGATAAAACTGTGATTTCTTGGGAAAAACTTATTTTTAGATTAGTAATTATTAGCAGTATTAGATTAATAGATTAGTTGTATGGGTTTTTAAAAAATTAATTAGGATTTATCTAAATTTTCACTTCATGGATCAGTTACTTACTACAATGTCACTTTTTGGACAGATGTAAATGTGACTAAATTATATGGCCCAAATACTCAACTGTGTGGGTGCCATTATAATCAGAAATAATTCTATTGCATTAAGTATCTTCATTATTCTTTGTAATTTCGTATAGAGAGGAATATTTTTCTGCTATGCAACACTTCAGCCAAGATAAAAGTATAGTTATGAATCATATGAATGAAATTATTAGTAATCTGGATACACACCCCAAAAACTACTTATTTCCCTATAAAGTTTAATTTTTTTAAGGGAGTAGTGGTTGTAATGCTAAAGTTGGTAAACATGCTAAAAGCTATACCGCAAACATTCTAAATTAATTTTTCATAATATTTTAACAAAACATATGAGGCATTACAGCCAAAACACAAAAAGTTTGAAAAATTACAATTATTTTGAAACAATTTCTGGAATATAGTCAATACCCAAATACCTGCAAACACTTCACTTACTATTTCACCCAATAAACAATTTAAGAGTAGTTCAATTAACCACCGTTGCAATTTTCATGAAATTCAAGTACCTACCAACCTACTCTTATTAGAGCGTCGGGGCGTCGTATTACACAGACGGAATCTCATTTCTCGAATTTCATTCAAAGCGCGTTTGGGTGGTCCTCTTGAGTAAAATTTTTGTACCTAATTTTTATTAATGATCTACCTTCAGATACGAACTCGAGAACAATTCGTTACGAGGATGATGCGATTATGATAAATTGTGCTGACGTCCTCGAAGGAACTACTTGCTGGCGAAAGGAATCGATTGTACAATACCATTTTAGGCGGAGACTAAATAACGAAAAATTAAAAATGTATTGATAGAGTAAGTCTCCTGACGATATTGAATTAATTATGATAAACCCAGAGGAGTTTTGAAAAATGAGGCATTTTGTACAATTCCGGGAGAATGAAAAGGAGGTTAATTACTGTTGACGCTAACGTCAACATTAATTTAGGTTAAGAAATTGTAATTTATGGTGAACTAATTTTGGCAACTTTTCAACACGTTTTGTTTTACAAACAGATAATAATCACTGACGCAGCTTAGGTAACAAGGGTTTTGGGATATCTAATTCAACTAAAAGCACGTCTTATTTTACTACGAAGAATAACAACGCAGACCGAACGTCAACAAGTCAAGTTCAAATCACAATAATTAACCGAGTAAGCATAATAAAAGCGTTTACGGAACGTGATAACAAGTGCTCCAGTTAAGGTCAGTTTCTGCAACGCTAGGTCATTGTAAGAAAACAAATAATATCTCATTTAACCAATGTAAAACAAGATGTATAAAAGCTCTGAAATTTGGGACAATAAACCAGTATACCCTAGTATGCTCAAAACGACAGTGTGTTGTGGTCTCGATTTTCATCATCCTAACTTACAAGCTCTCACGCACGTAGGAACTCTCATGCTTGGAAGCTTCAGCCTCGAGAACACTGCTACATCTACAAGCTCTCACGTTACGCCCTGAGAGTCCTCACCGGAGAGCACGATACGCCCTCTCTCCAAACGACTAGAACTTCAACCCCGGACCTGCACGATACGCCCTCAGATCCAAACCCGGAGAGGTACGTCACGCCCTCTCTCCACACAACGAGAACTTCAACTTCAAGATCTTCAAGAGATCACGTTACGCCCTGATCTCCAACTACTACTACAGTCTCCAGCCTTACAACCTGGAGATAAGATTCATCTCCGCAGCCGCCCACGAGCTACGAGAGAGAGAGATCTATACAGTCCACTCACTACAGAGACCGCTTCACACTTCGTTCAATTACAAAATCTAATTTACGATATAGGTGTTTATTAAAAATTAATTGGAAAACGATATGTACTGGAAAACTATAAATTTTAACAACCTAATAAAAATGGAAGGTTCCATTGCACCTACATTTGAATAAATTATGTCGATAAAATGAGTTTTCCTGTAAACGGTAGGCGTTTCAACCATGTTGTCAAATAAAGTAACAGAAATCAAATCTAACCTACGTTCCCTGCTTACACAAGATACACAAATTGTAACAGATACAAAAACAATTATTTTATCGAGCAGGAATTAAACTAAATATCCATTTTAGAAAAAAATGGGGAATGTTATTGCCAAGAGTCGATAAAGCTAGTTACATCAGAATTATGAAATTATCGATGAATCACAGTTTGCAATTGTGGTCCTCTTATCGTTCAGGGTGTTATTCCTAGTTAAGCCATACTTTTCATAGTGATTTAAGTATCCTTAAATCCCATCGGAAAGGACCACAGAAGCATCCAGAGAACGCCGAGGACAGTCAAAAAGAAGAACATACTTTACATGAAAATAATGTGCATATATCAAAGTACGAGGATGAGTATTTTTAATATTCGTCTTGAATAGGTTAACAATAGTTACCCAGTAAGCCGTACCTCTTAAGAAATTTAATGTGGTTTATCGTTTTTTTAAATTTAATTGAGTTTATGTTAAGTTTACTTTAGAGTTGGTCAGATTAGCCCTGTCTGCTATTACTTTAAGAGAAAATGCTAGGTGATAAGATAAGTGAAAATGGTCATGAAAAGAGTACCTACAGTTTGCTGGGATGAGCTATAATTAAGAAAAATAAAGGTACGTTTGTTGGTAGGTTTCAGTCAGTAGTTTGAACCTAGTCACTTCGTGTCCCTCACTCCGGTCGCAGTCACCCTCGTACGAAATCAAAATTTTTCCGAAGAAATATATCCGCTACGGCCTTCAACATCTAATAATTCACGAACGGCGCTGCATAAAAAATAGCCGAGATGTTGGCGACAGTGCACAATGGGAGGACGTATATAAAGCGAAGATAATTGCAACTTATGGGACGTTTATATTGCTGTCTTGCCAACCTACATACTTTATAGCCTATCTTGTTCCTTCCTACGATATTTACTACTAGACTCCACGTATGCATTTCGCTACGTTCATCTCTCTTTCTCTGTCGCTCCTTCGCCGTACGCGCTCATGGTAATTCGCTCCAGAGATTTATTCGACGTGACGGAGGAAAAAGTGGGATTCGGCTCCATTCATCTCGTCGGAGATTTGAACGAGCGTATGGGACGGAAACCCAGAAAAATCGAAAAAGTGGCCGTTATTGGGAAGCGGCCACAAATGAAACTTATATCTACTTATACCGGATATTCTCGTAACTCGCACATTTACTGTCCGTTAAACAGAGGTTCATACATACTTTTAACGACATACTGGGATCAAAGAGGGCAGGTCGTTTTCAGTAGTGAAGCAAAGTTTAATTTTGTTTTGGAAAATACAGTCGAATTTCCATGGTTCCAAAATGGTCACCATGTGCATACTGAGCTACTATTCTTAAATATAAAAACTTATTATTTCCCTAAAGAGTAGCTACACCAGGCAAAGCTAAAAAATCGTGGTTAATGTCATCGCATTTGATGGCTTTATTACTAATGTTCTGATATTTTGCTAAGGGTAATACCTATTTGCATGGTCACTTAGGTACAAATTTTATTTTCATATTTCAGTTACTTACAAATCTTCAAAGTTCCAGATTTCCTACTATTTCAAGAAAATTATTAACTGGACTTTATGTAATTTAATTACAATTTTTTAAAATATGTATAGATAGGTACTGAGCAAACATTTATAATTTTACATCTATATTGATGTAGTTACTTTGCATAGTCTTTTTTCCAGAGGTTCATAGTATCTATAACTTTTTTGTTCCTTATTATACTTAGTAAAATATTCATTATGAATTAAACGGGGAACATTCAATGAAATCAGATAAATACCAACAAATAGAGGCGCACCCACCATTATATTTATCAGACATTTTGGTATAAAAATTTTGGCAATAAAAATTATAGTTCTGAAATTAATAATAGACATTTAAATAATCCTGAAAATTTTTCGGTTTTTCAAATTTTGTGTATTTTATTTTAGTATACCAAATAATATAATAATTTACATATTTTAGTCATATATATGTAACAATCGTGTACCCCTAATTAATTGGAATAAAAATTAACAGTGGTAAAAATAATACACAAATATTCCTCAAATATTTTCAGTTTTTCAAATTTTGTGTATTTTATTTTAATATAGCAAATAATATATTAATTTTCATATTTTTATCACATAAATAAATAAATATATATGTGACAATCGTGTACCCCTAATTAATATAAAATTTAACAGTGATACTAATACTACACACTTAAATATTCCAGAAAATTTTTCGTTTTTTCAAATTTTGTACTTTTAATTGTAAAATCTCAAATTAAAAATTATTTTTCACATTTTATTCAGATATATGTTGCAGAAATAAAAATTTCAGTTGCAAAATAATATGTAATTAAATATTCCCAAAAATTTTGCCTTCTATCGGAATACCTATATATTTTCTTATACCTAAGAAAATATTAATAATAAAATATAAATAATAATGAATAAGTAACCGTTATTTTTTAATTATAATAAATAATGTAAAGCATGTTGTCTCAATTTAATACGTTTTATGCACTGTATGTAGCTTTTTAACGAAATATGCAATTTATGCATAATATGCGCTTTGTATAAATGCCCTACTTTGGCCATCAGAGAATCTGTGTAAAAAGGGAATAATAATATATTGTGCCAAGAGATGTAAGACAAAAGTTATGTTCTGTACTTATATCTTTAGTCCGACTAGGAGAAAGAAGATTTGAGGAAATACCAAAAAATAGATTTGTTCTTGGGACGTTACATCCAAAGAGAACTCAGTTCGGTAACATACTGTACATTGAACAATTTATTATCAATATGAATTATTATTATAGCAGTTATCAGTAGTAGTAGTGACCGGTTATTAATATCAAGTATTAATTAAACATTGAATAATAAAAGTTTTGTAATGCAAGTTAATACCACAAGTCAAAATATAAATAAAAAGTAATCAAAGTCAAATGACCAGTCTCCCTATATATAAAAATCAATTGCTGATCGTTTGCCTCGCTTAAACTCGAGAATGGCTGGACCGATTTTGCTAATTTTGAACTTGAGATATTTGTGGAAGTTCAGGGAAGGTTTAAGCAGAGAGAAACATAAACAACAAGTAGTTAACCGAAATACTAAAAAAGGTACGTTGGGTATTTTGACATTTGTAATCAAACATATGAAAGTATAGTGTCAGTTGGTTGTCAAATAAATAAATATCAAGACGATTATTAAAATCTATCATCAGCTTGTCAGTGCGCGAGTACTCTATTGATTTCAAAATTCCAAGGAGAAGACGACCTGACTTAGGTCGTCCAAGTCGATAAAATGTGCGACGAGCTACCTCACGTGCAAATCGCACTGACGACCAGCGAGAGACAGATAATGTAACATTCGTATTGGTATGACAGAATTGCGTTCAACAGTGAATAGTTATGAAGTAGATAGGCTTAGAATAGAACGACTTTGGGCTTATCAAATACAACAGCAGCGAGCACGTGGCATTGCAACGCATGCCGGGTATGGATTGTTTACGAAAAAGTTACTACGTTACTAAAATTGTCATGTCAGTTTAGATCGCCATTACCGAGTAGGGTCATCTAATAAGTAGTACCTAGACTCCTAGAGCTTCGGCCAGGGTGGCCGATTGATCGGACTGACCGTAATTAAGAAGTGATATTTGCAGAGAGCGTGTCCACTTGTTGTTGCCCCGAGGATACTGTAATACTGGCCGTTAACGAGGAGGGCCCGTCCGCAGACGTTGCAGAATTACGATTCTTTTTACGCAACGAAACGCTCATGAGATGGTTCCATCGTCGACTAATTAATGAATGACAATTACCGGAGCGAAATTTCGAAACGGAATTTCGCAATTCCCGCCGAAATTTCGTTACGACCACGCGTACCTACTCGCACAACAATGGTTTCCATTAAAATTCCTCTGCTCACATTATCGATCTCTGTTAATCGAGATCTATCGATTTGTTGTTCTCTCTCTCTCTCTCTCTTTCTCTTTCTCTCGGGCTACCTATACTACTAGAGCATGTTTCGCAACTGGTAATTGTCAGCGGCACCCGCTAAGCGCACGAAATTTTTTCTCCTACCGTTGAAACTGGGCCGTTTCCTAACTGGGATTGCACGAACGTTACACTTGACCCAATCGAGGGAATTGGTAAAGGCAGAGAGAAGCTGAAGAAAATGGAAAAGTTGTGGTCGATTTCTCAAAATGTAATGGACTGAGTTTGAGTTGCATCGCTATGAGTAATTATTTCCTTTATCCAACACATGACAGTTATGACTGTCATTATTAATGTCATTTTAGACGAGTAAACTGTCAAATAACACACTAGTGTGTTATAATCCATAACACTCTAGTGAGTTATGGATTATAAGACACGTTATAATCACGAAATAGATTGCACGTGTTTTTAAACACCATGTAACTAATTAAAATCCGATTAGAAAAATCAGCCTTGTAACGTCCCAATAGAGACGTTGGAAACCCTTCGAGCAGCGCCGCAGTTTACTAAATTAAAGCCTGAAATCTAATCGACCTCCTCTAGATCCTTCGATGCACCGTAGGCATTTACAGTATACATGCACGGAACGTTCTTCCTCCTCCGTGAATCCTCCGCGGCTAGATGATAACGATCGGACGCCGTGTACCTCCGATTATAATTGCATTGTAGTCAACCACCTGCTTTGCATTTCTATTATTGTCCTGTCTTGTACTAAAATAAATCCTCTACGCGACCTCTAAGTAATTGAGGTTGGGTCGCGTTTCGCAGATCCTACGGGAAGAGTCTCCGCACAATTTTCTTCCGTTTTAAATTCGTCGCCGGGAGTGTCAAACGCGACGTTTAATTGGGTAATTGGTGGAATACCCGCTCCGGGAGGTATTTCGATTTACCTGGAACGGTAAATGGAAACTGATGCAGGAAGAGATGCCGCTCACTTCAGCTCTAAACAACTCAATTGCACGTTACACTATTGTAACGTGAAATGTAAACATCGGCGTGAAGCGTGCTCCTTCTTATCTGACGAAGTCGGCGCACTTCAAAGTGGAGACCATAAAAACCTTCTCGAACAATCCCGAAACGTCCAATTAGATAAAGAATTGTCGGGATTAACAAAAATTAATCGTCCCAAGCACTTGAGAACATTATATTTCCACGACTTCCATGTAAATTTTTTGTGATTTTATATCTAATAAAATTGATATCTATATGTAGTCCTAAATTGCTGGACGAATTATTGTCGTAATTCCAATGACTTTACTTCAATTTCTTTGCTTACAGCTACCGACATAGACCTCACTGCCTTGGCAAATATGGACAACGTATACCTTGAGAAGAGGAATGATATACCTGTAGGTATCTACAGTCCCATAAAACTTAGGTTAGTACTACACTAAAATACAGTCAATCAATTCGAGATTGATTTAATAGTTGTTCATAGGAAAGCACTTCAACATAAAGATATTTTCTTGAATTGTAAAATTTGGACTAGAGCAAGAACCGTCGGCCTCGAACTGCACCGCTTTGACTTTAGCCCCCCCGCTACGTTAAGTAGGGTCGCTACCTAACCACGGTCGGTGAAAAATCCAAAGGAATGAAGGAAGTGGCTATGCGTACGCCGTACGGTCGCGTAAATTTTTGGAAATGAAATAGATACTTGTGATAAGAACTGTTACCAAACTGTTTTGCAATGACAAAAAGTATTACTTATTATTTGGTAACGAATAAATACTGTTCTTCTTGTGACTAAATTACAAGGTATTTATACGTATAGGTCGTAGGTAATAATTAGAGCTGGAAAAATATGCTCTGAATACCCGTTTAAATATGCATCCAATTTGTATTCCAAAATTGAAAGATATGCAATATGTAGTAAGTTTAATATTAAACCTGTTTAGTATTAAATAAATAAGTATATTTATTACAATTTGATTTAAGTTCATTCGAATTTCTTAGAAATTGTGAGTGTAGTCCAGTGAAACCAAATAAAATAGTATATGTTACCACCAACTCAATATTAAGGGATCGTCAAATCTCTTAACACTAAATTTAAATTTTAAAATTAAGAAAACGTTATTTTTTTTTAATATGACAAGGACTACTAGTCCGCCAGTGGTATTGTTTTACCGAGATGTCCCATGTATAATATTCGCCCGATATTTCAATATCTTTGGCGGCAATATGTCCAACCGCATTTTTCGTCACCGATGAGCGTACATTTATCCACCGCTTCGCCTGGTTTCCGAGAGCGGTTCGTAAGTAATTATCCCTACTTAACGCAGCGGGGTGGCTAAAGTCAAAGCGGTGCAGTTCGGGCCCGTCCGCAAGAACATACGATAATCTTCCACATAGTACTTTCATTTACATGAGTTATCTGTGATAAACGATGTATACTTTGCGTTGTATTTGTGTTTGCATACTTGTAGTTTGTGTGTTAATTTGTATAATCTTAAATAATGCTTAAGTAGTACTCGTTTGTACTTGTTATAAAATAAAACATTAGAAGTACAAATTAAACATATTTGTTTTTTTATATTCTTTGAATGTACCTATCTACTAAAGGTTAAGCTGAATAAGAATGTATTTGTCATAAGATATAATAATGTATTGGTTTTTGTTGAAGTATCAAAGAAAACTTATTATTCATTTTTTTATTTTATTATTATTATTTTAATTTTTATGAAAAAGATTTATACATATTTAGGACTATGGCGATTGTTGACTCTACGATCAACATAAAAGAGAGCCAAGTATGGTTATAGGGATTTAATAGGGAATTTAGGGAACATAATCATCAATTAGGGATTAATAGCCACTAAATAGGGAACTAGAGCAACTTATTATTAAAAACATCTTAGGTGAAAATTTCTACTTGCAAATTAAGTAATCAAAAATTAATTAGAACAACTAAGTCAGTGAAATAATTTAGTGAACGTGCTGATAAAGAAATCAAATATGAAGTAATTAATAACTATTAAATAGGGAATTAAAACAACTGAGTCGCTTAGGTGGACGAAACAGCACGGATCAAAGTGATAATTTCAAAATCTCACAACAATAATTAATCACGTAAGCATAACACCAGTTCTCGTAATATGATAATAAACACAAGCACACAGCTAGGTAAGGGAAATTACAATCTAGGACGCCGAAAGATAACAAAAACTTAACTTGCCATTTAACCACTGTAATTTGAAGATGTATAAAAGCTCTGAAATTTGGGACAATAAATCAGTATACCACGTATGCTCAAAACGACAGTGTGTTGTGATCTTTCTTCACGCCACCCAAACCGACAAGCCCTAACCTCAAGAACCTCAACCCCGGAGAGCAAGTTACGCCTCTCTCCAGACTTCGACAACTTCAACCCGGACCTGCACGTTACGCCCTCAGGTCCACACCGGAGAGCGCGTTACGCCCTCTCTCCAGACTTCGACAACTTCAACCCGGACCTGCACGTTACGCCCTCAGGTCCACACCGGAGAGCACGTTACGCCCTCTCTCCACCTAACTAGAACTTCAAGAGATCGTCACGCCCTGATCTCCAATCTACAAGACCGTCTTCAGCCTTACAACCTGGAGACAAGATTTATCTCCGCAGCCATCCATGAGCGACGAGAGATTCTACATACAGTCTATTCTCTAAAGAGATCACTGCACACTTCGTTCAGCGATACATGTCAAGTTTTCACCTTACTTATAGCACTTCTTGGTTGAGAGATGAGTTTTCAGGATCGGCAAATATTATTTCGAAAAATCGTATTATATCTATATATTAAGAAACATATATTTGTAGGTCGAATATCCTTAAAACTAGTAAACAAATCACCTAAGAAAAGAGTAATCGTATGTTATCAAATCCACCTACCTAATAAGAAAGCTATAACAGCCTGTGAGATTCACGTCAACTCATTGGAATTGTTCATTTAACTCATTAGAAAAGTCAAACTGACCTACTACATTACATTATCATATTGGAGCTTTCAATTCAAATTGATACCACTGTTAAATTGGCCAATTAAACGGTTACAACGAACTCACAATAACCGTGAATTCAACTAATTAAATGGTTGTAAAGGTTACATAAACCGATTGGTTAAAGTGAATAGATGTTAATAGACTAAGCAGAATCGGAGTCTCCATAATAAGAAGGTTAAGCCAACCCACTACAGTGGTTGGTGTTTAACTTTCTTAAAATGGTAACCTGTTGATATGCAGGTTACATTTTAACTACTTCCTATGAGAAACCGGTATCTTGGGTTGAATCTACTGAGTATTTTTCTCATTACATATGCACATGTATATAACCGTCTTCAGTGCTGATTATAATGTTATTACTCACTTCCATATCCTACGTTCACAATGTATACCTAAATATTCTAGGAATGTCGTATGAATGGGCAAGACATATTAGAATTGTTGAAAATGGTGAAACAATAGGGAAATAAAAAAAAGAGTTTCGAAACGCCAAGGGGCAAGGATCAAACATGTACTCACTGAGCCTAATAGGCATCATCAGAATTTGCTGTAGAATGTGCAATTGGTATTGTAATTGCGTGGAATGGGTTTTCCAAATTAGGGTTAAGACTACCTGTACTACCATCGGACGAGAGTGTATAGTTGAAAATTAAGACGTCCGACGAAAGTGTATTTCAAAATTTATTCAAAAAGGAATTACGGACGAAACTGTATTTAACTTTACTAAATAGGCAGAAAACACAATGTCATATGCAAAATATGTGGAAAATAGGTGAGATGTACCGAAAATCGATTTTTGTCTACGAATCCGAGATTGAATCATCAGTCAATAACCATCACCTCGGATGAAGCCATAAATCAGCCACGTATCTATACAAGACGATTACCTGCACGGCTATCAACACATCGCTTTAATTATACCCTTCCATTCTAGAACGTATAATCTCCACAATTATAAATTCCGACGGATTACTCTTGTTTCGGCACGCACTGACGTAACGCGAGATATCTTTTGCCAAATTTTTCGATATTACGCGCGTAGTCACCCTAATCCATTACGCTCCTTTACTTTCACTCCCATCGACACTCTGTGCACATACGCGGTTTCAAAATCGTCCAAAAAAAAACCTCCGATCGACTACGATTCGATTTAGATTTTTTAATTGGCGTGCCGGGCGGCGGAAAAAAAAATCCGAGCTGTAGGCGGAATTCCAAAACGGGCGTTACATTTAATAACCGATGAGGAAAGAAATGCGGTGGATTGAATATAATTATCGGCCGAGTGACAAGTTTCAATTAGAAAATGTCCGTGTGGCTGTATAGGGGACATCACATTTTAAGGAAGTTCGTTGCGACACGGTCGCTGTCGACGGTGCTAAAATCGGAATCCGTGGATTTTTGTATAAAATGTAATAGGAACCAAATGACTAACATATCAAATTATAAAAAAATTAATAACAATCTTCAGTAATTTGTAAATAGGAAAGTAAGCAATCAAATTCTTTCGCTGTCGGTAAGAGGAATACCTCTGTATCCTATCTCGTTTGTAACCTAAGTTCTAAAAATATATTTTTGGCAATTTTTAATAAAAAATCAAAAAGGGTTAACAACTATATTCGCTTTAAAACCAAAAATTAGGTACCTTTCAACTTTCATGATGAAACTCATAAAACAAAAAAATTAATTAGGAATGTAAATATTTCATAAAATTCTTCCACTGTTGTTACGAGGAAATGATCTTCTGTGTGCAATTCAAGTTTAGAAAATATATTTTATGCAATTTTTTGAAAGAAATCGAAATTAGTTAACAACTTTATTGGTTTTGTAATCAAAACTTACATTTCCAATTTCATTGAAACTCACAAGACCAGCCAATTGTATTTTTCTTAGTTCTAAATCAGAGTTTCAATTCGCGGACTTCTACACTTTTGACAATATTTGCGATTCCTTGAAGAAACAAATTAATTACGAAATTTGCTAGTTCGTACGGAGGAAACTAAGGAAAATTTTTCCTGAAAAATTCTTCGACTGTTGTTACGAGGAAATGATATGCTCCGCGTGCAATTCGAGATTTAAAAATCCAATTTTAAGCTATTTTTTGGAAAAAATCAAAATGGGTTAACAAATTTCTTCGTTTTAAAACCTAAAATTACTTTTCAACTTTCGTGATGAAACTCACGACGCAAGCCAATCGTACAATTCTTAGTTTTATAGTCAAATTTCAATTGGCTGACTTATACACATTTGAAAATATTGCGAATTTTTGAAGAAACAAATTAATATCGCAGTTTGCTAGTTCGTACGTAAGGTAAATTTTTGATAAAATATCTTCCACTGTTGGTACAGGAAATAATTTTTTTTCCGTGTGCAATTCAAAATTTGAAAATCGAATTTTAAGCAACTTTTCGAAGAAAATCGAAATGAGAAAATAAAATGAAATCTCTCGTGTTATTTATAGTTTTACCTATATATAAAGAATCTAAATTAATTGCAGTTTTTAATAATACTCTTGAGGCTGGAATTTTTAATTTTATCTTTATATTTAGGTTTATTTATTTTTAGTTTCTTTCTTCTTTAGCTTTTTTCTATTTCTAGCTTCTTTAACAACTTTCTTAGCTGTGAAACCAAAAATTACCTTTCAACTTTTATGATGAAACTCACGAGGGGAGCCAATCGTGCAGTTCGTAGCTCTATGGTCGAATTTCACTTAGCTGACTTAATTATGAACTTGGCTAGTTCGTACGAATGAAAGTAAGGGAAATTTTTCATGAAAAGGTCTTCCACTGCTGGTAAAGGAAATAATTTTTTCCGTGTGCAAATCAAGTTAAACTCCAATTCTAAGCAATTTTTTGAAAAAACTCGAAATGGGTTAACAACTTTCTCGTTTTAAAACCAAAAATTACCTTCTAATTTTCACGAGGAAACTCACAAGACAAGTGAATCGTATTTTTCTTAGTTCTAAATCAGAGTTTCATTTCGCCGACTTCCACACTTTAGAAAATATTGCGATTTCTTGAAGAAACAAATTAAATACGAATTTCGCTAGTTCGTACGAAGAAAAGCAACAAATCTCTCTATATATAAAAGTGGATTGCTGTTCGTTTGTCTAGCTTGAACTCGAGAACAGATGGACGGATTTTGCTAATTTTGATCTTGAAATATTTGTGGAAGTTCAGGGAAGGTTTTTCGATGAGAAACATAAATAATAAGTAAGGGAAATACTGAAAAAAGTACGTTTTGTAATTTGACATTTATAATCAAACAAATGAAAGTATAGTGTCAGATGGTTGTCAAATAAATAAATGTCAAGACGATTATTACAATCTATCATCAGTTTGTCAGTGCGCGAGAATTTTATTGATTTTAAAATGCCAAGGAGAAGATGGACTTAGGTCGTCGAAGTCAATCAAATGTGCAACGAGACGAGCTCTCACGTCCAAATCGCACTGACGACTGACGACCGGTGAGAGACAGATAACATTCGTATTGGTATGACAGAATTACGTTCAACAGTAAATAATGGAATCGAACGAGTTCGGGCACATCTAACATAACAGCATTTAGATCGACAGGGCACCGAGTCTACAAAGTCTACACGACGCCAACACAAAAGCGGAAAGTCAAGAAACCAAGAAGAGTCCTGAGTAAGTCAAAGCAACTTCACCAGGACACCAAGTCTACAAATTCTACAAATTTGAAACGACGGATATATCCAATCACTGCAGCCGGAGGAAAAGCCGCCAGTGATTACAACTCCAAAACTTCAAGAACTTCGACGCCAACACAACGGCGGGAAGTCAAGAAGACAAGCAAAGTCCTGAGTAAGTCACAACCACTTTTTCCACAGAATTAAGTTAAAAAATTCACAATTTCAACTACGACAAGATATAACAAGCAGATGAATTGATTCAAGAACAAGAAAAAATATCCCAAGAAATCATATAACTACAAAATAATTGCAAGAAAAACGGAAGTGCAAGAAAAACCAAGGAATACTTACAAAAAAGGATTGATCACCTAGAAGCACTATGGGGGAAAGCCCAAGAGAACAACGAGGCGTTCCATGAACTTGGGTTTGACGATCAGCACAATTATATAAGATCACACTATTTCAAAAGCATCGAGGAAAACTACAAGATAATTCGACTGTACCTGACGTTAAACGAATAGAACACCCAAGAAACATGTCTATGAGGTACAAATACAAGACCCAAAACCGGAAGTGAAGAAACACAAACAACAGACCGAACAGAATTACCGACGAATCGAACTAAAGGTAAAAATAACAAACAAACAAAAAACTACTTAGACAAGCTGAAAAAGACATGGCAGAATCAACACCAAGATGGTCATGCATTACTACGAGCAACAAATGCCCAAAACATGGAGCGCACTTCAAGACACAATGAAATAGAGCGATTCCGCAGACGCAGTGTTCCTGTAAACTTGGAACGAGTAGCATTCCACTACGACCCGGAAATAGATTATTGTGCCGAAGAATCCGTAACGATTGGAGAAATGACAATCGTTTGTCAATATTGTAAAGCGTTAAAATGCAGCGGTGAAGCTACTGGATTATGTTGTGCTGGTGGTAAAGTAAAATTGCCGTAATTGTTCCCACCACCAGATCCATTACCTTCTTTAGTTTCTGGGGTGGGAAATGACTAAATAATTCTTGGCCAACATCCAAACGTATAATAATTGCTTTTAAATGACGTCGTTTGGTGCAACGCATATTGTACAGGAAAATTTCATACCTAATTTCAGGGTAGTTTTTCATAAATTACCTATTTATTAAAAATTTAAAAAGATAATATACAATTGCTAATACAAGGACAGTTTGCGGAATAAACTTGGAGTTTCCCGGTTTCGCGCATGGACAATTATACGTCGCGTGTTCGCGAGTCGTAAAACCATCATATTTATAAATTTGCGCACCGCAAAAAAAGAAGGAAAATATAGTAGATCAGAAAGCCTTAAATTGATTATGTGTATAACTGTGTTGTATTTAATTTAATGTAGATAAAAATTTTGTATTGTTTTGACATATTTTTCCAAAATATATGTAGATGATAGGAATTTCACCGGGTCATCTATAATTTTTTTTCTTTAAACTTTACGTGGCATTGCGACGCATGCCGAGTACGGCTTGTATTTCATAAAAACATCTTCCAGTTTTGGTAAGGAAATAATCTTTTTCCGTGTGCAAATCAAGATTTGAGAATCCAATTTTAAGCAAGTTTTTGAAAAAAATCGAAATGGGTTAACCACTCTCTTCGTTTTGAAACCAAAAATACCTTTCAACATTCATGATGAAACTCACAAGACGAGCCAATCGTACATTTCTTAGTTCTATAGCAAAGTTTCAATTTGCTGCCTTCTACATTCTTGAAAACAGCGATTTCTTGAAGAAAAAAATTAATTACGAACTTCGATAGTTCGTAATTATCGAAGGCAAGTAAGGAAAATTTTTCATAAAAAAAATCTTCCACTGCTGGTACGGGAAATAATCTTTTTCCATGTGCAATTCAAAATTTGAAAATCCAATTTTAAGCAATTTTTTTGAAAAAAGTCGAAATAGATTAACAACTTTCTTCGTTTTGAAACAAAAAATTACCTTTTAACTTTCATGATGAAACTCACATTCGTATATTTCTTAGTTCTATAGTCGAGTTTAATTCGCTGACTTCAACATTCTTGAAAATATTGCGATTTCTTGGAGAAACAAATTAAAACCAAATTTAAGTACCTAGTTCGTACATAGGGAAGTAAAGTAATTACAATTTTTCACAAAATTCTTTCACTGATGGTACGAGGAAATGATCTTCCGTGTGTAATTCAAGTTTTGGAAATAAAATTTTAGGCCATTTTTATTTGACAAAATACCAAGAGGTTAATCTCAGTTTATATGAAACCAAAAATTGAACTTTGGAATATTGTGATGAAACACATAAGGCAAATTAAACGGAAATGCCAGTTCTACAACAGAGTTTTCATTCACTGAATTCAATTTTTTTAAGAATACTACGATTTTTGAAAAGGAACTTATTTTCTATTGTAACGTTTATTTTCTAATTTATATACACTATCCGAATTATTCACTACACACTACTTAATTTATCTTAGACTATTACTAAACTAATTTATATAACACACTTAACTATTTCCTACTAATTAATTTATATCACTCTTAAATGTTAATTTATTTCATTGCTCCGTTTTTCGCTTGTTTACTATGTCGCGTTCACGTCTAATAATCCATCTCCGACCGCAAATCCGCTTATATACACATCTCAATTGTAATCGGGAACCTTCTGGCGTATTCTTGAAATTACTCGAAATATCTTTTTTTATGTAGAAAGCTCCAGAAGGTCATAAATCACTTTCCCTTAATGAGATGTCGCTCGGAACGGTTTTTATTGCTCGCCGCTGCGCTTAATATGCGTAGCCGCGTTCCTTTGAGGAAAGCCGCCGACCGATAAGAGTAAACACGTCTCGCGGTGCTGTTTACGTTTCGCGTTACACTATAAAATTATCTTAGTACTGGCACGAGGACACAATCCTATTTCATTTACAATCCAATTTTGAGCTATTTTTTGGTAAAAACTTGCAAAGGGTTAATCCATTCTTTTGAAAGGAAGTTAGTAGGTACGAAGAAATCAAAGTTTAACTGGAATTATTCTCTTATTTACGAATATTTATTATCTTTAATTACTCTTTATTCTCTTTAATTACGAATTGAGGTTGGTATTAAACGTACACATTTTGGAAATGTTGAGGATAACTTTTGGTTGGGAATTTACTAAAAATTAGTTAAACATATAAAACGTGGGTTAAAGTAAAATACTTCGAAAATTTTGGTCAATTACGTCAGTAACTCAATATCAAAAAAGTCAAATATGACTTTTGATTTCCTAATTAGCATATTCGTTATTATTAGCTAAATGTTTAAATAAATTCTCCATAAATAATTTGCTTCTTGGAGTCCTTTCTATGAGCGTACTCAATAAGGTGACGTTATAAAATTATTTAAAATTTCTTTATTTAGTTGACAACGAATTTTTAAAATCAACAAAAAACGCAAAATCCAGAAAATGTTGTTAAAAATTTTTTTCACTTATATATTATGTTATGGCTGTTTTCATATTTAAACTAAAGATTTTATATGGTTGTTTTTGTAATTTTTAGTAGTAATAGAAAAAAATATTGTGACACTCATCTTTTTATAACAAATTATTATCTTAATAAACAAATTAAAATTATAAATATTAGAGAAAGAAGTCCGAGAGTGGGGACTTTTGTATCGGAAATTTCCTACTCTTTAAGGATCTTTTTTGCGAATTTCTCTATTTCTTATGATTTTTGAGTTATCATCAAAAAATCGAAAGAGCTTTTTATTTTTCGTTTTTTGTTAATAACAATTGCAATTTTTCTTAATAGAAAAAATCCTCAAGAACCCCTTTCTCAGTTTTGCATTCCGCGTCGAATGAGCTATCGTTCATATTGACTACACTAGCATTAGATGCAAAGAAAGTGACTGCGTTTCAAATGATTACTTTTAAAATAGTTAAGTTTCGAAAACAAAACGTACTTATCTGACCTTTAGTGAGTGAAGACAAATATTCAATTCCATTTCGCGTTGTCTTGAAAGTGAAAGCGTTATTTTGATCAAACTATTTGGGTAGTTCTTCGGTAAGAGTTGATCAGGAACAAAAATATGGCAATCAACTTACCTTTGAATTAATTCTAAAGGGTCCACCGCAAGTTAATTACCAATGAACCTCGTTATAATCTCGCATTTCTTTCCAGAATTTCGTCGTAAGGTGCGGCGCGTAGGACATGTCTGCCATCATCTGGGGCACGTACAACGCATGCCCACGCTCCTAATACAAAGCAACATCAATGCTCGTAAGCGCATTAGCGTCGCGACGGGAGGTCGGCCGTCGCTCAATTAATTATTTAATATTATTAACTATAAATACCTCCTAACCGGGCACACATTCAACGACGTACTTTTTATTGTCCGCCGTGATTTATCGGATGGTAGAGGTCGTAAATTTCGTAGCGCTATTCAGACCAACATTTGCATAATTATGAAACGCCCTGTAAGCGAAAATAGAGGAAACGCTCCAAAATCGTTCGAAGGTAGCACTTTTCGCAAATTTAAAGTTAATTAGTGATTTAGCGATTCTCATTTCATTGCAAGTCATTACAGGTACCTACCTACACAGATTTATGTAATCAGTTTCGTATTATCACAACTGTTCAAACGTTCGCAAAAACACTAATCTAAAATATAAATGCAAAAACGAAAGTAGTAGTAGTAGTGATCGAGTTATTAAGGAATGTATTAATTGGGATAGCAGTCCGATTACGGCGATAATGAAGTGTACCACAAATTGAATTTTCGTAATATTAATACCGAATTGGCTCTAATGAGTTCGGATTAGGCGATCTCATGGGATACCTGGCGTAACGGCGGTAAGTAGATATGTTAGAATGCCGCATAATTGGGAACATGAATGTGTTGATTAATTGAAAGACGTAGCCTAGGATTCTTTGGGCCGAGATCAAGTTAGAGGGCCGAAAAATAGTTAGAAGGCTCGGAAAAATCTGAGAAAGGCGATTTGAGGATTTTTTTCTGCTAAGAAAAATTGCAATTATTATTAACAAATCACGAAAAATGAAAACGCTCTTTCGATTTTTTGATGACAATTCAAAAACCATAAGAGATAGAGGAATTTGCAAAAAAGATCCTTAAAGAGGGGGAAATTTCCGATGAAAAAGTCCCTACTCCCGGATTTCTATCTCTAATATTTATAATTTTAATTTGTTGCTGAAAGTAAGGCTCCGCGAGACCGTTACGACATGCGTTCGCCGCCTCTGACATGACCACGTCATAGAAAATAATCAATTTAAGCTACTAAGTATTAGTATAAAAATTTAAAACAAACTTTAGTGTTTTCTATACATTTGAAGGAATAAAGTCGCGTTGGAAAAAAATTTTTAAATGCATTTTTCAAAAAGCTAGCCTATTGTTAATAAACTAGTTATTTTCGTACTTCCGTCTTCATTAAAAGCAGGCTCAATGTTTAAATAAATTCACCATAAATATTTTGCTTCTTGGAGTGCTTTCTATTAGTGTCCTTAATAAGATGACGTCATAAAATTATTTAAAATCTCTTTATTTAGTTTACAACGAATTTTTAAAATCAACAAAAAACGCAAAACCCCGAAATTGTTGCTAAAAAATTTTTTTTCTCTTATATATTATGGCATGGCTGTTTTTATATTCAAACTAAAGATTATATCATCGTGGAAAAATTTTTTTACAGCTATTTTTTTAAGAATTGTTTATAAATTAAGGAACAATTTTGTGTTTAATAATCATTATAAATGTCCCTTAATACAATAAGAGAAAAAAAAAAGTTTTTTCATTGATAATTTCATTGTTTATAAACTTAACAATTTGTTATAAAAAACATTTGACTGTCACACTATTTTCTTTGTATTAGTACTAAAAATTACACAAACAACCGTATGTAACAAATAGACTTAACAAGTTGTTTTAAATATTTTTTTCCTCATTTTGTTGCATATGGTTGTTTTTGTAATTTTTAGTAGTAATAGAAAAAAATTACACTGTTGTAATGCAACAGTAAATCTGGAATTTGAACCACAATCTTCTAATATCTTCATCAATAAAATTAGTTTTGTGGAACATTACGTACAAGGTAAATCAAGGTAAACCCTGATTTTTAATGTTGTGGACTTTTACAATCGACACATCAAATGACTCCGCCTTGTAGACGGCCGGTGCGGAGTGCGATATTGCCGGTATAATTTTTTGACGGTAATCATTTGGCACTTATAGTTTGAAATTTAGGTTCTATTAAAGTTGTTCGTACAACACAATTAATCCATGAACTGTATTCAGAATAATTCTTCACCAAATGAAAAAATAAACCCCCCCCTCTCTATACTTGAGGCTATTTTTAGCTTTATAAACCGGACCACTTTTATCCACCGATTCCCTTATGCATCTTATTTAGAGATGTACATTTGAGAATATCGCTCGGATTACGACGATCATGGGATACTCGTCCAGACCGATAAACCAATAGCCGAAGAAAGGGGTGGTAACAATAGGCATCTCTTTCTTTTTGACGGGTTGTAAAAGTCCACAACATTAAAAATCAGGGTTTAGCTTGAGACGCGAAGTGCGGAAGAGTAGAAGTTGATGTGAAATAAAGTAACTGTCAAATCAAGAAACTCAGGGACTAATAACCATAAAGCTGACTACGGTACAGTCTGGATCAGATTTCACCCTTGTTAATAGAGGTCGGTTTTAGTTTGGAAATACGAAAAGTAGCTAAAAATGAACCTTCCATAATTAAATCAAAATTTAATTAGCAATTTTAGGATATTGGTAAATAAATTATTTAGTATAATTTTGGCTCAATATTAAATGACGTGAACTATCTACTATCGAATATGATCTTAAATACTAATAAGTAATAATGGTGTTAATATAGAATTGAGAATTCATTAAGGTTTAATGTTTTAAATTGAAAAGTTAACTTAAAATTGGACATAATGTTAAGCATTAATTATAGTATTAATATATATTTGATAAACAGTGGTAGGTACAGCCAATTTAACACTTTTCTTAATTTCAGGTTAAAATTTTCTGAAAAGTGATATAAATCGATAATAGCTAAAAATGAAATTTAATCATCGTCCAAGTCGTCACAATACCGCTATCGCAATCTCCTAAGTTAATAATTGGATTATCCACAACAACGTCTATAGAAGGCTCTTATTCTATATATTTAGTTACAATGTCTTTGATATGATCGCACCTAGTTTCCAATTCTTCTGTTGAAAATTGGGTGGAGAAGACGTCATAGAATTGAGGTATTATATATTGTGTTCTGCGTAAACGTTAAAAAGCAATGGAGATAGGACGCATCCCTGTACCGTTTTCTGCTCACACACAATCCTGATGGTCCCAATACAGATTGCGCTTTATTGTTATGTCATGCCCATCCAATCCTATCTGCTTTAAGTCTCATTCAATCAAATTTTGGCGATGATTTAATAATTGCGATGATACCAATCATGACAATAATTTAATTTGATTCTTGTATCGATTCAGTCCTCAATGAATTCTATGTAAAGACAGTTTTCCGGAGAATGTCTTGGAAACAACATTTTCCTGCTACGAGCAGGAAAATTGAATTTTCCAGACTGGTACTGTACAGACTTTACAAGACGCAATATGACATTTTTTCGATGTCATTTATGTTGGTACTACAGTTGCCAACAAAATTGACAGACTTGATTTTTGTGGAATTTGTAGAAAATGTTTCTAAAATATGTAAATTTCGTCTTTTTTATAATTTTCGGAAAAATTTAATACAAAACTGGTCAGTACAATCTCGTACTTGACTTGAAACTTTAAAATAGTCGGCGCAAAGCGCCCCATATTTCAATTTAGCTCCTGTGTGATTTTGAAGATGTGACGCTATATGACAAAATTGAAACAGATTTAAATGAAATTTGCAATGATGCCTAGATTTAAAAAAACATATTTTATCTATTGCAAACCAGACGTGGGCAAAACTTAATATAACTATTTATTAAAGTGTCCTTGAAAAGTTTGCTGTGCTTCAACTCTTTTAGGAATAGAGGTTTAAAGATGTAAGGGTCCTTTCAACAAATTGACAAAGTAGGCCAGTTTGCAACGATTTTTTTTAAAGTCATAAAAATATTATGATATAACTCACTAACTGAACAAGTAACGTCAGTTGTTAACTGAAATGTCCTTGAGGCGTTTAATGCGTATTATTTTTGAAGTGAAACTTCTTTACGCACGTTGTATACATGGGGTGTTGGTCGAGAAACCGCGTCACGCGTGATAAGTAATCCGAGGACAAAGTCGTGTTGCATCGTTTCCGTGTGTTACTAGCGAGATCAACGTGGCAACACCGGAGAGCGTCGAGACTTTTGCACAGCTGACACCTAACCTAACCTCAACCGGCGAGAAACAATAACTTCGAGCGGCACAAAACGGTGAGCTGTATTGTTTAATTATGTGACATGGACATAGAGAAAAGTGAAGGGGCGTCGTGCCTCACCTCACCTCAAATGAGAACATGGAGACAACATCGAAGACACTGGAAGAGATGAAAGCCCACGGCGCACGGAAGCTGGTCCGCTGCGAATGGGTGGTAATTCTCGAACACAAGACGAACGAGCTCGAGGCGGCGTACGCGCGAATCTGTGGAGACCATCGAGAAGGCGTTCATGGGGGGACTCCAGCAATAGATAGTGGAAGCGGCGAGGCAACAAGCGACCATTGTTGCTCTGAACATATCGGGGCAGACAACAAAACGTTCGGATCGAGCCGCAGCGAGGAATCCGGAGTGGAGCAGGCAAGTGCTCGACTTCGACCGTCTTTGGCGATGAATATGGTGGAAGTTATCGACCCCAGAAGCCCGGAGAGCAGTGTGGACACCGCGATGGCTCTCAAAGATTGATCAACTTGGGGGCCATCTACGACTGGACAGATTTAGAGAAGAGAACTCTGTTGCAGGCGCGGTTGGCAGGGACGGCGAAGCTCTGGCATCAGCATCTCGACAACTATGATCGACCATGGGCAAAGTGGCGAGCCATGTTAGGGGCGGCGTTCCTTAGGCAGCGAGATTTCCACGGAATGATGACGGAAATGATGAGATGGGAAACGTTGGCCAGCGAGACAATGGGAGATCACCTGAGCCGAGACTGTCGGCAGACTCGAGCGGACCGGTGCAAGCGTTGCGGCAGCAAAAATAAATTGTCTTATATTTCATTTATATATCCTGTCTGTCAGTGAGCGCGCGCGCGCGCGCGCGCGTGTGTGGGTGCATATAGCCTAAGAAGTTTCACTTCTACCGTCTGGTCCGACGCAGACTTTTACAGGTTTTTTGTAAAGAAGTGTTGAAATTAGATCGATTAAATGAAGTGAAATCGTTCAATGAATTTATTTAAAAAAATTATTAAAATTTAAGATTAACTAAAGATTATTTATTAAAGTGGTTTAATCACATTTAAGTGGGTGTCAGCACTTTTTAAAAAAAGAGTTTTGATATTGTAACGCTTTATGTTAAAAAAATCACATGATTGAAGGAATGTAGCTGTAATTTTTCATGATTTCCTGTTTCAAAAATTCATAATTTTCGTATTTGAACTAAGATTTTATTGAAACTCACTAGAATTGTTCATTGAAGTGTCCTTGGGGAGTTTAGTGAGATTCAGCTCATTTAGTCCAGAGGGCTTTGAAGTTCGGACACAATCCTGATGGTCCCAATACAGATTGCGCATTATTGTTATGTCATGCCCATCCAATCGTATCAGATTTAAGATCTCATTCAATCAAAATTTGGCGATAATTTAATAATTGCGATGATATCAATCATAACAATAATTTAATTTGATTTTTGCATCCATTCTCACCTCAATAAGTTCTATGTAAAGACAGTTTTCCGGAAAATGTCTTGTAAACAACATTTTCCTGCTTATTTACGAGCAGGAAAATTGAATTTTCCGGACTGGTACTGAACAGACTTACAAGACGCAATATGATATTTTTTCGATGTAGTTTATGTTGTAACTACAGTTGCCAACAAAATTGACAGACTTGATTTTTGTGGAATTTGTAGAAAATGTTTATAAAACTTGTAAATTTCGTCTTTTATTAAGAGTTTCCGAAAAATTTAACACAAAACACGTAAAACAATACATTCTCTGATTACTTGACTCGGAGCTCTAAAATATTCTGCACAAAGTGCCTCGTATTTCAATTTAGCTCCTCTTCAGTAATATGAAATTTCCCTGACATTTATTTGAAACTGTTTACTGAAATTGTCTTCCACCAGAAAAGTAAGTACCTACACTCTGCCCAACTAGCCCCGCGTCACGCTTTGATTAATGGATTCCCGACGATTCCATTCAAGACTTTGAGCGAATTCTTAACGGTAACGTATCAGAAGAACCGTTTCCAATATCCTCTCCTCTCTTTCTCTCGATTTTGCATGGAGATAAGGAGACGGCCGTCGCCGTAGAAGAAGGGGGGGGAGGCACGAGGAGTTTAGTAGCTCTCTGCGGGGGCCGTAGCCCGCGGCATAGGCGGGGCCGCTGCGGAGATGATGCCCTTCCTTTCACCGCGTTACACAACAATCGAGATTGTGTATGTGTGTGTGTTAGGTACGTAAGTAACATGTACATATACATACGTACCTACTCTCGTATACGTTCGGGTTGTTGGTTTATTGTAAACTATCGCAAGGTTTCTTCGGACTATCGGTTTTCGTCGATACGCACAGAAAGAGAGATAGAGAGTGTCTATAAGGTTCGATAGAAAGAACTGGTATGGTAATGTCTCGGATGTCTCGTGCAGAAATTTGAATATTCGTTGAAGGTTTCGCCTTCAAATAATTAGTCAGAAATAGTTACCTTTATGTCGAAAGCAGTACGACGAACTTAATTAATCTCTTTGACTTTTCCAAAGGTGGGCGCATGAAATTTTGCACGCTTTTTACTTGTGATAAGTATAGTGAGTTTTAATCCCAATTAAGACTTTTCTAAATACATTATGAGTTTTAAAATCGCTACTTAAGCCGCAAGTTTAAATTTCAAGACCATAATGCTTGTACAAATTTCATAACTTTGTACATAATCTCATGAAATTTTGCAGCAGTGCAAAGCACTATATTTTTGATAGATACTGTGAGTTTCAATTCAATTAAGACTGTTTTGAATTTATTATGAGCATTTAAGTCGCTACTTCAGACTTAACATTTCATGCTAATGCGCCCATTCCCCAGTTTCTTTCATAATTTCATACAAATATTTAAATACTTCATACACAATATTTCTGGTCGTTTAAGGTAAATTTAATTAAAATAATTTCGAATTTGTTACGAATTGTTAATAATTTGTCAAAATTCTTGCAACAATTTCACAACTTCAAGCGTAGGCTCATGAAACTCTGCACAAGTATATAGTGCTTCATTTATGATAAGTATTATGAGATTCAATCCAGTTGCGACTTTTGTGGATTAAGTTACTATTTCAGACTTCAAGTTATACCTTTAGAAACCGTGCGCTAATTCCCTCAATTTATTAATTAGGGTAATAAAACTCTTAAAAGAAACACATGTTACATTTGCAATAATCTTGGTGTTTCATAGTCTCGAATTTATTACTAATTTTTAAGCCGTCAATTCAGGTTTCAAGGTAATTGACACTTCCTTGAGCCAACATCACAAGTTCAAAGGTAAGCTCACTAAGCACTACATTTGTGATAAGTGTGGTACGTTTCAGTTCAACTGAGACTTTTTAAATTTGTTTTTTAAGCCAATTTTGAAGTCGCTTTAAGATCGTAATTAACTCATCTTGGGCCCATTTCACAATTTCAAGGGTAAGTTTACGAAACTATGCACAAGTGTGAAGCACTTCACTTGTGATAAGTGTGGTGAGTTTCACTTGTATCAATAGTTTTTTGAATATTGTATCGATTTTTAAATTGTTGAGTCAGACTTCAAGTAACACTTTTCACAATTTGTTGCGCCAAATCCTCAACTTTTTAATTGGGTTCATGAAACTCTGGAGAAGTAAAGTAGGTACTGTATATGCAATAATTCTGGTAAGTTTCAGTTCAGCACAAAAACTTTCGAATTTGTTACGAATTTTTAAATCGACAGTTTAGATTTCAAAGATTTCAAGATCACAATTGACTCTTTCTTATGCGACTTTCACAACTTCAAAGTTAAGCTCACGAAACTTTGCACACATGTAAAGCTCTACATTTGTTATAAGTGTGATGAGTTTCAATCTAGTCGACGGTTTATTCAATTTATTATTAATTTTTAAGTCGCTCCTTCAGACTTTAAATTATAACTTTCAAAACCCTCTGGAGCTAACTTCCCCAATTTGTTAGATTTGTTTATGAAACCTTGTATAAGTGAAGCACGGGTTTCATTTGCAATAATCCACGTAAGTTTCATTTCAGCAGAAAAACTTTGGAGCTTAAATAAAAAATGTTTAAGTTGCCAGTTCTGAATTCAAGATCATAACTAACTCATTCTTGCGCCCCATTCACAATTTCAAGCTCTTATATAGACTGTGGGAACTTTATAAAATTATAAAGCACGTTATGTACGATATTTCCATGGTGAGTTTCAATACTCAACATGTAAGCAATCTATAATCTGAAAGGGTTGAAAAATTTTCCAACATAATAAGAAACTTACAAACCATCAATTACGAGATTAGAAGAAAAATCATAGCAAGAGCAGTAATAGCAGATTAATGGAAAATTGCACATTGCTCACAGGCTGCGCAGAATTGTAAAATCTTAAGAAGAAAGCAAAGCAATCTTATTTCCAAATCGTAATAGGAAAGAGCCAATAAAAGCAATTACACATTATTGCTGGAAAATGTGATAAAACAACTATGTAACTAGAAGAAACAAATTTACTTGACTTACCAGTAAATGCAGTAGATTCTGGTCCTCCGAAATTACCATATCCTGAAAGCAAATTTATTGTTTTAAACAAATTTGAAAGTTCAGAAAACACAGCTTAAATATCCAAAAAGCACAACTGTCCTAACTTCGTTATGTAAGTTGTCAGTAAGACGTCCCTGAGGAACGTGTCGTTACAAATTAAGACAGATTTGAACAAACCGTCCTTAAGGCGTCTTGAAGACATATTACACGTAATTATTTTTAACAAGAGCGCAAAACAGTAATTCATGATGAAGATTCCAAAAAATTTCTCACTTGCTTGGCAAAAACATTTTTATCAGCAACTATTTTCTAAAATAAATAACACAAATTATTGAAAATGGAAATAAATTAAAAATAATATTTTTTTGGAAAATGTCCCAGTGGTTGAGATATCACTGTAAACTTTTGTAAAGTAAGTTATTTCTTCAATTGAATTTCGTAGAAAATTACTAATTTTTGGTTGGTAAAGATTGATCAAATCTTGAATTTTCATTCATTCGTTCATTTTTTAATATCATTATGTATGGAGAGATTTGCATGTACTATTTTGTGAAATGTGAAAACTTGCATTACATAAAAATTGCAATTAACTTTCACAACCAAACACTATCAATTTTTTTGTAGCTACATTGATTAAGTAATTCACACTCATTGATTCTACTAATGTTCCATCACTAACGTCACTAATGTTAAGTTTGTCAGAGCAGGAAGTGACTGTGAAGAGACAAAACAAATATTTTTTACGCAATAAAGATCTTTACTCGTTATGTTTTCAAAGTTTGCTTTCCAAACTATTCCAAGAAGAAACCACAACGGATATTGTCATCTCGGCAATTCTAGGTAAGTTAAGGGAACTGCAGCTACAAATGCTTGCGTTAACATCTCGGGTGTTTATGTAAATAACATCGGCTCATTTAAAATCAGTTTATCAGTAATCAGTCATCATTGCCTAGACGTGCAAGTGTGTGTAATTAGACAGGGACAGTTTGAATGTCAAAATAAAGACCTTGAGTTTACCAGGAAACCATTAGTCCTGTGTGTTCATAATGGTATTTTTGAACTACGGAGATACGTCTTGGAGTATGGAGAATTTATGGGAAGCATCGAAACGCCCAAAATTAGCGCCGTCCTCAGTTAATGAGAAAGTTTTAATTTTGAATTGCTTCGATTCCATCAAGAACCAAAATTCCGATGCGAGTGTGGACACACACAATTTTTCCAGTTACCGACTATTGCGTATTTACTCATTTTCCCCGACCGTACGCCAGAGAGTGGTTATTCACTGTATGTTTACAATAGGCAGAGGTACAATATTCGCACGTGTTTCGGGCGAGTCACTCAAAATACAAAGCGATTCCGTAAGACATAATAAAACTCTCAAAATTTAGAGGATGCCACCTTGTATCGGTTTTGCATTTATAATGAGATTTTATTACTCCATGGGTTATTTTGACATACCTCATTTAAAATTCAGTGATCCTTTAAAGCTGTCCGAGATTGAAATAGACTCTTAGAATAGTTACAATGAATTTGATTGAATTAAAAATTATTGGTGTGGTACTAGAATTATTTCATATAATTTAGAAAATGTGGATATCCCGCTGAACACATTGTAATTTTGACGTCAAAAACGACTAAATTTGGTTAATTGGCAGCAAGTCTTGCATGATACCTTTGCACAGTTTCGTTTAAATCCTGTCTGAGGTAGAAATGGTTCAATAAGGAAATTGCAATAAATCCGTGAGGTAATTGCGTTAATAGTCGCCGTGTCGAGCGCATGTAAACAACTTTTGCCGGCATAGGAAACCAATTAAATCAAAAACGATCGCTCTCCTCGCGATATAACAAATCGCAATATTTATAAATCTTCAGCCCACTGAATACCATCGCGCATTTTCTATTATTACAAAAACGGAACGCAGCCACAGAAACGTTCACTTTTACTCCGCCACACACAGCCACGCGTTTTTCTCTCGGCCACTTCGGCACACTTGCAAGTACATATATCCACCACATATACACTTTATACACTATACGCATTGTGCTTCCTGCGATTGTCCGATTGAGTGCGCTCATTATTCAATTATTGTGGTAAAAGCAGCGTTTTAGTAGCTGGCCCGTAATTGGCGATTCTTTAGCAATTAGAGATCTCGTCTTTTTTTCCACGTTCCGCAGTCACTCTCTTACGGGAATGCGAGGAGAGGGTCGTTAAATCGCCTTCACTTAACGGCCGCGATGAAAGCAACAAACATAAATATGATTTATTGTTGGGCATTGTCGAGAAGCAATTACGCGAGGAGACAATTCGATTAAAGAGGAAAAGAAACCGAGTGGATCGGGCCGATATTCACTTTCCTTCAGTATTTTATTAGTAGCATAACACTTATAGTCTAGCCAACAAGTACCATTTTTCAAAAAAAAAAATTGTATATAGTCAGAAAATTATGATCATGTTGTCATTCGATTCGTAATGTCATGTAGAAAGTTTAAGGGAAACTCCCAAAAAGGGGCGAAAAAAATTGCAAAAGTTATAAACAATTCAGTGAAAAAAAGTGGGGCTTTTGTTTTTTTTTAATATCCCGAAAAATATTATATATTTTCGAAATATTAAAAAAGATCTGAAAAGATCAGCAAATTTAATGACAGAAAGTTTGGACTCCCGAAACTGTACCATCAATATTTATAATTTTTACAAAGCCTTGAAAATATAGCCAAAAACGGGTAATCCGGTAAACAGCAAAAAAAAAATTATTTTAACGTATTAAATATGAATATTAAGGAATAAAAAAATTCATGTGGCATTGGGATACATCAATTAACAACAATCCGCGATTAAAAAATTTTTATCCCGATTTCTCCATAAATTATGCATTTGTTAACAAGTTTTTTAACCAGAATGTTAACATAAAAACCCCGATAATTATTGAAGTAAAACCCTAGCATTTTTTTGACTTAGTGAAGTTATTCTTAATACCAAAAAGTTATACGGTCTTAATAATGGGGCCCGACTAGCTCAACTCGTCGGTGAGTGGTCGTGGATGAACTACCATAGGTACGACCAGATACTCGATGGTAAAGGGGCGCCAATAACTACAAACAAAGCCCTGACTGATATCTCGAGCCCCCTCTAGTTGTCGAGGGGTGTCGATCAATGTCTCACAGCTATCAAACGTCTCACTTACCTTGACGAAGGCTTAAACGAATCCGAGAGAGAGAGAGGTCGAGGTTAGAATTCCTAGATTACCGGTTCTCTACATAGTCCACACAATCCTCGCTAAGATAAGTTCGTTCTTGTATCACTACCTATTCTCCCGGAGCTTTATCTGACGTTATTGGTGTTTAAGCTAGTTCGCTCACATAACCTCTCATGAACCAGAAATGTGTTGAGGGACAACATGATACCCTATCCCTTGTGAGACCAGTCCTGTTACACCGGCCCTATTCCTGATACTTAATTACGTGTGGCCTGTTAGAGGTTATAAGTTACATTTACATCTTCTACCTGACTCTTGTTGGCCTTAGGGGCAAACGAACTGTCAACATGTTATTCTGACTCCCGGGAGGTGAATTGCATAAAATGTGTCAGTATAAAGTTAAGTGGAGTTGCCAAGTAAAGAGCTAAGTTGGTTGCATATCAAAGGATCTTGAATAATTTCTATTCATCGGGCTACAGTTGTCGATTCATGCCTCTTCTCAAAAAAATAACGTTACAACGGTTTTAAGCAAACTTATCATTACATATTTATTAATTTCCGTTTATTTCTTTAAGAACACCTTTGGTTATCGGCGAAAAATTTGTTTTATTACTCCACGTGTTATTTTGACAGACTATAGTTGTTTCAGGCAGTAATTTATCTGCGACTTTAGGTAAGTATTATCATTGCAATTTTAATATTTTGTTGCGATACACATCGGGTAAATCAGCATTTTTACGCACGTCAAGATATAAACCAACTGAACTTAAAAACTTAGTTATCATATTGCCCTCGTTATTGTGGTAATTATTCTCGTTCTAACAGAAGGAATATTTAGCGCGTAGTTAATGTTAATTACTGTCTCTTCGGCCCCCACTCTCCCCGTTTCGTAATCAAAAATGTTATTCTCTCGCAAGATCGAAAATCACTTTCGTTTCCATAATTATCGAACTGTCCAACCGAATTATTTTAATTAAGAGAGTCCCCGTCTCGCTCGTTGTGCCGGCGTGTACGCGTACGTACACCGTACGTATGTAGATTATTAAATTACGTATAAATTTATCGACGGAATAGATTTGAATAAATTTCAGCGTGTCGCAGGCCTTCTTCAGTCTTATAATACATGTCACCCGGAGGCGAACGCGAGATCTGCTCCAGTTTCGTGTAACTTTCGATTTTCTTCAAATATGGCTTATCTATGTAGGCTGGTCAAGTGAAACTATTATAAGCTGTAACTACTGATGCGGCAAGATCTTTTTGTTAATCGTTCTATAATGAGAGATTTCTCGCGGAGATAGCGAACTTTTTCTCTACGTCTCTCTCTCTCTCTCTCCGTTTCTCGCTCCTTCGTCCTCGGGTTTGGTTTCCTCGGTTCTATTTTTATTGGCACGATAGAAGGTGGTTAGAGGATGGTTTTTCTCTTGATCGATTTTTATAACGGGAAAAACTGAAACGGGTAAAAGCGGCTATGGCAACAATAGCGCCGGACGTGGGCTGGAGCTGAGATTTGCATAAGGTACGGAGGCTTCAAGACGACATCGAAGATACATGACGGATACAAGCGTTGACATAGTATACTGGTGCCAACTATAAATGGTCCTGACTTGACTTTGTACCTTCCCATGGATAACCATATAACTGAAGAATTTATCGTTACCTTATGGTTTTATGTCCTGAAATTATAGATACCAGCAAAAATTTGCCAAGTGAAACCTTAACCCAAAACTAACCTCTACTGAATCCCCTGTCTGAATCCTCTCTCCTTCTCTCCCTTGACCAAATTTCTCCCAAAAAGCCCTTAATTCAAATCCCAATCTTATTCTCATGACCAATCAAATATCCTTTACTGTCTCTCCGCTCAACAAGCTCCCCTCTTGCGAAGTGGTTGGCTTGGCGTAGTTTTGAATTTCTGGCCTTCTTCAAGAAACCATTAAAAAATGTTTATGCCAAAATATCGACTTACCTCACTTATCTTGTCTCGTAACTCTTTACTTATCTCTTTACCTAACTGTGCATCAACTTACTTAAACGGTAATTACAGGTTAACCGTACAACGGAACACTTTCAAATTTTTACCAACGATAGCTAATAGATTGAGCCCCATTCTGACAAAATTTCAACATTCTAAGTTAACGATGCTTGGTGTAATCAATGGCCAGACACCGCGATGCCGCCTTAACCACAATTTTCAAGCCGAAAGGAGATTATTTTCCTCCAGCGTAAACTGAGAATAAAGAACAGACAGGACCGGACTAGGTCTTTCAACGCTGGTTCAATAAATGAAACGTAACAAATGATATAACCAATTGAACGTTGTCCTTTGAACTTTCCTGCAGTTTTTAGTCCATAATTTTATTCTTCTGGAGTGTCCTGTGTATATTTCCCATGGAGAAACTTTACAATTTATTTTTCGTTTTGTAACTTGATTCTTGAGCTCTGTCCCAATATGCGTGTGCTGCATCGTCTACAATAAAGTTTTTAGCTATTATTAGCTAAAATCTATAAGCTATTTTTGACTAAATTCTGGACAATCACATATGTTAGCGTGGTACACAGATTTCGCTCACCTTAGAGTATGAGTGCTGCAATTACTCTCACAATTGTGTTTTCAAATTTATTCCCTGAAAGAGGTTTACTCTTACAGGTTTTACCTGAAGATTTCCAAAATTTTATCTTCACATCTATCATCACATTCTTTTTTGATGGTTTTGCTTACTTATGAAATTTGATATTAATCATGCCGTGGTATTGCCAATTGCTAATAAATAATTGGTTTTCAGTAGATTGTATAAACCTTCTATTGCCATGTTAGCCTTAATTTCAACGCATGCCCGTCCTGCGTTGATTTTGATTTCAATGTAGTCTAATTCCTGAAGGTGGAGTTACCGAAACATTATAGGCATATCAGTAACGTTTGGAATCGGATACCATCACAGTGAAATTCTTATTGTCGACCTTACACGCTACTAATGAAGAGTAATAAAAATTTACCCGAATTATCTACCAAAAGTGGGATGTACTTTTCCATATATGTACCAGAATTCGATGCTTTAACTTTGCATAGCACCTGTAACCATCAAGAGTCCAGGATAGATTAGAAACTAGCTCAAAACGTAAGCACATTCACTAATGCAATCGTATCCTATAAAATCCACGTTGTGAGCGAAGAGTCTTATTGAAACGACAAGATATCGTGCATACCACCACACTCACCTATTCGGTACATTGTGATAACGTGCCCCGCCCTCTTCTCCTTTACACTGATTTACTCTCGGGCTAGTTCGGAATTCGCAAAGGTTACTTATTGCGTTTGCAACACATTGATTGATTTAGATGCATAATATTCGTAGGTATTATTATGTGGGGTTTTATGGGGGCCTTAAGGAAGGCGAATCGGTATCAACTCGGCCGGAAAATTCATGAGCGGACATCGTGAACATGGGATCGTATGCGATAACATTCCATTAAATGTTTCAATATTATTACGAAAGGCCAAAATCATATTGAGTAACATGGAAACATATCAGCTTGTCTCAATTGAACAATCCTGAGTTGATGAGTTGATACGTTTTCGAAGGGACAAAAATATCTACATTTAACATACTGGGCGAGTCGAAAGTAAATGATGTCCCTGATTATCAACAATACTGCCATAAAGTATAGTTGGTTAGGATTGAAGGGAAAATGCCATTTAAGCATTTATCGATGGCAAAGTTATTAATTCGTATAACTAACTTAATTAAAAAAATATGAATTCAGATATTTCAATCTGAAATTATCCTTTAATTAAATTTCAGGAGCAGCAGAGAGGACTAATATCGATAATGGCAGCCATAGTAACACTGAAAAATCCATCCAAACATGGCTCAATTTAATGTTATTATTATTCATATACTATATACAATCTACAGTAATATAAATTTTTTTATTGTGCTGTAATAAAATATATCTGGTTGAAAATTGAGGTGTTTTCATTTTGGCCTAGACTAACAGTCCGTCCTATAGACGCCTTAATGACGTCTTACATACAGCTTGCAATATATCTTAGAGACGTCTTTAAGACGTCTTATATAGAGGTTGCAAGACATCCTAAAGACGTCTTATATAGAGCTTGTAAGACATCTTAAAGACGTCTTATATACAGTTTGTAAGACGCCTTAAAGACGTCTTATATACAGTGTGTAAGACGCCTTAAAGACGTCTTACATACAGCTTGCAAGACATATTAAAGACGGTCTTTTTTTGTAACAAATGGCGTGTAAAAGACGTCTTCAAGACGTCTAAGAGACGTTCACTTGCACAGCTATAATGGGACGTCTATAAGATGTCTTAAAGACACCATTGTGCTGTCTGGGAACCGGAATCTCAACCTTCTACGTGGGGACGGGATTTTATTGAATATAGTCTCTTAGGGCGATATTAAATATTGTAAGTTATCTTTGGTTCAAAATAACTACACTCCGCTTATTAAATACTTAACTAATTTATTAAATACTTGTTTACTAATTTATTTTTCACAGCTTTTTATTTATCTTCTGGGCACGGCCGCTCAGGTCAATGATATTCGAGAGCGACCCGAATGGTCTAGAATTCCAAGAACTGAAATCGATTCGCCGAACGGACTCTTCCCGACTTGTGATTAAGGCGAGACTTTCCGTTGCAGTATTTATAAGCAAATCACTAGAGCAAGTAGATTTTGTTCCTTAAACTTACACCTTTTACGGTGATATGTGATTTCACTGAAGTGAAGTGAAATTCACTTAAGTGAAACTCACTAGAGTTCTTGACTGAAGAGGTGAGGTTTAGTGCGCTTTATCTACTTGGATCTTAGTGTAGGACTTTTTGAGTTGTCGAGGTCTATTTAAAAATATAATAGTGATTGGAAGAAGTTGCAGTTTGTAAAGATTTTAAGTACCTCTTAAGAATTTATAATAATTTATAATTATTATATTTTTATGTTATATAATTCAAGAATAAAAAAATCAAACTCAAATTACTGTAAAGTTCAATAAAGATTAATTATTAAATGGTTCTAAAGAGGAATAGGAAGAGTTTTGGCACTTTACATAAAGGAGTTTTGAAGTTTTGACGCTTTATGAAAAAAAATGAATCCATTTAGATGAAATTCGCGATAATCTATAGTTTCAAAAATTCATAACTTTGTAACGGAACTCAGATATTGGTAAAACTCCGCAACGACACTTCAATTAACAACTTTAATGACTTGTATCACAATCTTAGTTCAAATATTTTTTATGAATTTTCAAAATCATTGCAAACCGAACTACCATGTCAAGTTATTAGAAGGACATTGACATGTTTAAAACTTCATTCACTAGAATTGCTAATTGAAGTGTCTTAGGAAGTGAACAAAGTTTCAGTAGTTTTTGCAAAGGAGGGTTGAAGTTGAAGGTGTTTATTTGACATTCTGATGAAATTGCAATTATCGAGAAGTTTATAAATTGATAAAAATATATTCAAACCAAAATTATTGAAAATTCACTAATGATCGTTGATTGAAGTGTTTTGGAAACGTTCAGTAAATTTGGGCACTTTTTATAAAGGAATTTTGAATTGGTTGCGCTTCATGAAACAAAATTTACACGACTGCACGAGTTTGTTGAAATTTGCTATGATTTCTAGTTTCAAAAACTCACAATTTGTGTAATATGCTGGTAAAATTCACTACAATTCTTTATCTTTGGGGACTGTAGTAAGTTTCAACTCTGTTGGTAAAGGAGTTTTGAAGTTTAAGGTGTTCATTAGACTTTCTAAAAGTGTAATTTTCGAAGATATAAAGAATTCATAAAAAATATTCCAACTCAAATTATTGTAAAATTCAATAATGATTGATTATTGAAGTGTCGTGAAGAAATTCAATGTGATTCGGCACTTTTTACAAAGGAATTTTGAAGTTGTGACGCTATATGACAAAATTGGAACAAATTTAAATGAAATTTGCAACGATGTTTAGATTTAAAAATTCATATTTTACCCATTGGAACTCAGATGTTGGCAAAACTTAATAGAACTGTTTATTACAGTGTCCTTGAAAAGTTTACTGTGCTTCAACTCTTTTAGGAATAGAGTTTTAAAGATGTAAGGGTCCTTTCAACAAACTGACATAGCAGGTCAATTTGCAATGGTTTTTTAAAGTCATAAAAATATTGATATAACTCACTAAAGTTGTTAATTGAAACGTTTTTGGGGAGTTTAGTGAGTGTTTTTTTTTGTTTTTTTGAAAGGAGTGTTGAAATTGAATTGGTTGAATGAAGTTTCAATTTGCAAGAATGCTATTTTAAAAAAAATATTAAAATTCTAATTATTAAAATTTTAACTAAAGGTTGTTTATTGAAATGTTTTAATGACATTTCAGTGTATTTCAGTACTTTTTAAACAAGAGTTTTGAAATTGTAAGCTTTATGTTAAAAAATTCACATAATTGAAGGAATGTAATTATAATTTTCTATGATTTCTAGTTTTAAAAATTCCTAATTTTAGTATTTGAACTAAGCTTTTACTGAAACTCACTAGAATTATTCGTTGAAGTATCCTTGGGAAGTATAGTGAGATTTAGCTCATTTAGTCGATATGGCTTTGAAGTTGTCGCTGTCCATTTAACAACCTGACAGATGGATGAAATGACGACACGCATTAATTTTAAAAATCCTTAAGAAAGTTATTCAAAATGAGATTACAGTAAATACTTAAATTCTAATTTCAAAAATTTATTATTTTTGTATTTGAACTAAGATTTTATTGAAACTCACTAGAATTGTTCATTGAAGTCTCCTTGGGATGTACAGTGAGATTCAGGTCATTTAGTCCAGAGGGCTTTCAAGTTGTCGGTGTCCATTTAACAACCTGACAGATGGATGAAGTGGCGGTACGCATTAATTTTAAAAATTCTTAAATAAAGTTATTCAAAACCAGATTACCGTAAATTCTCAAATTTTAGTTTCAAGAACTCATAATTTTTGTATTTCAACTAAGATTTTACTGAAACTCACTAGAATTGTTCATCGGAAGTGTCCTTGGCAAGTATAGTGAGATTCTATTCTAAGTCTAGATTCTAAGTCTATTTAATAACCTGACACATTGGTTGGATGAAGTGACGGTATGCATTAATTTTAAAAATTCTTAACAAAATTATTCAAAATGAGATTACCATAAATTCTCAAATTTTAGTTTCAAAACTTCATAATTTTTGTATTTGACTAAGATTTTACTGAAACTCATTACAATTGTTCATTGAAGTGTCCATGGGAAGTATAGTGAGATTCAGCTTATGTATTCCAAAGGGTTTTGAAGTTGTGGGTGTCTATTTAATAAAATGACACAGTGGTTGGATGAAGTGACGGTATGCATTAATTTTAAAAATTCTTAAGAAAATTATTCAAAATGAGATTACGATAAATTCTCAAATTCTAGTTTCAAAAATTCATAATTTTTGTATTTGAACTAAGATTTTACTGAAACTCACTAGAATTGTTCATTGGAAGTGTCCTTGACAAGTATAGTGAGATTCAGATTATTTATTCCGGAGGGTTTTGAAGTTGTGGGTGTCTATTTAATAACCTTAATAACAATTTAATTAATTTAATACCCAATTTATAAAACATTGTTTGGATGAAGTGACGGTATGCATTAATTTTAAAAATTCTTAAGAAAATTATTCAAAATGAGATTGCGATAAATTCTCAAATTCTAGTTTCAAAAATTCATAATTTTTGTATTTGAACTAAGATTTTACTGAAACTCACTAGAATTGTTCATTGGAAGTGTCCTTGGGAAGTATAGTGAGATAGAGCTTATTTAGTTCAGAGAGTTTTGAAGTTGTGGGTGTCTATTTAATAACCTGACACATTGTTTGGATGAACTGACGGTATGCATTAATTTTAAAAATTCTTAAGAAAATTATTCAAAATGAGATTACGAAAAATTCTCAAATTTTAGTTTCAAAAATTCATAATTTTTGTATTTGAACTAAGATTTTACTGAAACTCATTAGAATTGTTCATTAAAGTGTTCTTGGGAAGTATAGTGAGATTCAGCTTATTTAGTCCAAAGGGTTTTCAAGTTGTGGGTGTCTATTTAATAACCTGACACATTGGTTGGATGAAGTGACGGTATGCATTAATTTTAAAAATTCTTAAGAAAATTATTCAAAATGAGATTACGATAAATTCTCAAATTCTAGTTTCAAAAATTCATAATTTTTGTATTTGAACTAAGATATTACTGAAACTCACTAGAAGTGTTGACTAAAGTGTCCTTGGGAAGTATAGTGAGAATCAGCTCATTTAGTCCAGGGGACTTTGAAGTTGTGGGTGTCTATTTAATAACCTGACACAGTGGTTGGATGAAGTGACGATACGCATTAATTTTAAAAATTCTTAAGAAAATTATTCAAAATGAGATTACCGTAAATTCTCACATTCTAGTTTCAAAAATTCATAATTTTTGTATTTGAACTAAGATATTACTGAAACTCACTAGAAGTGTTGACTAAAGTGTCCTTGGGAAGTATAGTGAGAATCAGCTCATTTAGTCCAGGGGACTTTGAAGTTGTCGGTGTCCATTTAACAACCTGACATAGTGTTCAGTGAAGTGTCAGTACGCATTAATTTTAATAATTCCTAAGAAAATTATTCAAAACCAGATTACCGTAAATTCTCAAATTCTAGTTTCAAAAATTCATTATTTTCGTATTTGAACTAAGATTTTACTGAAACTCACTAGAATTGTTCACTGAAGTGTCTTTGGGAAGTATAGTGAGATTCAGCTTATTTAGTCCAAAGGGTTTTGAAGTTGTGGGTGTCTATTTAATAACCTGACACATTGGTTGGATGAAGTGGCGCTACCTACGCATTAATTTAAAAAATTCTTAAGAAAGTTATTTAAAATCAAATTCGGCTGAATTCTTTATTGAAGTATTCTTTGGAAATTTAGTGAGTTTCAACTTAAAGTTTAAATATCAGTAAAAATTATTGAAGCATTTAATTAAATTTGCAAAGTGAACGGAAAACCAGAACCTCCTTATGAAAAATCTCGAATTTAAAACTATAAAATTGGACTGTTACGTTACTGTTACATTACGAAATTGCAATGAACTAAACTAAATACATTCAGCTAATAGGAAAGAGGAACAAAACTTAAACCTAAAGTACAATTCAAATCCTAATTTATTAGGATGAAACACAAGCAAAATTAAAATTTTAATGCTTCACTTACTACATTGTAAACTAATAAATCAGAAACCTTGAACAAGACCGTTTTATTAACTAGTAAACAATTCAGCCAACTGGTCTACTTCGAATACGCTTCTTTATAATAAAAATGAAAGTTGCTTAAAAATATTAAACAATTGATCTCCTTTTTACAGTCACGCTGAGAATTTGTCATTTTACGGTTGAATGGTAACAAATAAGAGCTTTTAAAAATTGTCCGTAATTGATGTACCTACTAAAACTACTGAAAGTAAGAGATGTACTAATAATGGTACTAAATATAAATCGACCTCGTTTTTGAGATTTCAACAACTCCAATCAGAATTAACTTTAGATAACAGACAAGGTTTTCAACGTTATACAGGATGATACCAATAATAATAATAATGACAATAAGACAAATAGACAGTAATAAGCGTCTTAAGTAGTGGACACAAGGGCCAAAATGTATAAATTTGTATGTAGTAGTTGTATTGTATTGCAGTGATTAATTGAACGAAACAATAGATCCCAATGATGGATTTTAAATACCGAGATCAACAAGGTGGAAATCCATAAAGGATACCTTAATTTTCAAATTAGGCGATGGAGTGTCTTCAAGATCTTCTTCACACACCATTATCACTGAGAACATGGTATTCATTCACAGAAACAAAATTATATGTAATCGAGCTTTAATTGAATATATTTTGAATTTTGAGATTCGACCTTATATATTCTTATACATATGTATAAAATGGTATAACCACCGACACGTGTTTCTGCTTATTAGCTTCGTCAGGGTGGTATAACCAAGCTCTGAATGATATCGAATGATATCAAACATCGTTATCATTCAGACCTTGGTTATACCACCCTGACGAAGCTAATAAGCAGAAACACGTGTCGGTGGTTACCGTTTCTTAACGGAATAGACGGGTAAGTCGATAATTTTCCTTTGTATATATATATATATATATATATATTGTCAACCTAAAATATACACGGAACACCTAAATTGCGATGTCCTGTGACTATACTAAGTTGGTACTATTGGATGATTCTGACGTCATCAAAACGAGGTGCATTGGGATTTGTTTTGAAATGAGTATATATATAAGGTTATGTATAAATTTATATATTCTTATACATTCTTGTAGAAAAGTAAAACTGACTGAATCATTGTCCCATAAATCAACTTCGCATTTATCTCAATTAAGGCGTCGCGGGAAAAAAAATCCTATTAAACGTTGCCCTGCCCTCCCTTAACAACAGACGTTCTCCGTTATAAATCATGGGCGTGTTTATCACAATACGCTACCAGTTATAATTTTTTTCTCTCTCTCTCACTAAAAGCGGATCTGTCAGAACAAAGAGCGCGACAAACAACAATCATAATCGTCCGTTCGATTGCAACGATAAATAATTAATCCGGACACAATTTACGAGCAATATTCTTAATTATAATGTCTTATTGTGTATGTATGTATGTGTGACTAACGCGCGAGCTAATTGTTACACGGGAACGTTCCCACGTTTTTTTTTTCCTCATGTCTCCGTATCTTTCGATATTCTCAATTTGGAGCGAATCTAGAGGTAGGGCGTAGAACTAGAGGCATGGGAGTCGATTTGTCACGTACGATGGTACCGCATCATCGAACTGTTGTTACGTCTACATTGTAATAGGTATTCCAAATCCAGGCAGTACTGTAATGACGCGATGAATACGTTGATACTTTTTAGAAGATTTGTATTTTTAGAGCGAATATAATGTGAAATTAGGGCAGAAACACACATTTAGAAGGATGACTTGGAATATGTTACATATAAATAATACAGTGATGCTTGGATTCCCAAAACCACCACTTCAACCCCCAGCAGAGATCTCATGCCTCTTAATTAGGAACAAATAAGTCAACGATTTTCTTCTCAATAGAGATGAAGTACTTAGCTCTCATTTATTTATTTATTTATTTAATGGCCTGTTTGATCATTACAATCTTACAATTATTTACAAATTTTACAATTCTCTATTTGTACATATATATTGTCACACGCCTGAGGACCTAGGGTCCAAAGGGAGTGCTCGGGTTGGGGGTGTAGTCAGGTAGAGACTGAGAAAGAAGACATGGCAACACGGACAATACTTATTTGAACATTAAACGCTATAGAGGAGAGAACAATTGACAAAGGGCAAAAATGATAATTAGAGGGTGAAAGAGAATATAAAAGTGGAACAAGTGGTTGCTTACTGTGGTATGACGAAGGGCAGTAGGCACGAGGCTCCTCCAATCAGCGACATGTCGAAGGGCGGACGCTCAGACGGGCAGCGTGACAGGGTGCTAGCAGACTGATTCCCTGATCGATCTAATCGATCCCTATAACGTTCCGTTTGTTTGACGAACGTGCCTGCCGCTTACCCGCGCGTCACGTATCGTCCTTCGGTCGCCTCGGTGCTGAATTAGCTTAGACGGCGACCTATTTTCGCGACAATATTATGTTTTATGCCGATTCAATACATTAGTTCAAAGATTGCATAGTACTGTGCAGGAGGCACTGAATGTGCCTGTACATAGAGAGGCTTTTACTTATAAACTAAAATACTTATAATCTAACTAATAAACTTACATTCTGTTTGTTCTGTTTGATTTTATTTATTTTATATATATCTTCACTTATTTCTTAATTTCTTAGATTTTTTCATCGCTCATTTGGTAAATTGTTAAAACTTTTTATTGATACATAATTGTAACTATTTTGATCAATAGTCAATTTATATTTTGGTAATTCCAATGCTTTAAATCTTGTTATGGTCGCATTTTGTAGAAATCTTTTTTTATTGTATGATAATTAAAAATAAGTGAGTGTAGTATAAAAGATTGCTTGAAACTTAAAATATTTTTATTAAGTTCTTTGTTTGATCAATAATATTTATAAGTTTAGTTTGTAATCTGATGTCAGATAGCAAAAATGTCTTTTTAACTCACTCTAGAAAGACTATACCTATTGTAACGCGAAAAGTAAACAGCAGCGCGAAATGTGTTTACACTTATCGGACCTCGGCGGCTTACCTCAAAGAATCGCCGCTACGCTTAATTGAGTCCCAGCAACGTCTTATTAAGGAAAAGTGATTTATGACCTTCTGGACCTTTCTACATAAAAAAGAAGGTTCGAGTTATTTCAGGAACTATCGTGAACACCATTGAGATGTATATAAGCGCGCTTGCGGACGGAGAGGAGATTAGACGTGAAGCCGCGACATAGTAAACAGGCGAAAAAACGGACCAGTGAAATAAATTACATTTAGGAGTGATATAAATTAATTAGTTAGGAAATAGTTAAGTGTGTTATATAAATTAGTTCAGTAATAGTCTAAGATAAATTAAGTAGTGTGTAGTGTAAAATTAGGACAGTGTAAATAAATCAGAGAAATAAACGTTACACTATCTACACCGCCTCTATATTTTTTAATTATGTTTCTCATTTCGTCTCATTGGTAGTAGGTGCTAAAAATGAAAATTAGTGAAGTTAATGCCATACTTCCGAAGCGAGCCTTATACATAATTTCCATTACTTTCAAGTACTAATAAGAGTAAGTACTCCCAGTTTTCTGTTTGGCATCCCACACAAGTGCACAGCGAAATTACTTTCGGCTAAAAACTGACAGAAATACGTTCGGTCGCCTTTCTCCAGATCCGAAGAAACGTAATTCGATTGATTTTTGCGTCGATTTCATTAGGAACTGGCTGCTTAACGAACCGTCACTATTTTTTTTCCAATAAAAATATTCCTACCGGAAAAAATATCAGCAATCGTCGACTGTGGGTAATGAAACGTCCACTTAAGCGATGAAATCTGGAATAATGACAATCGTCTCGAGAGTTTGCTTTGATAGATGAGGATAATTACTGTTTCCAATGACGATTAATCGGTGGGATAGACACTTCAAAGAGATGTTTTTAGACAGAAATCGTTCGATCAAAGCGACCGTTTGGTTCATAACGAACTTTTGACGAACATATCCAAAAGTGTAATAATGGAAATAATTAATTTTCGTTCGATACCACAATACATACATAATTAGACGTATACATAGGAAATTTGTCTACCGCTCATTTAAATACAAAGTAAATTTGATGCATAATGAAGGATGTCAAAAGTGGGTGTTCAAATCTCGGACAAGAGTCTCGCTAAAGTCTCGAAGTATCGCAGATAAAAATGGCAAATATTATATAATTATTCTAATTATCGCGAATGCAATTGAAACATATTTTTTAAAGCCGCATAATAGCGAGCAACCTGTGTTTACAAACTGCCACGCAATGTTTTACCTTCTTGAGCTTACCGAGATATTGCCACATGTACTACTATTATACTAGAATTATTATTGCCTCGAACAAACGAAAGAAATTTGGTGATTACGTGCTCATTTTAATATTTATTTTAAAATTGCAAGTTGGCATAATAATTTTGGTTATCGCAATAAGTTACGACACTCATTTTTTTAAATACGATCATAAGTTTCATTACTTCAATGAAATATAAAAAACTATTTAGCAGCATTGGCATAGACATTTTTAGGAAAGAAACGAAGTTGCACCGCCCTTTGTCCCGGCTTTCTGCATTATTTTATGGTTTTACTGTTGTTTTGTGAGAAATTTGCGAGACATGACACGAGACGAGACTTTTATTGCGAGACGAGACTTTCCACTTTTTTTGCCAGACAAGACGAGATTTTTCAGTCTCATCTCGTCTCGTCTCGTAGGCAACACTACTTTAACTTTGATTTTAAAAAGGTCTCGCCCTTAAAAAATTACTTTTCGTTTTCGATCATTTCGATATAATTGAGGAACAAAGAGGAACCGGACGTAATAAAACGGCAAAATGCAAGATATGCCGGAAATCGCGAGATTTTGCCAGGAATTTGCGAGACTTTTGCGAGACTCTCCCGTGAGACATGAGACGAGACGAGACTTTTATAGCGAGACGAGACTTTTATAGCGAGACGAGACTTTTATTGCGAGACGAGACTTTCCACTTTTTTGCCAGACAAGACGAGATTTTTCAGTCTCGTCTCGTCTCGTTGGCAACACTACTTTAACTTTGATTTTAAGAGGACTCGCCCTAAAACGATTTACTTTTCGTTTTCGATATAATTGAGAAGCAAGGAGGAACGGAACTTAATAAAACGGCAAAATGCAAGATATGCAGGAAATCGTGAGGTTTTGCGAGACTTTAGCGAGACTCTCGCGTGAGACATGAGACGAAACGAGACTTTTATTGCGAGACGACACTCGAGGCGAGACTTTTTTTGCCAGATAAGACGAGATTTTTCAGTCTCGTCTCGTCTCGTCTCGTAGACAACACTACTTTAAGTTTGATTTTAAATAGGTCTTGTCCTGAAACGAATTACTTTCCGTTTTCGATAATTTCGATATAACTGAGGAGCAGGAGGAACCGGACGTAATAAAACGGCAAAATGCAAGATATGCCGGAAATCGTGAGGTTTTGCGAGACTTTAGCGAAACTCTCGCGCGAGTCTTGAGACGAGACGAGACTTTTATTGCGAGACGACACTCGAGGCGAGACTTTTTTTGCCAGATAAGACGAGATTTTTCAGTCTCGACTCGTCTCGTCTCGTAGACAACACTACTTTAACTTTGATTTTAAAAAGGTCTTGCCCTGAAAAAATTACTTTTCGTTTTCGATCATTTCGATATAATTGAGGAGCAAAGAGGAACCGGACGTAAAAAACGCCAAATGCAAGATATGCAGGAAATCGCGAGATTTTGCGAGAAATTTCCGAGACTTTTGCGAGACTCTCCCGCGAGACATGAGACGAGACGAGACTTTTATTGCGAGACGACACTTTCCACTTTTTTTGCCAGACAAGACGAGATTTTTCAGTCTCGTCTCGTCTCGTTGGTAACACTACTTTAACTTGATTTTAAAAGGTCTCGCCCTAAAACGAATTACTTTCCGTTTTCGATAATTTCGATATAATTGAGGAGCAGGAGGAACCGGACGTAATAAAACGGTGAAATGCAAGATATGCAGGAAATCGTGAGGTTTTGCGAGACTTTAGCGAGACTCTCGCGCGAGACATGAGACGAGACGAGACGTTTATTGCGAGACGAGACTTTCCACTTTTTTTGCCAGACAAGACGAGATTTTTCAGTCTCGTCTCGTCTCGTAGACAACACTACTTTAACTTTGATTTTAAAAAGGTCTCGCCCTGAAAAAATTACTTTTCGTTTTCGATCATTTCGATATAATTGAGGAGCAGGAGGAACCGGACGTAATAAAACGGCAAAATGCAAGATATGCAGGAAATCGCGAGATTTTGCGAGAAATTTCCGAGACTTTTGCGAGACTCTCTCGCGAGACACGAGACGAGACGAGACTTTTATAGCGAGACGAGACTTTCCACTTTTTTTGCCAGACAAGACGAGATTTTTCAGTCCCGTCTCGTCTCGTTGGCAACACTACTTTAACTAGATTTTAAAAAGGTTTCGACCTAAAACGATACACTTTTCGTTTTAGTTATTTTCGATATAATTGAGGAGTAAGGTAGAACGGGACTTAATAAAACGACAAAATGCAAGATATGCAGGAAATCGTGAGGTTTTGCGAGACTTTAGCGAGACTCTCGCGCGAGACATGAGACGAGACGAGACTTTTATTGCGAGACGACACTCGAGACGAGACTTTTTTGCCAGATAAGACGAGATTTTTCAGTCTCGTCTCGTCTCGTCTCGTAGACAACACTACTTTAAGTTTGATTTTAAATAGGTCTTGTCCTGAAACGAATTACTTTCCGTTTTCGATCATTTCGATATAACTGAGGAGCAGGAGGAACCGGACGTAATAAAACGGCAAAATGCAAGATATGCAGGAAATCGCGAGATTTTGCGAGAAATTTCCGAGACTTTTGCGAGACTCTCTCGCGAGACACGAGACGAGACGAGACTTTTATAGCGAGACGAGACTTTCCACTTTTTTTGCCAGACAAGACGAGATTTTTCAGTCCCGTCTCGTCTCGTTGGCAACACTACTTTAACTAGATTTTAAAAAGGTTTCGACCTAAAACGATACACTTTTCGTTTTAGTTATTTTCGATATAATTGAGGAGTAAGGTAGAACGGGACTTAATAAAACGACAAAATGCAAGATATGCAGGAAATCGTGAGGTTTTGCGAGACTTTAGCGAGACTCTCGCGCGAGACATGAGACGAGACGAGACTTTTATTGCGAGACGACACTCGAGACGAGACTTTTTTGTCAGATAAGACGAGATTTTTCAGTCTCGTCTCGTCTCGTCTCGTAGACAAAACTACTTTAAGTTTGATTTTAAATAGGTCTTGTCCTGAAACGAATTACTTTCCGTTTTCGATCATTTCGATATAACTGAGGAGCAGGAGGAACCGGACGTAATAAAACGGCAAAATGCAAGATATGCAGGAAATCGCGAGATTTTGCGAGAAATTTCCGAGACTTTTGCGAGACTCTCTCGCGAGACACGAGACGAGACGAGACTTTTATAGCGAGACGAGACTTTCCACTTTTTTTGCCAGACAAGACGAGATTTTTCAGTCCCGTCTCGTCTCGTTGGCAACACTACTTTAACTAGATTTTAAAAAGGTCTCGACCTAAAACGATACACTTTTCGTTTTAGTTATTTTCGATATAATTGAGGAGTAAGGTAGAACGGGACTTAATAAAACGACAAAATGCCAGATATGCAGGAAATCGTGAGGTTTTGCGAGACTTTAGCGAGACTCTCGCGTGAGACATGAGACGAAACGAGACTTTTATTGCGAGACGACACTCGAGGCGAGACTTTTTTTGCCAGATAAGACGAGATTTTTCAGTCTCGTCTCGTCTCGTCTCGTAGACAACACTACTTTAAGTTTGATTTTAAATAGGTCTTGTCCTGAAACGAATTACTTTCCGTTTTCGATAATTTCGATATAACTGAGGAGCAGGAGGAACCGGACGTAATAAAACGGCAAAGTGCAAGATATGCAGGAAATCGCGAGATTTTGCGAGAAATTTCCGAGACTTTTGCGAGACTCTCCCGCGAGACATGAGACGAGACGAGACTTTTATTGCGAGACGACACTTTCCACTTTTTTTGCCAGACAAGACGAGATTTTTCAGTCTCGTCTCGTCTCGTTGGTAACACTACTTTAACTTGATTTTAAAAGGTCTCGCCCTAAAACGAATTACTTTCCGTTTTCGATAATTTCGATATAATTGAGGAGCAGGAGGAACCGGACGTAATAAAACGGTGAAATGCAAGATATGCAGGAAATCGCGAGATTTTGCGAGAAATTTCCGAGACTTTTGCGAGACTCTCTCGCGAGACACGAGACGAGACGAGACTTCTATAGCGAGACGAGACTTTCCACTTTTTTTGCCAGACAAGACGAGATTTTTCAGTCCCGTCTCGTCTCGTTGGCAACACTACTTTAACTAGATTTTAAAAAGGTCTCGACCTAAAACGATATACTTTTCGTTTTAGTTATTTTCGATATAATTGAGGAGTAAGGTAGAACGGGACTTAATAAAACGACAAAATGCAAGATATGCAGGAAATCGTGAGGTTTTGCGAGACTTTAGCGAGACTCTCGCGCGAGACATGAGACGAGACGAGACTTTTATTGCGAGACGACACTCGTGACGAGACTTTTTTGCCAGATAAGACGAGATTTTTCAGTCTCGTCTCGTCTCGTCTCGTAGACAACACTACTTTAACTTTGATTTTAAAAAGGTCTCGCCCTGAAAAAATTACTCTTCGTTTTCGATCATTTCGATATAATTGAGGAGCAAAGAGGAACCGGACGTAAAAAACGCCAAATGCAAGATATGCACGAAATCGCGAGATTTTGCGAGAAATTTGCGAGACTTTTGCGAGACTCTCTCGCGAGACACGAGACGAGACGAGACTTTTATAGCGAGACGAGACTTTCCACTTTTTTTGCCAGACAAGACGAGATTTTTCAGTCCCGTCTCGTCTCGTTGGCAACACTACTTTAACTAGATTTTAAAAAGGTCTCGACCTAAAACGATATACTTTTCGTTTTAGTTATTTTCGATATAATTGAGGAGTAAGGTAGAACGGGACTTAATAAAACGACAAAATGCCAGATATGCAGGAAATCGTGAGGTTTTGCGAGACTTTAGCGAGACTCTCGCGTGAGACATGAGACGAAACGAGACTTTTATTGCGAGACGACACTCAAGGCGAGACTTTTTTTGCCAGATAAGACGAGATTTTTCAGTCTCGTCTCGTCTCGTCTCGTAGACAACACTACTTTAAGTTTGATTTTAAATAGGTCTTGTCCTGAAACGAATTACTTTCCGTTTTCGATAATTTCGATATAACTGAGGAGCAGGAGGAACCGGACGTAATAAAACGGCAAAGTGCAAGATATGCAGGAAATCGCGAGATTTTGCGAGAAATTTCCGAGACTTTTGCGAGACTCTCCCGCGAGACATGAGACGAGACGAGACTTTTATAGCAAGACGACAGTTTCCACTTTTTTTGCCAGACAAGACTAGATTTTTCAGTCCCGTCTCGTCTCGTTGGCAACACTACTTTAACTAGATTTTAAAAAGGTCTCGACCTAAAACGATTTACTTTTCGTTTTAGTTATTTTCGATATAATTGAGGAGCAAGGAGGAACGGGACTTAATAAAACGGCAAAATGCAAGATATGCAGGAAATCTTGAGGTTTTGCGAGACTTTAGCTTGACTCTCAGGCGAGACATGAGACGAGACGAGACTTTTACTGCGAGTCGAGACTCGAAACGAGATTCTCCACTTTTTTTGCCAGACAAGACGAGATTTTTCAGTCTCGTCTCGTAGACAACACTACTTTAACTTTGATTTTAAATAGGTCTTGCCCTGAAACGAATTACTTTCCGTTTTCGATCATTTCGATATAATTGAGGAGCAAAGAGGAACCGGACGTAAAAAACGCCAAATGCAAGATATTCACGAAATCGCGAGATTTTGCGAGAAATTTGCGAGACTTTTGCGAGACTCTCCCGCGAGACATGAGACGAGACTAGACTTTTATTGCGAGACGAGACTTTCCACTTTTTTTTGCCAGACAAGGCTAGATTTTTCAGTCTCGTCTCGTCTCGTAGACAACACTACTTTAACTGTGATTTTAAAACGGTCTCGCCCTAAAAAATTACTTTTCGGTTTCGATCATTTCGATATAATTGAGGAGTAAAGAGGAACCGGACGTAATAAAACGGCAAAATGCAAGATATGCAGGAAATCGCGAGATTTTGCGAGACTCTCGCGCGAGACGTGAGACGAGACGAGACTTTCCACTTTCTTTGCGAGACAAGGCGAGATTTTTCAAAGTCTCGTGGACAACACTAGGCGATTTTACGAGTACTACGTCCTTAAGTTTAGGATTTCACAAGAACGAGACGATACCGAGAGTTGCCGTAATATCGGTCTCGCGAGAAATTTGCCCACTCTCGTCTCGGTATCGCCGAGAGTAAAGTAAAATTACTCTCGTCTCGGTCTCGTCTTACTCTCGCCCCTTTTGTGTTTGTTTTTAATGAAATCTGAAAACAAATTGTAATAAAAATGAAATAACCAAGAGATATATTAAAACTGTGATATTTCCTCGATGGTGGATGCATTTATGACATCCGGAATGTATTTATTATACTTGTACAATAAAGCTGAAATTTCCGACAATTATACGCGTATAGGAAAATATCTATCGAATAGCCGAAGAAAAATTTTCAACGAGACCGAGACTTGTTAAGATTTAATATCGTCTCGACGAGACTCTCGGTCATTTTACTCTCGTCTCGGTCTCGGTATTTTTTGAACACTCTCGTCCTCGGTATAGTGAAACCCTACTTAAGTTGTTCTTAATTGGCTCGTCCCGTACAATGTCGCTCGGCTCGCAGTAAGCCTATTAAATCGCAGGAAAGTGAACAATCAACACTAAAAATTCCAACGACCTTTCTCGAAGGGGCCGCAGGGCTCCCGGCATTCCTCTCCGTCGTACACGTCCCGGAATCCGTAAATAATTAAATCACGATCGGAAACGAATCGGGAGAGATCCGAGAACGAGCTGAACTATCTATCGCTCTCCAGAGGATGCGTACCTACCTGCATCACGGCCGAGAGCGCACATAAGAAGCCACCCAACGTCCCATTAGAAAGATCTTGTGGGAAATTCCTTAATTAAGGATCGTGGAAGATGTAACGATAATGGCACCTGATCGAGAATAATTGATTTGAATCCGATTGCGAGCGAATTAATTCGAGAGCCGAGATTCGAGAAATTTTAATTGGTGACCGCTCGCACCGCGGAGGGAATACGAAACGGCCGATATTTCAGGAAAGAAGCGTAATTTTTCATTTCCGGCTTCTCCTCTTTCTAATATTTATGGTTCCACGAGCGGGCCGACACGTGTTTACCCATTTGAGAAACGCGAAATTTATCGCTTTTCTCACGTTCGTACGAATGAAGCGCTACTACTTATAATTCCTCGGTAACTCGATCTCATGTTTCGGCGGAATTTTAATTGCCGAAAACCGCTCCGATAATTTATGGATTTATCGGGAACAGTTCTATGTTAATGGCGTCTAATAAATTTCATTATTTATTGCTGATAAAGTTTCGGTGAAAGAAGAGTCGTTTAATTTGCACTTCGCGACATTCGTGACTTTTACTGCTTGTTAATAGATAATTTATCATTAGGCGATCCGTATAAATTACTTTACGAGCTTAACTAATAGATACGACTTCCCAATTCCGATCAAAGTGACACTCCGTCTCGTAAACATTTGTAGATTATTTACATAATTCATTCGACAAAACGTTTACGAAATAAATTCGTCATTTGTCCCCAAAGGAAAATTAGATAATATATGATGGAGAATCTAACGGATATTCACAATTATTGCAGATTTCCGGTCACGTGTTACACTCCTTTAAAAAAAATCGACTTATACTGTTTACATGTACGCTTTACTGCGCCATTGTGACCCCCAGCTATACGTATACAGGGCCATCCTGAAATCCTATACCTAACATACCGTATGAATTAAATTTGCAATTGCCTCAGAGAGAGCGTAAAACAGGCCACATTGGTCAAACAAAGCCGTTCGATTCTTTCCGGTATGTAATACACATTTCGCACACTGTTTAACCATATACAGACCGTTTCTACAGAGTATGGTAGTATGGTATAAACATAAGAGCGAAAGAAAGGCTATATATTTCTCGTTGGCTAAACAGAAAATGAACTTTTGCGACGTTGCTAGCTCGCAAAACATCACAGTCATAGCCAGACTCTACCGGATCATTCGCTGTATAGCCTGCGACGGGAATATTTGGAATGGGTTACGGACCGGCCGGCAGGCAACGTTGCAAAACTTCCTTCTCTGTCATAGTAACGAACTACTATTACTTTCTCTTTCGCTCTTGTTGATTTCGGACCCTGCGTTTCGATAGAATATGTCCGTATAGTTTCGGGTCCTGCAGGTCGCAGAATTCAACGATACTCCAACCTGTAACAGTAACTTTGGTTCGCAATGTGTAACATTTTTGGCATAATTAGCACAAATTTATTGTAACTCCGTAATCCGTAGGAAGGTCTTATATCACTTGGGAAGTTTCAATTTTTCAAGAAAGTTCGACAAATTTTTTGAGTTTCCTGATATTTCTATTATTTTTCTAAAATTCCAGATTGGTTGACAGGTCATAATTCGATCGATTTAGATCTAATTGTACGATATTGATAGTTTCAAGTCATCACAACAACTTTTTGAGTTATGATCTAAAGTTTGACCAAAACAATAAGTATCAGAAGCACATGTTGTACCTGTTGCACAGGTTGTATTACCTAATACAACCTTTTTTGAAAATTTCATTTCAATGACTTTTCATGAAATGTTTGAAGTTATTTTTGTTCTGCGATTTTTAAGAGATTTGTACAACTTTCCCAAACGATATTAGTGAACTTAAGTACATATTCACCTCATTTCATTTTTGAAAATTAATTTTCAACGATAATTTGTGAGTTCTTTGGGTTTAATATCATCAAAATAAAATGAAATTCTGTAAGATGTTTCAAAAAGGTTCATAATATGACGTTGAACGTGATATCAGTGAAATGAAGCACTTGTCACACAAGTCATAGATTTTCTGTGAAATTTTAGATTCAATGAAATTCTGTGATCTGTTTCAAGCAAGGTCCATAATATGATGTACAATGTAATATCAGCGAAATGAAGCACTTGTTACACAAGTCATAGAATTTTTTAGAAATTTTAGTTTTGATGAAACCCTAAGATGCTTCAAATAAGTTTTATATAATATGATGTAGAACGTAACATCAGCTAAATGAAGCACTTGTCACACAAGTCATAGAATTTTTTGTAAATTTCATAGTCAATGAAATTGTGTAACATATTTCCAATAATATGATGTAGAACGTGATATCAGTGAAATGAAGCACCTGTCACACAAGTCATAGATTTTCTGTGAAATTTTAGATTCAATGAAATTCTGTGATCTGTTTCAAACAAGGTCCATAATATGACGTAGAATGTAATATTAGCGAAATGAAGCACTTGTTACACGTCATAGAATTTTTTTGGAAATTTTAGTATTAATGAAACTCTGTAATATGTTTCAAATAAGTTTCATATAATATGATGTAGAACGTGACATCAGCGAAATGAAGCACTTGTTACACAAGTCATAGAATTTTTTGGAAATTTTAGTTTTAATGAAACTCTGTAATATGTTTCAAATAAGTTTTATATAATATGAAGTTGAACGTGACATCAGTGAAATGAAGCACTTGTCACACAAGTCATAGAATTTTTTGGAAATTGTAGTTTCAATGAAATTGCATAACATGTTTCTAATAATATGATGTAGAACGTGATATCAGTGAAATGAAGCACTTGTCACACAAGTCATAGATTTTCCGTGAAATTTTAGTTTCAATGAAATTTTGTAATATGTTTAAAACAAGGTCCATAATATGATGAAGAATGTAATATCAGCGAAATGAAGCACTTGTTACACAAGTCATGGAATTTTTTGGAAATTTTAGTTTTAATGAAACTCTGTAATATGTTTCAAATAAGTTTTATATAATATGAAGTTGAACGTGACATCAGTGAAATGAAGCACTTGTCACACAAATCATAGAATTTTTTGGAAATTGTAGTTTCAATGAAATTGCATAACATGTTTCTAATAATATGATGTAGAACGTGATATCAGTGAAATGAAGCACTTGTCACACAAGTCATAGATTTTCTGTGAAATTTTAGATTCAATGAAATTCTGTGATCTGTTTCAAGCAAGGTCCATAATATGATGTACAATGTAATATCAGCGAAATGAAGCACTTGTTACACAAGTCATAGAATTTTTTAGAAATTTTAGTTTTGATGAAACCCTAAGATGCTTCAAATAAGTTTTATATAATATGATGTAGAACGTAACATCAGCTAAATGAAGCACTTGTCACACAAGACATAGAATTTTTTGTAAATTTCATAGTCAATGAAATTGTGTAACATATTTCCAATAATATGATGTAGAACGTGATATCAGTGAAATGAAGCACCTGTCACACAAGTCATAGATTTTCTGTGAAATTTTAGATTCAATGAAATTCTGTGATCTGTTTCAAACAAGGTCCATAATATGACGTAGAATGTAATATTAGCGAAATGAAGCACTTGTTACACGTCATAGAATTTTTTTGGAAATTTTAGTATTAATGAAACTCTGTAATATGTTTCAAATAAGTTTCATATAATATGATGTAGAACGTGACATCAGCGAAATGAAGCACTTGTTACACAAGTCATATAGAATTTTTTGGAAATTTTAGTTTTAATGAAACTCTGTAATATGTTTCAAATAAGTTTTATATAATATGAAGTTGAACGTGACATCAGTGAAATGAAGCACTTGTCACACAAGTCATAGAATTTTTTGGAAATTGTAGTTTCAATGAAATTGCATAACATGTTTCTAATAATATGATGTAGAACGTGATATCAGTGAAATGAAGCACTTGTCACACAAGTCATAGATTTTCCGTGAAATTTTAGTTTCAATGAAATTTTGTAATCTGTTTAAAACAAGGTCCATAATATGATGAAGAATGTAATATCAGCGAAATGAAGCACTTGTTACACAAGTCATGGAATTTTTTGGAAATTTTAGTTTTAATGAAACTCTGTAATATGTTTCAAATAAGTTTTATATAATATGAAGTTGAACGTGACATCAGTGAAATGAAGCACTTGTCACACAAATCATAGAATTTTTTGGAAATTGTAGTTTCAATGAAATTGCATAACATGTTTCCAATAATACGATGTAGAACGTGATATCAGTGAAATGAAGCACTTGTCACACAAATCATAGATTTTTGTGAAATTTTAATTTGGATGAAATTCTGTAATCTGTTTCAAGCAAGGTCCATAATATGATGTAGAATGTAATATCAGCGAAATGAAGCACTTGTTACACAAGTCATAGCATTTAATGCAAATTTCAGTTTCAATGAAATTCTGTAGACGTTTCAAATAAGTTTTATATAATATGATGTAGAACGTGACATCAGCGAAATGAAGCACTTGTCGCACAAGTCATAAAATTTTTTGGAAATTTGAAATTCTATAAGATGTTTCCAATAATATGATGTAGAACGTGATATCAGTGAAATGAAGCACTTGTCACACAAATCATAGATTTTCTGTGAAATTTTAGATTCAATGAAATTTTGTGATCTGTTTCAAACAAGGTCCATAATATGATGAAGAATGTAATATCAGCGAAATGAAGCACTTGTTACACAAGTCATAGAATTTTTTGGAAATTTTAGTTTTAATGAAACTCTGTAATATGTTTCAAATAAGTTTTATATAATATGAAGTTGAACGTGACATCAGTGAAATGAAGCACTTGTCACACAAGTCATAGAATTTTTTGGAAATTGTAGTTTCAATGAAATTGCATAACATGTTTCCAATAATATGATGTAGACCGTGATATCAGTGAAATGAAGCACTTGTCACACAAGTCATAGATTTTCTGTGAAATTTTAGTTTCAATGAAATTTTGTGATCTGTTTAAAACAAGGTCCATAATATGACGAAGAATGTAATATCAGCGAAATGAAGCACTTGTTACACAAGTCATAGAATTTTTTGCAAATTTCAGTCTCAATGAAATTCTGTATACGTTTCAAATAAGTTTTATATAATTTGATGTAGAACGTGACATCAGCGAAATGAAGCATTTTTCGCACAAGTCATAGAATTTTTTGGAAATTTTAGTTTCAATGAAATTGTATAAGATGTTTCCAATAATATAATGTAGAACGTGATATCAGTGAAATAAAGCACTTGTCACACAAGTCATAGAGTTTCTGTGAAATTTTAGTTTCAATGAAATTTTGTAATCTGTTTCAAACAAGGTCCATAATATGATGTAGGATGTAATACCAGCGAAATGAAGCACTTGTTACACAAGTCATAGAATTTTTTGCAAATTTCAGTTTCAATGAAATTCTGTAGACGTTTCAAATAAGTTTTATATCGGGTGTTTTTTTAAATTTCACCTCATAGTAGGCTGTGGATAGTGCTTGTGAATGCGCCTTACTAAAAAAATGTCAAAATTGACATAACCTCACTTTTTTAATAAAAACTGAAACTGCTCCAATCAGTTACTAGTGTCTTGAAAAAGACAGCTTGGCTCTATTAATCAGGCGTAGATTAGTGAGCTGTCTTTTTCAAGATACTATTAACCGATTGGAGCAGTTTCAATTTTTATTAAAAAAGTGAGGTTATGTCAATTTTGACATTTTTTAGTAAGGCGCATTCACAAGCGCTATCCACAGCCTACTATGAGGTGAAATTTAAAAAAACACCCGATATAATATGATGTAGAACGTGACATCAGCGAAATGAAGCACCAGTCACACAAGTCATAGAATTTTTTGGAAATTTTAGTTTCAATGAAATTGTGTAAGATGTTTCCAATAATATGATGTAGAACGTGATATCAGTGAAATGAAGCACTTGTCATACAAGTCATAGATTTTCTGTGAAATTTTAGTTTCAATGAAATTTTGTAATCTGTTTCAAACTAGGTCCATAATATGATGTAGGATGTAATACCAGCGAAATGAAGCACTCGTTACACAAGTCGGAATTTTTTGGAAATTTTAGTATCAATGAAACTCTGTAAGATGTTTCAAATAAGTTACATATAATATGATGTAGAACGTGACATCAGCGAAATGAAGCACTTGTCGCACAAGTCATAGAATTTTTTGGAAATTTTAGTTTCAATGAAATTGTATAAGATCTTTCCAATAATATGATGTAGAACGTGATATCAGTGAAATGAAGCACGTGTTACACAAGTTGTAGATTTTTCTTAAAATTTTAGTTTCAATGAAATTCTGTAATCTGTTTCAAACAAGGTCCAGAATATGATATAGAATGTAATATCAGCGAAATGAAGCACTCGTTACACAAGTCGGAATTTTTTGGAAATTTTAGTATTAATGAAACTCTGTAAGATGTTTCAAATAAGTTACATACAATATGATGTAGAACGTGACATCAGCGAAATGAAGCACTTGTCGCACAAGTCATAGAATTTTTTGGAAATTTTAGTTTCAATGAAATTGTGTAAGATGTTTCCAATAATATGATGTAGAACGTGATATCAGTGAAATGAAGCACTTGTCATACAAGTCATAGATTTTCTGTGAAATTTTAGTTTCAATGAAATTTTGTAATCTGTTTCAAACTAGGTCCATAATATGATGTAGGATGTAATACCAGCGAAATGAAGCACTCGTTACACAAGTCGGAATTTTTTGGAAATTTTAGTATCAATGAAACTCTGTAAGATGTTTCAAATAAGTTACATATAATATGATGTAGAACGTGACATCAGCGAAATGAAGCACTTGTCGCACAAGTCATAGAATTTTTTGGAAATTTTAGTTTCAATGAAATTGTATAAGATCTTTCCAATAATATGATGTAGAACGTGATATCAGTGAAATGAAGCACGTGTTACACAAGTTGTAGATTTTTCTTAAAATTTTAGTTTCAATGAAATTCTGTAATCTGTTTCAAACAAGGTCCAGAATATGATATAGAATGTAATATCAGCGAAATGAAGCACTCGTTACACAAGTCGGAATTTTTTGGAAATTTTAGTATTAATGAAACTCTGTAAGATGTTTCAAATAAGTTACATACAATATGATGTAGAACGTGACATCAGCGAAATGAAGCACTTGTCGCACAAGTCATAGAATTTTTTGGAAATTTTAGTTTCAATGAAATTGTGTAAGATGTTTCCAATAATATGATGTAGAACGTGATATCAGTGAAATGAAGCACTTGTCATACAAGTCATAGATTTTCTGTGAAATTTTAGTTTCAATGAAATTTTGTAATCTGTTTCAAACTAGGTCCATAATGTGATGTAGGATGTAATACCAGCGAAATGAAGCACTCGTTACACAAGTCGGAATTTTTTGGAAATTTTAGTATCAATGAAACTCTGTAAGATGTTTCAAATAAGTTACATATAATATGATGTAGAACGTGACATCAGCGAAATGAAGCACTTGTCGCACAAGTCATAGAATTTTTTGGAAATTTTAGTTTCAATGAAATTGTATAAGATCTTTCCAATAATATGATGTAGAACGTGATATCAGTGAAATGAAGCACGTGTTACACAAGTTGTAGATTTTTCTTAAAATTTTAGTTTCAATGAAATTCTGTAATCTGTTTCAAACAAGGTCCAGAATATGATATAGAATGTAATATCAGCGAAATGAAGCACTCGTTACACAAGTCGGAATTTTTTGGAAATTTTAGTATTAATGAAACTGTAAGATGTTTCAAATAAGTTACATACAATATGATGTAGAACGTGACATCAGCGAAATGAAGCACTTGTCGCACAAGTCATAGAATTTTTTGGAAATTTTAGTTTCAATGAAATTGTGTAAGATGTTTCCAATAATATGATGTAGAACGTGATATCAGTGAAATGAAGCACTTGTCATACAAGTCATAGATTTTCTGTGAAATTTTAGTTTCAATGAAATTTTGTAATCTGTTTCAAACTAGGTCCATAATGTGATGTAGGATGTAATACCAGCGAAATGAAGCACTCGTTACACAAGTCGGAATTTTTTGGAAATTTTAGTATCAATGAAACTCTGTAAGATGTTTCAAATAAGTTACATATAGTATGATGTAGAACGTGACATCAGCGAAATGAAGCACTTGTCGCACAAGTCATAGAATTTTTTGGAAATTTTAGTTTCAATGAAATTGTATAAGATCTTTCCAATAATATGATGTAGAACGTGATATCAGTGAAATGAAGCACGTGTTACACAAGTTGTAGATTTTTCTTAAAATTTTAGTTTCAATGAAATTCTGTAATCTGTTTCAAACAAGGTCCAGAATATGATATAGAATGTAATATCAGCGAAATGAAGCACTCGTTACACAAGTCGGAATTTTTTGGAAATTTTAGTATTAATGAAACTCTGTAAGATGTTTCAAATAAGTTACATACAATATGATGTAGAACGTGACATCAGCGAAATGAAGCACTTGTCGCACAAGTCATAGAATTTTTTGGAAATTTTAGTTTCAATGAAATTGTGTAAGATGTTTCCAATAATATGATGTAGAACGTGATATCAGTGAAATGAAGCACTTGTCATACAAGTCATAGATTTTCTGTGAAATTTTAGTTTCAATGAAATTTTGTAATCTGTTTCAAACTAGGTCCATAATGTGATGTAGGATGTAATACCAGCGAAATGAAGCACTCGTTACACAAGTCGGAATTTTTTGGAAATTTTAGTATCAATGAAACTCTGTAAGATGTTTCAAATAAGTTACATATAATATGATGTAGAACGTGACATCAGCGAAATGAAGCACTTGTCGCACAAGTCATAGAATTTTTTGGAAATTTTAGTTTCAATGAAATTGTATAAGATCTTTCCAATAATATGATGTAGAACGTGATATCAGTGAAATGAAGCACGTGTTACACAAGTTGTAGATTTTTCTTAAAATTTTAGTTTCAATGAAATTCTGTAATCTGTTTCAAACAAGGTCCAGAATATGATATAGAATGTAATATCAGCGAAATGAAGCACTCGTTACACAAGTCGGAATTTTTTGGAAATTTTAGTATTAATGAAACTCTGTAAGATGTTTCAAATAAGTTACATATAATATGATGTAGAACGTGACATCAGCGAAATGAAGCACTTGTCGCACAAGTCATAGAATTTTTTGGAAATTTTAGTTTCAATGAAATTGTGTAAGATGTTTCCAATAATATGATGTAGAACGTGATATCAGTGAAATGAAGCACTTGTCATACAAGTCATAGATTTTCTGTGAAATTTTAGTTTCAATGAAATTTTGTAATCTGTTTCAAACTAGGTCCATAATATGATGTAGGATGTAATACCAGCGAAATGAAGCACTCGTTACACAAGTCGGAATTTTTTGGAAATTTTAGTATTAATGAAAATCTGTAAGATGTTTTAAATAAGGTTTATATAATATGATGTAGAACGTGACATCAGCGAAATGAAGCACTTGTTACACAAGTCATAGAATTTTTTGGAAATTTTAGTTTCAATGAAATTGTGTAAGACGTTTGCAATAACATGATGTAGAACGTGATATCAGTGAAATGAAGCACTTGTCACACAAGACATAGATTTTTTTGTGAAATATTAGTTTCAATAAAATTCTGTAATGTCCATCAAATAAACTTCATAATATGATGTAGAAAGTTTCAAGTGGTTCAAATAAAATTTTTCCAAAATATAACCTTTTGTTTGAAAAAATCGATATCAGCGAAATGAAGCCCTTGTTCCAACAATCATAGAAATTTGTGTGGCAATTCAATTTCAATAAAATTTAGTAAAATGTTTGGAATGAGCTTCTTAATATCATACAAAAAATTTCAACAGATTACATCAACAACTTTCGGACTTATGTCTTAATGTTTGACAAAAACGATATCAGCGAAATGAAGCACTTGTTGCACCAGTCGTAAAAATTTCTTTGTCAACTCAACTTCAATGAAATTCTGTAAGATGTTTGAAATAAGTTTCGTAATGTGATGTAGAAAGTTTCAAGTGGTTACAACAACAATTTTCTGAGATATGACTTTTTGTTCGAAAAAAACCTATATGAGTGAAATAAAGTTCCTATTCCACCAGACATAGAATTTGGCAGTTCAATTTCAATAAAAATTTGTGGGATGTTTGAAAAAAGTTTCTTAATAATATGCAAAAGGTTTGAAGAGGTTACAACATCAACTTTCGAAGTTATGACGAAGTTTGACGAAAACGATATCAGCGAAATGAAGCACTTGTTGCACCAGTCGTAAAAATTTCTTTGTCAACTCAACTTCAATGAAATTCTGTAAGATGTTTTGAAATAAGTTTCGTAATGTGATGTAGAAAGTTTCAAGTGGTTACAACAACAATTTTCTGAGATATGACTTTTTGTTCGAAAAAAACCTATATGAGTGAAATAAAGTTCCTATTCCACCAGACATAGAATTTGGCAGTTCAATTTCAATAAAAATTTGTGGGATGTTTGAAAAAAGTTTCTTAATAATATGCAAAAGGTTTGAAGAGGTTACAACATCAACTTTCGAAGTTATGACGAAGTTTGACGAAAACGATATCAGCGAAATGAAGCACTTGTTCCACCAATCGTAGAAATTTGTTTGACAATTTAACTTCAATGAAATTCTGTAAGATGTTTGATATAAGGTTCATAATGTGATGTGGAAAGTTTCAAGTGGTTACAACAACAATTTCAGGAGATATGATGACATTTTATGATGACATGATTTCATTTCGGAGTTATGGCTCAATGTTTGACAAAAACGATATTAGGGACATTCAGGAATTGTTCCACTAGTCGTAGAAATTTGTTAGAGAGTTCACTTTCAACGAAATACTGTAAGATCTCTCAAATAAGTTTCTTAAGATGATGTAGAATGTTTCAAATGGCTACAGCAAATTGTTTTTGAGTTATTACCTTTCATTTGAAAAAACCGATATCAGCGATATGAAGCACTTGCTACACAAGTCATAGAAATTTAATAGGCATCCCCAGAAAATTGGATTGGGACGGAGCGCACTAAAACTGTCTTTTGACATTTTGTCACGTTCAAACTTACAACACTCACTACAGTTGGGAGGCAACCTTCATCGGTGAGTACATGTTTGATCCTTGCCCCCTTGCGTTCAGTGAGTACGTGTTTGATCCTTGCCCCTTTGCATTTCCAACATACCGTCGAGCGTACCACATGACGTTCGCGTATCAGAAAGCTTCCCGAAACTTGACTCCATCCGAAAACTACGGGTAGAAAAGGACCCCGGAAGGTCAGGTAAAGGGGGAGGTAAACGGTGCATCTCATTAGACGAAAATGTAGTAGTTCAGGTAACAGGACTACCTCTCGATAATCAGACGGAAATGTGTCGACCCAACCTTCATAACTCCAGCTCGTACAGCCCGGGAATCGCCCTGTACCATCCTCACATACTCCGGCCATATCTGACCCCTAATGCGGTTCATCTCTCTTCTCCTCTCTCGTTCCACGCTCGGACTTGCTCGTTTGACCCCAATCCTGTTTCTCGGTCTCTAATCGGATTACGCTATTGTGGTCGTTTACGATTTTTCCTCTCCGCCATCCTCCTTTGACACCTCGAGGCTCTACGAGATTATTTACCGAACGTACGTGCGCCAGAGAAGACGATTCTGGACCCTCGGGCGCCAGATATCCAGGATGTGTGTGCGTGGAGAGAGAGATGCGGAGATATCGTGATGATGAATGGGCCTGGGATGGAATTGTGTCAGGGGGAAAGGTGCGAGTGTTACGGTTGGCCAGTTACGAGAGAGAGAAAAATATGTGGTCATGTTGAAATTTTTAAAATTAGTGTCGTTTCTGGTAACGGTCGGTGGGGCGATCATCTCGATTAGTTAGAAGAGGTTAGAACTAATGCAACACTCATTAGGTTTAGATGGTTTGACTTTGTGCTTTCCTTCGTAAGTCGCTAATGTACCTATCGCCTTGTATAAAGGTACCTACTAAAATAACACATTTGGAAGGGAATGTCTTTCAAGTATGTAATTAAATCTATATGTTCTAGACTAACAAGCACCAAATTTAACTCACAGGTTGAGATGAACAATACCCGATAACTTTTCCTGTAATTTTTCCAGAAATTTCAACGAAATAACTGCGCCAGTAGAAGAAGCACTTCCACATACCTTCTCTTCATATTTCTGGTAAACCAAAGGGTAGCCCACATAAAGAAATGTTAGATGCTCCCTACGGGAGTATTAAAATGCACTTAGGCTATCATTTTTGGGGTGCTTATGATAAGGTTTGTCCATATTAGTAGCCATCGCCATCTTGGCATACCCTGCGTATAACCTACCAACCATATTTTGGAAGCGTAGCTTTCTTATGGAGGGCTTCGCTCGAAGTGCTGAATCGGCGAGAGGTGTTAACGTCGAAATACCGTACGATCCGGACGGCCAATTATCGTGCCGCGCTAGCTGTTTATTGACAACGTGTTTCAATTGTTTTTGTACTGTCGGTTGCCTTCTCCGTGGTGACGCTAGCTATCAATCGTTTTGGACACAAAATGCTTTAACTGTACAATAAAAAAAATTATATCAACAGAATCACCGTCTAAAGAAGAACCTACCTCAGTGTGGCGATTACTTTATTTCGTCTATCAACCGAGATATTTCATTATAAAGTTTGCTCTTAAACGTAAATAGACAGTAGACATCTTGGATGGAGAAAATCCTTCATGGAAACGTTTCTGGGCCTACGACTATGGTCGGGAAGGTTAGGTTTGTTTGGTTTGGCTTTTAATAAAACAATAAACAATAACTAAACTAAATCTTATTAAACATGGTTTAGTTTATGGTCTATAAACATTTGGTCTACCCTTAAAAAATTCATAAAATATTGAAAATGCAGTCACTGTGCTACAAGTATTTTTTTAATTACATGACTTTCCATGGAAAATACAATGTTCAACCGTCGCATACCTATTGAATTGATATGGATTTTTTAACTAGCATATAAAATCTTAATCTTTGTCACTAATTCTGAAGACGTTATATATACCATATTTCCAAAGTCATAACTGTCAAAATAAAATAAGCAATAAAGTAAAAGTCAAATAACAAATCACTATTCAGGTAGTATTGAAATTCTTGACAAGCGTCTTGAATATGCCAAATAATAAATAATTGCTGTAACATGAGAACAATAGCCGGCGGTCGTATAGCACACTTACAATAGAAGGTTTCGATACTCTGATATTATAAGTGTGGTTCGCAATGCAAATATGATTTATACATTTTATTATCAAGATGTCGATATTTTATAGAATTATGAAATTGATCAACTACAATTAGAAGTAGTATATGTTTATTGACTGATCGAATACAATCAGATTAATCCATTCAGACCAACAATCATTGCAAATATGATCAACCATAATTTTTAATGGAGTTTATGCATGAATTAAATTTTCCACTAATTAAAAATTAAAAAAATACAACAAAATTTGAAAATTTTGAATTTTTATGATTATCATTTTTTTAATGTTAATTAATAAAATAAAATTTTAATAATTTAAGATTTATTTTTTATAGTTCTATTGTTATTATTATTTTTATAATATATGTAGACATAAATAATAGTCCGTTTATTAAGCAAAGTGATAGCATTTATATAATTTTTTTAAAAGCAGAATAAATGCATATTATAACGTGAAAAAAACTATTACTCATACATCATATATATCATATATTGTAAGAGACAGATTTTTTCCATAAAGATATCCTTATTTCCAGAGAGAAAAAAATAATTAGAAAAATGCTGTTTTTAGGTTATATACAGGAACGGCATTTTCCCTATCTTAACGGCATTTTACCTATCTTAACGGATGTAGGTACCTACCATTTCAAAAAATAATTAATAATATAAATAAAGTTTATGAAACATTATTAATTAATTAATAAATATAATAAATATTGTATTAATTAATTTAGAATTATTAATGTGATAATTAATTTAAATTAATTAATTATTTTATTGATTTAAATAAATTAATAATTTAAAAAATCCAAAACAGAGTTAACAACTGAAGTAAATCTATTGTGCTTCCAGAAATGTTACCATAAAATACCAATACGAAGTTTAAAATAATCTAAAATTTTGCGCTGCGCAAAATGCGCAATAACTGCGCGCGCATCAGGTGACGTAGGTGAAAATTTTACAGTTTATGAGTCATCCTTAAAACGAGTGCATGGCCGTTCAGCCAGTTTTCGCACTCGTACACATACAAGCTATCAATTTACGTTTAGAAGCGGTTAATATGTCGGCTATACCAAATTTGAGTTAACTGTCAAAAGGGAGACTTACCGAAATGCCAAGTCGTGGTACAATATCCTTATAACTGTCTGTTTTTGGCTTTGGTGACTCTTGCTCCTGAAAAATAATAATGTAGTCTGTATACAAAAATAAAAGCATATTTTACTAGTCGTTTTATCGTATGATACATGTATTATGACATAACATATTAAATATCATGAATTTAGTAATATTTATATTAAATATTTTTTTTGTAAAATTATTTTTATTCAATATTTTGGGTTTGGCATTCACTTGAAATATTCGCTTTTTTTAAGCAACAAATTGATTGTTGCTCTCCCTTTGCATCGACCGCTACAGCTTAAGGGAGCTTCAAGTACTATCAAAAGTCTTGTTTTTCACGAAATTTCGCCTGGATTGAAGTGAATTTAAATAATCGAAAATTATCCCAATTTTGGTAAATTTCCGAGAAAATTTGTAAATTTTTGGAATTCGCATCACATCATTCTTATAGACAATTTAATTCTAAACAACTTTTGAAAAGAAAGTTTTATTCTAAAACCAAAAGGAACGAAGTTACAGCCGAAAAACCAAAAAATATCGATTTTTTCACCTTAATTTGTTAATAACAATTTTTCACAAATTTCAAAAAAACATTATTTTGCCCAAAATTTTGCTAGTTCGCTCGGACTATGTATGCAATAATTATGAAAAGTCATACGCTTTTAAGTGTTCAGTAGTTAATTAATCAGTAAATTAAAGTAGCAAATTAAGAACGTTATGTATTAATTTAAGTAAATTAAATTGATATAATAAATTAAATCAAAATTGATTGATATTAATAATAATTATATTATTATTAATTATTATTATTATTAATTAACTAATTTGAGTAAATTACGTAGTAAATTAAATTAAATATTAGCATTATATCACACCATAATGGTTAACATCCTGTGTTTGTAATAGTTTTGATTAGAACGTGGAGCTGTGCAATCCTAGATTAAACATTTTTTAAATGGCTTGATTGAGCTAGAATCGTTACAAAAATTATCAGGGTCATATGCTTTTAAGTGTTAAGTAGTTAATTAAATAGTAAATTAAAGTAGTAAATGAAGTAAATTATGAATTTAATTAATATTAATTATATTATTATTATTATGTTATTAATTTTTAATATTAATTAATTAATTGAAGTAAATTAAGTAGTAAATTAAATTAAATAATAGTATTAAATATCACACCATAATGGTTAACATCTTGTGTTTGTGTTAGTTTTGATTAGAACGTGAAGCTGTGCAATCCTAGATTAATCATTTTTTAAATGACTTTTGATTGAGCTAGAATCGTTACAAAAGTTAAGCTGGGTAATATGCTTCAAGTGTTAAGTAGTTAATTAATTAGTAAATTAAAGTTGTAAATTAAGTAAATTATGTAGTAATTTAAGTAAATTAATGTAAACTACTTAATTTAATTATGTTATTATTATATGTTATTAATTATTAATATTAATTAATTAATTAAAGTAAATTAAGAAGTAAACTAAATTAAATATTAGTATTAAATATCACACCATAATGATTAATATCCTGTGTTTGTGATAGTTTTGATTAGAACGTGGAGCTGTGTAATCCAAGATTAATCATTTTTTAAATGACTTGATTGAGCTAGAATCGTTAAAAAAGTTAGCTGGGTCATATGCTTTTAAGTGTTAAGTAGTTAATTAAATAGTAAATTAAAGTAGTAAATGAAGTAAATTATGTAGTAATTTCAATAAATTAATTTAATTAATATTAATTATATTATTATTTGTTATTAATTTTTAATATTAATTAATTTAAGTAAATTAAGTAGTAAATTAAATTAAATAATAGTATTAAATATCACACCATAATGGTTAACATCTTGTGTTTGTGTTAGTTTTGATTAGAACGTGAAGCTGTGCAATCCTAGATTAATCATTTTTTAAATGACTTTTGATTGAGCTAGAATCGTTACAAAAGTTAAGCTGGGTAATATGCTTCAAGTGTTAAGTAGTTAATTAATTAGTAAATTAAATTTGTTAATTTAAGTAAATTATGTAGTAATTTAAGTAAATTAATGTAAACTACTTAATTTAATTATGTTATTATTATATGTTATTAATTATTAATATTAATTAATTAATTAAAGTAAATTAAGAAGTAAACTAAATTAAATATTAGTATTAAATATCACACCATAATGATTAATATCCTGTGTTTGTGATAGTTTTGATTAGAACGTGGAGCTGTGTAATCCAAGATTAATCATTTTTTAAATGACTTGATTGAGCTAGAATCGTTAAAAAAGTTAGCTGGGTCATATGCTTTTAAGTGTTAAGTAGTTAATTAAATAGTAAATTAAAGTAGTAAATGAAGTAAATTATGTAGTAATTTCAATAAATTAATTTAATTAATATTAATTATATTATTATTTGTTATTAATTTTTAATATTAATTAATTTAAGTAAATTAAGTAGTAAATTAAATTAAATAATAGTATTAAATATCACACCATAATGGTTAACATCTTGTGTTTGTGTTAGTTTTGATTAGAACGTGAAGCTGTGCAATCCTAGATTAATCATTTTTTAAATGACTTTTGATTGAGCTAGAATCGTTACAAAAGTTAAGCTGGGTAATATGCTTCAAGTGTTAAGTAGTTAATTAATTAGTAAATTAAAGTTGTAAATTAAGTAAATTATGTAGTAATTTAAGTGAATTAATGTAAACTACTTAATTTAATTATGTTATTATTATATGTTATTAATTATTAATATTAATTAATTAATTAAAGTAAATTAAGAAGTAAACTAAATTAAATATTAGTATTAAATATCACACCATAATGATTAATATCCTGTGTTTGTGATAGTTTTGATTAGAACGTGGAGCTGTGTAATCCAAGATTAATCATTTTTTAAATGACTTGATTGAGCTAGAATCGTTAAAGAAGTTAGCTGGGTTATATGCTTTTAAGTGTTAAATAGTTAATTAATTAGTAAATTAAGTAAATTATGTAGTAATTTAAGTAAATTAATTTAATTTACTTAATACCAATTAATAGTAATTATTATTATTATTAATTAATTATAATAAATTTATTTAAGTAAATTAAATTAAATATTAGTATTAAATATCACACCATAATGGTTTACATCCTGCGTTTGTGATAGTTTTGACTAGAACGTGGAGCTGTGCAATCCTAGATTAATCAGTTTTTAAATCACTTTTGGTTGAGCTAGAATCGTTACAAAAGTCAGCTGGGTCAATTTGCAATCTACTCCGCTCAATGTCGACTTTCCAAAAATTATTTTTTTGGGATAGATCGCCTTAATTTACCATCAATTTGTTAATGGACCTTTACGAAATCGATTAAAGCAAAAACTGGCCATAGAAAGAATCTGTTAGCCGCACCGAAGGAACGTACCACATAGCTCAGAGCGATATTAAATTGCCGAATATATCTAGAGGAAGGAAAAAAATACTGACACACTTTTGAAACCAGCCGACCTCCGCGGGATCTTCATGTCGGTCGATCTCATTGCTAATGGTAAACATCCATCCCGCTAATGATCAGTTGTTATAACATTACCGAGTGTTTGAAAAATGGCGCTTATTCTTCATTCAAAACGCGCGCAATTAGCCATTAACGTGTTATTATGTGTTTGATATCGATTGTACTAGACAATAAATAATACACTTTACCAATAAATCAGCTGGAAACGTAGTAATCATAATAATTACGGCTACGGTTATGTAAGCCGAGTGTGGATATAGCCATTTAATTTTGTTTATACGAAAAAAATTTAAAAAAAAATAACAACTCGGTAATGCAGGAATATAACTTACAGTCTTCGTTTTCCGTTAATAACGGATGTGAAATTCTCGCTCAGGGGTAATCGGTATTAAGTACGTGTACATACAACGGTCGCCTAATTGACATGCGCATAGGTTTAAATGTTAGTTTAAACGATGCCGGGGGGCGCAGGTCCGAAATGATTTAATATCATTTGAATACTTCGTCTCGAGGCGACGAGATGACTTTTTTTCAATATCGACACTCATTAACGAGATACAGAGAAAAAATTGCGAAAACATATCGAGGACAATTTTTTCCCGCCCAAATAACGCGCCGCTCCGTCGAAATTGAAAGTCATGGAATTCGGATTTTCGATCGATTGATAACCATTCCGATCGATCAATTAGATCGAGAGAATATTGTGATTTCTAGAGGTGTAAAAATTAGGAATTTTTTCATGGAGGGCTATTTCTGGATTCATAAATTATTTCTCTACATTTTATAAAATTCTGGATGGTTGTAATTGTGGTAGAAATTGAACCTACACCTTAATGTTAACCTTAGTAATTTTTCCAAAAATTTACTACCCAAAAAGTAATTTACACTACTATCCCACTCCCCAAAAGACCGTGTATGAATTTACTCAACCATCTTACTAAACAATTTTTTTCAATATCTCATCCCCAAAAAACTTTGTAGGAATTTACAAAGAATCCAACTGTCGAAACTTTTTGTAGGAATTTCCTCAATAACCCCACTACCCAAAAAACTTTGTATGAAGTTATCCATTTCCCAAAAAAGTTGTAGTAATTTACTCGTTTCTCAAAAAAAAATATTGTAGGAATTTACCCAACCATTCCACTACCCAAAATTTTTTGTAGGAATTTACACAACCACCCCATGCTCCAATTGTAGGAATTTACTAAAACCATCCTACCACCCATAAATTGTTGTAGGAATTTTCTCAACTTTCCCACTCCTCAAACAACCTTGCAGGAATTTACTCAACCGTTCCAATCCCCAAAAAAACTTTACATGAATTTACCTAACAAACCCATTCCCCAAAAAATAGTTGTAACTTTCAAAAAACCTTGTTTTTTGCCACTACCCCAAAAAACTTTGTGTGAGTTTAGCCAACCAACCACTCCTCAAAAATATTGTAGTTGCAGAAATTAATTCAGTAATTTCAAAAAACCTTGTGGGAATTTACTTAACCACCCTACTACCCAAATTTTTTTGTAGGAATTCTCTCATCTATGCCACACCCCAAAAACACCTTTCAGGAATTTATTCAACCATCCCACTTCCCAGAAACTTCTGTATGAATTTATCCAACCATCCCACTTCCCAAAAATAGTTGCAGGAATTTAATCAGGAGTTTCAAGAAACTCTGGTAATTTACAGAACCATCCCACTACCCAAAAAATATTGTAGGAATACCCAATCTTCTCGCAACCCAATTGTAAGAATTTACTCAACCATCCTACTTGCCAACATTTTTTGAAGGGATTTTCTCACCTATCCTACACCCCAAAAAACCTTCCTGAAATTTAATCAACCATGCCAACTTTGGTTTTTTTTGCCACTCCCCAAAAAATGCTGTAGGAATTTACACAACCATCCCCCGGTCCCAATTGTAGGAATTCATTCAACCATCCTACTACTCAAAATTTCTTTGCAGGAATTTTCAAAACTATCCCACTCCCCAAAAGACCTTGTATGAATTTACTAAACCATCTTACTACACTATATTTTTAATATCTCACCCCCAAAAAACATTGTAGGAATTTACAAAAAATCCAACTGGCGAAATTTTTTTTTAGAAATTTCCTCAACTACCCCACTACCCAAAAAACTTTGTATGAGTTTACCCAACCAACCCACTCCTCAAAAATATTGTAGTTGCAGAAATTAATTCAGTAATTTCAAAAAACCTTGTGGGAATTTACTTAACCACCCTACTACCCAAAATTTTTTGTAGGAATTCTCTCATCTATGCCACACCCCAAAAACACCTTTCAGGAATTTATTCAACCATCCCACTTCCCAGAGACTTCTGTATGAATTTATCCAACCAACCCACTCCTCAAAAATAGTTGCAGGAATTTAATCAGGAGTGTCAAAAAACTCTGGGAAATTACTGAACCTTCCCATTACCCAAAAAATATTGTAGGAATACCCAATCTTTTCTCAACCCAATTGTAAGAATTTACTCAACCATCCTACTTGCCAAAATTATTTGAAGGGTTTTTCTCACTTATATGTAGTTGCAGAAATTAATTCAGTAATTTCAAAAAACCTTGTGGGAATTTACTTAACCACCCTACTACCCAAAATTTTTTGTAGGAATTCTCTCATCTATGCCACACCCCAAAACACTTTCCGGAAATTTACTTAACCATACCAACTTTGTTTTTTTTTGCCACTACCCAAAAAATGTTGTAGGAATTTACACAACCATCCCCCGTCCGAATTGTAGGAATTCATTGAACCATCCTACTATCCAGAATTTCTTTGCAGGAATTTTCTAAACTATCCCACTCCCCAAAAGTCCTTGTATGAATTTACTCAACCATCTTACCACACAATTTTTTTTTCTAATATCTCACCCCCAAAAAATATTGTAGGAATTTACAAAGAATCCAACCGCCGAAACTTTTTTGTATGCATTTTCTCAACTACCCCACTCCCCAAAAAACTTTGTATGAGTTTACCCAACCAACCCACTCCCCAGAAATATTCTAGTTGCAGGAATTTATTCAGGAATTTCAAAAAACCTTGTGGGACTTTATTCAACCATCCTACTACCCAAAATTTTTTGTAGGAATTTTCTCATCTATGCCACACCCCAAAAAAGCCTATCAGGAATTTATTCAACCTTCCCACTTCCTAGAAACATTGTATGAATTTATCCAACCAACCCACTCCCCAAAAATAGTTGCAGAAATTTAATTTGGAGTTTCAAAAAACTCTGGGAATTTACTGAACCTTCCCATTACCCAAAAAATATTGTAGGAATACCCAATCTTCTCGCAACCCAATTGTAAGAATCTACTGAACCATCCCAGCTGCCAAAATTATTTGAAGGGATTTTCTCACCTCTCATACCATAAAAAACCTTGTAGAAATTTACTCCACCATTCCAAGCTTCAATTGTAGGAATTTACTCAACCATCATACTACCCAAAAAAAATTGTAGGCATTTTCTTTACAATCCCGCATCCCAAAAAACCTTGCCGTAATTTACTCAACCATCGCACTCCCCAAAAAAACTTCATATGAATTTACCTAACAAACCCATTCCCCAAAAATAGTTGTCGTAACTTTGGCATCTCAAAAAACTGTTTTTTTTGCCACTACCTCAAAAAACTTTGTATGGGGTTTACCCAACCAACCCACTTCCAAAAAATATTGTAGTTGCAGGAATTAATTCAGGAATTTCAAAGAACCTTGTGGGAATTTACTCAACCACCCTACTACCCAAAATTTTTTGTAGGAATTTTCTCATATATGCCACACCTCAAAAAAACCTGTCAGGAAATTATTCAACCATCCCACTTCCCAGGAACTTTGTATGAATTTATCCAACCAACCCACTTCCCAAAAATAGTTACAGGAATTTAATCAGGAGTTTCAAAAATCTTTGGGAATTTTCTGAACCATCCCACTACCCAAAAAATATTGTCCGAATACCCAATCTCCTCGCAACCCAATTGTAAGAATTTACTCAACCATCCTACTTGCCAAAATTTTTTAGGGATTTTCTCATCTATTTGACATCCCATAAAAACCTTGCGGAAATTTACTCAACCATCCCACTCCTCAAAAAAAAAAAATTGTATAAAATTATCCAACCAATCCATTTCCCAAAAACAGTTATAGTAGTAATTTACTCGTTTCTCAAAAAAAAAAATATTGTAGGAATTTACCCAGCCAACCCACTACCCAAATTTTTTTTGTGGGAATTTACACAACCACCCCATGTTCCAATTGTAGGAATTTACTCGAACTCCCCAAAAAAACTTCACATGAATTTACTTAACAAACTCGTCCCCCAAAAATAGTTGTAGTAACTTTGGCATATCAAAAAACCTTGTTTTATCGCCACTACCCAAAAAACTATAATTATAGGAATTTACACAACCATCCCACGCCCCAACTGTAGGAATTCACTGCCCAAAATTTCTTTGTAGGAATTTTCTAAACTATCCCACTCCCCAAAAAAGCCTTGCAAGAATTTACCCAACCATGCCACTTCCCAAAAACTTTGTATGAATTTATCCAACCAACCCACTCCCCAAAAATAGTTTTATTAACTTATCCAACCATCTCCAAAAATTTAGTAGGAATTTACTGAACCATGCCACTACCCACAATATTTTTAGGAATTCATACATCATCTTACTCATAAAAACAACTTTTAGAAATTTACTCACATGTTCTACACCCCAGAAAACCTTGTAGGAATTGATTCACCATTAGATTATGGAGAGTGAGATAGCTTCTCTAAGGAATTTTAACGAAGTGGGATGTTTAAATGAACTATAAGGGTTTTTGGGATTGGGATGGTTGAATAAAGTTTCACAATGGTTTTTATTGGAATTAAATAGTTGAAAGAATTACTACAAGGTTTTTTTGAGGAGTGAGGCATTTGTATAACAGTTCGAAATATTCAATTAAAAAAACATATTTAATGGTAATTAGAGACCTAATAATCAGTATTATCATTAAACGGCAACTGAAGCAATTATTAAAACTAATTACAAAATAATACTCAAAACTTCTGTTAACTAATATTTTCCTTATTTATATTTCAATTTATATGTAAATGTGCTTTCAATAATTATTTAGCTATACTTTCGCTATCGCTAGCGGGTCTTGTTATCTTCCTAGTTTACATATTCGAGGCGTGGAAATGATACGGAATAGGTTCGAACGTAACAAGCATTCTTTCCGGAAAAGACACCTCGAGTCCCGGAACTTACCACCTGCGGAGCGTCAGGTTCAGTTTGATAATCTTAAGAGTTGTAATATCTTACACCTCTTTCACATAACCATTATTAAATTTGTTTAAAGTGTGTTCCTTAATTTTACCATAAGTACCTTTAGAAGAAGCTGATTCTTATTCATACCTTCCTTTTAGGCTTTCTAAAAGTTACAAGTTAGATGAGTTATGACAATTCTATAGCTGCAATTAATAAATGAAAACTGCTTCTATGAAAAATATTTTGTCCTTAGGTTGCAAAATAGGTTTTGAACTGTCACCTGTCGAATTAAATGTCAAAACCAATTACGTTTCTCCGGGTAACTTAGTTACTATTTTAAACAAAATATGTACTTATTATAATTGAAATAGGTTATTAAAGAGGCACTTTTTTCTGTATTACATGCAAAAGCTCATAAGATATTTTCCTCTTCATATTTTCAGAAAAATTTTCAGAAGTTGTCCAAACCACCTTGTCTAGAAATACCTAACTAAAGGTAACCAGTTTCGGTTTTGACCACGGTCATCTTCAGGCCCAGTTAGTTTTAAACGCATTCTTCATAAGTTGAGAGTCAAAAGCTCATAAGATATTTTCCTCTTCAGATTTTCAGAAAAATTTTCAGAAGTTGTCAAAACCACGTTGTCTAGAAATACCAGACTGATGGTAACCAGTTTCGGTTTTACCCACGGCCATCTTCAGTAACAATTATTTTTAAACGCATTCTTCACAAGTTGAGAGTCAAAACCTCATAAGATATTTTCCTCTTCATATTTTCAGATAAAATTTTCAGGAGTTGTCCAAACTACATTGTCTAGAAATACCTAACTGAAGGTAACTAGTTTCGGTTTTGCCCACGGCCATCTTCAGTAACAATTAATTTTAAACGCATCCTTCATAAGTTGAGAGTCAAAAGCTCATAAGATATTTTCCTCTTCATATTTTCAGGAAAAATTTTCAGGAGATGTCCAAACCACGTTGTCTAGAAATACCTAACAGAAGGTAACCAGTTTCGATTTTGCACACGGTCATCTTCAGTCCCAATTATTTATAAACGCATTCTTCACAAGTTGAGAGTCAAAAGCTCATAAGATATTTTCCTCTTCATATTTTCAGGAAAAATTTTCAGGAGATGTCCAAACCACGTTGTCTAGAAATACCTAACTGAAGGTAACCAGTTTCGATTTTGCACACGGTCATCTTCAGTCCCAATTATTTATAAACGCATTCTTCACAAGTTGAGAGTCAAAAGCTCATAAGATATTTTCCTCTTCATATTTTCAGGAAATTTTTTCAGAAGTTGTCCAAACCACGTTGTCTAGATATACCTAACTGAAGGCAACCAGTTTCGGTTTTGCCCACGGTCATCTACAGTCCCAATTAATTTTGAACGCATCCTTCATAAGTTGAGAGTCAAAAGCTCATAAGATATTTTCCTCTTCATATTTTCAGGAAAAATTTTCAGGAGATGTCCAAACCACGTTGTCTAGAAATACCTAACTGAAGGTAACCAGTTTCGATTTTGCACACGGTCATCTTCAGTCCCAATTATTTATAAACGCATTCTTCACAAGTTGAGAGTTAAAAGCTCATAAGATATTTTCCTCTTCATATTTTCAGAAAAATTTTCAGAAGTTGTCCAAACTACATTGTCTAGAAATACCTAACTGAAGGCAACCAGTTTCGGTTTTGCCCACGGTCATCTACAGTCCCAATTAATTTTAAACGCATCCTTCATAAGTTGAGAGTCAAAAGCTCAAGATATTTTCCTCTTCATATTTTCAGGAAAAATTTTCAGGAGATGTCCAAACCACGTTGTCTAGAAATACCTAACTGAAGGTAACCAGTTTCGATTTTGCACACGGTCATCTTCAGTCACAATTATTTATAAACGCATTCTTCACAAGTTGAGAGTCAAAAGCTCATAAGATATTTTCCTCTTCATATTTTCAGAAAAATTTTCAGAAGTTGTCCAAACTACATTGTCTAGAAATACCTAACTGAAGGCAACCAGTTTCGGTTTTGCCCACGGTCATCTACAGTCCCAATTAATTTTAAACGCATCCTTCATAAGTTGAGAGTCAAAAGCTCATAAGATATTTTCCTCTTCATATTTTCAGGAAATTTTTTCAGAAGTTGTCCAAACCACGTTGTCTAGATATACCTAACTGAAGGCAACCAGTTTCGGTTTTGCCCACGGTCATCTACAGTCCCAATTAATTTTAAACGCATCCTTCATAAGTTGAGAGTCAAAAGCTCATAAGATATTTTCCTCTTCATATTTTCAGGAAAAATTTTCAGGAGATGTCCAAACCACGTTGTCTAGAAATACCTAACTGAAGGTAACCAGTTTCGATTTTGCACACGGTCATCTTCAGTCCCAATTATTTATAAACGCATTCTTCACAAGTTGAGAGTTAAAAGCTCATAAGATATTTTCCTCTTCATATTTTCAGGAAATTTTTTCAGAAATTGTCCAAACCACGTTGTCTAGAAATACCTAACTGAAGGCAACCAGTTTCGGTTTTGCCCACGGTCATCTTCAGTCCCAATTATTTATAAACGCATTCTTCACAAGTTGAGAGTCAAAAGCTCATAAGATATTTTCCTCTTCATATTTTCAGGAAATTTTTTCAGAAGTTGTCCAAACCACGTTGTCTAGATATACCTAACTGAAGGCAACCAGTTTCGGTTTTGCCCACGGTCATCTACAGTCCCAATTAATTTTAAACGCATCCTTCATAAGTTGAGAGTCAAAAGCTCATAAGATATTTTCCTCTTCATATTTTCAGGAAAAATTTTCAGGAGATGTCCAAACCACGTTGTCTAGAAATACCTAACTGAAGGTAACCAGTTTCGATTTTGCACACGGTCATCTTCAGTCCCAATTATTTATAAACGCATTCTTCACAAGTTGAGAGTTAAAAGCTCATAAGATATTTTCCTCTTCATATTTTCAGAAAAATTTTCAGAAGTTGTCCAAACTACATTGTCTAGAAATACCTAACTGAAGGCAACCAGTTTCGGTTTTGCCCACGGTCATCTACAGTCCCAATTAATTTTAAACGCATCCTTCATAAGTTGAGAGTCAAAAGCTCAAGATATTTTCCTCTTCATATTTTCAGGAAAAATTTTCAGGAGATGTCCAAACCACGTTGTCTAGAAATACCTAACTGAAGGTAACCAGTTTCGATTTTGCACACGGTCATCTTCAGTCACAATTATTTATAAACGCATTCTTCACAAGTTGAGAGTCAAAAGCTCATAAGATATTTTCCTCTTCATATTTTCAGAAGTTGTCCAAACTACATTGTCTAGAAATACCTAACTGAAGGCAACCAGTTTCGGTTTTGCCCACGGTCATCTACAGTCCCAATTAATTTTAAACGCATCCTTCATAAGTTGAGAGTCAAAAGCTCATAAGATATTTTCCTCTTCATATTTTCAGGAAATTTTTTCAGAAGTTGTCCAAACCACGTTGTCTAGATATACCTAACTGAAGGCAACCAGTTTCGGTTTTGCCCACGGTCATCTACAGTCCCAATTAATTTTAAACGCATCCTTCATAAGTTGAGAGTCAAAAGCTCATAAGATATTTTCCTCTTCATATTTTCAGGAAAAATTTTCAGGAGATGTCCAAACCACGTTGTCTAGAAATACCTAACTGAAGGTAACCAGTTTCGATTTTGCACACGGTCATCTTCAGTCCCAATTATTTATAAACGCATTCTTCACAAGTTGAGAGTTAAAAGCTCATAAGATATTTTCCTCTTCATATTTTCAGGAAATTTTTTCAGAAGTTGTCCAAACCACGTTGTCTAGAAATACCTAACTGAAGGCAACCAGTTTCGGTTTTGCCCACGGTCATCTTCAGTCCCAATTAATTTTAAACGCATCCTTCATAAGTTGAGAGTCAAAAGCTCATAAGATATTTTCCTCTTCACATTTTCAGGAAAAATTTTCAGGAGATGTCCAAACCACGTTGTCTAGAAATACCTAACTGAAGGTAACCAGTTTCGATTTTGCACACGGTCATCTTCAGTCCCAATTATTTATAAACGCATTCTTCACAAGTTGAGAGTTAAAAGCTCATAAGATATTTTCCTCTTCATATTTTCAGGAAATTTTTTCAGAAGTTGTCCAAACCACGTTGTCTAGAAATACCTAACTGAAGGTAACCAGTTTCGGTTTTGCCCACGGTCATCTTCAGTGCCAATAATTCTTAAACGCATAACTTGAAATCGCCAAAAGCTCATAAGACGTTTTCCTCATCAGATCTACATCGCCCGAAAATTCTCCCCCTCTCCTTCGTCGCCGATTCGTCTCGAACACGAGAGGTCTAAATTCGTGACGAGGAAGTGCTTTTTTCTTCGGAATTTATTGAATTTCAAAATACCTATCACTCGCCTCTCGTTGATATTGCACACGATTCGTGACACTCTTAGGCAAACACAATCAACTCGATGTATATTGAGGGAAAAAAGCACACGAATCATTTTACAGTGGAGTAGTCGTTACGTGAAACTAATTCGAGGCGATCGAGGAAATAACGGAAAAGCCGTAAAACGATTTGTAAAGATCGCTCGCCTTAACGTTTACCGAGGGGATATTGTGACACGAGCGACGAGGCTGACTAAGCTCGAGTATCCTTCGAGATGCCTGGATTGATTTTTTTCGGCGACGATAAATTTCGCGCGGCATACGACGACTTCGGACCGAACGTGCAGGTTACGCAATGCGATTTGAAACAGGTAATTAAGTCGTTTGAGGAGATATTTATAGGCGCGTCTTACGAAATTCCGCGTTGGGCGTAGCAGCGGCGGCAGCGGTCTTTTAAACTGGAGCATTTTCTATGATGTGTCATTAATACTCGCTATACGACCATTATAAATAATGGAAGCCCATCGATACGTACGGAGATCTTAACGCCGTTAATTACCAAAAGTGGGATCGCCCCGGGGTGGGTTTTCGACAATTTCAACGTTTAAGCGTTGTTTAATTAACCACGTGGACAGGTCTGTCAAGCTGCAGTAACTATTTCACACCCCCCGCCAGTATTGTCATAATTTGAAGCTAATCTGTACCATCAGTACCTCTCCTCTTTTCCCAAAAGCAATAGCCACAGCAGCTTAAGGCTTAACATAGAGTAGCTCAACCACAGGGACACGTCTATCAAGCTGCAGTAACTATTTCACACCCCCACCAGAATATTGTCATAATTTAAAGCTAATCTGTACCATCAGTACCCCTCTTCTTTTCCCAAAAGCAATAGCCACTGCAGCTTAAGGCTCAACATAGAGTAGCTCAACCACAGGGACAGGTCTGTCAAGCTGCAGTAGCCATTTCACATCCCCCACCAGAATATTGTCATAATTTGAAGCTAATCTGTACCATCAGTACCCCTCCTCTGTCCCCAAAAGCAATAGCCATTGCAGCTTAAGGCTCAACCTAGAGTAGCTCAACCACAGGGACACGTCTGTCAAGCTGCAGTAACTATTTCACACCCCCCACCAGAATATTGTCATAATTTGAAGCTAATCTGTACCATCAGTACCCCTCCTCTTTTCCCAAAAGCAATAGCCACTGCAGCTTAAGGCTTAACCTAGAGTAGCTCAACCACAGGGACACGTCTATCAAGCTGCAGTAACTATTTCACACCCCCCCCCCCACCAAAATATTGTCATAATTTGAAGCTAATCTGTACCATCAGTACCCCTCCTCTTTTCCCAAAAGCAATAGCCACTGCAGCTTAAGGCTCAACATAGAGTAGCTCAACCACAGGGACAGGTCTGTCAAGCTGCAGTAGCCATTTCACATCCCTCACCAGAATATTGTCATAATTTGAAGCTAATCTGTACCATCAGTACCCCTCCTCTGTCCCCAAAAGCAATAGCCATTGCAGCTTAAGGCTTAACCTAGAGTAGCTCAACCACAGGGACACGTCTGTCAAGTTGCAATAGCCATTTCACATCCCCCACCAGAATATTGTCATGATTTGAAGCTAATCTGTACCATCAGTACCTCTCCTCTTTTCCCAAAAGCAAGAGCCACTGCAGCTTAAGGCTCAACCTAGAGTAGCTCAACCACAGGGACACGTCTGTCAAGCAGCAGTAACTATTTCACACCCCCCACCAGAATATTGTCATAATTTGAAGCTAATCTGTACCTCTCCTCTTTTCCCAAAAGCAATAGCCACTGCAGCTTAAGACTCAACCTAGAGTAGTTCAACCACAGGAACACGTCTATCAAGCTGCAGTAACTATTTCACACCCCTCACCAGAATATTGTCATAATTTGAACCTAATCTGTACCATCAGTACCCCTCCTCTTTTCCCAAAAGCAATAGCCACTGCAGCTTAAGGCTCAACATAGAGTAGCTCAACCACAGGGACAGGTCTGTCAAGCTGCAGTAGCCATTTCACATCCCCCACCAGAATATTGTCATAATTTGAAGCTAATCTGTACCATCAGTACCCCTCCTCTGTCCCCAAAAGCAATAGCCATTGCAGCTTAAGGCTTAACCTAGAGTAGCTCAACCACAGGGACACGTCTGTCAAGTTGCAATAGCCATTTCACATCCCCCACCAGAATATTGTCATGATTTGAAGCTAATCTGTACCATCAGTACCTCTCCTCTTTTCCCAAAAGCAAGAGCCACTGCAGCTTAAGGCTCAACCTAGAGTAGCTCAACCACAGGGACACGTCTGTCAAGCAGCAGTAACTATTTCACACCCCCCACCAGAATATTGTCATAATTTGAAGCTAATCTGTACCTCTCCTCTTTTCCCAAAAGCAATAGCCACTGCAGCTTAAGACTCAACCTAGAGTAGTTCAATTACAGGAACACGTCTATCAAGCTGCAGTAACTATTTCACACCCCTCACCAGAATATTGTCATAATTTGAACCTAATCTGTACCATCAGTACCCCTCCTCTTTTCCCAAAAGCAATAGCCACTGCAGCTTAAGGCTCAACATAGAGTAGCTCAACCACAGGGACAGGTCTGTCAAGCTGCAGTAGCCATTTCACATCCCCCACCAGAATATTGTCATAATTTGAAGCTAATCTGTACCATCAGTACCCCTCCTCTGTCCCCAAAAGCAATAGCCATTGCAGCTTAAGGCTCAACCTAGAGTAGCTCAACCACAGGGACACGTCTGTCAAGCTGCAGTAACTATTTCACACCCCCCACCAGAATAGTCATAATTTAAAGCTAATCTGTACCATCAGTACCCCTCTTCTTTTCCCAAAAGCAATAGCCACTGCAGCTTAAGGCTCAACCTAGAGTAGCTCAACCACAGGGACACGTCTGTCAAGCTGCAGTAGCCATTTCACATCGCCCACCAGAATATTGTAATGATTTGAAGCTAATCTGTACTATCAGTACCCCTCCTCTTTTCCCAAAAGCAAGAGCCACTGCAGCTTAAGGCTCAACCTAGAGTAGCTCAACCACAGGGACACGTCTGTCAAGCTGCAGTAGCCATTTCACATCCCCCCCCCCAGAATATTGTCATGATTTGACGCTAATCTGTACCACCAGTACCTCTCCTCTTTTCCCAAAAGCAATAGCCACTGCAGCTTAAGGCTCAACCTAGGGTAGCTCAACCACAGGGACACGTCTATCAAGCTGCAGTAACTATTTCACACCCCCCACCAGAATATTGTCATAATTTAAAGCTAATCTGTACCATCAGTACCCCTCCACTTTTCCCAAAAAAGCAATAGCCATTGCAGCTTAAGGCTCAACCTAGAGTAGCTCAACCACAGGGACACGTCTGGCAAGCTGCAGTAGCCATTTCACATCCCCCACCAGTATTGTCATAATTTGAAGCTAATCTGTACCATCAGTACCCCTCCTCTTTTCCCAAAAGCAAGAGCCACTGCAGCTTAAGGCTCAACCTAGAGTAGCAATACCAAAATATAAGGACTAAACACTAAGGAAGTTTCTTCTTCTCCACATCAGGTATTAGGCATCTGCCTGTTACGGCGCCCATTTTTTCCTTGGTCTAACAATATTGTCGCGAGGCGACCCCAAATAACAATACCAGGTCAAGCTGCATCAAGACACAAATCAACACGGCCTGACCCCCATAAAAGAACCTTCCGGCAGGGTACGTAGGTATATTCAAACATAGGATAATGTAATCTCAATAAAGGCAGTCGGTCGGGACCGATCGAGATGAGTCAAGCATCAGCATCCTGTGTTGCTGCCAGTGTAACTTGCGTTCTAGCCTTCTGCCCTTTTCATGCTGGGTTGCTGCCGGTTTGACCTGCGTGCTAACCTGCTGCCCTTTCCTTTTGTGAGGAGAGATGTTCGCCGCGAAGACAGCCTTGCACCTACTACCCATCCAGGCCACCTGGGGACTGTTGTAAGCATCCACCGTTCAACATCATTCTAGTGTTGTCCTTTTATGTACTTTTCACTCTCTTATGTCTCTCTTTGTCTTGCCACCCTTTAATACGAGTCCACTCTCCCTCGCCCCTGTACTTATAAAATAAACCATATTAACTTTGTTTACGCCCCTCTTTGAGCTACCACCTTAGGCCCTTAGGTCGTGACAATATTTCTTCTCCATCTCCATTTATAGTTGTGATTCGTCTTGCATTCTGTCTGCATGCTCATCCCATTTTCTCCAATTTTCTGTAATTCATCCATATATGCTAAAGATGTTCAACTCTCTTCGTATACTATCATTTCTTATTCTGTCCTGACGAAACTTGAAAAATACAAAATGGTATGCAAAAACAAACATTTTTATATGATTTTCTTGCCTCGAGTCAAGTTTTCTGATTTTCCTTGGGTTAGTCACTATAGAACTTGCTGCCATTTTAATTTCGAGATTTGGACAATATTTGGAATTTAAATACAAAATGGCAGTAGAAGAAATGTATGAAATTTCCTCACATTTTCTAACCGTCCTTTATTTATTTATAATGTATGGTCATTTTGAGATATATATCAAGTAGAAACAAGCATGGAAAAATCGTTGGAAATTTTGCAAAAGTTTTCCATGGAAAGTCGCAGTTGGTTATATGAAAACCACTAAACAGTGTTTTTTCATTAACTACTTATAGTAAAAACTTCCGTACGTTCAATTAGCAGATGCATGATATTTTTCAAAATGTCTATACACAGGTTTTTCACAATTTTCACCCTTTGTGCCTGTGGAAACCTTCTATGATATTTTTAATAAAGATTTTAATACCAGTACTTTAATTTGTATGAAATGGCAGACAAGAATCCATAAGTTATGACGTTGGCGGATGATTGTAAAATCTTGGTACGAACAAGGCAATATTTTCCGACCCATCCAATACTCTTGGTTAGTGGAACGCTCTTACGAATTCCCGTGGTGTATTCGCCTCGTTAGCAATCCCCATCAAAATCGAATACATACACATTTCCTTACTAACAAACTGGCCGGACGTTAAGGAGGCATAATGTAAACCATTCCAGATATGTCATGTCGCGAAAGACGTATGGACTTATTACATTATGTTCCTGTTATGTTGTTGCTGTTGCTGTTATTGTTGGTAGGTACGGTAAAAATGACGAGCGACCGTAATGAAGGTTTTAATAATTCATAGCGGCCAACATCCGAGACAAAGGTAGAGATAAACGTTGTTAAAGGGGCATTTTTAGTTGTCTTCTCGTGTATGAGACATATTTACGCTCACCCCACACAAACTCCGGGGGAATATATGTACGGTCCGTCGTCGACGATAAACCAAAAGGTCCGCTCCCGGCCTTGGAGCAAATTTCATGAAAGCGAGGAAAGTATAAATCGAGCAAGAATGACGTTAATGGGAATGACGTTCTTGTTGATTTATCGTCGCCCTTCTGTCACATATCGAAACGGCAAATACGGCATAAAATGCAAACACTACAATTTTCCCTGACTTGCTGATCATACTGACTTTAACTGATCATTACTTAAAGCCAGGAAAATTATTTTCCTGTGACTTTCACAGCCATTAAACATTTCACTGTTAACGTCACGTTAAACCGTATTTAGTGAAATATGTATAAGAGGAGGGAAGAAGATGACGTATAAATAATAAAGATAAACTCATTTTAACTGAATTTAATTTCAGTTTCGAAGTGCCCAACTAGGTATTAGCTGTCACAATTTCGACTTCGACAAATGACAGTTATGACTGTCATTATTAATGTCATTTTAGACAAGTAAATTATTAAATAACACACTAGTGTGTTATAATCCATAACTCACGTTCATATTTAAAGTAGTATTCTATTCATTTATTTATTTATTGCCCGTGGCAACCAAACAAACAATCTACTTTAACCAAAATGTAAAAAAGTAACTATCAAGTCATTCTGACATTCATGGGGTACTGAGACGCAAGTAGCTTTGATTTGATCACAAAGATTATTAATTATTATCTCATAAAAAACCGATTTCTTTCACTAGTTGGATAAAACATTGTATGCCGCTCGCGTGTGGTTTCCTAAGGCACTTGGGAATTTATACCACTCGGCCTGACGGCCTCATGGTATAATATAACACACTAGTACCATAATAAATAACTATCAAGTCTCAATGTGACAAGTTTTTAGCTGTCACAATAACTAATTTTTTAAGATGACTAGTTTTTACTCGTCACAATTTCGAATTTTCATTTTAATGGTCAAACTGTCTTTAGTGAAATGTATAAGTGACGACAAGAAAGTCACGAATGAATATTAAAGTTTAATCCACTTTAACCGAATTTAAGTTTGGATTTAACAAGTTACTAACTGTCACAATTTCTACTTTTCATTCTAGTGGTTAAACTGTCTTTAGTGAAATACGTATAAGTATTTTACGTAGAAGAAATACGTATTTTTTGCAATTTCAAAACTTCTTTACAAAAAGAGTTGAAACGCACTAAGTTCCTCGAGCACACTTCAACTAATCAACCTAGCAAGTTTTACCATAATCAAAATTTAAACAATTACTTTATGAATTTTTAATTTATTATATATCGTCAGTTCAGCCAAAACACGACGTCAGCTTGTTAATTGAACATCGACAACTTCAAAATTTCCTGTACTATAAGAGGTGAAACTCACTAAACTTCCCAAGGAGACTATAATCGACAAGTTTAGTATGTTTTATCACAACCTTAGTACAAATATAAATTATACATTAGTAGAATTACTACAGACTGCCACATCATTCAACCATTGTTGTGGAATGAACTTCAGAACTATGAGAAATTATCGAATAACCTGTAGCAATAAGAGATATTAAGTACATGTTTAGATGAACCTTCTGCTCATTTTAATGTATACTGTAAAGTATAATTGTATATACATACATAATACATAAAACATACAGGTCGCTCTCCCGATCCGAGGACTCCGCCGTTCTGACAACAGGGGGTCCCAGAGCCGCCTACGCAGTGAGTCCAGTACGACATCCGAGGGGCCAACGCAGTGAGTCCAGTACGACATCCGAGGGGCCTACGCAGTGAATCCAGTAAGACGTCCGAGGGGCCAACGCAGTGAGTCCAGCTAAGACGTCCGAGGGGCCTACGCAGTGAGTCCAGCTAAGACGTCCGAGGGGGCCAACGCAGTGAGTCCAGTACGACATCCGAGGGGCCTACGCAGTGAATCCAGTAAGACGTCCGAGGGGCCAACGCAGTGAGTCCAGTAAGACGTCCGAGGGGCCAGCGTAGACAGTCCAGTCAGTCACCCGAGGGCCAATGGCAGCGTCGCCCCGTACAGGTCGGGACCGTAATATAAGAAGTCAGGTTAGGGGAGTTACTTGGTAACATCTAAGTGGTTGCATACCCGAGAGTTGGGTATTAAATTCTATTAAATTAGACTATTATTATATTAAATTCATTCATTAGAGTTGTTCAAGTTTTATTTTTCGGATCTAACCTCAACCTCTCTCTCGGATTCGAATAAGCCTTCGTAAAGGTAAGTGAGACGTTTGATAGCTGTGAGACAGTATCGACTCCTCTTAACAACCAAAGGGGGGTTCGAGATATCAATCGGGGCCGGGCTTTGTACTTGTTGGCGCCCTTCTTTCATCAAGTATCTGGTTAACTTGTAGTTCACCCACGACCACTTACCGACGAGTTGAGTTAGTCGGGCCCCGTGAATAAGATCGTCCAACGTCTTGTAACGTTAATAAGATTTAATGTTGCACCTTTTCGATCTCCCATTCATCACCAATTCCGCTAGGTAATTTCACCTAAACAACAAGTAAAGATACATTCAAAACCTCTTATTGATACAATCTGTTTCATCTGTTTTGTAATAGGCGACTTCTCGGTCACTTTACCCTCTAAACGATCCAGTTGTTGCGTCTCGCGAGCAGATCTGCGATCGAAGACCATCGGCCGTTATTACTGTTATCTGGACATCTCAAATCATCGAATAGCGACGTAAAGACCGCGATCACTGTAATTACACGTCGACGGCCAGCGCGTTTTTAGAAGCCTTCAGCCACAGAAACGCAATAATGAATAGATATCGAAGCATCAACCTTTGAAACGTAATGCGTGTGTACGTAAATAGGATTTGTAATGCGAGCGAGGCGACCGAGAAATGTCAAAATTATTTCCATCCAAGTCGATCGTTATTGATTTCTAATTACATACTCCGCCAGGGAATGAGCTACCGATAATTGTTTTCACTACGGGAAGGTAATGGCTGATTGGTCAGTTGACGATCTGAAATGGACGGTAGGTGATGATCTTCTTGGTCGTTTATAGCGTTTTATTGATTAAGAATGTTAAAAACTACTCATTAAATGTACGGTATGAAAGGAAAACAGAATTCACTTTTGCATGTTTCGTCATTAAAAACGTTACACTTTCCACAAGTCACCAAATTCTAATAGGATTAAGTTTAAGGTATGCATAAGGGTTGCAGTAACTCTTTGAAGTCTCACGGGACATATTAAGCCCTTCATGTATTTGGTAACGAAATAATAAAACTATGTTCATCCTTCAAATATCTGGGCGTTACCATCTCTTCCTCAGGAAAAAGCACTGAAGATATACTGAATAAAGTAGGACAAGGGAGAAATGCAATCCGTCAACTGAATTATATACTTTGGAGCAAAAGTATTACTGCCAAAACCAAGACGATGCTCTACAAAACAATTGTCCAGAGTATATGTACATATGGTTCCGAAACATGGGAACTCAACAAAAAAGACCGCCAAAAACTCCTATCCCTCGAAATGGATTTCTGGCGAAGAAGTGCGAGAATATCTAGACTGGACCATATTAGAAATGACAAAATAAGAGAAATCATGAAAGTGGAACAGACCATCATAGACACTATAGAACAAAAAAGACTTATATGGTACGGCCATCTTCAAAGGATGGATGGAGAAAGGTGGCCTAAGATAGTGTGGCAGTGGGTACCCCAAGAAAAACGCAAAAGAGGAAGACCACCTAGGAGTTGGAAACCCGATATAGAAGAGTCCATGGCAGCCAGAGGACTTCAAGAAGGAGACTGGCAAAATAGAAATTATGTAACAAGGCAGTAAAGTGACACTTTATCGAACGAGCTTGAAGATTGCGAGACGAGCTTAGCGAGTCGAGCAACAAGCTCGTTCGATAAAGACGCTTTACTTCCGTGTTGCGTACAAGATTTGATCGACTACCAAAGTAAACTACTGTCCAAAGTGTCCAATAAGTTTATAACAAAAGCACGAGACGACCATCTTAGCTTAGGTTATGTGATGTCAATATTTTTGTCATGGGTCAAGATAGGCAACTCCTTTTACAATTGTAATGTTTGTAAATGGGTAGATCCAATTCGAGTCAGGTAAACTGAACGCGGATTTATTCGAGGTATTCTCCTCTGAGCCGTATATGAGACGGATTAACGATTTTAACGTCGTCGCCGACCGCTGAGGGAATGATTGTTTAATTATGGCGAATCATCGTAAGCGCAAAACTTTATTCGACACTTCTCGAGCTGAATCGTACTCGATAATTGCCGGGAATGCCTCGGAACAATCACGACGTCGACCGGAATCGGAACGAGGAATTTTGAGCGAGTGCGCTTATGGAAGAGACGAGCATTTAATCACATAATTTGTATTAGGCTGATGTAGTCGATGGAGGACAGTGGGAATCGGAGGAGATGGGGAATATTTTGTTTCTTTTTTGATTTTGTCGGTACTTAAACGAGGAACGAGTCGGCTGGGTAATTGTGCGAAGGACGAAATGTATCATCGAAGTGTTGAACAAGTAAAAATTAAACAAAGTGCAATGTTTTTTAACTGTTTTAAAGAGTTTCAAGCATTTTTTGACGTATTGACTTTAAAACATTGTTTTCCAGAAGCACTGTGGCCTGTATGGACAAAATAGTGTGAAACTCTGAAGAAGCTCAAATCCCAATCAAAATATATAGTTACAATAATTATAACGGTTTTAAGCAAACTTATCAAGTTACATATACGATTATAACTCATTTATTAATTTCCGTTCATTTCTTTACGAACACCTTTGGTTCATCATCATCATCATCATCATCACACAGCCATAGTTGTCCACTGCTGAACATAGGCCTCCCGTAACTTTGTCCATCCTTTTCTATCTTGTGCCTCCTGCATCCAATTCCTTTTGAAGCGTTTCAGATCGTCTCGACATCTAGTAGGAGGTCGTCTTCTAATGCGTGTGGCATCTTGTCGTGGTCTCCACTCCAGTAGTATTTTAGTCCACCTTCCATCCCTCATACGGGCCACATGTCCAGACCAGCTCCACTTTAGGGAAGCTATCCTTTCAACAGCGTCTGTAACTTTCGTTTGCCTCCTAATATACTCGTTCGTAATCCAATCTCTGAATGATATTCCCATCATAGAACATTCCATGGCTCTCTGAGCCACTATTATTTTTCTCACGGAGTTTTTAGTTAGAGTCAGGGTTTCGGCTCCATAGGTCATAACTGTCAGGACACAGCTTTCAAACACCTTACGCTTGAGGCAAAGGGGAAGTTTTCTTTAAATATATAATCAAGTCGCCCAAAGGCAGCCCAAGATAGTGATATTCTTCTTTTAATTTCACAAGTTTGATTATCTCTATCTATTCGTAGTTCGTGGCCGAGATACACGTAAGATGTAACTTGTGTAATTTGAGAATCATCATCATCATCATCATCATCATCATCATCCAGCCTTTTTTAGGTCCACTGTTGGACATAGGCCTCCCCTAGTTTTCTCCATTCGTCTCTGCTCCTGGCTGATTGTAACCAGTTTGTGACAATTCTCTTTATATCGTCCGTCCAGCGCGTTGGTGGTCTGCCTCTGCTGCGCTTGTCTAGTCTGGGTCTCCATTCTAGGAGACCATTTGAGAATCACCTAGAACTATATTTTGGTTGGGAACAAGGTTTGTCATGATTTTAGTTTTAGCAACATTGATTTTAAGGCCTACATCTAATGAAGCCTTGTGCAAGCTATCAAGCATTGTAGCTGCTTTGTCTAAACTATTGCTTATCAGAACGATGTCATCTGCGAATCGAAGATGGTTTACATTTCGACCATCTATGTTAATACCCATATGGTTGAAGTCGATCTTCTTGAACATATATTCTAAGAGGGTGGTAAATAACTTTGGAGAGATTGTATCTCCTTGCCTCACACCCCTTCTCATTGGGAACTTGTTCGTGTACTTGCGCAGTTTCACACATGACGTTGCTCCAGCGTATATGTTCTTTATAAGAGTGATATATCTTATATATCACTGGGTGTAAGGGGTTGGAAAAAAAACCCTGAAACGTGTCGCAGGACACGCGTTAGGAACTTTAGTTCCTTTTAATTAACAACCAATTTTTTTAAAATTATTTCTTAATAAAACTTTGTAATGTAACGTGAAACAGCGACAGCAAGACGGGCATTGCATATAATACACAGCATTGGTTCTATAAGTAAGGCAATGGAATATCGTTCCTCGATGCGTCAAGCGCGTTGTCTCTCTCTCTCTCTCTCTCTCTCTCTCTCTCTCCCACTCTCTCTCTCTCTCCCACTCTCTCTCTCTCCCACTCTCTCCCTCTCTCCCACTCTCTCCCTCACCCCCCTCTCTCCCTCACCCCTCCACTCTCTCCCCCACCCACCGAGCCACTACGAACGCCTCCGAGCCGCTACGAACGCTGCCGAGGTAACGCTTTCCGGTAACGCATTCCATTTAACGGTCAGATTTTTTGCGGCGCGACCACCCTCGCTCTCCAATCCCTGGCAAAAGGAACTAAAGTTCCAAATAGATCCATCTAAAGCCAACCCAAATGTCAACCTCACCTGCTCGAATGGTAGCAAATTTTTGTTACCCGGTGCACCCTGCTAGATAACAAACGAGGCTCTGACGACCGAGTAACAGCGGGATAACTGTGAAAACGAGATTTGAGGAAATGCAAGTCTCCCCTTGGATCCCTTATCAACACGCATTGGCCAGCGTGATAAGGTAATTGGCTAACCCCCCCCCCCTATGGTTACCGGCGAAATAATCCTTTTATTACTCCACGGGTTATTTTGACGGACTATAACTGAACTTGGTGAGGTTCAAGTTTGGGTGAAGAGGTTTTGACGTTGGAGGTGTCTATTTAACAACAAGACAGTTCTTGGATGAAGTTTCCATTGGCCAGGGTCTTAAGTATAGGAATAGGAATTGCGATATTATTCAAGGGATATTATAGAACGATTCTCTAAAATTACTCTTTCTTCAAGCACTCCACTGAAGTGGGAAAGATTTTTTTTCGCTTACACCTTCCTCGACTTATCCTCAAGACCGCAAGAGTTTCATCAATCCTGCGGCACGCTACATTTTTCCGACGACTTTAACGACCATACATGCCCTTCCCCCTTCTGCGGGCAGATAAAGCGTGCAGCTAGAACAGTTGAATACACGCTTTCACCGCCATGGTCTGCTCGATTAGGTTATTTATATCAGAAAATAGTGGCACGCGCTTGCTACAAACGACTAATTATTTTTAATAGTCCTTATGTAACTATACAGGACCTCTCTCTCTATCTATCTCTCTACCTTCACGTCTCTCTTTCCACGGGGACGATGTTTCGCGAGAGTGTCGGTCAGGTGCATCTTTTTAATTAAAATTGTCTCGTCGATTTCTTGCCAAAAAGTTTTTATTAACCTGTTCAAGTCGGAATTTTATTTCACTTTCAACTGTAATTGAGTTGAGTAAAACTGGTTATTACTATGGGGAGGTACTGAGATGTCCAAGGAATAATTGGAGAGGTCGATTTACATGTGGACAGGTGGCCGAGATAGAAGTCATACGCATTAAGCGAGCTGAAATGTTGTAAAAACACAATTAAATTTCTTCTTGTAAATTGTTAAATTGTTATACTCATTTACGAGTATATGTCGAGTTTAATAACACCGCCCGGTATCGCCTGATATTTTGTTGTTACGATAGTTCACCTGTAGTTACAATTTTGCACCGACCCTACTCACGAGTGAAGGAAGCAGTGCTGAAATTAGATAGCCATTATAGATACTATTATACTATAAGGAAAGTAGTTAGTTCACGGTGTGCACCGAAGGTATTTTAACGGCGCGGTATTATCATTACTCAGTTACTCTGCCGCGTGCACTATCTAAATGGTACAATTTAAGTCGTGGAAATAACGTTTTTGATGAATTCGTCAAACATTTTCTAATGACTCTGAACAAAATTAGATTTTTTGTAAGTAAATAGATTCACTTTAATATAAAAAAATGTAATATAATTAATATAATTATATAATTAATAATTATAATAATAATTTATAATTAATATAAAATTACATATTGGTGAAATTAAATTTTATATTTTTTTTTAAACAATGTACAATGTCAGTTGAGAGGAAAAGAAAGCAATTAAGACATTTTTTGGTGCAACTTATGTGAACTAAGCAGCTCTTATTAAAATTTACTTGTTAGGTTATGGTATTAAAACGTTACTATGCAGTTGGCATCAGGCTAATTAACATGAAAATTAGAAAATGGAAAAACTGGAAACTTGTCACATAGAAATTGAAGTTAAATTTAGTTACAATTTATTGATAGCTGACTGTCTTCCCTTTTTTATACATATTTCACTAAAGACAGTTTGACCATTAAAATGAAAAATAATTAAGACCTTTACATAAGATACTATATGGATGGTAGAGTGACTTTGAGTCCTCCCTAATAAATGTCATGCGTAAAGCATCCCATTTAATGGATTATTTGAATACAAGATGACTGAACGACAACGAAACAGAGCTACAATTTGTAACAATTAAAGCTGTGCGTAATGGCTACTATTACGAGTTGTAGCTTGTTTTAACTGTAAATTTCCATTATGTACATACTCAATTACTTTTTCTGAATCGCATTCCATGAAGCCACTTTCAAAATTATCAATGCGACGTTACGTCACGCGACGGTAACGATTTTTTCCACTGCTGCCTCCGATTTAGATTTGCTCGTACGTATTTACATATGAATACTTAATAAGGTAGTGCCTTGTAAATCGACTGCTAATACTCCGGCCGGGCTGCACTAGCGCACAACCAGCTAATGGGAATATTAAATTATTTTACATATTTTGCAAAGTGATAATTTTGTGATGGGGATATTTGGGCATAGGACATGTAGAAGATTGGATTATCTATATGATTTTTAAATTTTTTGAGACGAGAGACCTATTTAATTTTTTTTTTACTAAATTTCCCCTGTACTGAAATAGCACGTTTGTAAAATTTGTAAAATAACGCAATTTAACGTCCCCCTTAGCTTTGGTTCAGATTCTATTTCATAGCAATTCAGATTTGACACTAAAACCATATTCATAAAAAACTATAGATGAAATAAATTAAATTAAAATAAATTATTTCAATAAAAATAAATTAAAACTCAAAATCGAAAAATCGAACCCATTACAAATTTATAAATGAGTACCTCATTAAAAATTAGGAAGGGACCAAAACTGATAAAGTTAAGAAAGAAAAACGTTTGAATTTAAGTCAGGTTTCAGTATTTTGGGTTAAAAATTTTGAAATTTCTGTTTTTTGAAAAATAACGTAACTCGATTCGCTCTTTCCGATATCTCTCGGCAACTTTTCATCTTCTTATCCGGCTTTGCCTTTCAATGAAGTTTCATTAAAAAAGAGCTTTGTTAAATTTTATACATTTTTCGATATAGCTAGGCGAGAACCTTATTTATCACTAGAAAAAGTAATAGATATAATAGAACTTTTTACAGTTTCTAATGTAATTATAGTTATTAACTGTGTAATTAAATATGTACACAGTTTATGACAGTTATAATGCTTGAAAATAGTTATAACTACACTCATACATAAAAAAGAATCCGCACACTGTTTGTATAAACAAAGTGTTTTCGACCTAGAGGGCAAATATATATAAAGCAATCCTGTCCAGCACGCAATCGTCACACCCTGGGGCTGGCAACCAACTATACAAACAATTGTAACACGAGTTGCCACCAAACATTATTTGGCCGTCCGGATCGTTCGGTTTTTCGATGTTGATACCTCTCACCGATCCAGCGCTTCGAGCGAAGCCCGTGATAAGAAAGCTATGCTTTCAATGATAAATTAAACTCATATTCAGCCTAGACAATTTTGGGGTTAGATACCTATTTTCAAAGAAAAAAATCACTAAAAATCCCCCAAAGTAAGTAATTGACGCTACTATTAACGTATTTTACCCATTTACAGCTGAAGTCGGTATCTCGACGCCTTCGCGCTGATGCAGCTCGCCGCGCGTACGACACCGCTGAGTTGTCAATTTATCATTGAATTATGACAGGTACACTCGCTAATTATTTTATCAGCATGTGTGCGGAAAACACGTAACGCGTTCGTAACGAGTGGGCCGAGAACGGGATCGAAGAGCGGCAGGTGGGGGAGTTTCGAGCGATTTTGGGCACTTTCAGCAAATAAGTTATATAGATATACGTATTATAGACTGCGCTTTCAGGTTCAGGAGCAGAAGTTACGTCGCGTTACAAAAAATGTAATCTCTAATCGATCACCGAAACGCACTCGGATCTCGGTATTCGGGCAAGCGTTGCGAGTCCTTCAGGTGCTCGTGTGCTGAAAACGACTTTCTACTGATAAGATTTAACAAACTCTTGTTGTTATTATTATTATTATTATTACAAAACAAAGATATAAAAACGGCGAGATACGCAATCGATGTGAAGGCTATTGTATGAAATGGTAGCACCACTTCACAATGGTAGCCGGAGCGAGTGAACAGCAAACGGAAAAAAAGTAGCTGCTAGTAGTTTGTTGTTGCGTAGGCCGACCCCGCCCGTCGTTAGAAAGCAATCTCGTTCGGAGAACATACAGGGACGCTCGATAGGCAAAAATACAAGTAGTATTAGTCGGAAATGTGAAAACGTACAGAATCGTATTGTCACGCTCGGGGGGGATGGCTAAGTGGAGAAGAGAAAAATGTGCGTTTATCCTCTTCTTCTCCTTATTTTGATATGCGAACAAGCCTGTTTATTCGTTCTTTTCGCCTCAGTCTGGAGCTTCCTGAAGATCTGAGCCCAGCTTTCTTCCCATCTCTTTGCCCTTTATACCCCATTATATAGAGGGGGGTTCATACGTCTTCCAGTGCATCCTGCATTTCGACCGCCATTTTTTTATATCCTTCCAGTCTTCTCCTGTTATCACCCTATCTATCATGGTTTCCCTAATGCCGCCTATCCATTTCCTCCCTGGTCTTCTTCTTCTTCGACTATTTCTTTGGTTGGGACTTCATTGCTACCTTTGGACATATTTCTGAGTTCGTCCTCTTTAAGTGACCATACCACAACTGTTACGATTCTATTCTCACTGCGCTTGTGAGTACTCTCCTGAATATTCGTTATTTTCGCGTCAGTCTGGGGTTTCCTGAGAATCTGAGCCCAGCTCTTTTCCCATCTCTTTGGAAGTATACCCTGGCGTCTTCTTGTATTGGGTTCATTATATATAGGGGTGTCCCTACGTCCTAAAGCTCATCCTGCATTTCGACCGCCATTTGTCCTTATCCTTCCAGTCTTCTCCTGTTATCACCCTATCTATCATGGTTTCCCTAATGCCGTCTATCCATTTCCTCCCTGGTCTTCTTCTTCTTCGACTATTTCTTTGGTTGGGATTTCATTGCTAACTTTGGCCATCTTTCTGATTTCGTCCTCTTCAAATGACCATACCACAACCACTGTTTCGATATTATTCTCACTGCGCTTGTGAATACTCTCTTGAATATTCGTTCTTTTCGCGTCAGTCTGGGGTTTCCTGAGAATCTGAGCCCAGCTTTCTTCCCATCTCTTTGGAGGTATACCCTGGCGTCTTCTTGTATTGGGTTCATTATATATATGGGGGTTCTTACGTCATCCGGCGCATCCTGCATTTCGACCGCCATTTTTCCACATCTTTCCAGTGTTCTTCTGTTATCGCCCTATCTATCATGCTTTTCCTAATACCGCCTATCCATTTCCCCTCTTCGACTATTTCTTTGGTTCGCAGTTCATTGCTATCTTTGGCCATTGTTCTGAGTTCGTCCTCTTTAAGTGACCATACCACAACAACTGTGTTGAGTTTATTCTGTCTATGCTTGTGAATACTCTCCCTGATCGTCTTCTTATTTCCTCATTAGCTATATCCTTGGTGTTCTACGAGCTCTTCGTAAATAATCTGTTTCCACTCTTGCTATTATCTTTTTAGCCTCTTTTGAGAACTGCCCACACTCATTCCCTTATGTCAGACTGGGTTCTACAATAGCATTATAGAGAGTCATTATTTTATTTGAGCGTAAGAGTCAGTTAAGTGTTCGTACAGCCCTTTTCCCTTGCTTGTTGTACCCTGTTCCGAAATTATAGTTCCTATGTATTTGAACTCAATGCACCTCTTAAATTGGTGAATTTTCAGTTCTGTATCTTCTGCTTCGTATCCCATTTTAAGGTATTCCGTTGTCTCCATTGATGGTATTCTTCTATTAGTTACCACTCAGTCTAATTCATCACTAACCACTATCACCTGATTATCCGCAAACGATAGTGTCGCCAAACAGTATTGCGACATTTGCATTCCCATTCCAGCCATTTTCCTCCTCTAGTTGTTAAGTGCCTCTTGAAGGTATATATTGATCTGTATTGGAGAGAGACTGCATCCCTGTTCTAAGCCTTTGGGGTTTGAGATGACATTTCTCACTTTTACTGCTCATTGAGAATTTACATACATATTCCATATCTATATACAACCTTCTTTCCTCTTCTTCTTCTTCTCCCAGGTCTATCTTCGTCAATTTCAAAAAGTTTTTTGAAGGGGATTCTATAGCAGGTTTTACATAAGTCAACGAACACTAGGTGGTTAGGCAGGTTCCTGGATTTTCTTTTTTCTAATATTTGTAGCAGAACAAATGTATTGTCAACGCAGGATCTCCCAGCTCCTAAACCACTTTGTTCTGCTATAGCTATAACGTTTTGCACCCTTTGTTTGAGTATTGCACCATACAACCTCCTCATAGAACTCGTAACGCTTATCCCTCTGTACCTTTTACACAGTTTCTTGTCTTCTTGTTTGTAGGTTGAGCTGATATGAACGAGATTCCAGTCTTCTGAAACTATGTCACCTTCTGATAAGCATTTATTGAACAGTTCAGCTATGGTTTCTAATAATATGTCTGGTGCAAATTTGGGCTATGCTTATTTATGTTCTTATACTCAACCTCTTTTCGGTTTTCATTATGTAACGTTATGTAATAGCTTTTCCATTCTTGCAGACTTACCAGATGTATTTTACAATTTTCTCTAGTATCTTATCTGGGATTTTTAATTGTCTTCCATGCGTCAGCTACCCTTGTTCCTCCCATGTACCTGTCTACCTCTTCGTAGTTATTGTTCTGTGACAGCTTCGATGATGTTGTTCTTTATTTTATTCTATGCTTCTTCTACCCTTCTGTCTGCATATGTTATATTTTCTATTGCAGGTGTTTGTAGGTGTAGGTTCTGTTTTATTTGCATCTTCAGCTTCATTTTGCATAGTAGGTACATACTAACATTCTAACGCGTTTATTCTCGCATTAATAACAAGTATCGTTGAACGTTGTTACAACCGTCACAGTATCTTCTTCAGAAAATTCCTGCAAATCTAACCAAATTTTGTTTGGATTTTGTTTGACCGGCGTCAATCACCGAATTGCGATATACACTTAGCAACAGATAAACTGGTGGACCCGCGCTCTAGTTGGATTATTAATTATGGTAAAGTAGCAATTACTGTTATTGCTAAAAGTTGTTACAACAGTCATAGTATCTTCTTTTCAGGAGATGAGTACCTATATGCTTACATATTACTGCAAATCTAACCAAATTTTGTTTGGATTTTGTCTGACCGGTGTCAATTAGCGAATTGCGATATACACTTAGCAACAGGTAAACTGGTGGACCCGTGCTCTAGTTGGATTATTAATTATTACGGCAAAGTAGCAATTATTGCTATTGTTGAATATCGTTAGAACCGTCACTGTATCTTCTCCAAAAGGTGAGTACCTAAGTGCTGACATCTTACTGGAAATCTAACCAAATTTCAACCCAATTGTGATCAGTTTCCATTAAACTTAAGAGTTCGAAAGTTTAAAGATTTCAAAACTAACCTTCTGAAGGTAGTAAGTGTAGTAAGGCTTATGCTAAAAAATGATAGCTTCTTGCAAGACATGAAAATTGAAGTAAATTTCCAAATTTAGCACTTTAATCCTAACCTTAATTACAAAATTAGCAGGGAAACGTCTCACGTTTTCTCAATGAGACCATCTAGATAATCTCCCTTATTTATAATCTAACCTCAAGCGTAAGCAACGGCAACAATGTAATACAATGTGAGCATAACAAAATCGCCAAAGGCAAGGTTTCAAATCCTACCTTTGCGAGAATGTGATTATAACTGTTTATTCGCTAGATCATCATCGATGCCAGCAGAGCAAAACTTCGTATTTTCCTTTTGTCTATCTCGTTAAAATTGGGGGGGACGCAATACAAAAATTACTCGCATATGATACCTCAAAAAGTATATCTCTCCAAAATATTTTAAAGCTCTAGAATCATACATAGCCTCAACAACATTTGAAACGTGATTTGATGTTATCAAATGATATCTGAGTGGCCTAAAAAAATCTTGCTTTATTCACTTTCTGACGTTTGATATTGCCTATAAGTTGATGGTTTTTTGGAATTGTCGGAGCAAATTTAATTTTTGTTTAAAATGGTTTGAATTTTTCAAAATTTATACCTGAAAAGTTAGTTTTGTATTACAAATAACTATAATTTATGTTTAATACATCTGGGCATGTCAATATAAAAATTCAGCACTCGACGAAGTTTTACGTTAAAAAAATCTTGGAGCGGAATTTCGAGACAATTTAAAAAAACCGAAAAACGACATGTGAAGTGCCCTTTAGGTAAAATTTAGCCAAAAAATGTTATTAAACTCTATTTAGAAAAAAAACACATTCAAAATTTGAAAAATACTCGGAGGAGACTAAAGACAATTATAAAGAACCCCAAAACATGAGGGTAAAATGGCTTTGAGAGAAGATTTGACTAAAAATGTTATTAAACTTTACTATACATATTAGATGTAGGATAAATATTTAAAACTTGGAGCGGATTTTCAGAAGATCTTAAAAAACAAAAAAAAAGACAGGAAAGAGTATATTACCTCCTTAGCACGACCGAATTTAATAAGAAAAACTTATTGGGAGATCCTGATGTAACATAAGCACACATATACGTTTTTCCAAAAATACGTTTTTTAGACTGAGAGGGCAATAAAACGTCTAGAAAACTCAATGCTCGATATTCGCTCTGATTGAAATATTAATCATATATGACTGCCTCACGTGATACAAAAAAAAAATTGGAAAAAAAGTCTGCAAGATTGAGGGATGTAGAGAATGATTGGTCTTGCTGCAGGCTAAATTACGAGCGTTACGAATTAATTATTTATTAATTCATAACAATGAAATATGTTATGATTAAAGACACATTCATGAATTTTTTATTATTAGAGTATTTTGCATATTTTATCAAAAACTTCTTACTGGTGCATAATATTGTCGCGATGCGGCCCCAATTAGCGAAAATAGGTCGCCGTCTAAACTTATTCAGCACCGAGGCGACCTTAAACCGAAGGACGATACGACTCTCGGACAGGTACGACATCACGTTTATAAACATCCCGCACATATTTATACAGGGGGATCATAACGATCAAGAAGGCACTCTGTCACCTAGTATCACGTCACGCTGCCCGTCTGAGAGCCCGTCTTTTTCGGCATGCCGCTAATTGGAGGAGCATCGCGCCTGCTGCCCTTCGTCATCCAACAGTAAGCAACCACCTCCCTTTGACCTTTTTCTCACTTCTTGCCATCTGCTCATTTGCCTTAATTTTGTGTTATGATGTTCTCTCCCCTACATTTAATGCTCCAATAAATAGTGTCTGTTTCACCATGTCTTCTTTGTCTCCACCGAGCTACCACCCCCCAACCAGAGCACTCCCTTTGGGCGCAGGCCCTCAGGCGTGTGACATATGGTGGAGGCGCCGAGGTGACAATATGTAGGAAAAATGTGATTTCTCTGGTAGAAAAAGGAAGGAAAATTTCTATAGCCCAAGCCAAAAACATAGCAAGTTATGCTAGTCATAATCTGTCAACATTACATGACCATATTCTGGCCAATTATAGCCAAATTATGTAAAGTATTTGGGCAGACTCCAGGCCCAAATTTAGGCCATGACGGAACGTTACATTATGTGAGCATCTTTATGTTTTCCAGCATGTTAAGATTTTCTGCTCATATTCACTGGTCATATGAAAATGACGGAAGCGTTATATGTTGTCAATATTTCTTGCCATGCAAACAACAGACAAATTACCCGATTTCTCACTACATTTTGTTACCTTTTCTAACAAGGTCCCAATAAGTTAATTCCATTTCACAACTATCTACATATTTGATTTCATTATGCGAATATCGCGTTAATTACTTGGAGAACAGTACATATTTTTGACGTGGTTCAGTAGTACTGTTTAGTTTACAAGGTAAAACAGATATCATAAAATGGCCTTTAATAACAGCGTTAATTTATTAGGTGCAACTCTTATAAGACGTTAATTGAGTTATATTCAGGCAGTACCTAACTAATTGGTAAATGTGTGTGATGCATGTTCAATGTAAGAATGGGAAAAAAATTCAAAAAAAAGAGATTTTATTAAAAAATTAGAAGGTGTTTTCAGAAAAATTTGATTGTTTATTGTATTTGTAATTAGCGTTAGTAATGTTCCCAATGAACTTAATAACTTTTCTTTATAGCATATTTCGAACTCTTTTGCATATTTTTGCTATGAGTTTCATCTATAAATATGAGTACATCCTTGACATGTTTTCATGGCTCTCCATATAAGTATAGCAATAATCAAAAACCCAATGAAAATGAATTAAATCACCAAATTGAACACTACAAGCCTTACCATTATTTACGGTGTTCAACAAGCTCATTGGTCTTAGGTCTTGGTATAAGACTGAAAATGTAAGACAATTGTACTGAATATTTTTATTTAAAAAAAAATAAGAAAGTTGTGAATTCTCAATTTTGTAAAAAAGGAAACAACAGAAAGAGGGTTTCAAATTTCAATCCCTTCCAAAGGTAAAATTACAAAGTTAATTGCATCCATCTTCTATATTTAATTTAATTAATTTATGTAAATTAATTTAATTAATTTTTAAATATTTAATTTAATTAAAAGTTTTACTCTTCTATATTTAATTTATGTTAATGACATTAATTTTAGTTAAAGTAAACTTATTATTAAATTAATAATTAAATAATTAATAATATGTTAACAATTACCTAGTTAATTTAATTAACTAATTTAAATTAAATTATTAAACTAATTAAATTAATTAATTAAAAATTTAAATCAATTCTATGTTTACTCATCCAATTTAATAAATATAATAAAACTGAATTAAGAGCTAAAATAGAAGTTGTTTTTGGAAATTATTCAGGTAGGTACTCGTGACAAGAAATAACATTTGGGTAACTTCAAATCAATTAAACTACAAAACTTGGATACGGTAAAATAAAAGAGAAAACCAAAAGATCTTAAAGAGTGTACATCCAAAGGGAGAAGTGTCCCTTTAACCAGCAGGATACACCTGGTGTATCTGAATAGTAGCGTGCATCGTCGCTTCCTCATTATTTCTCTCATCTCTCACTTGTCCTCTAATTAATTACATACGGGCGCACATGTAACTTTGTCGAGCGAATAAAAGCTTACTAATAAGCGTAACGGCGTCTACCTCATCCCGTGTAATAAAAACGGCGAACTTATCGCCGTCTTCCTGACTCCTCGCCAATAACTCGGCGAGCTATTAATCTATCCCCTCGAAACATACGTTTAATCTCACGCTACGCGGTTAGTGACAGTCGGTATTCAAATTTGACATTTTAATATTAATAAATTCAAACGGTGTCCGAGCGAGTAACTGGAGTGGAAATCGTCTTTTTTCCTTCGTTATCTCTGTACGACCGTAACGGTGTAGGTACTACCTATGTGCGCGTATACTGACATTTGCTCAAATTACACAATGAACGTTGGAAAAAAGAGACGCGGGTAAATTTATTCAGAAAAGCGACCGGTGAGTAGTATGACAATCGGTTTTATTCGCGCTTAATTACTTAACATAATAACGATTGTAATTAACGTACGAGTAAGGAGTTAGCGGAGACAGGTCGAGATAATTTCTTGCCACCGTATACGTGCGCTGATTGTGATTAAATCTGGGTAATATATTGATGATTTTAAATTATAATCTAATATTACATAATTATAATCATTATGTTTATGTAACTAATGTTAAGATTGCTGGCGTTCAATATTGAAAGTTTTCCAATAAAATAATAACGCGCGCGCACACACACACGCACACTAATGTACTTGCAATATGATTTATTGATCACATAAACGATTACAGCTAATACTTGTTCATTAGGTACTTTTAACTGAACGGACTTAAATCTATTTACTTTCCAAGGATTTCAATTTGTAATAAAAGTTTTACGAACGATATTAATCATTATGAACGGTTAAAGAAAGCAAATTAGTTTAATATGGACACTTCAAAATAGATAAGGTATGTAATATTTGGATTCTAACACTTCGGTATTTTTCTATAAACTTTCCGAAAAAACAAATATTTCAAAAATAAGACACCCTTCGATAATTTAATCATTTTATTTAATAAAGATAGTTAAATATGGGCACTTCAGAAAGGTTAAGATGTGTACAATTGATTCTGCTAACTAACTAACTCATCGATATTTTTTAGAAATCTGAAAAATAAGACAATTTTTTGTTCATTTTTAAGACATTACAATTTCAAGAAGAAGGTTAAAGAAAGTAAGTTAGTTTAATATGTACACTTCAAAAAGGTTATGATGTGTAAAACTTAAACTCTGCTAACTAACTAACCCTAAGTTATTCTTCGAAATTTTCAGAAAAAAAAATTTTTTAAACTAAGACAGTCTTCGTTCATTTTGAAGACATTACAATTTAACGAAGAAGGTTAAAGAAAGCAGGTTAGTTAAATATGGGCACTTCAGAAACATTAAGATGTGTAAAATTTCGATTCCGCTCATTAACTAACCCGCAGTTATTTTTCTAAATTTTCTGAAAAAAATTATTTGCAAAATAATAAGACACCTTTGGTCATTTTTGAGACTTAACAATTTAAAGAAGAAGGTTAAAGAAAGCAAGTTAGTTTAATATGTAAGTATACTTTAAAAAAGTTAAGATATGTAAAATGTCGACGCTGCTAACTAACTAACCACCCGATCTTCTTCTAAATATTTTGAAAAAGTTATTTGAAAAATAAGACTTTTTTCGTCCATTTTTAAGACATTGCTATTTATAAGAGAAGGTTAAAGAAAGCAAATTAGTTAAATATGGGCACTTAAAAAAAGTTAAGGTGTGTAAAATTTTGATTCTGCTAATTAATTAACCCTAAATTATTTTTCCAAATTTTCTGAAAAATATTATTTGAAAATTAGACACCCTTCGTCCATTTTTAAGATATTACCATTTAAAGAAGAAGGGTAAATAAAGCAAGTTAGATAAATATGGGCACTTCAAAATTGTCACGTTATATAAGATTTCGATTCTGCTAATTAACTGACCCTCAGTTATTTTAGGAAATTTTCCGAAAAAAAAAATCATATGAAAAATAAGACACTCTTCTCCATTTTTAAGATATATTTCAATTTAAAGAAGGTTAAAGAAAGCAAGTTACTTTAATATGGACACTTCAAAATTGTTAAATTATGTAAATTTTCTATTCTGCTAATCAACTAACCCTCAGTTATTTTCCGAAAGAAATTATATGAAAAATAAAATTATTCGTCCATTTTTAAGTCATATTTAAATTTACAGAAGGGTAAAGAAAGCAAGTTAGTTTAATATGGACACTTCAAAATTTTTAAGTTATGTAAAATTTCGATTGTGCTAATTAACTAACTCTGTTATTTTTTGCAATTTTCCGAAAAAAAAAATGTGAAAAATAACACTCTTTTTTCACTTTTAAGACATATTTCAAATTAAAGGAGAAGGTTAAAGAAAGCCAGTTAGATTAATATGGACACTTCAGAATTGTTAAGTTATGTAAAGTTTTGACTCTCCTAATTAACTAACTCTCAGTTAATTTTTGAAATTTTCCGAAAAAAAATTATATGAAAAACAAGACACTCTTCGTCCATTTTTAAGTCATATTTCAATTTAAAGAAGGTTAAGAAAGCAAGTTAGTTTAATATGGACACTTTAAAATTTTTAAGTTATGTAAAATTTCGATTCTGTTAATTAACAAACTGTTATTTTTCGAAAAAAATATATGAAAAATAAGACTCTTCGTCCATTTTTAAGTCATATTTCAAATTAATGGAGAAGGTTAAAGAAAGCCAGTTAGTATAATATGGACACTTCAAAATTGTTAAATTATGTAAATTTTCTATTCGGCTAATCAACTAATCCTCAGTTATTTTCCGAAAGAAATTATATGAAAAATAAGACTCTTCGTCCATTTTTAAGTCATATTTCAATTTAAAGAAGGTTAAAGAAAGCAAGTTAGTTTAATATGGACACTTCAAAATTTTTAAGTTATGTAAAATTTCGATTCTGCTAATTAACTAACCCTATTATTTTTCGTAATTTTACATAAGAAATTATATGAACAATAAGACACTCTTCGTTCATTTTTAAGACATATTTCAATTTAACGGAGAAGGTTAAAGAAAACAAGTTAGCTTAATATGGACACTTCAAAATTTTTAAATTATGTAAAATTTCGATTCTGCTAATTAACTAACTCTCAGTTATTTTTTGAAATTTTCCGAAAAAAAATTATGTGAAAAATAAGACACTCTTTGTTCACTTTTAAGACATATTTCAAATTAAAGGAGAAGGTTAAAGAAAGCCACTTAGTTTAATATGGACACTTCGGAATTGTTAAGTTATGTAAAATTTCGATTCTGCTAATTAACTAACCCTCAGTTATTTTTTGAAATTTTCCGAAAAAATTATATGAAAAATAAGACACTTCGTTCATTTTTAAGACATATTTCAATTTAACGGAGAAGGTTAAAGAAAGCAAGTTAGTCTAATATGGACACTTCAAAATTTTTAAGTTATGTAAAATTTCGATTCTGCTAATTAACTAACTCTCAGTTATTTTTTGAAAAAAATTATATGAAAAATAAGACTCTCCGTCCATGTTTAAGTCATATTTCAAATTAAACGAGAAGGTTAAAGAAAGCCAGTTAGTTTAATATGGACACTTCAAAATTGTTAAATTATGTAAATTTTCTATTCTGGTAATCATCAACTAACCCTCAGTTATTTTAAGAAATTTTCCGAAAGAAATTATATGAAAAATAACTCTTCGTCCATTTTTAAGTCATAGTTCAATTTAAGAAGGGTAAAGAAAGCAAGTTAGTTTAATATGGACACTTCAAAATTGTCACGTTATATAAGATTTCGATTCTGCTAATTAACTGACCCTCAGTTATTTTTTGAAATTTTCCGAAAAAAAATTATATGAAAAATAAGACACTTCGTCCATTTTTAAGTCATATTTCAATTTAAAGAAGGTTAAAGAAAGCAAGTTAGTTTAATATGGACATCTCAAAATTGTTAAGTTATGTAAAATTTCGATTCTGCTAATTAACTAACTCTCAGTTATTTTTTGAAATTTTCCGAAAAAAAAATGTGAAAAATAAGACACTCTTTGTACACTTTTAAGACATATTTCAAATTAAAGGAGAAGGTTAAAGAAAGCCACTTAGTTTAATATGGACACTTCGGAATTGTTATGTTATGTAAAGTTACGATTCTGCTAATTAACTAACCCTATTATTTTTCGAAATTTTACATAAGAAATTATATGAACAATAAGACACTTCGTCCATTTTTAAGTCATAGTTCAATGTAAAGAAGGGTAAAGAAAGCAAGTTAGTTTAATATGGACACCTCAAAATTGTTAAGTTATGTAAAATTTCGATTCTGCTAATTAACTAACCAGCAGTTATTGTTCGAAATTTTCCGAAAAAAAATTATATGAAAAATAAGACACTCTTCGTCCATTTTTAAGACATATTTCAATTTAAAGAGGGTTAAAGGAATAAGCAAGTTAGTTTAATATGGACACTTCAAAATTGTTGTTAGGTATGTAAAATTTCGATTCTAATTAACTAACCCTGTTATTTCTTGTTTTTCGAAAAATAAGACACTTCGTTAACTTTTAGGACATATGACATAATATACTACTTTCTTATTAGATACACATTTTAATTGATGGTTGTTCCTTCTGTCTGTTGCTCTATATATTTACATATGTTTGTCTGAGTTGAGGTTTTGTCACTCCTTGTTCCACTTCTCTATTTAGTCTTCTATATTCTTCTTGAATTTCTACGTTATTTATATCTTGCATTTTTATTAAACGTAATACTTTCTTTTTGTGTATTTCGACTTCGATATCTTTATATACTATCGTTAGTTGAATATGGGCATTAAAATGGTTAAAATGTATAAAATCTCGATTCTACTAATTAATACTAAAAAAAAACCTATTTGAAAAATAAGATATTATTCGTTCATTTTTAAGACATATTACAATTTAACCATTTGGTGCGTTAACTAGGACCAAAATTTCGTCCCTCCTGCGACCATCACCTTCTTCCCCCCCCCCCTATCTGTTTCTCTTCCACACTCCCTCCACATCTCTCTCTTTCTCTCTCTCTCTCTCCTCCAAAATCGTAGAGCACAATACACACATATTCCCTCCCAGGATTTAAATAAATTATTCCTCCCACACACCGAAAGCCAGGCGAATACAACAGTAATAACCGGGCTCCCCCCTCTCCTAGGCCCGGCCTCACTCAGCTCGTTGCCCACTAGACCAATGAGAAATTATTGCCACTCATCTGCTCCGCAGAAATAGAAAGTTCAGCAGGAATTGCACTTCTATGACTGGCACTTTTGTTTCAATTTAAGCTCGACCATGGGCGGAGGAACTCGGTGCGCTTAACTCGGAGGCAGAACTCGTCGACGGCGAGTTCTGCCACGGGCGTAAGACGGAATGAGTTAGTTTATTTGAGATGAATGTGAAAATCTTTGGAGCTTTGACAGAATAGAACGTAGACGTGTCGTTCGTTTTGTTTTATTTGAAACTAAGGAAGGCTCAACATTTTTCTAAAGTTGTATATAACAATACTTACTTAACGGATTCAAAGTTAAGATTGAAGTTATGCAAAGGCATAGTGAGTTATGGCGAAGGAGCGAATTATGGATTATTTTTCGTTGACAAACTATAACTTGAATTTTGTTTCTGCTTTAAAGATTTTATTCAAACCTTACTTTCCAATTTTTGCAGTGACTTAAAAATTACACTACATTAATGAAATAATTTACATTACTTATAAATTTTTACTCAATTTAATGTTACTTGAACTGTATTGTAATGTTTATTCTTAATTTAATTACACTATCTTAATTATTCACTACACACTACTTAATTTATCTTAAACTATTACTGAACTAATTTATATAGAACATTTAACTATTTCCTAAATAATTAATTTATATCTCTTAATGATAATTTATTTTCGCTTGTACGTTTTTTCACTCGCGGCTTCACGTCTAATCTCCCCTCCGACCGCAAACCCGCTTATATACACACCTCCATTGTATTCGCGATAGTTCCAGGTCATTCCTTTCCCAAATAATGTTTACTTAGAAACGTCCAGAAAGGTCTAGGAGGTAATAAATCATTCCTTCTTTAATAAGATGTTGGCGGCAGGCTCGAGACGGTTTTTATTGCTCAATTAGCGTAGCGGCGCTCTTTTGACGTAAGCCGCCGAGGTCCGATAAGAGTAAACACATTTCGCGCTGCTGTTTACCTTTCGCGTTACAGTATGAGGAAATTTGAAAACTTGTATATACTTTTGAAGAAAAGTTAAAAATTTTGTCATATATATGTCATATATTTTAGATACGTTTGATGCATGTTGTATGTCATGCCATAACGGACATTCATTGTAATGGGTATATGTATATTGAAATAAAATGCAAAAATTCTAAATTTTTCAAAATTTTTGGTAGAAAAGAATGGTAGAAATTTGATTAATTTTTCTCTTTGGAAGCGTAAGAATTTTTTTCCAGAAAATCTTTGTGGACATAAATGACAAAACATGCTATCTATAGTTCAAAAAATTATAGAAATTTTCCTATAATCTACTTAAATTCCTAACAGTTGACACTATTGACATATAATTACGTCAATATAATAGTGTACATTACACTATTATAATAAATGTTAAATGATAAAATAATGATAAATTAAATGTTACCTTACGTCCTAGGTTTTTGGTAGTTTATACGAAACTTTGCAATTACATAAATAAATTTGAAAGTTTGTATAATCTTAAAGGTAAACTTAAAAAAAAATTTAATGTTTATTCTTTGAATTTTTGACATTCATATTTTAATTCTAATCTCTTTTGTATATTTTGAGTCATTCTTACGGTAAAGGTAGAACTAAAACATAAGGTATTGGTACGTTTATATGTATCTGTTCTGTATATATTTTATTTTATTAATTTATTTTATTTTATTATTTTATTTATACACTTACACTACCACTTACCCTTAATCTAATTTATCTTGACAACTGTTTATTTACGTTTACCGCTATTTCGTTACAATATTATCTTAATTTCACGTCAATGGCGTTAGATCCTTTTATACCACTCTCGCCATTCATCCCATCGACAACAAGACCATTAAAAAACCTGCGACTTGAAGTCACTTTCACGTTTCCAACAAGAGCAACAACAAAAATATTAAAAGCGAACTAGTTAGCATCGGCTCTAAAGCGTAGTACCAACAATCGAGCGATATTGAGTAGGTTGAATTGGGGTACATCGATTACATTGATTCGTCCCGATATACCTCGACGCTGACAAGCGGTACTATCACGAAGGGATTAGTCGACGGCATGTAGAGAACCGTGTTCCGTGATTACTTACCGTCGCCGATACGTCCCGCGGATTATTACGTAATGGGCGATTTTTCGTATCGATATCGCCGACGATTTATTACTCTCTCGGGCCCTCGTATCGGGCCGCAATTATCTATTCACGTTCGATTGTTCGGTTCGTCTGCCTGATGATTTTTCGGAGGCTTCCTCCTTAGATCGGACGAGGAGGAATGGACCACGAGATGAGATCTCGAAAGGTTGATTTCTGTTCTGAAAGCTCGGCAGGTGGATCGGCCGTAAAATCAATTGTCAGGACAATGTATGTACGTGGCTGGTCCGAGGAGGAGGCGAGCGACGACTTTTGTCGTGTTATACATCGAAATAATTCTATTGTAACGTTTATTCTAATTTATTTACACACTGTCTTAACACTACCTAATTTATCTAGACTATTTCCTGACTAATGAATTTATATCACACTCTTAACTGCTAATTTATTTTCACTTTTCACTTGTCCGTTTATCGCACTGTTTTCGTTGGCGGCTTCACGTCTAATCTCCCTGTCTGACCGCAAGCCTGTCATTATATACATATCTCAATTTTATTCGGGAACCTTCTGGTAAATTATTTCCTAATAATGTTTGTTCTCGAAAGGAGTAGATCATTCTTCCTTTAATAGGACGTTTCGGGAACGTTCGGGAAGGTTTTTATGGCCCAACTAAACGGAGCGGCCTTCTCTCTTTGAACTGTGCCACTTTGGTCCCTGCGTGCCGATGTTTATATTTCGCGTTACACTACCAACTCCTGTAGAAGGTATCCAGTTAAATTGAATAATTTTAAATAAGTTGGTTGTTGTCATTAACATCATTATTTTCCATGAATATCAGGATCCTGATAGACTTACTGAACAGGCTCCACCGCTCCTCCCTAGAAGTAGGACTGAAAATAAATATGTCTAAAACACAAATTATGACAAATCTAGTACTCAGCGAAAGCATAAACATTGCTGGAGCAGCCATCGACCAGACCACTTCTTACAAATACCTAGGACACGAGATTTGCCTTGGAAGAGATAACCAAACCATCGAACTAAACCGCAGCATTAGACTGGCCTGGGTAGCTTTCGGCAAACTTAACTATGTTTTCAAATCAGATATCCCAGTAAGCCTTAAAAGTAAAGCATTCAATCAGTGCGTGCTGCCAGTTCTTACCTATGGAGCAGAGACCTTGACACTTACGAACAAAACAGTGTACAAAATTCGCGTAGCACAAAGGGTCATGGAACGCGTCATGTTGGGTATCTCTCTCAGACAACGAATTCCAAACCAAGAAATTCGACGCCGAACAGGAGTCCTGGACGCGATAGAGAAGATAACAACCCTCAAGTGGAATTGGGCAGGACATGTCGCCAGAATGACGGACAACAGATGGACAAAACGTATATTAGAGTGGAGGCCGAGACAAGAAACTGACCGAAACCGAGACCGCCCACCAATAACATGGACCGATGACCTGAAACGCTGCCACAGCAACTGGATACAGGCAGCACAAGACCGAGATGCATGGAGAAGAATGAGGGAGACCTACGTCCAGCAGTGGACACGAGATGGTTGACTGATGATGATGATGATGATCAGGATCCTCCTGAATGAACAGCACACAGGTTCTCTGCAATTTCGAAAGAAACAATAGCGTGGAATCCAAAATTGTGCCACTTTTGGGTCTATCAGCATTTGTAAATCCTTGTAACTTAGGTTAGAAACATAAAATTGGACGGTTCTTGGATGGGTCTTAACCCATCGAATATCGACTTTAAAGAACATGATATTAACTGCTTTTCTTATTCTTATACCGAGACATGCGTTTCAATTATAAGAAGTTTTTCGTATTGTCACGCCAAGGGGGATGAAGTCTCCCTGGCAGTGCGCTTGAAGGGGTAACTCAAGGTAAAGAACTGAAAAATGGTAGAAGAACGCGTTCGTTCTCAAAAAATTATAATAATATTTAGAATATAGAATTATAAATTTTATTATATATATATATAATAATAGTAATAAATTAATTAATAATTATCAAATTTATAGAATAATAAATTCTCGAGAAAATATGTTTTAGTCTACGAGACTTTATTGTGCAAAAAGGAGTATTGTTGGCGCTAACGTCAAGATTATTTTAGGATAAGAAACTGTAATTTGTGGTGAACTAATTTTGGGAACGTTTTGTTTTACAAACAGCTAATAATGACTGACGCAGCTTAGGTAACAAGGTTTTGGGATATCTAATTCAACTAAAAGCACGTCTTATTTTACTACGAAGAATAACAACGCAGATCGAACGTCAACAAGTCAAGTTCAAATCACAATAATTAACCGAGTAAGCATAACAAAAGCGTTTAAGGAACGTGATAACAAGCGCTCCAGTTAAGGTCAATTTCTGCAACGCTAGGTCATTGTAAGAAAACAAATAATATCTCATTTAACCAATGTAAAACAAGATGTATAAAAGCTTTGAAATTTGGGACAGTATACGATGTATGCTCAAAACGACGTGTGTGGTTGGTCTTGAATTACTTCACCCTAACCTACAAGCTCTCACGTTACGCCCTGAGAGTTCTACGAGATCTTCAAGATACTACAACCTTTAACTCCAAGAACTTCAACCCGGACCTGCACGTTACGCCCTCACGTCCACACCGGAGAGCACGATACGCCCACTCTCCAACGACTAGAACTTCAGCCCCGGACCTGCACGTTACGCCCTCAGGTCCACGCCGGAGAGCACGATACGCCCTCTCTCCAACGACCAGAACTTCAACCCCGGACCTGCACGTTACGCCCTCACGTCCACGCCGGAGAGCACGATACGCCCACTCTCCAACGACTAGAACTTCAACCCCGGACCTGCACGTTACGCCCTCAGGTCCACACCGGAGAGCACGATACGCCCTCTCTCCACACAACGAGAACTTCAAGAGATCACGTCACGTTCTGATCTCCAACTACTACGACTACAGTCTCCAGCCTTACAACCTGGAGACAAGATTCATCTCCGCAGCCACCCACGAGCTACGAGAAGATTACATACAGTCCACTCTCTACAGAGACCACTTCACACTTCGTTCAAGTATATATTTTCTTCAAATTCATATTACTGGGGTTATTTTAATAAGCTAATAGTTCCATATTAAAACATTTAATGCAATCCAAAATCACTAGGGTCAAGAAATCACAAATTAGTTGTTTTTACCACTATGTGTAGTTTGAAAACCAGTACGGTTATAATAACTGTAAATGAAATTACTGGGATAAATACTAGTTATAAATCTTTACAATTCCCTTAAGTTCCAGATTTAGAAACCCATATTTTTTAAAGCTATGTGTAGTATCAACAAATTAGTGTCTGTAGTTAAAACTTAATTAAGTGTCCATTGCAACTGGAAGGTAAATGACATTACTGGGATAAATACAAGTTGTAATAAATCTCCAGAATTCCCTTAAGTTCAAGATCTAGAAACCGATATTTTTTAAAGATATGTACAGCATCAACAAACTAGTGACTGTAGTTAAAACCTAATTAACTTTCAATGTAAAATTTTACATTGTATACGATGTTTGTACATACAATTGTTACATTCATAGAATATAACTGATATTACCGAGATAAATAAATACAAGTTGTAATAAATCTCTACAATTCCCTTAAGTTTAGGTACCAGTAAATTAATGACTGTCACTAGAACGCAATAATCTACAAAAGCCAAAATCAGTCAGGTCAAAGCTTTATAAATATACTATTTTTGAATATAAATATTATCAATAAAACAGTGCCTGCAATTACTTCGACACTATATACTGTAATTACCAAAATTACCTAATAAATCTTCTCTCGAATTCCAAATCAGTTAGTTAAAAGTACAGACTTTTTATGACAGTGTGGCATCAACAACATAACTGTAATTAGATATTAAATCATCTATAAAATCCAAAAAGGGGTTTTACACATCCAGTTTTTAATATTTGTAGTATCAGGAACAATGACTGTAATTACTGTAAGTACCTACTGTAACTGTGTAATGAACTTACAGAATCCAAAACCCAGTTTTCTTAAACATATCAATAAATTAGTATCAATAAAATAATGACTGTAATTAGGTGCCTGCATAATAGGGAATCGATTAATCGATCAATTCAAAGGTTCAGAAATTCAGATCATTTAATAATATTTCTAATAACAAGGCATAAATGAGAGTGGTTGTTGAAATATTGTAAATATTGTAATTATATTGTAACTATGTACAAAATTAAACATAGTTACAAAAAAAGTTACAAATCCAGAATTTTTAAAGAATACAAATTTCGGATTGTCATTAGAACGTCATTTTAATGTCATGTTTTGGATATCAGTAAGATCAATAGAGCAGTAACTGTAATTACTTTAATTCTATATAGACTATAATTACTGTATAGACTGTAATTACCCAAAAATGTAACAATTATTCTACAGAATCCCGAATCAGCCAAATGAAAAGTTTATAAATTCAGATTTCAGAGAGATATCTGTAGTACCTACATTATCGAGTTTTTAGGGTGTAATCACTTTTTAGATAATTCAGAATCAAACATTTCAAAGGTTCATAAATATAGTAATTACACTATAAACATGTAAAAAAATAAATATTCTATACAACACCGGACCATTCAAGTCCAATGTTGCAAATTCAGAGTTTTGTACAGATATATGTATTAGATACCTATCTACAAATTTATCACTGTCATTAGAACGTTATCATAGTATCTAGAATTCAAATCAGTCAGATCGACGCGTTATAAATCTAGATCTTTTTGATATCAGTAGCATCAATAGACTGTAATATCGTTAACTCTGTAGACTATAATTACTATAACAATGTAATAAATATTCTGTAGAATCCTGAATGAATTAATCATGTATTTATAATACCAGATTTGTAAAAATAAGTGTAGTACCTACATACAAATTAATGAGATTCTAGACAATTTCTAGACAATCCAGAATCAATCAAGTTAAAGACTTACAAATCCAGATTTCTTTACATATCTACAGAATCGACATAGTAGTTACTATATTTATGTAATACTGTAATTACTGTGATTATGTATTGATCATGTCAAGGCAAAGTTAAAAAACCCAAAGTTTGTTAGAAAGCTAGCTTTCTTTATGCGAGGTTTTTCTACTACTAAAACACACGGGTGAATACGCAAAATTTCCGAACGTCAGATGACCGATGTATACATAATATACATATTGCGACGTTATTGCCACAGAGGTCAGCACTGGCTATAGTTTTATGTTGGCATTATGTTTAGCACTGTATTTAGGTTGGCACTTGGCATCATGTTTTTTGGAATAAAAGGAATATTGAGGTGCGTTGCCGTTTTTTTGTATGTTCAATTTTAGTATTACAACTATTATATAACACTACAAATTGAATTTATAGAATGAAATAATAACAATACTAAGATACACTTTAAGTAAAACGTTGGCGAGTCATTCATTTACATCCATTATTCATAACCTCACAATAATTTTTAACCTTATATAAAGTTACGCAAAACAAAGCTAGTTTTCGACTGTCAGCACTCCCACAGTGCAACCTGTCTGTTTTTTTTTAAGATGTGTCTATTATCTATATTGCAAAGCACTAATTAAACTCATCAAGACAGATCGGTAATCATCACCGGAATTGAGCGACAACAGTTTACAGCCTAAACTCGTACGACATTATTTATACCTGTTAAGCAAAAGGTCATTAAATAGTTTTGCTACTGAAATCCTTGTAGCCTTCCCATTAGTTTGTTTTATATGTGCATCAGTGCCTGGTAGGACGATTTTATATTAAATGATTTACGGCGATTTGTGTCTACCGATGTAACCTTGTCGAATTTTTCCGCTCTTCTAACGTTTCACGATTCTAGCTTTGCAACCTTTTTAATCCTCGTAGGAAACCTTGTTAAATTCCGAGGAATGCCTAAACTGTTCGTTCTTCCCTTTTACGTTGCGATTCACAACGCTAATAGATTGCAACGCATTGCATCTCCATCTATTTTCGAAACCGAACAAATTCGATGGAAGATTGATGAAGATCAGACGAGAAAGTCTTCCGAGGAAGGTAAATTGGGACGTTTTTCCTCATTTTCGTGATTGATGATTTTGCGATAGATCGAAGGAAAGGCACGCACGTACGGATTTACCGAGCGTTGCCAAACAAATATTTTTCGAAAAAGAAACAAAATCCGATGTCGACAGTGAGGGATTCTTTCGTAAGCGAAACCGAAAGTTACATAAACCGACGTTAGAGAATTCCCAACTTTAACCGCATCCCGCAGAACTTAAAATCAGCGTATTATATCGGCTAGCGTACAGCAAGATACGTTGAATGGGACTGCTCACATAAATAAATAAAAGTGGATTGACAGTCGATCCGTGTGCCGAAGGTGTGGTCACTTTTACTATCAAGCGAGAAGCGGAGCGGAGTTGACCGGCTGAGCAGAGGACATTGAAATCTCGATCGTAGGGAGAGGCACTTTGAATAATCGATGCTCGATTAGAAGGTGGCGAATCGCCTGAAAGGGAAATCGGAGAGAGAGACGGACGAGATCGAGAGCGACTTTTTCCACCACCCTGTATAATAAATAGTCCTTGACCATTTTACCGTGTAATCTTCTGACACTGCACCGATTTGCACTAAGATTTGGATTCAAGTTCTACTAACCCTCAACTTCAAAGTCGACCCTGTGCTATAGGGTGTTTTTACCCTTGGGGGTGGTTGCCACCCAATCTCGGGGGTTAAAAATTGTTTATTAAAAACAACACCGGGAATGGATATACAGGGTGCCCACAAAATTTTCCTTTCGAAATTCCCTGATTTTTTCCTGACTTTTCCCGCCAAATTTTAAAATTTTCCCGACCTTATTGTTGTAATCAGCGGTCATTCACGCGTGCTTCCAGGAAGTTTTTTCTTGAGAAAGAAATGGAAGGATCGTAGGAAAAATATTATGGGAAACTTGTGAAAACGGGAGAATTAGAGTTTCTTAATATTTATTGTGATTTAGTAATAATATTTAAAGTTATTAACGTTACGTCGAAGTTCAAAATATTTAGATTATTTTTACTGTATTGTGCCTTGTAAATATCTCAATTAAACTGCCTTAGCTTATCAGGTCTCATTTGTTTTTTTTTTTTTTCATTTTTGAGGTTCAGTCTTGCGTGTGAGTTAAGATTTCGCACTTTTTTTCCAATAGCCCAAAATTTCCCGAGAAATTTTCCAAAATCCTAGACGTTTCCCGATTTCCCTGACTATTCCCTGATTTCCTGAGTATGTGGGCACCCCGATATATTAACCAATTTTAAGCATATTTTCCCCTATACCTACTACATTTCTTTCTGAAAGTCAATATTTTTGATTTATTCGCAATTGAAAATGACAATTTTTTGACAACAAAAAACACTTTTCAAACGGTTTTTTGGGAGTTATTCAAAAAGTAAGTATTTTATAGAAAAAAACATCCTTATTGTAGTTTATAAAAAAACAAAATATAAGCGGAGAAATAGCTTGTTAAGTTGGTTCTTCTTCAACAAACCCTAAGTTGAAAGTTTCAATATCAAGAAACCAATGCATTTTTCGAGGAAAACTCACTAAACCTTTTTAGTAGTGCTTGAAAAACTCTTTATTTTTATTTTTTATAAAAGTCTCTAGCATCATTACTAAGCGAGTTATGACATAAATAATGTTAGTCCGTATTTTTTTCGTCGACAAAAGACGTGAAAATTATCCCCTAATCAAAAATAATCGTTACCCCTTAACAATTCTAGATATTTGTATAGTATGCTTCCAAAGTTTGGCTAATTTAAAACACTTAGAGTTGAAAAAAGTTGAGCTTCAAGTGAGAGGAAGAATTTTGTATTTTCACAAAAAGTTCCTTTTTCGTTATAATAAATCGACAACTATTAGAGATACGCAAAATTGCGCACAATACAAAATTATACGCTATACTTTTCTGAAAATTTTCGTTTGTTAAATTATTTTGTAGAATTAACATTAAGTAAGATATGACCGATTAAAGTTTGCATGTTAATAAAAAGCAATCTGTTCGAGCTGTTTCAGCTTAAATCCTTTCAAAATAAGGGCGAAAAAATATTTAACTAAGTTGATCTTATAGCTCTTGAAAAACCCTGCAAAATCGTTTTTTGGAAAGCTCGATAGCTTAAAAGCTAAGCGAGTTATGGATAAAAAACCAATTACTTTTTTAAACCCATATATTAAAGCATAGATGAATCACATTTATTATAGCTATATTTTGTATTTACACTTATTCATACTACTAGGTAGGTATATATATTATTATTAATTCTTCCAGTTAAAACAAAAAAATTGAATTTTACATAACAATAAACTTATTTTTCTTATTTGTAATTCAAAATATTAATCAGCAGTTTTTTCAAGGTTTGACAAAATAATACATTAGGTACATTTCAATTAATAAAAAGATATTTTGTTAAAAAATGTTTCACTATAATTGTAAAATAAATTTTTGCAAGGGGTGGTTTTCATAAGGGTTGAAATTTATCAATAATCAATAAATATTAAAACTGTAGAGAAATCTTAATTGTTTATCACTACCTATATGATTAATTCATTATCAGTTCCTGAATAATTCTTTTTAATTACCTATTACTGTTATAGGGGATGATTTTTAAGGGTTGAAAATTTTTAATTCGTCATAATTACTACTTATTTAAAGATATTATAAATTATATATTAAAAAATTATATAGGTAATTGTTTTTGAATTGGGGTAGTTTTCACCCCTAAAAAATAAAAAGTCACCCTCGGGACATAGCTAACTTTACAGTAGAGAGTAAGCAGAATTTGAATCCAAATGTTGGTGCAAATCGGAGATATTTGATCATTCCAAGTTGCAACAGAACATTTTGACTTTTTTTTTGAATACTAGGGGGTGACTTTTAGGGGTCTATTCTGCTTAACAATTCCCGAATTATGTCCCTTAATATCAACTGACTTTCATTCAACTTATTTATCGATGATTTCAACCTATTACACGCTCCGTTCTATAATTGTATAATTAATTTTGAGTAGGGGTAGTTTTCACCCCCAAAAACTAAAAAGCACCACATGACACAAGGACAACTTTGAAGTAGAGGGTAAGTAGAACCTATAGCTACATTTTGGTGCAAGTCGGTGCAGTTTCAGAAAATTATACAGTTAAGCCGTATTTTACCCTCAAGGACTGGACTATAATCGGAATTCTAATTTCCACGATCTCTCCAGATTTAAGTAGGTACATAAGTCACTTCCTACTTAAAGTCGCTACCGGAGTTTCCCCCACGAGCTCCGCAGGAATTTCCAAGGGTACCAATCAGGATATGAAAAAAAAATTGATCGATCTACTATCGCACGAATACGATTTAAATGACAATAAATCGCTGTTACTCGCGAACCTTACCGGGAATTATCACATAAATCAAGCCATCAGGATGTTTAATCACGCTTTACAAAATATATTCGGCCCGGCTCCCTATAAATAATCAGATATGACCGTTACAGCAGGAAATCGATCCGTCCGACGTTTACGTATTTGTGGGTGGACGATTACACGCGCGACCAGAAGTTGTAAAATGTTTTTATCCCGATACTTACCGATGTCCCAATCGCATTAGTCGAAAGCCCCTTTCATTGTTCGTCGCCCCGTTGAATAAATTAACATCAGGAAAACGTTTTGAGACAACTGATTAGTCAAAGTTTTAATTACCCTCGCGGACGGCGTTATAATTATTTCACCTTTCGAACTGATTAATTATACAAGCAGTCAGAGAGCAAAAACAATAATTGCCTGCGATTTATTACTCCATAAGGAAATCGCAGGAAAGAAAATGAGAGTTTTTTTTCGGAAAATGTTGAGATTATTTTCGAATTTTCAACGCTAATAACAGGACCGATAACGAGGTAGTGAATATAGGAATTAATTAATTACTTGTTCGTTGCCCTTCGTCTGTCTTGCGTGCATTATTAAGCATTACTAACGTGCAGTGAAGTTGATATTATTTGAAAACAGTTAGAAATCTCATGAGACTTCAACGCTAAATCAAGCGAGAAACCCTCGAAACATAATTACTAATACTTTTTCTCTAGTTTCATTTGATGGGTTCACATTTTCCCAATGTATCGATTCGTGGAGCCACTAAAACTCACAAGATTACACGTTATAATTATAATTCACTAAATTTACAACTCGAGACGGTTGTTTATGACACTTTCAAAGTCGACCTGTCTCGTGTTTTCCCCCCGTAATTATACTAATCAGAGCTCATCGCTCAATCAAATCGCCGATAAATATTCATCGAGTGTGGGTTTTTCAAAACATCTCTATTTATTTACTGTGTCCGTCTGATTTAATTTACCTCTTGAGCCGCCGACTGGATTTAATTGCCGGTACGATACAGTAATTCCTGCTGTCGCACCAGGAAAAATTCTTATGTAGGATGTGCGTGGAAATAAGTGCGACCTGTCGGCGGGTTTCCCACCGAGGATAGTGATTCAAGCTGTTGAAGCTGAGCTAAACAGGTGAACCAAAACGTTCGACACAAGTATCAAAAGCTGTAAACTCACGTTACAATGTAAGTGAATTGTTACAAAATGAATTATTAAAATTTTATGAAATATATTTTTATTATATTTTTATTTATTTATATTAGTTTATTAAATTAAATTTCACACTTTTTGGTACGAAAACGTCAAAGGCCATTTCCACACTATGAGGTGTAAATCCGGGATTTTTCAATTTCTCATAAACCTTAAAGCTCTCTAACGAACATAAGTTCCATTTCTAGAATTTGAGGAACCTAAAAGAATTGAAATGGATTTTGGGGAACTTTGAAACATACAAGGCATCCTGCGATAATTGGTAATATATGTAGTCTAGGTCGCTTTGAAGGATCTCTGGTTTTATACCGAAAGCTCGTCATTTAATAGATAATCCCAAGTGTCTAATAAACTTCCTTTGCAAAGATGTCTACAGAACGGTCCATCTGCCCTGCCGTGAGGTACTTCTGAGGTGCTTCAATTGTACACTACAATTTAAGTGCTCTCTTCTCTTCTTCTTCATAAACCGTAATTCCTCCACTGCTGGAGGTAGGTCTCTTCAAGTTTTTTCTAGATATCTCTATCCTGCGCTTTTTGAATCCAGTTTCTTCCTGCTGTGGTTTTAATATCGTCAACCCATCTCTTCATTGGCCTACCCAATCTTCGTTTGTTTTCCCAGGGCCTCCATTTCAATACTCTAGATGTCCATCTACTGCTATCCATCCTGGCCACGTGTCCTGCCCACTGCCACTTCAATCTAGCTATTCTATTTAGCTAGTTTCTAGCTATTTAAGTGCTAATTTAATAAAATTAAGATAAAAGTTTGATAAGAATATTAGTGACAATTTAATTAATTCACCTTTTGTACTTTGCTTTTAACTTTGTTTCCATTGTGTTCTTCTGATTTTACTTACCAATAACATAACTAATTAAACATGCTGAAACGATGTTAGAGCGAAAATATGTAAAGAGGTGGTTACTTTTGTTAAATAAGTGCGAAAAAAATTAAAAAAAAGCACTTAAAACATAAAGCTACTTTTCTGGGTTCATTTACTAATTCAGCTATATTATCATTATTGTTGTGAATGTTGAATAAACAATCCAAGATTTAATATGACTGAATTGAAGGACGTTCCAATAGGTCAGACAGCGTTGTCGTACATGGACAAAAAGAGCAAAAATAATTCACGGAAATGAAGATATAACGGAAGAAGATGTCGACCTATCAAGACACTAAATAACAACAAATCTGCTGGAATCGACAACATCCCTAATGAACTGATCAAGTGGTCAACTGATCCGAAATGGTACAGGAGACCTTAAAAATTTTCCTAAAGCTGCTCAAATGTGGGAGGATGCCGAACGAGTGGAAAACGAGCATAACTGTCCAAATATACAAAAAAGGAGAAAAAGAACGACCCCTCAAACTATAGACGAATAACACTGTTGAGCTCCATGACGAAGCTATTAACCAAAATACTAACACAGAAACTTAGCGAACAATTAACGACAATCGAAGAACAATGATTTAGGTGCAATAGATCAACAGTAGTAAATGCTATCTTCCTATTACGTCCACTGGTCGAAAAATCTATAAAGTTTAACAAGCCCCTGTTCCTGTGCTTCGCTGATCTGAAGCAAGCGCTCGATAGGGTGCGTCTAGCTGATGTGATTAGGATCCTGAGAGACAGTAATATCAACGACAATTACTGTGAGCTAATAATACAGCTTAATACAGCGAACTCAACCAAAATTAAGACTGAGGACGGTCTCTCTGAGCAAGCGAGAGTCATTATTGGAATGAGACAAGAGGACGGCCTCAACCCCACCGTGTTTAATATCGTTATGGACCAAATGATCTAAGAAGTAAAACTATCAAATACTGGATGCAGAATAGGACAAAGGAGTGTCAGAATCATATGCTACGCTGTCGATGCCGTTTTATTAGCAGAGAATGAAGATGACCTACAAAGACTCCTTTACAAATTAAAAAACACAATCAGTGGTAATAGCGAAAGAGCCGATTGGAAGCAAACTTGCAGTGGACAACCAAGCAATCAACCAAGTATCGCAATTTAATCATCTAAACGACCGAAGGTTGTCCAGCTTCTCTAAGTTGGCCATGGCAATTTAAACCAAAGGAAAACACCAAGTCTTAACCAACTGCTTTATTTAAAGATGAGCTTAAAGACCACCTGGGGATCATCCACGACGAGGTGTGGTCTGATACCCGCGCGCCTACAAGAGCGGTACGTCATCAACAACCCCCACCTCCACTAAGGAGTCGCCCGGAGTACCTGGGGATCTTCTACGACGAGGTTTGGTCTGATACCCGCTTTGCTCCTCTACTAATTGTTCTACTAATTGTTCCCCCTCCCTGTATTGTATGTTTACAAGAAAATGCTGGATATATTTTTGGATTTTCATTATCATTACATTCGATAGTATTCTCATTAAATTATGAAGGCAGCCGTGATTCGTTGCCAGAGCAACATAAGCAGTTTTTATTTTATCAACGACGACAAATTGACGAATCATAGCGAAAAGTTTGAAGAAGTCGAATTATTTAATTCTGTGTGGACAAAATGGATGGTTCACACACAGAAGAATCGGCGAATATTGCTTGTTTATCTCCACTACCGGAAAAGTCGAAAAAAAGGTATGAAGCAGCATGCAAATCCTTTAAGAATTGGTGCCAAAGCAAGACGGCTACTGCAGTCTCAGAAACCTTGATTTTGGCGTATTTCCACGAGAAAAGTGCTTTTATCAAGCTTATGGTGTGAGTAGGTACTCGATGTTGAAGTCCACCCTTTTTATAGAGGAAAATATAGATATTTCTAAGTATCCAAAACTTCGAGTATTTTTGAAAAGAAAAAATGACGGTTATAAACCCAAAAAATCGAATGTGTTAACAGGGAAGATGTGAATAAGTTCATGCTTGAAGCCCCCTATGATATATACTTATTGATGAAGGTCGTAATGGTAAAGGGAGTTGCTGGGGCGTGCCGTTCTAATGAACTCTGTGAAATGAAAATGGACAATGTTAAAATAAGTCAAGAAGTCATAATTGTGACCATTGCTGACTCCAAAAATGGAATGTCACGTACATTTACAGTGTCAAAAAGTGACGACACTCTGGTTTGTCATTTCAAAATAATTCAAAAGTACATTGATACCAGATCCCACATGACGACGCTATTAATCCGCGCTCCTTTATGCGACATCAAAATTGAAAGTGCTTTAACCAGCCTGTCGGGAAAAATACGTTTTCGTCAATTCCAAGCAAAATTGCGTATGAGAACCTCAAAATGTATACTGGACACTCTTTTAGAAGAACGTCGGCAACTTTATTAGCAAATACTGGAGTTGAGATATTAGATATCAAGCGACATGGTGGATGGAAATCCGCTACAATTGCGGAAAGTTACGTAGCTGAGAACCTCAACAATAAAAAGGAAGTAGCGAATAAAATTTTATACAATAAGACCCAGCCAGAAGTCTCTTGAAGTGCTTCAACAGTGACAGAAACATTGGTTAGAGATGAAGGATCTGTGGAGTCAGAAAAAGTAATACACATCGAGAAAAAACGAGAAAACGCGTTTCCAAATTTTGTTAATAATGTGAATTAATGTAATAATTGTACCATTAATTACCATTTCGACTAATATCACCGGTTTTTTGTAATATGTTGATGAAATCAAAAATTAAAGTTACTTATAATACTCTTAGGGATGTAAGTCGACTTACATCCTGTCGTTAAGGGCAACCAATACCTTGTTGAGTAACTTCCACTTACGTCTGTCAAAGCAGTGTCAAAATAGGTTGCTTGCAATACAGGGAGGGGGAAAACAATTTTATTTTGTTGGAAATCATTTGAGTTTGATATCGAATTGTGGAGGAAAAAACAACGATCTTAATAAAAATATGTTCGTGTTAATCGAAATTTGCTGGAACATAGTATTCAATTATAATTAATTTTATATTGTTTCGTAGTGCAGACTACGTGGGAAGGGTCGAACGGTGAGATCCCTAACGCTACGGGGGGGTCTATAATCGGCTTGGTGCATTTCGGGCACCACCGCCAAAGAGATGGCACGAGAGTTGGACATCAGGGTCACAACAGACTTAATTAGCAGTTTTACTCAGGGACAACCCAATTACAAGAGAAAGAAGAAGAAGGATTCTGAGTCTAAGTAAGATGAGGAAGAGTCCGGAGATCAGGTCGAGCCCAAACCGCAGTAGTCCAATAAGAGAGCATAAGGACAGTCGATTAGATAGATAGATTAGACATCAGGGTCACAACAGGCTTAATTAGCAGTTTTAAACAGGGACAACCCAATTGCAAGAGGAGGAAGAAGAAGGATTCTAAGTAAGATGGGGAAGAGTCCGAAGATCAGGGCGAGCCCAAACCGCAGTAGTCCAATAAGAGAGCATAAGGACAGTCGATTAGATATATAGATAGATTAGACATCAGGGTCACAACAGGCTTAATTAGAAGTTTTAAATAGGGACAACCCAATTGCATGAGGAGGAAGAAGAAGGATTCTAAGTAAGATGGGGAAGAGTCCGAACATCAAGGCGAGTCCAATCCGCAATAGTCCAATAAGAGAGCATAAGGACAGTCGATTAGATAGATAGATAGATTAGACATCAGGGTCACAACAGGCTTAATTAGCAGTTTTACACAGGGACAACCCAATTGCAAGAGGAGGAAGAAGAAGGATTCTAAGTAAGATGGGGAAGAGTCCGAAGATCAGGGCGAGCTCAAACCGCAGTAGTCCAATAAGAGAGCATAAGTACAGTCGATTAGATAGATAGATAGATCTATCAGGGTCACAACAGGCTTAATTAGCAGTTTTTACACAGGGACAACCATATTGCAAGAGGAGGAAGAAGAAGGATTCTAAGTAAGATGGGGAAGAGTCCGAACATCAAGGCGAGTCCAATCCGCAATAGTCCAATAAGAGAGCATAAGTACAGTCGATTAGATAGATTGATAGATTAGACATCAGGGTCACAACAGGCTTAATTAGCAGTTTTTGCACAGGGACAACCCAATTACAAGAGGAAGAAGAAGAAGGGTTCTAAGTCTTAGTAAGATGGGGAAGAGTCCGAAGATCAGGGCGAGCCCAAAACGCAGTAGTGAGGCCAATATAGTCCAATAAGGACATTCGATTAGATAAGCAGATCGTTCTCTATCCTCACGCACGCAAGGGTCTCTCTCTCTCTCTCTCTCTCTCTCTCTCTCTCTTTTTCTCTCTTCTCTCCCGCCCAGACCAGGAACTGTCCGTCGACGTCGTCGTCGTCGTCGTCGCGGCTCGATTACATTTACTTACCTACACACACACACACACACACACAAAGACAACCAACAAAACCTAAAACCGTATCAAGTGAGTCCATCCGACAACAAAACACTTTCGATCTCGGAGAACAGCACGTCGAACTGGAGCAGTTGTCTTGTATAAGCGGGCCGGATTACGGACGCGCTGGACCAGTGCTCTCTCAGATACGGCGGGGAGTGCACGTCTGCGAAACACGCGGCTCCGTAGCACGTGTGTGTGTGTGTGAAGCAAGGAAGGAAGGAAGGAGTACCCAGAGATGAGGACGATAGTGACGGTATTATTCCCGTGCGGTGATCGACAGGACGCTACTACGGGGACCGAGAGCCGAGGAGGGTTCGTCGCCTGAGCCGTCGCTCGAATCTCCGAGCGCTAGTGACTCTCTTTGCGCTCACCACGAATCCTTCCTTAAGTGTGTTAACAACGAGAATAACCCGAAAATTAAACGAGTTCGGTCGCGTATACGCAAAAGTGAAACAGTTTATTACTCTTCGCGAAGAGGCGTGGTGAAAAATTCGTGACTTTAACTACGTACGTACAACACCAACAACAACAACACCGATCTTCACCGAATTGTGTGCGATATTTCTTAGGCACTGAAAAGTTCTTGTGACGTTGTGACTCAAGTTTCTCTCCTGAACGCAGCACGGAATAAGGTGAGTAAATCGAAATCCAGTAACTACCCTTCTTGTAGTAACAAATTAGACTTCCCACGACCGATTCCGCTATTCCGACGTCCATCTCAAACCGCAAACATTCAAATAAATTTCAGCTCGATTAATCTCCGTCACGTTTTATTAGGATAGCAGTTCTTCGGAACCTACTCGAGCTTAAATCTGTTTGGAGTGTCAAGAGGCGTTTTCGTAATTCGTCTCGTAAAATAGAGCCCAATTTAAACGAAGCATGATGGTATTTAAATGGTAGCGGAAATCGAGTTTAAAGGACTTTAAGCGGAGTAACGGTTACAATTTTATGAAATTCGGGCGAGGAAAGCTTGGAATTTCTAGACGTTTCAGTGTAGAAAATTTCAAAATATCCCCCAGTAGTATGACGTCCATTTAAAGTCAACCAATTCTGTAGAAAGCTCAGGGGAGCTATTCAAGTACAAGAAAGTCGAAATTTTCAAACTTCATTTAATTCAGATAAAAACAAGAAATCTGCAATGAAAATCTTGTAAAATAAATATGTCAGCAAATCTGTTTTGTTATGAAATGGTCAAAATTCCATCAAAAAGTCAATACTGTTAATTTACTACTGTTAACAAACAATACTAAATACTTCTGAAGCGACTTACCCTTATTTGAAACGCCATATAAAGATAATTCGCTCGTGAATTAGCCCCAATCCGAGTAATTCCCTTCACTCAAGACAAGAAGATTCAAATGAAATTAGGTAATATTTTTTTGGCCCAACTGAAGCTCCTATTTTAATTATCAGTATAAATTAAAATAAAACAAATAATTAATAAACAGTTTTACCTTCTGATAGAAATTGAAACTCAAATATTTATATGACTAAAATTTTCTGAACATTTATACTTATTACTAATTTCTGGATTAGTTGCATCGGTAATTATCGTTAATTGCGCGTTCGTTTCTAATCAAACGTCCAAGGTTAATTAGTTACCAGATCGACTAGATCATCAGGTGTGTGTGATGCTTGCCTGGAAATCAAGTGTCACTTTTTTGAAATGGTAATGACACACGTTCCGATTAAATTAAACAATAAAATAACAATGTGACACTATTTACACATGTATGTAACTAGCGCATAAGGAGAGGAATTTTTAAAAGTGACTAATGATGTTTCTCGATGTTTTTTCTCATCAATAAGAAACTACAGTAATTTAATCTTCAAGAGCTGCGTAATTAATGCATCTGTTAATTTATTTACTTATAGAGACAATCCTTATAAAAATGCAAATAATTGTAATAAATCGTTCTTACGAGCTTTAATGTTTTCCTGGCGTTTTCACCATTTCGTATGCAAATGTAACTTTGCATGCATTTATCGGGTTTTACAGGCGGAAACTGTCATTTCAGGTACAATGACCATTAAAATACTATCACTAGCGTTTCTATTGATAATAATAGAAACTTTCGAATGTTTTGAAAGTTGGAAAAATTATCAATACCCAGTTTCCCACTAAGTAAGGGAGCTATTACAACATAAGTATTGATGAAGGATATTGAAAAATTGACCCTTCAAATAATAGGCACTTTGGGATTATTTTAGTTAGTTGGAAAATATCGTGTAAAATTTTATAGCACTATCCCTAGAATTAACGCATTTCCCTCGCTCAAAATGCCATGGGAAAATTGTGTATGTAATATTAAAAGACTTATCATAAAAGTTACTAACAATGACATTTCCAGTTTTATAATAGACACTTTGGAATAGATGGAATAGTGAGCTAAGGTCAGATTCTAACGACTTTATACTTAGAATACGCGTTTTCCGATTGGTCAAAAAGTCATAGAAAAATTAGGGTCGTAATGCAAAAGAAATTATTATTACAGAAAACGCTAATGACATTTCGAGTTTTATAACAGACACTTTGGAATATGTACGGTGAGTCGGGAAATTTGACGTATCGTTGTAAGGACTATACTCTAAATTGTCAGTATGTAATTTTTTAAGCAGTGGTTTATATAAAATTTCTAGTTCTAAAGTGGTCACTTTGGAATATGTTTAGCCAGCAAGGAAACCTGAGGTCAAATTTGAATGACTGTTTCCATAGAAATGGCATTTCCGGAATGTCCAAAAGTCTAATGCAAATATTAAGCACCAATGGGAGTTATTAAAAAAAAACTAATGTTACTAATTCTATTTCTATAATCGACTCCTTGAAATATGCTTAGAGATTTGGAAAACCTGATGTCAGATTTCAATGACCCTATCCTTAGTATTGTCGTTTTCCAATTGGTCAAAGTCATAGAAAAATTAGGTTTGGTATAAATTAGGTATAGCATTTCTAGACCCTTTGGATACGTAATCATACTCCGTCGGAAAATTGGTGTCAGATTCTAATGACTTCATTTTTAGAAATGTAGTACAAATGGCGTGTTCCGATTGGTCAGGATGTCTCGTGGAAAAGTCAGGCAAATAATGGTAAAATAAGGATTATTAAAATAACTACCATTAACTTTCCATTTCAATTATAAACATTTTGGAACATGATTTGATAGTCGGGAAAGCTGATGTCATGTCCTAATGACTTTCTCCACAGTCACTTTCGGACTAGTCAAAAACTCTCAAGGAAGAATTAGTCATGTAATGTCAAAGAAAATAATATTGTAAGAACTACCATTTATGTTTCCATATCTATTATAAACACTTTGGAACATTATTTGTTAGTCGGGAAATCTGATGTCATGTCCTAATGATTTTCTCCATAGAATTGTCATTTTCCAACTAGTCAAAGAGTCTCAAGGAGTCATGTAATGTCAAAGGAAACATTGTAAGAACTACCATTAACGTTTCCATTCCTATTATAAACATTTTGGAACATGATTTGATAATCGGAAAATTTGATGTCATGTCCTAATGATTTTCTCCGTAGAATTGTCATTTTCCGACTAGTCAAAAAGTCTCAAGGAGTCATGTAATGTCAAAGGAAACATTGTAAGAACTACCATTAACGTTTCCATTCCTATTATAAACATTTTGGAACATGATTTGATAGTCGGGAAATTTGATGTCGTGTCCTAATGACTTTCTCCATAGAATTGTCATTTTCCGACTGGTCAAAGAGTATTATGGAAAAATTAGTCATGTAATGTCAAAGGAAATATTATTGTAAAAACTACCATTAACGATTCAATTCCACTTATTTATTATTATTAACATTTTGGAACATGATTTGTTAGTCGAGAAATCTGATGTCATGTCCTAATCATTGTCTCCATAGAATTGCCATTTTCCGACTGGCCAAAAAGTCTCATGGAAGAATTAGTCATGTAATGTCAAAGGAAATATTATTGTATGAACTACCATTAACGTTTCTGTTAGAAGTAAGACGCCTGGCCCATCACATTTCATCTCTCTGTTCTCCCTGGTTTCTCCTTCCCTAAACTCGTCGCCCGCTAGCGGGATTGACCGAGACGAGACCTCCGGCTCTCTTAGTTACTGGCGTGCGCTTGTAAGATAAAGACGTGTTATATATAAATAAAGGTGTGATTGAAAATATAGACTTTAACTCCAGAACCTTCCATAAATCTAACAGTTTCCATTCTTATTATTTTTTATTATTAACATTTTGGAACATGCTTTGTTAGTCGGGAAATCTGTTGTCAGGTCCTAATGATTTTCTCCATAGAATTGTCATTTTCCGACTGGTCAAAGAGTATCATGGAAAAATTAATCACATAATTAATACCAAAGAAAATATTACTGTAAGAACTACCATTAATGTTTCCATATCTATTATAAACACTTTGGAACATTATCTGTTAGTCGGGAAATCTAATGTCATGACCTAATGATTTTCTCCGTAGCTTTGTCATTTTCCGACGGATCAAAAAGTGGCAAAATTAATCATTTAATGCCAAAAAAATTCTTATTCCATTAACGTTTCCATATCTATTATAAACACCTTGGAACATTATTTGTTAGTCGGGAAATCAGATGTCTTGTCCTAATGATTTTCTCCATAGAATTGTCATTTTCCGACTAGTCAAAAAATCTCATGGAAAAATTAATTATATAAAGCCAAAGCAAATATTGTAAGAACTACCATTAATGTTTCCATATCTATTATAAACACTTTGGAACATTATTTGTTAGTCGGGAAATCTGATGCCAGGTTCTAATAATTTTCTCCATAGAATTGTCATTTTCCGACTGGTCAAAAAGTCTCATGGAAAAATTAGTCAAACAATGCTACAAGACATATTTCTGTAAAAATTACCAATAACATTTCTAGTTTTGTAATATACACTTTTTAAAATATTTAGTGGGTCGGGTAATATGGTATACAATTTTATGAACTTGTCCTTAGATATGTCATATTTTCACTGGTCATAAAAATTTAATGGAAGAATTAGACATTCAACGCTAAAGAAATGACTATTAAAAAATTGCCATTAAAATTTCTATTTCTACAATTGAAATCTTGAAACAGGTTCAGTGAGTCGGGAAATTGTATTTTAAGTTTCCGACGATTTTATCCTCAAAATTGGCATTTTCCAATGAACCAAAAAACATTCAAATAGAATTTTAAGATTCCAACGATTTTATCATCACAATTGGCATTTTTCAATGGGCGAAAAAGTCTTGAAATTGTATTTTAAGATTCCAACGATTTTATCCTCAAAATTGGGATTTTCCAATGGACGAAAATGTTTTGAATTTGTATTTTAAGTTTCCAACGATTTTATCCTCAAAATTGGGATTTTCCAATGAACGAAAAAGCCTTGAAATTGTATTTTAAGATTCCAACGATTTAATCCTTACAATTGACAATTTCGAATGGACGAAAATGTCTTGAAATTGTATTTTAAGTTTCCAACGATTTTATCCTCACAACTGGCATTTTCCAATGGACCAAAAAGTCTTAGAAATGTATTTTAAGATTCCAACGATTTTATCCTCAAAATTGGGATTTTCCAAAGGACGAAAAAGTCTTGAAATTGTTTTTTAAGTTTCCAACGATTTTGTCCTCAAAATTGGCATTTTCCAATAGACCAAAAAGTCTCATAGAAACACAAGGCATGGAATGCCAACGTTTAAATTGCCATTTCAATAACAAGACACTATGGAATATGTTTAGTAAGTCAAGAAATATAATGTCAGATTTTACCTACTGACTTTATCCATAGACTGATCGAAAAATATCGTGGAAACGTTAGTCCAACGAGGACTAACTAATAAAGTTTCCATTTTAATAATAGACACTTCAAAATATGATTAAGTTCCAATAGAAATGGCGTTAGTCAGTTAACTTAGCAAATTTTAAATAGTAAAATTTAAATAACAGGCAGTACCAAGTGACGTAACATGAAGAATCTGGCGAAAGACTCTAATAACTATTTCGTTAGGAGTATCGTTTCCCGAATGATATGCACACGCGACAATCAAAGAAAGTCGACGACGCTCGTCTCTCGTAACACGATTTTCGTTCCCGATACGTTCTCCGAGTTGTGTAAACCCCATACATCAGGACCCGAACGTGTGTTTAATCGCCGAACAATGATCCTGTTTCAAAACCAGTCGCCGGCACACGACCGACGGCCGGTATTGTTCTTACATTTTGACCTTAACAGTGCGCGAATCACTGTAAGAATAACCTTGCTCCACAAAAAACGATGGACTCAAACTGTGGCATCGTTAGATGTAATTGTCGGATACGAAAAATACATACACAATGGCGGGAATATGCTTTGTATTCGCCGTTGCACAAACCACTTGGGATTTCGTTTTCTGGCATTGTCCACACGAATACCTTATTTCCAGTATGCAACATACCATTAGTTTAACAACAAAAAAAAAAGGAAATAATTGTGAATAAAGAACGAAGAGGAATTATTTGAAGGGTGTTTCGTCACTGCGACAATTCGTCAACTATCGGATAGTCATTATAGGCCAGTAGTCCAGGACATTAATACCTCGGGAATAATGGCTATAATAAGGATTCACTTATCCTCCAAAGCGCACAGGTCGGGAACTTTGTTTAAAATGCAATAATTAAAAAAATGGAAAAGACGCGTTTTTCCCCAATTTTTTGCTTCTAACTTGTTAAGTATTGAATTTAAAAGAAAGTTGAAGAGAGAAAAAAGTTGCAGAATCGTTGCGGTTACCGCTTACGTCCATCTAATGCAAATTTCTGACAGGTGAGTCTTGGACTACAGGGAAATAAGAAACAAAGACGATGTTTAGGGCTATGAAATATCCAGGTATCTGAGAAGAGACTTTTTGAAAGTCTCGTCTTGTCTCGCGAGGAAAATTAAAAGTATCGTCTCGAGTCTCGTCTCGAAAGCGAGACGAGACGAGACTCTCGCTAACGAGAATATGGTGGGCATCACTAGAACTCGATTAGGATAGGCGGCGTTCGGAAGACTCTCCTATGTTTTAAAAATCCAAAAAAATGGAAATGGGCAGGCCATAATTACCGAATATAAAATACAATCGTTGGAATTCAGAAATTGGGAAATGGCGCCATTATGAAGGGAGAAGAATTCAGACGAGATGGAAAGGTGATATAGTCTGACAAGCAGGCCTGATGTGGCAAAGGACAGCTCTGAATAGGGAGATTTGGAAACAATGAAATAAAGCCTATATCCAGTTATGGAGAGATAGAAATTAGTCTAGAAGAAGAAGAAAAAGAACCTAAAACCCTCCTCAGATACCTGGACATTTCAGAGCCCTGTAAAACTTTAATTTCCTCCAGCGATTATCTCCGGGCACACTTTCACGATCTAACAGTAATCGCCTCCGTTAACGAGCCCATTAATTCTCGCTCGGAACGTTAAACGGTCCACCGTCATACAACATTAGGCGGGCGCAGGAAGCGCTCGAAGAGAAGAGAAACCGGGACCGACGAAAATTTCGATTTTTCGATCGGATAGCGTTTGCGGTATGCGAATAACCGAATGGTCCGTGACGCGTCGCCGGCGCTTTCCGTCACTTTTCCGGAGCCGCGACCGACTGATCCAGATTCGCATTGCCGATCAAGCAGTAAAACCTCTAAAAAACCAGCACCTCCCAATAGCGGACTCCTATACATAACGGACAGTTTTATATTTCCCGAATTTCCTTATAGGGATTTATACATATCAGCACCTCCCAATAGCGGACCCTCCAAATAACGGACAAGGAAACTTAACAACTAACATTTCATATATAATTATTAATAAAATTACCTCTTGACAACGGACAATAACTTTTGAACTCAGATGTATAAGAAATATACCTCTTAAATAAGTATTCAAATTTTAATCATCATCTCCTGGAATCCGATTTACTAATAGTCCAAGACCCATCTGTCAAAAATTGCTTTAAATGGACGTAAGAGGTAACCGCGAATACCTCGGGAATAATGCCTAGAATAAGGATAGACTTATCCTCCAAAGCGCACAGGTCGGGAACGTTGTTAAAAATGCAACGATTTAAACAAAAATTAAAAAAAGACTTTCCCAATATATTTTGCTTCTAACTTTTTAAGTATTGAATTTAGAAGAAAGTTGAAGAGAGAAAAAAGTTGCAGAATAGCTTTTTACATAATATGGCATAGGTTAACAATTTCAAAATTTATTATCGGTTTAGCAAAATAGCAATAAACAAAAATTAATCAGCCAAAAAAAGTATTTTTTTAATTTATTATTTTAGGCACTTTAAAATAGAGTTAGCACTTCCATATCACAAGTAGAGAATCTTGAAGTTATAATAAAAGAATGCTGTAAATTTCGTTTCGATCGGTTTATTAGATTTTGCACAATAATTTTGCAATCCAGAAAAACCGAAAAATATTGAAAATTTTCAAAATTGTTTAAAATTTATTTCCACTATTCGATTTTAACAAAACTGGCTGAGCATTTATAAGAGTGAACAAGCTTTCATGTGCTTTTTTCAGAAATAAAAAACATTTATTTGAAGGTCACAGTCATTGTTTAAATTTGGTGTCGTTTTTTTGGTTATAAACAAATAGATTATATCAGCGAATTTTTTGTTAAATGAAATTCTGAAAACAAAGCCGGAAAGTACTCGAAAAGGCGCTTCTTTTTATATATAATAAGTTGCTATTTTGTTCACTAGTTTCTGAGATATAACTCCTCAAAGTTGATTAGTATTCAATAAAATGGTTAATAATGGTTAATAAAATTACTATTTCTTCTCATATCTTAAGAAATAACTGTTTCTCGCAGTAACCAGTATAATATTTTTGTTGAAATTTACATTAAAAATATTGAAATTTACATTAAAAAAAATTTCTCCCTTCGAATTTTGACTAATTTATAAATTTGACACTAACGTTAATAAATTACCAATGACTGACCGTTCTAATAAATATTTTTTAATTATGAAGAAGGCACATGAAAGCTTGTTCCTCTTATACATGCTCAACCAGTTTTGTCAAAATCGAAAAGTGGAAAAAAAATTAAACAATTTTGAAAATTTTCAATATTTTTCGATTTTTCTGGATTGCAAAATTATTGTGCAAAATCTGATAAACCGATCAAAACGAAATTCACAGGATTCTTTTATTACAACTTCAAGATTTTCTACCTGTGATATGGAAGTCCTAACTCTATTTTAAAGTACCTAAAATAATTAATTACAAAACCACTATTTTGGGCCGATTTTATCTTGTTTATTGCTATTTCGCCAAACCGCTTATAAATTTTTTAATTTCTAACCTATGCCATATCATGTAGAAAGTGATTCTGCAACTTTTTTCTCTCTTCAACTTCCTTCTAAATTCATTACTTAAAAAGTTAGAAGCAAAACAATCCGGAAAAATAGCGTTTTTTCATTTTTTTTATTGTGGCATTTTAAATAATGTTCCCGACCTCTGCGCTTTGGAGGATAAGTCAACACCTTTCATAATTGCATCCATAAATCTCTTAAGTCTCTTCAATAGGAATTTAAAGTCACAATCGTCCTCTTCAGGACTTACAGATAGATTTCAGAATAAACTACAGAAAGAAAGTCTTATAGACCAAGAGCTGGAGACGAGATTTCAACGTCATCAGTAATATGAAATTTGTAAACAGGAATAAACTCTATTACCATCAGTTATTAAAGTTCCGAGCAGGCGGACAGATTACTTGGGGCTAAGGGTAGTTATAAGGGGTGAAAGTTGATAATTTTTCGGGAAAATTCCGGCATCGATAATAGGCTTAAAAATGTTTGTAATGATAGGTCTTGCCATACCTAAACGACATTCCAAGCGGCGGACACATAAGTAGGTGCAAAGGGGGCGGCGGACAAGGGTAAAAGGGGTGAAAACGCAGAGAGCTAGAGCCGAAATTTCAACGTCACCGTCATCAGTAATATGGAATTCGTAAACAGGAATAAACACTATTACCATCAGTTATTAAAATTCCGAGCAGGCCGACAGCTTACTCGTTGCGGAGGGTAGTTAGTTATAAGGGGTGAAAGTTGTTAATTTTTCGGGAAAATTTCGGCATCGATAATACGCTTGAAAATATATGTAATAATTGGTCTTACCATAACTAAACGAAATCCCAAGCGGCGGACACATGAGTGGGTGCAAAGGGGGCGCAGGACAAGGGTGAAGGGGGTGAAAAGGCGGAGAGCTAGAGCCGAAATTTCATAGTTATCTGTAATATGGAATTCGTAAACAGGAATAACCTCACGAATTTTTCCATAAATTTTCACCCCCTTTACCCTTGCCCGCCGCTCCCTCTGTACCCACTCATGTGTCCGCGCTTGGAGTTTCGTTCAGTTATGATAAGACCTTTCATTACATAAATTTTGAAGCTTCTGATCGATGCCGAAATTTTCCCGAAAAATTAACAAATTTCACCCCTTATAACTACCCTCCGCAGCGAGTAATCCTGCTCGAGACATTAATAACTGATGGTGATAGAGTTTATTCCTGTTTAAGAATTCCATATTACTGATGACTTTGAAATTTCGGCTCTATATAGCTCTCCGCCTTTTCACCCCCTTTACCCTTGCCTGCCGCCCCCTTTGCACCTACTTATGTGTCCGCCGCTTGGAATTTCGTTTAGGTATGGCAAGACCTACCATTACATATATTTTTAAGCATATTATCGATGCCGAAATTTTCCCGAAAAATTATCAACTTTCACCCCTTATAACTACCCTTAGCCCCAAGTAATCTGTCCGCCTGCTCGGAACTTTAATAGAGTTTATTGCTGTTTACGAATTCCATATTACTGATGACGTTGAAATCTCGTCTCCAGCTCTTGGTTTATTATGTTGATTTCGTGGTTTCGTTTAATCAGCTTAACCTCTGTTATTCATTTTAAACATTCTGACATTTTAAAGAATAACAGTGAATTGTTAAAAATGTTTGAAAACAACTGCAAAGTGGAACTCATATGCGAAAATTTCCCAAAACTGAAGGGCTCGCTGTTGACCAAGCAGTATTTTGGTAGTTTTGCATAGTGCGAAACAAGAATGTGCCTATGTATGGACCAGTAATCAAGGACAGGCCTCTTGAAGCTGCAGCTAAAGATCTGAAGCTGGACAACTTCAAGGCATCAAACCGTTAGTTAGAAAAAATCTGCCAGACATAACATTGTATTCAAGTCCGTGTGTGGAGAATCAGCTGCAGTATTTAATGACGAAATTGAAAGTGAAAATGATGAAGAAATGTTAACTTCTACAATAGTGAATTTGTCAGATGCATGCAAATAGTTAAAAAATTTGGAAAATTTTTAAATGCTGATATGGCGAGAAATGCATCCAAACTTCTATTCGATTGTGAATCGGAATGGTTTAGAAATAAGTTTAATTATAGACAAACTACTATTGACAAATTTTTCAATAAGAAATAAATTGCAATTTGGAAACGTAATATTTTGCATTACATTTGTGCACATATCAAAATTTTTGTAAATCAATTCTTTCCTCCCAATAGCGGACACCTCCTTGTAACGAACAAAATATTCTTATGGGTTTTTGAAAAGAGCTTCAATTTAGACCTGCTAATAAAATTTATATATAATTTATTTAAATACCTAATAATTGCAAAACCCGTCGAAATTTGAATTCGCAATAAACAAAAAAAATCGTAAATTATCTCGAAATTGCGTTAAAAGTTGCATTTTGATATTCTTAAGAAACCCTTAAAATTTGATAAAAAAATATTAATTAGTTTACAAGTTTTTGCATCTGTTTATTAAAGAGTGTTTTTATAACTTAAAAACGCGGTTGTTGCGGTCATAGTAGAGAGCTCATTTTAATCATTTTTCATATTCATATTTTCAATATATATAATTGTAAATTCGAATTTCATACATCCTACCCCCCCCCCCCCCTCCCAAATGAATTTTACATCATTGTCTAATTTGTTTATAAGGTTTTTCGTCAATAATATTAGACTTTAATTTTATAATTTTTCAGGAATTTTAAATTTCAACCGAGATAGCCATTTTATTCGGTAAGCAGTAAAGTAAGATAAAACAAAATTTCATGTGAAGAGATGATATATGTTTTCAAAATTTCAACCTTGTTCACGCACTCCGCTATTAACGAGAACATTAATTGAAGAACACCACTCTGCTGATTTAGAGTTAAAATCGCCTAATACTGCAAACTTATCGTTAATACTTAAAATAAAACTAAAGATCTCATTAATCTTGTTAATCCAGGTCAATACATTCCAATAAACGTCAGGTTCACAACTTCACTTACATTCTGTTGGCAGAACTAGTACATAGTACAGTACAACAGAACAAAATTGCATATGTAAAGAGATGACTTGTATTTTCAAAATTTGAACTTTGGTTAATCGCAATCCCAAATCCCACAAGACAACAACAATTTCATTTTCAAATAACATTAGCTTCAAAGAAAACTCACCGTTGCACACCTGGTAGACGTCGTCTGGTGTGAACCCGCGAACACTTCTATAGGTTCCGACCTGCAAGTAACAAACCAAACACAAAATTACAAAAACGTAAAACTACGTTCTAAACTAACTACGTACACATCAAAGCGTCTTTAACGCATTTTCCAGGAGATTCGGAAAATCGGAAAATTCACTCGCCTCGATAGACGCACGAAAACCCGACGCGGTACTCATAAGGAATGGGCAAAACTGTCCGGACGTAGGAACAGCGGACTTCGGATCGTACGTTATCGGCACGAAGGGAACGCAAAAAACTTGGAAACGAGCGTCAAAAAAATTGTGACTCACGAAACTGAGCAGCGATAAGAGAGCTCTCGACGACGTTCGAGTCGTACGAAAAATACCTTGAAATAATTACAATGAGAATTATAAATGAGGATTAATATTAGAGAAAAATGTTACAATGAAAATGGTACAATTGTTAGGAAGGAAGGTGGTGTAAAATAAATATGTTACAAATAATACTTGTATAGAAATTTGATGTTTGATTAACATGCTCTTGTTGTTAGTTGAAAACATAATCTACATATGCATATAGATAAAAATGAAATGCAGTTCGATGGTAAGCGCATCACGATTCAAAATGTGAAGATCATTGTTTAAACATTGATCAAATGGCGAAAACTGCAAAAACGTTCAAAAAGAAATATTGGTCTTTTTATTCTTATAGGTTTTTGAATAGAGCATCATTTTAGACCTGCTAAAAATATATATATATATGGTACGTTCCACGCCGAATTTAGATTTTTTTTTAGATTTGGCCCAAAATCAACTAAAACGGTCCTTTTGGGTCCCTGAAACTCTCCCTAAATTTTTAGGGCCCCAAGTGGAATTGAACTCAAGTTATGGACAATTGAAAGTTGAAATTTTCAGGTTCGGCTCCAAAACAAAAATTTTTCAACCATCCATAATTTGTAAAAATACCCATTTTTATGAAAAAAGTTTTAAACAAAAGTTGTTTGCAATGCTTTAAACTTTCGGAAACTGCTAAATAAAAGTTCATCCGACATGGTTCACTATTGACGAGTGTTGGCGCCATTAGTCATCAGGCCGCCAAAAAAAAACATTATCAGCTTTCCTGACCAAAAAAATCAGGAGCGTAGCTGGATTCGATATAAAACTTTTCAGCCCAAACAAAAGTTAGCCAGACCTAAGGGCTTCGAGAAAAAAAATGGTTTTCAGGTTCAGCTTGAAAACCAAAAATTTTCAACCATCCATAATTTGTAAAAATACCCATTTTTATGAAAAAAGTTTTAAACAAAAGTTGTTTGCAATGCTTTAAACTTTTGGAAACTGCTAAAAAAAAGTTCATCCAGCACGGTTCACTGTTGACGGGTCTGGGCGCCATTATTCGTCAGGCCGCCAAAAAAAAAAAAAACATTATCAGCTTTCCTGACCAAAAAAATCAGGAACGTAGGTGGATCCGATACAAAACGTTTGAGCCCACACAGAAGTTCGCCAGACCTAAGGGCTGGTCCCAAATTTGAAAATTTGTGTTGAAAATTCAAATTTCCAGAACAATTCTTGTGGAAGGTTGCTTCAGCGTTGTCGTCAACCGTTGTGGACCTTCAAAAACATCAACAAGAGCAACAATTTGGGTGAGAGTCGCTTCTTGGATAAAAAATGTGCGTCAAGCGAAGTCATCTGGGATCAAAATTCAAGTATTTTGAGTTTTTGAGCCGCCGGAGACTTGGAAAGTGCTCTATTTATATGAAAATAGCATGCCAACCTTAGTGATGTTGATCCCCAGTCAACTTCTAGAAAAAATGTCGCTCATGGTTTGAGATTAACTGGCAAACGTTGGATTTCTGGGGGCTCAATGGAATTTTGTTGATATCAAGGGATATTTGCCGGATTTCACCATTTATTTTTCTCGGAGCTCTTTGGTCTGGCTAACTTCTGTTTGGGCTCAAAAGTTTTGTATCGAATCCAGCTACGCTCCTGATTTTTTTGGTCAGGAAAGCTGATAATGTTTTTTTTTTTGGCGGCCTGACGACTAATGGCGCCAAGACTCGTCAATAGTGAACCATGTCGGATGAACTCTTTTTTAGCAGTTTCCAATAGTTTAGAGCATTGCAAACAACTTTTGTTTAAAACTTTTTTCATAAAAATGGGTATTTTTACAAATTATGGATGGTTGAAAATTTTTGGTTTTCAAGCTGAACCTGAAAACCATTTTTTTTCTCGAAGCCCTTAGGTCTGGCTAACTTTTGTTTGCTGAAAAGTTTTGCATCGAATCCAGCTACGCTCCTGATTTTTTTGGTCAGGAACGCTGATAATGTTTTTTTTGGCGGCCTGACGACTAATGGCGCCAAGACTCGTCAATAATGAACCATGTCGGATGAACTTTTTTTTAGCAGTTTCCGAAAGTTTAAAGCATTGCAAACAACTCTTGTTTGAAACTTTTTTCACAAAAATGGGTATTTTTACAAATTATGGATGGTTGAAAATTTTTTGTTTTGGAGCCGAACCTGAAAATTTCAATTTTCAATTATCCATAACTTAAGTTCTATTCCACTTGTGGCCCTAAAAATTTAGTGGGAGTTTCGGGGGCACAAAAGGAACGTTTAAGTTGATTTTGGGCCAAATCTAAAAAAAAATTAAATTCGGCGTGGAACGTACTATATATATATATATATATATATATATATATATATATATATATATATATAATTTATTTAAATAATTGCAAAAACCAGCCGAAATTTGAATTTGCAATAACACAGAGAAAACAATCATCTCGAAACTCGCGTAAATAGTGCCCTTTTTGATATCCTTAAGAGACCCTTCAAATTTGGTTAAAAAATTCAAAATTTAATACATAACAATAACGAGCTTTGGAAGAGATGGTTCTAAATTAAGCCGCTTGTCATATTTAATCAATCCGTGAACCTTGTACGGATCGGGCGATTTCAACTTAGTTCCATTCGACGTGTTACAAATTATGTTTGATATGAAATACCAACGTTTGCATCGGACGTATTCGCCTATTAAAATTTTAGTCAAATCTGCTGATTCACGGGCTTGACTTTCGTTTTCCCGTTTGGCTTTTAACAATTTCCCAACTTCCTATCCGACTCGTTAGGTGTTTAAAAAATTAATCATGCCCCCGTACGGCATTCATACATAACTTATCCGGACAGTCGCTTCCAATCTTTGACACATCAAATTAAAATAATTTTACGTCCATCAACTCGCCAAAAAGTATATACGAGATTTCGTCATATATACCTACTTGCTCCTGTCATGCCGCTTCTCTTTCTCTCTCTATTTCTGCCCGCTTCTACGAATGAATAATTATGATACGCCATGATATATTTCTCTCATCAAAGGAGATGCTATCGTTCACAATTGGCTATTGACTGAAAAGTCGTATGGTATATTTCTATTTCCTCCTCCGCCGCTACTCTACTGCTCCTTCTTCTTAATCTGATCGCAGTGACACGATGTCGAAACAGCATTGTCTCGTTGATGTAAATTCTAAACGACTCTATTTAGCGGAATAGTTGTGAGAAAACGTATTCCCCTCATGAATATTTATCCGAATAGTACATTAAGGATAATTTGCTTTCTCGTGCGGGGAACGAGAGTAGATTGATGAGTTTGTCCGTTTCGAAAAGTGTTCTGCGACAGACAATGACGCCATTCATTCGCGGGGACACGTGTGTCTCACATATAACCTCCCGACGAATACCTGCTTCCTCGGGAAAGCAAAAAAATTGTAATTATTGATGGGATCGTTTCCTGCGAGGTGAATGATTCGTTTCTTTCAGCGGAATTAATAAGTGATGGATCTCGCTTCACATATTACAGTTAATGGAAATCAGAAGGTCGTATAAGAATAGAGACGAAAGCGCATACAAGACCATACAGAAAGAAATTAGAAAGAAAATACGACACGCCAAAGAAAAATGGTACGAAGGAAAATGCGTAGAAATAGAAGAACTCCAAGCAATACATGATGACTTCAATCTCCATAAAAAGATTAAAGAACTAGCGGGCATTAAAAGAGCAAACAAAAGCAGTATTCTACTAGACAAAAACGGTAAGATAATTCCAGACACCAAAGGGAAACTAGAAAGATGGAAAGAGTACACCGAAGAATTGTTTGAAGATGAGAGACAACAGGAAACAACAGAGGGAGACACAGATAAGGAACAGGGCCCAAATATAACAAAAGAAGAAGTTATGTATGCAGTTAAAACAGCTAAAAACAATAAAGCTCCAGGACCTGATGAAACACCAACAGAAATTATCAAATTAATTGCAGAAGATCAAATTGGAGTACTGGTAGATCTGTACAACACTGTATATAACACCGGAATCATCCCTAGAGAATGCCTCAAATCAACATTTATTACACTGCCAAAAAAATCGAACGCTAAGGAATGCAAGGATCACCGGACGATCAGCCTAATGAGCCCATACCCTTAAGATATTCCTTAAAATTATACATCGAAGATTTTTTAGAAGGATTGAGCAAGATCTCAGCGAAACACAATTTGGTTTCAGAAATGCAATGGGTACTAGAGAGGCGTTGTTTGCTTTTAATGTGTTGTCTCAAAGACTCATGGACGTCAATCAGCCAATATATGTAGCCTTCCTGGATTATAACAAAGCTTTCGACAAAGTCCGCCATAATCGTCTCATAAAACTCATGAGAGATAAAAACATTGACAGGAATGGTATCAGGATAATAACATATCTCTATTTTAACCAGACTGCCAACGTTTCTGTTCAAAATGGACTTTCAGAAGAGATAAAAATAAAACGGGGAGTAAGACAAGGATGCGTGCTCTCACCATTACTCTTCAATTTGTATTCAGAAGATATAGTACAAGAAGCACTGGAAAATCAAAAAACAACGGGAGTGAAAGTTAATGGGAAGGTTATAAACAACATCAGATACGCGGATGACACAGTACTAATAGCAGAAATCCTGGAAGAACTGCAAAGGCTAATAGATCTAGTAGTACGGATCAGCGAAGAAAGAGGGCTCACACTTGACACCAAAAAGACTTAATTCATGACAATCACAAAACACCAACAACAGCGAGAAACATTATGGATCAAAGGGGAGCCAGTGGAGAAAGTCTGCAAATACAATTACTTGGGAACAATTGTAAATGACAATAATGATTATTCACAAGAAATAAGATCAAGAATCGGAAAGGCTAGAACAGTGTTTAATAAAATGAGGAATGCATTAACCAGAACAGATCTTAGTCTACATCTTAAAATCAGAATGCTTAAATGCTACGTATTTCCAGTACTATTATATGGAATGGAAGCCTGGACGCTTAAGAAGCGCGACACTAACCGGCTGGAAGCATTCGAGATGTGGGCATATCGAAGAATCCTCAGAATAAGCTGGGTGAGCAGGACAACGAACAAGGAGGTATTGAGAAGAATAGGAAAGGAGAAAGAAATAATCAACACAATCAAAATCAGAAAATTGCAATATCTGGGCCACGTGATGAGAGGGGAGAGGTATACACTGTTGCAAACTATTATACAAGGAAAAATACAGGGTAAAAGAAGTATAGGAAGAAGACGCATCTCCTGGTTGAACAACCTAAGGCAGTGGTACAACAGTAGCTCTGTTGATTTGTTCAGATCCGCAACTTCAAAGATAAAAATCGCCATGATGATAGGCAACCTTCTTAAAGGAGACGGCACGTAAAGAAGAAGGATCTCGCTTCGTTTGAGAATTTGATGGTAATTTGCGATTGTGTTGCTTCCTGCGGGATGTTTTGCCGTTGGGCGACTAGCAGGATTTGTGGAAAGTTTTCCAGCAGGAGCAGACTTCACTTTTCTTCACAGAAGCAATCAAAGAAATTATATTACATATACATTTGTATATTTATCCCATTCTCGCTGTTTATGGCATATTTTACCTAAAATCTGTCGATAGAGCATAGTTATATATGTCAAGTATATATGACTCGGGGTGAGCGTTTAACACATACTATACGTGTAAATGTAACCCTCAACTTCAGATACTGCCCAGTAACATCTATGCCAAGCAAATAAGCAAAAAAATACCATCTTTTTTACATCGAATCCTCGAGCAGGAGACTCGGATTTTTAGGTAATACTAGCCGTGACCCGGCCACGCTTCGCTGTGGCTTAGTTTGATATGAAATAAATGAACAATTAAATAAAAATAGGTAATCTAGCGAATATAGAATTACCGAGAAAACACATAATTTATTTCAATACCATGCATTGCATTGCTGTGATTATGTTGTAGAATGTTATGAAAATAGGAAAAAATATTGCTTTGCAATTATTTGAGACTTTGAACAATAGGCATTGTTATTAACAATTAAACGTCAAAAAATGCACTTTTTTGACTTTTTTTGTTCTCAATTAGAAACTAAGTTACTTTTCGGTAAAATGGCCTTACCATCCTCTAGAGCTGGAGAATTAAAATAACTTTAAAATGACTAAACCGACCTCGATATCTTCATTTGTTGCTGAGAAAAATGGTATAGAAAGTCAAAATGGACAAAAAGTCGGGGATTATAGTGCTTAATATGTGCTAACAATTTTAGGAGGATTCATCAAATAGTTTATTGCAAAATTCAATTTGTTTATATTTTTGCAATTTTTTTGCAACAACCATCTTACACACAAATAAAAAAAAATCGTGATTCTAAGATCAAGGTGCCCTAGAGAAACATTTTCTCTATAGATATCAATTATTGTTGAATATGACAAAAAGCAATTTTAAGATTGTTTAAAAAATTAAAGAAGATAACAAATTTTTTTTTATTTTGGCACCTTATGTCATTTGCAATATCTCTGGAAATTGTTGACGAATTTTGATGTTTCTTCTTTTAATTTGGGGTACCGTTCTGAGCACATTACGAAGATGCGATTTGTTTATTAATTTATTCATTAATTTACCACCTAATTTGTTGAAACAATTTTCCAATTTTTTAATTAAACGCTAATTATAATCGATATGTGTCATTCAACAACTTATTAAATATATGCCGATTGTGGAGTAATAAATTAATAATTGTTTGTTTTATTACTTAAAATTGCATATTTTAAACATTCTTTTATCAATACTTGCATGAATGTTTCAAATTATATATTATAGAAAATAGTCCAGTGCTTAAGGGTAAAACTTGGATACATATTATTTCATGGTTTTTTTCAGAAATATAGATTTTTTATGAAAATTTCTAGTGAAGTTTACCTTTTCCTCTAGATTAAAAGGTATATTTTTCTGACATGTCTTTTTGGTTTGCTAAACCACCTCTTGCAACAAAAAAATTAAAAACCTGATTACACTCTTGTTTAAATAGCGTTCCATATGCTGAAATTCGATTTATGATGCACTGTAACTTTTCATCTCTTAGAAACCATCCCTTATGCCGAAATTCAGAAAAATTTCCAAAAACTTCCCAGACAGCACATAACGTCTTAAAGACATCCATTTTACGCCTTTTTTATGCCTGGACGCCTTAAGACATAAAAAGTACATCTATAAGACGTTCATATCCGGATGTCTCTAAGACGTCCAAGGCCGGACGCCCTAAAAAAGTCCAATTTACGTCGATTTTAAGCCTGACCTTTTTATGCCTGAAGTGGACGTCTTTAGGACGTCCATTTCTGGATATCTCTAAGATGTCCAGAGCGGAATGTCTCAATGACATCTAATTTTCGTCTATTTTATGCCTGCCCTTTATTTGTGCCTGAAGTGGGCCTCTTTAGGACGTCCAGTTTTGGATATTTGTAAGATGTTAAAAGGCGGACACCCTAAGGACTTCTGATTCACGTCAATTTTATGCCTGCCCTCTTTTATGCTAGAAATGGACGTCCTTATGACGTCCAATTCCGTGTCTAAGATGTTCAAAAGCTGATGTCGTAATGACGTCCAATTTATGTCGTTTTGATGCCTGACCTTCTTTATGCCTGAAGTGGACCTCTTTAGGACGTCCATTTTTGGATGCCTATAAGATGTTCAAAATCTGACGTCTTAATTACGTCCAATCTATGTCGTTTTCATGCCTGACCTTCTTTATGCCTGCCATATTAGAGCCGTCTTAAAGGCGTAGTTTTGTATAAAAAAGTCTTAAAACAGACGTCTTTTGGACGTCATTACGGATTTGCGGACATATTTTTAATGCCTAGAAGGCAACTTTGAGACGTACCGTTTTGTGACAAATAACATGAAATGGACATAAAATGAACATTTTAAAGACGTCACTAAGAAATTAGAGGATATCTTTACGACGTCTTACTGACGTGAAGAAGGCGTCCTTATGACGTCTTAAAGACGAAAAATGAACGTAGTAAAGTTGTCTTTTTAATGCCTTAAAGGCATCTTTGAGACGTACCGTTTTGTGACAAATAACGTGAAATATACATAAAATGAACATTTTAAAGACGTTCCTAAGAAATTAGGGGGCATCTTTAAGACGCCTTACAGACTTGAGGAATGCGTCCTTATGACGTCTTGAAGACGAAAGATGGACGTCGTAAAATTGTCTTCTTAATGCCTTGAAGGCATCTTTGAATCGTACCGTTTTGTAACAAATAACATGAAATGAACATAAAATGGACACTTTAATGACGTCCTTCGGACGTCACAGGACATCTTTGAGATGTCGCAAATGCCTAATGGTGATGTCTATCAGACGTCTTAAAGACGTCTTTGTGCTGTCTGGGTTGGAATGTTTTAGTGGCGAAGTTGCTATGAATTTTAGATATATTGCCACTTTCAACCCTAAGCAACTATCCCCTATGGTTAAAACTCGCCACTATTACCTCGGACTGAAAATTGAAATTATTAAATGAGTAAGAGGAAAAAAAATACAGTAAGCACATTGCGACATTATTTTTCTATTGATTATAACTAAAATTATACCAAAAATTTACCACATTATGACTAAAATTATATACTATACAAACTTGATAATACGGTAACGTTGTATTAAATATATTTCTTGTGATAACGTTAACGTTTTCACCAAAATTTACAGAATTATAGCTTGAAGTTATTTTTCCTTCTTTAGCGACAGACAAGCTATGTGAACTTGGTCCGGCCCAGGAGATTTCCCGCTTTTGCTGTTCTTTACAACGTCATTTAAAAAATATATAAACTGACTCTACGGAGATGGCCAGTACTTTTATCGTCGGTCGAGTTAGTAGTGAACAGGAAGAGGAATCGAAAGAGAAAAATTTTATTTCCACGTTTCTCGAGTAATAAAAGTTCCCCACACTGTTTCAGACGTAATAATAAAAAAATTAATGCCGACAAGTGCGTTTTACGGTCGCCCACGTTCGTTCTTCTTCGAAAGAAAAACCTATGGCGAATCGTCCTGTCGATCCTTCTTAGATTAGTCAAATAAAGAAAAAATATAAAGTAATTCGCTTCAGGATGAAGACCGTTTTAAAACCAAAGTTAAGGTGAAAAGAAATGATATTTTTGAAGAAGTATCAGTTTAAAATGTCAAGATTACCTCTAATTTTTGAAAAACAAAAATACTTAACTTTTACGCTACACTACTGCCAAGATGTCCATATACTCCTGTGACTGACCATCTAATACACAGTTGGCTGGAAGCAGGATTGCCATGTTTAGGGATTAACCCCTAGATCTATGGATTTTGACAAGTCAGATATTTTTTGAAGTCTTTTACAAATAGTATTTGGTTCTTAATTGGACATGATATGTCCATTAATCCAATTATGTAATGATATGAGGGGTAGGCCGAGAAGGACGTGGGAAATGGACGTAGAGAAAGCAATGCACAGTAGACAACTTCAAGAAGAAGATCTACATGACAGGAAAGCATGGCGAGATGGATTCAGGAAACGGCGGATGCTGTAGTCTAAACCTGCTGCATATATATACAGGGTGGTCGTGATATAACCTTACAAAAAAATAACGGTAATAGGTGACGATGAGTAGAACTCATATACAAAAAAAAAATCTTGTAAAAGTCTTTTCGTTTTCGAGATAAAAATAATTGAAAATTTGTACAAAATTTGCTGTACGCCAATGAGTTAATCAGGATAAAAAATGTGATTTTGGTCGTCTAGTAACGATAATCGGTACCTGTATCAACTATTAAACTGAATGACATTTGTCAAATTCAATAATTTTGAATTTGCGGTAGAAATGAAATTTACAAATCAAGAATATGCGTAAAAAACACTGGTTTCGTTTTGTTATTTATTAAAGCCGATTTATAAACTTAACGTTGCCTTTGCCGTTTAAAGCTGAGATCGTTGTTCTTTGTTGAATATTGTGTTTATCGGCAGATTCTAACCTAAAACCACAATCATGATTATCCGTTAGTGTCTTGACCCATGAAATTTGCTATTTACTTACAAACTGCAAACACAAACGCAAGTGAAGTCTTGAAAAAGACTGATTTTATAGACTTCTTGTACAAAAATTAATATAGGAGAAAAAATACATTGAAAACAAGAAAGGCGACGACATATAAATGACAACTGACATATGCAAACTGACAAGTAAATCACTGGCAAAAGAAAACGTCTATCAAATTTGAAAGCAAATTGTCAATTTATTGTAACTAGGTAACTAACAATTAAATCTTGGTTAAATATGTACGTATTTATTTTTGTGGTCAGTGGCGTCAAATGAATGTGGATAGGGGTTAATTTTTCTTCATCATTTTGGACCTACCAAATATGGGTTTTTTTGAATTATTGGATCCTCCTAATGGCCCAGATTTTTTTTGTAAGGTTATATCACGACCACCCTGTATAATATGTAAATATATCCATTTTTCATGTTACATGTGTTTTAAAAGAAAAGTGTTAAAATGGACCAAAGTATTTAAAAATAGTATATTACTACTGTATAATAAGATTACTGACTGACAACTTGTATTTCGTATGTAGTGTGTAAGATTGATATGTAATTAGCTAATTAGAAAAAGAAACTTCTGATTAGAAACTGGTCCCCGTTTTCCTGACTGTTCCTTAAATTCAAATAAAACGATAAATGCCAAATTGTATAAAAAGCAGATGACAGAAAAATCACAGAATGAGTTAAATTGACATAAAAAACCGCGTCAGCACAATACAATCTTGTTGGGTTAAAGAACAAAATTTGTAATGACCACCACCTGCGCATGCTCCAAGAGATTCCTAGGGATATTAAATCCGGCGACATCGGAAATGTTCCACTGGCAACCCCGACACTCCAGTCAGCAATCGCTCGAGCGTACCGATCACTTGTCACAATATTTCCCGGCGTATCGAAGTAGCATTCCGGCCGGGCGGATAATAACCACGTCCACCTGTCACCTCGCAGGAGTAATCCGACGAACAAAAAAAAAAGAAAACCAACATTATCGCCGTCAAACGATCGACCAACGTTTGACGTTCTAATGGCAGCAGTCAATTTAATTAGGCGGATATCGGGGCGTAATCAACTCGTTACTCCTCTAAGTAATGGTAATGGCCGTTCGCTTACTTTCCTAATTAATCCTAATAGGTCGGTAGCACTGCGTCTGGGTGGCATATGTAAATCTGACGCGATGCTTTACGGGTGGATCCCCATTCCGGCTAGAAAGAGAGAGAGAATGAGCAAGAGAGTTTCCATATCGCGGTAATAGCGGACGGGGGTCGAAAGGTCGGCACGTGACTTAGATGCGACAGGGCCGGACTCGGCAACAGCGACTCAGCGAAGCCGCGACGGGTCCGTCCCTGTCGTTTCGCTAGTAAAGACGCTCGCAGTTGTGTGCGTCGTGTATGTGTCTCTGTCCTCTCCTCTCGTGGAAGCACGAAAATCGATGACCAAGCGTGGCGGACACGAACTAGTAGCATGATTATAATTATACCTAATCTGGGTGCAACTCGAGACGTGATTCAACATCGCAGGAATCTCAGATATTCCAATGCTAATGGGTTGTACGGACACGGGCCGCGGTGTCAAAAATGTTGTCGTTGCGGTCCGTGATGGATTAACTTCGCGGCGATAAAAATCGTTTGTCGTTTGTAAGGATGTTTGGCGCCTCTTAAGGAAACCACAAACACAACTATGAACATACATCTTCTTCCATTGCCTTTAGACTGCAATAAATGCTGAAATAGTGTTGCATTTTTCTGATTATTAACATAACTGTATCCTTGTCCAGTATTGTCTATTCAACACTAATACATTATCACCATCTAAGAAAATTAATAGTTATTTATGGTTCGTGTGTGTTATGTTGAAAATAAGTCACGCGAGAAGATTTATACCACGAGGCCGTCTTAGAAAACATAACACACGAGTGGCATACAATGTTTTATCCAACAAGTGGAAGAAATCGTTTTTATAAGATCATAATTAATAAGCTTTGTGATCAAATTAAAGCTACTTGCGTCTCAGTATAAATGTCAGAATGACTTGACAGTCACTTTTTTACATTTTGGTTTAAGTAGGTTGTTTCTTTGGTTGCCACGGGCAATACTGCTTTAGATATGAACGTGAGTTTTAATCCATAACTCACCAGTGAGTTATGGATTATAACACACTACCCAGACAGCATGTAACGTCTTAAAGACATCCATTTTAAGCCTTTTTTTATGCCTGGACGCCTTAAGACATAAAAAGTACATCTATAAGACGTCCATATCCGGAAGTCTCTAAGACGTCCAAGGCCGGACGTCCTAAAGAAGTCTAATGTATGTCGATTTTTAGCCTGACATTTTTATGCCTGAAGTGGACGTCTTTAGGGCGTTCATTTCTAGATGTCTCTAAGATGTCCAGAGCGGAATGTCTCTATGACATCTAATTTTCGTCTATTTTATGCCTGCCCTTTTTTACACCTGAAGTGGGCCTCTTTAGCACTTCCAGTTTTGGATGTCTGTAAGATGTCAAAAGGCGGACGCCTTAAGAACTTCTGATTTACGTCAATTTAATGCCTGCTCCCTTTTATGCCAGAAATGAACGTCCTTATGACGTCCAATTCTGGATGTCTCTAAGATGTTCAAAAGCTGACATCGTAATGACGTCCAATTTATGTCATTTTGATGCCTGACCTTCTTTATGCCTGAAGTGGACCTCTTTAGGCGGTCCAGTTTTGGATGTCCCGAAGATGTTAAAAGGCGGACGTCTTAAGGGCGTCTAATTTACGTCAATTTTATGCCTGATCTTTTTATGACTGAAGTGGACTTATTTAAGAGGTCTATTTTTGGATGCCTCTAAGATGTTAAGAGGCGCACATCTTAATGAGTCCCAGTTTATGTAGATCTCATGCCTTGTCTTCTTTATGCCTGAAGTGGACCTCTTTAGGACGTCAATTTTTGGATGTCTATAAGATACTAAAAGACGGACGTCTTAATGACGTCTAATTTACGTCAATTTTATGTCTATTTTATTTTTTTAAACAGACGTCTTTTGGACGTCATTACGGATTTGCGGGCATCTTTTTAATGCGTTGAAGGCATCTTTGAGGGGTACCGTTTTGTAGCAAATAACATGAAATGGACATAAAATGAACATTTTAAAGACGTCACTAAGAAATTAGAGGATATCTTTACGATGTCTTACAGAAGTGAAGAAGGCGTCCTCATGACGTCTTAAAGACGAAAAATGAACGTCGTAAAGTTGTCTTTTTAATGCCTTGAAGGCATCTTGGAGATGTACCGTTTTGTGACAAATAACGTGAAATAGACGTAAAATGAACATTTTAAAGACGTTCCTAAGAAATTAGGGGACATCTTTAAGACGTCTTACAGACTTGAGGAAGGCGTCCTTATGACGTCTTGAAGACGAAAAATGGACGTCGTAAAGTTGTCTTTTTAATGCCTTGAAGGCATCTGTGAAACGTACCGTTTTGTAACAAATAACATGAAATGGACATAAAATGGGCACTTTAATGACGTTCTTCGGACGTCACAGGACATCTTTGAGATGTCGCAAATGATGATGTCTATCAGACGTCTTAAAGACGTCTTTGTGCTGTCTAGGTAGTGTGTTATTTGATAGTTTACTTGTCTAGAATGGCATTAATAATGACAGTCATAACTGTCATGTATTGGATAAAAACATTTACTGTAATGTACCAAACTCAAAATTTAGGCTGCAGTAAATGCTGAAAAGTTACTGCATTTTGCTAAATATCAACATGACTCTGTCCAATTTTTCTTTGTCCATTATTTGTCTATTCAACACTAATACATTAACACAATCTAAGAAAACTAAAAGCATTTATTCTAATATACGAAATTCAAAATTTAGACTGCAGGAAATGCTGAAAACTTATTGCATGTTCCTAAATATTAACATGACTGACAATGATTAACTAAACCAATAATCCGGGAGCTTATAGTACCTTTGAAAAGTGATCATTAACATGCCGATGTTTCATGAGTGGATTCATTTTGAAGAGTTTTCCAACTTTCCTCGAAGAAAATTCTCGTCAGTAGCACTTCATGTTTCAGTTAAGATTCTTAGTAAGATTTTGTAAGATTCTTGTAAGATTGTAAGATTCTTCTTCTTCTTCGACTGCCTATCTACATTAATGTAAATTGGCGACCATATGATCATACTTATCTCTGTCTCTGACGAGTGGATAAGCTCTACAATAGATTTAATGAAAAATTCTTTATTAGAACTGAAATCACTAGTTTTTAAGAATCTTTTAAATTTAAACGAAATCAATGTACAGATCGCCAGAATTAGGTATGTCAAAGAACATATTTCTTGAGAACATTCGACACCAAAATCAACATTGATTTGTCTGGTATGATTTACGAAATAACTGTGATAGTCCCTTAAAACAGCAAAATGGATAATGTTTTTAAATTATTAATTCTGCACTTTCTTACTAGTATTTTCTATGTTCCTTCAAGATTATAAGCAATAAATTTTCACATCGCTATACATAAAAAAAATAGAGAAAAATATTTCTTAAAAAATTTTAATTGAACATCATCATAATACAATACATCGGATAATATTCTGTTCCATAAATACATCCACGTAGGTGTACTTATGTAACCAAAACATGTTTACACGTAGTTATACTAAAAATACAAATAACGTTTAGTCACCTAATATAGACAAGTAACTAATAAAAATAATGTATGAATATTTCCAAAAATTTTAAAATTCTCTAAATCTCAAGAACGCTGCAATAAATGAAATTTCGATGCCGACTTTGATCAACTTTTGTTACGACTCGCAGCAAAACTTGATCTCAGGAACCAGTTAATAGTTACTTATTAAACACATGACAGTTATGACTGTCATTATTAATGTCATTTCAGACAAGCAAACTATCAAATGACACACTAGTTTGTTATAATCCATAACTCACTAGTGAGTTATGGATATAAGTCACGTTCATATTTAAAGTATCTATATTTAAAAGTTGATCGTGGAATCCAAACAAACAACCTACTTTAACCAAAATCTAAAAAAGTCACTGAGACGCAAGTAGCATTGATTTGATCACAGGGCTTATTAATTATTATCTCATAAAACAACGATTACTTCCACTTGTTGGATAAAACATTGTATGCCACTCGCGTGTTATGTTACCTAAGTCACTTAAGAATTTATACCACGAGGCTTGATATAACACACTAATATCATAAAATACTTAAACTTAACTTAATGGATACGTTAAAGGGCCATTTAATAAGTGTTTTCAGAAAGTCAAAAAAAATCCGATCTCACAAAATCTCAAAATCTCACAGCGTAACAGATTTCATGCTGACGCCAAGTTGAAGATTTTTACACAGTCGACGTTGATCGACCGCTCGAATGTTGTATGGCAGACGTATGAAACGGTCTGAATTGTATTTCAAGCTTGAAAATAAGTCGAGCTCGACCGAAATCGCATAGTAAAACACGCCTAAACTTAGTTATTCCCGAGGCAGGTGAGACCGTAACACCGTCTCGCCTCCACGAGAACTCTCGCTTGCCGTACTTTACGGCGTACCGCGGATCGTCTCCCGATAAACGTATTTCACCGCCGAATCGTAATCGAGTCGCGTCTCGTTAACGAGTACCGAACGGTTATGAAGTTTCGAATAAAAACCCGCGCAAATCCCGTCGTAGGTGGCTAAATTTACTCTTCAACCGTCTTTACGAGCGGATCTCGGATTACCTACACGTCCACTTCGATCAGATCGAAGCGACGACTCCAATATTTATCCGTTGCGCTCGGACTTGCAAATCTCGTAGTTAACGAGGAGATTTAGTGTCGTCGTAAAGTTTTGGTACACCGGCCTTTGTGTTTCGTGGGGGACATAATTACGACGCCCCCCGTATACCGAGAGGGCGCATACACTTTTGTCCGCCCGCTTGAAAGAACTCTTACCTGAAAATGTACAGTTTCGTCCGCTGCTTAATATCGAGAATAGTCCAGTCATTATAGGGTGTTCACCTAGGAAAATTGTCATACCCAGTATATTAACACGTAAAACCTTCTATTTTGGCATCCTAAAACTTTCCTCAAAATTCACATATGATTGGATGACCGCAAGTTTTAAAATCGGGGGTCAAAACTCACAAAAATAGACTTTTTTCTACATTTTTTGCAAATATCTCGTTTTCTATGGGTTTAACGGTATTTGTATTCATTACTGATATTGTAGAGAATCAAATTCTCTACAACTTTTGTCTTTAACATTTCTTCATACCTCGAACTGTTTTCGAGATAGAGGGCGGAGGGCGCTGGTCAGAGAATCATGTGAGATCAACTGGTAGTCTCGATCAAAAACTCGTAATATTAAGATTATAAATTATTGCTAAATATTTAATTAGCATTTATTATTAACTTTTACATTAAATTAATTTTTTTGGGAACTTATCTATTTTTAATGAAGTGTCAACACTTAACCTGGCCATGTGATTAAAAAATTGTTGAGGAAAATACTAAAATTATATTTTAGTTCTAATCTAATTTATATCAATATAATGACTTTCTAAATAAATAAGAAGAAAAGAAAGAAATTTTTGATTAATGTTTTTATTAAAAGTGTCATTTGATAGATTTAATATTTAAGAGTTTACGGATTTTAAACAAGATGCACTTAATTGTTTTTTAATTCAAATGCAATTAGTGTAACTGAGGATATAATTAAAATGTAATTAAAGTATGTCCGTTAATAATTTTTCAATTACAGAAAGAGATTTTGAATGTTATTAAATCGATAAATTTTAGAATTAATAGAAAGAAAGATTGAATTTAATGTAAAATTTAATAAAAAATGATAATTATATATTTAACAATAATTTATAACCTTAATATTACGAGTTTTTGATCGGGACCACCATAACCTCACATGATTCTCTGATCGCGCGCTCTCCGCCCTCTATCTCAAAAACAGTTAGAGGTATGAAGAAATGTTAAAGACAAAAGTTGTAGAGAATTTAATTCTGTACAATATTGATATGAAATATAAATAGCGTAAAACCCATAGAAAACGAGATATTTGCAAAAAATATAGAAAAAATCGATTTTTTTGACTTTTGACCCCCGACTTTAAAACTTGCGGCCATCCAATTATATGTGAATTTTAAGGATAGTTTTAGGATTCCAAAATAGAAGTTTTTACGTGTTAATATACTGGGTATGTCGATTTTCCGAGATATTCACCCAATTCAACCTAAGATGACTGGACTAAGAATGGGTCGACACATTTTCATCTGATCATCGAGAACCGCTGATGAGATTACGGAACATATTAAAATTGTTGGAAATGTTGATATAATAAGGGAATAAAAAAAAGTTTCGAAATGCAAGGGGGCAAGGATTAAACATGTACTCACTGAGCCAAATAGGCATCATCAGAATTTGCTGTGGAATGTGAAATTTGCATTGTAATTGCGTGGAATGGGTTTTCCACATTAGGGTTAAGACTACCTGTACTACAATCGGAGGAAAGTGTATAGTTGAAAATTAACACGTCGGACGAAAATGTATCACAAAATTTATCTACTTTGCGTTACTAATGATCTCATTATCCGCATCAAAAGTAGTGTAATAATATTCATATTATTACACTACTTTTGGTAACTTTTTAGTTTTGTTAAGTTGGTACGTCAACCTCTCACAGAGACGTGCGAGACGTGTGCAGCCGTCAAGGTCAAATTATAGTAAACATAACGTTTACAATTTACATGAAAAATTTAGTATTTGGTGTTATTTTATATTATTCTAGTACAAAATGCATTACAAGTTACAAAAGTCGGTATGACCCAAAAGACGAACAACTAATCAGTAGCTAATGTACAATTAGTGAAAACTTTAACTACGACAGTACTGTGGCTTGGGCATTTATGCTAATGCCAGAGACATTTTGGGTGATTAAAGTTAGTATTTCCCTGAATATGTCGTACGAAACTGGTCTCATTTGTGATTGAATTGATATTGTTTATAGTTCCAATTTTAGGGGGTTCTGGCTCGGATATTGGTTGTGCATTGACGGAAGTAGAAGTGGATGTCGATGATCTCAGCATATCCGCCACATCTCTTTTCCTTTTTAACGAAGTGTCAATGTACCCCTCTGCTATTGCTCAAGACTTCCAGGCTCCATGGTTTTTGATAGTAATTAAATCTGCTCCATTATTGGCCAAATTTGATGCACTGGACTTACGGAAGCAATATTAGCAATATTCAGAAACGTAGCAATTATGCGTGACACTTGGCTAATCTTATTAATTCCTATAGGGCTAGTGATGCGTCGGCCGTTTAGGTATGTGAGAAAAAAGCGTTTTGAAGCTATACCGATTGGGCGAAGGCTGACATATTTCTTAATAAGATGAAGCCCGTAAGTAATAAGTATATCCCATTAGGAGTATAACCTGAACGAAAACAATACAAGCAGGTAACAAATGAAACATGATTTTTAAACAAACAAACTTACTTTAATTGCCAAATAATGAAGATCGTCGCCTTGACTTAAAAACTGATTTATTTCAGCAACATCCAACATTTTTGACTTATATCCTTGAGACTGCCGTTTGAGAAAAAGCATGCAATCTTCGATATATCTGCGTTCTTATAAGCATTTAGACATGCTCTCAGCATGCTATAGTACGATGTCCAGAGCGTCGAAGACTTTTTTGTCTTGCTTTTCTCCTGAAAATACGCTGTACAGGTCAGTCCTACAGTTTTCTCTTCCATTTCTCGCACGTAAATAAGAGCGCAGTTATTGAATTTGTCCTAGGACTACTAGATTTTCAAATTCAAATACGAAACGTCCATGTCAGTGACGTCAGTGTGACCAACCCAAGCAAAATCCCCTAGTGTAATACCACAACTTGAACAGTCAAAATTTAATGAATTAATAAAGCAAATTGTATTTGTACAGACGGAACTGTATTTACCGTACCGAGGACGTCGTTCGGAAATTACGAGTAGGACAACCTGCTACACTTTCTACGCGTAACGTCCCGTCGCCGACGTGACGGACAACTTCTATCCGGGCAATAATGGACGAATTACCCGCGTCGATCTAAATGCCCGAAAAAAAAAAGGAAAGTTCACAGCGGACACTAATTGTTAATTTCACTTGATGATAATAATAATAATAATAATAATAACAACAACAACAACAACGCAACGGAAACGTTTTGTTGTCATCGTCGTCGTCGTTAATATTGCGAGATTAGCGAGCAGGAATCGGTGTCGCGCAACAATCAAGAAATCGTCTATCCGTAAATAAACCGAAACCTAAACGTTTTGAGATTGACCTGGATTTTTTGTTATTCGTGACACAATGCCTTAATGAAACGCCTAAGAGAACGAAACAACGAAAACGCTACAATGGCAGATGTCAGTCCAATTCCCATGGGGTTGAGTAATTCGCTTTTCATATTCTCCCATGCTTAAGACATAATGAAAACGCTACACCGTTTATGCTAAATACCACAAAATATCTTAGGCGATCCGCGATAACGAGATAAGTACGCGAAACGGTTTGAGTAATGAGAGACGATTTTTCACGCTTATACGTTCCTGCGGTATAGTAATAGCCGCCTTCAGTAGGAGTGATGGATTGTTTCTCAAATGATGCCGTACTTAAATATGTATTATAACTCAAGAGTGCGAAAGTTGAATGCTTCTCTTTGTACTAGCGAAGTGTTATTTCATAACCGCTCTCAAAACTGCAAATTGAGGTTTCTAAATCTTCCTCGAGAAGACTTGAATTAACAAAAGAGACCGTACAAAATCACTTCATAAAACAGAGGTTAATTATTATTAATAGCATGCAGAAAACGAGACATTGTTGTTGGCATGGCATTTCATTAAATTACCTTCAAGGAATATTTTCTACTTTATTAAATTAGTTACAAAAGTAATATCACAATACTTAAAAATTATTATTAAACCGTACTACCAACCAGGTACGTACCTAAATACTTTTTCACGCTGCCGCTATCGTAAATAGCTCTTACATGCATAGATACGTAGCATGAAAATTCCACATAACATTCGTGTATTATTTTTCCTTGACGACGGAATGTAAATACTGTCATTTACATTCCTAGGAAAATCAAAAGAGTAAATCAAGTTGATTCATTATCTTGCCGAGGTTGTCAACAGTCTTTTTGGAAACAAAATCTTCTTTTGGCATTGTTCTTCGTGGATTTTTAGGTACCTACCACCGCAATTTAACTGGTGCTCTTTGGTCCATTTCCTTGATTCCTTTCCTAAGAAATTTACAACGTATCTAATAATTTTGTGCATTTCTTCAAAGTGAGACTATTTTTAAAAACTTCCCATGTCATAATTAGCGTGATTAGCTATAAGTGTTTAAGGTTCAACTGGAATCCTTGGATGCTTGATATGGTCGTGGGTCGGGATACAGGGCGTTTCCAAATATGACGCTTTTCTTTTAATCACGTGTAGAATGTGCAAGTACAAATAACTTTTTCAAATAAACTCTTTGTCAAATCGCAAAAACAAGAATGTTATAATTTAAAATCAATTTTTTTTAATACGGTCCTGCTATTAGTATTTTGTATTTTGTCGAATATTTGAGACAATATTTGGTTGGCATCGTTGTTGCCAGTTTCTTTATCAATCAAATTGGTGATAGCTTTAAACAGTTTCTTTGACATTTTGAGCCCAGATCCGTACTTGTGGAAAAACTAAAATATTTTAACGAATTTATATCTAATTATTTATGGAGATTGCGAAAAAAATTTATTTGGAATGGTTGTTTGTTTTTCCATGTTCAAGACGTGGTCAAATAACTTTGGAAACACCCTGTATACCGACGCATTTCTATTGTACATTCAATGAGGTGTATGTTCCAACATTTCATGAGAAGAAAAGTAGACTTTTTGGAATTCCCATTTTCCATTAACATTGTTTCGATTCTGTGTTATATCCTCTTGAAATTATTATGTGCAACGTTAATTGAGTGGCTCTTGGTAAATTTCTTTAATTGTACTAGTGGCGGTGGAAACAAATAATTTATTGACAGGCTAAACAAATAGAATCGTTAAAAAATTAGTGTAAAATGAGTACACAGAGATTAATGGAGCGATTTTTGTGTGAAATAAGCACAAAATTAACTGATAAAAAAAAACTTAAAAATCAACGTCAGTGGAAAAGTATGATGAAAAATTTAAGTACTGTAACGTTTATTCTAATTTATTTACACACTTTCTTAACACCACTTAATTTATCTTAGACTAGTTCCTAACTAATTAATTTATATTATAACACACTTAACGTTTAATTTATTTGTACAATTCTCACTTCTTCGTTTATCGCACTGTTTTCACTCGCGACTTCTCGCCTAATCTAATCTCTCCGTTCGTAGCGCTCGCTTTTTATGGTCCTCCATTATGTCTCGAGAACCTACTAATATCTACTCGATGATTCTTCCCTAATTTGTCTGTTCTAGAAACGACCCGAAAGTAATAAAACATTCTTTCTTTAAATGAATATTCGCGATAATTCTGGAACTGTCGTTATGACCCAATTAGCGGAGTGGCCTCCCTTTGAGGTGGGCCGCCTCGTCCGTTAAGGAGTACGCTTACGCGGTTGTTTACATTTCGTGTTTCAATATGTTTCTAGTTGCAACTGGGTCTTTTCCAAATCTTGCGTGTACTAGTATGCCTAAACTAGTATCTAGATGCTGTGATACTATAAAATAACAAAACTTTACAACTTGTACCTAGCACGTTCTGTCTCTGATGTTCTGTTCTGAGTTCTGAGAATCTGTTCCAGATTATGCACTGTGTTCAAAGTAACATTCTGGCATCCTTAGCATCCTTCAGGCTGAAATAAATTCCATTTTTAACCACATTCCAGATTATAGATGCTTCCATTAAGTTATCTCAGAATACAGTACAGTTCACATCTTGAAATATCACTAGTTTTTAATAATTGCCTCATTTGAGCTATTTTCTAAATTGGAATACGTACTATTCCAGACACATATATGAATTCTAGATTCTATTTAGCTACTAACTAGCGTTTAGTTAGCAGCTAATAGTTAAGTTATTAGTTAATAGTTAATAGTTATTAATCGTTTTTATAATTAGTTATAATTATAATATTTATTAATAATAATAATAATAATATAATATTTTATAATTACTTATAATTAGTTTTTAAATTAATAGTTAAGTTAGTAGCTAATAGTTAGTAGCCTTCTGCTGAGATTTTCTAGCTTATTCAGTTATTACTCTACCGAAGTTTTACCACAGAGTATCCCAAGTTTCATAGAATTTTATATTTTAATATATTTCGAGGTAATAATTAGATTCCAGATACTTCCACCACAATATTCTAGAATATATCACAGTTCACATATCCAGTAAGCATTGCACTTGATCTTTTTTCTAAACTACAGTTACTAGTATTCCAGTACCTAGTTACAGTAGATGGTAACTAGTACCAGTTATAGTAAATTACAGTACCTATCTACTACTCCAGGCACATATGAATTCTAGATTTTATTTAGCTAAGAAATAGCGTTTAGAAACTTCTGCTGAGATTTTCTAGCTTATTCAGTTACTACTCTACCGAAGTTTTACCGCAGAGTATCCCAAGTTTGATAGAATTTTATATTTTATTATATTTCGAGGTACCAGATACCAGATACTTCTAGAATATTCTACAATATATCACAGTTCACATATCCAGCAAGCATTGAACTTGAGCTCTTTTCTAAACTACAGATACTAATATTTCAGTAAATTATTACAGTAAATGGTACATAGTACCAGTTACAGTAAATTACAGTACCTATCTACTATTCCAGGGACATATAAATTCTAGATTCCATTTAGCTACGAACTAGCGTTTAGAAACTTGTGCTAAGATTTTCTAGCTTATTCAGTTATTACTCTACCGAAGTTTTACCACAGAGTATCCCAAGTTTGATAGAATTTTATATTTTATTACATTTCGAGGTACAGACTAGATTCCAGATACTTCTACTAGAATATTCTAGAATATATCACAGTTCACACATTACCAGTAAGCATTGCACGTGAGCTCTTTTCTAAACTACAGTTACTAATATTCCAGTACCTAGTTACAGTAAATGGTACCTAGTACCATCAGAAAAACCACCACAACGTACCTAGTACCAGCTACAGTAAATTACAGTACCTACCTACCATTCCAGGGACATATAAATTCTAGATTCCATTTAGCTACGAACTAGCGTTTAGAAACTTGTGCTAAGATTTTCTAGCTTATTCAGTTATTACTCTACCGAAGTTTTACCACAGAGTATCCCAAGTTTGATAGAATTTTATATTTTATTACATTTCGAGGTACCAACTATATTCCAGATACTTCTACTACAATATTCTAGAATATATCAGTGTTCACATTACCAGTAAGCATTCCACGTGAGCTCTTTTCTAAACTACAGTTACTAATATTCCAGTACCTAGTTACAGTAAATGGTACCTAGTACCAGTTACAGTAAATTACAGTACCAACCTACTATTCCAGCCACATATGAATTCTAGATTCTATTTAGTTACGAACTAGTGTTTAGAAACTTGTGCTAAGATTTTCTAGGTTATTCAGTTACTACTCTACCGAAGTTTCACCACAGAGTATCCCAAGTTTGATAGAATTTTATATTTTATTACATTTCGAGGTACCAACTAGATTCCAGATACTTCTACTAGAATATTCTAGAATATATCACAGTTCACATTACCAGTAAGCATTGCACGTGAGCTCTTTTCTAAACTACAGTTACTAATATTCCAGTACCTAGTTACAGTAAATGGTACCTAGTACCAGTTACAGTAAATTACACAACATACCTACTATTCCAGGCACATATGAATTCTAGATTCGATTTAGCTAAGAAATAGCGTTTAGAAACTTCTGCTGAGATTTTCTAGCTTATTCAGTTACTACTCTACCGAAGTTTTACCACAGAGTATCCCAAGTTTGATAGAATTTTATATTTTATTACATTTCGAGGTACCAACTAGATTCCAGATACTTCTACTAGAATATTCTAGAATATATCACAGTTCACATTACCAGTAAGCATTGCACGTGAGCTCTTTTCAAACTACAGTTACTAACATTCCAGTACCCAGTTACAGTAAATGGTACCTAGTACCAGTTACAGTAAATTACAGTACCTACCTATTATTCCAGCCACATATGAATTCTAGATTCTATTTAGCTACTAACTAGCGTTTAGAAACTTGTGCTAAGATTTTCTAGCTTATTCAGTTATTGCTCTGCCAAAAATTTTCCGCAGAATATTCCAAATTTGATAGAATTTTATATTTTACTATATTTCGAGGTACTAACTAGATTCCAGATACTTCTACTAGAATATTCTAGAATATATATCACAGTTCACATTTCCAGTAAGAATCGCATTTGAGCTCTTTTCTAAACTATAGTAACAAATATTCCAGGAGCATATGAATTCTAGATTCTAGCACACTCTATCTATCAACGGGTGATTAGATCCTTCTGCTAAGATGCCACCTAATAACAAGATTTTTCCTTAAATTGAGGTAGTATCTATCATGATATGTTCTCAAGGATGTTCCAGGCCTGACAGAATTCAACATTTTAGCACATTATAGATAGCGAATACAACGTTCTAGAATGTCGGACAGTTCACAACTTAAAACATAACTCATTTTTAATAAGTTTTTTTTTCAGATTATAGCACTATCTCGTCATAGAGTTAGCATATTCCAAACAACAAATTAATTCTAGATTTTATCACAATCTAGTTACTAATTAGTGCTTAACTCCTTTTGATAAGGTAATCTACGGTAACAAGAATTATCCCTAAAGTAATCCGGAATCATATTCTATATCTGCTGGATATTTTATATCTTATAGAACTTTCCTGTCAAAATTAGGTTCCAGCACATTTGAGGCTTGAGATAATTCTATATTTTAGCACATTCTAGTTAGAGAGTAGATTCCAGATTTTTTTGCAAAGACATTCTAGCACAGTTGACATCATAAAATATATATAACTCGTTTCTAGTGTTGCATATGAACTATTTTATCAATTACAGTTCTAGTTTAGACACATATGAATGCTACATTCTACCACACTCTAGTTAATAACTAGTATTTAGATCGAGTTGTATTATATTTATATACTATATATTAAAAGACAAGATTTATAATTAGAAACAGATGATGCCTATCGTGTTTAATACCTGACATGACAGTAAAACATATCACTCTGTGGCTACGTTGGGAAGAGTATTTGAAAATGTGTGATCAGTGTGAGCCAGCAGTTGTAATTCAAAAAACATTACATAGTTTTAAGCCACATATAGGAACTCACATTCCTATGACCGGGTTATCATTGTTGTTACACCCTGTATATTTTTTAAATAATTGAAATGAGCACCGAACAGGCGTTTCCTTGAATTTATCGTTTTTCTTGTACTCCACATCTGTATGGTTCTTTCTCCGACTGCTCAAGAATATCTATGTAATTAATCGTCTTTTGAATATGTTCAGCCGCGTTAAACTGAAGGAAATCAACGAGATATGTTATAATATAATAAAATTGGCAAAAAGACTGACTTTTTTGATACTAAGAGTATCGAATTGCCTTAAAATGTCAAATTTAAATTGTCTATATCGTGAATTCTTCCATATCAACTAACTTTGGAAATTACAGTTAAATTACGGTCTCCGAAGTGGAAATCGTGAAAGTAAGTTACATCCAACAAAACAAAAATTAAGCTGTCACCGGCTGGGCATCTAATAACCCTAATAATGTGCAACTACTTCCTCACTTCGAGTTTATTACACTGTCTCGTAAGTACCTGGCAATGAAAATAATGTCAAAGATTGACACTAAAAACCGACCCAGATTACTAAAAAAAAGACCATCAAATCACCTCTGGTAAGTCGCTAATGTTTCTGGTCTGCGCGAAAAACCGGCGTCCATTATAACAGTTAAGGTGCTAACCTGTCCCGGACAATATAAACGCAGCATCGTTGCATCGCCGTTTAAAATAATAGTAAACGCATTATCTGTCGAGGTAATCTGACTTTTCTCCTCGTAAACACTCCAGGTGACAAAACCAGATGGCCACTAAATAATAATAAACCTAGCCTGGCGGTAGCACAATGCTTGGCTACACGGACGTCGGAAAAGTATCAACGAGTTATCCGCTTCCGCGTCGCCATAAATCGCGAAATATGAGAGATAAAAATTTACCCACGATATTCGTGTATTTTTCACGTGACGGGAATAACGCGACGCGTTGAGTACTTCGATGGAATATTAAACGGATACGAAGAAAGCGCAATTAACGGAAAACTTTCCCGAAAAATGGTCCAAGAACACTCCTAAATTCGCTCGCGAAGGAAGACCCCAAATAATCCTTCAAGAAATATGATTAACAATTGCAACTAGTTCCGCTCTCCACCTGAACTCACTTGAAGAAGCTACCTAAACTACACCATCTATACCCCGAAGATTTTATTTGAATAACGGGTTAATTAATTTATTTAATAATTATTATGTTATTAATTATTACATTACAGTTTATTAATTTTAATTTATTTTGCTATTTATTTTATTTTAATTAATTCTAAGGATTATATGTTATTAATTCCTACATTTTCATTACGGTGATTTTTGATTTCAGCTAGTAACATGGCTGCCCCCTTCTTTAAATTTTTAGGGGAAATTTATTTAATTTATCCATTATAGGAAATAATTGTGTTAATTAAACATTATTATATAATTTATTTAAATATATTTATCTATTATCATCTATATTAGACATTAAATACCTTGGCGGTATTTTAACCTACCAGAGTGACCTGCCCTGTAATTGATAATGCACAATTTATTATACTTTTAAATGGGCTTGTATATCGTTATTGTGGAGATCCCTCACAAATTCATATAGTTAAACAAGTAGTAAAATAAATAAAATAAAAAATAAAATAGTAATAAAAAACATAGTTAAAAAAGTAAAAAAAATAACCAAAAGTTGACATTTGGAAGACAATAATTTCTCATCGCATTGATTAATTACATTGATTGATTGATTACTTAGCAGGAGAAGGAAAATAACAGAACTTTGCATGTCTTGCATGTTTCGTGCATGCCTCAAAACTAAAATACGAGATCTTCCTGAGTCGAAATGAGACAGATTGAACCACATTTACTTACATCTCAAAATGCTTAACTAAGTACTTACACCTCTTTAAAATAATTTAAACAAGAAGGGAAACTGAAGCTCACATTGGAATTAACCCACAAGAACTGGCAGCATAATATGAAAATACAGTAATAATTGGTGAAATTCACCAATTGAAATGACAAGTTTGGTAATGTGATGAGAAGGGTTTGATATAGATTTCTTTATTAATTTATGACATTAATTTATGTGCTATACTTGTTCTTTATACAGCTACAGCTCAAAATCTAACTTTGCATAAATATTATTTGGCGAAAAGAATCAGAATCTTTATAGCTATTTTGAATTTTTTGAATTTTGAACAGCATTCATTAAATAATTTTACATATCAAGCTGATACATTGTTTGATTCACAGCTTACTTTTTACATGTAATTATTTTATTTAGTCACGTTAATACTATTTTTTCGTCTACTAATTGACTTGACTTGGTAAGGTACACTCTAACGAGTCTGTCAATCAAAAACAGTCATTAAATGCTTTCATTCTCGCTTTCCATAGTGATATCAGTTGCGTATTACACAGTAAGAAATTAGTAATTTTGAGGAATATTTTATGAATATCTCGAAAACGGCTCTTTGGACAAGAATGCCTGGTATCCCTTTCTTCTTTATTTTTTTACCAAAAAAATTAAAAATATATAGTAATCGAAGAAAAATTACAACTCGTGTGCCAAAAGAACCTTCTAATATAATCATGTCCTAGCTCATTATAGTTACACAGACTAGATTTCAGAATTTTTCACTAGAATATTATAGAATATAGCATAGTTCACATCTTAAAGTATGACTTGTTTCTAATAAGTGTCGCATTTGATGTCTTCTCTAAATTACAATACTATTTCAGATATGCATGAATTCTAGATTCTACTAGCTACTAACCAGTGATTTGACCGTTCTGCTAACATGCTCTAAATAGAGGCAATATATAATTAGAAAAAGCTGTACACGTCATCCATATCTGATGGATATTCCAGGTTGTATAGTACTATCCAACCAAAGTTAAATTTCAGAGTAGTGCAGACCTGACAGTTCAATATTTTAGCACATTGTAGTTTCCAGATTTATCTACTAGAATATTCCAGAATATAAGGTAGTTCTACATTAATATCTAATTATCAATTTAATTAATCCATTAATATTAATTATAATATAATTATTTTATAATAAAATTTCTGATAAATAATTTAATTTAATATTATTTTATCTAGTATTATCCCGTCAGGGTTGGCATGCCCTTAGCACACATAAATTCTAGGTTAGCATACTCTAGCTGTATTATTTTCAGTTTTTATGGATACCATAGTAACAGTTGCGTTATTTGCAGCTTTTCTATATTTATGATTGTAATGGTTATGTTTACTCCCTCCATAGTATGAATAGATTTTGGATATTAAACATTTTTTTTTGTATTTTGTATTTTAAATAAATATAAGACGGTAATATGAAATGATACAAATAATCTAATAAAGTAAATGATTATGTAGACAATGATTATAGAAACGTACCTTTTTATGTAATAGTTTAAAATTTAGGAACGTATACCTAAATCTAAAAATATGCCACTGATATTACACATTACTACATTGCTGGCACAATATGTAATTCTGTATGTAACGTACATATATTACGTACAACCATCACATACATTCCATGTACCTACGTAATAAGTTCTTTAATAGCTTTTTAATTCACGTATACAAATTACGCATTAGTAATAGAGGCGTATTCCTAGCGAACACATTTAAGGAAATTAAGTCTATCCAAACAACTTTCGCGATATCCTGTAATTACATATTCACTACACTCTTATTTTAGTTAAACTCTTCGCCATATAATTTTGTTGTACATACTCTGCAATGCTCATGTTGATATAAATTTCACGTCGAAAATAGATTAAAGTAGTGCGAGCTTCTAGATAATGAAGAAGTGCAGAAAGCCCAAGTTTGTGATATAAATAAAGTTCTTTTGTATATAATTATTGACTAAATAATCCCAAAATTGTTGTAATCGATCATCAATCAAGTGATTCGATCAATCAAACGTAAGTTAATAGCCATACCTCACTTGGGTTTGAAAGTAAGAAAGTGTTAGATATTTATTGTCTTAAAACTAAGCATAAAATATTGCAAGGCAATGATTCCAAATGTCCCATTAATGTATACCTTCTCTATGGAGCATATTTACCTTAATCTATCACCCAACTAAGGGAATTCAATTCTTAGCCCAATTAGGATCCTCCAAAAGAAACACCCTGTATAATATTTAAAATAAATAATTACCCAATTGTGTCAAATAGGTAAGTTTGATTTACACTAATTGAGTAAGTAATGGATTTTCTAAAATCGACACTATTGTAACGCGAAATATAAACATCGGCACTTAATAAAGCGACGCTTAGTTTAATTGGGCCATAAAAACCTTCCCGAACGCTCCGGTAACGTCTTATTAAAGGAAGAATGATCTACTCCTTTCGAGAACAAACATTATTAGGAAAAAAAGAACATACCTGAATACATTACTAAAGGCACGGGCTTGCGGTCGAGAGAAGAGATTAGACGAGAAGCCGCGTGAGTAAACAGTGCGAAAAACGACAAGTGATTGTACAAATAAATTGAAAGTTAAGTGTGTTGTATAAATTAGTTAGTTAAGTATAATAGCTTAAATAAATTAAATAGTGTACTGTTAATAAATTAGAATAAACGTTACACTATTATTTAACACTACACAAAATTATATGTTTGAGAGATTTTCCACAAAAACTTATTCAATAATTATTCGAAATGAATCTTGATGTTGTTCACATTACGCCAATCGTCGATCTACAATTATCAACCGTAATTACAACGGAAAAACTGCATTTCCCTATTGCGCTTTCCCACTGGCGAACAATAAAACAGTTTTCACATTTGTACTGTTTATCGGCGCTACGCAATACGTACAAGGAATTACATTAAATCAAATTATTCGCTCTGATCGAATTCACCTACGCGCTCTCCGTTTAATGGTCCGGTTTATGAATTCTTAATTCGGAACGTCACATATCCGCGAGTTGTTGTCGAACTTGTCCGCGTAAAATATTCCAGAAGAGATTTAAGACCTCTCGTTAAAAAATCGTATCGTATAACATTAGAATAATTTATGATATACGTCGCGCGGTATACAGGAAAGCGTCTTCCATACAGTAAAAGATTGTAAACTATGCAGATCCTCCAAATCAGTGTTGCCCACGAGACGAGACGAGACTTTGAAAAATCTCGTCTTGTCTCGCAAAAAAAGTGGAAAGTCTCGTCTCCCAATAAAAGTCTCGTCTCGCGTCAGTCTCGCAAATTTCTCGCAGATTTCGTGCATATCTTGCATTTTGCCGTTTTATTACGTAACTTGCGTAACGGTTATTGTAAACACAGGCTGCTCTCTATTATGTGGTTTTAAAAAATATGTTTCAATAACATTCGCTAATTAATATCTGCCATTTTTATTTGCGATACTTCGAGACTTTAGCGAGACTCTCGTGCGAGATTTCAGACGAGACTTTTTGAAAATCTCGTCTTGTCTCGCAAGGAGAATTTAAAGTATCGTCTCGAGTCTCGTCTCGAAAACGAGAACATCGTGGGCATCACTACTCCAAATTCATCAAGTCGCTCGCACCTTCTCAATTGGATTGTAAAGTAAAAGCTGTACTGGGGTGATTAGAATTGCAGTCCTTGGCCCATAAACGTACACGTAGTAAGGCAACTCTCCGTCCCACCACGCTTCTGCAACCCGAAATCGATACCCCACCAGGTTCTAACGTTATCTTTAGGTAACTTTATACGGTCACCTTGTATACCATCTAGCAGAAAAATTACACGGAAATCGGACACCGACGATGACAGTGCCCATTATTCAATTCTGGCTGGTCGTCGTACCGTTCAAAAGTAGCGCAATTAATAATAAAACTCCGAAGAAAGAATAAGAGAGAGAGAGAAAGACGGAATAATAGATAGATCGGACCAGGAAATGATAGCTCAATTAAAGGAACGTTGAGACTATCGATTTGGAAATCTCTACTTTTGTCCATTGTCCTAATGCCATGACCAAATTCGGATCGGAGCTGATTTAGATTCATCTCGATTCAGCATTCCGATCCGTGTGGCAATGCGAACGTCGCCTCTTCTCCCGATATAGTGATACGACGCGCAAGAATAATAAAGAAATTATATTATGTATCACGCTGGGAACCAATTTCTACTTTTAAGTAAACGGGGTGAACCATTTATGATACGAAAAACATGTGTTTGAGGGACACCAATCTAACTCAACCTATAGCATCGTAAAAGATTATAAATTTAATTCCAGCATAAGCAAGAATAGATTCTATGTTGTAACTTTCTCATGGGTACAGATAGATACATTATATATTTAAGTGCTTTGTTTATAAATTTTCAACCACCCCACACCTTACACCAAGTTAGACGTTTCTTACGTCCAAATATGTTCTTATTATGTATTAATTACGTACTTAACTAATTTATTTGACATCAACTACTACTACTTAACCAAACTGTCTAAAAGAAATGTTGACTTTAATCTAGATAGTACAATATACGTCTATAATGAAATTGCAGTAAGAGTAAACTAGGTAAATTGGTAAAAAAATTGAAAAGGTAAAATGTAAATAATTTATTTAAAATCGTGAACCTTCCCACACCTGACACCAACTCTACCGTTTTCATAGGTCAAAATATGTACATATTATGCATAATTACGTACTTAACTAATTTAATTAACAGCTCGCCGATAAGGTAGTGAGTTGACGTTGTCAAGAGTAAACGTGCCCAAAAGGAATGTTCACTATAATTGTGATGAGTGATGACCAAAGAACGGAATATATGTAATTCACATATTTTTACATATTTTACACATTTTGTATTTTGTATAAAATGTAAATAATTTATTTAAATTCGTGAACCACCCCACACCTGACACCAACTGTACCGTTTCCATAGGTCAAAATATGTACATATTATGCATAATTATGTACTTAACTAATTTAATTAACAGCTCGCCGATAAGGTAGTGAGTTGACGTTGTCAAGAGTAAACGTGCCCAAAAGGAATGTTCACTATAATTGTGATGAGTGATGACCAAAGAACGGAATATATGTAATTCACATATTTTTACATATTTTACACATTTTGTATTTTGTATAAAATGTAAATAATTTATTTAAATTCGTGAACCACCCCACACCTGACACCAACTGTACCGTTTTCATAGGTCAAAATATGTACATATTATGCATAATTACGTACTTAACTAATTTAATTAACAGCTCGCCGATAAGGTAGTGAGTTGACGTTGTCAAGAGTAAAGGTGCCCAAAAGGAATGTTCACTATAATTGTGATGAGTGATGACCAAAGAACGGAATATATGTAATTCACATATTTTTACATATTTTACACATTTTGTATTTTGTATAAAATGTAAATAATTTATTTAAATTCTTGAACCACCCCACACCTGACACCAACTGTACCGTTATCATAGGTCAAAATATGTACACATTATGCATAATTATGTACTTAACTAATTTATTTAACAGCTTGCCGTATCCATTACAAATTTCTGTTACAATATTAACGATAAGGTAGAGATATGACGTTGTCAAGAGTAAAGGTGTCCAAAAGAAATGTTCACTATAATCGTGACGACATATTGTATGTCAAGTATAAGGAAATTGCATTAAGAGTAAACTAGGTATATTGGTAAAAAAATTTAAAAGGTAAAATGTAAATATTTATTTAAAATCGTGAACCGGCCCCACACCTGACACCAACTCTACCGTTTTCATAGGTCAAAATATGTACATATTATGCATAATTACGTACTTAACTAATTTAATTAACAGCTCGCCGATAAGGTAGTGAGTTGACGTTGTCAAGAATAAACGTGCCCAAAAGGAATGTTCACTATAATTGTGATGAGTGATGACCAAAGAACGGAATATATGTAATTCACATATTTTTACATATTTTACACATTTTGTATTTTGTATAAAATGAAAATAATTTATTTAAATTCGTGAACCACCCCACACCTGACACCAACTGTACCGTTTTCATAGGTCAAAATATGTACATATTATGCATAATTACGTACTTAACTAATTTAATTAACAGCTCGCCGATAAGGTAGTGAGTTGACGTTGTCAAGAGTAAACGTGCCCAAAAGGAATGTTCACTATAATTGTGATGAGTGATGACCAAAGAACGGAATATATGTAATTCACATATTTTTACATATTTTACACATTTTGTATTTTGTATAAAATGTAAATAATTTATTTAAATTCGTGAACCACCCCACACCTGACACCAACTGTACCGTTTTCATAGGTCAAAATATGTACATATTATGCATAATTATGTACTTAACTAATTTATTTAACAGCTTGCCGTATCCATTACAAATTTCTGTTACAATATTAACGATAAGGTAGAGATATGACGTTGTCAAGAGTAAAGGTGTCCAAAAGAAATGTTCACTATAATCGTGACGACATATTGTATGTCAAGTATAAGGAAATTGCATTAAGAGTAAACTAGGTATATTGGTAAAAAAATTTAAAAGGAAAAATGTAAATAATTTAATTAAAATCGTGAACCACCCCACACCTGACACCAACTGTACCGTTTTCATAGGTCAAAATATGTACATATTATGCATAATTATGTACTTCACTAATTTATTTAACAGCTTGCCGTATCCATTACAAATTTCTGTTACAATATTAACGATAAGGTAGAGATATGACGTTGTCAAGAGTAAAGGTGTCCAAAAGAAATGTTCACTATAATCGTGACGACATATTGTATGTCAAGTATAAGGAAATTGCATTAAGAGTAAACTAGGTATATTGGTAAAAAAATTTAAAAGGTAAAATGTAAATAATTTAATTAAAATCGTGAACCACCCCACACCTGACACCAACTCTACCGTTTTCATAGGTCAAAATATGTACATATTATGCATAATTACGTACTTAACTAATTTAATTAACAGCTCGCCGATAAGGTAGTGAGTTGACGTTGTCAAGAATAAACGTGCCCAAAAGGAATGTTCACTATAATTGTGATGAGTGATGACCAAAGAACGGAATATATTTAATTCACATATTTTTACATATTTTACACATTTTGTATTTTGTATAAAATGAAAATAATTTATTTAAATTCTTGAACGACCCCACACCTGACACCAACTGTACCGTTATCATAGGTCAAAATATGTACACATTATGCATAATTATGTACTTAACTAATTTATTTAACAGCTTGCCGTATCCATTACAAATTTCTGTTACAATATTAACGATAAGGTAGAGATATGACGTTGTCAAGAGTAAAGGTGTCCAAAAGAAATGTTCACTATAATCGTGACGACATATTGTATGTCAAGTATAAGGAAATTGCATTAAGAGTAAACTAGGTATATTGGTAAAAAAATTTAAAAGGTAAAATGTAAATATTTATTTAAAATCGTGAACCGGCCCCACACCTGACACCAACTCTCCCGTTTTCATAGGTCAAAATATGTACATATTATGCATAATTACGTACTTAACTAATTTAATTAACAGCTCGCCGATAAGGTAGTGAGTTGACGTTGTCAAGAGTAAACGTGCCCAAAAGGAATGTTCACTATAATTGTGATGAGTGATGACCAAAGAACGGAATATATGTAATTCACATATTTTTACATATTTTACACATTTTGTATTTTGTATAAAATGTAAATAATTTATTTAAATTCGTGAACCACCCCACACCTGACACCAACTCTACCGTTTTCATAGGTCAAAATATGTACATATTATGCATAATTACGTACTTAACTAATTTAATTAACAGCTCGCCGATAAGGTAGTGAGCTGACGTTGTCAAGAGTAAACGTGCCCAAAAGGAATGTTCACTATGATTGTGATGAGTGATGACCAAAGAACGGAATATATGTAATTCACATGTTTTTACATATTTTACACATTTTGTATTTTGTATAAAATGTAAATAATTTATTTAAATTCATGAACCACCCCACACCTGACACCAACTGTACCGTTTTCATAGGTCAAAATATGTACCTATTATGCATAATTACGTACTTAACTAATTTAATTAACAGCTCGCCGATAAGGTAGTGAGTTGACGTTGTCAAGAGTAAACGTGCCCAAAAGGAATGTTCACTATAATTGTGATGAGTGATGACCAAAGAACGGAATATATGTAATTCACATATTTTTACATATTTTACACATTTTGTATTTTGTATAAAATGTAAATAATTTATTTAAATTCGTGGACCACCCCACACCTGACACCAACTGTACCGTTTTCATAGGTCAAAATATGTACATATTATGCATAATTATGTACTTCACTAATTTATTTAACAGCTTGCCGTATCCATTACAAATTTCTGTTACAATATTAACGATAAGGTAGAGATATGACGTTGTCAAGAGTAAAGGTGTCCAAAAGAATTGTTCACTATAATCGTGACGACATATTGTATGTCAAGTATAAGGAAATTGTATTAAGAGTAAACTAGGTATATTGGTAAAAAGTTAAAAGATGAAATGTAAATAATTTATTTAAAATCGTCTACCGCCCCACACCTGACACCAACTGTACCGTTTTCGTAGGTCAAAATAAGTACATATTATGAATAATTATGTACTGAACTAATTTATTTAACAGCTCGCCGCATTCGTTCCAAATTTCTGTTACAATATTGACGATAAGGTAGAGAATTGACGTTGCCAAGAGTAAACGTGCCCAAAAGAAATGTTCACTATAATTGTGATGACATAGTGTACGTCAAGTATAATGAAATTGCATTAAGACTAAACTAGGTATACTGGTATAAAAATTTAAAAGGTAAAAGTCAAATAATTTATTTAAAACCGTAAACCGCCCCACACCTGACACCAACTGTACCGTTTTCATAGGTCAAAATATGTACATATCATGCATATAATTAGGTACTTAACCAATTTATTTAACAGCTCGCCGCATTCGTTCCAAATTTCTGTTACAATATTTACGATAAGGTAGAGAGTTGACGTTGTCAAGAGTAAACGTGTACAAAAGAAATGTTCACTATAATCGTCATGACATATTGTACGTCAAGTATAATGAAATTGCATTAAGAGTAAACAAGGTAAATTGGTAAATAAATTTAAAGGGTAAAAGATGAATAATTTATTCCACATTGTCAACAACCCCACACCTGACACCAAACGTAACGTTTTCGTAGATCCAAATATGTACTTATTATGCACTAATTACGTACTTAACTAGTTTATTTAACATCAATTATAACTACCTTATATACCTTATGCACCAATAAAAAGCTGCATTTTTCTACTCTACAAATTTAATGGAAAACCTTAGGATTATTGTAATGATGTTGCAATTTCGTCTCATTTTATACAAGGCGATTTATGAAGCTCCATTTACCTTTGTTGAAGGCAAAAGTGCTGTTATGGCTTAAAGTCTTAAGTTCCCACACAGCTCCTAATACCAATACCACTCGATCACATCTGAATTTTTTGCTCTCCATCCATGGTAGAATTTCTATAATAAGTCCCATACTCTGTCATTTGTTCCATCCGATGTCGGTCCAATTATAACCATTAGATCGATGGCATCGTATTTAACGGTCCGGGTGTTTCCCTAATGAATTTTTCAATTAGAATCAATTTCGAATTAATCCAAGGCAATTTCTCTCTTATTCTAAATAAATACGCGGCCGTGTATAATTTACGGTACTTCTGCGAACACCTGCGTCTCTCGTCTGTATATATCCGCATCCTCCCAGCCTCCTCGCGGAACGTAAATCCTCGGTTCGATCTAATTCGTACCGTTTAATTAATGGCTATTGCCGGAGATCATATTGCTTGTAGAACATCTCCATTGATCCGAGAGAGGAGTAGAAAGTATTATCTTGCGGATTCGATTTCGATGATCCTTGAGAGATTTATTATGGGCGAGCCGCTGGGACTTTTACAACGGCGGCACGCAGAAGAAAAAATTGTTAATACCGTCTGATTTAAAACGTGTGGAAGTCGCGAAACGTTCTTGAAGTTTAATATAGTATTACATAGTATATTAATATAGTATTACTATTGTGGCGCGAAATGTAAACATCGGTGTGAAGCGTGCTCCATCTTATCTGGCGAAGTCGGCGCACTTCAAAGAGAGGGCCACTTCGGAGAATTCAGAAAGCCGCGACCATAAAAACTCCCTCGAAGGCGACAGAATAATCCGGAACGTCCAATTTTTGTAGTAGAGATTAATTAGAAATAATTGATGCAATAAAAAAATTGATTATTTAGGTTTCCTAGGGGATGAATACATTATGGAATTTCAAATTTTGAAAGCTCCAAGGATTTTAAGCTGACATTTGTTCAGTTTCATATTTTTGAGAAATTCTAACACTGAAAGCTGAAATCTTTGCATAGAATTCAATTAAATAATAAGTAGACAGTAACAGAGAGTACCTAATTAATTAAAAATAATTGTTGCAATATATAAATTAATTATTTCTGTTTTCTAGGGGACGAATGCAATAACCGTTGTGGAATTTCGTATTTGGAGAGCTACAAGGAGTGTAAGTAGAATTATTTCAATTTAATTTTTTTATTTAAGTTTCTAACACTGAAAGTCGAAATCGTTGCATTAGATTATATTACATAATTAGCAGATAGGGAGTAATCAGAGGTAATAAAAAGAGTAATTATTTCTTTGTTCTGTGGAATGCAGATAATAATAACATGTGTTTTGATATTTGGGGAGCTTCCAAGGATGCAAGTTGAACGTGCAACCACTGCATTAGATTTAATAATCTAAAATCTAGTAAATCGTCGTAATTAGTGATGGGGATTCATCAATGATTAATTTTTTGCGTTTTAATATTCAGGAAAGTACGGTACTAATTGAAGGCAAAAATTTGGGTACAACTCCATATTGGGAGAGCTTCCGACATTGAAACTTGAATGTGGAAACGTTCAAAATGAGACATTAGTTAATCATAGTTGAAGGTTTTTTTTTTTTATTGGTACGCTATTTTGCCTATTTATAACTTGCTTGGGCGTGCGTAAATCGGGCTTTATCGCACGCGCGTGTTTTAAAGTCGCCATGGAAACGTATCAACAACGGCCATATCAACCAATAACAGAGCGTCTTTGGCCGTAGCGGGACGAGCCTATTGGTCGCACGACGGGCGACGGGCCGTCACGAAGTGTCACGAGTGTCGTTCAAATTAATCATATTGGGTATGCACTTGGTTTTGGTATAAAAAATGGTACCAATAAAAAAAAATAGCATAAAGTATTCGTGGATAACTGCTCTTTCAAACACTTGCTCTATTTCGAGCACGACGGCTAAACTCGCTCGTGTTTGAAAGAGCTCAATATCCACTCATACTTTAATATACTATTACTTCGCATTTAAGTCGCCTTAAAGAAATGTCTGAGAACTTAAGGGACGTGGCGATTAATAGCAAAATTTCAAAAACTCGCCTCCTCCCACGGACGATACTAAAACAAAAATCTAAACAAAATTCCACAAAACTGAACTTTTTCACGTTATCGACACCGCCCGATCTGCGACTTTTATTCCTCTCTCTCAGATCTCTCCGCATCTCTTGGCTGCTTTTCCGGTTGACGGACGCGGTAGGCGGACGGAATACAAACTCGACCATTTGTCATTCCGATCTTACCTAGGAGAAATTAAAATTCCCCTTAGGGCACACGTCCTCCATCTCTCTCTATCTCGCTGCTCTAGGAGATCCAGTGACCTGCGACCTCTCGTACACCTGCGTACCTATTTATTACACCGGTACACGTTCGCGACGAGGTTCGCGAGCTGAATCGGCGAAATATTTTATATCGCCGCGTTTATATCTCGGACGTGCGGAATCCGACGTTGGATAAGGGGAAAAGAGGACCCTTATAGGCTTATAGCAATATTGGGTTATTGAATAAGGTTTGGTTAGGTGTACTTATTATGAGGTGTTGAATTATTATACTAGAATCTAAATTTTTTGATTGGAAGTCAAATATAATTTTTATCCAACACATGACAGTTATGACTGTCATTATTAATGTCATTTTAGACAAGTAAACTATCAAATAACACACTAGTGTGTTATAATCCATAAGTCACTAGTGAGTTATGTATAACTCGCGTTCATATTTAAAGTACTTTTTCACGCTGCCGCTATAGTAAATCGCTCTTATATGCATAGATACGTAGCATGAAAATGGCAAATAACATTCGTGTATTATTTTTCCTTGACGACGGAATGTAAATAATGTCATTTACATTCCTAGGAAAATCAAAAGAGTAAATCAAGTTGATTTATCCCTAGTTACATATACATATGTCAGACTGACAGATGTAAGTCTGACGTATGTCAGTCAACTTATGTCAGAGTGACGTACGTCCAAACTAAATCAAACATTTCATTTTTTGAGGAATTATGAGGAAATTTTCAACGGCAGCGTGAAAAAACTAATAAGCTACACGCAATGTATCGACTGTTAACATTCTCCGCAACTGACTTAAGCCTCGACGACACTTGCCTCGAATGGTAAAACGTCTTTACATTCCTTGTGACTTAAATAACTAATATTTAAAGGTTGCCCGTGGCAAGGAAACAAACAACCTACTTCAACCAAAATGTAAAAATTTCACTGTCAAGTCATTCTGACATTTATAGGGTACTGAGGCGCAACTAGCTTTGATTTGATCACAAAGCTTATTAATCATTATCTCATAAAAAAACCGATTTCTTCCACTTGTTGGATAAAACATTGTATGCCACTCGCGTGTTATGTTTACTAAGTCACTTGAGAATTTATATCACTCGGCCTGACGGCCTCATGGTATAAATCTTCTCTCGTGACTTATTTTCAACATAACACACTAGTACCATAAATATCTATTATATAAATATCTACCTCATCAGTAGATTGAAATATAAAGCAATAGTCATACTACATCTACAAAATGTCAATATCAGGCAGCGGCTTCAAAGCCAAAGTGACGAATATTAGAGAAATGATTAAACTATAATTCTCTTTGTTATTAATTTCATACATTATATAAATTAGTCGTAGAGATGGAATTTCAATAAAAATTAACGTAATAACTGGAAGAATTGTTCAAATGATTTCAATTGATTGTCCTTCTAATAAATATCGATGAAGAAATTTATTAAAATAGAAATGGATTAATAATTGGCTATCAATTACTGTAATAATTGGTTTACTCCAATAAATATAATTACAAAGTAGATTTTAAGAAATTCATTATTTAAAGAAAGACCTGTAAATAGGGGGAATCATTAGACTAACCCTGCTATAATAGCTAATAGAATTCCTACAGATAAAACATAGTGAAAGTGAGCAAGTACATAATAAGTATCATGGAGAACAATATCAATTGTTACGTTTGATTCGAAATTGGATCATTGTTTTGAGTCTAAAATGGCAGTTGTAACTCTTGTTTCCGATACTTGTAGGTTTTGGTTGTTGGTTATTATCTCACTTGTTACCATATAACAATTTTAAACTCGTAGGGCCAGTTCTAACTTAATCTTTTGATATTTGTGGTTTTTGACTTTTTTGTGGTCGTTTTTTGATTCGACGTTAGTTTTTTGAGACGTTTCCATCAAATTTCAGAAATTTTGAGAGACGTTTTTGATAAGTTTGATAGTTGAAAATGTGGTTTTAGACTTATTTGGACTACTAATAATCAACTGCCATGAACTAGTTTGTAATAATCGATGACACTTTTGATACAATTTTGGTTTGTTATCCTTGTAACCCTTGCTTATAATATTTGTAATTTTTGACTATGTTACTTATTACACACTACAAGATTTTTAAAGGTCGGAGGGGCAATTCTAACTTCACCTTTTAATATTTGTAGTTTTTGGTCGAGACGTATTGGTTCAATTTTAGAAATTTTGGATAAACAGTACGTATTGTCCAAAAATGACTTTTGGATTGTTTCAAACGTGATTTTTTTTTATTGGCTTGAACCACACTTATTTGGACTACTGTATAGTTATTCTGTCAAATACCAAGAACTAATCTGTGATATTCGATGGCACTTTTGATAAAATTTTAGTTTGATATCTTATGCTTACCACACTTGTAGTTTTTGACTAACTCTTTTGATTAACTTTTAATATTTGCAGCTTATGGTTTAGACGTTATGACTTAATTACTTATGATTTACTACGTTATGACTTACTTATGACGTTAGACGACAGATTTTAGAAATTTTGGATTAGAACGCAATATCCAGACAACTTTTCTATTGTTAGGAATATGGTTTAGTCATTGGCCGAACTGCACTTATTTGGACTATTACTGGAATGACTACAGTCATTCTGTCAAACACCATAACTAATTTGTAATAATTGATGGCACTTTTGATAAAATTTTAGTTTGATATCCTTGTAACTTTTGCTTACAATACTTGTAGTTTTGAAGTGAAACTTCTTTGCGCACGTTGTATACACTGGGATGGGGTGTTGGTCGAAAAATCGCGTCACGCGTGATAAGTAATCCGAGGACAAAGCCGTGTTGCCAGAATGCTCGTAAAATGTACCTCTTCCATCGCGCCCGCGAACCCAGCCGATCGCCAAATCGTTTACATGTGCTACCAAAGAGATCAACGTGGCAACACCGGAGAGCGTCTGGTCCGACGCAGACTTTTATAGTTTTTTAATTATCTCACTTATTATCACATTATCAAAATTAGAAAGTTCAGAGGGGCAGTTAATTATAACTTCACCTTTTAATATTTGTACCTATTGGTTTAGACGTTCTGGATAGATTTTACAAATTTTGGATAAGAATATACAAAGACGAGTTTTCTATTGTTGGTAATGTGGTTTTGTAGTTCGCCGAGCTACACTTATTTGGACTACTATACAATTATTATGTCAAATATTATGAACTAATTTGCAACTATTGATGACACTTTTGATAAAATTGTAGTTTGGTATTGAATTTGAATGTTGAGATATTACCTCTTGAAAAGAAATGAAGTTAAAACACATCATCCTCGTTAGAAATCAGTCTAAGAGTTACAGTTTTCTAATTTCAAGCTAATAAAGTAGGAGACAGTTAACACCATGAAATAGCTAAAATTTATTTGTCTAATGGTGTAAGGGTTCTTTCACCAATTTCTTTATATATCAAATGAGACATTATTGTATTAGTAATATGTAGTATATTACTAATATATTTAAAAGACGATTAATGTATTCAAATTACTAACTAAACAAATAACTACTCTTAGCTAATAACAGTAACTATATTTTTGGGATATGTATAAATAATAAAATTTCAAAAAAAAATTTGTTGAATCAATGCTATGAATTTGTATAGAAAAATTTAAATTTTAACTAAGTTAGTACTAGTGGTAAACTCGAGACGAGACGAGAAATAACACGATCTCGTCTCGTTCTCGAAAAATTACTGAAAATTATGTCTCGTCTCGATCTGAGTCTGATCTCCTCTCGATTCGGTCTCGAAAAATCTGGATATAAGTGAATACATAATTTTTTGACACATTCACTGATTTCCTGTAAAATTAGGAGTACATAAATTAGTAATATCGATTTCGTATTTTGACGCAGGGTATTTTTGAAAATATTAAATCAAAGAAATTATATTGTGGAGAACAGATAAAGGACTGAAAATCAATTTTATTAATAAATATCCATCTTAGAAACTAGTAAGAAATTGATCGAAGGTGGTCTCTAGCTTCTCAAAGTTGGCCATGGTAATCTAAACCAGAAGAAAACACAAAGTCTTCGCCAATTACTTTATTCAAATTGAGCTCAATTGTGCTCAATTTGAAGTAATGAAGTAAGAAATTAATATAAGGTGTATATTATCTGCAAAAATAGTATTATTTAGGTAATAGAATAACCGTTTTAATTTCAAGTAATCTAGACCCACCTTTTCGAAATAAAATTAGGAGATCCTAATTAGGATCTTATTAGCAATCCGAAGTACTTCTAAAGGAAGATATCTTCCGAAAATACGTGGGACGGTCATATGTGAGTCACATCAGCCAGTTTTGTTTTATGGTATCGATGATTACGCAATGGGAACTTGTCATGCCATTACCTGCCGGGTTATCGGATTATAACATAACTTGTTAAAATGTGGTAAATTACGCTACTTAGAATGAATACGTTGAAGAACTTGTTAAAATGTGGTAAATGACGCTACTTAGAATGAATACGTTGAGTAAGTCCACTGATGCAATGTAACGATACAAAATTTTCGGAATGTCGGTACTGTAATCAACCCTTCTAAAATTGTAAGAAAATTAAGTGATTACGGTAAAATGGACATTTATACCGATAAGAGCAGTAAAACTTACCAATTACCGCCCTTACTGGTTTGATTAATTAGATCTAGTCTCGTATCAAAACTTCATCAAGTAATCTCGTCTGGTCTCGAATTTTAAAGTTAGGATCTGGCGCTATTCAAATATTTAACTCCATCTCTTTATACTGTCTCTTATGAGGCACTCATAGATGAGACGTAAATGTGATTTGGTTGATTTTTCGAATTTGAGTAAGTAATGAGCATTTCTAGATGTTATAAGGACATGAAATTTCAAAAGCATTCAACTAATGCAGTTGAACCTTGCTCGATGAGACCATATGCATTGGGCACTCAGTTATATCACCTCTACCATAATTGAGTGCTCAATGCATATGGTCTCAACGAGCAAGAAGAGTTCGACTGCTTTGATTAAAATCTTTTGAAAGTTCATGTCTTTGTAACATCTAGAATTATACGAAACTCCATACAGATCAGTGCCTTCGATGTTCCTTAAGGTTGTTCGATATGAATTCCGAATTCCGGTAGATCTCACCGCAATAAAATTTATGACCATATGGTCATGATTGGATCGATCGATGTCAGAGGGTCTGTCGAGGTAGCGCCCCGTTTGAGGGACGTGTCAATTATTCTAATTTCAACAATAACTACCAAGATACTTTTACAAGCTCATAATATTTTAATAGGCATCGTACAATACTTCATTCTCCACGTTATTATGATGTCAAACTTTACTATTGTACGATTGAATAGGTTTTAGATTTTTTTTTCGTTTTTTTTTATGTTCAAAACGATATTTCCAGAAATGTAATAAGTTTCAAACAAAAGTAATCTCTTAAACACATACATTTATGTTTTGTAAATCGAGTGGTACAATAAATATTCAATTCTTATGATTCAATCTTGAGTTATCATGGAATTCAGTTTGCATTGTAAAGCATACGGCGTTATATTGTATCGCACAACCTTAACAGATTCTATGGAGCATTTATCCATTTTAAACCACCGCAACGCAGGAAAAGATCCAATTTTTCACCATTCCATTGCGAAATTTCGATCATTTCGAATCTAGAGCATCGGTCGCACGTCGAGCAATTAGGCGTTGAACGTTGTGGAGGTGGTGCAAAGACACCGGATCCGTTGTAGGTGTTTTCTCTACTTTACGTTAATCAATATTCGCATAATCTACGGGTAGTCACCAGCAGGAGATGGCGTGGTTGGTTCTGACTCCCGTTCGGTAATAGATGGCAGGTGACAAAAAAAGCCACCGCCCGTCGAACGCGAATGATTTACCGGTCGGCGGCCCACGTGGCGTATCGATATCGATTGCGAAAACCGTATATTGAGTAATGGAACGTTAAAAGGGGAGAAAACGCCTCGTACGGCTTAATTAACTGCGCGTTTTTCTCCGGCGTCAGGTACTTTTACTCGCGAATTATCATATTATCAGCTCGCGTCGAGATTTATATGAGATTTTGTCCCTTGTCGCCTTAATTAACGTAACGTCCATACTCCGAACGTCGAACTGGATCGAAAACGACTCGCCTTCTAATCCACCATAAATAATTTTCGTCTTAAAAGGTGAATACATACATACGTACGTAACGACCGCGACGTATTTCTTCATTTAATTTGATATACGATTCGATGGAAGGAACAGCTCGCACGTGGCCGTTAATGCACTCTTTGATTTTATCGGCCTTGCATTTATTAGGTTATTGGAAATATTCGATTTGAATTACTGCTTGTAATTTCTATATTAGCGCGTGTAAATGTCACTGACATCACTGCGTGTGCTTTAGATGCAAATTGGTCGGCCGGTAATACTGCGACGCCAGCGTATTGCGACAAGTAAATTGTAATTTATCGGGTTCCGCCGCTTCTTGAGCTAATTTCATTGTAATTCTCACCGTAAGGTTATACCACATTTTTTTTCGTAACTCTCGGGAAGACATAAGTTGCAATGAGCTAATATTCCATCTGCGTACTACAGTAGAATATACAGGGCGAGTCAGAAATAACGCGAATCCGCGAATATGGGGCAATCACATATACCATCGATGAGAGTGTGTTATGGCAAAGTATAAGTTAAATTGGAATAACAAAATTTTGTTACGAAACATTCGAAAATATCGGATTTAAAATACGGATCTGTTCGATTACCTGGAAATCTGACATTTTCCACATTGTAACTACTGTAAATTGTTTATCCAACACATGACAGTTATGAATGTCATTATTAATGTTATTTCAGACAAATAAACTGGGGCGGCGGTGGTCGTGTGGTTTAGGCGCTGGCTTTGAGTCAGGCGATCACTGTCGTCGTGGGTTCGAATCCCACGTAATCCATGGATGTTGTGATTGTTGCGGGAAGTGTGTAAAATTTATCCACAATCCCGTTCCTATTCACGCCGGTAACCAGGCCGGATAGGATCGGATATCCTGTAGGAGGGCGGGACTAGGATACACACACCCTGAGTCGGTAGAGCACTGAGTGGATCAACTGGGGAGAGCCTTAAGGGGCACAACCGTGCTCGAGGACCGTGGTTCGGAGCCCACGTTAAACTGTAGGTCCCGTCCAAATTGGCCACAGCAGCGAAAAAGAGACGTTAACTTAATAAGACAAGACAAAGACAAGACAAGTAAACTATCAAATAACTCACGTTCATATTTAAAGTAGTATTCTATTTATTTATTGCCCGTGGCAACCAAACAAACAACCTACATTAACAAAAATGTAAAAAAGTCACTGTCAAGTCATTCTGACATTTATAGGGTACTGAGACGCAAGTAGCTTTGATTTGATCACAAAGCTTATTAATAATTATTATCTCATCAAAAAACGATTTCTTCCACTTGTTGGATAAAACATTGTATACCACTCGATTGGTATGTTTCCTAAGCCTCTTGAGAATTTATACCACGAGGCCGTCAGGCCGAGTGACTAAATCTTATCGCGTGACTTATTTTCAACATAACACACTAATACCATAAATAACTATTGCATGGATTTTTAAAAAGTGCTAAAACTCACTAAACTTCTTCAAAACACATCAATAAATAACAATTAGCTAATTTTACTAGAATATAAATTTGTTATATTAATAATCTAAATTACAATTTCGACCATCACTGAAAGGAAATCACTGCCAAGAAATTAAATTAAGACCTCAAATTTCAGAATCTCTCCACGAAAAACTCACCAAAGCTCCCCAAGGATACCTCCACCCACAACTTTAGTAAGTTGTACCATAACATGGAGTTTCAATATTTTTTAAAAAAAATTAAAGTGATTGCAAACTGCCATTTCATCCAACCATTATGTTAAATTTTATGTTGTTAAATGGACACCGACAACTTCAAAACTCCTTTATTAAAAGAGTTGAAACTCGCTATAGCCACAAAGGGTAATTCAATAAACAATTCTACTGAGTTTCACAACAACTTAAGTTTCAATATCTAAATTATAAATTCTTGAAACTAGAAATAGTGACAAATAGCAACTACACTCATTCAGTTGTGTCAATTATTTATATAAAACATCACAACTTCAAAACTCTATTATAATAAGGGATGAAACTTCATAAACGCCTTCAGGACACCTCACTAAAGAGCAATTAGGGAGTTTTACAATAATTTAATTTTCAATATCTTTTTATCGAATCTCTAAAATGATTGTAAATTACAACTTCAAACAATCACTGCCAAGAAGTTATATAATCACCTATTACTCTAAAATCTCGTCACGAAAAGCCTATTACAACTCCCCAACGACACGTCAATCGGCAACTTTAGTAAGTTGTACCATAAACTGAATTTTAATCCTTTTTTAAGAATTTTTAAAATCACGGTAAACTGCCACTTCATCCAACCATTATGTTAAATTTTAGGTTGTTAAATGGACACCGACAACTTCAAAACTCCATTATTAAAAGAGTTGAAACTCGCTATAGCCACAAAGGATAATTCAATAAACAATTCTACTGAGTTTCACAACAACTTAAGTTTCAATATCGAAATTATAAATTCTTGAAACTAGAAATAGTAGCAAATAGCAACTAGACTCATTCAACTGTATCAGTTATTTCCATAAAACATCACAACTTCAAAACTCCTTTATGAAAGGTGATAAAACTTCATGAACGTGTTCAGAACACCTTAGTAAACAGCAATTAGTGAGTTTTACAATAATTTGAGTTTGAATATTTTTCTATCGAATTTCTAAAATTATTGTAAACTACCACTTCCCCCAATCACTGTCGAGCAGTTAAATAATCACCTATTACTTTAAAATCTCTTCACAAAAAGCCTACTACAGCTCCCCAAGGACACTTCATTAGGCATTCAGTAAGTTGTACCATAAACTGAATTTTAATATTTTTTAAGAATTTTTAAAATCATTGTAAACTACCACTTCGTCCACCAATTACGTTAGGTTGTTCAATGGACACCGACAACTTCCAAACCTTTATTAAAAGAGGTGAAACTCACTATGGCCACTAAGCATAATTCAGTAAAAAATTCTACTGAGTTTCACCATCTCCTGAGTTTCAATATCAAAGTTTTAAATTTTTGAAACTAGAAATAGTGACAAATAACAAGTACACTCATTCAATTATGCCAATTATTTACATAAAATATCACAACTTCAAAACTCCTTTATAAAAATTTTGAAACTTCATTAGTGTCACCAGAACACTTCAGTAAATAGCGATTAGTGAATTTAATAATAACTTCAGATTGAATATTTTTCTAAAATGATTGTAAATTACAACTTCAACCAATCACTGTAAAGAAGTTAAATAATCACCAATTACTCCAGAATCTCGTCAGGAAAAGCCTATTACAACTCCCCAAAGACACTTCAATTAGCAACTTTAGTAAGTTGTAAAATAAAGTGAATTTTAATATTTTTTAAGAATTTTTAAAATCATTGCAAACTGCCACTTCGTCCACCAATTAGGTTCGGTTGTTAAATGGACACCGACAAGTTCAAAAATCCTTTGAAAAAGATGAAATTCACTATTACCACAGAGGATATTTCAATAAACAATTCTAGTGAGTTTCAATACCAATATTATAAATTTTTGAAACTAGAAATAGTGACAAATAGCAACTACACTCATTTAATTATGCCAATTATTTACATAAAATATCACAACTTCAAAACTCCTTTATAAAAATTTTAAATAGCGATTAGTGAATTTAATAATAACTTCAGATTGAATATTTTTCTAAAATGATTGTAAACTACAACTTCAACCAATCACTGTCAAGAAGTTAAATAATCACCAATTACTTCAAAATCTCGTCAGGAAAAGCCTATTACAACTCCCCAAAGACACTTCAATCAGCAACTTTAGTAAGTTGTAACATAAACTGAATTTTAATATTTTTTAAGAATTTTTAAAATCATTGCAAACTACCACTTCGTCCACCAATGAGGTTAGGTTGTTAAATGGACACCGACAAGTTCAAAAATCCTTTGAAAAAGATGAAATTCACTATTACCACAGAGGATATTTCAATAAACAATTCTAGTGAGTTTCAATACCAAAATTATAAATTTTTGAAACTAGAAATAGTGACAAATAGCAACTACACTCATTTAATTATGCCAATTATTTACATAAAATATCACAACTTCAAAACTCCTTTATAAAAAATTTTAAACTTCATTAGTGTCACCAGAACACTTCAGTAAATAGCGATTAGTGAATTGAATAATAACTTCAGATTGAATATTTTTCTAAAATGATTGTAAACTACAACTTCAACCAATCACTGTCAAGAAGTTAAATAATCACCAATTACTTCAAAATCTCGTCAGGAAAAGCCTATTACAACTCCCCAAAGACACTTCAATCAGCAACTTTAGTAAGTTGTAACATAAACTGAATTTTAATATTTTTTAAGAATTTTTAAAATCATTGCAAACTACCACTTCGTCCACCAATGAGGTTAGGTTGTTAAATGGACACCGACAAGTTCAAAAATCCTTTGAAAAAGATGAAATTCACTATTACCACAGAGGATATTTCAATAAACAATTCTAGTGAGTTTCAATACCAAGATTATAAATTTTTGAAACTAGAAATAGTGACAAATAGCAACTACACTCATTTAATTATGCCAATTATTTACATAAACTATCACAACTTCAAAACTCCTTTATAAAAATTTTGAAACTTCATTAGTGTCACCAAAACACTTCAGTAAATAGCGATTAGTGAATTTAATAATAACTTCAGATTGAATATTTTTCTAAAATGATTGTAAACTACAACTTCAACCAATCACTGTCAAGAAGTTAAATAATCACCAATTACTTCAAAATCTCGTCAGGAAAAGCCTATTACAACTCCCCAAAGACACTTCAATCAGCAACTTTAGTAAGTTGTAACATAAACTGAATTTTAATATTTTTTAAGAATTTTTAAAATCATTGCAAACTACCACTTCGTCCACCAATGAGGTTAGGTTGTTAAATGGACACCGACAAGTTCAAAAATCCTTTGAAAAAGATGAAATTCACTATTACCACAGAGGATATTTCAATAAACAATTCTAGTGAGTTTCAATACCAAGATTATAAATTTTTGAAACTAGAAATAGTGACAAATAGCAACTACACTCATTTAATTATGCCAATTATTTACATAAAATATCACAACTTCAAAACTCCTTTATAAAAATTTTGAAACTTCATTAGTGTCATCAGAACACTTCAGTAAATAGCGATTAGTGAATTTAATAATAACTTCAGATTGAATATTTTTCTAAAATGATTGTAAACTACAACTTCAACCAATCACTGTCAAGAAGTTAAATAATCACCAATTACTTCAAAATCTCGTCAGGAAAAGCCTATTACAACTCCCCAAAGACACTTCAATCAGCAACTTTAGTAAGTTGTAACATAAACTGAATTTTAATATTTTTTAAGAATTTTTAAAATCATTGCAAACTACCACTTCGTCCACCAATGAGGTTAGGTTGTTAAATGGACACCGACAAGTTCAAAAATCCTTTGAAAAAGATGAAATTCACTATTACCACAGAGGATATTTCAATAAACAATTCTAGTGAGTTTCAATACCAAAATTATAAATTTTTGAAACTAGAAATAGTGACAAATAGCAACTACACTCATTTAATTATGCCAATTATTTACATAAAATATCACAACTTCAAAACTCCTTTATAAAAAATTTTAAACTTCATTAGTGTCACCAGAACACTTCAGTAAATAGCGATTAGTGAATTGAATAATAACTTCAGATTGAATATTTTTCTAAAATGATTGTAAACTACAACTTCAACCAATCACTGTCAAGAAGTTAAATAATCACCAATTACTTCAAAATCTCGTCAGGAAAAGCCTATTACAACTCCCCAAAGACACTTCAATCAGCAACTTTAGTAAGTTGTAACATAAACTGAATTTTAATATTTTTTAAGAATTTTTAAAATCATTGCAAACTACCACTTCGTCCACCAATGAGGTTAGGTTGTTAAATGGACACCGACAAGTTCAAAAATCCTTTGAAAAAGATGAAATTCACTATTACCACAGAGGATATTTCAATAAACAATTCTAGTGAGTTTCAATACCAAGATTATAAATTTTTGAAACTAGAAATAGTGACAAATAGCAACTACACTCATTTAATTATGCCAATTATTTACATAAACTATCACAACTTCAAAACTCCTTTATAAAAATTTTGAAACTTCATTAGTGTCACCAAAACACTTCAGTAAATAGCGATTAGTGAATTTAATAATAACTTCAGATTGAATATTTTTCTAAAATGATTGTAAACTACAACTTCAACCAATCACTGTCAAGAAGTTAAATAATCACCAATTACTTCAAAATCTCGTCAGGAAAAGCCTATTACAACTCCCCAAAGACACTTCAATCAGCAACTTTAGTAAGTTGTAACATAAACTGAATTTTAATATTTTTTAAGAATTTTTAAAATCATTGCAAACTACCACTTCGTCCACCAATGAGGTTAGGTTGTTAAATGGACACCGACAAGTTCAAAAATCCTTTGAAAAAGATGAAATTCACTATTACCACAGAGGATATTTCAATAAACAATTCTAGTGAGTTTCAATACCAAGATTATAAATTTTTGAAACTAGAAATAGTGACAAATAGCAACTACACTCATTTAATTATGCCAATTATTTACATAAAATATCACAACTTCAAAACTCCTTTATAAAAATTTTGAAACTTCATTAGTGTCATCAGAACACTTCAGTAAATAGCGATTAGTGAATTTAATAATAACTTCAGATTGAATATTTTTCTAAAATGATTGTAAACTACAACTTCAACCAATCACTGTCAAGAAGTTAAATAATCACCAATTACTTCAAAATCTCGTCAGGAAAAGCCTATTACAACTCCCCAAAGACACTTCAATCAGCAACTTTAGTAAGTTGTAACATAAACTGAATTTTAATATTTTTTAAGAATTTTTAAAATCATTGCAAACTACCACTTCGTCCACCAATGAGGTTAGGTTGTTAAATGGACACCGACAAGTTCAAAAATCCTTTGAAAAAGATGAAATTCACTATTACCACAGAGGATATTTCAATAAACAATTCTAGTGAGTTTCAATACCAAGATTATAAATTTTTGAAACTAGAAATAGTGACAAATAGCAACTACACTCATTTAATTATGCCAATTATTTACATAAACTATCACAACTTCAAAACTCCTTTATAAAAATTTTGAAACTTCATTAGTGTCACCAGAACACTTCAGTAAATAGCGATTAGTGAATTTAATAATAACTTCAGATTGAATATTTTTCTAAAATGATTGTAAACTACAACTTCAACCAATCACTGTCAAGAAGTTAAATAATCACCAATTACTTCAAAATCTCGTCAGGAAAAGCCTATTACAACTCCCCAAAGACACTTCAATCAGCAACTTTAGTAAGTTGTAACATAAACTGAATTTTAATATTTTTTAAGAATTTTTAAAATCATTGCAAACTACCACTTCGTCCACCAATGAGGTTAGGTTGTTAAATGGACACCGACAAGTTCAAAAATCCTTTGAAAAAGATGAAATTCACTATTACCACAGAGGATATTTCAATAAACAATTCTAGTGAGTTTCAATACCAAGATTATAAATTTTTGAAACTAGAAATAGTGACAAATAGCAACTACACTCATTTAATTATGCCAATTATTTACATAAACTATCACAACTTCAAAACTCCTTTATAAAAATTTTGAAACTTCATTAGTGTCACCAGAACACTTCAGTAAATAGCGATTAGTGAATTTAATAATAACTTCAGATTGAATATTTTTCTAAAATGATTGTAAACTACAACTTCAACCAATCACTGTCAAGAAGTTAAATAATCACCAATTACTTCAAAATCTCGTCAGGAAAAGCCTATTACAACTCCCCAAAGACACTTCAATCAGCAACTTTAGTAAGTTGTAACATAAACTGAATTTTAATATTTTTTAAGAATTTTTAAAATCATTGCAAACTACCACTTCGTCCACCAATGAGGTTAGGTTGTTAAATGGACACCGACAAGTTCAAAAATCCTTTGAAAAAGATGAAATTCACTATTACCACAGAGGATATTTCAATAAACAATTCTAGTGAGTTTCAATACCAAGATTATAAATTTTTGAAACTAGAAATAGTGACAAATAGCAACTAGCTCCGTAAGGACACTTCAATCAACAATTTAATAAGTCAATTAATAACATGAACTTCAATAGTTCGTTACATATTTTTAAAATCATTGCCAATTGCTACTTCATAGACCCAACTATGCTGGCTTGTTAAATGGACACAGACAACTTCAAAACGTCTTTAATAAAAGAGTTGCAACTCGCTATAGCCACAAAGGATAATTCAATTGCCAGCTCTACTGAGTTTCACAACAATCTGACTATCAATATGAAAATTATGATATTTTGAATATCAAAGTCTTGAAAAATCGAACTAGATTCGTTTAAATGTGATAGTTAATCACCTAACACACTACAAACTCATTCATGAAAAGTTCTGAAACTCACTAAGCGTCCTCAAAACACTTCAATAAATCATCAATATTAAATTTACAACAATTGGAGTTTGAATATTATTTTCATGAATTTTTAAAATCTTTACAAATATTAACTTCGTTAATTCTGTGTCAGGTTGTTTAATAAACACCTCTAACTTCAATACTCCCTCACCAAAACAGTTCAAACTTCCCAAGGACACTTCAATAATGAACTCGAGATGAATTTTAATAAAAAATTTTGGCAGAACTGTTACTTTACATTACAGCGTAGGTACAGTTAAGATGATTCGGGTTATTTCTGACTCACCCTGTTCATGCCGGGTCATTACTACCGTTAAAGGTAATGAAGTTATTATCTTAGTTATTTTCTGAAAATTGCATCATAAATAAAACATTTGAACATAAATTTGGAACTTTTAACTAACATGCAATTAGTGTAATCGTTTACCACATATTTCTTCCACATTTTCGCAGAATAATTCATTGTCATTTAACAAAGAATTATTCACTGCAAAACTAATTAAAGCTATGCAAGTTTCTAAGCAGTAACTTCCACTCCGTTGGAGTCAAAATTAAGGTAACTTTTAATAGCTATGAATCTAACGATTATATTCAGGTTGCTTACGTTTACCGAGGATAATTTTCACATTTTTAATTACAGAATTGAAAAGAAATGATTTATCTATTAGGCACCGTTACTCCTCTCGAACTTATCCTTCGACATCCTTTACGTTATTGTTATCGTTCCACGCAGCTTCGATAAATATTCTAATTTAAAATGGTCGTAATGACGTCGATCCGAAAATGTCATCTCGAAATGCAAATCTCGCCTTGTCTAAGCGTATACATAGGTATATGGATGTACATACCGTAGGCCAGGATGGAATCACACCTTGCATTGTTATTAAATAAGAATAATAACATATTATATGTAAATGTATCCGCACGCCGTTTGAAATGTGACATCCTAGACTGCTTAAATTAACATTTGATTTGGGCGGCTCGGTGTCATGGGTTGAACGAAAATCATTGTTCATATGGTAATACGGCGGGGTATTGTGCAACGGGTATGTTTCGGTTATCGAGACGTGTGGATCCAGAGGAAAAATATCGTCCATTCATTCATTCAACATTCGTCCCAGTGGGAACAGTCTTACGTCGAGAACACAAAGCGTTTGTTTCTCATATTTTTGTTGTTGTTATGGTTTTTTATCGAAACGAGAGACGATCCTCGAGAGCGTCTTTAACAACGTCGTAATTGTTGTATAATGAAGCGGTCATGTAATCTCGGGAAGAAAGTTTTAAATGATTTACCCGCTCGTTCAATTTCAATTTATCATGGTAATTTCGAGGGGACAACACTTCCAGATTGCGAAATGTAAGAAAATCTGGTCAATTTAAATTGTCCAGTTACGTGTCACGTTTTGAGCGAGACGTGGGTTTCTAAATATTTCAATTTCAAACTTAAAGGACCCCGTACATTTTATATGGAAAACGGTCTTCCGGTGAAATTTGTTAAAATTTTGGGAAATTGTTCGTTTTGTACCCCTAAAGTCTCAATGGGGTTGAAATTTAAAATGCCCATTTTTAGACTGTATGGCAATTTTTAGTGGCCAAAAACGGCAAAAATTTATTTTTTAAATATTATGTTTAATGCTTGTACAGTCCCTTAAGTTTTCATTAAATTGTATGCGTGTGAGTATTTTTTGTAGGAATATGTCCATGTCTAATTATATGTGCGTATATATATTTGTGTGAGAGGGTTTTTGAATGCACAATTATACAAGAATTAATACACACCGTCTCAATATTATTTTGTGGTTTTAATAAGCTTCAATAAACTCGGAACTGTCATGAATTTTTTCAAAGAGTTCCCATCAAGAGTTGCCAAAGATTTTCCAAAGCATTATTCCTTATTTCTCTAATGGCATAATAATTTTCAATTATTTTTGTCGACGAATCCTTTTAACTGATTTTCTCTTTCCATTGTAATTTTTGCTCCTTCTCCTAATTCTATCGATTCCATAGTTCTTTCTGAACTTATCAAACCGTCTCTTATTTTCTGCTTAACTTTCCCAAGTGAATGGTTGATTACTTCGTTGCAATCTGCACTTCTTTCGACTTCATCTTATGGTTGTATCAGGTAATAAGGTATTATGTAATGTGTCTTCTAGTTTGAAACTGGTTTCATAGAAAACAACAGAATTGCCAAAATGATTATTAGAGATTGTGTTACATAAGAGTGAGCAATAATTTTATTTATGGAAAGGGAGAAGAAGCTTGAGATGGAATGCCAAGGTAAGATATAAATCTTGTAATGGGAGAGTTTATTGCCGAAATTAATAGAGAAATACCCGAAATGGAATTAATTTAATTATTAAATATATCAATAAATGTAAGTAACGAAAATAGATAATAAATATAAATAAAAAAAAATAAAAAAAAATCTAAATAATAAATAGAAAAATAAAAAATATATAATAAATAACAAATATAATATAAATAAAAATAAAAATAAAATAAATCTAAGCAACAAAAAAAATTGAAATAAATTTGAAACACAGTTGTTGAGTATTGGGCCCAATTTGGTTTTTAAAAAATCTGAAAAATTGGATAAGAAACTTTTATATGGGAAAATTTGAAGCAATTTTAGCGGTTTTTCGGTTTTTCTACATTTTCTCGAAAGCCGCTTAAAGATCTTAATTAAAATCTTAAATATTTATAATAAAATATGAGAGAGTAGTTTGATGGACACATCACATTTGTATAACAAGCGACTTGATCTTGAAGCACGTGTCACTCCCATTTAATCTACAGATTTTTGTAATCCCGATCAAAGCTAGGCGCGAAAGCTACCATAATTAACCGATTTTTTTCCTCGTCACCGGACAAAAAACTAATTAAGCACTTTAATTCCCTCGCGGACTTTTTCAATTACATACCGGTACGCGACCTTCTTTCTCTCGCTCTCCTCTCGGCTACTCCCTTTCATCGTTTATCCACGCAAACACCTCAGAACGTTTGTTATGTCGGACGCCTTCGCAGGAGAGCTCTATTAAAGAAAAAACCAACAAGGGGACCGAGAAAAAACCAACTCCATCCGAACTAATTATAAATTAGACAGGCACACTTCAAAAAGAGCCTGGCCTTTAAAGGTCAAAGCGGCCTCTCGATGCCACGAAACCATAACGAGATACACTTCGGTAATTGACTAATAGCTACACCTACATGCGTTCTCGGAACATGAATGAAGTATGATAATGATGGATTATATTCAAATTTATCACGGCTGCATTGTGATGCGGACGCCTTGATTTATTTGGGCGCGATGGGTGAATCTTTGGCGTGTGCCCTCATACATGACATTCCGATCACGACGAATATCCAAAGAGCAAACAGTCGGAATTACGATTCTTGACGTACTCAAATCCATCGAATCTAACAAGAAACCAGTTAATATGTCTCGAAGTGTACCTTCAAAGATTTTGACTTCTTTTGTGGAAATGTAGAAATTTCCCAAAATTTGGGACCTTGTAATACAATTCTTGATCCACTTTCAACTAGGTTTGCAAATTTGGCTTGAAACAATACCCACAATCCATTTATGACAATTTCCAAATTCCTACACTTTCTTGTTTGGTAATTTCTTCTCACCGCTCCTCAGACTAATAACTAATAACGAAATTACTACTACCATCTTAATTAACTTCGAACTGTCAACATCCTCCAAAAAACTTGGTGTATAAGTACTCATACAAATTAATATTCCGGATGGAACAAATTGACTCCACCGTCGTCGTCGTCGTATAACAGTAACTATACGATATTCAGACTTAATACTTCATGGTAATTAGTCATTTAACATGTTAACTAGGTAGTTTAAGTCTGTATTAACTGAGAAGAGAATTAACTAATCAGCTTGACACGAATCTCGCAAAATTAGTCACCTAATTTTACCTAAAATTATAAGCAATGGTTTCAGCACGAAATCCTGAAAATTACATATACTTAGTTTCAGTTCGAAATTAGAAAATCTGATTAACATGAAGTTTGTAATTTAATAAACACTTTTCGAAATGGTCGGAATACCAGGGGATCAATTTCATTTGGGGAGTGATTTAGAAGATTTAGCCAAACATGTTTTTCCTATATACCCCTTGGTAGAATATATAATATCTTGGGATGCATGTCGAGAAAATTTGAAATAACCTAAAAACAACATTAAACTACCCCTTTATCTGGACCTATTATAGTAAAATTCTGACTGGAAGATCTTAGTATGGTACGAAGTCCAAATACAAAGTTTCAACCGTTGAGAAATGATTACCATTCTTCCTGATTACAATACGCCTTATATATGAGTATAGGTATTAATTTATAAGGTTTTGGGTAATAATCTACAATGATGGTTAATGAACAAAAAGTTAAATCAATACCAAAGAGCTGTTACATGTCAACAATATTTACCATTGCAACTATTATCCTAATATCTATCCAGAATATAATATCTATTAAAACTTCATTAAACCGAATTAAAATCGAGAGCTCTTATTAAGTAAAATAACGCCACCCTGTAGATTTATAAAGAATTACCAAATCAATTTATGCAAGGTATGATTGTGATTGGTAATTAAATTTAGCTTATAAACTCAGATTTTAATATTATGATTTTGTGGGATTAAATACGGCTTTCCAATTTATATTTATTATTCCGTGAGTTAATACGCATTAAATGTTCATAAAATGAGTTACTGTTACATTTATTGAGGTTGCTTGGATATCCTCTAACTGTAGTGTTAGAATTTAAAATCGAATATATATCATTTATTACATGAAATAACTACTCATATTCATGAAAGTAGTAAAGCAAAGCAGATTTGAGACCAAAGTTTGCACATAACCTCGTTTTCTCCTTTGGAAGTCCAGAGTGTCCCGTATCGGAGTTGCCTATAGTTGTTATTTGAGCTAAGATAACATAAGATAACATCTCAAAATCTTTGGCTCAAAGTCGACTCAAAAAACTTTGAGTCAACTGATGGGGACGTCTCAGAAATTACTTTAAGACAGTTTGAGACAATTGGGAAACAATTTACTACACTTTTAGTGAACATTCATCTATGGAAGTTAGGTTTTGTCTAAATTGCGGTCAAGAGTTAGATAGGTAAAATAACTTATCGAAATCATTAATAATATTGTAATGTTTATTCAAATTTATTTACACCGTTTTAATTATACACTACACACTACTTAATTTATCTTAACTATTTCCTAACTAATTAATTTATGTCACACTTTTAACGGTTAATTTATTTCACTTGTCCGTTTTTCGCACTGTTTACTCACTCGCAGCTTCACGTCTAATTTAATCTCTCTCCGACCGCAAGCCCGCTTATATACATATCTCAATATTGTATTCGAGATGATCCTAGTTCATTCCTTTCCCAAATAATGTTTATATAGAAACGCCCAGAAGGTAATAAATCATTCTTTCTTTAGTGGCCCAATTAACGGAGCGCTTTGAAGTGGCCGACAAGGTCCGATAAGAGTAAACACGTTTCGCGCTGCTGTTTACATTTCTAGTTACAATATTGACTCAAATTAACTTGTAGACTCAAATTGTTGCACCAAGATTTGATAAACAGAGTAAGATATTAGCTTCTATTACCTAGATTTGGGACAACTGAAAACACCTAAGAAACTACTTTAAGACAGTTTAAGACAACTTCCAAACAATTCGCTACACTTTTAGAGACTTCCAGGAGTCTCAAATATGCATCTATGAAAGTGAGGTTATGTTGAAATTGTGGTCCAGAATCAGGTATGTTGTACTACTTTACACCAAAATTATTCTTTATTGAAGTCGTTATTAATATTAATTCTAAATATCTGGTAGATTCAAACTGTAGAATTATGATTTATTTAAAGAAAATGAGACATTTACTTCTACGATATACCTTTTGGGATAACTGGAAACACCTCAGAAAGTACTTTAATACAGTTTGACACAATTCGGAAACACTTTACTACACTTTTAACAAACATGCATCTATGAATGTGAGGTTATGTCTAAATTTCTGTCCAGAATCAGATATGTCGTACTACTCTACACCAAAATTACTGTTAAACTTACTGTTACTGTTAATTAATATTAACTCAAATTAGCTTATCTCAAACTCAAACTAGCTAGTCTCGGAAATTACTAAGACAATTTGAGACAACTCCCAAACAATTCATTACACTTTTAGAGATTTCCAGCAGTCATCAAACATGCATCTATGACAGTGAGGTTATGTCGAAATTGCGGTCCAGAATCAGGTATGATGTGCTACTTCTATACCAAAATTATTCATTATTGTAATGGTTACTAATAATAACTCAAATTAGCTTGTAGACGCAAATTGTTGTACTAAGATTTGATAAACAGAGATATTCGCTTTTGTTACTTAATTTTGGGGCAACTGAAAACATCACAGAAACTACTTTAAGACAGTTTGAGACAACTCCCAAACACACTACACTTTTAGAGACTTCCAGCAGTCTCAAATATGCTTCTATGAAAGTGAGGTTATGTTGAAATTGCGGTCCAGAATCAGGTATGTTGTACTACTTTACACCAAATTTATTCTTTATTGAAGTCGTTATTAATATTAATTCTAAATATCTTGTAGATTCAAACTGAAGCATTATGATTTATTTAAAGAGAATGAGACATTTACTTCTATGATATACCTTTTGGGATAACTGGAAACACCTCAGAAAGTACTTTAATACAGTTTGACACAATTCGGAAACACTTTACTACACTTTTAACAAACATGCATCTATGAAAGTGAGGTTACGTCTAAATTGCGGTGCAGAATCAGATATGTCGTACTACTCTACACCAAAATTACTGTTAAACTTACTGTTACTGTTAATTAATATTAACTCAAATTAGCTTATCTCAAACTCAAACTAGCTAGTCTCAGAAATTACTAAGACAATTTGAGACAACCCCCTGACAATTCACTACACTTTTAGAGACTTCCAGCAGTGTCAAATATGCATCTATGAAAGTGAGGTTATGTCGAAATTGTGGTACAGAATCAGGTATGTTGTACTACTATACACCAAAATTATTCTTTATCGAAGTCGTTATTAATATTGATTCTAAATATCTTGTAGATTCAAACTGTAGAATTATGATTTATTTAAAGAGAATGAGACATTTACTTCTATGATATACCTTTTGGGATAACTGGAAACACCTCAGAAAGTACTTTAATACAGTTTGAGACAATTCGGAAACACTTTACTACACTTTTAACAAACATGTATCTATGAAAGTGAGGTTATGTCTAAATTGCTGTCCAGAATCAGATATGTCGTACTACTCTAGACCAAAATTACTGTTAAACTTACTGTTACTGTTAATTACTATTAACTCAAATTAGCTTACCTCAAACTCAAACTAGCTAGTCTCAGAAATTACTAAGACAATTTGAGACAACCCCCTGACAATTCACTACACTTTTAGAGACTTCCAGCAGTCATCAAACATGCATCTATGACAGTGAGGTTATGTCGAAATTGCGGTCCAGAATCAGGTATGATGTGCTACTTCTATACCAAAATTATTCATTAATATAATGGTTATTAATAATAACTCAAATTAGCTTGTAGACTCAAATTGTTGTACTAAGATTTGATAAACAGAGATATTCGCTTTTATTACATAATTTTGGGGCAACTGAAAACATCTCAGAAACTACTTTAAGAGAGTTTGAGACAACTTCCAAACAATTCACTACACTTTTAGAGACTTCCAGGAGTCTCAAATATGCATCTATGAAAGTGAGGTTATGTCGAAATTGTGGTGCAGAATCAGGTATGTTGTACTACTATACACCAAAATTATTCTTTATCGAAGTCGTTATTAATATTAATTCTAAATCTCTTGTAGCTTCAAATTGTTGCACTAAGATTTGATTAAATAGAATGAGACACTCGCTTCTATTACATAATTTTGGGGTAACTGGAAACTTCTAGAAACTACTTTAAGACAGTTTGTCCAGAATCAGATATGTCGTACTACTCTACACCAAAATTACAACTTACTGCTACTGTTAAAACTATTAACTAAATTAGCTTACAGACTCAAATTGTTGCATTAAGGTTTGATAAACAGAGTAAAATATTCGCTTTCATTACACAATTTTGGGACAAGTGGAAACATCACAGAAACTACTTTAAGACAGTTTGAGATAACTCCCAAACAATTCACTACACTTTTAGAGACTTCCAGCAGTCCCAAACATGCATCTATGAAAGTGAGGTTATGTGAGAAGTGTGGTCCAGAATCACATTTGTCGTACTACTTCATACTAAAACTATTGATTAGTAAACTCTTTATTAAAAATGTCACAAATTGACTTATAAGTTATTATTTTATTACAATGGTAAAACACAATAAGAATTTCTATCTCTATTAAATATTAAAACGTATAACGGGTCTTTAATTATTCATTATTTGAGTTAATGGAATTGTTATGGGCGGTAATTAAACTTAGACTCAGAATGTGTTTTATGGATCAAATCGAGCAAGACATTCGATTTTATGGTGTTGATTTGTGAGGAATGAGGACTCTACCATTATAAATAATTCCTGAAATTATTCATTACAGCAATTACTCATACGATTGTAATTATCGCAATGATAAGATGTTATTAGTATATCGAACGAAGCGTTTCAATTTTTGTTATTTATTAAATGAGTTAATGTGGCAATGCGTGCGTGTGTTTGCGTACGTATGGGTAATATCTGAAATTATACATTACGATTGAAGTTTAGCACGTTTTAATAATAGCGCATTAGTAATAGCAATATTTTATTTTAAGTGCTTGAAGCTGTGCTTAACTGTTAAACGCTCGATAAACACAGCGAACGCTATTTCTAGCTCTTAAGATATGAGGGAAAAATTAATCGTAATAAATCAAGAAGTAAACTTTACGAGTTTTCGCAAAGCAGCCCAGTAAAATTTTAATACTGCGTAGAATTGATCTAGCAGTTGAAAATTGAAAACGCCTCTCTCTAACGATTTCGTAACAGTCATGGATTCGTCGAAAGTTCCCCTTTCAAGGATCCCGATAAATCACGAATACCAAGGAGAAATTCGGCCCTGGGTCAGGACGCGAAAGCGTGAAAAATTCCTCCTCGTGTAATTATAGGCGGATTTCCGAAATTGTCGAAGGTCCCGCCGCAACATCTTCGTAATAATAGAATCACTTAGCCGCTGATCATCCGCGACGATAATCCGAAGAGACTTAAGAAAGGCTATCTCGAGACGGCCATAAAGAGATGACTCGCAGATAAGTAGAAGGAGAATCGTGGACCCACGGGGTCCAATTTATCATTTTTATCCTTATCTATTAGTCAATAGAATTGTCCCGATCTCGGTGCCCATAGATCTATCTATCTCATTGTTTACTAATTTTTAAAACGTGCATTTTAACTTCATATTTCGAGGTCAAAGCATAAGGCCGGTGTATTTCTCTCCTGGGCATTTTTAACATTTACGTCTGTGGTTCAAAATTGAAAGATTAATTTTAGAGATTTTTTTTACGTTTTGATTGAGCTAAGGACACGCCTCGCATAATTGCTTCATTCTCTTATTTCGGCACGGAACGTGGCCGTTTCTGGCATTGTTGTCGACAGCGATGTGTCAGATGCTTATCTTCATTCGCCAAAATTACTTTTTTTATTTATTAACGAAGCACATAATCGATCGATGCGGCGTTGTGCAACTCATCTTATCCTCTCGAAAGGAGCTGAATTCCTACGTTACCGTCCCGCAGAGATGTATCTACTCCTAGAAAAATACCAGCTACTTGTTTACCAGCATTAATGGCGGTAATTAATATCGTTTCTGGTTTTATCATTGATTAATACTCGAAAACCGTCAGCGAGTACGAGAGGAATTCTCCATTAGCATAATGAGGATTCCGTCAAATTAATCGCCGACGTTTTGGCAGTTACGATTAATTTTCCGGGCGTTGATAACGGCAAGCGTGTAGTTTTCGACATTTTTTTTTTCGTCCAGATCGAAATCGAGTATTTATTGATTACACGTCCGAAATAAAAAGTTGTTTCAAATTCCAATTAGAGGCGTTTTTTTTTTCTCCATTGGTACAGTTTCACTTTCACTCTATGTCGGCGTTTAGACGCTGTAGGGCATACAAAATTATAAGGGGAATATACAACGGTGATATTTCATATCTCGGAAAATGAGACAATAATGAAAAATTCACGAAACACGTCTATTCTGTGTACCACTCACCCCCTCACCCCTAAATGCAACCCCTTAACGATATTTAAACGGAATGACCCACCATGTGATACATCATTGGATAGATAATTTCATGGTGAATTCTGTTGTGTAATTTTCAGGTCTGATTTATGATTTTTCGAGAAATAAGGACTACAGTCCTAGTTTCATACTACAGTTTATTGTAAGAAGCTATGAAGTCTAGAAGTCAAACCACCACATGATATGTTCAAACTGACCACTTCAATATGTTTAGTGAAAGAAGTTTCTTCCACTCCAGCCATCCATATAATATTTTGCAAAGATAACAGCACATTCTAAAAGCATATTTTTGTCATGTTGCATGAACTCAGTTGACAAACCTTCAATTACGATTTATGACTACATTGCAATATGTGCTTTCGATGTACATAAATCTGCGATAATATTGACTTTCGATGGACGTGGCAACATCGATTCGTATACTTTGAACGTCACATTTGCTTGTTTACATGACACTTTATGAATACATACCCTCGCGATAAATTAATTTTATGACCTTCTCCTCTCCCTCGAGGTACTTGATCTTTAGATTTATTAGCAGACTATTAGCACCATCCTTCTGACCGTCCGCACGCGACCCTACAATGGGCAGTACTGAGCATTTTTGCCGGGTAAGCTTAAAGAGCGCCCATTACAAATGTGTCCTTATTAACGACGTAACAGAGGGATGGTCGGTCGGAGAGAATATTTTCTTGGAAAACGAATAATTATCTGGAGCACTTTACTTACTTTACTGCAATGATATTTAAAAAATCTTTGTGTTATCTTTTGGCCACGGTAAGCTGGTATAAGGACTGTCAGGTCGAAAATCCTTGCCGTGCTATTAAAGCGTTGGGTTATTTGGATTATATTTTCAGTATTCATGTTAACAGCCAAACATCCACATAATTCACGAAAATGTTTCGTCCGTGGATGTTTGATGACAGTGAGAACTTAAACAGTAGTGACACTAGTGAACTACTAGATGCTGCAAATAATAGCGAATTTGAAATTTCGGGCACTAGTGCTAGTGAAGTTGAAGCACGCCCACGTGAGAGAAAACATTTATCACCTTGGTCAATACTAAAAGATAAAATAAGATATGATAATCAAAACCCGAATGTCAATACCGATATTATAAACGTAATTGAAGAACAGTGTAAAATAATAACGGCAGACGAATGGTCTGCATGTATACTAAGTCATACACTTTCCAATGAGAATGAGTATAAAACACTTTGGGCACACGTTCCAAAACTCATTATTCCTATCGGGAATGAAGACAGCTCTACGTCTGACGAATAATAATTAAAACTAATCAAACGCAATGGTAAAATGGTATCATCCAATCACAACCATATTTTCTGTATGTTTTTGAAAACATTTTTCGTAACATTCGTAGAATACTATTTATATACAATTACTGTTCATAAAACAAAATATACCTTATTTCAATTCAATTTTATACTTTTCTTTCAATACGCCCCTTCATTTACCTTTTTCTCGGAGAGCTGCTCGAAATTTGGCGGCAAATGCCTACAATAAAAGCATTAAGACACAATAGACCCTTAACTTCTTGCGATAAGCCGGTGCGTCATAAAATTCATTTATCGCGAGGGTAGGTATACAATGGCTAATAGGTGCATGATGTGCAATGTATAACAATGAAAAAAAAAAGGCGTTTGATTATTTTTCATGGCTAAATACGACAAATTAATAAGGAAATTTGTATAAGGCTTAGCTTACCACATGTATGGCCATAGCAATTATTCGCGCCAAAAGTTAGGGGAACTTTTTACAATTTAGTAGGTATTTTCGTAATTGTTCACCAACTTCCCTTAATTTATAAGGGTAACACAGAACTGAGCTTAGAGCGACTTTATATTGTTTAATACTTTTATTATTGTTAGGAAACTCTTTATGACCGTTATTTTTATGATGGTGGTAATCTTAAGTCGCTACACTTTACAAGATGGTTTTAGTCAATGACTTGGTGGATCCTCCTTTTCAAGAATATACATATTAGAAGGCACAGCCTGTAGGGGTGTAGCATATTGCCCCTTATACGGTATTATAACAATGAGATTACAGCCAAAGAGGGACTTACGATTTTAACTCAATTACGAGTTTAACCTCAACTTACAACCTCACACAAAAAAAGTGCAGTATACTAAACAATTTTCAACTTAGAAGTAGAATTAATTTTGACAAAATGTATTAATGTGACCCCAACAGAGCTCTTATAATTCATTTATGATTTAAATCAAGCATTAAATCTTTTAAAATAAAATAACAATTAATTTGTTGGTTTTGATTTCAAATATCTGTTGAAAAGGAAACAAGGCAAAAGTCTCCTCGTGTTAGAATAAGACATTCATTTCGACGTTTAAAGCAGAGTAATCCACGTTTTCCTTAGCATAATTACCTGTTCCAAATACTGCCCATGGACGTGACAATATTTCGATACCACAAAATCAAGATAGCTACCCAAATCTACGAAATATGTGCCATAGTCATGTAACACGTATTGAATTTCATACAATTCATATTGTAACGTTTTCGGGGTTCACACTTAACAGAGGAACCAGAATTCCATAAACGACGGATGACCAAAATAACCAAACTTTATCGAACTCTCCAAAAAAAATATATTCACCCAAAACGTCTAAATTGACATTAAAACAATAACAAAATAACTAGTCCAGGACATTCCCGATGTCGATGTCGGCGCCACCCGGTCGTCCTGTAGGTCGAGAAGCTGCGGGGGCATTAGATCTTGTTACAATATAAAATTGTAGAGAGTATACCTGCGATGAGTGCACATCTACAGAAGGTTATTTTTCCGCGTTTAAGCGAATCATAATCTTTGTTAGAAGATCCACAGGACAAGAAAGACTTTCTTGGACCAACAATTTTATTGAATTTTTTTTTAAATCAATGCCAGAGTCTTCTCGTGTGAGGATAAGACATGTCTTTTGACGTTTGAAGTAGGGTAATCCACAATTCCAACAGCGAAGAGGCTTTTTCTGCTGTTTCTCTACTAGACTCTTTATGGCGTTTAACAGCTGCTCGATGGAGTCCCCTTTGGCGCCTTCACTGGAGTCCTCCGCGTCGTTCATCGCTCGACCCTGGTTTCTCGACGCTTCCGTAGCGGCCTCAAACTCTAATGCCATGCTTAAGGCATCTACCAAACTTTTAGGCCGCGCTAGACGCACCGTTCTTTGAACATCCAGGTCGCGTAGGCCATCGACGAAAGTTTGTACAGCCAGGCATTCCATAAACTGCTCGGGAGCCGTTGGATAGGCGAAGCGAACTAACCTGGCCACATCGGTCTCAAACTCCTGCAGACTCTCGTTCGCTTTTTGTTTCCGAGTCTTCATTTGGGACCGATAGACTTGATCTAGGTGCGAATGTCCGTACCTCGTTTCTAACCGTTTTATCAGCCCTTCATCGTCGCCTTCTTCTTCGAGAATGACTGCCTGAAGAATGTCCAGCGCTTCCCCTCGTAATGACACCGTTAGTGCTCCAGCTTTATCTCTTGATGTCCATCCGTTGGCTCTCGCTGCGGCTTCGAACTGCTTCAGGTAGTTGGACCACGATGTCTTACCGTCGAAAGTTGGTGGCTTCAGTCGTGCAGACGCTCCCAGACTCATCCTTGTTAGCTCCGCCTCTGGAGTCAACTCCTGGTTCAGCTCTTCTTTTGAATCTGGTTCCGAAATATTCGACTGTGCGCCCTGATGAAGGAAGCGCGCCTCCAGCTGCCTTATTCTGTCTTCCCGAGCGGAGATCTGGACCATGAATTCGTCTTTTAGTGCGGAGATTTGTGCTGCCACTTTTTTCGTTGTCTCATCATCCTCAAAATGGAAAACGTCGGGGTCTTGACCGTTATCCATTAAGTACGTCGCTAGTCGGTCCTGGAGGTCCTTTTTCTTCCCTTTGGTTCCCAAATCACGTTCCTCTAGTTCCCTTTTCAATTCTGTCACTTTGAATTCGTGGAGTTTCTTCATTGTCCTAATTTATTTTTAAGTATCCCACTTCTGACACCAATTGTAACGTTTTCGGGGTTCACACTTAACAGAGGAACTAGAATTCCATAAACGACGGATGACCAAAATAACCAAACTTTATCGGACTCTCCAAAAAAATACATTCACCCAAAACGTCTAAATTGACATTAAAACAATAACAAAATAACTAGTCCAGGACATTCCCGATGTCGATGTCGGCGCCACCCGGTCGTCCTGTAGGTCGAGAAGCTACGGGGGCATTAGATCTCGTTACAATATAAAATTGTAGAGAGTATACCTGCGATGAGTGCACATCTACAGAAGGTTTTCCGCGTTTAAGCGAATCATAATCTTTGTTAGAAGATCCACAGGACAAGAAAGACTTTCTTGGACCAACAATTTTATTGAATTTTTTTTTAAATCAATGCCAGAGTCTTCTCGTGTGAGGATAAGACATGTCTTTTGACGTTTGAAGTAGGGTACTCCACGTGTTCCTGGATAAGTTACTTGGTCCAAATACTGCCCTTGTTCGTGACAATAGTATCCCAATATAGCCACAATATCAAGCTACCTACCCAAAACTACAAAACGTGTACCTATATTTTGAAAACACAGTTGGTTATCTAGTGTACATGTAACGTATTGAATTTTAAATAAATTGAAGACACCGTCGTGGATGACATGAAAGCACAATTATATTGTCTTTCAAGTTGTGACTGGAGAAGCTTTATGAATGAATTTCCAATCAAAACGCCAATCCATATATTTACCTAAAATCGATGATGAAGGAAAATTCTTCAAATTCAGTAAAGAATTCGCTGGCAGAAATCAGATAAGACTGAACCTTAATTAAAAAAAGGAAAAAGATATGGAAGCTGGAACAAAAATTGATAAACTCATGCCAAACAAATTTCAATCATCTCTCATGGTGGAACCCACTTAAAGACTTATTCTAGAAAATAGTTAACTGAAAATGGCCAAGTTTCATGAACAAAGCTATTTAGTCGAGATCTGTTTCTCGTTATTTGGAAGACATCAAAGATCATCATACTACTGAATAAGTTATTAAATGACGAATAGGCGCATAATTCCTGTAATTTAATTTTCAATTTCATTAGTTTGACATCAGTCCATAGACTAACTGCCCGTGTAATATGTTATTGGATTATCTTCAGAAAACATAGAAAAGCAAATAACTACGATATTTTCCAATCTAGGTTTAGAACCATGGAAGTGTTCCAAAGAAACAAACATCAGAATGATCTAGAAGTCCTGTAATAACTACTCTGGAATATGGTGAATGCCTAAAATTGGCGAAGCACTCAGTTAGGGCAGATTCAAATCCACACCCCAATTGTTAGGCAACTAAAGCATTATTAAAAAATTGGGTTGTCTGTAAAGTCGGTTTACGAACGATAATTTTACGTGATAACCTCATAAGAAAACATTGATTAAAAATTGCATACGTTTATGAATTGCATTGAATTATTATTTATAGTATACGATCATTTATATCATTCATCATAATTTTTTAGTCGAAATCGTAACATGACATATTATTACTGCACTAGTTGACCGATGCTACTTTGTTCTAATGATCCAAGAACAAATACATGAGATTATATAGCTAAACTACCTTATTGCCGCAATTGTTATTGTAATAGTAATAAGCAATGGTACGCACAGTAAACATTCACATAACTTCATAAATAACAGTCGGCAATACCGCTAACGTCGAGCTGAGTGCTGCCGCCGTCGCCGCCGACGGAGTGGAAGGGAGATAGATGCGTCATCTCACTCCCGTATGGCTCACATTGGTTGTGTGGTGCCGGTCTCTTTTTCACTCGGACGCTGTATTGGAAGAGAGATAGATGCGTCGCAAGCCAAATGGTAAGGTCGGTCTCCGTCACTTGTTCTCGCTCTCGCTGGCACGCATGGGTCTGGCGTAACGTTACAAAGTTTTCTGAGATGTGTAGGTAGCCCGCACACCGATTTATAAGACGTATATTACGTCAAAAATTGAAGAAAACGAAATCTTTACAAACTAGAGCAGTTTGAGTAGTTTTCAACTGAACTAATTGGATCAACTTACATAACACCAAGTGATAATATTTGATGATAAAATGTATTACGTTGGTAATGTAACTGGTTGATTACTTGACGTGAACGATATTTTTACCACTGCATGATGAAAGTAAAGATATTTTTCAGGGGAAGAGTGAAATTATCGAAATATCTGACCATTCCGACCAATCGACTGCTGTGGAGCATCAGAAAGGTCTCAGCATACTTCCCTCCAATCGGACATCGAAGCAAATTACATTACATCACAGTTAACAAAGTTACGAGGAAAATTACACCAATCGGACTTATTTTAGGCGACGTAACCACATAAAAATCTTCCGGTCACGCACGACGCTCCGCAGAAGACATTCGCGATCGATCGATCTCTTCCCCTCTTCGGATTCATGACATGACTCATTAAAATTTCATTCCCGTCCGGATTGAAAGCTTTCTAGTGTCGCCGTATCTAATCTCCTTCACGAAAAATATGTTTCGCTTTTCTATCGCGTTAATTATCGGACATATGATCGTTACATATCTCGTATTCGGAGCGGAGAGCTCACGTGGGCAGTCGTGGAGAGGGAAGGGAGGAGGAGGGGGTGGAGTAGAATCGTACACGAAGTTAATTAATAGACGGATAGGTAGCGATGTACAGTGAAAATGCGCCTCGAGTGCAAGCCAACGTACTTCTTCCAGGACTTTTAATTGTATCGCAAAGGAAACGAAATAATTACTATTCTAGGCGAGTAACGATTCAGACTGTGTATTCCGTAAAAATTATTCACATCTGTCAGTTATACATCAATAGCTAACTACACATAAGCAAGAAGCAACACAAAAATAGTAGATTCTTTTACTGGTTAAGAAAAGTAAGATCTTTCCAGCGAGTGTGAATGTTTAATTGACGAGCGAAGCGAATCAATTAAATTTACAAGAGTTTATCAAAAATCTGCAGTGCTTGATTTCCATTAAGTATACGAAAAACTCAATTTTTAATAAAAATAAACTCAAAGTTTTAGTTTTCCCTATTAATATTGTCGCGATGCGGCCCCAATTAGCGAAAATAGGTCGCCGTCTAAGCTTATTCAGCACCGATGCGACCTTAGACCGAAGGACGATACGACTCTCGGACAGGTACGACATCACGTTTATAAACATCCCGCATATATTTATACAGCGGGATCATAATGATCAGGGAGTTAGTCAGTCACCAAGTATCACGTCACGCTGCCCGTCTGAGAGCCCGTCCTTTTCGGCATGCCGCTAATTGGAGGAGCCTCGCGCCTGCTGCCCTTCGTCATCCGACAGTAAGCAACCACCTCCCTTTGACCTTTTTCTTAGTTCTTGCCATCTGCTCATTTGCCTTAATTTTGTGTTATGATGTTCTCTCCCCTATATTTAATGCTCCAATAAATATTGTCTGTTTCACCATGTCTTCTTTTTAGTCTCCACCGAGCTACCACCCCCCATCCAGAGCACTCCCTTTGGGCCCCAGGCCCTCAGGCGTGTGACAATATCGAATTAATCATTTTTAGCTAATTGCTAAAAATGGCATTCCTTTTTGGTCGTTACAATGTAATATATTGAGCGCTTTTAGCTAATTCATACGATAAATATGTTTAGTTCATCATAGTAAATCATACGATTTTTAGCTAATTTACACAAAAATAGTTGTTTTTTACTTATATTTATGAAATCTTCAAAGCTTGTATAAGATACAATTTTTTTTAAATACGAAACAATTAGAAGAATTCTTACTCGATTAGACAAGTATAAATTTCCAGTTAGTGTATAGCCAAAATTTATATAGGTAGCAGTTATTTCTTCATATTTATGGTTAACACGATATTTTTTCGATTCTATTTTGAATAAATAGTTAGCAGTTTCGAAAATTGTGGACAGTTTTTGATTCAAAAATAATGTAAAGTGACGTTGATATTCTTTATGGATTGGCCATACCTTTCAAGTTCATTGCAAACATTGGTTCATAAGACAGTTCTTAAAATTTCGACAAACGTAAAAATTTTTAAATAATGTTTCCCCGGTTTCTTAGCATTATTGCAGTTCGTTGCAAATTCCATAATTTTCAAAAAGACCGGTTAGAATGTGACTTGAATGTCGAAGGATTTTTTTTTCAAAAAAAATTATATTCAATAATTGTATTGTGCTATTGGTGATATAAAATAGGACTATGTATTAGATAAAGATTAGCCATTTTGATTTTGGTGAGTTGTAGCCTAAAAATTAGCTAATTTCATTACCCAAAAAAGATAAAACTGAAAATGCATAATTGTAGTTTTCCGCATATAAATGAAATAATTGTAAATTATTAGCTAATTAACAAAAATTGTATTGTTTCTCGTCAATATATATATATATGGGATGTTTTTAACCAATTTTTAGGATAAATATATGTAGTTCTACAGTTCAAATTTGACATTTAGCAATTGGCTAATTAATAAAGAATCTGAAATATTTCACCTAAATTTCAGAAATTTGCAAAATTTATGTTATCTACATTTTTTGTAATATAGATACAGATAGAACTCCTACTCCATTAGACAAGTAAAAATGTTATCTATGTAGGTATATGTAAAATTTACAAAGTTAGCAGTAATTTATCCATTTGTATGGAATGTATGAGCCACTTTTGATTACTAAGTTAGCAAACTGAGAAGCAATGGACAGTTTTTGCATAAAAAATAATGCAAAATGATGCTGACTTTCTTTTATTGACTGGCTATCCTTCTCAAATTTGACATATTTTCAAAAATTAGTTTCTATCACAGTCCCTAAAGTTTAGATACATTTAGCAGTTATTTCTCCCTTTCTATGGATTACATGAGCCCTTTTTCATTATTAAGTTAGAAAATAAGAAATGCACAGTTTTTGCATAAATAATAATGCAAAATGACGTTGGTTTTTTTGATGAAATGGTTATACCTGTCAAGTTTGACGTATTTTCAAAAACATTCCAAAAATCAGTTTATGTGACATTTCCTAAAATTTCGGTAAATGTAAAATACCAAAGTTTTATTTTTTTCGCTTTCTACTAATAGGTATTCAAAATTTCAAAAAAAATTTACCAATATAATGCTTCTTTTTTTCTTAACATTGTTGTGACCCAATAAAATTCCTTCAAATCCGAAAATACCCGTTGAAACAACACCTAACTGCCTAACTGAAATAGCCGTTTTTCTTTTCAAAAATGGTCCAAGGAGGTTTTTATGAATAACATGCTAATAACAAGCTATTACAACTTTTAAGCTGGTGGCAGAAGTCAAGAACGTATATTTAATAAAAATTAACCATTTTGATTAGTATAAAATATTAGCTACAAATTAGCTAATTTCACTGAAAAATGCTATTTTTTCGAACGAAGATATAGGTAAAATTTTAGCATTCCTCATATATATAAAATTATTTTTTACTGCTAATTAATAAAGGGAATATTGGAATTTCACTGATAAAATATTAATAGATGGAAAGTTTTTAGCTCATTTTCAGGAATGAATATGATTAAATCCGTAAATTTGAAATTTTCAGCTAATTTTTAACCAAATTGAAGTTTATGGTACTACTCCATTAGACAGAAATAAATTCTAACTATTTTATAGCTATAAAAATTAGTCATCAAGTATTTTTCCTCTATTAACTATCATTACCTATTAGAACTATCAGAATAACTTCCACTACGTCGATACCAAAAATTTGTAAAAATTTCCAAAATCAGTTTCGAAACATGAAAAGTGAACGTAACTTAGACGTTTGCTCTCCGATGTCAGTTCCCAAAAAAAAACAATATTTCCAAATTTCACCTTAACTCTAATTTCAAACAAATTGCAGTTAATAGTACCTACTACTCCAGTGGACAGGTATGAATTTGAACTATTTTACAGCTATAAAAATTTGTCTTCAGATATTTTTCCTCTAATAAGGCTTAATCTGCTTTTGGTGCTGAATACGAAATGGCCACTATAGCTTAATAGATACTGTTTCCACATGGATGAAACACATTTTAGTTGACAATAAGTTCGGGTTTGGAAGCTTGTCTTATACTTTAAATTTGAACCAGTTACGGTGATTCTAGCCCCATGAATGGTTTTTGAAAAATGATTGTTTAAATTTTGACTTTGTGACGTAGAATTTCATTAATCATTTCAATCGTTTTTAGTTCGATATAACACTTTGGGTAATCCAAGAGGTTCCAAATTTCGAAATTAGGCGACTCGGTCCGTCTGGTACTTTGTAACGTCTCGGTCGGCCTCGAACCACTCTCTGCACAATCTCTATATAGACCTCTTCCTGGTACTTCGTTAATTTCGATTTCGATCTATATAAGGTACTCGCGTGTTCGCCGATCTACTTTCCTACGCATAACCCGAGCGAGATGGTATGCAGTCGGAAAGAGAAAACTGGACGATGCCACGCACGTCTCTCGAAAGGTAGGGTTTTGCTCTAGTACAGAAGATGCGGCCAGAAATGGAATCGATTAGGCGTGCGATCTTTAATTGGCACCTTTAAAGCGGACGGAAGCGTCGGAGTGAGAGAGAAAGTACGAATCGAGCTTGGAGTGATTAGAGTTGTGGTGAAATTTGGAAATATTGATTTTTTTAGGGAGTTGACGTCGGACAGGAAACATGTAAGGTACTTTCACTTTTCACGTTTCAAAACGGTTTTTGGAAATTTTTACAAATTTTTGGTATCGACGTAGTGGAAGTTATTCTGATAGTTTTAATAGGTATTGATAGTTAAGTAGCCACACTCCGCTGGCATCGCTGGAAAATCGAATATTTTCAAGTGGCAGGATTTGTATCCATTTGCTAGCCCTCACATGTGGTACTTTTCAAAAACCACCCCTTTTTCTCAAGATTCAAAATTGGCTTAAAACTGATTACCACATTTTTACTCTAAACTCAAATTATCGAATTGAAGCTATCCGATTAATCGGACATATCCGGATAAACCGGATATTTAAAAAAGGTACAAGTGAATTTCCTACAACGCTGACTTACACATTCTCCACTTCTGTGTATTCGCTACAGTACTACAAAGCATTTTTATCAGGCAAACCGTAAACAAAAATAATATGAGTGCATTACGCAAATGTAAATTCCGTATTAATAAAAACAATAAGGGTGTCAAATTTCTATGAAACTGAGAAAACTTAAAAAAAACATATTACTATGATGCTATCTGTCTATGGCAGCAACGCTTTTATTTTCCAGTTTGTATTTTGAAAAATGCTAAATTGAGAAATTTCACTGATATTCTGTAACAAGAATACTTTGAAAAATGGTAAAGAATACCTCAGAAGAGAACGCCTCTATGCAGACATCTTGAATAATGATATAGAATGATCTGCAGTTGTCAAACAAGGAGTAAAGCATTCTTTCCTATCATTCATCAGAGGCAACTGTCATGAATCTCGAAAATATTGTTGGATTTTAAATATTTTATTTAATGCATTATTTCCAGCAAACCTTTTATTAAAAGAAGCTCTGCTGTGTTTGAAACACAGTTATAATTTTACAATAAATTAACTCATCATAGATCCAAGAATTGATCGGATATATTGGAAGAAAGAATACTTATCTTGTGACTCAAATTTTGGTACTTGACTTAAGTATTAAAAACCCTGAACTAAGTTTTTAATAGGGAAAGATAGAGTAATTAGACACATCAGAGAAGGAAACAAGAGTGCGAATTATTAACAAATAAAATGAACAAATTAAAAAGTGGGACACCTTTCATGAGTCGAAGAGCGTTAGTGGGGTGTATCGTCACTACAGGGCAATAGGGCTGTCCCCAATGTATCCTGACGAACGGACAGAATCACGGAGATAAGGGAGGATCGATCAATTCAGACTAATCGATTACTGCCCCGAATGTTTATCATAGTGTGGTATTTATTCACGAAGTGGCCACTGTGTTCACGGTAAGTTCATAGATTTCAATCAAACCCAGGAAATATTTACGCTGTTTAGTAAAACTCCAACGCTTTTAAACAAACGGAACAAATTAAAGAGTGGTACAGTTTTCACGAGTCAAAGGGTTAGTGGGGTGTATCGTCACTACAGGGCAATAGAGCTGTTTCCAATGTATCCTGACGAACGGGCAGAATCGCGGCGGTAAAGGAGGGTAGATCTATTCAGACTAATCAATTACTGCCCTGAATGTTTATCATAGTGTGGTACTTATTAACGAAGTGGCCACTGTTTAGGTTTTCATTTTCCCTGTTGGCCTCTGTCAGTTCATAGATTTCAATTAAACCCAGAATGTTATTAGTGTTGTTATCAATTTTAGGCCAATTGGGAGTTTGGAAGGTGAGATTGTGTACAAATTACGCCACCATTCTGGCGATGGATACATGAAACGGCCACTGCAGCTCAATAACCGTGTAGAAACGACCTGATTTCAATCACACCTCCATTATTACCACACATCAACACTTTTTTCGATCTCTATTACGTATTCAAATTCGACCTGCAATATCAATCTTTTTTTTTCTTCTTCTTCTCTTTCGTCGCTCGCACTTTGATAAACAAATTTCAATAACAATTACGAGGCGTCGACCGCAGTCCGTTCGCAATTTCGCTATTTCGCATCGGGAACGGGAGGAATTTCGACACGATCGTCACGTGGAGATTTCGTTCGGGCGGCAGAACGCAACTCTTGCGGTGAAAAGCCCGACTTGCTATCACGGTCAGATCCAATATGGGACGCACGCTAGATTAGTTTTCGATATCGAGATCCATAACGCGATCGGACGAGTTGAGAAACTCTCGAAATTTCATACGTCGTAAGTGGACAAAAAGTGAATACTCTTTGGTTGAAGAGGTTGAAGTGTATGTAATGATCCAGAAAAATGTATGCCGAAATTAGACATTTTCAAAGCGGTAAATTCTACGCTTTGCAGTACTTACTAATCTGAGTACCCAAATTTTAAATTAATTGCGTTTTATCAAGTTATTAAGGGCTACGCTGACTTAAAGAACACAAATCCAGAGAAAATTTAAACATCGGGTCCACAATTTCTCGTTGTGATTTGTTGATCTTTAAACAAAGTTACCATACGGAGCTTTAAGCTCATCTATTTAATACAAAACACAGAACATACCTTTAATCGAAGTAGCAGCATAATTATTACTATCCCCAACAAATTGGGTTGTTGTTAATAATACTGTCGTCGATAATAATACTCACCTGAAAAAAAAAAAATTAAAAATATTAGAAATATCGAAATATTAGGTATATACAGGAGTAAAATGTAATTTTGGCTTCATATTAAGAAATGTATAATCTATTTAAAAAGATTTTCCAAACGGCACCTAATATGCTAAAATGTGAGTAAAGTAAGTTTTTCAGTTCATAATATTACGGATAAAACGTAAGGGATCTTACTATTAATACAAATTATTTCAATTTAAAGGCCTGCAAGCGTAGCTGGTTTTGGCAACAAATAATACCAAATATTATCCCTTCTGCTTTGAATTGTTAATTATAATTGTAACATGGTAGCCAAAAAATTATAAGCTGTAAAAGACATGAAAGATCAAATGTTAAGAATTTTAAAAAAGACGTTACCAAAGAGCATTCCATAACGCTATTTTGGGTTGAGATTCGGCTCATCGGACATTTTTGAAGAAAACTTTGATATATTTCTGATTTTACTAGAAAGTGTGTGTTATGGTTGATCAATCGCTGAGTTCATTCCAGTTATGGCGACACAAACTTAGTAGAATTATTTTGAAAATGCTCAAGTTGAACTATGTCGTTAGACCGTTTTTAATTTTTTTTTACATTTTATGAGATTTTTAAATCTTAAAAATCGGGTGGGTGTAAAATCCACCAATTAAATGTTAACGATGTTACTCGCTCATTTCCGGTATATTTGTCAAATTCGTTTCATTCGCTACTAAGACACGGTGATCCGATCGCACGCCCGTAATGTCGGCCGTTTACACACAACCATTTCTACGTTTATTTTAGCTGTCAGGATTCTGACATGGCGGGAGTGGGAAAATGTATTTATTTTAAATCGTTTTTCCGGTTTTTCCCTCACATTTATACAGTGAAATTTGAATGTAACCGTGAAATATATTATTATTATATTAAGATTATATAGCTAATCAAATTGTTATAATGCAAGAATTAATCACCTTATTGCCGCAATTGTTATTGAAATAAGCAATGGTATTCACAGGAAATATCCGTTCCCTTTATAAGTAGTCGGCAATACGTTAACGTCAAGCTGTGTGCTGCCGCTGTCTCTTTTTCACTCTGACGCATCGGATGATGGAGTGGAAGAAAGATAGATGCGTCGTAAGCCAAACGCAAAGGTCGATCTCTATCACTTGTTCTCGCTCTCGCTTCCACGCATGGGTCAGGCCAGGCGTAACGTTACTATGTTTTTTGGTGAATGTGGCCGGCGAAAATCGATTTATAAGTCGTTATCACTTCAAAAACTACATATTTCCTGAAATTAATTTGGGAACTCCTAAATTGGCTCAGCACTGAATTTTCACTTTTTTCTGTTTCTAACATGACTGGAGTTGGAAAATGTATGTTTTAAATCGTTTTTCCGGTTATTTTCTCACGTTTATACGGTGAAATTTGAATGTTGGCGTGTAATTGGATGGTCACAGTTTATTGTTATCGTTAAATTCATTAGAATGACTTACTGAAATATTGAAAAAATAAACGACAAATGTGACCAATCTTAGAAAAAATTTCTAGTTGTCATTTTGTTTTGCAAAAACTACAGATTTCTTGAAATTAATTTAGGAACTCTTAAATTGGCTCGGAACTGAATCTTAACATTTTTCTGATTTTACTTTTACCTCCGATACTACGAACCTTCAACTCAATTTCCTTCCAGAGGTACTGGTGCGGCGATGTACTATATTAAAATAATTCTGAAAAGAGTGTACCGGGAGGTGGGCCCCGGTTCTTCATCATTTTCTCGATCTACCAGAACAGTTATAACCCAGATGGCCTCTCGCGATCGTGGCCAGTCATCCAATTGCAATAATTCAGCGAGGAACTGGGTTGGGTTCACAATAACCGGAGAAATTGTCTTCATTTCGCAATAACGATAGTAATTATTAATAGCTCCTATTCCGGCGTCAACCTTTGCTCGCAGCTCCTCCAATAACCACCGCTCTTCGTCGACGTGTACCATTAAATGTGGCATTTGGAGGAAGCGGCGAGCAGAAAAGGTCGCCCGCGTATAAGTAGCCGTTGGTAACTAACCCTCCTCTTCGTAATTAAACCCGGACTCATTACCGGGTTAAATCGAGTGTTGCAGCTGGAAGGAGCAGCCAGCGCCCGAGACACGACGAAGACGAGGGAGGAGGAGAAGAGTAGTCGGACGTGGAAATGGTCGAATGAGCCCGAGGAATTCGCGTCCGTTCGTGATTAAGACTGGGCGGACTGCGTACCGTACACGGCCATTCTACTTGCTCGCCTTCCTGTCATGTGCAACTGTTTCTTCGATTTATTAGAGGAGATGTTTACCTTCGGGTCACACCGGCGAATGCCATCGAGGAAGATTTCCGTCGTCGATTTGTTTATGTGATTTTCCTAAGACGTCTTCGCTCGCTCAGTACCATTTGCCAGCGAGAATATTCGCAATGCATTTGCTACCGATTATGGGAATGTTGGGATTTTCAAATGTGGCCAGAACGACAGAAGAACCATGAAATTGGTTAAAGGTTCATCTTATCAGACAGTCAATTTTTGAGGATTTTTTGACGTGATAAACGTCTTATAAATCGATGTGCGGGCTGCTACCTGCTCTTTCCAGAAAACATTGTAACGTTACGCCAGACCCATGCGTGCGAGCTAGACTGAGAGCGATAACAATAGACAGAGATCGACCTTAGCGGTTGCCTTGCGACACATCTATCTCTCTTCCACTACAGCGTCCGAGTGAAAGCTCGATTTGTCCATCTGCTCGCTTCGCGAGCGCGATGAAATATCTGAATATTTATTGTGCATACCATTGCTTATTACTATTACAATAACAATTGCGACAATAAGGTAGTTAATTCTTGCATTCTAAGAGTTCGATTAGCTATATTATCTCATATATTTGATCTTGCATCGGTCAATGAGTGCAGTAATAATAGGTTATGTTACGATTTCGACTAAAAAATATTGATGAATGATATAACTGATCGTTTAAAAACTCGACTGCTTTCATTTAGTATTCAATGAAAGCAATTATCCTGTGAAGCACATCATATAAGGTTCAAGATTAATGTTCAGCTTCACACATGTCATAACAATGTGTCTAAAATGACGAGTTGGACCGGCCAACCGCAGTGCGAAATTTATAACATCACATAACATCAATGATAATTTAGTGATAATAATTCAATGCCATTCATAGACGTATGCAATTTTTCATCGATGTTTTCATATGACGTTATGACGTAAAATTATCTTTCGTAAACCGACTTTACAGACAACCAATTTTTTTTTTTTTTTAGTGAAAGAAGACACTATCAGTATATTAGGAAAAGTAATATTACCTTTGGAAAATCTGTAGTTTTCACAAAAAAAAAATCTGAAAAATGTTGCTAAGCTTTGTAACTTTTGACGCTCATTTTTTCAATTCTCCAATCAATTTAGCAATAATAATAAACTTTGGTCATCCAATTACACGCTAATATACAAATTTCACTATATAACTGCGAGGAAATAACCGGAAAACCGATTTAAAGAGATACATTTCCCGACTTCCGCCATGTTGGAATCCTCTTTACAGCTGAAATAAACGTGGGTAAACGACCGACATTACGGGCGTGCGATCGGTTCACTGAGTCCTACTAGGCAATAAAACGAATTTGACATAAGTACATATACCGGAAATTAAGGAACAACATCTTTAACAATTAATTTGGAATGTGGTGAAAATAACGACTGAATTTTACAGCACCCCGCTTGTTACGAAATTTGCCAAAAAATTCTAAAAATAGTCCAACGACATAGTTCAACTTGAACATTTCTGTAGAACTCAGCATAATTGAAATGAACTCAACAATTCATCATCTATAACATACTAGGCCAATATGGATTAGGTTTTTGCACAAAAAGAAGTGTCCAAAGTATATTAATAAGAGTACGATTAGGAAATGGATTAGCGTTTTAATTAATATGTTTTAATTTTTAACGACATTAACTCCTAAACCAACTCGTCTAGCCAGAAACGTTGAGGTAACATCTAAATTTATATTAAGCAAAATCAAATACCACCAAATCATACGCTTTTATATACGGAGCTTTTCTATTGAAACGCATGTCCCGAAATCAACAAGAGCAAACGAGAAACTAATAGTAGTTCGTTAGTATGACAGAGAAGGAAGTTTTGCAACGTTGCCGGCCGGCCGGTCCGTAACCCATTCCAAATATTCTCGTCGGAGGCTATACAGCGAATGAAAACGTTCGTACGTGTGTTTCTCATTACTCATAACATATCATAATGCCGGCCAGTCGAGTGTGCGGATGACTGTGATGTTTCGCGAGCTAGCAACGTCGCAAAAGTTCTTTCTCTGTTTAGCCAACGAGAAATATATGGCCTTTCTTTCGCTCTTATGTTTATACCATACTGCGACTCTGTAGAATAGGTCTGTATGTACTACTGTTTTTGTAGCGTCCTCAACCACTTGTTGAATTGAACTTGGAATCTCTGAAAAGGTGTTAAACTTAATAAGAGAAACACCCAATTTTGACGATTCGTTAAGACTAACCCAAGTGCAAAATTCCAAAACCTTTGGTTAAAACGAATGATTAGTTAATCACATGTTAAATCGATTTAACCAGGTTTGAAATGAAAGTCTCGCGCCCAAGTTTAGACGTAGCAACTGTGCTATGACAAAGATAAGTAGAAGCCGTATTATATAATTACATGATTCGAGTATACATGCTCGACTATTTAATTGACACTTCACTTATATTTCAATTATAAATGTTTGCTTATAACGGCGAATATAACACCGTACTTACGTTCGATTACCCAGCGCCAAATTTTCACCGTTCTGTGAAATAGGCTGAGGAGCTGTCAACTATTTTTTTGGGTTTTGTGTTAAATATCGTACTATTTTGATAAGAATGTGCGACCATAAGAAAAACGTCATAATATCTTAGATAAATTACCGAAAAAAGCCGTATGAATTGTATTGAAAATCATGTAGAGGACAATCTAAAGAAGGTATTGCAGATAAGAAATAAGTATCCACCGATAAGAGTGGATCAAAGCCCAATTATAAGGTAATTCTTGGATAAATGTATTGAAATGTGGCACAGGCCAACAATAGATATTTTAACTGAATATGGCTTTATAAAAGACAAAAACAATTTAAGACAGTAGTACTTTTGTAGCCATGGAAAAATCTATTAAATCACTAAAACTTTATCCAATCTTGTTTTATATGAAGAAGTCGTTTCGATTATCAATGAAAATAGTGATGAATACTGAAGAGTCTTGGTTGGAGTACATTTTATATCACGATGCAAATTAGAGTTTTGTTCAAATGTTACCTCGGCAATATTATACCGCATACTACACCCATCCTGCGACCGCAGGGATCTCAATAATACGCATATTGATTTTACCGATATCTTATGAAAATCCATATATAAAATTCCACACTGATGCAATAACTAGTCGCATTGCCAAGTGCGAATCATAAAAAACAACTGAACCGCTTGATGAGCAATTCAACATTGCGTCGCTGGGCGTATAGCCACTTCGAGAAATGTCTATGTTATATTCGTGACACATTAAAGAATCTATAAACTTCGAGACGCTTTAAATTCCAGTCATTTATTGGTTAATATAAGCCACAAATGGAACGATAAAATTAATATTTTGTCACGATTATTTTGCAATGTGTTCAATACGAGAATCAATTTCGGTACTGAAAGATGTTTATGGATCCCGCAGAAAATGTGGACATTTTCCGAAATATTTCAATGCAGGACGGCTTTATGGTTAAGGGAAGCTAAGAAGGGGTGGAAGTTTTCAATGATCTCTCGATTACATTTTGAAGTACTATTTGAAGAACGGCGTACTATAGCTCCAAAAATTATTTCTAGAAGTGCTCAAAATCGTTGAAAAATTGTATTCAAGATTTTCCTTTTTTCCATTTTGATATCATTTTAAAAGACCATGAACCATGACTTGACCATGTAAGGGTAATTTTCCATTGGCGCACTATAGCTCCAAAAATCCTAAAAAAGAATGTTTGTAATCTAAAAATGTAACTCCATGAGTATATTTAGATTATTTGAACAAAAGCGATAAAGCAAAATTAGGTACTATTTACGCATTAAGTATAGTAAATTAGACTTTATTGGATAGTTTGAGCCATAACGTAACTCCGGGGCTTAAAACTTTAGTAATATCTTTATATCCAATTTAATTAGCGCAATTAACATACATTAGCAATTAGCATAAATTCATTAATTTAATTTAGCATACCTGAATTTTCAGGATTTTGCTGTGAACGATTCAACCTTTTTTAACTATACGATATTACATATTTATAAAAAATTATAATTGTGCTATTTTTGCCTCGAGTTTATTACAAATGAGTATTATCATTTTTAAATTCAAATCTCATTCTAACCAAAATATAATTCAGCATATCCAAAAAGTAATATAGTAACGATAGTTATTATACTACTATTACTATTATTGCTACTTTTATGCTACTACATTATATTCCAATGAAAATCAAAGAAATTATACACTAGAATGTTTCTATGAGAGATGACCTACTATTGAGACACAGTTTTCTGCATTCCAATGAATTTGATTTACTAACATTTATTTTTATAAACTGACTAATTCCTTTATTATTACTTGGGTAGTGTGAATAAATTGTATTACCTTCCGCCAAATTAAGAACAATTATGGATATTTCCAGGTGGATCGTATCAGGTCACCCGATGTAAAACCTTCGATTAATTACTAACATCCGTTGTTGTTAGCTTTACAGTTTACGTCGATTACAAATTGACATTTTCGACTTATCGCCGTTAAATCTGACCGTTAATTAAGGTACGATCGCGTTAATGAACCGACACCCGCGGTTTAATATCCCTCCTAATGAACCTCTAGGTTAATCCGTTAATCGTCGCCGGATTTGGACTTGGAAAAGATACTTTTTCTCTCTGTCTCTCTCCAAGGCGACCGTAGCACAGTTTCGATCCCGACGGGAGCGTTATCAATCATTTTTCGCCGTATCATACGAAAATTGTAAAAGTACGACCGTTAGGTGACCCGCGGTGCGGATCGACGAAGTGATAGAAAATCGTCCTGTAATCGATCGGCTCCGCTCGCGCCTTATTTGGTTATTCCAATAGTCATTCAATTATCTCGGCTATCACAACTCTGTGCGGGTAAACGGAACGCTCTGTACATACGAAACGTGGGGATAGGTGAGGGGCGCACGTTTTCCAATTATAATCGATAATGACGGGTAATTATTTTCGCTCGACGGACGATACTCCTTTCGGTAGGAATGCGTCGGTGGCTTGTAATTTGCCTCTTCGGAGTTTCTCTCCTGCAATTAGATCTACTTACATAAATTTTAATATGTAATTGGCGTCAACGGAAAATGTTATAAGTCGGAATACAAACAAGCGGACGACGTACCAGTTATGACGGATATATCGATGTTTTATTAACTTGAATTTAAGGGAATTGAAGACCCTTCTCACCTCTTACCCTCAAGTAATCTAATATGTCGATAAGAGTGTGTATGTATGTCCGGAAACGTCAATTCTCGATTACCTACAAACTCGACTTAGCAAGTTTACAGCTTTGGTCCCGAAGAGACCCAGAAAATTTCGAAAACTCCCGAAATTCTCAATTTCCCTTACAAATGGGAAGATTTACTAATAGTACTCAATCAATCAGAATCTTTAATCTTGACATACATATAGCTTCGGCTCAAAGATGACTCAGAAATAAATTCAGAAGTTAGTAGGTAAGTACGGAGTTTTTTCCAATTATCTGTAAATTTAGCAATATGCGCACTTACAGCTTAAGACCCGAGAAGACCCAGAAAAAGTCTGAAAACCTATGAAACCGCGAATTTTCCTTACAAATGGGACGATTTATTAACAGTGTTTGAATAACCAGGATCTTTAATCTTGACACGCATATAGCTTACGTTCAAAGATGGTTCAAAAAGAATTTCAGAAATTTGCCAGTAAACGTTATGACATTTCTCGATTACCTACAAACTTGACTTAGCACGTTTACAGCTTTGGTCCCGAAGAGACCCAGAAAATTTCGAAAACTCCCGAAATTCTCAATTTCCCTTACAAATGGGAAGATTTACTAATAGTACTCAATCAATCAGAATCTTTAATCTTGACATACATATAGCTTCGGCTCAAAGATGACTCAGAAATAAATTCAGAAGTTAGTAGGTAAGTACGGAGTTTTTTCCAATTATCTGTAAATTTAGCAATATGCGCACTTACAGCTTAAGACCCGAGAAGACCCAGAAAAAGTCTGAAAACCTATGAAACCGCGAATTTTCCTTACAAATGGGACGATTTATTAACAGTGTTTGAATAACCAGGATCTTTAATCTTGACACGCATATAGCTTACGTTCAAAGATGGTTCAAAAAGAATTTCAGAAATTTGCCAGTAAACGTTATGACATTTCTCGATTACCTATCAAATTGACTTAGCATGCTTACAGCTTTGGTCCCGAAGAGACCCAGAAAATTTCGAAAACCCACAAATTTCTCAATTTCCCTTACAAATGGGAAGATTTACTAACAGTACTCAATCAATCAGAATTTTTAATCTTGACACGCATATAGCTTCGGCTCAAAGATGACTCACAAATAAATTCAGAAGTTAGTAGGTAAGTGCGGAGTTTTTTCCAATTATCTGTAAATTTAGCACTATGCGCACTTACAGCTTAAGACCCGAGGAGACCCAGAAAAAGTCTGAAAACCTATGAAACCGCGAATTTTCCTTACAAATGGGACGATTTATTAACAGTGTTTGAATAACCAGGATCTTTAATCTTGACACGCATATAGCTTACCTTCAAAGATGGTTCTAAAAGAATTTCAGAAGTTTGCCAGAAAACGTTATGACATTTTTGGATTACCTATAAACTGGACTTAGCACGTTTACAGCTTTGGTCCCGAAGAGACCCAGAAAATTTCGAAAACCCCTGAAATTCCCAATTTCCCTTACAAATGGGAAGATTTATTAACAGGTGCTCAAGCAGTCAGAATCTTTAATCTTGACACGCATATAGCTTCTGCTCAAAGTTGATTCAGAAATAAATTCAGAAGTTAGTAGGTAAGTGCGGAGTTTTTTCCAATTATCTGAAAATTTAGCACTATGCGCACTTACAGCTTAAGACCCGAGAAGACCCAGAAAAAGTCTGAAAACCTATGAAACCGCGAATTTTCCTTATAAATGGGACGATTTATTAACAGTGTTTGAATAACCAGGATCTTTATTCTTGACACACATATAGCTTACCTTCAAAGATGGTTCTAAAAGAATTTCAGAAGTTTGCCAGAAAACGTTATGACATTTTTGGATTACCTATAAACTGGACTTAGCACGTTTACAGCTTTGGTCCCGAAGAGACCCAGAAAATTTCGAAAACCCCTGAAATTCCCAATTTCCCTTACAAATGGGAAGATTTATTAACAGGTGCTCAAGCAGTCAGAATCTTTAATCTTGACACGCATATAGCTTCTGCTCAAAGTTGATTCAGAAATAAATTCAGAAGTTAGTAGGTAAGTGCGGAGTTTTTTCCAATTATCTGAAAATTTAGCACTATGCGCACTTACAGCTTAAGACCCGAGAAGACCCAGAAAAAGTCTGAAAACCTATGAAACCGCGAATTTTCCTTATAAATGGGACGATTTATTAACAGTGTTTGAATAACCAGGATCTTTATTCTTGACACACATATAGCTTACCTTCAAAGATGGTTCTAAAAGAATTTCAGAAGTTTGCCAGAAAACGTTAGGACATTTTTGAATTACCTATAAACTGGACTTAGCACGTTTACAGCTTTGGTCCCGAAGAGACCCAGAAAATTTCGAAAACTCGCAAAATTCCCAATTTCCCTTACAAATGGGAAGATTTACTAACAGTACTCAATCAATCAGAATTTTTAATCTTGACATACATATAGCTTCGGCTCAAAGATGACTCAGAAATAAATTCAGAAGTTAGTAGGTAAGTGCGGAGTTTTTTCCAATTATCTGTAAATTTAGCACTATGTGCACTTACAGCTTAAGACCCGAGAAGACCCAGAAAAAGTCAGAAAACCTATGAAACCGCGAATTTTCCTTACAAATGGGACGATTTATTAACAGTGTTTGAATAACCAGGATCTTTAATCTTGACACGCATATAGCTTACGTTCAAAGATGGTTCAAAAAGAATTTCAGAAATTTGCCAGTAAACGTTATGACATTTCTCGATTACCTATCAAATTGACTTAGCATGCTTACAGCTTTGGTCCCGAAGAGACCCAGAAAATTTCGAAAACCCACAAATTTCCCAATTTCCCTTACAAATGGGAAGATTTACTAACAGTACTCAATCAATCAGAATTTTTAATCTTGACACGCATATAGCTTCGGCTCAAAGATGACTCAGAAATAAATTCAGAAGTTAGTAGGTAAGTGCGGAGTTTTTTCCAATTATCTGTAAATTTAGCACTATGCGCACTTACAGCTTAAGACCCGAGGAGACCCAGAAAAAGTCTGAAAACCTATGAAACCGCGAATTTTCCTTACAAATGGGACGATTTATTAACAGTGTTTGAATAACCAGGATCTTTAATCTTGACACGCATATAGCTTACCTTCAAAGATGGTTCTAAAAGAATTTCAGAAGTTTGCCAGAAAACGTTACGACATTTTTGGATTACCTATAAACTGGACTTAGCACGTTTACAGCTTTGGTCCCGAAGAGACCCAGAAAATTTCGAAAACCCCTGAAATTCCCAATTTCCCTTACAAATGGGAAGATTTATTAACAGGTGCTCAAGCAGTCAGAATCTTTAATCTTGACACGCATATAGCTTCTGCTCAAAGATGATTCAGAAATAAATTCAGAAGTTAGTAGGTAAGTGCGGAGTTTTTTCCAATTACCTGAAAATTTAGCACTATGCGCACTTACAGCTTAAGACCCGAGAAGACCCAGAAAAAGTCTGAAAACCTATGAAACCGCGAATTTTCCTTATAAATGGGACGATTTATTAACAGTGTTTGAATAACCAGGATCTTTAATCTTGACACGCATATAGCTTACCTTCAAAGGTCGTTCAAAAAGAATTTCACAAGTTTGCCAGGAAACGTTAGGATATTTCTCGATTACAAATAAACATGACTTAGCACGTTTACAGCTTTGGTCCCGAAGAGACCCAGAAAATTTCGAAAACCCCTAAAATTCCCAATTTCCCTTACAAATGGGAAGATTTACTAACAGTACTCAATCAATCAGAATCTTTAATATTGACACGCATATAGCTTCGGCTCAAAGATGACTCAGAAATAAACTCAGAAGTTAGTAGGTAAGTGCGGAGTTTTTTCCAATTATCTGTAAATTTAGCACTATGCGCACTTACAGCTCAAGACCCGAGAAGACCCAGAAACAGTCTGAAAACCTATGAAACCGCGAATTTTCCTTACAAATGGGACGATTTATTAACAGTGTTTGAATAACCAGGATCTTTAATCTTGACACGCATATAGCTTACGTTCAAAGATAATTCAAAAAGAATTTCAGAAGTTTGCCAGAAAACGTTAGGACATTTCTCGATTACCTATAAGCTTGACTTAGCATGTTTACAGCTTTGGTCCCGAAGAGACCCAGAAAATTTCGAAAACCCCTGAAATTCCCAATTTCCCTTACAAATGGGAAGATTTATTAACAGGTGCTCAAGCAGTCAGAATCTTTAATCTTGACATGCATATAGCTTCGGCTCAAAGATGACTCAGAAATAAATTCAGAAGTTAGTAGGTAAGTGCGGAGTTTTTTCCAATTATCTGTAAATTTAGCACTATGCGCACTTACAGCTTAAGACCCGAGAAGACCCAGAAAAAGTCAGAAAACCTATGAAACCGCGAATTTTCCTTACAAATGGGACGATTTATTAACAGTATTCGAATAACCAGGATCTTTAATCTTGACACGCATATAGCTTAAGTTCAAAGATGGTTCAAAAAGAATTTCAGAAGTTTGCCAGGAAACGTTAGGACATTGCTCGATTACCTATAAACTTGACTTAGCACGTTTACAGCTTTGGTCCCGAAGAGACCCAGAAAATTTCGAAAACCCCTAAAATTCCCAATTTCCCTTACAAATGGGAAGATTTACTAACAGTACTCAATCAATCAGAATCTTTAATCTTGACACGCATATAGCTTCGGCTCAAAGATGACTCAGAAATAAATTCAGAAGTTAGTAGGTAAGTGCGGAGTTTTTTCCAATTATCTGTAAATTTAGCAGTATGCGCACTTACAGCTTAAGACCCGAGAAAACCCAGAAAAATTGAGAAAACCCATGAAACCGCGAATTTTCCTTATAAATGGGACGATTTATTAACAGTGTTTGAATAACCAGGATCTTTAATCTTGACACACATATAGCTTACCTTCAAAGATTGTTCTAATAGAATTTCAGAAGTTTGCCAGGAAACGTTAGGACATTGCTCGATTACCTATAAACTTGACTTAGCATGTTTACAGCTTTGGTCTCGAAGAGACCCAGAAAATTTCGAAAACTCCCGAAATTCTCAATTTCCCTTACAAATGGGAAGATTTATTAACAGGTGCTCAAGCAGTCAGAATCTTTAATCTTGACACACATATAGCTTCGGCTCAAAGATGGTTCAGAAATAGATTCAGAAGGTAGTATGTACGTCCGGAACTTTTTTCCAGTTATCTGTAAACTTGGCACTTTGCACGTATTCAGCTTTAGTCCCGAAGAGACCTAGAAAATTTCGAAAACTCTCAAAATTCCCAATTTTCCTTACAAATGGAATGACTTATTAACAGTGCTCAAACAATCAGAATCTTTAATCTTGACACGCATATAGCTTCGGCTCGAAGATGGTTCAGAAATAAATTCAGAAGTTAGTATGTCTGTCCTGAATTTTTTTCCGATTATCTGTATGCTTGACACTTTGCACGTTTACAGCTTTGGTCCCGACAGAAGTTATTATGTATATCTGGAATTTTTTTCCAATTATGTTTAAACTTGGCACTTTGTGCACTCACAGCTTTAGACACGAGAAGACCCAGAAAAATTCAGAAAACCCATGAAACCGCGAATTTTCCTTATAAATGGGACGATTTATTAACAATGTTTGAATAACCAGGATCTTTAATCTTGACACACATATAGCTTACCTTCAAAGATGGTTCTAAAAGTATTTCAGAAGTTTGCCAGAAAACGTTAGGACATTTTTGGATTACCTATAAAATGGACTTAGCACGTTTACAGCTTTGGTCCCGAAGAGACCCAGAAAATTTCGAAAACTCGCAAAATTCCCAATTTCCCTTACAAATGGGAAGATTTACTAACAGTACTCAAGCAATCAGAATCTTTAATCTCGACACGCATATAGCTTCGGCTTAAAGATGACTCAGAAATAAACTCAGAAGTTAGTAGGTAAGTGCGGAGTTTTTTCCAATTATCTGTAAATTTAGCACTATGTGCACTTACAGCTTAAGACCCGAGAAGACCCAGAAAAAGTCAGAAAACCTATGAAACCGCGAATTTTCCTTACAAATGGGACGATTTATTAACAGTGTTAGAATAACCAGGATCTTTAATCTTGACACGCATATAGCTTACGTTCAAAGATGATTCAAAAAGAATTTCAGAAGTTTGCCAGGAAACGTCAGGATATTGCTCGATTACCTATAAACTTGGCTTAGCATGCTTACAGCTTTGGTCCCGAAAAGACCCAGAAAATTTCGAAAACCCCTGAAATTCCCAATTTCCCTTACAAATGGGAAGATTTATTAACAGGTGCTCAAGCAGTCAGAATCTTTAATCTTGACACGTATATAGCTTCGGCTCAAAGATGGTTCAGAAATAGATTCAGAAGGTAGTATGTACGTCCGGAACTTTTTCCAATTATCTGTAAACTGGACGCTTTGCACGTTTACAGCTTTAGTCCCGAAGAGACCCAGAAAATTTCGAAAACCCACAAATTTCCCAATTTTCCTTACAAATGGGGAGAACTATTAACAGTGCTCAAACAGTCAGAATCTCTAATCTTGACACGCATATAGCTACGGCTCGAAGATGGTTCAGAAATAAGTTCAAAAGTTAGTATGTTAGACCGGAATATTTTTCTGATTATCTGTAAACTTGACGCTTTGCGCACTTACAGCTTTGGACCCGACAAGACCCAGAAAAATTCAGAAAACCCATGAAACCGCGAATTTTCCGTGCAAATGGGAGGATTTATTAACAGTGCTCGAATAACCAGAATCTTTAATATTGACACGCATACAGCTATGTCCAAAAGCGTTAAAGCATTTTTCGATTACCAGTAAACTTGGCAGTTCGACACTTACAGCTTTGATCCGTAAAAGACCCAGAAAATTTCTGAAACCCCCGAAACTCCGAATTTTCCTTAATATTAGACACAAAACGGAATGATTTATTAGCACTGCTAGAATAAGGGGAACATTGATATTGGCACCGTTGTAGAGGCACCGTTCAAAGATGCTAAGAAAAATATTATAACCTCGAGTTTCACACTCTAAAGAGATTCTGAGAGACATTTGATTTTGTCGGGTCTACCGTCTACTATGTAGAACACCTAAGTAAACTTCTAAGTTCTGATGGTTACAGCTTAGTTGCCCGATTGGTTCCAATTTTTAAAGCATCAAAGTCACAAATTTACATTTAAAATTTCTCATGAATTTCAGAAATTCTTTTGAATATCGTTTTATTCTTTAGAATTTGTGGTTAAACAAAGGAAAACTTCAGCAATTTTGTTTCCAAATTTTGATCTTATGTCGGTTACTTTTAGCAAGATATCAACGATTCCATTTTTGGAGCACAAATTGATGGAAAAATCTTCTCAAAAACTGGAGAAGTTGTTTTGGATTTTCTTCTACCTATATACGAATTACCATTAAGCTACCATTTTGGAAACTTGAGATATTTGTTTTCAAAACTGCTGAAGCCTCTCCTCTATGTGATTGCTCTTGAGCTAGATAGCTACCAAAAACATTACTTCAAAAATATTTAATAAAACTTTCTCAAGATACTTTTTCTGGATCATCTTCTAAAGTTTGGGATAAATAAAGGAAAGCTCGAACAACCTTACATAACGCATCCATATATTCGCCTTTTGGATCAGTAAATTCAATCGAACGACTTAAAGTCACGGTTAGTTATAACTTGATTACCTGGTAATTTAGCTGGATAACTCAATTACTTTGTAATACTTAACTTGATAACTTGATTACATTAAGTTTCTCGTCAACCATCACCACAACTTTTGGTCCTTCGAGCCAGATAACAGCAGCAAAATAATAAGAAAGTTTAAAGGATGAGCCGCATTAACATGACGGCGCAACATTTGGTCCTTCGAGCCTGATAATACGATTTCAGAAATGTCGGAAATTTTAGACCGATCAAAAATGACATCGGTGCTCAACATTTTGGTCCTTCTAGCCGGGTTTATAAAGCGAATAAAGAAATATTTAATTGATTTACAAATTTTGGGATAAATGTATTAAATGCAAACAAAATGAACGATAAGAGAAGGATGTTTTTGCAACAGCTGAACAACTCTATTCCATCGAAAAGGTGTAATTATTGTACTATTTTAACTTTTGAGGAGAAGGGAACAAAATATTTATTATCGCAGTAAATGCCCTTTTGCGCGCATATGTGCTAAGACTACAATAAAGGTGATTGTGATAGTGACTTATAGAAATGGAAAATCATTAAACTACAGTAAACCTCTAATGTACTGCATAAACTGGGCCCTAAAATTGTACAACGGAATAGAGAGGCCTGGAAAGTGAACGTCAAAACCACCGTATCACCCGTACTCTTCCGAGACGTTAATTACTTGTTAAATCAAGTCGAAAACCGTTTTGTGTATGTATTATTTCATTGCATGGCAACTTTCCAAACGGTAATGTATTTATGAGAAATGTATAACATTTTATGCGACTTACTCTTCACGTCATTTCAACTTTGCGAGGTGATTTAAATCTTTTTAGGTGAGAATTAATTACAGCAATAAATTGTCTCTTCTTGTGTAAGTCCAATTAGGAATTGAGGCGATTAGAAAATGGAATTGGCATACCGATCTTACCTTTGTTTTTAATCAATTTTAATTAGATTAAGTTAATTACCTGTAAATAACTAAGTAGAATTCAGAGATGGCTTTTTAGCACGAGCGCAATTAACGTGAAACGATAACCGATCCAAAGCGAGCTTCGATTTTTCACAGGAGACATACCGGAAACGGTCATTAAGGCAGCATCTCTCTAGAGCATCTAATTAAGCTCCCAAATACGTAACCATAAATCCACTCTAGATGTATCCACCTATGCTACTTTCTACGTTGTTCGGCGTGCATGTGTATATAAAACGAATCTAAAACATATTATACGAGGATGGATTTTGATGTAAATGGAAGCACTTTCTCCGCTCGCTCGATACACATACGAAACCGATGACCATTAGAGCCACAAACAAACGACACACGCTCTGATTTGTGGGCTCACAGCCACCTTAACAGTTAGACATGTTCGGAATCTATTCATTTCCATCTAGTTAAAGAACAAATGGTTCGTTGTGTGTTCGGCCGCGAGCCACTTACGCATTCAATTGTCATTTGCTCTCGGGACGCTTAACAAGGACCGATGCGACCGGTAATATTGCATTTTTGAGTTATACGGAGCACTCGATTATTAGTGTTGTTTATTGCGACAGGGATAATAGAGGCTAGCTGACATGGCTCATCGTCTCCAGACCAACACAAAATTGTGTTACGGTTTAACGGTCGATTTATAGCTTCAAAACAAGGATAACAAAGTACTACTTATGAACACAGATGGACCTCTCGTTATCCTCGTATCAAACCTATGGGCCGATGTTTATTTACAAATTAATACATATTTACAAATTTGTTTATACAATTTAATCATTCTTCCTTTAATAAGAATATTCGGGAGTATCCTCCACTCTCCTTTTATGGCCCAATTAACGGAGCGCTTTGAAGTGGCCGCCGAGGTCCGATAAGAGTAAACACGTTTCGCACTGCTGTTTACATTTAGCGTTACAATATTTTAGGTAAACCGATATTATTATATCTCGTTTTTCTCACTTTTTCTGCATATTTTTGTTTCAACGATTCATAGTGGTACATAATAGATCTGAAAATATATTGTCTCCTTATTGGTAGTGGCAGACTAGATGTATTGATTTTTGAAACTATTTTACTAATTTTATCATGGATAGATAGTAACATATTTATGTGTGTTTTATTAGCAGATCACCATACAATAATCTCATATGTTGCTGGACTGTAATAAATACCATACATCACTGTCATTCAATTATTTGGATTATCTCTCCTTCGGCTTGGGCCGCAATTTCACCTTCGTGGATAATGTACATTGTACGCGATTTGAATACTAAAACTGACTAGGTGTATCTAATCTAAAAATTCACATTTTTGGATTAAAAGACACTATAATACCATCTTCATATAAGACCGCTATTATTGTAAGAAGTGAAAAATTAAATGTGAATGTTGCATTTGATTTGAAGTAAACATGGACTCTAGGAAAGACCTCTAGACATTTGTCACTAAAATAACAGACTGTTGTAGATAACAACCAATAATACTGTGTAGGTACTCCAACTTACTGCAATATTTGCCGACCTTGTTTCCCAACTAATATGCAATTAGATTCCATAAAAATGGAGAGGGGTCCATTGGACTCCTTCTTCATTTTTTATTATAAATATTCAATAGTATAACAAATATGCAAAGTTGAAAAACATTTTTTAAGGTTGATCCCTTTACAATTTCAAGAAACCGATAAAATTACAAGAGTAAAGTGCTCTTCAGAGACAATTAGCCAAAAATGTTATTAAACTACATATACATATCTGAAAAATAAAATATTCAAAATTTAGAAGAAAATATTTGGGTAGATTTTGAGAAAATTTTCAAAAACCGAAAAGCAACAGGTGTAAAGTGTCATTTAGAAAAGAGTTGGAGAAAAACTTCGACTTTTTTATATATATTCGATGGTGAAATAAATGCTCAAAATTTAGAAGAAAATATTGGGGTGGATTTTGAAAAAATTTCAAGAAACCGAAAAATAACAAAATTGTAAACTATCCTCAAAAGAAGATTTAACAGAAAATGTTATTAAATTATGTTTATGTATATCAAGTTTTAAAAATAATCTTGGAGCCCATTTTGAGAAAATTTTCAAAAACCGAAAAGTGGCCCTAATGGTAAACTACCCCTTTATCTTAACCGACTTTATTAAAAAGCTTATTAGTAGGTCACAGTGTAGCAGAACGTCTAAATTCATGTTGAAGTCGCTTGGAACACAAATATTTTTTTAAAACCATATTTTTTGAACTCAGTAGACCATAAGACTTCTAGAAATGCTAATATGTAGTTACTTCAATTTCTAAAAATTTACCCGATTGCAATACTCCTCATATGAGAAAGTAAAAACAACCAAAAATGCTTATGGGTTCCATAGGACTATTAGGCAAATTCTAGAACATTCTAGAAGGTTCCAGAAGCTCCACTGATATCCAAGGACATTTAAATTAGTTTTATTTTTCCACAATGCTGCAAATTCAAACAACCTTCCTCCAAATGACAGTTAATTTATACATCGCTTAAAATGAATCATCTGTAAAACGTTATCTACCTAATTGTCCCACAGAAACTTTACTCAATGTGGATTTTTAAAGTTTTCTTCATTTTTTGGAAAGCTACACTTAGTATGAATTTGAACGATAAATCCTTACATTTTCAACGAGAGATCCAGAGTTGGTTATCATGTTCAACTGTCCCTTGTCCATAAGAAACCCTTTCTGGCATTCGCTTTCTGAAGTTCAATAGGCAATTCTACCAAAATTCTAATCAAAACGTTCTAACATTCTCCACCAGGTTTAACCTTAGAATCATCACTGATGTTATAAACGTGTGTTTTTACAGCTAATGTTTTCCCTCTTAACTGCATCAGTGTCATTAATGTGATTGAATTTACGCAAGAACGAGCACTTGCAAGTTTAAAAAAAGGGAGATCGATTCCTTAAATAACCACCTTCTCCCATTAGCCGTTTAGCCTTACCTCGGTAGGTGTAAGTTGTTATTTCCATTTTACAACCGTAAATTTACTGGAAATTATAATTAACCAATACCAAAATTTAATGTACATTAAAGTGCCTATTTTATACCTCCCATCTAGAGCAAGCGACACATTCACACTTCACAAACTTCTAATTAAATCTACAATTTCCAATAAGAGCATCCTAAATTGATATTAAATTTCAACACTAGGAACTAATCTTGCACGGCGACGAAATACAATTTCATTCTTTCGGTTTTAGACCATCGCGTGGTTTCTTTAATTTACGTTGTTAGAATCACGACGAAGAGGATACTAATTAAGCGAAAGGTTTAATAACACTACATCGACTGTGTTGTTTATGTAATAAACCGAATTACAGTTTTATTACTCTTCAGATGTCATAGAGATAATCTCGTGACGTTGAATTGATGAGCAATGTTATGAAATTTGAGGTGAATTGTAACGGTAATTTTATTTGGAGACTTGTAGAGACTCACAATGAAAAGTAAGAATTCTAAAAATGGGAGAAATCAGCAGTTTCACTTTCTGATTTTCCAAATTCTATTAAACTCTAAACCAAAAATTCTATTAACATTTCCAATCAGATGAGCAATTTTTTGTTTAAGAGTTTTGGGCTGCGATAGGCAATAGTAACACTTTTTGGTATAAGAAAATTCAATTTGCCTAAATAATTATTTAGATATATACTTTCAGTTTAAAGTTTGTTGAAATAAATTGTATTAATACTTTCCATTTTACCGAAAACAAAGTGTAGGTTTACAGGTTATTGGAATATAAAACCGTTAAAAAATTTTGATAAATATTTTAGTAGATGAGAGAATCAAATTTATTTAACCAAAAACTTATGAGAGCATTTCAGTTAGATAAGCAATGTAAAATTCAAAAATTTTAAACTATAATGGGAAATAATAATACTTTTTTGATATAAGAAAATTCCAAGTTCCAAAGATCAAAATTGAAAGTCAAAGTTAAGAAAATTTTAAAGTTCTGTTCAAAATAGAAAGACTGGAGTAATACCAGAAATGGGAGAATCACCAGTTTCTGTTGACGCTAACGTCAACATTAATTTAGGTTAAGAAATTGTAATTTATGGTTGAACTAATTTTGGAAACTTTTCAACACGTTTTGTTTTACAAACAGATAATAGTCACTGACGCAGCTTAGGTAACAAGGTTTTTGGGATATCTAATTCAACTAAAAAGCACGTCTTATTTTATTACGAAGAATAACAACGCCGACCGAACGTCAACAAATCAAGTTCAGAATCACAACAATTAACCGAGTCAGCATAACAAAGGTACGTGATAAGAAGCGCGCTCCACTTAAGGTCAGTTTTTGCAACGCTAGGTCATTGTAAGAAAACAAATAATATCTCATTTAACCAATGTAAAATAAGATGTATAAAAGCCCTGAAATTTGGTACAATAAATTCAGTATACCCTAGTATGCTCAAAACGACAGTGTGTTGTGATCTTTCTTCACGCCACTTAACCCGACAACCCAAAACCTAACAAACTTCAACCCGGAGAGTACGTCACGCCCTCTCTCCAAACTACTAGAACCTCAAACCCTGGATCTGCACGATACGCCCTCAGATCCAAACTCGGAGAAGTACGTCACGCCCTCTCTCCAAACTACAAGAACTTCAAGAGATCACGTTACCCCCTGATCTCCGCCTACAAGAACTTTAAGAACTTCAAAGAGATCACGTCACTCCCTGATCTTCAATCTACAAGATCGTCTTCAGCCTTACAACCTGGAGACAAGATTTATCTCCGCAGCCACCCACGAGTTACGAGAGATAACTACATACAGTCCACTTCTATAGAGATCATTTCACACTTTCGTTTTTCTGATTTTTGAAGATGGAAAAGTGGAACATTGCCCACTTAATTTCAGCACCAAAATTTCTATTAATATTTCAAATCGGATGAGCAAATTTTGGTTTTGAGCTGCGATGGGCAATAATAACACTATTTGGTATAAGAAAATTCAGTGTCAGTAACCAAATATTTAGAGAAATACTTTCTGTTTGAAATTTTTAGAAAGAAATTGAATTACTGTCCATTTTACTGAAAACAAAGTGTAGGTTTATAGGTTTTTGGAATATGAAAGAGTTAAAAAAATTGGAAAAATATTTTAGATTAGCAAACCAAATTTTCAAATTTTTTGGTTACAATGGGAACAATAAGACATTAAATTTTGAAAAAATCAAATTTCCAGTCTATCAATTTTTACAGTTCAAAAAATTGTCAATTTCCCTTTAAATAACTTAATTTAACTGTAATTAACCTCGTCTTTATTTAAAAATCAATGGTTGTAGAGTTTGGAAAAAATGGAAAAGCTCAATATTTTCAACACCAAAAATGGTGTGCGTATTTCGAACTTATTTGAGCAACTTGAGTTTTGAAATCGGAGATAACACTTTGATTTAGGAAAATATAAAATTCCATAAGAAAGTTTTAGAATTAAGAACATATTAAATTTCCCGTTGAAAGTCTAATGACTGCAAGAACATCAAAAATGAAAATTTTACCTTATAAATTTCTGTTTTGGTGAAGGATTTATATGGTTTTTGGAGTAAGCCATTGGAAAAAAGGCTGCTTGTTTTCATCACCAAAAACTTACATGAACATTTCACACTAAAATAAGCAATGTAAAATTCATGAATTTTAAACTATAATGGGAAATGATAATACCTTTTTGATATAAGAAAATTCAGAGTTCCAAACAGCAAAATTTAAAGTTGAGAAAATTTTAAAGTTTTGTTTAAAATAGAAAGACAAAAGCAATACCAAAAATGGGAGAATCATCAGTATCACAGTATGATTTTTGGAGATGGAAAAATGGAACATTGCCCACTTAATTTCAGCACCAAAAATTCTATGAATATTTCAAATTAGAAGAGCAATTTTTGGTTTAACAGTTTTGAGCTGCGATAGGCAATAATAATCATTTTTGGTATAAGAAAATTCAATTCCCTTAACAATTATTTAGATTTTCAGTTTAAAATTTCTTGCAATAAATTGTATTACTGTGCATTTTACTGAAAGCGAAGTGTAGGTTTACTAGGTTTTGGAATATGAAAGAGTTAAAAAAATTGGACAAATATTTTAGTAGATGAACAAATCAAATTTTAAAAGGTTTCGGTTGCAATGTGAACAATAAGATATTGAATCTCGAAAAAAATCAAATTTTCCATGGATCAATTTTTAAGAGTTAAAAAATTGTTAATTCCCGTTTTATTAACCTAGTTAAACTTTATTTAAACTCTTTTTTGCTAAACATTTAATGGTTGGAGTGTAAAAAAATGGAAAAACTTACTTTCTGAAAATTTTTCAGCACCAAAAAATGTGCATATTTCAGCAAATTTAGTTTTGAGGTCGGCGATGGCAACACTTTTATGATTGCGGAAAATTCAAAGTTCCATATTAAAGTTTTAGAATTAATAATATATTAAATTTACTGTTGAAAGTCTAATGACTGCAGCAACACGCAAAATGAACGTTTTTACCGTAAACTACGGTTTTGGTGAAGGATCGATGGTGTTTGGAGTATGAGTCAATGGAATAAAGCTGTATATTGTCACCACCAAAAACTTATATGAACATTTCACAGTTAAATAAGCATTTAAAATATAATAAAAAATAATAACACTTTTATGATTACAGAAAATTCAAAGTTCCAATGATCAAAATTACCTATACGTTAAAGTTAAGAAAATTTTAACGTAGTATTCAAAATGGAAAAACTGCACTAATACCAAAAAATGGGAAAAATCACCTGGTTCACTTTCTGATTTTTGCAGATGGAACAGTGGAAAATTGCCCACTTAATTTCAGCACCAAAAATTCTAAGAAATTTTCGTATTAGATGAACAATTTTTGGTTTAACAGTTTTGAGCTGCGATGGGCAATAATAATACTTTTTGATAAAGAAAATTTTCCAGTTTTCAGTAACCAATTATTGAAAGTTGGACTTTCTGTTTCTAATTTGTTAAAAAAGCTGTATTACTTTTCAGTTTATCGAAAACAAAGTGTAGGTTTAAAGGTTTTTGGAAAATGAAAGAGTTAAAAAATTGGATAAATATTTTAGCGGAAGATGAGCAATTCGAATTTTAGAAGTTTTCAGTTACAATGGGAACAATAAGATCAAACATTTTAAAAGAATCAGAATTTTCAGTGGAAGAAGTTTTATAGTTCAAAAAATTGTAACTATTATAACTTTCCGTTTTGGTAACTTAATTTAACTTTAATTAACCTCGTAATTGTTCAAAATTTAATGGGTATAGGGCGTGGAAAAAATGAAAATAAATTGCTGAAAATTTTCAGCACCAAAAAATGGTGTGCGTATTTCAAACTTATTTCAGCAACTTGAGATTTGAAATCGTCGCTGTTTTGATTTAGAAAAATTCAAAGTTTTTGAGTACGAAAGCTTTAAATTTCTATTGATAGTCTGACGATTGCAGAAATACCAATATTTCCGATCGGATTGAGCGATCCTAATGAAATGCGACAGTTCGTGTGGGAAAAGGGCCCGCAATAGATACTTTTTCGATACGAGCCGTTTTTTTCCCAACCCCCCGAACGATATTATGGCGGGATTCCTTAAATTTCCACTCCGGTAATGTCAGCGTGGAGGAGCATTTCAAACGAGGCGAACGTCTCATTGTCGGAGCCCCTCGATTACGAATTCAATGGCGATTTGTTTTTTAAAGCGTTTTACCGTCCGGTTAACAAGACCGCGGTCCTGTAAACGATAATTTAATTCCGTTTTGAGTTATTTTGCGGTACACGACGGCCGGTTCGGAGAGGCAGAAAATATGTGGCGAGGAACCCACACGACAAGAAAAACGGACTACCTCTCTCCTCCTCCTCTTTGACGGTGATCTCTCGGAAATAGTTAATTAAAATTCGGGAATCCAACTCTAAATGTTATTATTTCAGAGAATGGCGACATTAAGCTCGTACGCCTCCGGTATATTCATGAAATCATCTTTTGATAAAAAGCCGGCCTCTGCGGCAAATCGAAATAATGATATGACTTTTATGGGGTATTATTAGTGTGGGAATAATTATGAACTGTTTCGGTTACATCAACCACTTTGCAATCGCTAATTACCGCTAAAGGAATTACCACTTGTGCAACACAGGACGTTCGCAAAGGACACGCTTCACTTGCCTTGCTGGATCTATTCTAATCTGACACATTCTGCAAATTATTCACGTCGTGGATGTTTCAATCTCTCGCCTCTTTTAACACATGACTGGCCTCTATCCGAAAAACCAACACATTTCATTACGAATTTCTTACAGGACATAATACCGAAAAAAATTAATAAAACGATAATCGAATTTATCACATCGTGGAATATTGCGGTTTCAGACACCTATCAGACACAATAACTACGGTAATCGAGTCCAATACGATACACAATAACTTTAATTCACTTTTGCGGTTCTTCAAAGCACCATAATTGATAGCGTATTTTCGATAAGTAAAAAGTGAATCCAAGAGAAATTTCGCTTTCGTAAAAAAACGTTGTTAATAATCGAGAGTTACTCCTATAAATCAAAATCCATTCATATAAAAATTGAGAAAAAAAAATTCAATCGTAACCTAGGAAATCGCTGAATTGATTTACGGGAAAATATCAAAGCCATAGCGATCAGTGATGAACGGATCACTATAAAATGTTCCATCTCAGAACTGCCGCAATATAATTCTCGCCAAATTCAAGACTACCATTACTGTAACGTCGCGTACGAATCAGAAATTTCGATGGTCTTAGATCGTTATAACTGACCGGTACACTTCACGCGCCAACTTAATATTGCGTGAACAGTTGGGAAATGATAACACGTAATTGTAACTTCGGATTTACTAAACTATTTAAATGCAACAAACTTAAATACAACGGAATAGGTGAAGATAGATAGTGATTCTCTCGCAGTTGGACGAAGAGTGTTCTTTTTAAATTCCTCAAAAGGTAGAGACGGAAACGCGATCTCCTCTTATTGGTCAGATTGATTTCAGCCCCTTTTACTCGTCGCTTATTGGTTGAAAATCACCCCGGTAATGAATAAAAGGCGTTTGACCATTGCTGAAGATCCTCGCTTTCATCTCACATACAGATGGTAAACACATGTTTTAGAAATCGCGTACCCAACTTCCTCGGAATACAATACCTTTGTTACCCTTACGGATCATTGTGGACTTGACTTGTGTTTATAGCAAATAAATCTCGAAGAAGTATTGGGTACAACAATAACTAAAAAATGTCACTTATCTGAGACGAAACAATTACAATCAATCAATATTACTAAATTAAATCCTCTCTTAAATTCAAAATTTGGATACAAAGCTTAGCAACTATATTATCAATTATTAGAACTTTAACATAGACGGAAATTTATAATCATGCTAATTTAATAAATTTAATCTCCCAACTTTTTCCCTAGGACAATTTTGTAGTCTCAAAGTTAATGTTGCAATTTGAAGACTAAAAACAGAAAAATTACATTTTATTTATTTAAAACTCCATCACTATAATTGTAAAACTACGGAAGTTAAATTTATAAATCAAAATATGTTTATATAAAACTAGGAAAAAAACAACAAATTTAAACCTAGGTAATCGCTTAATCTAATTACGGTAAGATATTAAAATTATACTAATTAATGACGAACGGATTACTGTAATTTTTTTTAAATTATGATGATCCACTTACCAAAACGTAGTCCTGGTCAGATTACAAAAAAACAACTAAGACATAACATATCAATAGATATAAATACGACAATCTAATCATAATTGGTTGAATTAAATCCTCTGTCAAATATAAAATTTTTATACAAAAATTAGGAACTCTATAAATAATTATGAAGAGTTTTAAAGGGGTGGAGGTTTATAACTACACTTGTTACACTATTAAATTAATTAATTATCTCAAGATTATGTTGTAGTACCACAGTTGTAGTAACAGTTTGAAATAATTAAAAAAAAACAAGTAAATTACATTTGTTATTACTTTAAATTAGAACATAGATACATGAAATAATACACTTAAAAATAATAAGTCACTTATTGCATTAACTTTAGTGAATATTTTAAATTTACATCACCCATAATAATTGTTTCCATAGTATCTAACATTTCGCCATGAATTAAGATAAGCTACGTTATGTATACCTACATCCACCTCCATAGTTTCGTATTGTTTCTTGTATAGTCTACCTACTGTAACGTTTATTTCTAATTTATTTACACTGTCCTAATTTTACACTACACACTACTTAATTCATCTTAACTATTTCCTAACTAATTTATATCGCACGCTTAATTATTAATTTATTTAAAACGCCCGTTTATATGTCCGTTTTTCGGCTTGTTTATTCACTCGCGGCTTCACGTCTAATCTAATCTCTCCGACCGCAAGCCCGCTTATATACACCTCAATTGTATTCGCGATGGTTCCTGAAATAACTCGAACCTTCTTTTTTATGTCGAAACGTCCAGAGGGTAATAAATCACTCTTCCTTAATAAGATGTTGCCGGGACTCAATTAAGCGTAGCGGCGTTTCTCTGAGGAAAGCCGCCGTCCGATAAGGGTAAACACATTTCGCGTTGCTGTTTACATTTCGCGTTACACTACCAAGAAAACTTTAATCCAGCTCTTAATAGTTGCTTCCTCTAAATTTAAATTTGCAACCTGTTGTCCAATACATAGGTAGTCAGTTTCAAAGTTATTCATTTTAAGTCCCCACAACTCATATTCTTCTCTTAACTTCTTCAACATCCATTTTGTTATACACAATAATTACAACTTATCATATAAGTTTTCATTTACAGCAGCATGCAAAAATGTATATTCCCCATTGTGGAGTGGAAGGATTTCAGGATCAACAGTCGGAAACGTCGACAGGGTGTTAAATCAAAATGTTCCTTGACATGATGCTATGCTATGCTTATTACTATTGCCTTGCATTAGTTTCGAGGGGTGAACTTGCAACACATTTCAGTCTTGATTCGTCAATCGGTAAAGGAATGACTATATATGCGTTCTTCATTCTGAAATAAGAAACAGTCTACGTATTCCACGTATTCGCCTCCTCGTACCGATCCCAGAACGATCAAACGGCTTTTTCGTAGCCGTTTTCACACAGATTTCTATCGCCATACCGCAAAACGTAATTGCCATCATCTGAAAATCAAAAAGGAATAGCGAACGCATCTCCGCGACTGCATAACGAGCAAAAACTGGGTTGACAGGCCTGGAAAACGGGAAATAATTACACGATGTATATACGCACTACATGCAAACGAGATCTTTCTTTTCTTCCTATGCTACGAGTACGTGTTCGTTCTTGTTCTCTCTTTCTCTCTCTCTCTCTCTTAGATCTCCTCTTATCGCTTCATTATTCGGAACCATTCGACAAACCGCTGCGTTACAGTTACGTCTCGGAGACTCGCCATGAGAAAACGACGAGATATATATAGATATCAATGCGATATATATCTGACCGCGGGATAACGCGATCGGAACGATCGCCAACATGTTCGAATGGGCGGAATGGGCGACCCTTTACCCGTCTAGAGCTTACCGAAACACGCGTGAAGACGAACTCGAAAGACGTGAAATAGTTCCTCTTAGAGACTGGTGAACTCTAGTTAAGGTTCCAGGACTATGACGAACTTTTCAACCAAATTCCGAACATCTCCCAAAAGTCTAATGGACTTATCTACTATCCACCTCTTAAATAATTCTTTTTGTCCATTTTCCAGAAGCAGACATTTTAACACACCCGTTCCATAAATCTGGAATTTTCACCGATTTCAGTACACTTATCTTTCGTCCAATAAACTAATTTCAACAAGCTTAGAACCTAATTAAGTAACTAATCTATGATATTGTCACGGTCTTAAGGGCCTAGGGCCCAGAGGGGTGCTCGCTTCGCAGAGAACATCTTTCCCCACAAAGGGCAGTAGGTGGGCACGTAGGTTGACGAGCAGCGTCACGGGATGCTTGATAACTCATCAGTGATTGATGCAGGCGCCCGTATTTATTCAAATTATTAATGTTTATTATCTGACGTATGCTGCTTTGTATAATTAAATGGCATCTCTACTCAAGTGAATTTTCCAGAAATTAATTAAAAGCAATGAGGGAGGAACTGATATTGATATCAGTTGGTTTAGAATACTACTTAAGTACAGTCGACTGACCATCACAACATGCAAAAAGACACCGGAGGTATAATATAAGGATTTGTTCATCTCGACAAACGTAATAAATTTAATAATTTAATGGTGCGAAATTGCGAAATAGGGGATTAAGTAACTCCAATTTGCCTTGGTATTGTTAGTATACCATAACTATAGATTCTCCTACAAGTAGCTTTTCATTAAGGAAAATTCTTTTAAATTATCTTCTTCTTCTTGAATTCTGCGTCTCCTAAGAGGGTTGCTGATCAGCATGGCTACTCTGACCTTTGAAATCGCTGGAATAGAACAATGGAATATCCATATTTTTGCATTTTTTTTCCAATTTGCTAGTGCAGGTTCCAGATAGATTTTAAAGAGCGTAGGCGACAAACAGCATCCTTGTTTTAATCCCTCGTTAATAACAAATCCTTCTGAGACTTTGCGTCCTACTTTGAATTTAGACGTGCTGTTTTCGTAAAGTTTTTGAACTGCTTTAGTAGGGTAGCATCAATATTTGTTGTTTCCAAGGCTTCCCATAATTTTGTTTGGGGTACGCTGTCATTTGCTTTCTTAAGGTCGACATACAGTAGGTGAAGTTCTTGATTCCTTGCTGTTTTCTTCTCAATTATCTGAGAAAAAAATTTTACGTATCAGGAATGGTTTATTTAATAAAGAAACAGTTTTTTTTTAATTACAACAATGCAATTTATATTTTAATGATTTTTTTTCTCTAAAATCAGCATTCCAAAACCGGTCAATCACTTCAATCATATCAATAATACCCAAGTAGAGTAAATTTCAAGTGGGTTACAATTTTTTTTTTCAGTTAGTGGTAATACCACCAGTTTTATTGTTAAATGTTTAAAAAAAAGAAGTAATATTATTTTCTTATAACTCAGTAAATTTTTAGGCAAATCACTATTATCGTGCTAATTTCAAAGGTTTTTTTTAAGTAGGTAGTTTTCCCCAAAAATTTAACCATTTCCAAGTTATTTTGAAAGTACCAAATTTCGGGTTTCTCGAAAAATAACCGTTCTTCAACGAGCAATAACTCGATTCGTATTAGGTTTACAGAGTCGTCAAAATACGAATCTCTTCGTTTTTTTTTGTTCTTAATAATTCTTTCGATAAAATGAAAACTGTAAGTAGTTTCGTGAAAAACATTTAAAAAACATGCGAAAAGTGTACAAATTTGATCGTGAATAACTCGGAAAGTATCAACTCGACAAAAAAACTTTATGATACAAAAATTGCTCACAATTGGTCAGTCTATCGATATCCGAGTCTATTTTGGGCTTCAACCCCACTTCGGCACAGGGTAGATTTTGAAGTGAAGGGTAAATAGAGCTTAAACCCAAATTTTGGGCAGATTTCAGAGTAAGGGACCACGAATTTTTTTTCGAAATTTTCAGGAAACATTGGGAAAAGGCTTGAAAAGATATAGGAGGTAGTTTCCGGTGCGGAAATTTGCCGATTTTCGAGAGAGAAAATTGAAATCATTACAATACTATATTAGGTGTAACTTTTGGTGAATTCGCCATCGCTTGTTAGGGCGTGGACATACTACAGCGTACTGCATCCGTGAACACTTCTCGCGTTCTGTGCTTATCGCCTTTCAACATGACTCCGGTTTGTTTGCGTTTGAGAGCAAACTTTGCAATGAAATATCGCGGTTGTTAGAGGTAGTTCCAAATGAGATGAACCTTCAGTGACAGTTGATATGCGCAAACTATTAGCGGGACCGTTCAAATACGTACGAAATAAAATGATGGTAAAAACGTTGGTCGGGCAGTCAAAAACGAGCAACACACAATCGGTGATTAGTCTTGACAAAAACTATTTTTATAATAAATCTTAGAGAAAACATACAGACAGACACAAAGGTAACAGGAAAAACGCAAGCAAAACACAAACACGTGGGACCATCAAAATCTAACCTCAAACTGTGTGTGTGAGTGTGTGAGAGTTGTTAACGTCTCCTTTTTGCTGCAAGGCTAATCTGGACGGGACCTACAGTTTAACGTGGGCTCCGGACCACGGTCCTCGAGCACGGTTGTACCACAAGAATAACTAACAATCAGAAGACCAACAGAAAGAGAGGTCCGATACGGTCCTCAATGACCCTGAACACACGTGCTTTGGTATTTGCCGAATTGTGCCGTACGCACACGTTCCTCCAAGTTCCTCCAAAGTCCGACCGACAACCTACCTGATTATCGGACCTCTCTTTCTGTCGGTCTTCTGATTGTTAGTTATTCTTGTGGTTGTACCCCCTACGGCTCTCACACCAGTAACCTAAAATTAAATAATGTCCAAAACAAACACAGAAAGTCTTCTTAGTTTATGCCTTGCGTCTTTTCGTATTGTCACAGAGTTTAACATTTTTAGCACGGATAATAGTTCGGCAACTCGACATATTTTCGTCTCTTTGCGCACGATGACGTAGGGTTCCTCTCATTTGGAACTACCTTTAGACGAAATGAAGTAATTGCCGCACCCAGGTAAGTTTGCTTTTGCACGCTCTTTCCGCCGGTGTAAATATTTTTGGTATACAATTAAAGGATTCAGGTCTCCTACTCTATTATCCCAAAATTGCACAGTAATTCGGCATTTTCCCGTTGACGACTGGACTGTGACGCCGACTCACGAGGAGGACCGTCGGGATTTCCATTTCGAATCTGTCTGCGCAGCCGAAGGGAATGCCGTAAATTTTCATTACGTGCGCGCCTAGACGAATTTTTCGCGCGAGAAGGCTCGTAGCGCCCGGGGGCGAAGCGAACGTTCCGGCTTCTAGTTTCACCTTCCACGCGTATTATTTATAACGACGAGACGTGTAATATAAATATAATACGCAGTAAGAGCGTCCGTTCGGATTTCATTTTCTCTGCATAAAGACGGACGGATGGGAGAGAAGTAGAGAAAAAGAAGGAACCCGATAGTCCAAAACGCAATCCTCCGCGCAGGAATTCGTAGGTATACGCGCGACGGAACGAATCTTGTTTGCTCTAGTTGGCTCGAGGCTCGCGAGCGGCCCGAGTGAGTTTTTCGATTTTTTTTCCTCGAGTGTACGTGTCGCTCGCGTATATCATTACCGGGTAGGAGACGCTCGACCCGGGCCGGAGGCCAGGAAAGTGGCGCGGTCCGGCATCCTGCCACTCTAATAATCGTTTGATAAGCCGAGAGATCATGGCAATAATGACATCTCCCTCCGACGTCTCCTGCGGCCGACGCACGCACTGCGAACGCCTTTCACTGCGTCAGTTATATAGCGACAATTGTAATCCCGACAATTACAGTCGAGATAATCAGAATCCCGACTAGCCGATATCCCGGCCAAATTAATAGAAAATAAAACTGTACAAATATTTCTTCTAAAAGAAGAACAACGGCTAAAAAAGAAACAGACACGTTGGCGAATGCAGACATCACACTTTCCTCGCGTATTTTGGCTTATTCAACAACCAAGCGGCGCCGCGGACGATGCATATCTACACACTTCAGCGCTTCCATTATTTTCCACAAGTCCCATAGCTTCTCTACGATCGTTTATACTAGTCCTTCTAGACATTCGGTTATAAGTCCCTTGTTTACATCGGTTCTTGTTTGTTTTTCTGTTAACCTCCCTTTTATTGTTCTTGTTGTGAGTAGATAACGTCTCCTTTTTGCTGTAAGGCTAATCTGGACGGGACCTACAGTTTAACGTGGGCTCCGAACCGCGGTTAAACCTCCCTCTTTGCTGCCAGGGCTAATTTCACGGGACACATTGGTTTTATGACACAGAACGTCACTGACAAACTAATGACAGATTTTAATAATCGTCTTGACATTTAGTAATTTGACAACCAACTGACACTATACTTTCATTTGTTTGATTGGCGATTTGTTCCTAAAATTACAAAACATACCTTTTTTAGTATTTCCGTTACTTATTATTTATGTTTCTCGTCGCCTAAACCTTCCCTGAACTTCCACAAATACTTCAAGACCAAAATTAGCAAAATCGGTCCTCCAGCCTTTCTCGAGTTTAAGCGAGACCAAACGAGAGAACGCATACTGTACAGGAAAATTTCATGCCCACTTTCAAGGAAGTTTTTGATAAATTATTTATTAAAGATATAAAAAGATAATATACAATTGAAGATACAAGGACAGTTTGCGGAATCAACTTGGAGTTTCCCTGTTTGGCGCATGGGCAATTATACCTCGCGTGTTCGCGAGTCGCAAAACATGATCTTCATATATTTACGCACCGCAAAAAAGACAAAAAATATAGTACTACAGAAAGCTTTAAATTGATTACGTGTATGTATTGCATTTAATGTAATGTAGATAAAAATTTTCTATCAAGTTTTGAACATATTTTTCAAAAACATATGTAGTTGATGTAGGTCCACCGGGTCATCTATAATTTGTATTCATCTTTCTTCTTTAAACTTTACGTTGCAATGCAAAGTATGCCAGGTACGGCTTATAGTGCATAAAATTATCGAATTCGCACATGTTTCGGACCACTAGTGACCATCCTCAGACACACAAACTTAAATCCGTGTAAGGCGTTTTTGGTTATGTTAGTGTCCATCGCCGATTACATTACAAAAATTATCACTGCGAGTGAATTCCTTAGGAACCAGGAACCGAGCGAGACGAACGTCCCCTCGCAAGATTGAGTAGGAGCGTCGGAACGTTTCGGGTCGGTACGCGGCGGCCGGACAAAAAGAATTTAATTAAACATCGGACTACCTAATAAATTCCCGTTCGATGATAAAGAATATAATTTCGTTTAATACTCGGACGTTTAAGATACGCGAAGCCCTCGAGGCCGTCACGACTACGCCGATAATTAATGGGAGACAGGCATCGATAGGAGCGCCACATCTATCAAGTTAGCGGTGCTACCACAACCTAAACTCCGGACGGGTTCGAGAGGTTCTCGTCCCTCTAAGATGCGAAAAATGCGCTTCTTCCGATAATTTCAAATAAATCTGATCGTGCAATCTACTTAAAAAAAATTTTTTTAGACTAGCTGGTGATTATCTGTCATCATTTTCCGCCAATGTAAGGTTGCCAGTTTAATCTTAATTTAGTTAGTGAAAATGTGATTCTTAAAAATGTGTATATACAATATCCTATTTGAATATGAACATAAAAATATGATTAATTCACGAAAAAAATAATGTTAACAGTCAAAGAACATCCAGGAATGTTCAACATCTAGGAACATATGACTCAATAACCTTACATTACATCGGCGTTCAAAGGGGTAACTTGATAAATTGTTGTCTGTTAGTGTGTAGGCTGGTAAATTGGTAGCAGAGTAAGTGGTATTATTTCTAGCAAAATCACGAAAACATGTTTTTACAAGGTTTTGCTGGGTGTTTAATGTGTATCGTGTCTAAGTAATGCTTACATAGCTTTTTCTAGTATTCTTGGGATATGCTACTGTTCTATAATATAAGTTCTCCCACTCTCTCTTTCTCTCGTATTCTGGGTACGTCACGTTGATTCGACAGCCGTTTATTAGATCCACGTTGCCCCGAACATGACGTTGCCATCATCGATGTTAATGATGTAAATCTGTAAGATTGGTCGTACAGAGGCGACGTTGCCGTCCTGGTGGGAAAGTCGTGAAAATGTCGAATTGTGATGGGAAATGGAGATGTTGTTTTATTGTGGTTAATGCGAGTTCCGTAATATTTAACGTAATCTCCCAATGAAGAAAAAAAATAGTAAGAAGCTTTGCACTGTTCTACAGTACCGGCTACTGTACCCGCTTTTTTTATATATTAGATCGTATGACCCAATGCATTTGAATACTGTAGCAGGGGTCTCATCGTAAGTCCCTTTGAGATGCGCAATGATCCATTTTGACGATCGACGCACGTCCGGATTATGAGAAGCGGTTCGAGGCGATTTCAACCCGATGAGAATCAGAAGCGTTCTAATTAATTCCCTTACACGCTGTTAACCGTCTTTTTTTGCCTTCCGATTCAATTTGCACACTACGCCCAACTTGTAAACGTCGACTTTCTCTCCGTAATCACTGTGACCGAACAAAAACAAACGTGTAACACGAGCGGGATTTCTGCAATTCCTTCCGTCACCTGCTCCATGGAGGGAGAGAGAGAGACAGAACTACAGAGAGAGAAAATACGGCCGATAGATTATCGTAATATCGATAACGAAACTGGCAGGGAAAAAAGTTTAATAAACTGCCGAATGAGGTCGAGCTAGAGCGAAATACAAGGAGTACGTAATCGATTTCAAAATAAAAAAGACCTTCCGGCTCTAGCCGCGAGGAACGAGCCGATTTCGCGTTACCCTACACGCTGTTATCATTCGTTTTACACGCTCCGATATCCTGTTGGGACGGAACGAATCGACACGTCGGCAATAACACATCACTATTTTGGGAGCTACTTAACGATGTAGCAATCATAATTCCAAGAGAGAGCATTGCTGCATTGCTTGTAAATAAGTACACAACCTAACCAAACTTTACTCTGCTCTTTACTATCTGCTCAACAATTCTTAAAACTTAACCAAAAAGTCCACGTTTGAGGTTTAATCTGAGATTAAAGATATCTCAACATTATTTGGAGTTTGCCAAAACAAAATTTAACTAGCACGAATCGCACTGGGATCTAATCTGAGATCTAATAAGCTCAAATAATCACTTGTGAACCATACCAAAAGTAACTTAAATTGGTATGAAAAAATGCGTCTTAAGATCAGAGTTTTAAATCACTTCAACATGTTTTGGACTTGGCCAATAAACAAAACTTGAATTACTATCTATCACACTTCAAAAATCTGATTCTGGGACTTAATGAGAATTATATTAAGACTGAGATTTAAATAAACTAAACCAGCTTTGAACCCCCTTTACGATGCGATCTAAATTTGAGTCACGATTAAAAATTAGGGATTTATATAAGCTCAACCATTTCATAACTTGACAGAAATCTCTAAATTGTTTAATACATAACTAAAAAATTTTATACATCTCTCTATTGCTTCTGAGATCCAAACTGAGATTTACATTGGCGCAACTTATGAACCTGGCGAAAAACGAATTCTAACTCCGGGCGGTTCGGGAACGTGCCTCTTCTCTGTTCTGCAGATCGTGTGTAAACCTGATTTTATATAAAGTTGAGCACCTGGCTCCTAACTTCTCCCTCTTGGTTCTTGGTTTTCCTCCGCATGATAGTATTTTCTGGGTTATCCTGGTCGTCCTGGTGGTCCTCTTAATGTATTTTCATCTTCCTGGTATGTCCTTCGTGGTTAGTCTTCCTCCATTGCCGTCTTGGGTTTTTTCCTTTTTGATCTTGCGTCCTCGTCGTAATCCGTTGCCTTCCTTATTAGTGGGTTCGTGTGCTCCATTGCCTTTATTATCGTCTCCTTCGAACTCTTCTAGATGGTCTTCAGCTCTTCGATGTGTAGGTCCCGTCGTAGTTGTTCATTCCTCATATACCATGGTGCGTCCGTCATCCTTCTCATCGCCTGGTTCTGTATCCTCTCCAGTTTCTCCATGCTGCTTGTCCCCACGCTGCTGTTCCGTATGTCATTATTGGTCTTATTCCTGCCAGGTAGATCTTCCTCTTGGTTTCCAGTCTCAGCTTGCTCCGTCGTCCTATTAGTGGTCCCAGCCTGTTCAATCGGTGTTTCGCCTTCTCCTCTATGTGCCTTCTCCATGTAAGTCCTCGGCCTATGTGGATTCTTAGATATCGTACTTCTTCCTTCCATTCCAGTTCCTTTTATCCTATTATGATGTTGGTCGTCGGTCGTCTCGTCTTCGGTCCTATGTATATTGCCTCTGTCTTCTCCGCGTTGATATTGATCTTCCATTTCTTCGTCCATTCTTCCATTTATCCTCGTGTGACTGTTCCCTCTTCCAATTGGTATGTCGCTGGTGTAAATATTGTATAGGATCCTTGTGGTGCTCCTGCTTCCATCCTCCTGCTGCTCCATATCGTCCCCTTTTCCTTGATTTTGAAGTTCCATCCTCCTAGCTAGTCCTGTATCATCTGGGTCGTCGCCGTCTTGAATCCTAATCCGTCCATCTTTGCTATAAGTCCGTTGTGCCAAATCCTGTCGAAAGCCTTCTCCACGTCGATATAGTACCATGCATGTAGTCCTCTTCTCGTTGCTGTCCTTGATCGTCAACGACCGAAGGTTGTCCAGCTATTCAAAGTTGGCCATGGCAATTTAAACCAAAGGAAAACACCAAGTCTTAACCAAATTTTCTTGCTTTTCAAATTGTTGTCTTTCGAACATTGTGTAGGGTCCTCAATAATGGAGAATTATAATCCGAGATTTTTATACCGGGGGTAACACTGTAGCGATGTAGTACAGAAGAGATTTGAGCCTTCGCAACATTTGGTTCGTTGATGGCTGTTGATGGTTTCACAGTCTACTGCCAGTTGCTCAACTATCTTTTCCTTTCTCGACTCTGGGAAGTTGAATTTCAGACCTTTGTTGAGAATGCTCAATTCTCTCTCTGAGAAAGTAACATCAGATAAGTTCCTAACCCTTTCGTGAAACTTATAATTGGAGATGAGCGGGGCCTTACGCTCTGAAGGTTTCCCTTGATGTATTAGAGAGCGTAACTTGTTTCTGTGTTGGTTGAAAATATTCTTACCTACGCCCTACAACCAATCTCTGAGATCTTTATCTAATATGTCGAATTCCAGGTTGTTAAGACTAGAAATGATGGTGAAGAACGCCGTCCTCAACTCGAAATGAATAAAATTTAGTCGGGAGTACAGGTGTCTGACGTCCTCTCTCAACCAGCATTCTTTAGCCTTTTGGATCGACCTCCTCGCTACTTGGAGTTAGTTTTCAGAGATATAGAGCGTGGAAAAATGTTGTTCCTTAGACATTCGTTGAGGAACCATATTTTTTAGTGCGAGTCTTCTTACGCAGTAACAACCGCTTCTTGTAGAAATGGACAACGTGGGCTCGACTAGCTAGCTTTAACGACCGAAGGTTGTCCAGCTTCTCAAAGTTGACCATGGCAATTTAAACCAAAGGAAAACACCAAGTCTTAACCAACTGCTTAACCAACAGCAGTTGGTTAAGACTTGGTGTTTTCCTTTGGTCCTTGACCGTCTCTTCTACCATCCCCATCGCCTGGTGCTCCGTCGAGTGTCCTTCCCTGAATCCACATTGTTCGTCCAGCCTCTCCTCTTCCTCCTTGATCCTCCTCAATAGCATCCTCTCCAGTAGCTTTCCTAAACTTAGCTCAAAATTTGGTGAGCTTTTTGAATCGCTCTGAGCTGTATGTAAGTAGATGCAGCGATATGTTTCCCACTCGATAACAATCTTACCGTCCATTAATTGATATGTCGAAAGTCGTCGATTACATTTAAACTTTTTACCACTTAGGAGTACTTAGAAAATGATTTTCGAACAATATAATTAGTTCCGAGATTTCGTTACTTCTGCCATTGTTCCTCGGAGAAGAAACGAGTAAAAGTGATTGTCGTAGATAATGCTAAAATGGTGCGTTAAAGGTGGTCTTTGTGTTTCGGTATTGTTAAGGAAAATGAAGCGTGAAGCGACTCGTTTGTCACTTTTACCGAGAGAGCGAGCGCAATTAGATCATTTTTCGAAGGATGATTGCGCTCGGCGCCCAGATTAATATTACCGAGAGGGCCTCATTGAATGCAAATGCGCCGTATTAGTACGAGAAGCGACGAAAACCGTGTAAATCCTCGTGTCGCTCGGACATGGTTGCGCAAGTCGAGTGTGAGGCAACGTAATAAAAGGCCTTATCTCGCTCCTTTTGTTCCCAGGACTTTCCCCCGTTATTATCAAAGATTTAGCGGCCCGACGACCGAATAAAACCTTCAGCGCCTCGGACGCATATCTCTCGGGACGTGACAGAAGAGACATAATGCTCGGCAGATAACGACGATGCCTTTACATGTCTCCGGATGCCACATAAGAACTTATATACACTTTACTTCTCCTCTCGTAAGTCGGCGGCGAGGATAGAGCAATTGTCGCTGGCGCACGTTTGACGACAGCCACAATCTCAAATAATAAAATGTTAACTGCCGCGATACGCTCGAAGGTGATGCTGGAAACCGACGAGGAGTTTAGTTATTACCTCGACCTATCCGGCCATTGTAGTCGGATGAACTTTCGTTCCCGCTAATTATCTAAACGCTTCATTAGCGCGGCGTAATCACCATAACTCACCCCGAATATTATTTATGTTAGTCTCCTCGGATCGATTTTCCCCTCCTCACCTCATTCGAGTAATTAACATTTTCATGAGTTAATTCAGGCCGTCCCGATCAATCTTCGACGACGCGAAAACGATTACACCCACAAGATATTACTACCATACAGATCAAGATATTATTTCCCGCGGCACGCGTGTTCATGAAATAATTCTAACAGATCTGACTGGGCATATTAGGCCCTCAATCACTAGTTGATGATCACTAGATCACTAGATGATGTTGCGATCAGGGACGTGACAATACTTGTGCACGGACAACTTATAAAACTAATTTCTAGGTTGCTAAGCAGAAGTACTATCATCCGTCCATTTATCAAAAACCTGAATTTTTAGTCAAGGATATCGAAGATTTTCCAATAAAATTTTTTGCGAAAATGAAACGTATTGCTCCTCGCAGGTTTGTGATAAATGAGCGATAGGTCTAATAAATTCAATATTGATTATATGAATAAATAATTGTATCGACAATTGCGCCAAGAGATGAAATTATTATTAATTTTACTTGAAATAAATTTGGAATCTATCGAGTGAAGTGTAGTTCTAAAGAGCCCAAAAATAACATATTGAACACCATACCGAAGCATTTGAATCATATTCAATAACCTAATAGCTACATTACTTTGGAGAGAATTGGCCTTTTAACGGCCTTAAGTACAGAAACCTCAATTTAAAGACTAAAATTGTTGCATTATCAAATGAGACCCTACGACTGCAAACAGCCTCATTAAACCCTATCAGATCTGCAATCACGTCACATTTGACTTCTGTAACTGTTTACGTGTATCGAGCGGCAACCAATCGGCCCCCTCGGAATCCGCGGAAAATTAAAGGTACTCGCCCGTCAAGGTTCCCGTTCTGGTACCTCCTCCGACACTTACACATACCGATAAAGCCATTTTTAATAATACTTATTTGGTAGCGCAACGCTTGCATACCCAATGACCGTCGAGATTGCGATCGCCACGAAAATACCACAGACTGACCGTTCCCGTGAGGGAGAAAGAGAGAGAGAGGCAGAGAGAGAAGTACGACTCGTGCACCGTGTAGAAGGAAAAAAAATCATCGATACCGTAAACGAGCTCGTAGCCCATAAAACATGAACGGAGAGCAGTAAAGAAAGACACCGCCCTAAGAGAATCCGATCTATGTGTAACACACGGAAGTTGTCGATAAATAGCCCTGTCAGGCACCCACAAGCTACGGCCCGATAGGTGGACAGAGGCGGAGGCGAACGGGTACCATCGTGGTACCTCGTCTGATATTAATACAGATCGAAAAAGTACCAATTGCAGTTCTGAGCCTTCAGGGCGATATAACTTGACATTGTCAGTACCAAACACAGAAATTACCATCACAGGATCAACGGTACAAATCAATTTTCATATATTCAGGATCACTGACGCCAGATCGATAGACAACTGAAAAGTAGTATCTACCCATCTTGGTGTCACCATACTGACCATAATACCTGCCATCTTAACATGACGTACATAAGCTGAAATCACACTAAGGCCCATTAAACTCCCGAGTCTTCAATGTACACCAGACTGGTACTTTCCTTGATGCCACTACGACTGGAGTGGATAGATGCGTCATAAAAGCCTGTCACCAATTTAGCACGTTGTAATGCAACTGAAATCACCACAGATCCTGCAAGAAATACCAACCTGATACCATCATCACCTGGTGCACCAATAATAGTTCCATTTCGATACGAAATTGAAAGTATAGTCCTGTTCAAGAGTACACTTACGGCGGCATGTCTCTATAAACAATCTCAAGAGCTTTTCTGGATCGTGGATTCAGATAGGAAAGATTTTTTAATAACTTTAAAAGTTCGTACAGTTTGTCGAACAAATCTGACCACAGAGCCCATACTTCACCAGAAGAGCCATGCCAGCTTAACATGACTTAACATCAAAAAATCATTACCCGCACATAAACTCCTGAATTTTCAATAAATTCTACATTGGTGACATCTTCGAAATGGTACTTTCCTTGATGTAGCTATGACTACTTACGGTGCTAGTTAAGAGGACAGATCTGTCAGAAAATCCCCCCACTACTTTAGTAGGTTGTAATGAAACTGAAATCACCCCGGACTGGTACCATCATCATCTTTTGCTCCAATACAGTTCCTGATCCTCAGAAGGTATAGTCACCATGACATCAATTTTTCCAACTGGTACCTCACCAGAAATGCTATGCCACCTTAACATGACGTACATAAATTAAAACACAGTGAGAGAATCAGTACCTGCACATAAAACTCCTGAGTCTTCATTAAACTCTACATTGGTGACATCTACGAAATGTTACTTTCCTTGATGTAGCTATGACTGGTACAACTTAAAAGGATGGATCCGTCATAAGATCCCCACTTCACTTTAGCGTGTTGTAATGAAACTGAAATCACCACAGACCTTTAAAAAATACCAGACTGGTACCATCAACATCTGGTCCACCAATAAAATTCCTGATCCTCAGAGGGTATAACCACCAAGACATCAATGTTTCCAACTGGTACCACAACAAATCCACGACTTGCCACAAACTTCCTCAGAGATTACAACCACCAAGTTACCAAATTTCCAAATTGGTACCGCAACAAATCCACGACTCGCCTCAAATTCCCCACATATCTAAAACCGCTCCGGAGTGTTCCTACCGCACTGCCTTCCAGAATCCGAATCGTGACTTCGCTAGACCTACATAGACAAATTGTCCGGTGTCCGTTAGCCGCACGTACCACCGCCAGATCCGAAGATAATACGTGGTACAGGCGCTCCAACACGTTAATGGTACTTTAATAAATGCATGCGGGTACCCACTACGCCCCGGTACCCAGAAACGGGAAACGCACACAGACGGATTTAATTATATTATCGGCGCGAGAACGCGCTCAGACCAGAGGAGAGCAGCGATTTATTTATAGGCGGTCCGATTAACCGTTCGGATTGAATTCGACGTTGCATTCCGGAGTGTAAGATAAGGTCGAGCTCGAGTTAGGGCGAGGAAGGTGAAATGGGTGGTACCATCATGTAAGAAGATGGACCTTGCAAAATTCTTCATCTCAGATACTCAGTTTGGTCGTTAAAGGTTATATTTCAGTATAGAGTCAATTGACAAAACAAGAGTAGTTTCACAGCCCACAGGAGCGAGACACCCTATCTAAATCTTACCTAAAATACCCCAAATCCAATTCGACAATACAAAGAGGTAAATTTGAACAATGCTGATTTGAATTGTTGGGAAGCCTTCCATTTAGACAATTTGAAGGGTTCCTTTAGAATAAGAGGAATTCGGACAATTCAGGGTTCCAATCATTGGACTAGTCTGAATATTTGGTCAATGCAATCAATTTTTGACTGAAATTGAATTGTGTAATTCAATGAGACAGTTTTAAGAGTTTCTATTTAGTAATGCGGATTTGGGCAAAAGTTGGAACATTTTGTCAATCAACATTATAATTACCCAACCAATGACTTAGCCCATCCAAGTAGCTCCATTCGGACAATGTAGATTTGATCAGCTTTAAGCCCTTTCGTCCAATCTTCCAGAACACCACAATATTACAACGTAACATCCCGATATCTAATTGAGATCTTCACATCCATTTCAGTCCTTGCCCGATCGATTCCATCGTCTGCAGACAAAAACGTAGACGCCATCTATCACATCAGAACGATGGCAGTTCCCTCTCGCTCCGATAAAAATCACATTTATCGACGTTCGAAGTCTTCGGGTCAGTTTTTTCATTCAGTTCTATTTCTTGCGCTCGTCGGATATAAAAATGTAATTAAACCCGGTCGCTTTGCGCTTAGCCATAACAATATCGTAAATAGCGCGAACGGAATCTCTGTGCAGCCAGCAATGGATCGCATCTTTAAAAGTTCGAGAAGAGTTTAGAAATTCGAACCATCTCAGGTTTCACATTTTTGCGTTGATTAACTCAACTTGACATTATTCAGTGTTGATTGAGATGTCGAAAGTAACTAAAAGATGAGGAAACTGAGGGGTGAGTGACGTAAGTTCCTGGCACCCGACAAATTTGTGTAATTTTTTTGTTAAAACTGACCTATTATATAACTATATTGTATAGCATTACTATTCTTCACCTAATGATTATTACCCTACTGGCTTTGTCGTTTTTTGTTTCCATAGCATTCTGTAATTCCAATCTCGCCCTTTCAGCCATCCCATTTCTGATAATTTATTCCCAACTAAGTTACGGTCTTCCTCTTGTTCTTTATGCCTCTCGGATACCATTCCGTTATTCCCTTTGGTCATCTGTCACCTGGCGCCTTGTTATTCTTAGCTTTAGTTAGCGGTTTTCTAATATCTTCGTTTAAAATTTCTGGCGTCACACCCTTCTCTACGTGAATCTCTTCCTGGTATTCTAGATGGTTTGAGAAATGTGCTGTGCATTGTTTCTGAGATATTGTTTGAATTGTCCCCTAGTGGTATTGCTGCTACTGATCTTCTTGATTATGCTGTTGCTGATCTGTGGTATGATATTGTGTTGTCGATGTCTATACAGGTTCTTCTCATATTTGACTCGTCCTTGTACCAACTTTCTTAATCGTACATATTCTTCCCCTGTTTCAAGGCGGCTGTTGGAGATCTATTTCGTATATGCTGTTTCTTCTTGGGTCAAATTTTCTAAATCTTCTGAAAATATTTCTATGTATTGAGCCTTCTGTTTCTTCTCCAGGCGTTTCATTGGTCGCGTCTTGTATTTCTTCAGGAGTACCGTCGTAGTGTCTATTGTACTTTGTTTGCAATTCTGTTTTGATGTAGGCCTTTACATTACAAATAAATACGAGCGATCGGAATCAATTAATGAGTCAAGGATCCCGTCATGCTGCCCAGTTGAACTACGTGCCCGCCAGCCGTTCTGTTCGGGGAATGATGTAGTCTGCGACGCTGAGATTCCTGCACCTGCTACCCCTCCAGGCCCCCTGGGGACATCTGTAACCATATATTTGCTCACCATTAACTTTGCCTTTTTGTTTAATCACTTGTCCACTTTCACTTTGTCCTTGCCCCCTTCATCGTGGGCTCTCTTTCTCCCATAAATGAGCCATCACTAGTCCCTATTTGTTAGTAAATAATGTCGTTAAGTTTGTTTGCTCTTTTTCTCTTCATGTGAGCTACCACCCCCCAATAAGAGCCTAAGGGCCCTAGTTCCTTAAGACCGTGACAGTATATTGTAGTAAACAGAACAGGCCAGGAACATGTACAACAAATAGAAGCAAATTATCTGTAATCGTAATCTAAGCTTACACATTCGGATCAGGGTTATTAAATGCTACGTTTGGTCTGTCCTTCTATATGGAGGTAAAGCGTGGACAATAAAATTAAATACCATGAGACGCCTAGAAGCCTTTGAAATGTGGCTCTATCGCAGAATGCTCATAATATCATGGACACAACACATAACGAATCAAGAAGTATTGAACACCATAAACAGAGAACTAGTATTAATAACAACGATTAGGAAAAGAAAGACCTCGTATCTAGACCACATAATGAGAAATGACAAATACAACTTGCTAAGACTAATAATTGAAGGAAAGATAAAAGGCCGGAGAGGAGTAGGCAGAAGAACAATGTCATGGCTCCGTAACATCAGAGCTTGGACAGGCATGAACGTTCAACAATTACTAAGAGCGGCACAGAATAGAGAAGATTTTGATGTAGTGATCGCAAACCTCCAGTAATGGAGTGCCTCAGAAGAAGAAGATAAGGATTTTCCGCCTTGTCCTCGTCCTTTCCTTCTAACGAATGTAATGTAAGAAAGATCTCATGAGATATTTGGATTGCAATTAAGACGTCATGTCCGGTAAGAGATGTAGCCTGTTTTTATTATTTCCTTTTTCCAACAAAACGTTGTCATCGCAAAAACCTAAATTATCTAATTTGTCGATTTCTCCAAAATACAATTTCTCTCGTGGTCCCAACTTTCAATATGCAACATTAGTGTGACGTCAGCATTTGGAGAAGGGATGTAACCCATGGCATCCCTTTCTACACTAGTATTTTCTTCTGGGAATTAACATGAGGAATGTCTTCAAGCAGCTGGTAATCTACGTAAACGAGATTTCTCAACTATCAGTTGTATAAAACAAACATTGAAGTATGTAGTTTTCTTGCATATAAAGAATACATGATACGTTGTGGAGGGAGGAAGAAAAAAGTGATTTATTTGAGAGGTGACACTTCTCTGTAATTCATATTTGGTGCCATCTGTCAGAGTATGACAGTGACAATTTGTGAACCAATCAGAAGCACAAAAATAAGAGGCATGGGCGTGAAAGTCAGGAAATGTTAACAAATTGTCAATGTCATACTTTGACAGGTGGCACCAAATTTGAATTACAGTGAAATGACACCTTCCTACTGTCCCTCATCTCCCTTCTCTCATCTCTCAGTCTTGATCTCATCTCTCAGTCCTACTGAGTCCCTCAGTCCCTGCTGTAGGTCACTGCGAGTTGATGGTTTGGGTTGATGAGTGTATCTATAAGTCGATTATAATGGCCCCTCAACTTCTTCTTACACCGTAGTGACTCAATTTGTCGAATATTATCACCTACAACAAATGTATACATTAGTAATATCTCGATTGTTCACATAATGGTCATGACTTACCTTTTCGACCTGTGATTGGGTACTACGACGAACCGAATGGTACATCTACCATCTTTTAATTCGCCATCATCATTTTTACATATTGACTCATCAGCTCACTGGAAATATCTATGAATACGATGTCAGCTGTTTGGATTAAACATCATCTACATTCTTTGAATTGGTTTTATTTGGGAGAAACTAAGAACTTTCGTCTGTAGTGTACACACTTCAATGTTTACTGTTTTACACAGCTCATAGTTAAGAACGTTGTTTACGTAGATTACAAGCTGCTTGAAGATGTTCCCCATGTTGATTCCCATAAGACAAAAAAAGTGTAGAAACAGTTGCCAAGGGTTACCATCCCCTCTCCCAAATTTCAAACGTTATTACTAATGTAGCGTGTTCCGTGTCGTGCTATCGAGTCCTGATTGGGCCGATGGTAAATTAGACTCGCGTGGAAGAAATATTTCCCGTGACGGCGATACATACGTCCGGGATTTATAGTCCCCATCAGATTTGAATGTATCCGATTGACGAATCGACTCGTAAAATCGTACTAGCAACGTTTCGCGGTTACTTTCTCGTAGTGGAATTAACGAGGAAGTCGGCGTAACGGCCGGTTTTACGTCCTCAAGTCGCTTTTAACAAGTTGTACAAAACATGTCTAATGACAATAATAAAACCGAACATATATTCAGCGAACGTCCGCGAGAGCCCTTCTCCAACCCACAATTTATGATGGATCTGTGGCGTGTAAACTAGACTGGAACCCAGTTCTTGGGATCTCTCGGCTATTGCGCGCGCAAGAAAAAAACGGCAATTAGAAGGCGTAGCTGTGTTTATTGGTTCTTCTTCCTTCCATCAGATTTACTGGCCACTCGCGTTTCCAACGAAGGAGATCATAATTTAGCGTGAAACTCTTATAAGGAAATCGTGCCAATTAGTGCGCTGGATTCTGCCGGCATACACGATTCCAACACGTCAAAAAGAGAGCTGCTGGCGTTTTTTCCGGGCGTCGCGTCGTCGGTCGAAACGAGAGAATATTTCAATCCGGCGTCGAGATTTTCGGATTCAAGGCGGCAAAAACGGGAAATACCTTAACCATAACGCGTATGACAAAAGATATCGTTATATTATTTGATAAAAAGAAAACTGTTTAGAAAGTATCCGAGTTGGTTTTAGGAAGTTATGTCGTTATTAAATTTTCAATAGAAATGTCAGTTCTTTTCCTTTACGCTAAAAATAAAGCACACCAACAATAACCGACAACTTAATCTACTTCTTTCGCAGTTATACGTTTCAAAAAGTGAACAATTATTGTATTACGCTCGAACGAGCACATATTAATGAAAAATTGTGAAGTTATGACTTTCACTAATAATTTCGGTGGAATTGTCCGTTAATCGACGGAGGCGGCAATTTGATAGGCACTCTCTCGACTTCCCATCAGAACCGGTCATATTTCAATTAATTAAAGGTCAACTTCATGGATTATGCTAATCCGCGACGTTACGCCCACGTTACCGATACGTATTGCGTAAGTGGGGGGACCCATTAGATTTGATTGAAATGGTGCTATATAAAAAAATTAAGATATCGCCCGGGATGTTTCAATTTTTTTATCGACGAATGGTAATAAGGAATTAGTTGGAATCCTTCACTCTCGTGTGGAAAATTGACACTTGTGTGAACCTCGCTATTTACCGTACATCCTTATGAAGTAATCGTAAATTGTTTATTATCCGACTATTAATTCAATGTCCATTACATTTCGCGGGATGAGCAAAAATCACTAAATGCGCATAAAAACAGAAATAAATCAACAATTAATTGCAAATTGCTATATAACATAACAAGCGTAAAATTATTTTCTTCCTTTTTCTGTTAGGACTCATTATACTCGACCAGAAGAATGTAATTTTTCAATATACACTTTTATTGCGCGAGTCTGACAAGCAGTAAATACTTATCGGTTTGATTGCTCGTTCGTCGCTTTAATGCACACCTAATCTCATTTAATTGTTGTTATTCTTGATCGAGGAACGTGCCGTTTTATCACCGATTCCTATTTTGGGGTCTTACATCGTCTCTCCAATTCGAGCTGATGCACAATGAAGATTTACGATAATGCTAAAATAAACTAATTGAAACATATTGAATAAATGTGAATTACTATTAAAAAAGTATAGTTAAAAAACACTACAAAACACGCTTTAATAGTGACTCAAACTAAAAAGTTAAAAAAAAATTTTTTTTAGAAATAAGACTAGTGTAATTAAAGCATAGGGTGCTTGATATATGCTGTTAAAAATATCTCATCAGTACGATTAGTATAAAATTATTGTTCAAGAAGCATCCCACGCTTAACATAACATCTATTTTCTCGTTAATTATACTATTCTTATTTCTAAAAAAAAATTACCTTAGTTTAATTCACCATTAAAGCGTATTTTAGTTTTTTTTTTAAACTATAATTTATTTTTACCTTTATAGTTGGATTCACCATTAAAGAGTGTTTCTTTAAACCATAATTTATTTTTCACATTTTAGTTCGATTTATCAGCTTGTCTCATGAAGTACTTTCTGGTAATCTAGTCATTTCTTCTAATGCTTCAGCGTTACATTTGACCCTTCCTGTTAACTTAGAGCAATCAAGTTCTGCAATAAGCTTGTCCAGCAGCAAACAATCGAGAAGCTAATATAAAGCGTTTTAAAAGGTGGCGTTGAGTGACAGGTATAAATTATAAAAATACTATACGGGAATACATATGACAAAACTAGCAGGATCACTCATACCTATAATCTGACATTGTTGCAATAAGTTCTTGCTCACGTTTTGTTGCTAATTGCAAGTTTGTATGCTTTTAGTTCCTGAGAAGATGCTTATGGTTGGGAGATTTTTATAAATCATGTTATGTTTAATCAAAGCATAAGTAACAGAGAGTATAGAGTAGAAACAATCAAATCTTCTATTCTAATATGTGAATATATTGACTTATTATTGTCCTACAACTACGTTTTTATGACGTATTGTCATTGACTTATTAACATATTGTAACGTTTATTTCTAATTTATTTACACTGTTCTTAATTATACACTACACACTACTTAATTTATTTACACTATTACTAAACTAATTTAATTTATATAACACACTTAACTATTTAATTTATTTGTACCATTCACTTGTCCGTTTTTCGCACTGTTTACTCTGTCAAGGCTTCACGTCTAATTCCCTTCTCCGACCGCAAGCCCGGTTATATACATATCTTAATTTTATTCGCGGTGATTCTAGGTCATTCCTTTTTCAAATAATGTTTACCTAGAAACGCCCAGAAGGTAATAAATCATTCTTCCTTTACTAAGATGTTTCCGGGACCTTCGAGACGGATTTTATTGCTTAATTAAGCGTAGCGGCGTTCCTTTGAGGTAAGCCGCCGTCCGATAAGCGGAAACACGTTTCGCGCTGCTGTTTACATTTCGCGTTACAATATGCTTTATGATGATATTTTGCACGTTCTTTGTGGGCAACGCGTTATTAACAGATTTACTATAATGAGAAGTGGATTTTGGGTACAGTTAAACAAAAATAAATGATTGTTAAATACATATTTTTCCAATGCACACTACTGCCATTTTATTTTAATTTATTTTAATTATTTATTATGTGTAGGTAATCGGTCTAGTCAACTCTTAAATAGCAGCCATCTAATAATTTTTGAGGTAGTTGTTAATAAGAGGTCTGTTTTAAGTACATAGGTAATAAGAAGTGCAGAATAATTTGTTTTCCATTCAGCCGTACTTTTGTTAGATTATACATTATATATAATCGAGCTAGTCAATTCCTAATAAAACACGTTTAATAATCTTTGAGACGGCCGTTAATAAGAAGTGTATAATAAGAAGCGCAGTATTTATTGTTTTCCATTGAGTGGTACTATTGTTCGATTATACTTTATATATACATAATCGATCTAACCAACTCTTAATAGCAATCATCTGATAATTCTTGAGGTGGCCGTTAATAAGGAGTCTGTTTCAAGTAAAAACAAGTGCAGTATTCGATTATACTGTAACGTTTATTTCTAATTTATTTACACTGTCCTAATTATACACTACACACTACTTAATTTATCTTAACTAATTCCTAACTAATTAATTTATATCACTCTTAAATGTAGTTTATTTCACTGGTCCCTCTTTCGCCTTATTTATTCACTCGCGGCTTCACGTCTCATCTTCTTCGTCCGAAAGTCTGCCTATATACATATCTCCATTGTATTCGCGATGGTTCCAGGTCATTCCTTCCTCAAATAATGTTTGTTCTAGAGAGGTCGGGAAGGTAATAAATCATTCATCCTTTATGGCCCAATTACGGAGCGTTTTAAAGTGATCGCCGATGTCCGATAAGAGTAAACACGTCTCGCGCTGCTGTTTACATTTCGTATTACAATACATTATATATAATCGATCTAGTCATCTCGTAATAGCAAGCCGTCTAATAATTTTTGAGGTCAACTCTTAATAGCATCCAACTAATAATTTTTGGATTGGCCGTTTATGGGAATTAGTAAGCAATAAGAAGTGCAGTATTCGTTGTTTTCCATTGAGTCGTACAATTTGTTTTATTATACTATATAGTTAATAGTCGATCTAGTGAACCTTTAATAACAAGCCATCTGATAAATCTTGAGATGGCCGTTAATAAGAAGTCGGTATCAACAACAAGAAGTGCAATACTCATTGTTTCCATTTAGACGTCCTTCTGTTTGATTGTACGTGATATGTAATCAATCTAATCAGCTCTTAATGGAGCAATCTGTTTCAAAATTGGAAAAAAACACTTGGGATTTAATCGATTTTTTTTTCAAATTGTTAATAACGTTTGTCGGCGGCAGAGAGCGTCTTGTAAAAATGCCTTTTTGACTGGTACCAATCACGGTGGTTTTCCTGGAAAAAATAAAGACAAAATTCAAAATTGATTCGGTTCTTTAGACTTTTTCCTAGGACGTACACCTAAAAAAATAATTTTACGACTATTTTTTTTAATTTAAAAATCGGCCGTTCTTTTGGGAAAAGTGCGTGTATAAAAAAGAACGAGGGGAATTTATGTGCATTTTATAGATATATGTCCCAGTAAAAAGTCAGAAGAACAGAATCCATTTTGAATTTTACCTTTATTTTGTCCACGAAGACCACAGTGATTGGTACCAGCAAAAAAAAGCATTTTTAGAAGGTGCCCTCTGCCGCCGCCAAACATTGTTAAAAAAAATTGAGAAAAATGTATTTTCGATAAATATTGAGCAAAATGTAAAAAGAAATTGACTAAACTCAATGGTCTTTTTTTTTAAAAAAAATGGGTATACGTCGAACCAGACGATGGAAGTGAAATTTCTTAAGGTAACTAATGATATAGAAGTGAATTTAGTATTATATTAAACACCTATATACATATTGTGATTATTAGTAATTATCATTCTTTGATCATGATTATTTTGTGGTTGGTCATTAGAAATCGTGCCGCATTCCAAAAAAGACAATCGGCCTATGGTAACTAAAATAACTAACAAATATTCTAGATTCAAACTTTTCAAGATATCTACTAAATACAGCGTCGTTTCCAAAAACTTCTTCCCAAAGCCAAAACATGTACAAGAACGTATACGAAAACGTATAGAAAAACGCTATAGGGTTAGGCGTAGGCACTCTCCACAAGGCCTTTGTTCTCGGATTTCTCATCAGGCTTGACGAGGTTTCTCGACCGACACCCAATCCCAACGTGTATAACGGGCGCAAAGAAGTTTCACTTCAAAAATAAAATCCCAAAAACCGTTTTTTCCCAATTTTGAAAGAGACCGCCCCCTGGCTATCCGATACCTTGTAGGGACAAGTGAATTCCGGTAGATGTAGCTAGAGGCACAAATATCCTAAGTACGTGTATTAGAAAGAGACAAACAGAACGATCCCAGTCTTGGTTTAGAAATACTGAGAATCAGTTTTACGACTTCCAAGCGAATCGACTGTATTTACCCAAAGGCCGTAGGAGGGGTTTCGGAGGGGCGTGATTTCGAAATTCCTTAATTAAAACTAAATACAGTTATCATTTATACAGTACGATAGACAATCAAATTCCTCATTGCTCTGTGAAGTCAAAAATTTAGATTTTATGTAAACTTGAAACTTATAAGATTACATTTTTTTTCATTATTGACTATAGATTTAAAGAAAACTAAAGATTTTTTGAAAAAATGTTCTTCAAGGTTCCGTTGCAATACAAAGTCACAATAGAAGGGTGGCAGAAATTAGAAAATTTATCGATCGGTATCTCTTCAAACGTTGACATAAAATTGCATTATGTGGCATATGATTAACTAAAGCATCGGACAACCTTAATAGAAGACATGTAAATTTTTGATGTGGCCGTTAATAAGAAGTAACAGCTCGACTAACAAACCCTTCTCGTGTTGCAGGTCTCGCCCCCCAGATCGGAATTCCCATGAGTGTGGTCGACACGGGCCTACCCTGGCTCCGCTACGTACCGTCGCTCCCGCTACCGCTACCAGTGAAGATGCGCGAGAAGGACTCGTCCCCGAGGAAGATGCTCGTCGCGTCGGGCGGCCACAGCTCGCCGAAACAGGCGGCCGTCTACCCGCTCTCGGTGCGAGTGCCGCCGCCCGGCGACGAGATGCCCTTCGACCTGTCCCGCAACAACAACAACAACCACAACCACCACGACACGAGGTCCCCTGGGCCGCACATGTCTCCCGCGGGCCGCCCGCCGCCCGGGCCGCAGGACGACCAGCCTCTCGACCTGCGCGTCGAGCACAAGAAGCTCTCCCTCATGATCCTCAGGAGGCAGGTCGTCGAGGACGAGAACAGGAACCTGATATCGCCGGGGGCGCAGAGCGCGGGCAGCGACAAGGACGAGGACGACGTCGTCGTCGAGGAGGAACGGGGCGGCAACAACCCCAACAACACCACCACGACCACCAACCACAACAACAACAACGTGCCCAAGCAACCGTTCAGCCCCCACATCCCGGGCTACCCGAGCGTGTTGTTCCCCCCGCAGCACATCCACCCGATGATGCTCGAGGCGATGTACCGGGCGCAGAAGGGCGAGAACCTCCCGCGGCTACCGATGCCGTACCCCTCGTCCTCCCCGACCTACCCGCAGCGGTACCCGTTCCTCCCGCCCTCGATGCTCAACGCGCCCCAGGTGCCGCCGCCCTTCGACATGCTTCGCAACGCCCCAGCTCCGCCCCAACCTCCGAAATCCTTCGACCCCTCCGTCGGCAAGATCAAGGACAGGTACGCGTGCAAGTTCTGCGGGAAAGTATTCCCGAGATCGGCGAACCTGACGCGGCACCTTCGCACCCACACCGGCGAGCAGCCGTACAAGTGCAGGTACTGCGAACGCTCCTTCAGCATATCCTCCAACCTCCAACGCCACGTGCGGAACATCCACAACAAGGAGAAGCCCTTCAAGTGTCCGTTATGCGAGCGCTGCTTCGGCCAACAGACGAACCTCGACAGGCACCTGAAGAAGCACGAGGCGGACGGGCCGACGATACTCGACGAGAGGAACCTGCAGAGGCGGCACCTCAACTCGACGCCGAGGAACGTCAGCGAGGAGTCCTACTTCGAGGAGATCAGGTCGTTCATGGGGAAGGTGACCGACGGGAGGCTCCTGCAGCACCTGCAGCCGCCGAAGCAGGCGCCCGCCTTCCCCGTGCCCCTGCCGAAGACGCTCGGCCAAGACAAACCGTCCCTCGACGAGGACAGGAAAGACAGTTACTACTACTCCTCGGATAAGGACAACTTCTCCTCCAGCTCGTCCACGAGCTCGGAGGTCTCGAACAAGGAAGACGAGGACGTCAGGGAGAAGACGACGACGACGGCCGCGAAGCAAGAGATCGACGACACGAACAACAACAATAATAACACTTAATACGTTGTGATATTCGAGATTAGATCGTTGAGGTTTCGAAGGCTCTTCGATAATTAGACGAAAATTCGCGCCGCAACGGAAACGAACGGTTAAATAGCTCTTAATCGTTCCTGCTAATTGAATGGTAACGTGCAATTTTGAATTCTGTAACGGAAATTGTGCAAACCGGAGGATATATTGAAGAGAGGTTGAAATCTTTACTTGCATATTAATCGTGCCGCAATCTTATGATTCAACAGGGGTTTGGTCTCGTTAAACGGACGTTGAAGGAAAATCAATGTTGCAACAATTAAATAACCGATACTGACGACATCGAAGACAGTATTTTTACTTGAACGGTACGAATTTTCAAATCAAAATAAAATTAATGATATTGACTCAAAACATTCCAGATACAATTTAGTTTGCAATTATAATCCATTCGACTTTAATCCAGGATGACTTCACTAAAGTAGCAAATCGTTCATGCGACAGCACGCCAATCAGAGATAAATTTGTTATGTCAATTTGCGTTAGGTTATGATTTCAACTGCGATTCAGTCAGTAATTGATACACTTAAGAGCCAGCGACATATAATCTGAGGTTAATCAGAGATTAATTCCGAAACTAAGTCATATTCTTCATGCAACAATTCATGCCTTAAGGTTTCTTCCATACATCGACCTACTTACATACATCTTGCTTTATTATTAGATAGCTAGATTGAAAACAAAATGAATTTGCCAAAATGTCATAAAATACATATGAAGAAGCCACAACGTATCGTATATCTTGCACAGTGTATCTACACTATATATCTTGTTGCAATAATCATCCTTCGCCCACGCTAACGTGTTAAGAAGAACGCAAACAATTTACTTTTTTTGATAAATGATGTTTTGTCTAATGGATAATAACAGGAAATGACGAAACTCGTTCGGCAGACGCGGCTTACAAATTGCTTAAATAAGAAGACACCTACGCAAACGTGTCAAAAATATAATATTCAATTAATTATTTTAAAATGAATAAAATTTATTGTTTGTGAAGGAATGAAATATATCAAATTACACAATGACTGTCAGCAGGCGTCTTCAATTAAATACTGACAGTTCAAAAACGACAAAATGCGGAACTGATTGATTCATGAGGTTGATTTTAAAGGTGGTAACATGTAAGTTCAATTAAGCTAACATTGTTCAAACCATGCGATTGCTTAACAAATTTTAATAAACGCAATTCTCTTTACTCATATCGTAACTAAAGAAATATTAGAATCTGATTCTTGAAATAAAACGTAGGCTGTCGATTTCAAAATTAGGTAATCAATGTAAATACTGAGGTTGGTATTATCCGACAAAAGCATTACAATCACCACTTCTATCGATCTTAAATCGATTCTCTAATTAATTCTCCAATTATATGCAATTCTCTTTTGTTTGAAAGATATACGACCCATTTCGAAACAACTTACTTTATAGTTTTGGTAAGCAGGATCTTCAATCTGAAAGTACAATTGCTTTTACTCGACTTCATGAATAAAAATTAGCATTTACAGCATGATACGTCTGCCTGGTAAAATTGTCTCATTCACTGCTTCAATATTAGATATTGGATTCTATTTTTTCAACAGTTGTAATAATTACTATATCCTAACCTTAAGTCGCTGGTTCATGAAACACTGCATCTAATCTTATTAAAAAATAGCAGTACTAAGATTTATTCCAGCAAAGGTACGTAGCAAACTTGATTTCTCCAATGGATAGAATTACATACTGCCACGTCTACATCATTAATTACTTACATTCCATTGGCTGGAACATGAACCTACCGATAAATTGACATAACATTAAAACAATAGTAGAAATAAACGTCCCATTAACCAACAGCGAATGGATTATACTTATCAAAATTTCCGTTACGGCAACATTAATTTCCCAACCAATGGAACAAATTAAGCTGATTACAGAAATTGTGGGAAACGATAAATAAACTTATTACAATGTGAAAGACAATAAATTGGATAAGGAGATAATTACGAATACATTCTAATAAAAACACCAGCTTATCCTGCATCAAAGTGAAAATGGAAACTGAATATAAATGTAGTTAATCGCAGGTAATTAAAGTAATTGATTCTCAATATAAATGAACGTTTAGACTATAAATTAATGTTGATTGTGGTGTTAATGATTGTTTAAAAAAAAACGTTGTCTTTTCTTCGAGTTTCTGACTACTCGAAGGTATTGATTTCAATATGGCTTATTGATATAGCAAACAATTATTGTGTTTGCTTTGATAACTACATTTTCTTCTCTTGAATAGCCTTTGATCTTCCACACTAACACTCACTTCTTCTTCATTACAAATAACTGTTTCAATTGTTAATTAAAATGGGTGGTACTGTTAGCGAGAATGAAAAACCTTTACAATCATCTTTTTGTCCCTTTGCGACTTGGTATTTAGATTTTACGAGGTAAAAATGGTAGTTTGTAGACACTGAGGTTTTTCACTCATTGCTTTCTCTTTCCATCTTTTGTTCTAGACCGCATCTCACACCATCTTTTTGCTCGAAGTTTTAGAAACTTTTCCCTATCTTCGACGACGGTTTTCTCTAACGGTGATTGAAATTCTTTCACTTCGCCATCCTTCGCATCGCTTAATTTGTCATGACCCAATGTTTCCTCACAAAAATCACGGCTGGATAAATTGGCAATTTACTGGTATAATACGATTGCTCGAGAGGAGAAAGAAACGAACTTCCGATAATTGATTTTTTCACATCACTTCCTGTCCGCCGTATACGATGGTAGCTCGAAAAGTCCCAATTCGCCTCTCGGCGTCGATTTTCCGGTCGACACTCGTAGCGAGCGAAAGACAAAAAAAAACCTAATCGTCTCACCTCTAACGAAGAAAAGACCAACAAATTGCCGATACGATCGCAGAAGAAAGTGGCTCGGGCGAACGTGCGATAGTAATATAATTGGAAAGCGATTTTTGTACGGTAGCGTTAACGTAAAAAGCGAATCAATGAAGCTCGCTAATCAACTATTTACTTTAATATATTCCGAGTGGCAGGAGTAATTTGTTTTATGCTCGCTACGTTTATGGATAATTAGACGAAAGACCTCCAATTAACGGAGCGTTTCTTACTTTTTCGAAAGACAGATATGGGCAGAGTCCGATCCTCGCTTCCTGTCTAATTTCCCTTCCGATTCGTCCGTTCAAGGACCGATGGGATTGGTCGGATCGCTACGCAAAAAACAAGCCGGTGAAATCAAAACGCCTTCCGAGATTGGAAGGTGAGATAACGTCATATCTTCCTTAGTCTTCCAGCCTCTTGCCTGTGTGTACTAAGAACCTCGAAGAGACCTTCATCCACTTCTATATAATCATCATCATCTTCTCTCTTCTTTCAGTCTCTTGTCAATGTGTACTAAGAACCTCGAAGAACCCACCCTTCATCAACTTCTCTATTAACTTCATCTTCTCCTCTCTTCTTCCAATCTCTTCCCAATGTGTACTAAAAGCCTCGAAGAGACCTTCATCTACTTCTATATAATCATCATCATCTTCTCTCTTCTTTCAGTCTCTTCCCAATGTGTACTAAGAACCTCGAAGTACCCTTCATCCACTTCTCTATTATCATCATCATCTTCTGTCTTCTTCCAGTCTCTTCTCAATGTGTACTAACAACCTCGAAGAACTCTTCAACCACTTCTCTATCATCATCACCTTCTTCTGTCTTCTTCCAGTCTCTTCTCCTTGTGTACTAACAACCTCGAAAAACTCTTCCACCATTTCTCTATGAGCATCATCTTCTCTCTTCTTCCAGTCTCTTCCCAATGTGTACTAAGAACCTCGAAAAAACCTTTATCCAGTTCTATATAAACATCATCATCTTCTGTCTTCTTCCAGTCTCTTCTCAATGGGTACTAACAACCTCGAAGAACTCTTCAACCACTTCTCTTTCATTATCATCATCTTCTCTCTTCTTCCAGTCTCTTCCCAATGTGTACTAACAACCTCGAAGAACTCTTCAACCACTTCTCTATCATCATCATCTTCTCTCTTCTTCCAGTCTCTTCCCAATGTGTACTAAGAACCCCGAAGAAACCTTCATCCACTTCTCTATCATCATCATCATCTTCCCTCTTCTTCCAGTCTCTTCCCAATGTGTAGTGAGAACCTTGAAGAAACCTTCATCCATTTCTCTATCATCATCATCTTCTCTCTTCTTCTAGTCTCTTGCCAATGTGTACTAAGAACCTCGAAGTACCCTTCATCCACTTCTTTATCATCATCATCTTCTTCTCTCTTCTTCCAGTCTCTTCCCAATGTGTACTTTGAAGAAACCTTCATCCACTTCTCTATTATCATCATCATCATCTTCTTTCTTCTTCTAGTCTCTTCCCAATGTGTACCAAGAACCTCGAAGTACCCTAAATCCACTTCTCTATCATCATCTTCTCTCTTTTTCCAGTCTCTTCCCAATGTGTACTAAGAACCTCGAAGGAACCTGCATCCACTACTGTATCATCATCATCACCTTCTCTCTTCTTCCAGTCTATTCCAAATGTGTACTAAACACCTCGAATAAACCCTCATCCACTTTCATCACCTCTCCATTTCCTAATCCTCGCTTTTCCATTTCCTCCATTTTTTGTGTGTAAATTACACGACCAGATGATACGAAGGTTACCCGTTTTTTCGCGGTGAGCAATTCATCCATATTGCATTACCCTCTCGTCGCGGCACGTCATAGTTTTTCCAAACCGAGCGAAGGCGCAACTACGAGCGAACAGAAGAAATGCCGAGTAATAAAACTCAATCTTGAAAATATATCCGTTCTGCTTTTTAAAAACGAGTTATCGTCGATTCTCAGCCGATAGATATCAGGATGGGAACGGATATCGGACACACTTCACAACACTCGCCGTTATTGGCGATCGAAATGCATATGTCACATGTCGCGATCGCTTCTTGTGGAAACTCGAGGAAAGCGCAGGCGAAAATGTTATGCTAATGACGAACATTATTAGGTCGAGGAGCTGCGTCTTATCCGATGAGCGCGTAGCCAGTTAAGAAATATGAGGAGATAGCCTTAAGCCTCTCGGGCAGTTAGTGCCCACCCACTTACTTCAATAACTAGACTACGTGTAGATCGTACGTACAAAGTCGACTTTTACGTTTCGAGAGGCGATCTGATACGGCTAAATGTGACCGGGTGACTCACACACCCATTCCGGCTCACCTTTTCAGTAACCATCGATCAGATCGGGCGGTCAGTTAATAAGAGGAGTCGCAAGGCGCCAGAATTTCACGATCGAATCTTTAGAGCGGTTAATTAGGAAGTACTTATGGAGTTTTCCACACCGAAAAATGCGATTCACTCGCTTAAACACTTCATAACGTAAAAATTACTAGTGTCCATCGCCACACTACTTATTCTTCTAATACCTCCTCTAAGTAATTAGTAGCTGGTGACTGTATTAAAATTTGTACTTTCTCCTTCAAACTTGAATTTCCTAACAAAAACTGTTCTGTTCCTCCAATCATTTTTGTATTCCCCTCTTCATCCTCTAGGTAATGCCTAGGTAATTAGTAACTGATAACTCTGTTAAGATTTGTATTTTGTTTCTTCAAATTTGAACTTCCTAATAAAATCCCCTATTTTCATAATCATTCTTCTAATCCTCTCCTACTTAATAACTTATTTTAGCGATAACCTCATATCTTTACTATTGCTATTCTTCAAATTTATTTTTTATTGCTAGCTGCTTTTCCAAATGTCTGTCATGAGGGTTAACTAATAAAAAGCGATATTATGTCACAATTAAGTCTTTAAACAGTTTGTTCTACGTCCAAAACTACGGGTCAGTTACTCTAATTCTAACTTTTCTAAATCGTACCTGGTGACTTATTTCTAGTTACTATTTTCTATAGTCACACTTTACTTTTAATTGTCTATTCTTTCACTTTATAAAAGTTTGATTTTTGCAATCAAATTTAGCTACTTATTGTAATCTTAAATACTCTTTTCATCGTTTTTATACCCCTCTCTTTTCTACTTTGTAACTTTGTAACTGACGATGATTTTTAAAAAGTTTCTTCTCACCTCTCTACCTTTCGAATTCGTTGAACATATTCTTATATGCCTATCATCTGTCCTAAATGTGTATCTATGGCTGACTGTAATGTTAATAAGAAGAGTCAAAAGGTGCCAGAGGTTCACAATCGAGTCTATAAGCATCTTCTTGACGTCTTTAAGCCTCAGGAGTCATTTTCTCAATGTTAACTGACAGCATTGTTGAAGTTACTATTTTCTAACTCTACTTTACTTCTGACTGTATATTCTTCTTATTCTAGGTGTGCGTCTTTGATCTTAAAATTTTCATTTTCTGCCTTAAAATTGTAATTTCCTGATGCAATTTGCTTCCCTACTCTTTTCTGTTCTCCTCTTGTAACTTTGCACACATTTTAACATTTTCTTTTTAAATCTTTTGCTATTTATTTCTTTTCACCTATAAGTCTGATTTGTTTAGTACTCTCTACTCTTGTAGTCTGTAACTGTGTCCCTGTTAAACATCATATTGACACATGTTATAATATGTCATAATGTATCTTCTCTACTGAACTGATGAAATCTTCGCAGTCATATCATCAGTTCAGCAGAGAAGGGATGACTCTCTACCTTCACGTTTGCACTTCTTTCATTTTCTTTTTAATCTGTAGCTGACCTCAAATTTTCTCTTTATACTTTCACATCTTGACTTCTTTAATAAAGATCAAAACTGTATGAGCACCTAACCTTATCTTTTATCTTAGCAACTGGTGCTTTTGTTAACAATTTTCATTGTCTGCTTCCACATTTTAATTTTATTTTTTCTAAACTTCTGGTTGCCTAATTTGGAGCTTGTGACGTAGTTCAAGTTTCTCTTAAAATTTTTGTTCTAATTGGTAACGGCGACCTGTTATGGCAGTCAATCAATAAGAAGAGTCAAAAAGCGCCAGTGGTTTGCTGTAGTACTAGTCTCATAAATCGTAACTGCCAACATTGTTAGAATAACTATTGCCTAGCTCTATACTCTCTATATCTCTATCTATATCTTAATCCTACCTATCTCCTATATCTATCTATATCTTCTTTGATCTTATAATTTGTTACTCTTGAGATTTCAATTTCTGCCTTCAAATTTTAACTGCATGCTGTAACCTGTTATCTTCTAACAGTATTTATAATCTACAAACTTTGTAACTGGTGAGATGTTAATATATCCCCCTTACATTTTTCTTCTTGTTCTCTTCTCTTCTCTATTCCTCTTCTATACTCTTCTAATTTATAGCTATGACTTTGTTAAAATTTTTGTCTTTTTGCTCTTGATATACTTCATATTCTAACCTACTAACCTAGTTTATCTTCTTAGCTTATTCGCTGAACTGATGATTATGAAGCTGATGATTATTGCATTCTATTTTCTACCTTCACATGTCTATTTCTTCTTCTATTTTCTCTGCTCTTTGAATTTGTAGCTGGTGACTTTGTTTGAATCTTCTCTTTGTTTCTTTAATTTATTACCCTTTCTCTGTATTTCTTGACCTCTTCATTTAACCTTGAATTCTTACGAACGTTCGTCTAATCTTGTTAAAATATTAAATTTCTATCTTCAGATTTTAACTTTTTCTCATTTTCTGTTCTTCCAGTTTGTAGCTGATGACTTTGTTAAATGTTCTCTTTACACTGTTATACTTTAAATTCTTCTTTTATCCTTAAATTCTTACGGACGCCCTTCTAATCTTACCAGTTTAGTTTGCAACTGGTGAATTCTTTACAATTTCTGCTTTATGTCTTCACCTTGCCTTCATATATAACTTTTTATCTTTTACTTTTCCTAGTTGATTTTGCTCACATTTTCTCTTTGAACTTTCGTATTTGACTTATTCTAATCTTTCCTGCCTCTATGACTTATGCATCTATCTATGACAAAAGCACTTCTAATCTTTCACCTTCTTCAAATTTGTTCTTTTGGCGAGAAACTGTCTGCTTACCGTTCGGGACTAGTGGTCGAATCGGCAATTACACGTGGCCTGCAACGATGCAAAAACGAGCAAAAACGAATATATGCTGAATAAGGCGGTCGCTCGGTCTTGAATTATTATGCAAAATTACGCAACAACCTGGAATCTAATCTGTAGCGAGCGATCCTTTGTACAGTTACAACCACCTGCCCGTTTGCTCTATATCTACGTTTCATTGCGAGCGCGATGGATAATTGCCGGATGATTATTTATTCGCGTCAGTCAACGCCGCCGAGCATTTTATTTATTTATCTATTTATTATTGCGTTGTTGTTGTTGTTGTTTTTTTGGATTTTGTTTTGTGTTAGACACGTCTCTCTCTCCTGCCGTTATTATTAGTTCATGGATTATTAAGTGCACTTCCGGCAAATAACACGGGTTGGGTCGGATTCTCTTAGATGATAAGGTGGACGGATCCTTCATTCTACATCTGGTGGAATTTATTTACTGACTGTTAGTTTGATTTCTTCTTATTATTAGAAATTTGTGTCCAAACGCCTCTTTGCTAGTTTTATTTAAATTTCTATTTCTCTTCCTGTCTCTTTTAACTAGTTTTCCATACGTCGATTTCAGCCTTCACTTGTCACAATTTTCATTTGTAAATTTTGTTATCGTTTTCTTATTCTATCAATGTCATTGCCTGTGCTACTTTAACGTTTACATCTTGCGTCGGTAAATCGATTGTTTTTGGTATCCATTCTTCACTTTCTTCACAATTAGTTTTCATTACTTTCCTGTCATAGTTGGTTACTCTTGTATCTAATCGTTACTTTTACAATGAACCTTTTTCATTTCCACCCAATTTTTCTTATTATCAGTACTATTATTGTTACGTTTTGCAACATTTTCTTTACTTGCATCTTACTTCTCGAATCTGACACTAGCCATTTCAATTTGTGTTCAATTTTTGTCTACCATCATTTATATCATCATAAACCTATTTGACTTGCACGTTCATTCTTTCGTTTCAATCCTCTATTGCTTCAGGTTTTGGTAATCCTGACTTCCAACCACTTTTTTTAATCGTCATAATGTAGACATGCTACATTTATACTTGAGGTATTTCGATATTATATCTACTTACTCAGCTGTAGTTTATTTTTATTGAATCGACATTTTCGGCTTTTGTTTCTCTAACGTTTACCTACCTTTGTTGTTTTCGTACTCGTAAACTGTAGCATTCTTGAATCTTTACCTTTGCAGTTGCTCTCTCTTTCTTTCTTTCTCGTTCTTCTTTACAAAATCTTCCACAGAAGACTGATTTTTATCTTCATCTTCTTTCATCATTATTCATTTTTTTCAGTCTTCCTTCAGTACTGTAATCAACTTCACTTACTTCTACCCTCCAACTCTTACTTACCGTCACTGCATCTTTATTACCTTACCCAATTTCTTTTGTTTCTGCTCTACCCACTCCTTAGTATTTCCTTTCATCAAGTAGAAGGTAAGGAAACATTTACCAATATATCTTCTGCTCTATTCCCTTTGTCCATTCCTTTGCGTACTTGCCTTTCAATAACTGCATTTTCCTTCTTCCGCACTGCATCTTCAATTTTTTTCATTGCGACTTCAATACTGTCATTAAGTTCACTTACTTGTACTCTTCTCCTACTAGCCACTCTCTACGAATTTCCTTCCAATCGATGGAGAGTTGAAGAAACTTCAGTAAGTACCTCCACCTCCACTTCTGCTCTTCTAACTTTGTCTTCATCTTCATTTCTTTTTATTGCTACTTTAATACTATCATTGAGTTTACTTACTTTCTCGCTATCCATGTATCCTGTCCTTGCGAATTTCCTTCCAATAATTAGAACGTTTAAGAAACTACAATAAGTACATTCACTAATAGCACTTCTGCTCCTCTCCTTTCATCCATTTCTTTGCGCTGCATCTTCATTTCTTTAATTGCCACTTCAGTACTGTCACGCATTTCACACTTGTGCTCTTCTTCCCTTGTCTGTTCCTTGGAATGATCGGAAACTTAAGGAAACTTTGGGTCCTTTCTTATATTTCACTTACTGCTTCTCTCCTTCCTATCTCCATTCGGTACATGTTATTTTATCAATGCATTTTCTCTATAACTGAATCTTCATTTTTTCATCACTACTGAAGTGCCTTCACTAGCGTCTTACTTACTTCTTCTTCTTCTTCTGTCCATCCTTTTCAACGATTAGATTTTCTGTCGTTGTCACTGCATCTTTATTTGGTTTCATCCCTACTTCAGCACCTTCACCAATTTCATTCCCTTCTGCTCTTCTGATTAATTCCCTTTCAACAATCGGATCATCTTTCTTCGTCACTGCATCTACATTTTTCTTTATTTCTTCAGCACCTTCACTAATTTCGCCTACTCCTTCTGTCCTCTCTTCGCGCAATTACCTCCCATTCTCTTACCAATTAACACCTACTTCGTCTCCGTAACCAGAATTAGTTGTCACTTTGCGGGAATGTTCCGCTCGCGAACAATAATCCAAATTACTCACAACAACAAACAGTTCGGCGTTCAGGTGTCATTAGCGGGTTCCTCCGAAGCAATTAACTCCAGGTGATGATGGTACGTCGCAGCTTTCCGAACAACGCCGTGTTGTGTTTACCGGTCATTAAATCGACCGTAGCCGGTGTATGTGTGTGTGTGTCGTTATTCTTATGACAAATCTTTATTAGTTACTGAAAGGCAGCGTACGAGCACGCACTAATTAGTTTATTAATTTCGTAGTGGTTTATTATTTTACCATTAAGACGTGAGAGCATCTGAGCAACGAAAAGTTGAGTAATAGTGTTTAATGATAGCTCCGGTTTGAATGGAGGCGAGGTACAGTTGGGTCGGGTCGGATGGGGTATTTTTTGTCGTCGTTAATTGGAGGTACTAGCGGGAAAAAATGCGAGCACTCGGACAATTCGGGCACTAATTGAGCGATTGGGGCAATGGTTGCGTCAATTAGTTGTTATTCTTACATCGCGTGAGTAATTCAATTGGGCCACGAGGCAAGGTAATGTCACTCTCAGTTGGGCAATTGAGGACGTCGTTTTTAATCATCGACCAAACTCAGTCCGTTACGGAATGGAGTCATTGAAGTCCATACATCCAAAGGGTACTGTTTAGATAATAATCGGAGTGTATTATTCTCGAATGGTCTGGTGAACTTATGGAACATATTGAATGACTAATTTATCGTCCAACGCCATTAAAGTCCATACATCCAAAGGGTACTATTTAGATTCTAATTGGAGTGTATTATTCTGGTGACCTTATGGACCTTATTAAATGACTAATTTATCGTCCTGCACCATTAAAGTCCATACATCTAAAGGGTACTATTTAGATTCTAATTGGAGTGTATTATTCTGGTGACCTTATGGACCTTATTGAATGACTAATTTATCGTCCTGCACCATTAAACTCCATACCTCCAAAGGGTACTATTTTGAAATGTATTATTCTCGAAAGTTCTGGTGAAACTTATTGAATGACTAATTTATCGTCCAACACCATCTTCCTCCTCCTCTCGTGCGCTGATCGTGCATTACCTCCCATCGAAACCTGTGTAGGTGTGAGCCCAACTCCTCACGATCTGATACGCACCGAAAGCAAATTACGTTTACCTTTAACCGGATTAAATTCCAAGTAGGCAGCTCAGAACTGGTTACGGTACTCGATGCCCATTGAATATCCGACGGAGGATTAAAAGTTACTTAATCCGGTTGCGGCTTATCTACCTTATACAATCGCTTATTTCGATGGCGTCCAATTTGGGGAAAACGTTTGCCACAATTTCTGTATCGGCCGAGGGATGACTTAATAAGAATGTGTGATCTCTGTACCGTTTCGAATCAGTATTCAACGACGAATTGTTCCTTTTATAACCAGAATTGCCTTTTGTTTTAAATAATTTGTTCGTCCTTTACCTTAAACGTATTTATCTGTGTAATAATTTTAGCTTGCACTACATGTTTGATTTTGTTTTAACTTCGCACCTTCTCTAACCTAAGAATAAGAATAGAAACTAATTTGTTCGTGAAAGATGACAGGAAGGAAGGGAAAAAATTTAATTTTCATTGTGTTCCTATCGACTTAAGATGTAAGAAGTGCAATTTTTGTGTACTAGTTACCTTTGTTTTTCTAGGCTTAAGTTTAAACTGTAAATTTTTGTTCATCTTTGTTGAAGACTTATGCCATGAGGTTTTCGAATTCGCAAAAAAAACGGGCGACGTCCAAATCCACATCCATGAAGCCCGACGCCGCCCTCGTTAGTCATTTATGGTTACCAATTTGTTGTTCAATTGTGTTATTATTAATGTCCTTTGTTTTTAAGGCTCGAAGAGCCGAACAAGTCACTCTCTAAAAGTAATTGTATAGATGTATATACCAAAATGAAATCCTTGAACAATGTTGTAAATTTAAGCTCGTCCCCTAAGGACATAGTGTATACTATGTGTAGTATTGTGTATATTTGTACTTTTTTAATTGTATTTAAAATAAAGTAAAAATTTTGAAACACATCTCGTTTTTAATTTTCGTCAAATATTAAGGAAGCTGCTATTTTGTGGACTCAGTCACCGAACATTTATAACGCGCATGCGCCAACCGCATGCTGTATGAACTGCACATAACCTCCCAACATTTAAAAAATAAATGACGGGAATCTCGGCAAAGGACTTATCAGTAAGTTCATTAATCGTAACTTTATTAATTTAATTAATTAGTCGACGATAAAAGAAGAAAGTAATTTATCACCTTAATCAAAATACTACAAAAGTTGAGAAAGTAAGGGTCAGTTTATATATGTTATATTAAAACGCCGTTTGGCTTAAGTTAATCGAATCTAAACTTTATGACGGTCCTGGATTTTATTTAATAATTAGACTGAATTACATTGATTAAGTTTATTCAATGATTAAGGCGAAATTAAATATTTATAATGTCCGCTCAGTCGATTTTGTTTCTTAAAATATATTATTTTTTTCTAAAAAACAATACATAACGTCACACTGAGCTAAGTTAAGTTCACTAGAGCTCTTTGTGTGAAGTAGTTATTGAAGGGTTTGTTTTTAACAACCTGGCAAATATTTGATGGAGTTTCAATTCACAAAGATTTTAAAAATTCATAAAAAACATTTGGACAAAAATTATTGTAAAATTCACTAATAGTTAAGTAAAAAACCCGACGCAACTGATCTAGTATAACTGTAATTTACAACTATTTCTAATGTCAAAAATTTATGATTTTTGTATTGAAACTAAAATTTTGGTAAAACTCACTAGAATTTTTTACTGGACTGCCCTGAGGAGTTCAGTGGATTTCAACTCTGTCAATTACGGAGTTTTGAAGTTGTCGGTGTACATTAACAACCTGTCAAAATGGTTGAATAAAGTGGCATTTTGCAATGGTTTCAAAAGTTCATAAAAATATTATATAAGTTCGAATCATGGTAATACTCACTAAATTTGTTGATTGGAGTGTCCTTATGGGGTTTAGTGAGTTTTAACTTTTCTTGTGAGGAAATCTTGAAGTTGGAGGTGTTTACATGACTGCCTGACCATGACTGGACGAAGTTGCAATTTACAAGTATGTATGTTATTTCCAAAGTTCATTTAAAAACATCATAACCAACTTATTGTGAAATTCACTAATTGTTGTTAATTGAAGCGTTTTAAAGACATTTATTGAATTTCAGTACTTTAAATAGACGAGTTTTGACATGGTGGCACTATGTAAAAAGTGACAATTGAACGAGAGTACTTGTAATTTGCCATAATCTCATAAACCACAAAACAATTTGATTTTGTTGGAAATATTTTGAATTTGGTGTCGATTTGTAGAGGAAAAAACAACGATCCTAATAAAAATATATTCGCGTTAATCAAAATTCGCTAGAACATATTATTGAATTATAATCAATTTTATATTGTTTCGTAGTGCAGACTACCTGGGAAAGGTAGACAGGTACGATCCCTAACGCCACGGGGGGTCTAAAATCGGACTGGTGCATTTCAAGTCCGACCATATAATATAATATATAAGAAATTAATTGATGAGTGTCAGGTGGCAATAATTAGCGTTAAATAAATTAGACAAGACAAGTAAATAATTACTGTAGTGTAATTATTTGGAAAAAACTACATACTAATATACTACATATTACTATAGATTTTATAAATAATATCTTATATAATATATGTATTAATCTGTCAAACATTAACTTTTGGAGCACATCAGAAAATTAAGCAAAACTATTCTCAGACTCGTCGGGAATACGAGTAAACGAGTATTGCTGCATCGTTCAATAAAGCCTGTGTAATATGTCGAATGTAAAGAGTGAAGGCTTCCATTTCTCTTTTTAAGATAATATAACGTTAAGTTATCATAATGTCAAATAAATTTGATAACTTCTTTAAAAGGAAGTGAATGCATGAGGTTTTACATCTAAAGGAAATATCTCATTTGAGACGCCTTTACTACATTTTATTGAAGTTGAAGTAACTATTAATAAAAACAGTTAGGTCCTATTAACAGAAAATGTCCGTGATATATACGAAGACGTGAAATAAGGTCGATAACTATTGGGTTAAGTTTCTAAGGTAATTTTTAAAGCATCTTGATTACTAGATAAATTTAAATTGGTTTGGAATTACCGGCATAACGTTGCTTATAATATGAAAACAAGACATAAGGATACAAATTCTTAATTACTTGTAATTAAAATTAACACCGAAATATTAAAAATGTAACTGCAAACTAATTTTATTACTAGTCACTGTATTATCATCGCGTAATCAAGAAATGGTGATGTATTCATCGGACTACTTCCTGGTATTTTATTATAAATATTCGGTAGTAGATCAAACACTCAAAATTTAGAAACAATTTTTTGGCGTATTTCGAGTAAATTTCGAAAAAATGAAAAACGACAAGAATAAAATGCCCCTCGTAAACGATTTAGCCAAAAATGTTATTATACTTTATTATCCATATTCGAGAGCAAAATAAATACTCAAAAGATTTTGAAAGGGTTATTGGAGTGGATTTTGAGAAAATTTTCAAAAACCGAGAGATAATAAGAGTGAAGTGCCCTTCTAAATCGAGTTGGCCAAAAATGTTATTAAACTTTTTTTATACACATAGTACAATAAATATTCAAAATTTGAGAAAAGCATTGGAGTAGATTTCGAGAAAATTTCCAAAAACCCAAAGTTGACGAGTAAAATGCCCTTCCGGGGAAGAGTTATCCAAAAATCTTATTAATCTTTATTGTCCACATTCGACAGCAGAATAAATACTCAAAGTTTTTGAAAAAGGTATTAGAGTGAATTTTGAAAAAAAAATTCCAAAAAGCGAAAGATGACAAGAGTAAAGTGCCCTTCAGAAACGATTTAGCCGAAAATGTTATTAGATGTTATTATTCACAGTTTCTAGTAGAAAAAATATTCAAAATTAAGGAAAAAAAATTGGAGTGGATTTTGAGAAAATTTCCAAAAACGAAAGATGACGAGAGAAATGCCATTTAGAGAAAATTTAACCAAAAATGGTATTAAATTTTATTATCATTATATGTACTATCTATATTTAGGTAAATATTAATAGTTAAAAAAAATTAATGAAAGAAATTTTGGGAAAATTTCCAGAAACCGAAAAAATAAAAGAGTAAACTACCTCTTTCTTCCGGTAAAGTTTAAGTAAAAGCTTATTGGGAAGTCCTGATTCTAAACTCAAAGTTCATTTGAAAATTCCGTGGATTTTAAAACGTCTACAAATGATAACTCAAATTCGAAAAATCAACCCTATTACAGTACGTCTCATATGACAGTGCCTCATATGAGAAAACAAAAAGCACTCAATACTAGTAATGTCACTCAATAAAAATAATGTTCCATGACTAATTGTAAATTATCTAAAACAAGCCGTACCCGGCAAGCGTTGCAATGCCACATAGATTAAAAAAAGAAAAATAAATAAAAATTATAGATTACCCCCTGAACTTCGTATCACCTACATATATTTTTGAAAAATATGGTCAAGACTTAATGCAAAATTGATATCTACATTAAATTATATGCAGCACAGTTATACATATAATCAATTTAAGGCTTTCTGATGTAATATATTTTTAATACGTAAATATATAAAGATGATAGTTTTAAGAGTAGACGTAGGTATAATTGCCCATGCGCGAAACAGGGAAACTCCAAGTTGATTCCGCACACTGTCCTTATATTTGGAATTGTGTATTATCTTTAAATTTTTAATAAACAATTTATCTACCTTGAAAGTGGGCATGAAATTTTTCTGTACAATATGCGTTGCACCAAACGACGTCATTTAAAAGCAATTTTATATTTTTGGATGTTGACTAAGAAATGTTTAGAGTCATTTCCCACCCCAGAAACTAATGAGCGTAATGGATCTGGTGGTGGGAACAATTGTGGCAATTTTACTTTACCACCAGCACGACATAATCCAGTAGATTCACCGCTGTATTTTAACGCTATACAATATTGACAAATGATTGTCATTTCTCCAATCGTTACAGATTGGTCGGCACAATAATCTATTTCCTGGTCGTAGTGGAATGCTACTTGTTCTAGGATTACAGGAACACTGCGTCTGCGGAATCGCAGTATTTCATTGTGTCATGCTCGCTGCTGTTGTGTTTGATGTACCCGAAGTCGTTCCATTCTAAGCCTATCTACTTCATAATTATTCACTGTTGAAGGCAATTCTGCAATACCGATACGAACGTTAGCATTTTCTGTCTCTCGCTGGTCGTCAGTGCCATTTGCACGTGAGGTAGCTCGTCGCACATTTGATTGACTTCGACGACCTAAGTCTGGTCATCTTCTTCTTGGCATTTTAAAATTAATAAAGTTCTCACGCATTGACAAATTGATGATAGATTTTAATAATCGTCTTGATATTTATTTGTTTGACATTCAACTAACACTACATTTTCATTACAAATGTCAAATTACAAAACGTACCTTTATTAGTATTTCCATTATTTATTAATTATGTTTCTCGCCGCTTAAACCTTCCCTGAACTTCCACAAATTTTTCAAGATCAAAATTAGCAAAATCGGTCCAGTCATTCTCGAGTTTAACCGAGACAAACGAACAGCAATCATTTTTATATATAGAGAGATAATTTAGTTAATTTAATTAACTGCTTTATATATATATTGAAAACAATATATCGTCTCAATTCATTTCTTATTCATGAGGCCGTCGCCGACCGAAACCGTATTCCTGACGTTTAACAATTTTTCTGATTTTCCTGATTTCCTCAAGGTGAAACCTATTTCCCTTATCAGATCGCCTTTCGGCGTCCATTTTCCCTCGTCGTCGGTGTGAGAGCACAAAAAGATCCGAGAATATCTTCATGCCGTTCGGAAGATAAGAGAAGGAAGAGAAAATAAAGAAAAGAAGAATAAAAAAAAAGAGAGCCGTCTCGCTCGCCAAATTCGGACTAAACTGCGGCGCGAAAGGCGAAGGAAGGGGAGGAAAGGCCATAAAAAGCGCCATAATAAAGATAAATCTGGTACAAGAGTATCAGCCCATACGTAACGACACATGCTTGTCCATGTACAGTACTGATCTGGTAGGCGTGAATGTAATAGCCGTGTTTCCTTATAGCCGTTGTATTTGCATCACAAAACGAACTGTAACTGGATTTCGAACACATAGGAAAAAGAACGAGAGATAGAGAGAGAGCCAGAGAGAGAGAGAGAGAGGATAGATTACACGATCACGAAAGTCCTTCGAGGAACGAGGAAATGCACTTAGGAGGGAAATCGTCGTTATAGATTCGAAAAATCTGGTAAAAATCTAGTATGAGCTCACTGGATCTGCCACACCTCGTTTCTAACGTCATTGGTCTTTTTCTCTTAGATCGAAGGCTAGGAGGAGGGTGTTGTAATGTTATTATTTCGTTGTATTATGCTTGTTTTACGGCGTTTAGTCATAGTCATGCCTTTAATCAGTTCTATGTTCCGAAAAAAATGTATATGCTAATTAATGCACTTGTGGCGATAGGTAGATAGATAGTCGACTATCCATTCAGACAACGAAAAATACAATTACACTTAGTAAATTGCAAACAACAATTGCATAAAACGCCTTCTCAAAAAAATTATTTTTGACTAAAACATTAAATTTTCTAGCTGAGATATTTCTAACATGGCGAGGTAAATTATTATGAATCTTTAGAAACTTAACATTCTTTAAATGTAACGATGATGGACCAGCCGCCATATTTGGTCCCAGGAAGAGCGGTTCTCTCTCTCTCTAACTCATTGGTCCAATGAATTCTGCTACTTTATATATCTAGTGACTTTAGTTTTGGTGCGTTCAAAAAGAAAAATACATAAAAGGGCAAAATTAGAATGATGGTTAACGGTGGATGCTTACAAGAGACCCCACGGGACCTGAAGGGGACATCTCTCCTCGCAAAAGGGCAGCAGGCTAGCACGCAGGTCAAACGGGCGGCAACACAGGACGCTGATGATTGACTCATCCCGATATGTATGAATATACGTGCTTTCTAAGTACAGTGTCGCCTCGCGACAATATGAAGAACCATCGAATCCGACTCAACTTCGTATCGAAGCAACTACTCTTCAATCATCATCCTTAACTTCCATTTTCGCTTATGGACGATATAATTCGTTTTTATCCCAGTGACACATCTGTTTTTCGTGGAATTTCACGCGACGGAGGAGTCACCTTTACCGTTCGATTATCTTTCGTCGTCCTTGGTCTCCGTCATCGAGGGAAAAAAATACCTTAATCGGAGCGGCGAAAAAAAAACGAGCCAAGGTTTCCGTATAAAAATCGCGACACAAAACGCGTACACTTTTACGGGTTCGTGTGATATATACCTACTCAGATTGGTCGACGGTTTCGGGAGTACTCGGCCACCCAGGCGGGCGACCTGAAGGGCTTCTAACTCGGTAATTCGGTAATTAGGAATGTTGTCCGGCCGAGAGGAGATTTTTGTCGGGTTTCCTCGGATCGTCCATAATATAATAACAATCTTTGGTGTACGTCGTGAAGTATGTCGTCCAACTGGAGTATTTAATTCGAGGATCAGGGTGCTCACAAATATTTTTCTTTCGAAATTCCCTGACTTTTCCCTGATTTGTCCCGCCAAAGGACCCCGCACATATTACAGTGAAACCTCCTCTCGCGGACACTCCCCTAATCTGGACACCTCTATAAACGGACACTTTATCTTGTTCCCGATTTTTTCCCATAAGATTTCTTATAAACATCCCCTCTCTAATCCGGACACTCTCGAATAGGGACACCTCTATGTACGGACACGTTTTTCCACAAATCGCGGACACTTTATTTTCTAAAAGCGGGTTTTTGTTGTTTTTTCGAAAAAGGAACAATTATATCAGAAATTTAGTTATCATAGGGTTTTTCCAAATGAAGGTACCCTATTCATTAAATGTGATTAAGGGCATCCGGCGGCCAGTTTAATCTTCGGGGTGGTAACCCCGAATAATTTGAAGTTTGTCAAAACATCTGGTTTAAAATTTCGGCCTTAGAATTTACCTGAAAATATTAAAACTCAAAAACAATCAGTCTAAACAGAATCGATTTCTCGTGTACATCGAAATGGCAAAAGACTAAAGACAAGTTAACTAAAGAGTTAACTATACATGAAAAACTTGAAGTGATTAAATTTTCTGAACTAAATTAGTGCGGAGTACGGAACTACTTGAATTTTCTGATTTATTAAAAACATTTTGTTTTGTTTAGAAAAAAATGATGGAGGATTTCTGTATTTTTCTTCATTACTTTTATATCTGCTCCTTAAACCCTGGCACCTCCCCAATCCGGACACCTCCCTAATACGGACAAAATATTTGATCACTCGAGTGTCCGCATTAAAGAGGTTTCACTGTATATGGAAAAAGGTCTTCCGGTGAAATTTGCTAAAAATTTGGGAAATTGTTCGTTTTGTCCCCCTGCTCAACAATCTCAATGGGGTCGAAGCTCAAAATGCCCATCTTTAGGCTCTACGGCAATTTTTAGTGGCCAAAATCGGCAAAAATTATTTTTTTTAATATGATGCTTAATGCTTGTACAGTCCCTTAAGTTTTCATTAAATTGTATGCGTGTATGCGTGTGTGTTATGTAGGAATTATATGTGTGTATATGTATGTGTGTGAGCGGGTTTTTGAATGCACAATTATACAAGATTTAATACACACACCGTCTCAATAGTATTTTGTGGTTTTAATAACCTTCAATGAACTTGGAACTCTCATGCATTTTTTCAGAGTTCCCAAGAGTTGCCAAAGATTTTCCAAAACGTTAAGCCAAATTTAAAAAAAAAATGAATTTTTGCCGTTTTGGCCACTAAAAATTGTCGTAGAGCCTAAAGATGGGCATTTTGAGCTTCGACCCCATTGAGACTGCGGGACACAACGAACAATTTCCCAAATTTTTAGCAAATTTCACAGGAAGACCTTTTTCCATATAATAAACTCCTGGACAAAATTAACGCATCACCACATATATTTTGTGTTATTCCAAAATAATGGTGATTTTCAGTTGTTTAGCAATCTTACAAGTAGGCTCTGGATATACTTCGACAGTTCAAGTAAATGTTGTCAACATGGGTTTTGATTTAAAAGTGTAATAGCAAAGAAAAGCATTTTCGATGTAAATTGATTTAAAAACTGATCAGAAATTGTTGCTTATTAAGACTAATTGTTTTGAGTCAACAAGGTTATTTGGATAGTGTAAGTGCGAGTGTTCTCCAGTTTAATAATGAATCGCAGAACAAATTTGTCAGTGGAAGAAGCAGTAAGAGCATCAACTTTGCTGAATGAGGAATATTCGATGCGTCATGTTTCTAATGTGATAGGAAGAAACCATTCCAGCATAAGTCGCATGGTTAGACGATTTATCGAGACTGGTTCTCATTTACGAAGGCCGGGACAAGGGCGAAAACGGTGTACTAATCCAATTTATGAACGTTTTCTTAGACAATCCGCTCTAAGAAACAGGACAACGACTAGTACCATCCTACAAAATGAACTCGTAGCTGCTCGCAATCTTCTTGTATCTTCCCGAACGATTAGAAGGCGCTTAAATGAAGCTGGATTAGACAGCAGAAAACCGGCCAAGGAACTCCTGGCTCATCAGAGAGCACAAAATTCAAAGGTTGCGTTTTGCGAGACAACATCAAGATTGGACTCGTAATGATTGGAAGAGGGTTTTATTCTCAGATGGAACGAGAATCAGCCTTAAATCTTCTGATGGACGTGAGCGTGTCTGGAGAAGGCCAGGAGAGAGATTTGCAAGTTGCAATATCTCTCCAAGAGTTCCGTTTGGTGGTGGCTCTATAATGTTTTGGGGAGGCATCTCTTTCGATGGCCCCACAGAATTGGTCCCCATACGTGGTAGGTCAATGAATGCGAATTATTATCTGGAACACATTGTTGTTGACCATGTAATGCCATTTGCTCCTATTGTGGGACCGAATTTCTTGTTTATGCAGGACAATGCTCGTTCTCATGTGGCTGGGCAGGTTATTCGCTACTTAAATGCTATAGCTATTCCGTTCATGGAATGGCCAGCGAAGAGTCCCGACATGAACCCAATAGAGCATCTATGGGACGATATTAAAAAGAGGATTCGACGTTGTACACCTCCACCTGCCAACCGCAATCAACTGGTAGATGCAGCAATGCAGGAATGAGAAAATATTCGTCAAGAAGTCGTTCCAAATTTGATTTCCAGTATGCCAAGACGCATGGAAGCAGTAATTAGGAGTAGAGGAGGACATACATGGTATTAGAACAGCTATGAGTCTGAAAATTCTATTGTTTTCGTTTGTTTTCTTTTTGCAAGTTTGCATTGTTTCCAAGAAAAAAATTTCTTTAATAAAAAATTATTAGAGATAACGCCCTGATTTGCTAATTTCATTTACTAGCTACTAGACCCTAGCTACCTAACCTAACTATAAGCTTTTATAAAAATGTTATTGCAATATTAATTTCTGTATTGTAAATATACAAGTTTAATTGTGTGGTGCGTTAATTTTGTCCAGGAGTTTATGTGCGGGGCCCTTTGAAAATTTTCCAGACCTCATTTTTGTAATCAGCGGTCTTTCACGCGTGCTTCCAGGAAGTATTTTCTTAGGAAAGTAGTAGAAGGATCATAGGAAAAATATCATTGAAAACTTGTGAAAACGGAGAACTAAAGTTTTTTAATATTTAGTTCAGTCTTGTGTGTGAGTACAAAATATGCAATTCTCTAAATTTTCTTCATAGATCTGCAATCTCCTTATCAAGTTCTGCTGTCGGATTGTAAAAGTTGTCTTGTGCAACTTGTTTTCAGTCTTCAAGCTCACGGATTTTGATGTTTGCTAGTCAACTTCATTTATAATTACGATTTCTTTATTCTTATTCCGCTTTTGCAGTTTGAGAGCTTCTCCATATTTTTTTCGTGCATTTCTAACTGACACTATTAATGGCTTCGTAATTTCCGCATTTTTCCCAAAATTAGCCCCAAAATTCCCGAAATTTTTTCCAAAATCCCTGACTTTTCCTGATTTCCCTGACTAAATTTAGAATTCCCTGATTTTTCCCTGATTTCCCGACTGTGTGGTCTGAGGATGAACTTCTGAAATGGACGCTACGTATAAATGAACTGGCTAAAACAAATCACAGGCTAATACACACATTTTATCAAATTAGTTATATCGTGTATACTAAATTGTTACAACTAATATATAAATCAGTAGTTTTAGAAGATAATACAGGCTCATTGTATCCTAGGTACTCTTATGTATTGATTTGGGAATATTTATTATAGTAGACTTATTAAAATTTTGGTAAATTTTAACCAAATTCAATTTATTGATTGTTATTGGAAGCCACGTGTGTATTTACTGTTTTTTATTCTACAAGCTGAGGTATGCATTTTGGAAAAAAGTTATTAGTAAAAGTTGAAGTGACTTCAAAAACCTACAACTTCAGCTGTGATGCATTTAATTACGTTAATTACTTATTGCAAAAATTTCAAGAAACCTTTAAAAATAGTCATTTTCTGCATATCGACTATTAATTGCAAAAATAATGTTTTTAAAGCTGTTATTCCTTTAAAAGGAAGAAAGGTCTTGAAATTCTTAATCGATCTAGCTCTTGTAAGTCCCATTTTGGTTAATGTGTTGCTGAGACATTTCTATTAGTTTAACTCAAGAGCCCTATTGTGTATGGCTATAATTGTCTTTGTTAATAAACACCTTTTAAACAACAAAAACGAGATTTTCATACCCACTTATTTTAAGCACCACATTTATCCCATAAATAAGGGGGTGATGTTTTTTTTATTAATAAATAGAGCTGTAGCGCCCCCAATAACTTTTGAAAAATCCTAGTTTGCATGTTCGAATAGGGAATCTTTGTTTCAAAACAAAGATTTGGAATAAACTAGCCTTCTACGACCAATAGGAGCCGAGTTACGATTTTTTTAAATAAAATCAGATAATTTGTTTATAACAATTAAGAAAAGTAATCAGCGGCATTCGGTAGTTAACGATTTATATTGTCATAATCTACTATAAGATTAAAAAAATTGGCCCTTAGTTCTTATTAATCATCAATAAAATAACTTTCAGGTTTGGCAGTCACTACGCCACTAAACTACTGTTGTCTCGCTATCGCTAGTGGGCCCTTCTCTCTCCCTAACTTACATATTAAGAGATAAATCCCGAAGGTTATCGAGCATAGTAGAAGGATCCTTTCTGGGAAGGACACTTCGAGTCCGGGAAGCTTTTACCTCTCGACAATAGAAATTATATGATTTAGAAATTTTGACTTTAAAATGTTTATTGGTTATTAAAAGTCATTATGTTATTAATTGAGTTATTAAAAATATTAAAGTAAAAATTAGTCATGTTATTTTTCCATATGCTTGTAACATTCCTACATTAGTAACTTTATTATTATTAATCAATATCAACCATATATTAATAGAGTTTTCTTCAATCTTCCTGGACGCTTGTCGATTTCGAAAAATAAAATCTAATCAATTTTCGTCATTTTTGTCTCGTTGCAAAGGCGAGAAAACGCCTTAAACGGAGCGCCAATTAATTTCGCGGATATTTTTCCACCGCGCGTCGCGTAATACCCGCCTGCTCCATGGGCTTTGATTTACATTCGCAGGCCGCCATTTCGTGTCATTATAACTAATTAGCGGTCGAGCTTTTGTATTTCCGCCTGCGATTTTCATCAATATTTTATCTTTAATTATAGATCGGACGGCGAGGTTGCGTAAAACCGACCGTACTTCGCGATAGTTAAATCGGAAAAATGAGAAACTGGGGTAAGTAATTCATAACAACTGATTAAATTAATTACTTGCTAAGTTCGTTCGTTCGTTGTTAGAAAACTGAAGAAACGACTTAGTGGAAATCGAAGTACTACAATCGTATTTCAATTAGGATCAGGATTGTTACGAAGTGTAGACCAATAGTTCGATTTTTACCAGGAAGATATTTTTATGGGGACTTTCACTTTTGTATTCAATTATGCGTTTATTACTTTTGAGTTTTGTAATTTCGTATATCAACAGAAAAAAGGTAATTGAATATGTTACTTTCATTTTCAGCGTGCTGAAGCAATCAAAAGCAAATCTTCCACTTGTACACACAAGAGCTTTTATCATCAATCAATTCTCGTAATAATTTGTAATAATAGTTTACCTTGATGACTCGTAGTTTTTACGAAAACCGTCTCAAGTTAGACAGAAGCCTAACACTTCCACATAACTCATTTATCTCATGAAAGATTAATTCAATTTCATGTAAATCGTTTCTTCGCAGGCTTTCTTCGCCTGTTAACCCATAAATATTTAATAAAAAAATAAAGAAATATGCGCTCGCTCCGTAATGTAAATGCAGAAACATTTTTCACCACATGACAAATCTGCTTGCGTAATTACCCGATTTACATGAAAATAGAGAAATTGCCGGAGAGAGAGAGAGAGAGAAAGAGACAGCACGAGAGAAGCAAAAATGCGCGTGTTCGTATCACGTAACGGCGTTTAATTAAAAAATCCAGGCAATTTATCTGTTTAAATGTTAAGGCCACGCCACCTCTTATCTGATAATGTAAATCTCTCGATCCTAGATTACTTATAAGGAGGAGCGACGCACTAAACTGTATCACCTTGATTCCATCATAATCGTTTCTTCTTTTGGTTACCGTTATGTGTTAATTTTTGCCGCACAGTGGGTGGAGAATTAATTTTATTCCTGGGCGTTTAAAAAAAATTAATGAACGTAACAGCCATTAGATCGACGAACTTCATTTCAGAAATTTTTAGCACATTTCAGCCGAGTCAGTATTACAGTTTGTAAGATATTGTTAAAGTGACAGTGTTGATGGTGCAGAGGTTTGGTGTTTTTTCTGAGATACTTTTATTAAAAACAACGTCTTCAAAAGTCAGAAAAGCAATAAGATTTGGCAACCATGTATTACCTGAATTATTTGTGACACGTAAAGACACGATTTTCATTCAAAAACAAGTTTAAAATGGCAGAAAAGGCAAAAGAGGCTCATCAAAACGACAAATAAAATAATCTATTGCTAAAACATATCATCAGGTATCTATACCTTCATAGATATTCCAAGTAAATAAATTTTATTAACATTTACTTCTTATGCACTTACAATACCTACATGTTTCAATAACTTTTGGCAAAAAATTTTAAATCCATCAGAAATGCTATGTTTCAACTCAGACCTTTGTGCATGTACATAACATACCGACTTTGGGATGTCCAAGTGTCATAAAATAAAAATCGAAACACTTAAACGTAAATACTTAAATCATAAAATATTGCATGGAAATGGATTTCATCACAGAGCTGAAAGTGAAAATGATAGTGCTAAATAACTAATATCAAATGTGCTATTTCCAATTAGGTAAAAATTTTCTAAATTTAATATAGGCAAATTGTTTTTTGTACATTTACTATATATTTTCCTATTTTTCATTTTTCTATTCATTCCATTCTCCATTTCCATTATTACCGTCCTATTTGCTTACCCTTAATTAGAAATTTATATAATTATTATTACATAAAGTTTTATATCTCTCCAAAAATGCAACACCATCCAATTTTATGTATTTTCTTATGATTTTGCAAAATATTATATTTATTTTAATTATATTTATTTTTTTATTTATATTACAATTTAATTTATAAGTATAATTTATATTATATTTTATTTTATTTATATTTAATCCATTTCCCTTATTACTGTCCTATTTGTTTACCCTTAATTAGAAATTTATATAATTATTATTACATAAAGGTTTATATTTCTCCAAAAATGCAACACCCTCCAATTTTATTTATTTTCTTATTATTTAGCAATATAATATTTAAAACTGTTATAGGTATGTACCTACTAATACATGATAATATTCGTAATTGATATTATTTTACTTTTTGGGCGGAAGATAAATAACTGTGAAATATAAATCAAGTAATAGGTGTTAGTTATTAGTGTTAAATAAATTAGTTAGGTATTTAATAAGTTAAGTATAGTTATTCGAACCCGAAAAACGTTAGAACAGTAATATTCGTAATTTAAATCGTCTTGGATTCGTGCATTAAAACAGTATTATCTAAGTAGAAATTATGTCGTTTACTGGTTTAAATACAAAAATACAATATCTAAAAAAATGCAACACCCTGCGATATTATTTATTTTCTTATTATTTTGCAATATAATATTTAAATGTGTTCTACTAATACATAGCAATATTAGTAATTTGTATTATTTTACTTTTTGGGCGGAAGATAAATAAACAACCGTGAAATATAAATCAAGTAATGAGTGTTAGTTATCAGCGTTAAATAAATTAGTTAGGTATTTAATAAGTACAATATAGTTATTCTAACCCGAAAAACGTAAGAATAGTAATATTCGTAATTTAAATCGTCTTGGATTCGTGAATTAAAACAGTATTATCTAAATAGAAATTATGTCGTTTATAGGTTTAAACACAATATTTAAATAAAAATGCAACAAACTGCAATTTTACTTATTTTTTATCATTTAGAAATATAGTATTCAAAACGGTCCTACTACCTAATAGTAATATTCGTAATTTGTATTATTTATCTTGTCGGATTTAGGTTTTAAAATAATATTATCTAAATAGACATTGTCATTTAGACCTTTAAACACTTTTAAACAAAAATGCAACGTCCTTCCATTTCTGTTTATTATCTTATTATTTAGCAATATAATATTTACAACTGTTTTACTAACAGTAATACATATTTGTAATTTTTATTATTTCACTTTTTGGATTTGTGAATTATAATTACGTTAGTATCTTAATAGACATTATGTCGTTCAGTGGTTTGTTCAGTTTGCTTAAGGTCTGGTGGGTATGTTGCGCGTTACCTCCCTTAATATTCATTCCACAAGCCAGACGAATATAGAGAGAAAAACGATCAACTATTATACTGTCGAATAATTTATAGTATTTGTATTAATTGTATTATCCTACAACTTCACCAAGTATTAAGTAATATAATTTGGTAGCATGCATAAATTGACAGACAGAATGAGTTGCTCAAAGTCATTTGACCCACACAAAAACTATTTTAAAAGACAAGTGCCTATACCTTTTTTCACTCTCAAAAATTTCATTAAATTAATATTAATAATTAATAACTATTAAATTAATTTTAATATCAATAATAATATAAATATATAAATTATTATAATGTATAAATATAAAATAATATTAAATTAAATTATATGTATGTAATATTGTATATTAATATGTATAATGAATATTAATATTTATAATTATTTTACTTACTTTTTTTGGAGAGATTGTTGGCATAGTTTATGGCATACCTAGGTGGATAGTTGGGATAATTTTTTCTTAGGAAAAAAGCAGAGGAAACTTCAGGATTAACAGATCGACAAATCTCCAAGAAGTAGTACAAGAAGAAGAAGAGAAGACTTTGTTTTGTAATATACAATTATTATTTTTATTCTTATCATTATTATAATTTATAGAGAATTTTAATATTAAGTCTCTACGTTCACCATTTCCAGTACAGTAGGTACTACTATAGAAGTATATTTTCTAAAATGAATCTAATTTTAGAAGAAACCAGGGGTGGATTTAACCTAATTTTTAACCAGAAACAGGAATGAAACTCGATAACAAATTGCATTAAGTACGTCAACTTAGAGACAAAGTGACGTCATCACCATCATCAATCGGCTATTCTCGTCCACTGCTGGAAATAAGCCTCCCGTAGTAATTTCCATCCCCTTCTGTCCTGAGCTGCGTTCATCCTGTTGGAATAGATACGCTTTATATCATCCGACCATCGGGTTGGTGGTCGTCCTCTGCTGCGGAATGCATCGACTCGCGGTCTCCACTCTGTCACCTTTTTCGTCCATCTGTCGTCACTGACCCTAGCCAGGTGTCCGGCCCAGTTCCATTTAAGGGTAGCAATCTTCTCGATGGCGTCGATTACTTTAGTTCTTACCCTTATACTTGTATTGGAAACCCTGTCTCTCAGAGACAGACCTAGCATTGCTCTTTCCATAGCTCTCTGTGCAACTCCGATTCTATTAACTGTCCGTCTTGTCAGGGTTAAAGTCTCGGCGCCGTATGTCAGCACAGGCAAGACACATTGGTTAAAGACTTTCCTTTTAAGACAGATGGGGATATCTGATTTTAGGACGTGGCTTAACTTTCCGAAGGCTGCCCAAGTGAGTCCAATTCTTCTTGACAATTCACAAGTTTGGTTGTCTCTACCTAAGCGAATCTCATGGCCCAAATACTGATATGAGTGGACTTGTTCTATTTTTGAGTTGTTGAGAGTTAAATAAGTACTTGCAACCAGATTAGTCATGAACATAGTTTTATTGGTGTTAACACTCAGACCCACCTTCTCGGAGGCTTGTTCAAGCTCCTGTAACATCATTTGTGCTTCTCCCAGACAATCTGTAATCAGTACTATGTCGTCAGCGAATCTTAGATGGTTCAGTTTTTCGCCGTTAATATTGATATACCGAAGTTCTCCATGTTAGCACTTTTGAACATAAATTCAAGCAGGGTTGTAAACAACTTGGGGGAAATAACATCTCCCTGTCGCACACCTCGTCCTATCTTGACGCTTGAAGTGTCCTCGTGCAGCCTGATGCAAGCAGTTGCGTTTTTGTACGCATGTTTAATGATGTCTGTGTAGCGATGGTCAATCCTACAGTCCGCCATAGCCTTGAACAATGCACTGTGATCGATTGTGTCAAACGCCTTTTCGTAGTCGACGAAGACAAGAGCTAAGGGTTTGTTGTACTCCACGCACTTTTCGATGAGGACCTTGATTGTATGGAGTTGGTCATTAACGCCGTAACCGGCACGGAATCCCGCCTGCTCCCGTGGTTGGTAGAAATCTAGTTTCGCCGTCAGCCTCTTCGTTATGATTCCCATAAACAATTTATACAATTGGGAGAGTAGACTCATAGGTCGATAGTTTTGGATCTTTGCTATATCTCCTTTTTTATGGATCAAAACAACAACAGCTTTGTTCCATTTCTCGGGTGTTGTACAATTTCTCAGACATGCGTTAAATAATTTACACAATAGTCTTAAGAGTGTGTTTCCTCCCATTTTGATGTTGAGAGTGACGTAAGACACCTTAATTTGTCACTTTTCCAAATTTTGAGATCTGAAGAGAAAATCTGAGATATACATAAGTCATGCCTGTTTCGACGCAATTCGTCACGAGAGATAGGAACCTTCAAAATGACGAAAAACTCATCAGAGCAGCTTCGCCAAAAACGCGAAAACGACGAAATCAACACATCAGCTGGACAGACGACGACGACATTAATACCTTTAAAATAATAAAAGACTTCGACTGCCGCACCTGGAAAAAACCTAACAAACACACGTGAACGTACAGATCGAAGATTACCGAGATCGACTACGTACATTATTATAGCGCAAGTTTTTGCGGCGATTGTTCCTGTAACAGCTTAACAGCGATTTTTTCCTAACGTTTAAATTTCATCGTCGAGAGCGATGGGATTTTAATTAAATTATTGCCCGATCGGAGGAATCTTATTGAGCGTACTCGGAATCTGTAATTAAATTTATACAACGCATGAGTTATGACTGTCATTATTAACGTCATTTTAGTGAGTAAACTATCAAATAATACACTAGTGTGTTATAATCCATAACTCAGTAGTGAGTTATGGATTATAAGTCACGTTCAGATTTAAAGTATTTTTTCACGCTGCCACTATCGTAAATCGCTATTATATGCATAGATACGTAGCATGAAAATGGCAAATAACATTCGTGTATTATTTTTCCTTGACGACGGAATGTAAATACTGTCATTTACATTCCTAGGAATATCAAAAGAGTACATCAAGTTGATTTATCCCTAGTTACGCACTGACATATGTAAGTCTGACGTATGTCAGTCAACTTATGCCAGAGTGACGTACGTCCAAACTAAATCAAACATTTCATTTTTTGATGAATTATGAGAAAATTTTCAACGGCAGCCTGAAAAATGTAATGAGCTACACGGAATGTATCGACTCCTAACATTCTCGGCAAGTGACTTAAGCCTCTACGACACTTGCCTCGAATGGTAAAACGTCTTTAAATTTCTTGTGACTTAAATAACTAATATTTAAAAGTGGCCCGTGGCAAACAAACAAACAACCTACTTTAACCAAGATGTAAAAAAAAGTCACTGTCAAGTCATTCTGACATTTATAGAGTACTGAGACACAAGTAGCTTTGATTTTATTACAAAGCTTATTAATTATTATCTCACAAAAAACGATTTCTTCCGCTTGTTGGATAAAACATTGTATGCCACTCGCGTGTTATGTTTCCTAAGTCACTTGAGAATTTACACCACTCGGCCTGACGGTCTCGTGGTATAAATCTTCTCGCCTGGCTTATTTTTAACATAACACTATAGTACCATAAATAAATATTAATTACAATTATAATCAATTGTTTTATCAGATTAATTAGCTTAAAATTCGCTGTTTTAGAGTCCTCGCCGCTTGTATATCAATTCGAGATTTTAGAACGTCGAGTGAGGTTTCAAAACGTCTCGTTTTTTTCTATACCGCGGAATAGAACCGAACCGTGAAAAACGTAGCATGTTTATAATAAATGCGGATTAATTGCGACATGATCCTCCGTGAAGGTTATTTTGTTGTCAAAAAACGTTTGTGCTCTCATAATGTCTTTGCTGTACTTTCAAGGATGTCACAGAGTATTAGATTAATCCTGTCGCGTACAGGATGTTGTGAAAAATACTAGATATATTCTAGAACGTGCTGATAGTGGCGAAGACACTAATCTATATATGTGTAATGAGAAGAAATATATTTGGCAGGCCCGGCTTTGTGTCTCTCAAAGGTGCGTCTTAAAAGTAAGCATTTCGTTATTGTAATAAAAATGCAGGGTGTTGCGTTTTCATTTAAATTGTGTTCAAACCACAAAACGACAGTACATTTTTAATACACAAATCTAAAGGTAAAATAATACAAATTCCGAATATTACTACGAACAAGACTGTAACGTCGCGTACGTATCAGAAATTTCGATTGTCTTAGATCGTTATAACTGACCGGTACACTTCACGCGCCAACTTAATATTGCGTGAACAGTTGGGAAATGATAACACGTAATTGTAACTTCGGATTTACTAAACTATTTAAATGCAACAAACTTAAATACAACGGAATATGTGAAGATAGATAGTGATGCTCTCGCAGTTATACGAAGAGTGGTTTCTTGAAATTAAATTACTCAAAAATTAGAGACGAGAAACGCGATCTCCGCTTATTGGCCGGTTGCATTGCACTCCTCTTTACTCGTCGCTTATTGGTTGAAAATCACCCCGGTAAAGAGTAGAGGGCGTGCTGCCCATTGCTGAAGATCCTCGCTTTCATCTCATATACAGATGGTAAACACATGTTTTAGAAATCGCGTACCCTACTTCTTCGAAATGTAATACTCGATTACTTTCCTGGGAGGGTCTTTGTTACCCTTACGGCTCATTGTGGACTTGACTTGTGCTTATAGCAAATAAATCTCGAAGAAGTATTGGGTACTCGAGGTGACAGCAATATGGACCTCTGTAAATCATCATCGGTTCAACAATAAATTAAAAATGTCACTTATCTGAGACGGAACAAAGACAGGTTTTTTGTTTTTGGGTTTTAATGATAAGAAGAGAAAAACTTTGTTCTTAAGTTAGATTTAGCTTTAACTAGTTTATAAGTTATTTTGTTGTTATTTTTATAACTGTCTCCAGCCTGCGTACAGATGGTGAACCATCTTTGCAGCGGAGTTGTGGTGTTACACGCTGCAGCCCTTGTATTGGTAGAGCTGGTGAATAAATAAATAAATAAATAAATTTACTAATTAAAGAGTTAGTTAGATAATCAACAGTAGAAGAAGGAATGAATGGCTCAGTAATAAACTCACATATTAGTGTCTTCTTCCAATTGCTCTGCTCAACATTATTGTCTTTTCGCACTGTAAAACATGTAAATAAATTACATAACACAACACAAACTCTTATGAAGACTAAAGACTAAACCACATAGTGACTGAAGACTAAAACACATAGGCAAGCATTTTTAAAAATCATAACGTTTGCCTTTATCTCTTCGTTCGGGAAGAACCATGCTCTTAACTTGTGTTTAGGATATTTTTTACCTTTTTAGAAAGGAATTTCAGTGGCTTAACTCACATAGCCCCTAACGAAGTGTTACAATTTATATGTCATACTGTGTTGCTTCTGCAGGCGAAATATAAATACTATTTGAAAACCAGAAAGGTCGGAAAAAAAAAGAGATTGGAAGTAATAGATAAATAAAATCATTCTTACCCTTGAGAAATTTTTGATTGTGGAATATCTACACTGGTTTATTTCAAAAGAAACGTAGTCGATAATTCATGTACCTATCATTTTTATATTCTCAATGTTCAATATTTATCACGAAAATGCTCATTCTTTCATTTTAATTTTCTATTCATAAATTTCACAATACAATCCAAAAAGTGAAAGTATTACATGTCGATTGGGTGCGCTAAAATACAAAAATGTGTTTAAAAATCAAATTTGAGAACAACAGAAAGATATAGTACAGAGATGGGCATGGTGTGTCATTCAAAACAGAAGGAAAATGAAGGAAATTAGAAATTTTGACCGTTTGACCTTAAAAAAGCAAATAAAGAAGACTTGAAACGTACAAAAAAATAGTAATTTTTGAATTAAAAAAAGGAATGACTTTTAATTTATGTTAATTATATAATAACAAATAAATTCTGTAATAATTCTGTAAATTCAATCAATCAGAAGTTTGGTCAATTTCTTAAAGTTGCATAAATGAGTAGGAGAAATAACCGAAAAAGGTAATTTAATTTAGAAATTACGATTGTATTAGAAAACTTAAATTCTCCAAAAATTTCCAATACGTACATATCATTTACTAATATTGGATATTAACAGAAGCAATTAAAAACTATTTTTTTGTACAAAATTTATTTCTTTCCAATAATCCCATCTAGCTCTTTATTTATTAGATTATTATAACAGTTATACTGCATCATGGGAATTTAAAAAAAAAATTAAAATCAACAATTGTATTGGAACGGTGAAAAAAATATCAATAAAACATTGTGTATTGGGTTATTTCTCATATATAACCTATGCATATAATCTAAGTAATTTCGAGAAATTTACCAAAAATTAACGAGGATCAATTTTTGTTGCATTTGTTAATGGCTTAATACATTTTATTAACAATGCAATTATCTGGGTAAGATAACTTCAATATCTCAGGCTAGAAGATAAACAAAAATATAAATAACAAAATACTGTTATGCTACGAGCCCAATTATTACTGTTAATAGTGGTAATTGGGGGGTTTAATCTTAAGAATTACGCCCCTACGAAGACCCGCCCACCCTGAGAAAACCTCCACCAATCCAGTCGAGTAGACCGGTGGGATGGGGGTTGTTTTATCACACTTCCCCAATAGGGAAGATATTCTAATACCTATATTCTTATCTACCAGGCGCTTGAGTGTATACAGTAACGTACTTGGAAGTTGGAAATTGTTTCAAAAATGTTTGTTGCTTTCACTGTTTCTCTTGTGTGTAATTCATTGTATTTAAAACACGTAAAAAAAGATATTGGAAAAACTTAATCAAGTTGATAAATCCTTAAGAGGCAATCACATACAACTTCCCAATAAAGAACTCTAATTTCATTCAGTTCAGTGACGTAATTTATTACTATTTTAGTAAAAAGATGTACTTTGAAGAAATAACATCGACCTCTCCGAATTATGTGTTTCTAAACATTTAATATATTGATTATTGGTGATATTGGCTTTATCCCTATAGAAGTGTATTTCATGAACATGTCAATTTAATGAAATTAACTTCAATTAATACTCAGGTGAAATGAATTATCACGAATACGTTTATAACAATAGTACAATAATTCCAATATTTTAATAGTTTTTTTTTATTGGTACGCTATTTTGCCTATTTAAAACATGCTTTGGCGTGCGTAAATCAAGCTTTATCGCACCCGCGTGTTTTAAAGTCGCCATGGAAACGTATCAACAACGGCCATCTCAACCAATAACAAAGCGTCTTTGGCCGTTAGCGGGACGAGCCTATTGGTCGCACGACGGGCGACGGGCCGTCACGAAGTGTCACGAGTGTCGTTCAAATTAATCATATTGGGTATGCACTTGGTTTTGGTATAAAAAATGGTACCAATAAAAAAAATAGCGTGAAGTATTCGTGGATAACTGCTCTTTCAAACACTTGCTCTATTTCGAGCACTCCGGCTACGCCGTCGTGCTCGAAAACTCGCTCGTGTTTGAAAGAGCTCAATATCCACTCATACTTTAATATACTATTTTAGCAGAGACAAAATAACTAGTCATTTTTAACTGAATCAAATACAATTAATCAGAAGTAGTCAATTGTAACTATATTAGCACTTTGAACTCAGCTGAACCATTTTCCATATGTAATTATATTTTTGTGCTTTCTTATGTGACAATAAATTTTGATTTATTTAGACAATCTTTTTATTTTTTTTTATATATTTTATACTTGGATTTATTTAATTGGACAATAGGCTTTCGAGGTATTACGAAAATACATTTTTTTAAATACGTTCTTGGCCGACCATTATCGAATTTTGAAATAATTTTAGGTTTGCTCATGTCATGCCATTAAAAGAAGTTTTATTTGTCCCATAGTAGTGTCCCAAATTCATCAGATCATCCTGGACTTATAGATATTAAATAATTCATAATTATTAATATAGACAATACATAAAATAATTAATAATTAATCGTATTTAATTTGAGTCTTTATAAAATTTGTTTCATCAATAATATTGTAAACTTTACACTTGACTATCCCTTACTGCTTTGACAAATAGATATTTTGGTACTTTGACAAATGTATAGACAAGTATCCTACGCAATACAATGTGCCATTCTTATGTAAAAGAGGCCTTGTTTGAATTGTATTATTGTTATCCAGGCAATCTCAACTGTACTGTTGTTTTATTTGTAGGATTCTATTTTCTCTAACTTGAGTGTAATGTTTTTGAACTTTCCGTCCTGGTTTATGTTGTCATTATATTATTATTATCTGAATTAACTGAAGTACTGTTGTTATGTTTGTCTTCAAATGTTCAATAACTTCAAGAAATTAAATTGCAGTTTAATTGATACATTAATTACAATATATGTAAGTGCAATTGGGTGAAATCCTAGTTAATGTCTAATTAATTTGAGCTTAACACTACGATAAAAAATTGTATTAGCGTCAAAATCAAAACACAGCAGAACTATTAGAATTACAAATTTGAGAACTTCACACAACTTCCTCGATAATTATGAATCAAATTATCTGAACCAACAATCCCCCTAACCAAGACACTATAAATCTAAGAGGTCCTTCCGCAGTAGTCGTTTCCACAATCTACCATGAGTTATGGTCAATTTACTCACTAATCACGGCTATATTCTATCATAAGACAAACATCTGCATACATTAAGAGCTCTCTACGTCCATTCATAAACGAAAAGCGAGCGAGAGAGAGAGAGATGAAGAAGGCAAAAACCTTAACGTCTTAAGCAAGCGAACCTAAATCGAGATGGCTTTCACTGCCCTCGAGATTATTACTACGAGATGCAAGGCACGAGTGCTCGTAAAACATCGCTCATCCTAAATTTCATAATTTGTGGAATACCATAACGATTCCATTTGTCTCAAATTACCCCAGATCTCTACCGATAAAGTGGACCTCCTACGGCTACGTATAAAAATTATGCACGAGGATCCCTAATGGGATATAACCGGTACAGAGACGGAATAGAAATGTTGGAGGAAAAAATGTATTTCCATCAATGGAAACCAAAGAAAAGGAAGATTTTTGATGACTTTCGTGCCAATCCAATTACTCCACGAGCTGCAGACGTGATTTGGTAATGGATAAAGACTTTCTTAACTTCGTCCCGATTTGGTGAAGATCGCTGAAAAAGTCTCACCATCAAACCTCACCCTCACCTCGAAATCCTTTAACCAACCAATCATTGCAAAGTTACACTACCCTTTACCGCACCGATAACAGTATATTATTATACTAGTTTAATAAGACGGAGTACTATCACAAGTTTAATAAAACGAGTGTGACAATACGTCCTATTAAACGAGTGTAATATACTACTTTATCAACTTTGCTTTATTAAGTCATTAAATTTTGGCTGTTTAAGTTTATGTATTACACTAGGGAATTTTGCGTGAGTTAGTTACACTGACGTTACGACTCCTAATTCCTCAAAAAATGAAATGTTTGATTTAGTTTGGACCTACACATAAGTTGACTGACATACGTCAGACTTACATATGTCAGTGCGTAACTAGGGATAAATCAGCTTGATTTACTCTTTTAATATTCCTAGGAATGTAAATGACAGTATTTACATTCCGTCGTCAAGGAAAAATAATACACGAATGTTATTTGCCATTTTCATGCTTATAAGAGCGATTTACGATAGCGGCAGCGTGAAAAATTTTTTTTTTGCGTCATTACCCAATGGAAACCTGAAATCTCCTCGTTCCATCTCTGGCGGCTCGTATCGTGCGCTCCTTTTAAACCTAATTTGAAATAATAATAAAGTCGAAAACATGTATTCATTCCGGTTTTGTGTCCCGTGTAACATGCCTGTGAATAGAAACGTGCAGTTCGTGATTTAGACGCGCGCCGTGTCAGCAGCCACTTGGGCCGCATTCAAATACCTCAAATGACACAATTGGTCGTCGCAGTGGCGTACCCCGTTAATGTATATTTAGCTTTTGAGTATATTTTGATGTCGGAATTTAGTTAAGGGGATGTTCATCCTGGAAGGTCCCACGGGATCCAAATTTGTCATACTGATGTGTTTTCAGGGAATGTTTGAGTGTTTGTACACGAGTATTTTTTTTCTTCTTCTCTAGGTGCCGTCTCCGTTTCGAAGGTTGACAATCATCAGGACGATCTTTATTTTTGAGACCGCGGCTCTACATAATTCGTTGTTACTGCATCCAAACCAATCCCTAAAGTTCTTCAGCCTTGAGTTTCGTCTCTTTGCTATGGATCTCTTTCATTGGATTTTTCCTTGCATAATGGTTTGTAGTATTCGATATTTCTCTCCCCTCATGACATGCCCCATATATTCCAATGTTCTTCTATGCATTGTTGGAATTATTTCTCTCTCCTTATGGATACGTCTCTTCCACGTTAGACATTCTCTCCACCCAAGAAATCCTCAGCATTCTCCGGTTGCTTCCAGTCTCTTCACGTCAATCCCCTTCAGAGTTCATGCCTCCATCCCATGGTATAGTATGATAGCACACATAGCATCTCATCAGTCGTATTTTTAGCTGAAGGTTTAGATCTCGACATCAGAAAAGTCTCTTCATTCTTACAAATGTGTTTCTGGCCTGTTCTATTCTGATTCGTATTTCTTGGGAGCTATCATTATTTTCATTAATGGCTGTGCCTAGGTATTTGTATTCCCTTACTCTTTCAATAGGGTGATTCTTTACACATATCCTACGAATGTCCTGGGGTGTTTTTGTTATCAGCATATATTTTGTTTCGCTTATGTTGAATGATAGTCCATATTCTTCACTAACTGTGACTATTCTATTAACTAGCGTCTGTAGATCTTCATGTGTTCCAGCTACAATAACTGTGTCGTCCGCGTATCTCAGATTAGACAAGATAGACAAGAGAGAAACACCAAGATTTGACTTTTTATTTGACCTCGAAGTCACCTTTCAACCTCTGAACTATGAGGTAGCTAGCTCTTATAGGACTTCATCCATGTTTTATTTTATGTAATATTCTCGTTCGATGGATGCTAATTTTAATTTTTAACTGTGTTTTTTTGTCACTGTCACTGTGTGACGTAATTGCTTTATTTTTGTGACGTCGCATATGTCGAACAATTCGAGCCCTAAAACTTCTTGCTGTGAGTATTGTTTGTAAGATACTCATCTTTTGTTAACTGTTGCACCTCATTTACGTAGTGCAAGCCTGATGATGACTGCCAGACAGTCGAAACCGGTCGCTTGATTGGAATAAATTAGTTGGGAAGACTTGGTGTATCTCTCTTGTCTATACTGCCATGCCCAACTTCGAGTCACTGGACAACCTTCGGTCGTTATCTCAGATTATTTACTGCCACACCGTTAATTTTAATGCCTATGTCCTGCTCCTCAATTGCCTCATTTACTATATCTTCTGAGTTCAGGTTAAAGAGGATTGGTGAAAGTATACACCCTTGACGTACACCTCTTTGTATTTCTATTTCTTCTGATGTTATGTCTTCTATTCGTATTACTGCTTTTTGACCATGATATAGGTTTGAAATTATTCTTATGTCTCTAAGGTCTATCCTTCTCTTTATTAATGTAAGTTTCTTCTTCCCTATATTGTTGGATAATGCAGCCTGTTAAACTATGAGTCAAATCGCCCGCCTGTAGAGTATTTTAGGGTTAAATTCCGCCACAATGAACTACCCTTCATTTGAGAAAAAAAAAACATAAAGAATTAAAATTTAAGACAAAATGTAAATTTTCAGGACAATAACATTTCATTAAAACAGTTATATTTGTGATGATATATGTTATGTTACGAGAATATGTTCAGATCTAAGACTCATTGGGTAACCCTGAACAACTCTTTTTAATATAATCTTTCTATATAATTCATAGATGAAAGCAATTTAAAATCAAATTTTATGAAAAAATGTGTTCCGATTTGGTATATGTCTTGAAAATGTGAAATTTGATATAAATTTTAACTGTGAACTTTGTTTTGATGCATTTTATACATATTTTTTTAAATAAAGGTAGTAGTACATTCTTATACAATAATTATCAAAGTTAGAATATAATTCAAATGAACCATTTTTATCTAGGACACCTTGAATATAGACAATTTCATTCATAAGGTAGGAGTCAGTATTCGACGATCCAAAATTAAAACCCAGAAGAAGGATCTTTCTTAACTGTTGAATTTTGATGTCTGTAAATGAACGACTTGTATCTAAGACACCCTGTATGTAGATTTCATTCATATTTAATATATGACAGTTTCCAACGCACCAGACCTAAAATCCGGAAAATGGAGCTTTCTTTCTCGGTTGTTGACTATCGATTTGTCTCTAAAATACCCTGAAAATAGAAGATTTGTATCTGAGACACCCTGTATATAGACAATTTCATTCATAATTAGTGTACGAGTTTCTAACGCACCAGACCTAAAATCTAGGAAATGAAGCTGTGTTTCTTAATTGCAGAACTCTAGTTTGTCTCTAGAATACCCTGAAAATGGAAGATTTCTATCTAAGACACCCTGTATATAGACAATTTAATTCATATTTAGTATACGTGTTTCCAACGCACCAGACCTAAAATCCAGGAAATGAAGCTTTGTTTCTAAACTGCAGAACTCTTGTTTGTCTCTAGATTACCCTGAGAAGAGAAGATTTGTATCTAAGACACCCTGTATACAGACAATGTCATTCATATTTAGTATGCGACAGTTTCCAACGCACGAGACCTAAAATTCAGGAAATGAAGGTTTGTTTCCTAATTGCAGAACTCTGGTTTGTCTCTAGAATACCCTAAAAATGGAAGATATGTATTTAAGACAGCCTGTATATAGACAATTTCATTCATATTTAGTATACGACAGTATACTAAACTAACAGTAAACTAAACCAACGCACCAGACCTAAATTCTAGGAAATGAAGCTTTGTTTATTAATTGAAGAACTCTGATTTGTCTCTATTAGATTACCCTGAAAATGGAAGATTTGCATCTACGACACCCTGTACATAGACAATTTAATTAATATTTAGTATACGACAGTTTCCAACGAACCAGACCTAAAATCCAGAAAATGAAGCTTTGTTTCTGAACCGCAGAACTCTGCCTTGTCTCTAGATTGCCCTGAAAATGGAAGATTTGTATCTAAGACACCCTGTATAGAGACATGTTCATTCATAATTAGTGTAGGTACGACAGTTTCCAACGAACCAGACCTAAAATTCAGGAAATGAAGCTTTGTTTCTTAATTGGAGAACTGTGGTTTGTCTCTAGAATACCCTGAAAATGGAAGATTTGTATCTAGGACATGTGTACATATAATTTCATTCATATTTGGTAGGTATCAGTTACCAACGAAATCCAGGACTAAAATCCAGAACATAAAACCTAATTTTTAATTTTTGAACATTGATTTGTCTCGAGAATTATTCTAAAAATGAAAGGTTTGCATCTATAACACCCTGTATATAGACAGTTTCATTCATGGAAATTGAAACCAAACTTCAGAACATGAAACTTTTCTTAAATTTTGATCTGTCTCTAGAGAATACCCTGAAAATTGAAAAATTATGTCTGCAACACCCTGTATATAGACAATTTTATTCATGTTCGGTAAAGTGACAGTTTCCAACGATCGAAAACTAAAATCAGGAATACGAAACTTCTTGTTTTTAATTTTTAAATACTGATTTGGTCTACAATGCCCTGAATATTGAAAATTTATATCTAGGACACCCTGTATATAGACAATTTTATTCATATGCAAAAGGCGTCATTTTCAACAATGCCAGCAACAATCCAGAACATGGAGCTTTGTTTCTTAATTTTTGAATTTTAATTCGCCTCTAGAATACCCTAAAAATTGCGTCAGTTTGCAAAGATCCAAAAAAATGCAGAACATGAAACTTTTTTTATTTTTTTTTAATTGTCATTTATCTAGAATATCATGAAAATGGAAGATTTGTATCTAGGATACCTTTCATTAAACAATTCCACTCATATTTGGTTAAACTAACTAAAAACCAACTACCCAACTAAACTCCAAATCTAATATCCAACACATAGAACTTCATCTCTAAATTTTAGACTTTTGATTCGTCTCTGCAATACCATGAAAATGGCATCGATTTGCAACAGTCCAAAACTGAAATCCAAAACATGAAACCTTGTTTTTAATTCTTGAATTTCAATTCTTAAATATTTTCGTTACTTTTCCTGTTGGAAATTTTATTATTCTTTCACTAACTTTTGTACCTACCTATGAAATTTACAAGAGAGAGGGAGAGAGAGTCGAGCAGAGCCAGGCAGAGGCCGTAATTCGACTTATCTCTGAAGAGATAATATCGAATTCATTAACATAACATTATCGTGTTAACATTGTTGCTTGTGCGCTTTATAATGCAACGCAGAACTAATTGCGACATTATTCGCTATGAATTGCATATCTATTGTATTCCGTTTTGTAAATACGGGACCGATTTACATGACGACGTTCTGGCGAATTATTAATTCATTCCGAGGGGGAATGCGAGCTCTCAGATTTCAGTAAAAACTACTTATCGTGTATTTATTACAAGGAATTAATGTAATTATACCAATCGCTTTACATTAAATGACAACAAATTGCTTTTCATTTGAGAAGAACACTGTATATAGTACCTACTGGGTTCTTTAAAAGTGAAGTAGAGCATTCTACTTTCTTTACCAAGTCATTATACATACAGGGTGTTTAAAAATATTATGTGTAACTAAGTTCTATATAGCAAAGCAAAATTTTTCACAAGTGAAATTGCTTGAAGCTGGACAGTTAGTAGCTGAAGTGTGCTAGAATCTAGGATTCACATGTACCTGGATATGCTGACTCTATGGGGGTAGTAGGTACCATAATTTAGAATAGCGTTAAGATGTGACACTTACTAGAAACCTTATTTTACATACAAACTATGTATATAAATATTCTAGATTACTCTGGTGGAAGGATCTCGAATCTAGTCTGTAACTAGAATGTGCTAGGATACATAATTCACCTCAGTCTTGAATATAATAAGCTAGGCTTCCAAAAAATTTTCCTGGACTATAAAATTTGTGGAAGTGGCTAACTTCACACCCGCAAAATTTGAATATATTTCTCAAGACCCACGATAAGCTATGCCTCCAAAAAAGTTTTCAGGACTATAAAATTTGTGAACGTGGCTAACTTCACACCCGCAATATCTGAATGAATTTCTCAAGACCCACGATAAGCTATGTTTCCAAAAAAATATCCCGGACTATAAAATTTGTGGAAGTGGCTAACTTCACACCCGTAAAATTTGAATATATTTCACGAGACCCAGGATATACTATGTTTCCAAAAAATTTTCCTGAACTATCAAATGTGTGGAAGTGGCTAACTTCACACCCGTAAAATTTGAATATATTTATCCACGATAAGCTGTGCTTCCAAAAATTTTTCCTGGACTATCAAATTTGTGGAAGTGGCTAACTTCACACCCGTAAGATTTGAATATATTTATCCACGATAAGCTGTGCTTCCAAAAAATTTTCCTGGACTATCAAATTTGATGGAGTGGCTAACTCCACACCCGTAAAATTTGAATATATTTCTCAGGACCCACGATAAGCTATGGTTCCAAAAAAAAATTTCCAGGACTATAAAATTTGTGGACGTGGCTAATTTCACACCCGTAAAATCTGAATATATTTCTCGTCTCGTTTCGTGTCCATCATCAGTAAACAATTAGGTAATTTAATGTCAGAAATGGTCCAATCGGTGAAGACGATCTCTGTCATTTCACTAAGATATGATAGACAAGTCAGGATACCATTGTGGATAGAACATCCCCTTGGACTACATCACCTCCTCCCCGCGCCCTGAGACAATAATTAATGGATATCGCTTCTCTCCGTCGCATCGTCCGCCGTTTAAAAATCGTAATAAATCTCGATGTAGCAATCGAGATTGTATTTCGTTTCAGCGTTACGTGCCCACGGCTCGAAGGAATCCTCTCTCGTATTTAAAAGAGAGAAAGAAGCCCTCTAACGTACGTACGTATACACATACGAGAGCGCAGGGTGTGGTTGCAATCTTCGACCACCCACTCGATATAACCCGGCGAGGTTTACTTATGGTTTATTAGCACAATAAGTTCACCGTCTAGTAGATAGATACTCTCTCGGCAATATTGCAGAAGACATCAGTAGGACGCCCGTGGCTGGTTTACAACCGGACACTTAATACGAAAACACCCAGTCGATACAGGGAGAAGTTATATATACGTACACATATATTCACGTATTATATATATTGTGAATTCGAAGGAAGTCGATGCGGACCAGAGAATCTGTCACTGACCGTGAAATGCTGATGGGGATCTTTTCGAAATGAATTCTTGAAATTTAAAGAAAAGTTACCTAAAAGTCGCTTGAACTTACTTTGTACAAAACTGTACACATTAGTTAATACATTCATGTTTCTCAAATACTGCTCGGATTCTTTTATTCGATCTTACAGATCTTTGTATATATAGCAAATCGCTAGTGTTCCCATTTCCTATTCATCGGTGAAGATTTACCTTCTTCCTTCAGTAATCTGGAGTATAAAATACAACATTCATCTGAACAAGCTTGAAATGCTTTCATAAAAATCTACCAAAAAACTAACTTGCAAACTGAACTCTTCCAACCACAGACGGCGTTGCCATAAGACGGTACTATTTGTTTACATATCAGATGGCGCGGTGCAAAGTCCCGTCCATTTCATGGTCTTTTAAGGACGTCCAATTGATGCTGCAACATGAATGTACATTGGACGTCCATTTCATAGTCTTTTGAGGACGTCCAAATCATTCTGAAATAGGGATGTACGTTGGACGTCCATTTCATGGTCTTTTAAGGACGTCCAATTGATGCTGCAACATGGATGTACATTGGAAGTCCATTTCATGGTCTTTTAAGGACGTCCAATTGATGCTGCAACATGGATGTACATTGGACGTCCATTTCATAGTCTTTTGAGGACGTCCAAATCATGCTGAAGTAGGGATGTACGTTGGACGTCCATCTCATAGTCTTTTGAGGACGTCCAACACATGCTGAAATAGGGATATACGTTGGACGTCCATTTCATGGTCCTTTAAGGACGTCCAATTGATTTTGCAACATGGATGTACATTAGACGTCCATTTCATGGTCTTTTAAGGACGTCCAATTGATGCTGCAACATGGATGTACATTGGACGTCCATTTCATAGTCTTTTGAGGACGTCCAACTCATGCTGAAATAGGGATGTACGTTGGACGTCCATTTCATGGTCTTTTAAGGACGTCCAATTGATGCTGCAACATGGATGTACATTGGACGTCCATTTCATAGTCTTTTAAGGACGTCCAAATCATGCTGAAATAGGGATGTACGTTGGACGTCCATTTCATGGTCTTTTAAGGACGTCCAATTGATGCTGCAACATGGATGTACATTGGAAGTCCATTTCATGGCCTTTTAAGGACGTCCAATTGATGCTGCAACATGGATGTACATTGGACGTCCATTTCATAGTTTTTTGAGGACGTCCAAATCATGCTGAAATAGGGATGTACGTTGGACGTCCATCTCATAGTCTTTTGAGGACGTCCAACACATACTGAAATAGGGATATATGTTGAACGTCCATTTCATGGTCTTTTAAGGACGTCCAATTGATGATGCAACATGGATGTACATTGGACGTCCATTTCATGGTCTTTTAAGGACGTCCAATTAATGCTGCAACATGGATGTACATTGGACGCCCATTTCATAGTCTTTTGAGGACGTCCAAATCATGCTGAAATAGGGATGTACGTTGGACGTCCATGTCATGGTCCTTTAAGGACGTCCAATTGATGTTGCAACATGGATGTACATTGGACGTCCATTTCAGTCTTTTGAGGACGTCCAAATCATGCTGAAATAGGGATGTACGTTGGACGTCCATTTCATGGTCTTTTAAGGACGTCCAATTGATGATGCAACATGGATGTACATTGGACGTCCATTTCATGGTCTTTTAAGGACGTCCAATTGATGCTGCAACATGGATGTACATTGGACGCCCATTTCATAGTCTTTTGAGGACGTCCAAATCATGCTGAAATAGGGATGTACGTTGGACGTCCATGTCATGGTCCTTTAAGGACGTCCAATTGATGTTGCAACATGGATGTACATTGGACGTCCATTTCAGTCTTTTGAGGACGTCCAAATCATGCTGAAATAGGGATGTACGTTGGACGTCCATTTCATGGTCTTTTAAGGACGTCCAATTGATGATGCAACATGGATGTACATTGGACGTACATTTCATGGTCTTTTAAGGACGTCCAATTGATGCTGCAACATGGATGTACATTGGACGTCCATTTCATAGTCTTTTGAGGACGTCTAACTCATGCTGAAATAGGGATGTACGTTGGACGTCCATTTCATGGTCTTTTAAGGACGTCCAATTGATGATGCAACATGGATGTACATTGGACGTCCATTTCATGGTCTTTTAAGGACGTCCAATTGATGCTGCAACATGGATGTACATTGGACGTCCATTTCAGTCTTTTGAGGACGTCCAAATCATGCTGAAATAGGGATGTACGTTGGACGTCCATTTCATGGTCTTTTAAGGACGTCCAATTGATGATGCAACATGGATGTACATTGGACGTCCATTTCACGGTCTTTTAAGGACGTCCAATTGATGCTGCAACATGGATGTACATTGGACGTCCATTTCATAGTCTTTTGAGGACGTCTAACTCATGCTGAAATAGGGATGTACGTAGGACGTCCATTTCATGGTCTTTTAAGGACGTCCAATTGATGCTGCAGCATGGATGTACATTGGACGTCCATTTCATAGTCTTTTGAGGACGTCCAACTCATGCTGAAATAGGGATATACGTTGGACATCCATTTCATGGTCTTTTAAGGACGTCGAATTGATGCTGCAACATGGATGTACATTGGACGTCCATTTTATGGCCTTTTAAGGACATCTAATTGATGCTGCAACATGGATGTATATTGGACGTCCATTTCAGTCTTTTGATGACGTCCAACTCATGCTGAAATAGGGATGTACGTTGGACGTCCATTTCATGTTTTTTTAAGGACGTCCAACTGATGCTGCAACATGGATGTACATTGGACGTCCATTTCATACTCTTTTGAGGACGTCCAAATCATGCTGAAATAGGGATGTACGTTAGACGTCCATTTCATGGCCTTTTAAGGACGTCCAACTGATGCTGCAACATGGATGTACATTGGACGTCCATTTCATGGTCTTTTAAGGACGTCCAACTGATGCTACAACATGGATGTCCATTGGAAGTACATTTCATAGCCTGTCACGAACGTTCAACTCTTGGTGGAAAAGGTACATACATTGGACGTCCTCTGCAGGTCCATGGACGTTTGTAAGTTTAATGGACCTGTAGTGGACGTCCATTGGATGTCGTGTGTTTACTGGGAATATAGATCAAAAGGAAGCAAAATTGAGAAACTAAGAAATTTAGTTTCTATTAATTCCCAAACGAAATTAATTTTGTTTGCATCTTATCCTATTTTGTTGTGATATATTTAACTTTGGTGTAGTTTCATGGTATATTTTATTCGTAAGATATTTTTTTATTCAACATCACTCACGTTTTGTACTATAAGTTATAAAAATTAGTTATTTGTTATTTAAGGGACTTAATTTCTATGATAAATGCGTTATTAGAGTTCTGTTACGGTCACATTAATACCTCTTGTGAAAATTAATTACTTTATACTTTTAAGTTGAAGTCCTGTGGTAAGATCACAAATAAGAGAGTTTGAAACGTTAAAACCACAAGCCTTTGTAGATTTGCAGGTGGTTTGCAACTTAAGTTAAGTTGTTTGTGGTATACCTAATCACTTTTCAGGGACAATTAATAAAATTAATATAAAGGTTAAATTTATATCATTTTATATACACAAGTCGTAGATATATCGTCATCTTCCAAAATCCCATAGCTTCACAGATAACATTTTCTTGGCAGAAAAAGTGGAGTGGAATCTGAGCAAACCACTTTACATCAATGAACACCTAATTTTTTAAAGATTTTTCCTTCTCCTGCTCCACAGATCGACTCCGTTCCAACGTGAGTAAAATTTAACATATGGCGAGGCGATCTCTCTAGTCTAATACATGCCCAGGCATAATTAATTTCCAGTAAAACGGCTTTTGTTCGGAGGCAACACGGGGCAAGTAATCTCTCATACATCATGGGTCGTGATGAATTCTTAACGATCTCCAGTAATTTAACTTCACTAAAGGCGACTCGTGCCGACAAATGATTCATATCAATGTGGTCGGTCGTAAGACGAACACGAGGAAGAGAGAGAGAGGAAGAGACGAAGAGGGAAAGAGTCATGCAAGGAAGTTTGTGAAACCGAAGAAGAGCTCCATCGAGATCTGACTTTGGTATTTGTTTGAAGTTACCTTGGGATTAATTAAAAACTTCTTAATGCTGTAAACTCGTTGAAATCAAGCAATTCCACGTACAATGGACGAAGATTCGTTGATAAAAGAAGAAAATTAGAGACACCATTGGTTTTGCTGGAAAGATAAAATGAACAGCCACACCAGAATGTCATGGAAGGGAGAGATTCATTGCATTTAAGGTAGGAACTTCATGAATACAACTAATGAGGTAGAAATATCAACATCATAAAGCATTATGGAGAAAATAGAAAACTACCTACTAACCAATGAGTATTGGAGGCACAGACGATTAATATATCTAGTCTCGTCCATTTACGAAATAATACATTGCGAAAATGGTACATCCTAGACGTTTTTACATTGTTGCATAAGTTCAGTTGACGAATTTACGTGTACATTGCATTCGGTGCTTTCTTTGTACGTAAATCTGCAATAATACCTATCGAATTTCGAGAGAAGTGGCAACATCGATTCGTATGATTTCAACGTGACGTTGGTTTGTTTTTGAAGTATTTTAAATATAACTCAAAAAAGACACAATGGTTAGTGCATGATGTGCAAGGTGTATAGTAAATAGTGTATAGTATAGTGACAAAATAATAAATATAAATACATATTAATAAAAATTAATATCCATAAAATATAATTAATAAAATAAATACATATTTGAATTTGCTTTAGGACTTACTGAAACTGACAAAATAACAAAATCAGCCTATATCTGCCCTGAACATTTTAAAGAAAGTAATTTTGAGTGTAAGTATGTGCAGCCTAGTATTAAAAAAATTCTGTAAATATAATACTTTTCAACTGAAGAGTAGTTGAAGGTTACCAATTTTTAGGAAATTTATTAATATGACCGCAACATTTTTTTTTTAGTTTCTCAATTTTAGTTCCTTATGACTATTATTATTGACACGTCTATGGACCACTGTTTTGTTGTTTATCACAATACGTCAACGGTGTAAACATTAAAGAAGGGTGTTACATTACATGTAAACAAATACTTTCTTATGAGAACGCCGTGTTTATATTGACAGTCTGTTATTTCAGATCGCCCGGAGCACCCTGTATATACTGGGATTTTCGCACAAGTGTTTATAGGCACTTTTATACAATTTTCATGAGTAGATAGATACCTACCTTCATTCCTACAGTGAATATAAATTCCAGAGATGCAAGGTAAAATTGTTATTTGATTTCCATCTTAACACCCTGTATATCTCGGAAGCTATTTAGTCACAGGATATTAGGTAGTCACTTATAGGAACATTTCTTATTTCTACCATACTGTAAGTGATGTTATCCTAACATAGGCGCTATGTCAGTCATGTAGTATTTACACGGAAGTGGTGCATGCGCAATAGCGGACGAGTAACTGTCGGCTTTGATTGGTCTGACCGCGGTATAAATCCGAAAAGTTTAGGTTCGCGCCACAGTTTTGGCCAATCGGAGACCGTCCCTTTCTCTACAGATACTGCCCATGCACCACTTCAATGTAAATCTCACTGGTGTATCTGGTGTATGTGGTCAACGTTTTCTCAGAAACTATAAATAGTGGTAAGTTGAAATTTGATATTTAGGCTGGATCCCCTGAAAACTCGCGACCACATAAATTTGATTAGAATTAATTGACGGTAAAGGGCACTTTATTCTTGTCATTTTTAGTTTTTTTTATTATCTCAAAAACTGGTTGAACGTTGTTTTTCAACTTTGTATATTTACCATTCTATTCAATTCGAATTGATTGCCGTTATCATTATCTTAAATGCTCTTCTGCGAAGAGCCCTTTACTCTTGTGAATTTTCAGTTTTTCTCAACTTCCTCCAAAACTGCTTTCCCGATTCTTACCAAATTTTGGATTTGAAATGACTCAACTAATAGCTACAACTTTTATTTGAAACATTTTTTTCTAAAACCACCATAAAGGTCATTTTAATAATATTGCCATGAATATTTCGTCCGGCCATATGAAAAAGTCTGGATTTTTGTTTCTTGTTACTTTTTTGTTTTGTTGTTGTTGGAATGTCTGTATAATTTATAACTATGACTATATATTTTAATTCATTGTACATTCATGTACAGTTAGTACAAAAATAGATGTTTTTAGTATTAAAATTCTCAAAATCCAAACTACGATATACAATACAAACCAGACTCAGGATCTAAGCATATGTAAGTTTTCGTCTAACGAGTTTAACGACACAGTATTAGACACTCTTATGTGGATTCCCTCTTGTACTAACTCGTACAAGATGGAATCCTCTTGGGAAGTGGGAAGAGGTACAAGTAACTCTTCTAATAATTACACTAACTTGTATTACCGATATTCCGAGTATCGATCATTTTCAAAGCGAGACTTCACTGTATCGATACTTTATGAGACGATCCGGATCGATACCAAGTAGATACTTGCGGTTGATCATTGCCGAACCAAAATCGTTTCTGTATACTAGCAAGAATTATATCAGCGGAAGCAGCGTGCAATGAGAAACTTGCCTGGTTTTGGAAATTACTAAATTCCATCTAACAACAGAGATGTTTGATTATAACCATTGCTCTAAATCTGAAACGTAAACAAACCGGCGCCATATTGAATTATACTTCACACACAGAACGCGAGAAGCGTTCACGGAACAAGTATGGAACGTTACATTCATACATTCATTCAACATACAATACATATATAGATGTTCTGTGCTCTGAGAAATTACCGAACAAGTAGGTTCCGTGTTCCATTCAGTTTAGCCTTGCAGCTTGCAGCAAAAAAGAGATGTTAACTACTCTCAATAACAAGTAGGTTGATATTTTGGGTGGAATTCGATAAAGTTTAGAACGTAATGTAAGTGTTACAGTCGTGCATATACCATTTCCTTCAAAACAATTTTGTTAATAATCACCCAGTTTCCTCACTGGAAACTATCCAATGGATTTAACAGCTCTTTCTGCAGTGTGGGGTTTAAATTCGGTGTTCGGCAATGATTACGATCACCGATCGGAACATCCTTATCAACAACGCGTGGATATGCCCGGTCCACATTATATTTTAAGTACCTACGTGACGAATTCTCACTAACCTTAGAACTCTTGCAGGTGTCAGGTCTCCAGGGACAGCCGAGGACACGTTCACTCACTCAGTTCGAATCACGGAAACTCACCATCACCACTTCTCACACGGACACGGAAGTCTCCAAACGTTCACCGAAAACCGACCAAAACAAACGTACAAACGTCATTTCGCCCGAGCCGCCATGTTCCCGTTAATCCCGTTCCCGTACGACGCGTCGCGGAGGATCGAAGGGAAGATCAATGTGAAAAAACGTAAGGAAAACGTTCGCACTTGCGGCAATTTTAGGCGGACACCTTGGTCGATCGTCCCGGGACGGAATCGTCGCGTGTCACTTCGAATTTACCCGAAAATTTGTGAGATTTCAAAGAGGAAATCGAAAATCGCACTTGTCATACCGGCGCCGGTCGCGAAGGGAAGAGGGACGGGAAGCGTCGACGCATGCGCGCCGCGACGCAGGTGTCTAGACCAATCGCTTAGACTAGGTTTATGACGTCACAGGTACGAGGGCCGGCCTCGGGAAATTTGCGAAAATGTGGGAATTATTTGGAATCCGAAATGTTACTTATAATTCGAACTAAACAAGGCCCTTACAATCACGCCCTTTGTACCAAATGTAACTTCAACGAGAACATCCGAAGGTAAACGAAATTGTAAGCTTTAGGTTTCCTTCCAAGGAAAAATCTAGATGACTTTACCCCATCAATTTCAAACGATGCAAATGCTTCAAATTCCTAAAGTGACATTCCATCACTGGTGGGCACAGTTAATCCAAAAGTTAACTTCGTTAATCGTCAATTTGTTACTTAAAAAACCCCATGGCATGCCAGGCTGAAAGGTAGATTTATGGGTAGGATATATAGTAATATAACACATGATGTGTCAAAAAAATGCATACGAGGTTTGAAAAAATACAAACGACAAAATTTTAAAATATTCGCAAATAACTTTTTCGCTGTACATTTCTCAAAGATATGTTTTATACAAAAGTTGTTTGTCTCTATAAGGGCAACAAAAAATCTAAATAACATTTTTCTCTCAGACGCGAAATAATTTTTTTTTTTATTTTTTGACAAAAATAACTTTATTTTTGTACGTTTCTCGACAGATTGTTTTATACAAAAGTTGTTCACCTTTATAGGAGCAATAAAACACCTTAGTAACATTTTTCTCTCAGACGCGAAATAAAAGTGTTTCTTATTTTTTTTTATTTTTGAAAAAAATAACTTTTTTTCTGTACATTTTTCGAAAAAATGTTTTATACAAAAGTCGTTCGCCTCTATAAGAGCAACAAAAAACCCAAGTAACATTTTTCTCTCAGACGCGAAATAAAGATTTTTTGATTTTTTTTTTGAAAATAACAAGCCGCCATTTTGAAACCGCTAGACCGATTTGGCCCATTAACGAACTCGACCGAGATTTTCGGCCAACTGATTTTTGTACGAAATTTCGTTGTGATTCTTTAAAAAATGCGACCTGTAGCCTGCCGACAAATTTCGTTATATCCGATATATATATATATATACATATATATATATACATATATATATATATATACATATATATATAAATTTTTGGGAAATGATTAGGTATGACCTCTAGATACCAAAAAACTGAAAACCGCATTTTAATTCCTATTTTTTCGACTTCGTTAACGAATGCAATACTAGATATAAATCTACCAAAAGTTAACTTCGATAATAGGTAGAGAGTTAAATTCTCGAAAATGTAACGCAAGTTAACCGTCAAAAATTAACCATTTAAAACTTATACTGCTTTTGGGCTGAGAGAAATAGGTAAATAACACAAAAACAAGTAGAAAGAAGAATTAAACATATAATATTTATTTCGAGAATAAATTAGGTATAAATAAGGCTACTATTAATCTTAATGTTGCATTAGGTGCATGTTCCCCTTCGTAAAAATGAGCATATTAAAATTTACATCCAACATCGATGACCGTTTAATAAAAACATTTATTAACACTGGTTCACCTAGAAAGGCAGCATCCGTAAAAGGTTCTTTTGACTTCGTGTCCAGCCAAGTTCTTATCAAATTCTGAGATTTGTGGCCTCTAGACCTATTTTCTTCAGACTGAGTTACAGTGCTGTAAAAATCATCCCCTTCTTCTTCATTATTGCTGCTTCCGCTAATAGTACTATTATTCTCTTCGTTTGTTTCATTTTCTTCAATCAGAGCCTCTTCAATTTTTACTTCCATAAGCTTCCTGACTGTTGAGAATTTGCTACTATCATACTTTTGCAGCCACAGAAGTCGAAACTGGCATACTTCGTCTTCCATAAGCCGTTCAAATCTTTTTTTATTCCAGATAATAAAGCATTAGCCAAAGGGGTACAACAATGCACCTGGTGGCTAAGATCTTGCAGTTTGAACACTGTTGTCGCAGTGGTTGGTAGTTTCAAACAAACAAAATGACATCATGTCAATCAACGACTAATGTAACGGGCTCAAGTTAACGGAAGTTCAATTTAACGGAAGCTAACAAGAGCGTCAATTTTTTTATCCGTTCATCAGATTGTTAACTTCGTTAATTAACGATTAACGGATTAACGAGTTAATGCCCACCTATGCATTCCATGATACCTTCATCATCGGAAATCGGTGTGCTAGATTCCCTTGCCACAGCCAGAAACATCACAATTTCCTCCCGGGGTTAGTTAATCCCTATCACGATATCCTTGTGATGACTTCGTTCGTCGAGTTAAGTTATTTTAATAATGTGCCTGAAGTCTTATAAATACACACTTCTATTCAGTTTGTTGTTTGTGGTAGAAGCGTGTCCTGTTGAGATCTCTACAGTTTAGGTAAGTTTTTTATTCTCTGCATTAATTACTTTCACTAACAGTCGTTGTCGCTATCAGTTAAATTTGAGTTGGAGAAAATGGAGTTCAGTTGAGTGAAGTGCATTTACGTTATTCAGTTGGCTTTTGCTCATTATAAGAAACAGATAATAGATGCAGCAACTCAAGTTTAGTTGAAATTCCACCTAATAGTTATTAACTGAAGTATATTTAAGGAGTTAAGTAGGTTTCATTCTATTATCTATTGATTGTTCCAAAGTATAAATCGGCCATTTTAGTTTTGGTGTCTATATTTCAAGTGATTTTCAAAAATTTATAAAAAAAATAGTGCACCTCTAATTAAGTGGAAAATCCGCAAGGATATTAACTAATGTACATTTAACATGTTCAGTGCGTTTTAGCTCATCTCGTGTTCAAAATTTTCAAAATCCGAATGTTCAACCTTAGTCTATGGCTTATGTGTCTTGAAATTTTCAAAAAATTCCGAAAATCTATTACTAAAACTTGAAACTTTTTTTACTTCTTACAATGGTTAACTAAAGTACATTCAAGATATTTAGTAAGTTTCAACTCATTACTGAGTAAACTTTCTGGTGTAAAACCAAAACAACCGTTTGGCGCAATGTTAACGATCTATTCGCTTTCACGACGCATGCTCAGTTTCACGCTCTTAACTGAAACCGACAATTAAAACGATTTTAAAGAATTTAACACTCGGAATGCTCGACGACGAACTTCCTGGAACAAAATTATCCTCTTAAGGACTTCGACGGAATTGGAAACCGAAGTGGGTTGGGTGACGCAATTAATTTTAATTCGGTTTAATCGCCGATTTGTATAATTAGAAGACATGCATTTCGTCCAGATGCGGCGAGCTAATTGGCGAACAAGTGTTATGTATCGAGGAATGCGCTCACAATTAGAAAAGCGTTAAGTGCGCAATAAATTACAGGTAAATCGAAGTGGAATGTAATGAGGTAGGACGTGATGGGGGGGTGGGGGGTTGAATTTCGGACATAGAAATGTAATAAACTCTAGAATGCCAATAGGTACATCTAAAATTCAGTTAAATGGGTGCTCATTCTCTATGTGGAGTCACTAACTTGTACATGCGTAGAAAGTCTTTCTGGCCACACCGTTGTAAGTTTTTCTGTTGTGGGTATTTTTCAAATAAACTGAAGGAATAGATCATATGAGACTATGGCAGGTAATTAGGGAAAATCCAGTAAATTTTGCAACACCGCCTCAACGCGCGCGTTAAAAAAATAACAGAGTCTGATTTTAGGAATTGTTTGTGCTCTGTTTTCTGTGGTTTCTCTTTTGTTTTATGAACATCATGTATATTTAACACTGTCTTTCATTGTGTCCTATTGTGAGTTTGGTAATAATATATAACAATATAATAATAGCCCATTCAATTACCAAGATTGAAAGATTGATGAATTCTGAACCAGTAATTTCAAGAAGAAACAACTCTTGAATTTGAATGGGCTCTATGGAGAGATCCCATCAAAGAACATTGGCGACTGACGAAAATGGTTTCTGTTATGTGCACTTCAGGCTGGAAGATAAGTTTGTACAACACATGTTACCGACAATGACAGGAATCTTCCTAATCGACACACCAACGGTACTTAAAACCGCATTTATCCACTGGACATTTTCAATAATATTTCCCAAAAATAAGCCATTACATAATTAACGTATTTTCCCACTCCAAGCAGCCCAATCTGATGCGATCCTATCAAAGGAACTCACCTAGGAAATCGCAACAGACGAAATACGTTTTGTTTCTTATCTCTTTGAGGAAGTGACAACGTTGTTTTATAGGTGCTAGCGCACTGTGTAGCCTGTATACTCAGGTATGTTTAGAGTGGAAACAGTACATGAACAATAAATTGTCCTTTTTTTGTGAAAAATCAAGCTAATTTCTGGATTCCATTTTTATAAACACACAATTTCAAATTTCAAGAAGTCGGTTCAAGCAAATATTCATATTGACTACTAAGGGTCAAAAACCCCTAATCCTGCCCTGATGACACGGTGAAATATCTGGCTTAGTAGGTAAACTATTTAGTGCGCAAACTCGGTAGTAGGTCAATTCGCCCTATGGCGTTCCACATTGTTCAGAACTGACCGGAGTTGTAGAGGTTTAATATATCTGTGGCGCGCGCCCATGAATCAAATCCTCCGAGCGGCATGTAAGTCCAATAAAATTTAGCGTCCGCTATTAATTTTTCCTAATGTTCCTTTGTCCGACGACGTTCCGACAAGCTTCACCTTCTAAATATGACTTCATCTCGGCCTGCCGTGACGAAACGTCGTCGACCCAACGAAAAGACACTTGGAGCGGGCGAGGAAAAAATCTAACCAGCGACTCTTTAATCTACGCTTCTGCTGTGATCACGAACGGCATTAATTAGGTCAAAGTTATTGAATCATGGTTGGCTCCGCACGATTCCTCGAGCCACGCGCCAAAATTATTGATATTTCATTCTTGCCGTCGTTGTGTTTTCGTCGATGCCGTCGGGTCGTTTTTCCTCTCTCGAGAGCCGGCCAATGAATATCTTTCGGTTTCATTGCCGAGTGATAATTTGAGAAGCATTTACTATTGAGCCGCGTAACGATGATGACATGCGGCCCTCGGGGCAACCGGCGCACCCGGAAAACGTTACGCCGTTCCCCCCTGAAACTCGAATAACTTGTGTACCTTTAAAATATGTTGAAGCTAAGGAAAGGTACCTATCCTCCGATGAGATAGCTGAAATGCCCTTCCTTGTTCGAATATTTTCCATTAAATTTGGTTACAGAAATGAAGCACTCTGGGAATGACCGAGAGGGGAAGCATAGCTTTATATATATTATATATGATGTAATCCATGATATGATATATACCATTAGTTACTAATGATATATCCGGCTCATTCGTTTTCTCGACGTTAATACCTCTCACCGATCCAGTCCGCAATCGCCATCCCTGGAGCAAGCAACCAACAATACAAACAATTGTAACACGAGTTGCCACCAAACAGCTAGCGCGGCGCGATGATTGGCCGTCCGGGTCGCTCGGTTTTTCGATGTTAATACCTCTCGCGGATCCAGCGCTTCGAGCGAAGCCCGCGATAAGAAAGCTATGCTTCCAAAAATTTTGCTAACTGGACCATGTTGTGCACGCTAGGTCCTAAAAACTCCTTTTTTACTTTATAATTGTTTTCTCCTCTATTTCATGTGGAAAACCATCTGACTTATTCTAGAACTGAACCTTCATGTATGATTCTTTTTCAAGTTAGAGTTTGAGTTTTCTACATATTGCTCTAACTTTTGGCCCTGGGGGCTTCAGCCACCTTTTTGTATAAAGCTTATACAACTTTCACCTATCTAGTACCTATCGTATTTCAAACCTCATGTATGTTCCAGACTGTTATAGTACTATCCTGTCCAATATAGATCCCAGCATGTTCGACCCTCGAATTAATTCTATACCTTATCACATTCCAGTTACCGATTAGATCCCTGACTGTTTCGCTAGGATAATCTAGAATATAGCACAATTCACGTCTTGAAATATGACCCGTTTCTATTGAGTGTCACGTCTGAGCTCTTTTTAGAATCGTATAGTTTAACCCTCGTCAAGCACTCGGTGTCTCTCCATTATTATACTGGAGATCTCATAGTGACAGAAGAGGTACTGCTGAAACTGCTGGTTCACCAATAACGTAACATATTGCAGGACATAAGCTTCAGAGCTGAAAAGGTACTCAAAATCGTGGATAGGTTCAAGGTACCATACGAGATCTTTAAACATATATGTACTTCATGTGGGGCATCGATACCAGGAAGTTACTAGTTAGTAGCTTGAGTGTACTAAGATCTAGAATATTCTGACTCTGACACGGTAGTGCTTTAATCCGGAAGAGAACTCAGATGCGACTCTTATTGGAATCTTAGGAGGAATCTTAGTTTAGCCTATCTTATAAGAAGGAGCTAGGCATTAGTTAGTAGCTCGAGTGTACTAAGATATAGAATATTCTGACCTTGTCAAGGTAGTACTGTAATCCAGAAAAGAGCTCAGATGCGACTCTTATTATAATCTAAGAAGGAATCTTATTATTTTAGACTATCTTGTGAGACAAATCTAGACCGTAGTTAGTAGCTCGAGTGTACTAAGATGTAGAATATTCTGAACCTGCCCAGGTAGTGCTGTAATCCGGAAAAGAGCTCAGATACGACTCTTATTGGAATCTAAGGAGGAATCTTAGTTTAGACTAGCTTATAAGAAAGATCTAGACATTAGTTAGTAGCTTGAATATACCAATATTAAGAATATTCTGACCTCGTCAAGGTAGTGCTGTAATCCGGAAAAGAGCTCAGATGCGACTGTTATTGGAATCTAAGGAGGAATCTTATTTTAGGCTATCTTATAAGAAGGAGCTAGACATTAGTTAGTAGCTTGAGTGTACTAAGATATAGAAGAGTCTGACCTTGTCAAGGTAGTACTGTAATCCAGAAAAGAGCTCAGATGCGACGCTTATTGGAAACGACTCATATTTTGTAAACTAACTATCCTATATTTTAGAATATCTTAGTAGAACAATGAAGAATTTAATAGATAACTGGAATATGATGAGATATACAATTCATTCAGGTATCAAATACGCGGAAATCTAACTTTGACAGGATAGTACTATATTAACCTGGAACATCAATCAGATTTTAAATATGATAGGTACTAGCGTATTCTAAGTTTAGACTCTGCTATAAGAAGGACCTAGATACCAGTTAGTAGCTTGAGTGTACTAAGATCTAGAATATTCTGACCCTACCAAGGTAGTGCTGTAATCCGGAAAAGAGCTCAGATGCGACTCTTATTAGAATCTAAGGAGGAATCATAGTTTAGACTATCTTATAAGAAAAATCTAGACCTTAGTTAGTAGCTTGAGTGTACTGAGATACAGAAGAGTCTGAACTTGTCAAGGTAGTACTGTATTCCGGAAAAGAGCTCAGATGCGAAGCTTATTGGAAACGACTCATATTTTAAGATGTGAACTATGCTATATTTTAGAATATCCTAGTAGAACAATCAAGAATCTAATAGATAACTAGAGTATGATGAGATATAGAGTTCATTCAGGTATCAAATATGTTGGAATATAACTTTGACAGGATAGTACTATATTAACCTGGAACATCAATCAGATTTTAAATATAACAGGTACTAGCGTATTCTAAGATTAGACTCTGCTATAAGAATGATCTAGATACTAGTTAGTATCTTGAATGTACTAAGTTCTAGAATATTCTGACTCTGACACGGTAGTACTGTAATCCGGAAAATAGCTCAGATGCGACTCTAATTATAATCTAAGGAAAAATCTTAGTTTTGACTAGCTTATAAGAAAGATCTAGACATTAGTTAGTAGCTTGCGTGTACTAAGATTAAGAATATTCTGACCTCGTCAAGGTAGTGCTATAATCCGGAAAAGAGCTCAGATGCGACTCTTATTAGAATCTAAGGAGGAATCTTAGTTTGGGCTATCTTATAAGAAGGAGCTAGACATTAGTTAGTAGCTTGAGTGTACTAAGATATAGAATCTTCTGACTCTGCAAGATAGTGCTGTAATCCGGAAAAGAGCTCAGATGCGACTCTTATTAGATTCTAAGGAGGAATTTTAGTTTAGACTATATTATAAGAAGGAGCTAGACATTAGTAAGTAGCTTGAGTGTACTAAGATTAAGAATATTCTGACCTTGTCAAGGTAGTACTGTAATCCAGAAAAGAGCTCAGATGCTACGCTTATTGGAAACGACTCATATTTTAAGATGTGAACTATGCTTTATTTTAGAATATCCTAGTAGAACAGTCAAGAATCTAATAGATAACTGGAATATGATGAGATCTAGAATTTATTCAGGTATCAAATATGCTGGAATCTAACTTTGACAGGATAGTACCTATATTAACCTGGAACATCAATCAGATTTTAAATATGACAGGTACTAGCGTATTCTAAGTTTAGATTCTGCTATAAGAAGGATCTAGATACTAGTTAGTAGATTGAGTGTAGTAAGATCTAGAATATTCTGACCCTGCCAAGGTAGTGCTTTAATCCGGAAAAGAGCTCAGATGCGACTCTTATTGGAATCTAAGGAGGAATCTTAATTTAGACTATCTTATAAGAAAAATCTAGACCTTAGTTAGTAGCTTGAGTGTACTAAGATACAGAAGAGTCTGACCGTGTCAATGTAGTACTGTATTCCGGAAAAGAGCTCTAATGCGAGGCTTATTGGAAACGACTCATATTTTAAGATGTGAACTAACTATGCTACATTTTAGAATATCCTAGTAGAACAGTCAAAAATCTAATAGATAACTGGAATATGATGAGATATATAATTCATTCAGGTACCAAATATGCTGGAATCTAACTTTGACAGGATAGTACTATATTAACCTGGAACATCAATCAGATTTTAAATATGACAGGTACTAGCGTATTCTAAGCTTAGACTCTGCTATAAGAAGGATCTAGATACTAGTTAGTAGCTTGAGTGTACTAAGATCTAGAATATTCTGACTCTGACACGGTAGTACTGTAATCCGCTCAGACCACTCATTAAAAACGGGTCATATTTCAAGATTTAAACTGTGCTATACACTTACAAGCTCATTATAAGGTTCTACATATTGTAACGTGAAATGTAAACAGCAGCGCGAAGCGTGTTTACTCTTATCAGACCTCGGCGGCCACTTCAAAGCGCTCCGTTAATTGGGCCATTAAAAGAAGAATGATTTATTACCTTCTGGGCGTTTCTAGATAAACAGTATTAGGGAAAAGAAGGATCGAATTCTTTCAAAAAGGTTCTCGAGACATAATGGAGGACTATAATATAATGACGGGCTTGCGGTCGGAGAGAAGATTAGACGTGAAGCCGCGAGGGAGTAAACAGTGCGAAAAACGGAGAAGTGAAATAAATTAACAGTTAAGAGTGATATATATATATTAATTAGTTAGGAAATAGTTTAGATAAATTAAGTAGTGTGTAGTGTATAATTAGCACAGTGTAAATAATTTAGAATAAACGTTACAATACTATCATAGCAGAAGCACGCATACTAATTAGTGAATATAGAATGTGTTAGAATCCATGAGTTAGGCGAGATCGAGAAAGGTACTCAGATGACACCAGAGAGACAAATAAAATCATTGAAAATGCGTCACTGAGGTCTGAGGATTCGTAACGTTTGAGATGAGGCATTCTCAATGAATATCTCGTTCGTATAGTTCTTATAGATTCTGTTACCCGTTTGCTCCGTTCTCCCCCGAATGTCACGATCAACGAGTTTTCGAAACAGTAAAACACAAAGTTTCCCGGTAAGTGTGCCAATATAATTTTGTGGGTGTAGCAAGGTCACGCATCGCACGAAAATTGGTACTATTTTTTTCTCTACTTCCCCCTCTCACCTTTCGCTAATGATACTTTTACTTATTAGGTTAGATAATGAAATGCCCTTGCCGCAGCGCTATCAATTGTCTAGGCGATCTAATCCCATTGTTCGTCTAGTAGGTAGTTGCCCGATAATTGATAGTCATTACTCATAACGTTCATTCATGATAAGTCATTTGTAACTCTTGATTACATTCATTTAGTGGAAGCTGTAATTTCATTTTTTCTCTCTCTCTCTCTCTCTCGCTCGCGAGTCGTGCTCGAGAACAATAGCTTCGTCGGAATAATAGAGCCATTTAAGAGAATTAATTAGCTGCGGATTGGGCGAAATCTGAAAATGTGTTGTTTCGAATCGAAAAAGGCTTTATTGCGCTTAACGAGAGCTTTCACATTGTCCCGACAACTTATCAGAAATTAAAGAATGATCCGTGCAGGTGTGCAATTCTCTTAATCAAGTCGATGAACGTAGTCTTAATGATAAGAGGGGAAAAGCGGAGCGCTTAAAGGTTAGTGAGTAATAGCGAGGAAATTGGATAAGTGATCGTTTATTACAAGTAGTAAGAAATCAACGCAACGTTCAAATTGTATTGTGACGTATCTGCGGATGATTCTAATTTTAACTCTTCCCTGTAATTTAAGCGTTGTGGGTCAATTTTTGGTTAAACAATTTCGAGGTTAATTCCATGCATCCAAATAGGGACGATCTAGTGTAAAGTGATATGCTGAAACTAACTGCAAATCAGATCTCCATTAAAATAAATGTAAATTTTTAATCTACAGGATGTACTGAAACGTATTTTGGGGTAAATTTATATTCATCTTCAGTACCAAAAACAGTACCATTGAATTAAATGAATAAAGAAATGGTTTTTACCTAGTGATGTATCAGATGAGGTTTGCAAAATGTCAATGATTTGTAGCTAAATGACAAATGGCATATTAAAACTACTAGAGTTTAGAAATAAATCGAACATAACGTGGGTAATTAATGCATCATGACAAATCAAAAATAAATCACCTATAAATGGGCAAGAGATTAAGGTGTTTTATTTTACAATACATAGTATAATATTATTTTTAATTAATCATATTGTAACGTTTATTTTCTAATTTATTTACACTATCCTAAATTTTCACTGCACACTACTTAATTTATCTTACACTATTACTGAACTAATTTATATAACACACTTAACTACTTCCTAACTAATTAATTTATACCGCACTCTTAATTATTAATTTATTTATACGTTCTCGCTTTTCACCTTGTTTACTATGTCGCGCTATTTACTCTTTTGCGGCTTCACGTCTAATAATCCTCTCCGACCGCAAGCCCGCTTATATACATTTCTCAATTGTATTCCCGATAATTCCACAAAGACCTCGATTCATCTCGATAATAATGTTTACGTCAGGAAACGTCCAGAACGTAATAAATAAATTCTTTCCTTAAATAGTAATCCGGGAGTATTCATGGAACTGTCTTTTTTTATAGGATTCAATTAAGCGTAGCGGCGTTCTTTTGAGGTAAGCCGCCGAGGTCTGATATAAGTAAACACGTCTCGCACTGCAGTTTACATTTCGCGTTACAATATCATTATTTACTAGGTTAGATGTTCAAGAAAATGAACTCAAATTTGCTACGAGTTAATACATCTCACTTGCCAAATGGATGTCAAGTTCTCCATTACCAAACGAAGTGAGTTAAATTTACTTTACTTCAATGTATTAAGATAGTTGAAGATCCTGATCTTAACAACCAAATCCAATTTAACTGCACATAGTTTTTTAGGTCATTGAAATGTAGTGAGCAATAATAAATTTGAGTTTATCTATTGTTTTTATTTGGGTACAAAACATTGACATTTTTCTATCTCGTCTGACACATCATTAGTTAAGAAACCTTTTATTAATTTTATTTATTTTCTTTTTTTTATTTATGTCTTTATTTGTTTAATTCCATATAATAAAATATATTATATTATGATATATTCATATAATTTTGTTTGGTAGAGTTGATTAAATATGGGTATAAATTTACCCGAAACATATTTCAGTGCATGCTATACATCACAAATTTACTTTTAATTGGGTAGGATTACATTTAGAATTCTAAATGTCTAAATTCTATTATTTAAATCTAAATTATATTTAGAATTAATTTTCTTAAAAGACATTATGTGATTTGTCATGTATCAAAGAGGAATTGAATCATGAATGACTTAATATTTTTTGAGAATGATTTCTCCCAAAAAAAATTCGAATTTCTTTCTGTTTCATCTCTTACTGTATATTTTTCCAGAATTAGATTTAAAATTTGCATAAAATCTATATCTTAGCTACAAACACGTGTCAAATTCACGTCTTCGAATTAGTCAGCCGTGTCTAGTGATCGCCAGGGACCTCCAATTTCATGTCTGATCGTACGTGGCATTCCACCTGACCCCGAGGAACACCTACACGTCAATATTTATGTCTGAGACCAAACTCGAGAATTATTCAGTCAAATAAGCTACAATACGTGACAAATTCACGTCTTCGAATTAGTCAGCCGCGTCTAGTGATCGACAGGGACCTCCAATTCCATGTCTGATCGTACGTGGCACTCCATCTGACCCCGAGCAACACCTATACGTCACCATTTGAAATCTGAGACCATACTCGAGAGATATTCAGTCAAATAAGATGCAAATACGTGTCAAATACCTATTAGTCAGCCGCTTCTAGTGATCGCCAGGGACCTCCAATTCGATGTCTAATAGTACGTGGCACTCCATCTGACCCCGAGGAACACCTATACGTCAATATTTATGATCGGAGACCAAACTCGAGAATTATTCAGTCAAATAAATTACAAATACGTGTTAAATTCACGTCTTCGAATTAGTCAGCCGCGTCTAGTGATCGCCAGGGACCTCCAATTCCATGTCTGATCATACGTGCCACTCCATCTGACCCCGAGCAACACCTATACGTCACCATTTGAGATCTGAGACCATACTCGAGAGATATTCAGTCAAATAAGCTGCAAATACGTGTCAAATACCTATTAGTCAGCCACGTCTTGTGATCGCCAGGGACCTCCAATTCCATGTCTGATCGTACGTGGCATTCCACCTGACCGCTAGGAACACCTATACGTCAATATTTATAATCTGAGACCAAACTCGAGAATTATTCAGTCAAATAAGCTACAAATACGTGTCAAACACGTGTCTTCGTATTAGTCAGCCGCTTCTAGTGATCGCCAGGGACTTCCAATTCTATGTCTGATCGCACGTGGCATTCCACCTGACCCCGAGGAACACCTACACGTCAATATTTATGTCTGAGACCAAACTCGAGAATTATTCAGTCAAATAAGCTACAAATACCTACGTGTCAAACACGCGTCTTCGTATTAGTCAGCCGCTTCTAGTGATCGCCAGGGACCTCCAATTCCATGTCTGATCGTACGTGGCATTCCATCTGACCCCGAGGAACACCTATACGTCAATATTTATGATCTGAGACCAAACTGAAGAATTATTCACTCAAATAATCTACAAATACGTGTCAAATTCACGTCTTCGAATTAGTCATCCGCGCTTAGTGATCGCCAGGGACCTCCAATAAAATTATTCACGAGAAGAAAGAACTGTAGGTGGTTCATAACATCTTATGAAGTTTCCATTTCATTCTAACGCGTCTGGTGTGTTGTAATGCCTATTACTGCACTGGAAGTAATAGTTCTAACACGTCGATAGAATGCCGAAGAATTCCAGTAGTAAACTACCCCTTTATCCCTGCCGATTTTTATGAAAAGCTTATTGGGAGAACCTGGTGTAGCACAAAGCCAAAGTTCAAAGTTGGAACAGGAACTGGGGTATATAAGAAAGTGAAAATACCTGTCAATTCTGATACAATACCTATTTTTCTTTGAGGTGATAATGAACATAACGATTGAAGAACGTGCCATGATACCTATCCGAAATGTAAGAAAATCCATTAGTTAAGTTAATTGGTGAATTTTAAAATTAATTACTTCACTGTATTTGTCAAGAGGACAATAATCATAACTTGTCAATAGAATCTCACGGATCTCCGTAACGATACAAAGCAGTGAAGCTAGTGAAAGGAACGATATGAAAGAGACGGAGAGGATTGATCACTACTGCGCATGTGCAATTTCAGTGTACAACACTCATCTTCACGAAGCTATGTTAACGAGACGGACCTAAATGGGAGGTACCATTATCAAAAAGTCATGTTTACGCTTATTTGCGTCTACCAAACGTTAAAACAGATCAATGATGCTCCTTTTAATTCTCAAGTGAACCAACCTGACGATGATAAATCCGAGCAATTTATATGACTCCCAAAGAGACCTCCACTCCCTTAATCCACCCATGACTTATTGTCGCGCTCCCATCGATAGTCTCCGATGCGAGATCTTCGACACGGACGTCCACTTCTTCGCCCATTATCCGGCTACTGTGCCTTATGGTAAAGTGGAGTGTCTTGTAAAGTGGGACCCGAGATGATCTCGTAGATTGGAGGTAAATGCTACTGTGGACGGCCATTTGAATACATTACATTGCTCTTAGAGCGCTCTCTTATCCGATTAGAAGAAATGGCCGGTCGGGTGGAGGAGATAAAAGCCTCGTCGATTATAACGTACGTTAATCGTCTCTTCTTCTGCTTATTCGGCGCGTAAAAGTGGTCGACGTTCGATCTGTTTTAGGTGCCTTAAAGGATATCTCGCAGGTACGCCATTTCGATATGGTTCTAATTATAATTTATAAGCGATCGAGATTACAGATCTGATATCGTGTAGTGAATGGGAGGTGGTGAAGGGTTTTTCTCTGGAAAAATCAATCAACTCAATTGAAGAAGGTTGAATATAAACCTGCAACCTTGTTAGAAGAATGGTCAATGTGGGTTTGGGTCAATTGAGGTTGAATATTAAGGTCAATTTCCAGTTCTGCCACTTCTCCTATTTTTCGCAATTTTTCTCGAATTATAGCAGAAAATCACTATTTAGAGGTGTCTCTACCGGAAATAATCAACGCACCTAAGGGATAGTGGAAGGGAAATTACACGCGTAAGCCCACAAGGAGAAATGCATTCAAGGGGGCAAGGAAAATCCTTGTACTTACGAAATCTAGTAGGCGGGTGGAAATAGTTCGCCAGGTAGCGTCCAGAACTGATCCAGGCGTAGAGTGTCACTTGGGTATTGCGCGGAAGATGGTGACAAAGCACCATGGCGGCATAGGAAGCCTAACAACGCGTTCATGTTTATGGCGATGCCGTTGAAATAATTGCGGACGTCGACCCGACTTACACTGCACGAGGGGATGTTTCGACGCAATCCGGAGGCTTCGAGATCGTATTCGCTGCTTTGACGCGACTTGGAAAGCGGTGGTTCCGACATTTCGAACGTAAAGTAAGTGCGCGTCCCGAAGCGAAGAGAACAAGTGCCACACACACACACACAAGAGGTGCGCTTAAGGGACGACGGTCGAAGTGAGCAGGGTGGCATTGTTTATGTTATCGGACCAATTAGGAACGCCCGCTAGGGCATTGTCCATTGACACCCTAGATAGAAGTATTGTTTAAGATTGGCATTGCGAAAAAACGCTGTTTCGCGCGATATTAGCGGCACACATCAAGTGGCAAGAAGGATGGTTACCTATAACCGTGAGGAATCAACAGGTGATCTGAGAAGGGTGTCGTTTGCGAAAGGGAGCCTCAGGGTTGCCACGTGTACCCGCTAATTTCCGGGACGTACGAAGGCGAACAAAGAAGTGGTGATGGTGTGGAACGAATTTTTCGACGTTATCAGCGGTATATCAGTGAAATTGAACTGCCTGATGCGACAGATCGTAATGTTCGCCGTTTTGAGCTACGGTGATCGGTGTTATATTGCAGCCTTCTGCTACCAAAATGGTATCGCACCTAATATTGTGGAGAGAGCATCGCGGATGAATGTACATTGTGCGGAAGCTGAAGTGAGGAAGATAATATAATAAGATATAATAAGATAATAATAATAAGATATCTCAGTTATTGACGTTTTTTGGAAACTCTTGCTATGGCCACTTTGTAGGCCTTTATTTCCTCTATCGTTCGGTATAAGAATATGGAGGTAGAAGGTTATACTTCGGGAATTATCCAATATTTACGAAACATCTTTTATAGTTTGGGGTGAAGTAACAACCTTTGGCGGAAAAGGCGCTTACACAAAATTCATCGCAGGAGTGTAACGCCCTGTATATCAACCACGGTTGTTTTCATAAACGTGTTATGAATCGGGCTTTGTGTCCTCATTAATCAAATAATTAAGTAATTCTTTAACAGGGAATTGATTTCAATGAGCGTCTAATGAGATCATACCCTTTCCAAATTTATAATAAATAGTTTGTTTTTCTACTTTATGATTCTCCAACGGGAAATTGATTCCAAAAAGCATCACAACTTTTCTAAATTTATTAGTTTATTTTTTTTGAACTTTGAAGTTGTTTTTCATCTGATGACAACTGGTAGGTACTTCTTTCATAGAGAATTAATTTACTTATTTTTCTCTCCTAATTAAATGTACCATTTATTTACAATGAAAGCCGATTCATAATAACAATAGTTTAGGTCGTCCCGAGAGGAAATAGAAACCATCACTATCGCTTCTCAAGGAACTTTTCCACATTTCCAAATTCAAGAGCCTTTTCGACAATTGGAATTGGAATTAAGTTCCAACTCCATTGGCCTCTCAGTCCGTCGATCGGCACGTCACCTCCGACATTTATTATCGACTTCATTTTCCCGTCGATCCATCATATATATCCATCCATCCGCCTTATGCAAACAACGTGGAAGAACGTCCCAGGCCGCCCGAGAGGAAAGAACAACGCCGGAAAAATAGACGAGCTAGTAAAGAGCTGCCATGTCATCCCATATATCATTCGAGAGGATGGCGGACATGGCGCAACGTTTAAGTAGGTGTATTCCTTTTGTAAGTAAGTAATGATTTTCTACGCGTGTTTAACAAGATATCCCGACGATGACCTGACCTCGCGGAATATCATTCCGCGTCCCTCCTCCTCTCCTCGCGGGTACCACGCCCGGACTGGCTTCCGCAATCCGAACGGGGGGATTAATATAATATTTCGCCCGAAAGGAAGGTTCGAGACGATGGATATAGTCCATAGGCTGGGGGTCGCTTTGCGGGAAGCGAGAACGATGTGGCTAGAAAAAGCGGTGTTTTCTGAAGGTTTATCAGTCGCTGGACGCGAGTATGTGCGTCGATGTATTATCCTTGTTGAGACGCTAAAATTATTAAAGGCTCGTATGTCCTCTTGGTCCGACGAACCGGTTCTACTCCTTCTGCTCTAGCGTATTCATCACACTGATTTACAAAGGACAATTTCTACACATGGGCCCCTCGAATTTTGGGGTTCTCCAGTCAAAAGTTTGTCCAAATTCTGATTTGACCGCTTTTAAAGTCCCAGACCGACATTTCACTGACTTTGATTTTACTGATTACCCAAAACTAGATACTGGGTCACAGTGGCCCAGCCATCCGAACCCTCCTGGGTCCTCGAGATTAGTCCCTACTCAGACTCATCTCCTCTCTAGACTGACCCCTTCGATATTAACAAATATATGTAATAACAGTTCGAATAGGCAATTAATAAAAAGTTATTTTATGGAAATTGGAGTACAGACAATAAGGTAATTTTAATTAGATATTTCATATAAAAATCAAATCAAAATAAGGGAAATCTTAAAGTTCTATTAGTATAGATACAGATATATAATGAGCCTTTATCATGTTTATTTACAATTGCCAATTACACGTAATTATCTCTATAAGCGTTGGAGATGGCGCAAAATTTCATTAGAGCGTTTTGTACTGCATTCTCATTTTGCACAATTTTGCAAAAAAACTTTTTCCGCTCCACTCGCCAATAAAGCGGCTAATAGGGCGCGAGCGAGTTTCCTCACGAACCCTTTTTCAATACGCAAATTACGGGAAATCCCATCTTTATCACGAAAATATTAAAGGGCAAGAGGGCAAGGAAAATCAATCAAGATACAAATATTATGCCTAATGTAAGTAATAGAATAATCCCGACGGTGGGGTGGTGGGGCAATTCGACACCTCCGGACTAATAACCTTCCAGAAAAGACTACTGTTCCTCGGTCCAGCTTCGCTTCCCACAAAACGACCCTTAGCGTATGGACTAACAGGAGGATGGGCCTTATCCGATCGGAGGAGACGGTGCGGTGCGGTAATAATTGGATTCTCTTTCCGCCATTTATACCTACGAACGGTACCTACCGATATAAACCCGCGGGAATCGTTATTATCGATTTATTTCAGATAGCGCTCGGGCTGCTCGATGATCATCATTTCGAGTTTATCTCTGCGAGGTTAACCGAGCGACTTCGGCGGGAGATCAGCGCGTTTTATGGGCACTTCCCTCGTGGATTATTTACCGTCCGTGTAAATGTTACAATGAACGTATATTGTAAAGAGTATCTTGGTCTAAAAGTTGCTATAATACAGGAAAGACATAGTCCGGATAGAACAAAATTAAATCTCGTCTCGTATCGAAATTACACCACCACCGATGTCGTCAAGGCGAGATCGAGACTAGTCTCGATTTGCCATAATATAGTTCATCCAAGACTACTTGAGCAGATGTTCAAAATGTGCTTATTATGAATCAAAATAATTTACGATCAACACACATTTTGTAAAGTGTATTGTGGCCTAAAAGCTGCTATAATACGAGAAGAAAATAGTCCAAATAGACCAAAATTAGATCCCGCCTCGTATTGAAATTTCAACACTTAATCTCGATCTAGTCAAGGTTAAATCGAGACTAGTCTCGATTGGCCACAGTATACCATACTCCAGACTACTTGAGAAGATGTTAAAAATATTATGCTCAATGTACGACAAAGTGCGTTACAATGAAAGCATTTTGTAAAGAGTATTGGGGCCTAATAGCTGCTGCAATACAACAAAAACATAGTTCGAATAGAACAAAATCAAATCTCGACTCGTATAGAAATTTCACCCATTAATCTCGATCTCGTCAAGGCAAGATCGAGACTCGTCTCGATTTGCCATAATATACCATACATCCAGACTACTTGAGCAGATGTTCAAAATATGCTCATTGTGCGTCAAAATAAGTTACAATGGACGCATTTTGTAAAGAATATTGGGGCTTAAAAGTTGCTATAATACAAGAAAAACAGTCCGAATAGAACAAAATTAAATCTCGTCTCATATATTTCACCACTTAATCTTAATCTCGTCAAGGCAAGATCGAGACTAGTCTCGATTGGCCACAATATATCATACATCCAGACTACTTTAGCAGATGTTCAAAATATACTCATTGTAAGTCAAAATAAGATACAATGAACGCATTTTGTGAAGAGTATTGGGGTCTAAAAGTTGCTTCAATACAAGAAAAACCATAGTCCGAAGAGAACAAAATGAAATCTCGTCTCGTATAGACATTTCAACACTTAATCTCGATCTCGTCGATCTCGTCAAGGCAAGATCGAGACTAGTCTCGATTGCCCACAATATATCATACATTCCGACTACTTGAGCAGATGTTTAAAATTTGCTCATTGTTCGTCAAAATAAGTTACAATGAACGTATTTTGTAAAGAATATTTAGGCTTAAAAGTTGCTATAATACAAGAAAAACAGTCCGAATAGAACAAAATTAAATCTCGTCTCATATATTTCACCACTTAATCTCAATCTCGTCAAGGCAAGATCGAGACTAGTCTCGATTGGCCACAATATATCATACATCCAGACTACTTTAGCAGATGTTCAAAATATACTCATTGTACGTCAAAATAAGATACAATGAACGCATTTTGTGAAGAGTATTGGGGTATAAAAGTTGCTTCAATACAAGAAAAACCATAGTCCGAAGAGAACAAAATGAAATCTCGTCTCGTATAGACATTTCAACACTTAGTCTCGATCTCGTCAAGGCAAGATCGAGACTAGTCTCGATTGCCCACAATATATCATATATTCCGACTACTTGAGCAGATATTTAAAATTTGCTCATTGTTCGTCAAAATAAGTTACAATGAACGCATTTTGTAAAGAATATTGGGGCTTAAAAGTTGCTATAATACAAGAAAAACAGTCCGAATAGAACAAAATTAAATCTCGTCTCATATATTTCACCACTTAATCTCAATCTCGTCAAGGCAAGATCGAGACTAGTTCGATTGGCCACAATATATCATACATCCAGACTACTTTAGCAGATGTTCAAAATATACTCATTGTACGTCAAAATAAGATACAATGAACGCATTTTGTGAAGAGTATTGGGGTCTAAAAGTTGCTTCAATACAAGAAAAACCATAGTCCGAAGAGAACAAAATCAAATCTCGACTCGTATAGAAATTTCACCCATTAATCTCGATCTCGTCAAGGCAAGATCGAGACTCGTCTCGATTTGCCATAATATACCATACATCCAGACTCCTTGAGCAGATGTTCAAAATATGCTCATTGTGCGTCAAAATAAGTTACAATGAACGCATTTTGTAAAGAATATTGGGGCTTAAAAGTTGCTATAATACAAGAAAAACAGTCCGAATAGAACAAAATTAAATCTCGTCTCATATATTTCACCACTTAATCACAATCTCATCAAGGCAAGATCGAGAATAGTCTCGATTGGCCACAATATATCATACATCCAGACTACTTTAGCAGATGTTCAAAATATGCTCATTATATGTCAAAATAAGTTACAATGAACTCATTTTGTAAAGAATATTGGCTTAAATGTTGCTACAATACAAGAAAACCAAAGTCATATAGAAATTTCACCAATTAATCTCGATCTCGTCGATCTCGCCAAGGCAAGATCGAGACTAGTCTCGATTTGCCACAATACATCATACATCCAGACTACTTGAGCAGATGTTCAAAATATGCTCAATGACGTCAAAATAATTTACAATGATCGCATTTTGTAAAGAGTATTGAGGCCTAAAAGTTGCTACAATACAAGAAAAACCATAGTCCGAATAGAACAAAATTAAATCTCATCTAGTACCAAAATTTCATTACTTAATTTCGATCTCGTCAAGGCAAGGTCGAGACTAGTCTCGATTTTCCACAATATAGCTCATCCAGACTACTTGAGCAGATTTTCAAAATAAGCTCCTTGTACGTCAATCCACTCTCTTATCCTTCAATTTTGGTTGTCGCTATACTTGATACAACATTCCAGGACCATTTTGAATAATATTGCTAATATCGTATTAATTTTTTCTTACTATTAATTCTACTTTCTGATTATGTTATAATAACTTTTATTCCATTTAAAATTGGGTAAAAATCGAAGTTTTCAAATAATGGTCCACTAGCGAAAATGCAGAAAATTGTATCTATTATTTTATTTTAATTAATAAATCTTACTTTCTTAAATGTGACTTAAAGTAGACTTTCCCTCTGCTCTCCTGTACTATTTTACATGTTATTCCAAATGGTTTTTAACCAAGATGTAGAATTGTAGTGAAATTATAAATGTAGGTAAGTATTTGTGCGCAGCTCCTATAGGGATGTTTTTCAGAAAAAGATATTTATTTTAACAATTTGCCTGCCACTTTCTTAACGGAATTGTTTTTCAAAGCTCCCGGACTATCGATTTCTGATATGTTGTACCTCGTTCTGTACCCCTAAAAAAAAAATTTTATTCGAAGAAACACAGGTACTTGACAAAACAACACATTATTACACTCGATTAAACAGAGAGGCAATTGAAATACAAAAACACGTTAACAACTTTAATAGAAAAGAAGAAGGAATAACGATAAACACTACCTGGAATCCTGTAATAAACAAATTAAGAAACAAACAACACCAACTAACGACCACCACGGAAAACATAAATACGGACGCCAAAACAGTCGACAAATCAGTTGATCGGGAAAAGTCGGAAAGAACACTTCGACCGTTACCGCATCGCTCCTGAGGATGTCCGCCGCAGTAGGGGACGAAACGTTGAGACAAAACAATTTGTCTTTTGGACCACGGCCTAATAGCCCGGGAAATGTACATAGAAAAACACTCTAGTGTGTTATAATCCATAACTCACTAGTGAGTTATGGATTATAAGTCACGTTCATATTTAAAGTATTTATGTTTAAAGGTTGCCCTTGGCAACCAAACAAACAATCTACTTTAACCAAAATTTAAAAAAGTCACTGTCGTCATTCTGACATTTATAGGGTACTGAGACGGAAGTAGCTTTGATTTGATCACAAAGCTTATTAATTATTATCTCATAAAAAGAAGATTTCTTCCACTTGTTGGATAAAACATTGTATGACACTCGCGTGTTATGTTTCCTAAGTCACTTGTGAATTTATACCACTCGGCCTGCATCATCTCGCGTGACTTATTTTCAACATAACACACTAGTACCATAAATAACTATTAACTCATACCATTTGTTCTTAGTATCTTTATATATGCTGCATAAAAATCATTAAAAGATTAGTACCAAGAATTCTTTAAAAGTGTTTAAGGTATACTATTAGCTGTATTTTGGTATTATTTTAGTGGGTATTGAACATTTATATATTTTTTTTATTGGTACGCTATTTTGCCTATTTAAAACATGCTTTGGCGTGCGTAAATCGGGCTTTTTCGCACCCCCGCGTGTTTTAAAGTCGCCATGGAAACGTATCAACAACAGCCATATCAACCAATAACAGAGCGTTTTTTGCCGTAGCGGGACGAGCCTATTGGTGGCACGACGTGCGACGGGCCGTCACGAAACGTCCCGAGTGTCATTCAAATTAATCATATTGGGTATGCATTTGGTTTTGGTATAAAGAATGGTATCAATAAAAAAAAATCGCGTAAAGTATTCGTGGATAACTGCTCTTTCAAGCACTTGCTCCATTTCGAGCACTCCGGCTACGCCGTCGTGCTCGAAAACTCTCGCGTGTTTGAAAGAGCTCAATATCCACTCATACTTTAATATACTATTATCCATTTATCAATGCATTTTTCTGGTACCTATTTGTGACGTGACAGTCAGAAAAGCCATATTTCTCCATATTCTCCATATAAGCATATCTTCATATTTTCCTATTTTCCGCTTTCTCCCATTTCTGATCTCAGTTTCGTAATCCCATATAACCTCTCATCGATAATCCTTTCGTGCGCGAGATCGCATTATAAATAACAAGTTTTTAAGAGCGTTAATAGTAATAAAAATGATCCTGGAGCTATTGTGCTCATATAACAATTACTACATGTTTTAAAAAGGCGCGAGTATCAATTATGAATCTGTTACGTAACATACGAGCGCCACCCATTTCAGCTCTTTGAAGGAATTTATTAATGAAGTATCAGATCAAAGAGTAAGTAAGTACAGTTACTGTTAAAAGTGTGTTACATAAGAATCTGTTAACCGTAGTATCAGTGGAAGAATAGAACGCGAATAGATGTTATCTGCGTCCCGTTTGCCCGCATATTTATTTTATTATTATGATTCGCGTGATAAAATCGCGACGTCCATTTAAGCGGCGCGGAGAATAAATAAATCGCGACGAAAAAGCTCGAGGATTCCGCACAAAAAGCCGAAGATCTCACGAGTCGACGGAGTAGGCCTCGAGATTTACGAGCCGCTCTCATTTTTTCTCCAATTACTGAAATGATCAGCGCGCATGTTCTAAGATGAGGAGAGGAGACGTTAAATTCCCGTAAAAAGCCGTCGTCGGGCTCTTTTTCCCCTCGGCCGCGTCGCATTTGTCATATAAGTGGAATTCAATTTTCGCCATGATCGATGGCTCTCCTCCTTTTCCACAGGTTCGATGTCTTAGCGGAAAAAACGACGCGCATTCTTAACTCTCTAAGTAAAGGGGATATTCTTCCTTCGATATCTGAGGATTTCGATCTCACGTCTTCGGTTCGCGTGTGTGGTCTCGCAATTTCGGTCTTCTGCGGTCCATTTTCGTACCAGGACGAAATTTTTGTTAGAAAGTCATTAGAAGTTCTGTTTGTTTCTTGCACCCATCTAAATTATTTAGTCAAGGTATACAGTTTCCTAGGTGTATCATTAAGTCTTTGTTTAATTATTGAATAATGTCGTCGAGTGATGCAACAAACAAAAGTTACTATGGCAACACCGAAACAGGTTCCGTCTTCAGAGTCATAGATTTATGTACTAAAGCCTGTCAGTACATAATATGTTGTTACGTTACGATTTTTCGTATCACACATTAGCCCCAACGAATTGAATCCTTGGTTGGTATTCTAAGTCCGAATATTAACGCAGCGCTACGTCATACCCTCCATCCCAATTAGCTTGGTCAAAGAACCCGATCCGAAACTGTGCTTGAGAGGAGTCAAATGTTTGTTTGTTTACGAGTACGTGAGGTAACTTTCATTTGAATGCTCGAGACACCATGCCGCCATAGCCCTATGACGAAAACTACAATAGATGGAAGTTTGAGATTTTGAGAGATTGATGGGCTACCATGTGAGCATAAGTTGTGTGAATTTGAACGCGATCCTCCGGTTAGTTTAGTCACTATCAATCCGTACATAAATTGCACAAAGCGAATATCTATCTCACATTGGCGCGGAGATCATTTATGACCGACCTCCGGTTTGGAATTTTTTAGAGGAAGAAGAAGAAATGTGTACGTGACTGACGTCATCGGATGGTGGGAGATAGATAGTTGCAAAGTGGGGAGTTTAGAAAGCCCGGATAAGTTTAAAATCTAGAAAGAAGGAGAGTCGAGATTCAGTTATTGGTCATTACGTCATTTCCGGTTCAGGGAAGGGGTGAGTCGAGAGCGGATGAGTTGGAAAGAGGGACCAGCTTGGGGGACTCGAGAGAGTTCGGATGGCTGGACCATTGTGGCCCAGCTATCTATTAGTTGGTATTAGTTAATTAGTTTTGGAAGTTCGAATCAGTTTAGAGACTTTGACAGCGTGAGGAGGTGATTTCTTTTGACAAACTTTTGGCTGGTGAACCCCAAAATTTGAGGGGCCCAACGGTCTAAAATAGTCAACGATAAATCTGTGTAGTGGATCCGAGTGTCGGTCCGAGATAAAGATAGACAGTGTGTTAATTGGTACGCTTCGTACATGGTAGAACAAATAGGGCGTGTGCTGGGAGATCCCTAGATATTCTTTTGGCTAGCCGGCTTTACTAGTGGTGAATTAAAGTAATAAAATAACTAACGTTACAATATGTAAGAAGATATTTAGTGCCTTTTGTCATCAGTGGCTCGCTCTACCATCGACTTTGGCGAATTTAGAAAGCATCGTTCAGATGATGTGCCCCGTTTGATAACGTTTGTATGAAGATGATGATTTATTGACGACAAACTTTCCAACGATAGTTTAACGCAAATTAATTAGAGAGATAATAATGATAATATATATTACTTACAGGTAATAGCGTAGGAAATTGCAGATAATACCTACACGTAATTAGAGTAAAAGTTTTCAGGCGAGTAATTCGAGAAGTTTAATGGTAAAGACAAAAAAGGTAAATATCGCTTCCGTATTTAGTAAAGTCTAATGAGAACGTATCGAGGAGTGAACAAAAAATAAAGTGGTATTTTAAGTTAAAGTAATTTATTACCTACAGTAATTTGAGACATCCATATCCATTTACAATATGGCAACATCGATATTTCCACCATGAATACCTACTTCTGTACCTTGGTGTAAAGGGGCCAATGTCAAAATTAGCTGTTTAGAGAAAAACTCTATTGTTTATTAAATCATAAGGAACAGTGTTTACATGGTTAACAGTGTTAATACATTTCATAGTATTAAATCAAGATTTATAAAATTGGTTAGGTACTTTAATCTACTGCAATATAAATTGTGATTTTTCAATGTTTTATCAAAATAATAGGGCATTCAATGCCCATAAATTTTTCAAAAATTGTGGATTTTGGACAGCCACTTTTGCCCCCACAAATTCATTATATTCGTTTTGTGATGATGAGGATAAAAACACAACTTCCTTAAACGTGAACAATCGGCCACAGATACATTCTCTTTAGAAGGCGTATACATTTTTACTTCCTTCTATGAGTCACTAGTATGAGAAGTAATTTTTGGAATTTAATTTATTAGCATTTCTAGACTCTTTGAGTTCCCCTGAGACCAAAAAACCTATTTTTGAACAAATCTCTATGTTTATGTGTGCGTATGTATGTGAATCCGAAAGTAAAAATTACAAACAGTCCCAACTTTGAATTTAGACTGTGCTACACCAGGACCTTCTCTAAGCTTCTCATTAAAATCAGCCGAGATAACTTTATCCAGAGGTCAGTTTAACTTTTAACCAACTTTTCAAGTTTTCATCTATTTTTGCAGTTTTTTGAAAAATCTAAAAGTGTATTTCAGTCACAGTTACATTGCTTCTATACTACTGATTTAAATAATTACGCGAGCCCCTCATCGAGACACCTCGAATTTATAATAATTTCAGTACTTTTTTCAAAAGGCAGAAGATATGGTACTAACTATCCAAAATCTCCAAATAGATTTTATTCAAGGAACTATTTAGCCAAATTTCAGAAACTTGGACTCTATCCGAGTTAACCGAGTCACAAATCTGTCTGATCAATTTATTTCAACAACTTTCCCAAAAATAAAATGAATTCTGGTGGATTATCCAGAAGCTAATTAACTTTATATCACACATGTAAGTTTGGCTTCTAATTTTTCAGTTTTTTCGAGTCACCTAAATGTGTATTTCAGTCACATTTTCAAAATTGTAGCTTCTAACCTACTAACTAATCTTCCGACAACTATGCATAGATTGAACCTTCATAGAAGCACCTCAATTTCAGTACTTTTTCAAAAAATCTGATGTAATAGAGCGAATTATTCTGAAAAATTCGGAGTGATTTTTATTATAGAAACTAACGTTTTGGTCAGTTTTCAGAAACTCATCTTTTTGCTGAGCAAATGATCTACAAATTTGTAGCCATTTCGCCAAATTTCCAAAACCTATTGAATTCTAGTGGAACGTGTGGGAAGTAATTGAATTCGTTAACAAAATTATGATTCTTGACAAAAATGTGGCGTATTCAAGTCACTCATAAACCCACACAGCTTTTTTACCATTAATTAATTAATTTCCAGTAAATTTTCTATAAATTGAACAGTTAACCGAGCACATGATCCATAAATCTCAAATTAAACCAATATGGTTATTATCAAAATATTGGTTTTCATTAATCATGTTTACCTACTATATTGCAAATTTTACATTTGCAGCGCCTATATACGAACCGCCAATGCTTTTAGTCATTTGCAACCCTTTTCAACCCTTTATGGAAGAAAATTTGGTATTTGTAATTTGGTAAACTCTCCAAGTTAGAAGATTAGGTACACGCAAAATTAGGTAGGTACTATTTTTAATTTTGTTTGGAATAAGCATTACGGCCATACATAAAGACAACATAAAAGCCCGATTTATGTGTACTGGTATTTTAATCCAAGAATTTTGAATCTACTTTTTGATTTACCACAATACCTCAAATAATTCAATAAGAGTTCTGCACAATTCACAGTTTAGTAATAAAATAAGTTTCAAGCATATGTACCCACATGGCAGACCTTTTGATACCATAATACTTCACCTTACCAAATACCTACTTTACTAATAGCACAGACATTGTCTGTGCTAATAGGTACCTTTACCACACTACCTGAACGAAGTGTGAAGTGGTCTCTTTAGAGAGAGTGGACTGTATAGATCTCTCTTTGGCTAGTGAATGGTTGCGGAGATGAATCTTGTCTTCAGGTTGTAAGGCTGAAAACGGTCTCGTAGTCGCAGATCAGGGCGTGACGTGATCTCTTTGAAGTTCTTGAAGTTCTTGTAGGCGGAGATCAGGGCGTGACGTGATATCTTGAAGTTCTTGTAGTTGGAGAGAGGGCGTGACGTACTTCTCCGGGTTTGGATCTGAGGGCGTATCGTGCAGATCCGGGGTTTGATGTTCTAGTAGTTTGGAGAGAGGGCGTGACGTACTCTCCGGATTGAAGTTTGTTAGGTTTTGGGTTGTCGGGTTAAGTGGCGTGAAGAAAGATCACAACACACTGTCGTTTTGAGCATACTAGGGTATACTGGTTTATTACCAAAAATTCACAAGCTTTTATACATCTTCAAATTACATTGGTTAAATGGCAAATTAAGTTTTGTTATCTTTCGGCGTCCTAGATTGTAATTTCCCTGACCTAGCTGTGTGCTTGACCTTACGTAGCGCGTTTGTTATAATATTACGAGAACTGGTGTTATGCTTGCGTGACTGATTATTGTTGTAAGATTTTGAAATTATCACTTTCATCCGCGCTCTTTCGTCTACCTAAGCGACTCAGTTGTTTTAATACCCTCTTTAATAGTTATTAATTACTTAATAATTGATTACTTTATCAGCAAGCACACTAGATTATTTTCCTGACTTGGTTGTTCTAATTAATGTTTGATTACTTAATTTGCAAGTGGAAATATCACCTAAGATGTTTTTAATAACAAGTTGCTCTAATTCCCTATTATGGTTATTAATCCCTAATTGATGAATATGTTCCCTAAATTCCTTATTAAATCCCTACAAGATGATTATGTTCCCTAAATCCCTATTTAAATCCTTACAATTCTACTTAACTCTCTTTAATATTGATTGGAGAGTCAACACTACCTCAAACAATTCAATGACAGTTCTGTACAATTAACAGTAAGTAACAAGTTTCAAGCATAAGTACCCACATGTTAGACCTTAATACCATAATACCTGAACTTACCAAATATTTTACTAATACCTTTACCATAACACCTCAAACAATTCAATGACAGTTTGTAACGAAGCGTCCTCTCTACCCGAAATACTACATATGGTAATTCCGTTCCACTATGGGAAACTGTAACAATCCTCCCATTTCACTGAAGGTTCTTCCGAAACCCGCCGCGAGTGTATTCCCTTCCGCTTGCACCCTTAAGCACGCCCTTTAGGGCCTATTCCGCCCTCGCCCGCTTGTTCCGCTCTCGCTTTAGCTACCTCTTTCTACGATTTTCCACTATGCAAATAGTTTAGTCTGCTTTAAGATCTGTACAATTAACAGTTTAGTACTAATAAGTTTCAAGCACAAGTACCCGCAGGGTAGATACTATGTATTTCGTTTTACAATTTCGCCATAATTTGGTTCAAAACATCTCCCAGTCGCTCTCTTTCTCTCTTCCTGTCTCTCGGTTGTTAATAATAGAGCCGTACGTAACGAATCCTCCACGCCAGTAGATTATCTTACGGAATTCCAAAGCGACTTAAACACGAGATGTTCCCCATGTCCCACCCACGCCACCAGAATACCGTATCAGGTAATCTCGTCCGTTCCATCTTCCACAATAAGTGGGCGTAAAAATAACCCGTGCTTTATTAATAAAGATAACTCAATTAGGATGAGCGAGATTAAACGTGTTATTAGAAAGTAATGAGTATTGTTAGGGACACCTACTTGCGGAGGTATTAACGTGTATGAGATTATGAAGTTTTGTAATTACTATTATGTAAAATTTACGACGGTGCTTACTGCGAGGAAGCCGATTTTAGTATGCGTCTTTACGATCGGATATGTCTCGTCATTCGTGAACGCGAATACTTTTCAAAAAATGCACCGTAGATAATTGAAACGTAGAAACTTCTACGACACGTACCTATAAATTAAACAAAGGGTAATTCTTAACTCTGACCCGTTGCACTCGGCCTTTTATGAATTTCCTAAAAGATCTTTAAAAAAAAGTCATTGTATCCTTCTCTTTCTCTCTCGGCAAGTGTGTACGTGTGTGTTCCTCTCCTTGTATGGACATAATGTTTATGCGTGTCCCATTGTTTTCAATATATAAAAATGCACCTGCACGCAGCACGTGCTGAACAATTGGTAATAGACACTTACATATCGGTACGGGATTGGATTCGTTATGGGGAAGGTTTATTATTATAATGGCATCTTTACTACACGCACGTAATTTTATTAGAAAAATGAAAAGTTTACGTTATAATCCAATACAATAACGGGAATAGGTGCGGCATGTAACGGATTTGGGGCGCTTTTATTTAGGAAAAAATTTAATATAGACTGGATAGTAGTACATAGGTACTTAATACTCCAATATAAGGAGGCCAAAACAAAACCTCCTGAACTATACTCTTATTGTAAATAATATACCACTAGAGTTCCAAATGGAGAATGCAATTGACCAAGAGTGTATATTTGTATGAACAATAACAAAATTAACTACTCCTCTTCTATATCTCAATCTGTGTTCAAATCGAACCAAGAATCCAATTCTAGATGGATCTCATGAAATCTATGCTTTACCTAATCTACTCACTTAGTAATTTGTCAACTTCCAAGGTGTTAAAAAGCATTCTACATTCAAATTTAAATCTTCAACTAAACATTCTATGTCCAATCAGTTTCTATAAAAATCACACTTAGTTTTACTCACTTAAACCATCTAGAAGCTTAATAGAGTTTATGGGTGTTTGAACGCTTCTACAATTCAACTTATGTTGAAAATAAAAAATTCTAGATTTGATCAAGACGTAGAAGGTCCAAATCAATATTACCTAAGTTGCTCACATAAACCTTATACAGTAATATTGTTAGAGGCGTTCCGGGGCATTGAAAACGATCTAGATTGTTATCTGTATTTAAACCTTAATCTTCAATCAAATCCCTTTATATTAAAACACTCTCTAGAAGCTTCCAGATTTCAAATTGTGTTCAAATCTCACAAAGATCACAATGAGTTTTACTCACTTATACCTTCCAGAAGCTCCATAGAGTTTACGGGTGTTTGAAAGCTTCTACAATTAAATTTATGTTCAAAATTAAACCTCCAATCAAAAATTCTAGATGTGATCAAGATATAGAAGGACCAACAACATTGCCTAATTTACTTACATAAACTTTATATTCTAAATTACACATTCTAAAAGCTTCCAGATTTCAGTTTGTCTTCAAAGCTCACAAAGATAACAATTTCTTTTACTCACTTAAACCTTATAGGAGCTTAATTAAAAATTCTAGATTTGATCAAGACGTAGAAGGTCCAAATCAACATTACCTAAGTTGCTCACATAAATATTATACAGTAATATTGTTAGAGGCGTTCCGGGGCGTTGAAATGCATCTAGATTTTTATCTGTATTTAAACCTTAATCTTCAATCAAACTCCTTTATATTAAAACACTTTCTAAAAGCTTCCAGATTTCAGTTTGTCTTCAAAGCTCACAAAGATAACAATTACTTTTACTCACTTAAACCTTCTAGAAGCTTAATAGAGTTTACAGGTTTTTGAAAGCTTCTACAATTAAATTTATGTTCAAAATTAAACCTCCAATCAAAAATTCTAGATGTGATCAAGATATAGAAGGACCAACAACATTGCCTAATTTACTTACATAAATTTTATATTAAAACACATTCTAAAAGCTTCCAGATTTCAGTTTGTCTTCAAAGCTCACAAAGATAACAATTACTTTTACTCACTTAAACCTTATAGGAGCTTAATTAAAAATTCTAGATTTGATCCAGAATTTGATCAAGACGTAGAAGGTCCAAATCAACATTATCTAAGTTGCTCACATAAATCTTATACAGTAATATTGTTAGAGGCGTTCCGGGGCGTTGAAAACGATCTAGATTGTTATCTGTATTTAAACCTTAATCTTCAATCAAACTCCTTTATATTAAAACCCTTTCTAAAAGCTTCCAGATTTCAGTTTGTCTTCAAAGCTCACAAAGATAACAATTACTTTTACTCACTTAAACCTTCTAGAAGCTTAATAGAGTTTACAGGTTTTTGAAAGCTTCTACCATTAAATTTATGTTCAAAATTAAACCTCCAATCAAAAATTCTAGATGTGATCAAGATATAGAAGGACCAACAACATTGCCTAATTTACTTACATAAACTTTATATTCTAAATTACACATTCTAAAAGCTTCCAGATTTCAGTTTGTCTTCAAAGCTCACAAAGATAACAATTTCTTTTACTCACTTAAACCTTATAGGAGCTTAATTAAAAATTCTAGATTTGATCAAGACGTAGAAGGTCCAAATCAACATTACCTAAGTTGCTCACATAAATATTATACAGTAATATTGTTAGAGGCGTTCCGGGGCGTTGAAATGCATCTAGATTTTTATCTGTATTTAAACCTTAATCTTCAATCAAACTCCTTTATATTAAAACACTTTCTAAAAGCTTCCAGATTTCAGTTTGTCTTCAAAGCTCACAAAGATAACAATTACTTTTACTCACTAAAACCTTCTAGAAGCTTAATAGAGTTTACAGGTTTTTGAAAGCTTCTACCATTAAATTTATGTTCAAAATTAAACCTCCAATCAAAAATTCTAGATGTGATCAAGATATAGAAGGACCAACAACATTGCCTAATTTACTTACATAAACTTTATATTAAAACACATTCTAAAAGCTTCCAGATTTCAGTTTGTCTTCAAAGCTCACAAAGATAACAATTACTTTTACTCACTTAAATTAAGCTCCTTATAGGAGCTTAATTAAAAATTCTAGATTTGATCAAGACGTAGAAGGTCCAAATCAACATTATCTAAGTTGCTCACATAAATCTTATACAGTAATATTGGTAAAGGCGTTCCGGGTCGTTGAAAAGCATCTAGAATTTGATCTGTATTTAAACCTTAATCTTCAATCAAACTCCTTTATATTAAAACCCTTTCTAAAAGCTTCCAGATTTCAGTTTGTCTTCAAAGCTCACAAAGATAACAATTACTTTTACTCACTAAAACCTTCTAGAAGCTTAATAGAGTTTACAGGTTTTTGAAAGCTTCTACCATTAAATTTATGTTCAAAATTAAACCTCCAATCAAAAATTCTAGATGTGATCAAGATATAGAAGGACCAAATCAACATTGCCTAATTTACTTACATAAATTTTATATTAAAACACATTCTAAAAGCTTCCAGATTTCAGTTTGTCTTCAAAGCTCACAAAGATAACAATTACTTTTACTCACTTAAACCTTATAGGAGCTTAATTAAAAATTCTAGATTTGATCAAGACGTAGAAGGTCCAAATCAACATTACCTAAGTTGCTCACATAAATATTATACAGTAATATTGTTAGAGGCATTCCGGGGCGTTGAAAAGCATCTAGATTTTTATCTGTATTTAAACCTTAATCTTCAATCAAACTCCTTTATATTAAAACACTTTCTAAAAGCTTCCAGATTTCAGTTTGTCTTCAAAGCTCACAAAGATAACAATTACTTTTACTCACTTAAACCTTCTAGAAGCTTAATAGAGTTTACAGGTGTTTGAAAGCTTCTACAATTAAATTTATGTTCAAAATTAAACCTCCAATCAAAAATTCTAGATGTGATCGAGATATAGAAGGACCAAATTAACATTGCCTAATTTAGTTACATAAATTTTATATTAAAACACATTCCAAAAGCTTCCAGATTTCAGTTTGTCTTCAAAGCTCACAAAGATAACAATTACTTTTACTCACTTAAACCTTATAGGAGCTTAATTAAAAATTCTAGATTTGATCAAGACGTAGAAGGCCCAAATCAACATTATCTAAGTTGCTCACATAAATCTTATACAGTAAAATTGGTAGAGGCGTTCCGGGGCGTTGAAAAGCATCTAGATTTTTATCTGTATTTAAACCTTAATCTTCAATCAAACTCCTTTATATTAAAACGCTTTCTAGAAGCTTCCATATTTCATTTTGTGTTCAAGTATTACAAAGATAACAATTAGTTTTACTTTCTTAAACCTTATGGAAGCTTAATAGAGTTTACAGGTGTTTGAAAGATTCTATAATTAAATTTATGTTCAAAATTAAACCTCCAATCAAAAATTCTAGATGTGATCAAGATACAGAAGGACCAAATCAACATTACCTAATTTACTCACATAAATCTTCTACAGTGATATTGTTAGAGGCGTTCCGGGGCGTTGAAAAGCCTCTAGATTTTTATCTGTATTCAAACCTTAATCTTCAATCAAATTCCTTTATATTAAAACACTTTCTAGAAGCTTCCAGACTTCAATTTGTGTTCAAAATTCACAAAGAACACAATTAGTTTTACTCACTTAAACCTTCTATTAGAAGCTTAATAGAGTTTACGGGGTTTGAAAGCTTCTACAATTCAATTTATGTTCAAAATTAAACAATCAATAAGTCTAGATTTGCTCGAGATATAGAAGGACCAAATCAGCATTAGGTACCTAATTTACTTACATATATCTTTCACACTAATATCGTTAGAGGCGTTCCGGGGCGTTGAAAAGCATCTAGATTTTTATCTGTATTTAAACCTAAATATTCATCTTTATCAAACATCTTTATATTAGAACACTTTCTAGAAGCTTCCAGATTTCGATTTGTGTTCAAATGTACATCTTCAACCTTTTTTATATTCAATCAGTTTCTAGAAGAATCTAACTAAGGTCACTATTTAACTTCACTTACTTCTAACTTCTAGAAGCATAAATAGATGTGAAAGAATGTTTGAATTCTTCTAGATATCAATGTGAGGTCAAATTGAAAATTCAAACCAACGATTCTAGAATCGACCTATATCTAGAAGGGTGCCACAAAATCTATATTAAGTAATGTACTCATTTAAACCTTCTGCAGTAATGCTATAACTTGGGGCGTTGAAGAGAATCTGGATTTTATTCTATATTCAGAGTTGAATCTTCCATATTCATATCCATATTGAAAATTCCACATTCAATCAGTTTCTAGAAGAACCTCACAAATACCTCAATTAGCTTTACTCAATTAAACCTTCTAGGAGGATATTTCGTAGTGTATTTATGTGTATACCTCTAACTATTAATTCTAGATTCAATCGAATTCTAGAAGGATCTCAGGAAATCTATGTTACCTACCTATAATTTACTCGCTTATACCTTCTGTAGTAATACTGTCACTTCTGGGTTGTCGAAAAGAATCTAGATTGTAATCTACTGTATTCATCTTTAACCATAAATTCTATATTCACTCAGTTCAGTTAGCATATTTTGCTAGAGTTATAAATTTGAATAGCTATTAAAATCTAGAAGCATTTAAAAACTCTACAATAATTATTCTAGAAAGATTAAGTCAGTATATTCTAGGAAACATCTGGAATTTACAAATTAAAATCTAGACGGATTTATAGTCTCGAAAATCGATTTCAACAACTAGTCTAGAAGGTTTGAGTAAAAGATTTGTTAGTAATGCATTTTCCTGAAATCACTAGAAAGCTGGAATTCTACCAGTGAAGGTGTACATTTAAAGTAGGTAATTGAAATCTATATGGTTAATCTAGAATTCCAGATGGTAAATTACCTTGAGATCATATGCAGTTTAATCCATTTTCTTATGGTTAAATCATTTTAGAAATTACTTAATACATCTGTTTAAAATTTATGAATCTTCCATTATTTTCTAACTTCTTATTTTGTACCAGGTGATCTGATTATACCTTTTTCATACACGTCCATACATATATTTAATTTAATTTTTATGGTGTATGGTGTATTCCACCTCATCTGAGTATCAAAGTACTTAATTGTTCCAACTAAGTAGGTAATAATAAGAGAAGGAAATGTGGAATAATAAAACTGTTTAGTGGATTAAAATCATGTTATTTATTTTGAATGTTACTGAAATACTAATTAATATTTCCATGGTACCGATTCCAAACTCCACTTTTGCGATTTTCCTCCATTGCAGTCGGTAATCACGAGTCCCTCGGTGAGGTTCTTCGTTTTGCTCACATCCAAACACTTGTGGTTCGTTAAGTGTCTGAGCTCTTGCGTCTGAAATTAAGTCTCAGTATATAGAGTCATAACTTAATCGATGTGTCGTCATACTTTGTTATCGTACTCCCACTTTTGCCTGTTGAAACTGCTGCAAGCCATTATTCTGACTTTCGACGGTCCGGCTCCGCTCTTCTCCGGAGCGTCCATGCATATAGAGTCGTCTGTCATGATGAAACCTTCTTTGGTCATCACGAACATTTCCACGGCCTCGTCGTCCCCCAGACATCTACAAAGAGGGGAGATTAGAAATTTCACAAAGTTGTAAAATCAGTAGGTAGGTACTATTGCTACGTCATATTTTATTTTGTTAATACTATTAGCAACATAATTTTAGAGAAAAGAGTTGTCATAATTTAATTCACAATAGTCAGCTATTGTACCTGGCGATTTTGGCTATGCCCATCGGCTGGTTCGATACGCCCTGTCCGACAGGTTTGATCAGGCATAAGTCCTTCGCCTGGTTCCTGATCCTTCCGAAGAATCTATCGTCCTTCGGGAAGAAATGTTGCTGCCAGACGTTGTCTAAATACCACTCGAAGTTTTTACATTCGAGTTCTTTCCTTAGAACCAATCTGGAAGTTACGTTCAGGCCTTCTTTCATCTTCCTGCAAAAATTAAAGAAGAGAAAATGAAGAGTATTGGTATAGATTTATAAGTAATATTGAAGATGGGATACATGGGAGACACAATTTAGCGTAGAAAATGATGAAATCAATCTTTAAAAATCTGGAAAATGGCAAAATACAAATGAACAACATTCAATAAAATGAAAATTCAGAAGAAGCGTCACAGAAAGAAGATGTAAGGGGATTTAACAGAATTGACAGAAGCTCCTAAAGCTACCATAAACAGAAAAAGCGACAAGTATAGATGTCACTAATACCGAACTCTGGAAATACGGCGGACTCTTGCATCTGAGATTCTTACATCTATATAACAAATGCTAGAAAAAATAATATTATCCGTGACAACTGGAGAAGAGCAAAAGTAAACTTGTTGTTCAAAAAAGGCGACAAGAAGAACTCGCAAAACTATTGTGGAATTATAGCTTGTTAGATTGGGCTTATGAAATCAATGCTAGGTTTTAGAAACGGCAAAACAACAATATAGGGAATATTTAGAATGCAACAAATTATAGAAAAACATAGAGAAACGCATATAAGTATTTATAAACATTGAGAAAGCTTGTGACAACGTTAACCGATGCAAACTATGGCATATTATAGAGGAACACTGATATCCAAGACGCTTAACACAAAGTCTATACATCAACACCACAATTTTAACTAGGAAAGTAACTAGAAAAATAACTACAAATAAAGGAGTAAGAGAAGGCTACTGTATTTCGCCAACGCTCTTCAACATAAACATGGACATAAAATGTTATACCTAGTGGAATATACCTTGATCAGCACACCGTCCTAACTCTAGTTTATATGCAGAGAACATAGTACTATTTGCGTAAACAGAAGACGATCTACAAAAACAAATGTGTACCTAACAAAATATCTACCAAAAGTACCACATGAGAATATCAAGAACGAAGACCACAGCTAGAGCTTTTGGATAGTTACCCAGTCTAAACAAGAATATGTAAATATTTGTTTGTTGTAAATAACAGTACTGGAACAGGTTAAACAACCTAAATATATAGGTTGCGATATATCCTACGATCGAAACAATGGCGTGGAAGGAAACCTGGAAGAATTCACTCATATCTGCGAAACTATCAGTAGAACACTAAAAAGCGAAACAAGAAAAGACGCAAATAAAATTTTAAAAGACGATAGCTGCTCAAACTGTTTTATACGGAAATGAGACGTGAACTATAACGAAAAAAGAAGAAACCAGAAAACAATTACAAGAGATGAAATTCCTCGGGAGAGTGAAAGTTTACACATATAAGAAAGAGGTATAAGAACAGAGCTTTAATATAAACGAGAAAATTAAATTAAGTGGACAGAACATGTAGAAATAATGAAAGAAGAAAAGCTGCCTGCCGGAGTGAGACTCTACAAATGTTCTGGAAGAAGAAGCGTTGGCAGACTGAGAGAAAAATGGGTATCGTAACAGGCAAAGTGCCTAAAACCCGAAGTGAAGAAGAGGAAGAAGAAGAAGGATAAGAGCAGCCTTTACTACTTGTAAGGTATTAATTTAAATAAATAACTGAAGATGGCATAAGCCGAATCTGTTTACCGAGTGATATTATTTACATATTTACCTTACAAGTGGTGAAGATTTCTCTTTCCTTCTTCAATCGTTCAAACCAAGTAGGAAGTAGGTATAGAGGATTTACAGAAAATGTAATATGTTTGTATTAGAGATAATAACGTGGAAGACTGGTCGAGATAGTCACATTTCTCATGTCCATTCTTAAATACCAACTAAATACCCAAAAATACCAACTTTATACAGATATACGCTCCCACAAGAGACAGCGATGACGTAGCAATAGACAGTTCATCTATTCAGACTTAAATGTGTTAATGAAAAAATTGATAACACACGAACTTAATATGATTATATACTCGCAGCTAATGTAAAAGTGAGATTAAGGAAGGACGACACAGGATGACAGAAGGTTGTCCAGGTTCTCGAAGTTGGCCATGGTCTTAAGTATCCGAAGAGAAACGCTAAGTCTTCGCCAACAAATTTATTTGGGATTAAGCGACCGGTTTCGACTGCTTGACAGTCATCATCAGGCTTTAGAACAAAAGTTTTTAAGGCTCCGGGTATGCGACATGTGAGACGTCAAACAGTAAAACAACGTGGACAAATACAGTTAAAATTAACACGTATCGAAACACGAACTACAAGTGTACGAAGGATAACCCTAAGATGTTAACGTCCTCTTTGTACAAAGGTTGAACGACAACGGAAAAACTTTTGTTCTAAAGCGAGATGATGACTGTTAAGCAGTCGAAACAGGTCGCTTAATCCCAAATAAATTTGTTGGCGAAGGCTTAGCGTTTCTCTTCGGATACTGACGACACATGAAATCATAGACCTTATATGGAAGTAAAACGTAATTACAACTGAAAAACAAGTAGAACAACACACACAAACAGCTAAGAAAAATAGATGGAAGAAAACTGTAAAGAAATGGAAGGAATGAATAATAAACATTATTATTTCAGCTTACATAGGAAATTGAAAAGACTGACTGGAAATACAAGAAAAAAGTATTACAGACCACAAGAAACAACCGAGCAGAGATTCAGCTTACAAAAAAAAATACTTGGGAAAAATATATAAAACACTTATTTACAGCAGAACGAGAAGAGGTGAGAAAAGAAAACAGAAAGCAAAGAAACAACGTCGGACGGTATTAAAAAGACGAAGAAAAAGACAAAACCTAATACAAGGTAGTGTAGAGGGAAAGAAAGGCTAGAAGAAAAAATCCTGGCACATACACATAGAGAATGTACAAATCTCAGCGCAAGAGACAGAGACGCATTTGGATATGTGATCGCCAATCTTCAGAGAACATGAAAAGAAGAAGTTTTATGCATAAATACTGCAAATGTATATATTGATCGTATCTAACTTGAATTGTAATTACTTCCACAACAATCAGTTTTACTTCTAAACATTGCAAGCGCACAATGAGTCATCGGATTCCTACAATAATTGTTGAGTATGTGAGTTTAATATTGCGATAATTTGTTTATCTATCTCATGAATGTATGATAAGAGTAATTCCAATAACTACCTCGCCTCGGAGTTGAACTTAAAATAAAACCCCGCCCATTCGTCCATCCAGACCAGGGCGACCCTCGCCAGGTTCGAGAACAGGGTCTTGGTTATCCCGCCGGGGAACGAATACGGGGACGACTTCCTGAAGACGTGTCCCACTCGTGAGCACGGGACTATCTTGATCTTACCGCCGCACTGCCATATCCTCATGGACATCTCCAGGTTCTCCCCGCCCCAGATGTTCATCTCCTCGTCGTAGGCTCCCATCTCGAAGAAGTAGCCCTTGTCCATGGCGAAGAGCCCGCCGGCCATCGCCGGGGTGCTGAATGGGTTGGTCGCGTCGTTGTTCCGCAGCCTCATCTCTCTGCTACCCAACGTGTACCACCTACGGGAAAAAAATAAAAGTAATGGTGGCTGTATAGGCATTGGTAATGCTAATTATATCGGGTGTGGATAGTTTGTGAATGCGCCTTACTAAAATATGTTAAAATTGACATAACCTCACTTTTTTAATAAAAATTGAAACTGCTCCAATCAGTTACTAGTGTCTTGAAAAAGGCAGCTTGGCTCTATTAATTAGGCGTAGATGAGTGATGTATTTCATACTCTATACTTGTTTCTATTTTTATACTACTGTGTAAAAGTGCGCATCTCTTTTTTTATGTGCATATTTCTTAAAATTTATGCATATTTTTGGCATTTTTTCTTGCATATATGTGCGCATATTTTGACAAAATTTTGGGCATATAAATCCGGTCTTTAGTGATTATATACCCAAAACGGTTAGACCTTTGAACTAATCTGCAGACTCCCACTTCTCTCTTTCTCTCTCTCTCTCTCATATTTTCAGCCGTACCTGAACTGCAGGTTCCAATTGAAAGCGCCCCAGTGCAATTCGAAGCTCTTCACGTAGGCGAAAGTCTCGTCGTTTATTATGTCTATGACGGGACAGACTACAGTCTTCCTGTCGGATTTTATCACAGACAAAAGTCCCTCGAGCCAACCTGCGGTGCACTCGCAGTGGGCGTCGAGGAACGTGAGGACCTCCCCGGCGGCGGTCCAGGCTCCTCTCAGTCTCGCCTTGATCAGGCCGAGCCTAATAGGATTCCTGAGGATCGACGTCTTCACCGGCAGGCTGGGGATGTAGTCGTCGAGCTCTTTCTTCAGGAAGTCTAGTGAAGAAGAAGGAGGTTTTCTTAAGGAAAGGTATTTACTAACTAAGAGGTAATTCATACCATAAGAAAACACCAAGTCTTCACTACCAATTTATAAATTGGTGGTGAAGACTTGGTGTTTCCTTATGGTTTAAGCAAAGAATTCAGCAAACAAGAGACTTTCTGATGACTGAAGACAAAAACAGAAGTGGGCCAAGGTTACTTCCTTGAGGTACACCAGATGTAGGTGTGAAGCTTTTGGAATACCCATTCCCAACTTTAACCCGTTGTTTCCTATCTAAGAAGTATGATCTAAATAATTATCGATGTAGTTTCTTTATACATTAATATAAAATTACTCCATCTATCTATCATAGCTCCTGTCATTCTAACTATCAATCCAATTTTGAATGCGTAAGTGTTTTATTTCTATATATCTTTTATTTCAGATAAAATAATTAATTTTGTTTGACACAATGTAATAAACTAAGGAAATGCTCCTCTATAACCTCTATTATCCTCTAATTTGCAAGGTGAAATGAAAGTCATATTTGCATTAGTTGCCCCATAGTTAGTTGGGCGACAATGGAAAATTTAATTGGCTGTCTATTGTCCAACCTTAACATCTTCCAAATATAATTGGTTGGGTGATCACAAAATTGTACCTATTAGAGATGTCGACAATTTGTAACTCTTTGAGCAAACAGAGATTTCTAATAAAAGCCTTTTAGCTTAATTTAATTTTAGCAATGAGTCGACGTTTCGCTCTTTATCAGACAAACATTATTGATTGTAATTCGATTACTTCTAGCGCAATAAATGTATTAAATTTTTACCTCTATCGCTGGCATCGTCCACCAAAATAATCTCTTCCAGGAGTTCCCTGGGGGACCTGTTGATCACGCTCCACACCGTCCTGAACAACGTCGACCAGGCCTCGTTGTGGAACACGATTATGACGCTGGTTTTTGGGTAAGTCAAGTAATCTTTGAACATCGAGGCACACCTATAACACGAAATAAAATCACATAGAAATCAATCCATTCGAACCGAGTCTCACTTCTTCCTCCTGAAATCCGGCAAACTCCTGTTCAGAGGTATCCTATCGCTCGCCAGTAGGTTGAACCTGTTTATCTTGTACAGCTGCTGCATCTTGAAGAAATCCTTAGAGTTGGTCATCACAGGGAAACCGTTCTTCCCGGCGTTCGGTACGGGACTGTAGTTGTTCCTGTTGATCTCCTCCCTCGAGGCGTTCGGGACGTTCTGGAGAGAAGGTCCTATGTAGTGACCTACGACGACCCTGATCCCGTTCTTGTCGACGTACTCGTCTTGATTCTTTTTCCTGGAAGACATCACGCAAGTACTTTATCCGAGCTTGGGAAGAGTTAATAGATTCTTACCGGTATATGTGCTTGGGGTGAATCTCGTTGTGTTTATTCAGCTGGATCACCCTCCATATCGTCACTATCAGAATCGTGAGGAAGAACAGGACAGCGGGTAATACTTTCTTGCACCTCCTGACGGGCCCGGCGACCATTGTTGCCCTGAGAACATGCGATTTCAGCAATTTGATTCATAACATGCTGACAGGTGTAATGAGCGACGCATTCATTTATTATCGCCTATCACACGAACGTTGTAATTAAATTTATAATTAACTAGAGTGCTTATTACTTACCCAATGTTAACTCGTGGATCGCACTAATGAGTAATGTCATCTCAAAAGCGAGAAACGTCCGCTTGTCGTTACTTTCTATTTCATAGCTCCTTTTGTAGTGAAAACTTTGTGCAGTGGGTAGACGCAGACTGACCATGAACTCTCCATCTACCTTTCCCCCACCTCAGTCCCCACCTTCTTGCAACTAAGGAAGGTGAGAAGGAGGAAATGGTTTATTAGCTATAAAACTTTTGTTTTAGTTGTAAGCCTTCTGATAAAATGTAGGTACATTTTACCAGAACTTGTTTCCAAGTTTGTGTGAGGAGAAAATGAGAGGAAACGTTTCTATTAAATATTTTATTGAATTATATAAATATCTCCTAATAAAATGAGAAGCTAGGACTAGCTATAACATAACATACAGAGGTTTGGATTTGTACAAATATACATTATTACATGGAAGTATGTCGATGGGTGAGATTATAATTATTATCATAGTAACACAATAATTGATATGATTAACGTTTGATATTTTATCGCAATAATAAACTTTCATCTCAACAATTTGATTAGATTTTTCATTCGCTTAGTGGCAGTATCAATTTGGTCACATAATACAGTTGCATTATAGTTTAGATGGAATTGTTTTATTTTGCGAAGACGAATTTTAACGGAGTTTTAGAGTCGGTGAGCCTGTGAACAATCGAGCTGTCGAAGCTGACAACAATTGACATAAAATGTCATCTTATCACGGATATGTTCACCTGCTCTTGGACTGTAAGATACAAGTTAAACAATTGTACAATAGATTAAATATATATTTAATAGAAAGAATTCAATATAATTTCTTACGTTATCCAGTAATAGTTTATTGTCTTTATTGACATTAATTAAAACAAAAAAAAAAAACGAAAATAAATAAATATTTGGTCCGAAACTGAATTTATATATACACACACACAAAAAAGAGAAATATTCGCAAAAAGTTTATTTATATGGTTATTTTACAGCCTTACAGTCAAAATTATGAACACTCAATAAATATATCTGTACAAAGTGGCGTGTTCGGTAATTAGACGTAAAGGCATAACTTTGACTGAGTGCTTGAACACTTTATTGGTAATCATACGATTCAGGTAATTTTTTTCTCAAAAAAACCTAAAATTAAACAAAAAAAAATAAACATCCCTAAAGATAAAAAAGAAATGCAAAATGGTGATGTTAGCCTAATATAATGATAAAAAATATACATATATTTTTTAATAACGTTTCGAGTATTTGGAAATCTATGAAATGCTTATTATAATTTAATGAAGCAGTCTTATTTCTAAAAGTAAAAAAAAATGGAAACCGTACCCGAATATGGACACGGCTTCCCATCATAACTAATGCGTTACCTTTAATCCATAGAAACATAAATAATAAAATTAATACATTTTTGGTATAAAGTGAAAATTTAACGTTACACATGGATACTGTAGACCAGGAGGGTCAAACTTGAAGAAAACACCTTTCACTACATCCGTTTCATAAATTTATAGAGATGTCGAAGATATCTTTGGGTTTCATCAAGTTTGACACTTTCCAAATTCTCAAAATATTCTAAATTTTCCATTTCACAGCGAACAGGACAAGTTTTAATTCTTTGAGAAAAATTTACATTCTATCTCTCTCTTAATTGCTTAGCATAAATTTTGTATTTTATAAAGGTGTATATAAATATAGCGATATAATAATATATATGAAACACTTTATGGGTCAGGACAAGCGGAAAAGTTACACGAAGTACGTTATTTGATAAAAAGTTCCAGTACACTTTTTGATATTCCTTAAATACACTAACGCTTTAACGTGGGATGTGATGTCTTTAAAATTTCAACAGCGAAAAATGTTTACAATTTTATAAATAAATTCTGCCCGAAACAACATTTTTGCTATAGATTGTAAAAATGCGAGTATCCAAAGATAAATTGTACGAGAAACTGTGATGTTTGATAAGATACACTCCGCCAAAAATATGAACAAAGCCAATACAGGTCGTTACAATTAAAAAGAATGGTTACAGAAGTTTCGTCAAGTTGATGAGTTAAATTAAATTTGGTGTAATTGCGGGAATTGTTATATTTTTGGTGGGGGGCGAGCGATTAATTGACTTAATGATATATAGTTTTTTTTTTATATTCGGATACTCATATTCCCCAACAACATATAATTTGGATTACTTTGTTCGTTTCTAAAACATCTGTGTTTCCTATGTACATGTTCATAAATTTCCTTGGATAACATTAAGCTGAAACACATTTAGCACCATACTATACGCTTTGCCAGGTACCGTATTACAATAACCTCGTTAGTTTAAATTCCATTTTATTTTTTAAAAATACACATTTGAAAAATTTTCCTAATCTGGCAGTAGCCTTAGCTGGTTGTCACTTCTTGGCACATCGAATACTAAATAAGAAGGCACACAGTGCATGCAAAAAGTCCACGATTGAATCATGATCATCATCACAAGGGAAATTCTCAAAGAATTCATAACAAAGACATCATCGTGAATGATGATAATCCTATTCGCATGGCTAAAGAAAAGTTCTCTCTCTCTCTTTCCGTATATAGTTTTTAACCTGTTTGCAAAATGATAAGTTCCAAAAACTAAAAAATACAAAATAATAATAATAATCCTTCACTTTGAGTAAACAGATTGGAATGAACGATCTAAAAACTATAACTTAAGATTACGAAAAAAAAAGTAACACGAATAGTTATAATTAAAGCACAGCCTGTTCATTTCTTCCGCAGTCACAATTATCCTTTGATAAACTGAAAAAAAAATTCCGCTCTGCTAAATCAAACAGTTCAGGGGATTACTCGGTTGAAACGAGATAAGAGGAGACCTAATATAAGAAATTTTGAATATATACGCCACGTTCTAATTAAGAATTTTCAAATATAGATATCGTAATAGCCTATCCGAATAAATCACAGGAAATCTCAAAATACCCCTTTTAAGATTGTTATAACTTTTCTTTGTGAGGGACAAAATTCTATTAATCGATTACACATCAAATATAGATAGATTTGTGAGAAGCGCTGAACTTTTGATTTACGTCGACCGAACTAACATCTATATATTGATTTTTATCACAATTGGTGGATCGAGCTACGTTCCGTTTCCTTCTTCCCTCGGGATTACTTCGGCGTCTTGAAGTACCTCAGCACGATGTAGCCGAGGACGCGGAACACCAACAGGAACGCCAGCAGGACGAGCGTGTTCGCCCACAGCGGCAGGTACGACCCTTGCGCTTCCAGTATGGAGGACACGGGTATGTAGTCCAGCTCGGTGCAGATTTTGAACTTCGACTGCGGGGCGCACCTGAAACGGAGACTGTTTAAGGTTGAAGTACTTGCAACTTGTCTGTTTTGTGAAGGTGGATAATGTAGCGTAAATTCTTGTCAACGCGTTTATTGTATTTACATCGCCGCGAGGTGGTACTATTGTGGTTCTCTATCATATGTTGTATTCTACAATCCCAATTTACAAAAGGTGTGAAAAAATGGATCCACAAAATTATAGAGGTATCAGTCTGTTAAGCGCACCTTCAAAGGTATTCACAAAAATCCCAGCAGAAGAAATAATACAGACTGGCATCAGTGAGGAACAACAGGGGTTTCGACAAAACAGATCCACCATAGATGCAATATTCATTTTAAGACAAATAGTGGAAAAAGCCATTGAGTATAACAAAATTGCCTTTATGTGCTTTATTGACCTCACACAAGCCTTTGATAGGGTTAGACTCTGCGATGTCCTGAAATTATTAAAGGAGGGGAACTTGAATCCCAAAACAATTGATATCATTAAAGAAATAAACATCGGAAATAGCACCTTTATAAAAGCAAATAATAAGCTTTCCAATAAGATACCAGTCTCAACAGGAATCGGGCAAGGGGATAGTCTTAGCCCAATACTCTTTAATCTTTTAATGGATAAGATCATCGTGGAAGTAAAATCTGCAGGGAAAGGATATAAACTGGATATAAAATAATCTGCTATGCTGACGACGCGGTGATAATATCGGAAGATGAGGACAATCTGCAGAAACTACTTTAGATTCGAAAGAGTAGCAAAGCTACATGCTGATCTCTGTCCAGAAAACGAAGTGTCTGACAATATCGAGAGAACCGAGAAGGTGTAAGTTAGCAATCTACAATAAAAGCGTAGAACAGGTCATGTCATTCAAATACGGGACACGAATAGGTACTAAAATGGCTACCATATAACTAGGTACTCCAGACTTAAAGGACGCTCACCGATGAGATGGGTAAACGATCTCAAATTGACGGCCGGTTAAAATTGGATGACCATAGCAAGAAATAGAGAACAATGGACGGATTTAGAAGAGACGTATATTCAAAAATGGATTTAGATGCTAATGAACAAGAAGAAGAATTGATTACAACTTGGATTATACAGTGTGAACTCTCTATAACAAAACTCTCTATAACGAAAAACTCTGTACAGTAAACAATGGTTAGCTGTGTTTGGTTTATAGGTATCTGCATTGTTTAATTTTTTTCTCACTCCTTGTAACGTAAGAAATTAATAGGTCCCTTGAGTTTCCTTGTAGAGAGTTTACAGTGTAATTGGGAGTGTTATCATCTTGATAATTGGAGTTACCTCTCTTCATATGCAATAATTTTGAATGAGTACAATGTGTACTTGTATTCAACTCAGCTGTAATGTTTTACTTAAACTTCACTTCTAAATTTAAGTCCGAAACCAAAGTCACAATAGTACACAATGAAGGACAGTGTTAAAAATACAAAATGTTCACAAAAACAAAGAGAAACCATAGAAAACAGCACAAATGGCAAGCGATTTTGTAACAAATTAACAAACATGAAAACAAAAAGGAATCAAGGATGTTGTGACAAGCAAAGACATTCAAGTACCTAGACAGACAAGTACCTATTGGCGTTCTCGAGTTTATTACATTTCTATAGTTAGATCGAACGTCTTGGTTAAGTTAATTGAAGCTTCTACAATATTTCGTGAAGAGGTCGCGGAGCACAGTTTGGGAATCACATGGGAACATGCGATATGACAAAAGTCAAATTTCAAAGACTAGCCAGTTCAGTGCTGATCAATGCAAACTTCAATCTTGAAACGCCCATATATGCTCGACTCACTTGATGGGCAGCCCCTCGTCGAACTCGACGATCTGCATGTTCTGGTAGGCGTAATGGACCATCGATAGGTACTTCATCCACGTCAACCAGGCGGGTATGTTGGTCGCGAGGTAGCCGCCGAAGAGCTGAGTGGCCAGCGTGTATAGGGCGCTGATCGTTATGCTGACCTGCATGTCCATGCAGCAGGCGCCTATGAAGAAGCCGACGCTCTGGGCGACGATCGTGTTCAGCAGCAGGAAACCGAGTAGGGTCAGGAACACCATCGGCGAGTGGAATCCTACGGGACGAGAGAGACGGGGGGGGGGGGTTAGTGATAGGTGGTTTTATCACAAGAATAAAGAAGGGGCGGAAGGTTATGACAGCGTACAGTAAAAGTTAAGCGAGTTTTGAATGACCTCGGTCCTTTTTCATTCGGTATCCTGGGATACAAATTGAGGATCGGGTCTAGAAATGCTTACACAATACGCTCTCTGCATGACAGGTTCGTACTATAAATATATTTTTGTAATTGGATAATTAACTGCCTTATGCGTTTCGCAAGTAACTCGTGAGGCGTTGTTGTCATCATCCTTTTTAAAAATAGTCAGAAAGTAGGGCCTGGGAAGAAGATGACTTAACATCTACTCTCCCAATGATAAACAATACTAAGCCATCCAATCACAGCCTGTAGAAGTATAGTATACTATTGTACTGTCACTATATCATTTGTACATATCACTGTTCTAGATTCACAATAAACAAGTTAAATAATATTTCATATTATTTGTTTACTATTGAAATTAGTCACTCGCCGTTAATTAGCCGGGTGACATGAGTATATCAGAAAGTAATCTTCCAAACCCCAATTGAACTTTGGCTCATGAACAGAACAAATTCTCAATTATTTGTATTTAAAACTTAATTGAAATATGTCTGGATTGAGGTTGTCATGTGATTAAAAAATCTCAAAAATGGGTTTTGTTTCTGATGACGTCACATGCTTGTAAATACTGGTGGGTTTTAACATTGAGGTTGCAAAAAAGAGACGTTAACTACTCTCAACAACAACATTGAGGTTATGAGTTTTGCCACAATTATCAAATGATTTCTGGTTTTTAGTGTCGATCAGCGATTTATCATCTAATTTATTGTATTTAATCAAAGAAACATATAATGGAGAATCATTTTGTGAAAGCAGGCAGTGGAAATCTACCTAAAATATTATGTTATGTAAAATACAAGTACAATTCCAGTTTTTTCCAATTTCAGTTTTTACCAGACGTTTTCTCATGACATAAATAATACCTTTGTGTTAATCTGTTTCATCGATATCGCAAGTGTTGTTTTGAGAACTCTGTTAAATTATCCTGAAACGTACTACACAATATACACAAAAGTAATTTTTCTGAAATATTATGTAGGTGTTCGATATTCCGAGAGTCTGATAATTGCAAACCCTACACGACGTTACTCACCCAACATGGGATACGATATCATGTGGTAGACTGCGGGCAACGAAACGGTTAACGGCAATTCCCCGATCATCTTCGCCAAGTAATAGGCGGACAGCCTGTAAGCTCCCGATTGTCTTTCTTTGTTAATCACTTCTCGTTCAGGAGGAACTGAAACACCCAACAGTTAAAACACGGACCGTCGTATCGAAGCCCGGGCACAGCTTACATGAGCTGAGCGCCCCGAAGTGCGCGAACAGCATCCAGTACGTCGTCGAGAAGAACATCCAGCCCTGGATGTCGTGCAGCGACTCCTCCCGCCTCTCCAGCTGGAACCACAGCAGGCCGGCGAGGATGCCCAAGCCGATCGTCTGCACCCAATTAAGTTTCGAGAGCATCCTCGGTCTCGCCTCGTGGAAGTTCCTCTGGGACAGCACCTTGAACTGCGTCCAGAAGCTCGTCGGCCACGAGAAGTAGCAGTCCGAGTCGCTCGTCTCCGAGCTGACCGAGGAGGAGGCGTGCGAGTGCGTGTCCAGCCACAGCCTGCGCATGTCCGGCTCCATGTGGCTCAGAGTCTCTTCTACGAGAAAAGACGTTCGAGTTTACATCAGGTTGAAACCAAAAAAGGACGAGGAGACTACTTAAGAGGCCTCTCTACAATTCAAAATCTCCTTACTTGGCATAACTTTCTTAAAAATCAATAAAATCGAATGAGGTTTTCAGTTAAGTGTTTAGAAGTTGATAATGAGATTGATGATAATGATGATTTCAAACGGAAAGAGTACCACAGACATCTCTAATAAAATAGAACGAGGAAGAGGAGCGATTCGTCAACTCAACTCACTACTTTGGAGCACAGAGATAACAAAGAGAACCAAAATCGCTATATACAGGTCAATAGCAGGGAGTGTAAGTACGTATGGAGCTGAAACCTGGGAACTGAGCGAGAGGCATAAGATAGGTTGATGTCCTTAGAGATGGATGTTTAGAGGAGAAGCTGCCGCACCTCCAGATTAGATTGTTTAACGAATGAGGTCATAAGACAGATGATGTGTGTCGAATCTAATATCCTACAGACCACAGACACTAAAAGACTTAATTGGTAAGGACACTTCCAAAGAATGGATGAGAATAGGTGACCAAAGAATGTATGGTAATGGATTCCCCTGAACATACAAAACAGGGAAGACCACTTAGAAGATGGAAAAAGGCGTAGAGGAAGCTATAGAAGCAAGAGGTCTGCAAGATGGAGAATGGACAAACTGCAAAACATGGAAGATGAGAAGCAAGAAAGGATCCTAACTATAGGAACCTCGCGAGATGTAGAGATAAAAGAGCTGAACGTCTTGGAGTATCGTCTGATGACACAGTAAGCCGTATTTCATTTAATCATACTAATAACCAGTGTTGTTAAAATTAATTCACAGTAAGCAATTAATTACAATTACACTTACTTTGAGTAAATTGTAATTAATTACAATTACAATATATGCGATTGTAATTGCAATTACATTTTGTTTACCCAATTACAAGTTTGAAGTTTCTTTGGGAGATGCACTGAGTAAGCCGCTAGTGCTACCAACACATACTTGACACTTTGCAATTATTTTTTCTTTGTTGCTAGTGTTCCGTCTCAGATAAGTGACATTTTTAATTTATTGTTAAACCGATGATGATTTACAGAGGTCCATATTGCTGTCACCTCGAGTACCCAATACTTCTTCGAGATTTATTTGCTATAAACACAAGTCAAGTCCACAATGAGCCGTAAGGGTAACAAAGACCCTCCTGGGAAAGTAATCGAGTATTACATTTCGAAGAAGTAGGGTACGCGATTTCTAAAACATGTGTTTAACATCTGTATATGAGATGAAAGCGAGGATCTTCAGCAATGGTCAGCACGCCCTCTACTCTTTACCGGGGTGATTTTCAACCAATAAGCGACGAGTAAAGAGGAGTGCAATGAAACCGGCCAATAAGCGGAGATCGCGTTTCTCCTTTCTAATTTTTGAGTAATTTAATTTTAAGAAACACTCTTCGTCTAACTATGAGAGAATTATTGTCTATCTTCACCTATTCCGTTGTATTTTAAGTTGTTGCATTTAAATAGTTCAGTAAATCCGAAGTTGCAATTACGTGTTATCATTTCCCAACTGTTCACGCAATATTAAGTTGGCGCGTGAAGTGTGCTGGTCAGTTATAAATTATAACGATCTAAGACAATCAAAATTTCTGATTCGTACGCAACGTTACAGCTAGAAACTACATCGAAAAGTCCGCAGCTTAAAACAAGTGGAAGTTTTTCGATGTTCATCATGCTTTACTTGTCACAGTTGTCGGGTACGAGCCACAATAAGAAATGATGACAAATTCTCTTTTAAATAAATAAATAAGGGCATGAAGGAACACCCAATCAGAAAAGGCCTCTGAGAGGGTACAATGTTGTAAACAACCATCCCCAACAATTATCCGAAATGAGCCGTTTCCTAGAAACACAGACCTAATAAGATAGTTAAAGATAATCGATAATGCTAATCACTGGTTGGGACAGGGATAGAGTTGCGTTAAAGAAACCAGGTAGTCAGAACCCACAATAAGCAACTTTAAGCTACTTACATGTTACCTACTAAAAATATTAAAAGCACTTTTGTAGAATGTAATTGTGAAAAGTAATTGAAAATGTAATTGTAATTGTACCGAAACGAGTAATTGAATTACTAGTCAATTACAATTGGAAAGCAAGTAATTAATTACTGCTTCAATTACAATGAAAGTAATTCAATTACTTTTTCAAGTAATTGTAATTAATTACTTAACAACACTGCTAATAACATGGGCCAATATTGCTTCCACTAACTTACAGGCATTTGAAATTGCCTGTAAGTGCAAGTAATGTCTTTAGTGGATATGATAGGGCGAGCCTTCCTATCACATATTCAATAATAACGGCAGCTTGTACTTGAACCTGCGAACTTACGTTCTAAATTAGGATACGGGCTGTGCGTCGGAGGTAGTATTTTATTGGAATGGTCATTATATTTATCGCTGATATAATGACAGTCGAGCTGCAACTCAACCGGATAGTCCTTGTTCTTCCTCGCCTCCTTGGCCGCCTTCATGATCTTCTGCCTCAGTTCCGTGGGTCCCTTGACTTGTTCCACTGCAACGACAACAACGACAGATCGTCAACATATCTCAAAGGAGGAACGTGTATCCACGACTTACGTATAAAATCGGCAGGATTGTAATGCGGCATGATGTTCAGTCCGATACTACTAAAGAAGTCCACTACTCTACACGTATCACCGAAATAGGCAGTCTGGCCGTTGCAGAGGAGGAGGAGCTTATCACAAAGGTGGAATATCTGCGAGGAGGGTTGGTGGAGGGTTATCACGACGCTCTTCCCTTCGTGGACGGCGTACCGTTTCAGGGTGGTCATCAGGTTGTGGGCGGCGTGCGAGTCCAGCCCCGATGTCGGTTCCTGAAATACAACCATGCTCAATAATTGAAGTCTACATTTATAAAACACAAGAATATAAGAAAGGTTCATTGTACCTTAATGTCACCCCTACGGGAGGTTGATTCTTATTAGGAACGCATTGTCGGTTGGAAAATAGTGTGAAACTTACTATTTGCAGATGGCATGATTATTAAATGATCAAAGAACAGTATGAAACTTATGACCTGCAGATGGTACGATTATCCTGACTTAAATTTATCAAGGAACAGTATGAAACTTATAATTTGCAGATGGCACAATTATTACCCTGACTTGAAATGATCAAGGAACAGTACTAAACTTAAAATTTGCAGATGGCATGATTGTTTTGACTTAAAACGATCAAGGAACTCAGCATACAAAAACAACAAGTAAAGTAGGTCCCGAAACGGCAACACTACTGTGCCACGTTAAACACTACGTGGCCACTTACGTCTAGCAACATCAGGGACGGATTCGTGAGCAGCTCGCAGGCGATGCTCGCCCTCTTCTTCTCGCCGCCGCTCAGCCCCCTCTTGAGGTAATCCCCTATGATGGTGTCCTGGCAGTTGCCGAGCTCCAGCACGTCGATGATGTGATCGACGTACTGCATCTTCTGCGAGTGGCTCATGATGTCGGGCAGTCTCAGTCTTGCGGTGTACTCCAGGGTCTGCCTGAGGGTCAGGTCCGGGAAGAAGATGTCCTGCTGGAGGACGTAGCAGATCTTCCTTTTCCAGCGCTTGCACAACGGCTCCCTAAGAGCGACAGAGGGACGGTCATTAGGTGGGTGAGATTTAATGCTAGCCTGGGGTTTTGGTTTGCATGTGGAGATGTTACTCAGTCAATGAGGGCTCAGTCGATAAACGGAAAAATGGATTTAAGAACAATTGGTCTCGCAAGTGGGAGCACTTTGAAATCCCTTTTTTGGGGTTTTCTAAGGTGGCTTATTCATCCTCGATGAATCAGGACCAAATATCTCCTGGCCAAAAAGACAGCGAAATTATAAAGTAATAATCAAGTATTCTTATCAAACTACTTCTTGAATGAAGCACTCGAGCTACCTTACAAAGCCTTCTTAAACATAAGTATGTTTTTAGTAAAGCATAAAATGTAGTAGTATTTCATTTATTTTCACTTTCATCTGTTCCAATGTTTCAATTAGATGAGACATGGTTCGGCACTCATGATTGGGACAAAAAAGGGAGAATTTGATGATACCTTTGAATGTCAGTTAAATGTTAAAGGAAAATGGGTGACATTGTCTACATTACTCAGAATTGTTCCTTTGATTACCACCAGGATATTACTAGATACTGTCATTTGGTTTGACAGTCATTTTTATTTCAATACTTCTTACCAAAGCTTCCCTCAACATAATGGAACAGTTTTAGGTAGTACAGCAGTTTTTAGAGAAGCTATGTACTTCATAGAGACCTATCCAAAAGGCACTGTTACATCCCTGAATAATTGTAGTTGTATTGTAATTCATAATAGTGATTCTAGTAATGCTTCAACCAGAGAATAAGGTGACAGGTTTTATTATTTTTCATTTTTTTTGACTATTTTTTAACTTATTTAACTTATCCTGTTTAAATTTTACTAAGAGGTAAAATTAGGAATTTATTAAAATTTAAAAAAAAATTACTAAAGGTCCCCAGTACACTCGAAAGTAATATTTCGCCATCGAGACGTCTCCTCACGGCGAAACTAAAGGATGAATCACTACTGGAATCGATTGCGGCGTAATTACTTTTATGAGGTGAAGGATAATCAAAAAACAATTGTCTATTTAATAGTTCCATAAAACATGTAGTAACAACAGTGGGCATCGATTAAACACGTACGCAATTCAACCGGCGGTGCTCGTTTAATAGATATGACGGCGAATAAGAAGGCAAAAATTAATTTTCCCGCGTAGCGAAAAATCCTAATATTAGAAGCGTTGCGAAAGCGTAATTCCATCAGCGGCCCGCCGAGTCTACGCTCCACATAACGCGCACGATGACATGGATATGATCACAAAACACCGGAAAGTACTAAATTTAATGGCGAAACTCTCGCGGATTTATTAGGCGGCAAAACGACGACTTTGCAACTAAACGTTTTGATTAAAATGTTATTATCCGTCTAGATGAACATTCCTAGAGCGGCGGAATCGTCGAAACACACCTAACCCGTCGTCTACAAGTTTCACATTCCAATCACCAACGCTCAGGTCAAACGTAGAGAAATGATTTAGATGGAATATATTCTCGAAATTAATTCATAGTAAACAAGTGTAAGAGAATTTTTGAAAATGGAATTTGTAGCTCAGCCGGGATTTGAACCCGGGTCTCCCAATTTCCCAACTGTGAACGATCCCGGTTACATATAATTCGGTCGGTGGTACGTTCACAATCGGACGGTGTCGGTCGGTCTAGATCTAACGGTCGGTAACGTTCACAATTAGATTTATCGGTCAGTAGAACGGAAACGGATATCAGACGCAACGAAAAAATACGGATAACGTACGGCTTGTCACAGACAAGTATTGATTCTGACCCTAGATTAACTCACGTACAGGACGCTGGAGGGGGACGGTTGACTTATCCAAGTTTAGTCTGAATATGTAAGCAAGGGTAGATTGAGCATTGCCTTATCGGCCGCCATCTATCAGAGATAGGTTTTATTTCGCGATTAACTGTATGGTTGGTGGTCTACCCTCAACTCAACAGGCTTCGTTACACAAGTGTCGGTAAGTTTCGTACCTGTTGAAGAAGATCTGTCCCGAGTCGAGCTTGAGGCGGCCGCTGAGCGCGTTCAGGAGCGTCGTCTTGCCGCATCCGCTCGGGCCCATCACGGCCAGGATCTGGCCGGGCCTGACGAGGCCGTCGACGTCCTGCAGGATCCGCCTGCTGCCCGCGCTCGCCGTTATACCCCTGAACGCGAGGTGGACGGGCAGCGGCCGCTGGTCGATCAGGCCTGGCAATTGTACCAGCGTCGAGTTCGCCCTGGAAACGGAAACAAGACGGGACATGTTCAGGACGTTCGATAAAGGTAATTCGAGATTTGCAAATCTGCAGGATACAGTGGAGGGCAATTACAAACGTAGACAACCTTAGGGGAAACCACTTATAACATATTGTAACGCGGGATGTAAACATCAGCGTGAAGCGTGCTTCTTATCGGACGCAGGCGGCACAGTTCAAAGGCGGGACCACAGAAAAACAGACACGTTGCACTCTGGGAGTGCCGAGAGTCAAAAGCTAACTGTGTTGTGAGTAACTTTATAGAAGGTTGAAAATTATGGTGAGTTTATGAGTAATTTATGTAAATGAATGACTCGCCAACGTTTTACTTGAAGCATATCTTAGCATGTATTATTATTTCAGTCTATAAATTCAATTTGTAACGTTACATACAGTTATAATACAATTTAATAATTTAAAGAAATCGAATAAGAAAATATATTTAAAATTGAAAATACAAAAAAATTGTGTAGAAACAGTTGCCATGGCTACCAAATTCTGACGTCACACTTTCCTCATTTTGTCACGACAAAATGCTGTATTGCGTGGGTTATTCAACAACCAAGTGGCGCCGTGGACGATGCATACTTAGCGCTTCCATGATTTTACACAGGTCTCATCCATATCTACCCTATTATTTACATCATATTAATACTAGAAAGGCGTTATAAACAATATGTTGTATAGCCACATTTATGTATTATATTCTGGTATATTAGGCTGTGTATTATTTAGATATTAAGTATTTCTGTTTGGATTCCTTGCTTTTAATGAACAAGATTGTGCTGTACAATTTACCAAATATTAATTATATGTTGCTATTTGTGTTATTGAACACAAGAATCATTTGAAGAAAACAACTTTAGTTTCTATTACATTTATTTTAAGCCGGGCCACTAAATTTTCAGGTGCGGAAATCCCGTCAACTACATCTTGCAAACGACGACACGTTCATCGAATTAGTCTTTACGTTACTACACTCCAACGCAACGTTACTAATTCGTTCCGCCTTCATGCTAATTGCAATTAATGTTATTTCTAGTCGTCGCTGGTCCACATCAGCGGCACGTTGGTTTTCCAACTAACTGAAGAAAACATGTCAGTATTTTGCATTCGTTAAATCAGGACTTAAATAGCTGCGAATAACTACTTGAAGAGAATCTAATGTGGAGCCCACAAGGCGAATTATTTCGCCCCTTCGCCATTTCGCAGACTACCTTCGCCATAACCTCGGTGAATCCCCGACGTCGCCATTTTCCAAAATTTCCTCCGACATGCATCTATATCTCCCTCCTCAGAAATTAATTAGACTCGTCCCGACGAAGACTACCGTTCTCTCTCTCTCCGTGTAGATTACGTATGTAAACAACCGGGATCACAGCGACTTCACGTTGCCGCTCACAAAATTAATTATTCAATTAGGCGTCTCAATATTCGTGGTGTGTTTCCCTTGGAATGGTTCATTTTTTTTTCCCCCAGTTCGCTACGGCAATTTCATTATCCGCCAAGCTTGATTAAGCCACGCTCTACGGTCGCATTATTCGGTCACGAGCCAGGGGCGGGGGATGAGGGAGGAATAAAAATATAATTTATGATCTATGGAGGACAACTTATTATCCATTAAATCGGTTTCACAACTAATATAAGGTATTCAAATTGTATTAAAATAACGAATTAACGAAATTAGATTACGAACACCAGGTACGTGATCGAAAATCAATCTTAATTGTAATTAAGAAACAAGTTTGCTTTTTATTTTAATTATTATGATTCTTAAATACGAAATAAACGTAAATTATATTGAATTATACAGGCAATTATTCTTGGTAACGTTACACTTGTAGAACTTAAAATCTACAGCTGTAGATTACTGAAAATTACAGCAGCGTTGGTCTAACTGTTACCATCCTGGTTTTATCCTTTCCATTGAAGGAACCTGTATTTTTAACACAACCTACAGTCCAATCTTACAGCTATTATAGTCGATAGCTTGAATTACATAATCACAGCTGCAGACTTTACAGTCTAGTCATCAACTGTAGATCGAAAATTCACCAAGTTACAGTTAGATCTTACGCCTGCTTGGTTTTATAGCTCACCACCCTGGTTTTATCCTTTCCATTGAAGGAACCTGTATTTTTAACACAACCTACAGTCAAATCGTACAGCTACCATGGTTGATAGCTTGCATTACATAATCACAGCTGCGGACTTTACAGTCTACTCATCAACTGTAGATCTAAAATTAACCAAGCTACAGTTAGACGTCTGCTTGGTTTTATAGACCAGCTCGCGTTATACATCCTTAGAGCTATTGATCTAATGTGGCAGCTGCGGTAGGTTTTTGAAAATTGATGAAACCACAGTGTGAACGTAGAGTTGATGTGGCTGTAAGACCACAAAACTTACAGCTTTGAAACTGATTGGATTTGTAAGTTGGGTTGCATCCTATATCATCGGGAACTGTAGGTTAATGAATCTACAGTCAGAAATTAGGGTGGTTTATTGTGGCTGTAATGTTTCTTTTTTCGAAACTGTAGGTCGATTTGTTATGGCTGCAGGTCTTAACTTGAAGACTGTGGGTTACTGGCACTTTTATATACCTCCTTTACAATTAAGTTAAACATTATCACAGTCATCGACTTTTGGTTTCCAGAAGATCAAATGCAGCACGCATATCTTTTGACAGAATTATCACCTTACCATCGTAAAAGTAGTTTCTAGGTATCTTTTATTAGTTCATTTAACCCATGATTGAACTACAGCTTATTCGTCAACTGTAGATTATCAAAAATTGACGTAGTTAGTTAGATTCTACAGCTGACTCGATTTGTAAATAGGCTTGCATTAAACTACAGTTAGATCTTACTGCTGATCGAATATGTAAAGACGCTTGCATTATACATCACTACACCACGAGAGTCTATAGCCTAATCTACAGCTATATTAGCTCATTAAATGTTGTTGAAGCTAAAATCTGAACTTGCAGTTGTTATAGAACGTACAGCCTTGAAGCTGTTTGGATCTGCAAGTTGGCTTGCATCATAAATCATTGGCAATTGTAGGTTACCAAAGCTACAGCCGAAAATTACAGTTACTGTGGCTGTAGGTTTTACAGTTGCCTGAATCTGTAGGCTGCAGGTCTTACAACTTATCCAGTGAATCTGGGTTATTGAAACACTTGGATCCTAAATAATTTGTAACTAACAGGTTTAGTTTGTACATCTGTCCGCTGAAGCCAGTAGTTAGTGAAGCTTATAGAAGCATTCAAAGCAGTGTTGGGTGGCTTGTATCCACAGCTGTAGATTTTACAGTCTACTTGTCATATGTCAATTACTGCAGTGGACGAAGCTACAGTTAGACCTTACAGCTGCTTTAGTTTGTAGATTGACTTACATGTTACAACATTACAGCTGTAGATCTTATGACGTAATCCACAGATGTCGTAAGTTACCGAAAGAAAATTGAGGTAAAGTCTGAACTTGCAATTATTGCAGCTGTAAGATCTTAAAACGTACAGTCGTATCATTGGAAACTATTGGGTATTGCATGTCGATTAAGCTACAGCCGGCAATTACAGCTGCTGTGCCTGTAACGTTTGACAGTTGTACAGCTTTGCAGCTGTCTGAAATTGTAGGTTCTATTTTGGTGTGGCTGGCGACTGGGGGTATTGAAACTTCTCGATTTATCATGAACAGTTAGACCTTACAGCTGCTTTAATTTGTAGATTGACTTACATGTTACAACAATACAGCTGTAGATCTTATGACGTAATCCACAGATGTGGTAAGTGAAGTCTGAACTTGCAATTATTGCAGCTGTAAGATCTTAGAACGTACAGTCTAGTATCATTGGAAACTATTGGGTATTGCATGTCGATTAAGCTACAGCCGGAAATTACAGCTGCTGTGACTGTAACGTTTTGTACAGCTTTGCAGCTGTCTGAAATTGTAGGTTCTAGTTTGGTGTGGATGGCGACTGGGGGTATTGAAACTTGTTGATTTAGCTTATTGATCATAATATTTTTAGTTTCGATAGGATTAACCACCTTAGTGTTCTAAAAGTAGGTTCTAGGTATTTTCCTTATCTCGTTTGATCCATAACACCTTTACTAATACTCCAAAATACATATGGGCCAATGGATGGATCTGCTAAACTACCATTACCAAACTACATTTACCATTGTGGCTCTGGTGGTTTAACAATATGAGAATAGATAATGTGAAACTCGAGAATTCTGGATGTTTTCGAGACAAGACCAAAATTGGATTAGAATATTTAGTTTGTATTTAGTATCGTTCTTGTGTACAAAGTTTTTGGTTGCAGAGTAGCTTTTGTTAATATTAATAGTGATTATTGTTACAATGATTGTAATTCTGATATTTGCAGATCCGTAAATCTAATAACTAACACTTAACACTGAATGATATTTAATTTTACATCAAATTCAAATGTCTTGAGTTCGGAATTTTTGGGATCGCTTTAACGCTTTGACATAAAAGGATAAGGTCGTTGTCTAGATAAAACTGAACGGAGATAAATCTAAAAAAATAAAATAAAGCGATAAATACTTGTTTGATGAAAGGTCAATGGAGTCCGAAACGTAGGAACTTAAAAAGTTTCCAGGGAACGTTGCCGCCCTAATTTCGCGGACGTTTCCCGCAATAACTCGTTAGATTCTCGGTCAGCCTTCTATTGTCACCATTGATTTTAATAACTGTCAATCGACGGCCCAACCATCCTCTATTGCCAAATATTAATGTCCGTTTGATTGAATTCGACGCGATTATTAAATTATTCGCCGAAATGGAATCGAATTTCCAATTGGGATCGTCTAGACTTTCCTCTACGCCGCTTAATCGGCTCTAGTAGTAGAAAAATTTTTTTTAATTGAAATCCATTACCCGAAATAAGTGGGTCAAAAGTGGAATATCCTTTCCGTGAAGGCAACAACACCGCTTTTATGTATGTATACATCACTTGTTTAATTAACGATAGAACAATTGATAGTATTGTTTGACAATTCATTGTGCTACACAAAAAAAAAATATTGCAAAAGACGCTGTTTTTCTTCTTTTTCTTCCTCGAGCTGATGGTTCAACACTGACATGCGCAAGGTCGTTACGACTTTCTCCTCGTGGAACATATTTCGTTGGAGTCGATAATTCGATATGGAACATCTCCACAAAAAAAGACAGTTTTGGGGCCTTATTAAGCCAGGTCATCCACTTCATAAGTCACCATTTATTATAGGCTCATATTTTATTGCTCGGTTATTACGCAAACCCCGATTTTATTGCTCCACCCCTTAGCGAGAAAAAGGGGATAATCTGGCATAAGAGCTGTCGATAGAGACTAGCGGCAGATTTTCAAAACCAACTCTTGAAAAGTAGTTTCTTTATATTTATCAAAGATATTATGGATTTTTTATTAAAAGAAGCAAGTATAAGTGAATTTGTTTCCGAAGGTTTGATTCTCACGTTTACTATATTTTTAACTCCACCATATTTAACTTTTTTTGTATACATGAATCTAAGTTTATATAATTATATTATATTAATTATATAATTATATATTTATACATAAATTGAAGTATTTGCATAGTTGTAATAAAACTTAAAAAAAATGGAAAAAAAATTCGGGGGGTGAGTTTCCTGCTAAGGGTTGAAGGGGTCGTTCTGGGATTGCGCTACTAGTCTCTTTCGTCGGCAATAAATTAACAATAAAATATGCCACGTGGTTTACGTACATATATATCTCCTGCGGTTCCGCAGCTACAGGTGTGGATTATGTGTCTTAAGTCAGATTAACCCATTTTCCTCGCTAAGGGAAGACGCAATAAAATCATACATTGCTTGAAAGTCGAGCAATTAAATAGCAATAAAGGGCACAGGGTGTATTTAACGTAAATACATTTGTTTACGATTTTTCTGACATTTCGGGGGTAAGTTTAATGCTAAGGGTTAAGGGGGTGGTTCTGGGATTGCGCTACCAGTCCCTATCGTCAGCAATAAATTAGCAATAAAATATGCCGCGTGGTTTATGTATATATCTCCTACGGTTCCGGAGATGCAGGTGTGGATGATGTGGCTTAAGTATTAAGTCAGATTATCCCCCTTTTCTAGCTAAGGGTTGGAGCAATAAAATCGTGGTTTGCGTTATAAATTAGCAATAAAATATGAGCCTATAGTAAATGCTGACTAATGAAGTGGATGACCTGGCTTAATAGCTCTCATTTTTGGTACCACGACAAGAGCAATTTGAAATGATGAATTTTGACATTTTTCTGATTTTACTAGAAAGTACCTTGAATAACTAGTACGAAAATGTCAATTATTAGTCTAGTCTAAGTTAGTTTATGTCGGAAAATGTATCTTTTTCCATAGTTTTTCCGATTAATTCCTCACATTTATAGAGTGAAACTTGAGTATTAGCGAGTAATTACAGGGCCAACGTTTGTTATTATCACTAAATTTATACGAATTTAGTATTTGGCATTTAGTATTTAGTATTTTAGTATTTAGTAGTGGCAATTTCGTACGAAAATGCCAGTTATTAGTCTAGTCTAAGTTAGTTTAAGTCGAAAAATGTATCTCTTTTACATAGTTTTCCCGATTATTTTCTCGCATTTATAGAATGAAACTTGAGTATTAGCGAGTAAGTAAAGGGGCAACGTTTGTTATTATTACTAAATTCATACGAATTTAGTATTTGGCATTTAGTATTTAGTATTGGCAATTTCGTAGGAAAATGCCAATTCTTAGTCTAATCTAAGTTAGTTTAAGTCGGAAAATGTATCTCTTTTAAATGATTTTTCCGATTATTTCCTCACATTTATATAGTGAAATTTGAGTATTAGCGAGTAATTAGAGGGCCAACGTTTGTTATTAATACCGCTAAATTCATACGAATTCATTATTTGGCATTTAGTATTTACTATTTTAGTATTTAGTATTGGCAATTTCGTACGAAAATGCCAATTATTAGTCTAGTCTAAGTTAGTTTATGTCGGAAAATGTATTTCTTTTACATAGTGTTTCCGATTGTTTCCTCACATTTATAGAGTGAAATTTGAGTATTAGCGAGTAATTACAGGGCCAACGTTTGTTATTATCGCTAAATTCATACGAATTTAGTATTTGGCATTTAGTATTTAGTATTTTAGTATTTAGTATTGGCAATTTCGTAGGAAAATGCCAATTATTAGTCTAGCCTAAGTTAGTTTAAGTCGAAAAATGTATCTCTTTTACATAGTTTTCCCGATTATTTTCTCACATTTATAGAATGAAACTTGAGTATTAGCGAGTAAGTAAAGGGGCAACGTTTGTTATTATTACTAAATTCATACGAATTTAGTATTTGGCATTTAGTATTTAGTATTTTAGTATTTACTATTGGCAATTTCTTAGGAAAATGCCAATTATTAGTCTAGCCTAAGTTAGTTTAAGTCGGAAAATGTATCTCTTTTACATAGTTTTTCCGATTATTTCCACACATTTATAGAGTGCAACTTGAGTATTAGCGAGTAATTAGAGGGCCAACGTTTGTTATTATCGCTAAATTCATACGAGTTTAGTATTTGGCATTTAGTATTTTAGTATTTAGTATGAATTTCGTACGAAAATGCCAATTATTAGTCTAGCCAAAGTTATTTAAGTCGGAAAATGTATCTCTTTTTTACATAGTTTTTCCGATTAATTCCTCACATTGATAGAGTGAAATTTGAGTATTAGCGAGTAATTAGAGCGCCAACGTTTGTAATTATCGCTAAATTCATACGAATTTAGTATTTGGCATTTAGTAGTATTGGCAATTTCGTACGAAAATGCCAATTATTAGTCTAGCCCAAGTTAGTTTAAGTCGGAAAATGTATCTCTTTTACATAGTTCTTCCGATTATTTCCACACATTTATAGAGTGCAACTTGAGTATTAGCGAGTAATTAGAGGGCCAACGTTTGTTATTATCGCTAAATTCATATGAATTTAGTATTTGGCATTTAGTATTTTAGTATTTAGTATGAATTTCGTACGAAAATGCCAATTATTAGTCTAGCCAAAGTTATTTAAGTCGGAAAATGTATCTCTTTTTTACATAGTTTTTCCGATTAATTCCTCACATTGATAGAGTGAAATTTGAGTATTAGCGAGTAATTAGAGCGCCAACGTTTGTAATTATCGCTAAATTCATACGAATTTAGTATTTGGCATTTAGTAGTATTGGCAATTTCGTACGAAAATGCCAATTATTAGTCTAGCCCAAGTTAGTTTAAGTCGGAAAATGTATCTCTTTTACATAGTTCTTCCGATTATTTCCACACATTTATAGAGTGCAACTTGAGTATTAGCGAGTAATTAGAGGGCCAACGTTTGTTATTATCGCTAAATTCATACGAATTTAGTATTTGGCATTTAGTATTTTAATACTATTTAGTATTGGCAATTTCGTACGAAAATGCCAATTATTAGTCTAGCCTAAGTTACTTTAAGTCGGAAAATGTATCTCTTTTTTACATAGTTTTTCCGATTAATTTCTCATATTTATAGAGTGAAATTTAAGTATTAGCGAGTAATTAGAGCGCCAACGGTTGTAATTATCGCTAAATTCATACGAATTTAGTATTGGGCATTTAGTAGTATTGGCAATTTCGTACAAAAATGCCAATTATTAGTCTAGCCTAAGTTAGTTTAAGTCGGAAAATGTATCTCTTTTTAACATAGTTTTTCCGATTATTTCCTCACATTTATAGAGTGAGACTTGAGTATTAGCGAGTAATTAGAGGGCCAACGCTTGTTATTATCGCTAAATTCATACGAACTTAGTATTTGGCATTTAGTATTTAGTATTTTAGTATTTAGTATTGGCAATTTCGTACGAAAATGCCAATTATTACTCTAGCCCAACTTAGTATAAGTCGGAAAATGTATCCCTTTTAAATCGTTTTTCCGATTATTTCCTTACATTTTTTATAGAGTTAAATTCGAGTAGTAACGAGTAATTCGAGGGCCAACGTTTATTATTATCGCTAAATTCATTAAAAAAACTTATTTAAACATTGGAAAAATGAACGTCAAAAGTAATCAATCTTAGCAAAATTTTTCAGTTTTAATTTCTTTGCAAAAAACTACAGATTTCCTAAAGTTAATACTACTATTCCAAATATACTGATAGCATCCCCTTTCACTAAAAAAAAAAACAAAAATAATTATTAAAATTGGCTGTGTCCAATAAGACAAACCTTTACCAGAAATTATGTGCATAACAATGGAAGCAAATGGAGTGGTCTGAATATCTTCCCTTATGTTGTTTATAGAAATGTAATTCGAACCTTTGGTCCATTCCATGAAACATAACCTCATTGAACAAAATACATACGAACAAACGAACAAAAGTATGTTTAGGGATCACCAGCACAAGCACCACAATGGGAGGCTACATCCCTCCATTACGCACCAGTGCGCATGTTTCGAAGGACCCAACAGGACTATTTACAAAGACTTTGAAACCAAGGGGTGTGATCAGACGATGCTTACTATTACGTGTAAAAGATGATTGTAGAAGAGTAGGAGAAAATGACCGCAGGACAGTTCAAATCGATCAAATTGATTGAAGTTCCGGTGAAGACGCCAAAATAAACAGCAATGTCCCACAAGTAGACAGACGTTCCCTAAAGGAAGCAACAACCGACTTGATGAAATAACGGGGGAAGCGTACAGCGTCCTTAATATCCTTGATGTCCTTGATATCGATATCCGGGAGGAAAATCGGGAAAACGACGACAAGGGGGGAATCTCCCCCTTCTCACCAACGAGACTCCCACGACACTGGACACCGAATGTATGTATGTATGTGTGCGAGTCTGTTGCACCGGGAGGTCACGGGAGTTCACCCCGGTCACGTGACCCCACATCGATTCCCCCTTCGGAGAAGGGAAGAGTCGAGAGGGAGAGAGAAAGACCAACTCCCGAAAAATACACGGAACATGTAGAGTACGTAGTAATTGTCAGTTAGGCCGTAATTGCGGCGATCAGGGAGGGCGCCCCCCAGGGTCGATTAAGGGTGAAGTTTTCGTGACGTGTACTTCATATACATGTGATGATTTTCATGATGACAATAATAGGGGAGACCCATGGGAATCCGTTACAATGCGTTATGTGATAATAAATGGAAGCCTCACTTTCTGGTACTGGTGTTGGTGCTCCCAAAACATACCCTCAATAACATAATAATATTTTAATATAATATGATATCAATTAATAATACTACTCAATAACATTATGTTTCATGTCGCTACTTAAATCTTGTAATAGTTATATTTTAGTCAGATTTATGCGATTTTCGAGGTACCCAGCTCATGATGCTTTAATGAACTTATTCTTACCTCTTAATATTTTTTTTCTAAATTTAAGGCCCAACTTTAAATGAAATAACCACATTTTGATCATGACCATAATCATAGTAATTTCATAATAAATAATCATATTTTTTATAATTAATTATTATATAATTTATAATATTTTTTATATTTTTTAATATTTCAATATTACAAAATTTTCCAAGTGGTTATTGGGCCGAATCTTTCGGCTGCCGCCCTTGACTGACAAATCTCTAATTTCGTGAGCATGAAGAGTGGACGAGAGAGGAGAGGAGATCCGTTACATGCGTGGACCTTATTAAATGTACCGTTAAAGTGACAATCGACGACGGTCGTCCGGGAGTTGTAGGTTTATACGCGTTACACACGTGAAGAACTACCTGAAAACTTGTTCAGCCGCGAGCCAAAGCTAATAGACTGAAACGGGGAGGCGAGAAAAAGAGAGAAGAGAGAAAGCTCGGAGGTAATCGTACGTAAAGGGGAAAAGGGACGGGAAATGAGAGAGAGAGAAAAGAGAGATCCCGTCGACTTGATAAAAACTAACCATACTTACGTATGTACGTACACACAGATGGATTTCGTGACTGAAAGATAAGAGGAGTGGGTAATTGAAAAGAAAAATAACGAGCTTAGTACGGAGGGAATGTGGAATCAATCCAGGCAATTGGTTGCATTATTGCAAATTTTCCAACTCATTTCCTGAAAAGCTCTCCTATTTCAAATTATAAGTCTTCCTATTACATTACGCCACTAGTGATAGGACGTTTATCTCGTGTAATAACTAGCTTATACTGAACTCTACAAACATGATAGGTACCTACTCAGTTTTTAGAGAGTAGAGCGGACTAGAGAACGAAACATAGGGTTATTTTGAAGGTTCGATTTCTTGGAAAATTGGTTCCGCTCTAACGATCTAAAATATTTTAAGCGCTGCGGCGTTGCCGCTTACGTTGAAAAGTAGCAACAACTTTGATATTTTAAATGAGACGTCCTGTATAAGCATTTTATAAAATTTTATAAGATCATTTAGAGTCTCGGTTTCTTGGGTAATTAGTTCTGCTCTAACGATCTAAAATTATTCAGCGCTGCGGCGTTGCCGCTTATGTCGAAAAGTAGCAACAACTTTGGTCTTTTAAATGGGACACCCTGTGTATTATTGCATTTTTTGCTTCACTATGTCTTTCCGATTATGTTTGTATTAATACTTCCCAATACATTTCTACAGCAGTTTTCGAGAAATTAATTAGTCTCCTTACTTTTCTGTGTTTAAGCTTCAATTAAATAATTTGGGCTATTTGGATTGGTGGAAAGCTGAAATTTTGGGCACATTTTACTAATGTTCTGTACGTCTAAGAGAATTCGTTCTCCGTTATACAGGGACGTTCATAATTTTTGATTTTACCGATATATATAAGAATGATGAAGTTCTTTTTTTTAAATAGCACACCCTGTATATTATGGAATATCCTGAAAGACAATTAAGGTTTCTTTGATATGATGTATCATATTCATATACCTGAACAGTAAGGTTTACAGAATAAAAGCAAGTTTCTACAAAAATTGGATTATAGATGAATCATAACTTCAATTAAATGAATATTACTGCGGTATTGAGATTCATAGAAAGCTAAAATTTTGAGCATCCTTTGTATTAGTAATGTTTAAGGGAATTCGATCTCCATTATACAGAGACGGTCCAAATTTGTGTTTATACCGGTAGATACAAAAATGGTGAAAGTGCATCTTGTTTAAATGAAACATCCTGAACTTCATCGAATATTTTTAAAATCAATTAAAGTTACTTCCCAATGACGTATCAAGATCCTATATCTAAATAGTCAGATTTTCTAAATAAAAGTGAGTTTCAATAAAAATAGGGATTATTTTGCCATACATTGTATTAGGTAGTCATGAAATATGTCATTACAAAAATGCGACAATTGATGCATTAATAACAAAACATTAGGAAATTCATTAACGAAATTTCGATTAGAAATCAATGAAAATGGAAATCAATAACTATTCAATAGTAACGTTTTAGAAATACCAGCAAGCCTCGTATTTCAGTAATGTGAGATTTTCCTGCATTTTATGTAAATAACTACTGTTTGAAAAATTTGGAGCTCCCATTTTCCTGCTTACTTAGGCGCAGGAAAATTGAATTTTCCGGACTAGTACTGCAAAGACTTTCCGAGACGCAAAATAGTGTTTTCCCAGCAAACATACAAAATTGATAAATTTTTTTCAATGTCGTTTACATTCTGACAAAAATTGACTAACTAGATTTTTGTGGAATTTGTAAAAAAATTTGTAAATTTCGTCTATTTTTACAATTTCCGGAAAAATTTCATACAAGTCTCTTACTTCATTTTTAGAACTTTAAAATGCTTAGGACAAAATGCCTCGTATTTCAATTTAGCACCTCTACAGTAATGTGAGATTTTCCTGACTTTTATGTAAATAACTACAAACTGTTTGAAAAATTTGGAGCTCCCATTTTCCTGCTTACTTAGGCGCAGGAAAATTGAATTTTCCGGACTAATACTGTCAAGACTTTCCAAGACGCAAAATACACTGTTTTCATAGCACACGCACAGAATTGATGAATTGTTTAAAAAAAAATCGAAAATTTGTAAATTTCGTCTTTTTGTTACGATTTCCGGAAAAATTTAATACAAAACGGGTCAGTAAAGTCTCTTAATTGATTTGGAGCTTTAAAATGCTCGGCACAAAGTGTCTCGTATTTCAATTTAGCTCCTCTACAGTAATGTGAGATTTTTCTGATTTTTATGTAGTAACTACTGTTTGAAAAATTTGATGCCTCACTATGAGACGAAGGATTACTTGGGGAATCTGGAAAACCGATCTTCCTCTTTGGAAGTAACGTTGTTATGTAAGAATCTGTTCCAGAATTCGTCTTGGAATTAACATTTTCCTGCTTACTTACGAGCAGGAAAATTGAATTTTCCGGACTAGTACTGTAAAGACTTTCCAAGGCATAAAATACACTGTTTTCATAGCACGTGCACAAAATTGATGAATTTTTTTTCGATGTCGTTTACTTTGTGACTATAATTGCCAAGAAAATTGATAAACTTGAATTTTGGGAATTTGCTAAAAAAATTTCTAACATTTGTAAATTTCGCCATTTTTACTATTTCCGAAAAAATTTAATACAAAACACGTCAGTAAAGTCTCTTCCTTGTTTTGGATCTTTAAAATGCTCGGCACAAAGTGTCTCGTATTTCAATTTAGCTCCTCTACAGTAATGTGAGATTTTCCTGATTTTTATGTAAATAACTACTGTTTGAAAAATTTGGTGCCTCACTGTAAGACGAAGAATTACTTGGGGAATCTGGAAAACCGATCTTTCTCATTGGTTATGTACGTTGTTATGTAAGAATCTGTTCCAGAAATAGTCTTGGAAACAACATTTTCCTGCTTCCTTAGGTGCAGGAAAATTGAATTTTCCGGACTAGTACTACAAAGGCTTTCCAAGACGCAAAATACACTGTTTTCACAGCAAACATACAAAATTGATGAAATTTTTTCAATGTCGTTTACTTTGTAACTATATTTGGCAACAAAATTGACAAACTTGATTTACATGGAATTTGTAATTTTTTTTTAAATTTGTACATTTGGTCTTTTTTACGATTTTCGGAAAAAAAATTTACAAAACACGTCAGTAAAGTCTCGTCCTTGTTTTGGATCTATAAAATGCTCGGCACAAAGTGTCTCGTATTACAATTTAGCTCCTCTACAGTAATGTGAGATTTTCATGATTTTTATGTAAATTTTGAAAAATTTGGTGCCTCACTGTAAGACGAAGAATTACTTGGGAAATCTGGAAAACCGATCTTTCTCATTGGAAGTAACGTTGTTATGTAAGAATATGTTCCGGAAATAGTCTTGGAAACAAAATTTTCCTGCTTCCATAGGTGCAGGAAAATTGAATTTTCCGGACTAGTGCTACAAAGGTTTTCCAAGACGCAAAATACACTGTTTTCACAGCAAACATACAAAATTGATGAAATTTTTTCAATGTCGTTTACTTTGTAACTATAGTTGCCAACAAAATAGACAAACTTGATTTTAGCGAAATTTGTAAAAAAAAATATAAAATTTGTAAATTTCGTCTCTTTACGATTTCCGGAAAAATTTAATACAAAACACACAGTCAGTAAAGTCTCTTACTTGATTTGGAGCTTTAAAATGCTCCGCACAAAGTGTCTCGTATTTCAATTTAGCTCCTCTACAGTAATGTGAGATTTTCCTGATTTTTATGTAAATTTTGAAAAATTTAGTGCCTCACTGTAAGACGAAGAATTACTTGGGGAATCTGGAAAACCGATCTTTCTCATTGGAAGTAACGTTGTTATGTAAGAATCTGTTCCGGAAATAGTCTTGGAAATAACATTTTCCTGCTTCCTTAGGTGCAGGAAAATTGAATTTTCCGGACTAGTGCTACAAGGCTTTCCAAGACGCAAAATACACTGTTTTCACAGCAAACATACAAAATTGATGAACTTTTTTCAATGTCGTTTACTTTGTAACTATATTTGCCAACAAAATTGACAAACTTGATTTATATGGAATTTGTAATTTTTTTTTTTAAATTTGTACATTTCTTCTTTTTTACGATTTCCGGAAAATTTTTATACAAAACACGTCAGAAAAGTCTCTTACTTGATTTTGGATCTTTAAAATGCTCGGCACAAAGCGTCTCGTATTTTAATTTAGCTCCTCTACAGTAATGTGAGATTTTCCTGATTTTTATGTAAATTTTGAAAAATTTGGTGCCTCACTGTAAGACGAAGAATTACTTGGGAAATCTGGAAAACCGATCTTTCTCATTGGAAGTAACGTTGTTATGTAAGAATCTGTTCCGGAAATAGTCTTGGAAACAACATTTTCCTGCTTCCTTAGGTGCAGGAAAATTGAATTTTCCGGACTAGTACTGTCAAGACTTTCCAAGACGCAAAATACACTGTTTTCACAGCAAACATACAAAATTGATGAAATTTTTTCAATGTCGTTTACTTTGTAACTATATTTGCCAACAAAATTGACAAACTTGATTTACATGGAATTTGTATTTTTTTTTTTAATTTGTACATTTGGTCTTTTTTACGATTTTCGGAAAAAATTTATACAAAACACGTCAGTAAAGTCTCTTCCTTGTTTTGGATCTTTAAAATGCTCGGCACAAAGCGTCTCGTATTTCAATTTAGCTCCTCTACAGTAATGTGAGATTTTCCTGATTTTTATGTAAATTTTGAAAAATTTGGTGCCTCACTGTAAGACGAAGAATTACTTGAGAAATCTGGAAAACCGATCTTTCTCATTGGAAGTAACGTTGTTATGTAAGAATCTGTTCCGGAAATAGTCTTGGAAACAACATTTTCCTGCTTCCTTAGGTGCAGGAAAATTGAATTTTCCGGACTAGTACTACAAAGGCTTTCCACGACGCAATATACACTGTTTTCACAGCAAACATACAAAATTGTTAAAAAAATTTCAATGTCGTTTACTTTGTAACTATATTTGCCAACAAAATTGACAAACATGATTTACATGGAATTTGTAATTTTTTTTTTAAATTTGTACATTTCGTCTTTTTTACGATTTTCGGAAAAATTTTATACAAAACACGTCAGTAAAGTCTCTTTCTTGTTTTGGATCTTTAAAATGCTCGGCACAAAGTGTCTCGTATTTCAATTTAGCTCCTCTACAGTAATGTGAGATTTTCCTGATTTTTATATAAATTTTGAAAAATTTGGTGCCTCACTGTAAGACGAAGAATTACTTGAGAAATCTGGAAAACCGATCTTTCTCATTGGAAGTAACGTTGTTATGTAAGAATCTGTTCCGGAAATAGTCTTGGAAACAACATTTTCCTGCTTCCTTAGGTGCAGGAAAATTGAATTTTCCGGACTAGTACTACAAAGGCTTTCCACGACGCAATATACACTGTTTTCACAGCAAACATACAAAATTGTTAAAAAAATTTCAATGTCGTTTACTTTGTAACTATATTTGCCAACAAAATTGACAAACATGATTTACATGGAATTTGTAATTTTTTTTTTAAATTTGTACATTTCGTCTTTTTTACGATTTTCGGAAAAATTTTATACAAAACACGTCAGTAAAGTCTCTTTCTTGTTTTGGATCTTTAAAATGCTCGGCACAAAGTGTCTCGTATTTCAATTTAGCTCTACAGTAATGTGAGATTTTCCTGATTTTTATATAAATTTTGAAAAATTTGGTGCCTCACTGTAAGACGAAGAATTACTTGGGAAATCTGGAAAACCGATCTTTCTCATTGGAAGTAACGTTGTTATGTAAGAATATGTTCCGGGAATAGTCTTGGAAACAAAATTTTCCTGCTTCCTTAGGTGCAGGAAAATTGAATTTTCCGGACTAGTACTACAAAGGCTTTCCACGACGCAATATACACTGTTTTCACAGCAAACATACAAAATTGTTAAAAATTTTTCAATGTCGTTTACTTTGTAACTATATTTGCCAACAAAATTGACAAACATGATTTACATGGAATTTGTAATTTTTTTTTTAAATTTGTACATTTCGTCTTTTTTACGATTTTCGGAAAAATTTTATACAAAACACGTCAGTAAAGTCTCTTCCTTGTTTTGGATCTTTAAAATGCTCGGCACAAAGTGTCTCGTATTTCAATTTAGCTCCTCTACAGTAATGTGAGATTTTCCTGATTTTTATATAAATTTTGAAAAATTTGGTGCCTCACTGTAAGACGAAGAATTACTTGAGAAATCTGGAAAACCGATCTTTCTCATTGGAAGTAACGTTGTTATGTAAGAATCTGTTCCGGAAATAGTCTTGGAAACAACATTTTCCTGCTTCCTTAGGTGCAGGAAAATTGAATTTTCCGGACTAGTACTACAAAGGCTTTCCACGACGCAATATACACTGTTTTCACAGCAAACATACAAAATTGTTAAAAAAATTTCAATGTCGTTTACTTTGTAACTATATTTGCCAACAAAATTGACAAACATGATTTACATGGAATTTGTAATTTTTTTTTTAAATTTGTACATTTCGTCTTTTTTACGATTTTCGGAAAAATTTTATACAAAACACGTCAGTAAAGTCTCTTTCTTGTTTTGGATCTTTAAAATGCTCGGCACAAAGTGTCTCGTATTTCAATTTAGCTCCTCTACAGTAATGTGAGATTTTCCTGATTTTTATATAAATTTTGAAAAATTTGGTGCCTCACTGTAAGACGAAGAATTACTTGAGAAATCTGGAAAACCGATCTTTCTCATTGGAAGTAACGTTGTTATGTAAGAATATGTTCCGGGAATAGTCTTGGAAACAAAATTTTCCTGCTTCCTTAGGTGCAGGAAAATCGAATTTTCCGGACTAGTACTACAAAGGCTTTCCACGACGCAATATACACTGTTTTCACAGCAAACATACAAAATTGTTAAAAAATTTTCAATGTCGTTTACTTTGTAACTATATTTGCCAACAAAATTGACAAACATGATTTACATGGAATTTGTAATTTTTTTTTTAAATTTGTACATTTCGTCTTTTTTACGATTTTCGGAAAAATTTTATACAAAACACGTCAGTAAAGTCTCTTCCTTGTTTTGGATCTTTAAAATGCTCGGCACAAAGTGTCTCGTATTTCAATTTAGCTCCTCTACAGTAATGTGAGATTTTCCTGATTTTTATATAAATTTTGAAAAATTTGGTGCCTCACTGTAAGACGAAGAATTACTTGAGAAATCTGGAAAACCGATCTTTCTCATTGGAAGTAACGTTGTTATGTAAGAATCTGTTCCGGAAATAGTCTTGGAAACAACATTTTCCTGCTTCCTTAGGTGCAGGAAAATTGAATTTTCCGGACTAGTACTACAAAGGCTTTCCACGACGCAATATACACTGTTTTCACAGCAAACATACAAAATTGTTAAAAAAATTTCAATGTCGTTTACTTTGTAACTATATTTGCCAACAAAATTGACAAACATGATTTACATGGAATTTGTAATTTTTTTTTTAAATTTGTACATTTCGTCTTTTTTACGATTTTCGGAAAAATTTTATACAAAACACGTCAGTAAAGTCTCTTTCTTGTTTTGGATCTTTAAAATGCTCGGCACAAAGTGTCTCGTATTTCAATTTAGCTCCTCTACAGTAATGTGAGATTTTCCTGATTTTTATATAAATTTTGAAAAATTTGGTGCCTCACTGTAAGACGAAGAATTACTTGAGAAATCTGGAAAACCGATCTTTCTCATTGGAAGTAACGTTGTTATGTAAGAATCTGTTCCGGGAATAGTCTTGGAAACAAAATTTTCCTGCTTCCTTAGGTGCAGGAAAATCGAATTTTCCGGACTAGTACTACAAAGGCTTTCCACGACGCAATATACACTGTTTTCACAGCAAACATACAAAATTGTTAAAAAATTTTCAATGTCGTTTACTTTGTAACTATATTTGCCAACAAAATTGACAAACATGATTTACATGGAATTTGTAATTTTTTTTTTAAATTTGTACATTTCGTCTTTTTTACGATTTTCGGAAAAATTTTATACAAAACACGTCAGTAAAGTCTCTTCCTTGTTTTGGATCTTTAAAATGCTCGGCACAAAGTGTCTCGTATTTCAATTTAGCTCCTCTACAGTAATGTGAGATTTTCCTGATTTTTATATAAATTTTGAAAAATTTGGTGCCTCACTGTAAGACGAAGAATTACTTGAGAAATCTGGAAAACCGATCTTTCTCATTGGAAGTAACGTTGTTATGTAAGAATCTGTTCCGGAAATAGTCTTGGAAACAACATTTTCCTGCTTCCTTAGGTGCAGGAAAATTGAATTTTCCGGACTAGTACTACAAAGGCTTTCCACGACGCAATATACACTGTTTTCACAGCAAACATACAAAATTGTTAAAAAAATTTCAATGTCGTTTACTTTGTAACTATATTTGCCAACAAAATTGACAAACATGATTTACATGGAATTTGTAATTTTTTTTTTAAATTTGTACATTTCGTCTTTTTTACGATTTTCGGAAAAATTTTATACAAAACACGTCAGTTAAGTCTCTTTCTTGTTTTGGATCTTTAAAATGCTCGGCACAAAGTGTCTCGTATTTCAATTTAGCTCCTCTACAGTAATGTGAGATTTTCCTGATTTTTATATAAATTTTGAAAAATTTGGTGCCTCACTGTAAGACGAAGAATTACTTGAGAAATCTGGAAAACCGATCTTTCTCATTGGAAGTAACGTTGTTATGTAAGAATATGTTCCGGGAATAGTCTTGGAAACAAAATTTTCCTGCTTCCTTAGGTGCAGGAAAATTGAATTTTCCGGACTAGTACTACAAAGGCTTTCCACGACGCAATATACACTGTTTTCACAGCAAACATACAAAATTGTTAAAAATTTTTCAATGTCGTTTACTTTGTAACTATATTTGCCAACAAAATTGACAAACATGATTTACATGGAATTTGTAATTTTTTTTTTAAATTTGTACATTTCGTCTTTTTTACGATTTTCGGAAAAATTTTATACAAAACACGTCAGTAAAGTCTCTTCCTTGTTTTGGATCTTTAAAATGCTCGGCACAAAGTGTCTCGTATTTCAATTTAGCTCCTCTACAGTAATGTGAGATTTTCCTGATTTTTATATAAATTTTGAAAAATTTGGTGCCTCACTGTAAGACGAAGAATTACTTGAGAAATCTGGAAAACCGATCTTTCTCATTGGAAGTAACGTTGTTATGTAAGAATCTGTTCCGGAAATAGTCTTGGAAACAACATTTTCCTGCTTCCTTAGGTGCAGGAAAATTGAATTTTCCGGACTAGTACTACAAAGGCTTTCCACGACGCAATATACACTGTTTTCACAGCAAACATACAAAATTGTTAAAAAAATTTCAATGTCGTTTACTTTGTAACTATATTTGCCAACAAAATTGACAAACATGATTTACATGGAATTTGTAATTTTTTTTTTAAATTTGTACATTTCGTCTTTTTTACGATTTTCGGAAAAATTTTATACAAAACACGTCAGTAAAGTCTCTTTCTTGTTTTGGATCTTTAAAATGCTCGGCACAAAGTGTCTCGTATTTCAATTTAGCTCTACAGTAATGTGAGATTTTCCTGATTTTTATATAAATTTTGAAAAATTTGGTGCCTCACTGTAAGACGAAGAATTACTTGGGAAATCTGGAAAACCGATCTTTCTCATTGGAAGTAACGTTGTTATGTAAGAATATGTTCCGGGAATAGTCTTGGAAACAAAATTTTCCTGCTTCCTTAGGTGCAGGAAAATTGAATTTTCCGGACTAGTACTACAAAGGCTTTCCACGACGCAATATACACTGTTTTCACAGCAAACATACAAAATTGTTAAAAATTTTTCAATGTCGTTTACTTTGTAACTATATTTGCCAACAAAATTGACAAACTTGATTTACATGGAATTTGTAATTTTTTTTTAAAAATTTGCAAATTTCATCTCTTTTGACGATTTCCGGAAAAATTTAATACAAAACACGTCAGTAAAGTCTCTTCCTTGTTTTGGATCTTTAAAATGCTCGGCACAAAGTGTCTCGTATTTCAATTTAGCTCCTCTACAGTAATGTGAGATTTTCCTGATTTTTATATAAATTTTGAAAAATTTGGTGCCTCACTGTAAGACGAAGAATTACTTGGGAAATCTGGAAAACCGATCTTTCTCATTGGAAGTAACGTTGTTATGTATGAATCTGTTCCGGAAATCGTCTTGGAAACAACATTTTCCTGCTTTTTCCCTGCTAAGCCGGAAAATTGAATTTTCCGGACTAGTACTGTCAAGACTTTCCAAGACGCAAAATACACTGTTTTCACAGCAAACATACAAAATTGATGAAATTTTTTCAATGTCGTTTACTTTGTAACTATATTTGCCAACAAAATTGACAAACTTGATTTACATGGAATTTGTAATTTTTTTTTAAAAATTTGCAAATTTCATCTCTTTTGACGATTTCCGGAAAAATTTAATACAAAACACGTCAGTAAAGTCTCTTCCTTGTTTTGGATCTTTAAAATGCTCGGCACAAAGTGTCTCGTATTTCAATTTAGCTCCTCTACAGTAATGTGAGATTTTCCTGATTTTTATATAAATTTTGAAAAATTTGGTGCCTCACTGTAAGACGAAGAATTACTTGGGAAATCTGGAAAACCGATCTTTCTCATTGGAAGTAACGTTGTTATGTATGAATCTGTTCCGGAAATCGTCTTGGAAACAACATTTTCCTGCTTTTTCCCTGCTAAGCCGGAAAATTGAATTTTCCGGACTAGTACTGTCAAGACTTTCCAAGACGCAAAATACACTGTTTTCACAGCAAACATACAAAATTGATGAAATTTTTTCAATGTCGTTTACTTTGTAACTATATTTGCCAACAAAATTGACAAACTTGATTTACATGGAATTTGTAAAAAAATTTTTTTAAATTTGTACATTTCGTCTTTTTACGATTTTCGGAATAATTTTATACAAAACACGTCAGAAAAGTCTCTTACTTGATTTGGATCTTTAAAATGCTCGGCACAAAGTGTCTCGTATTTCAATTTAGCTCCTCTACAGTAATGTGAGATTTTCCTGATTTTTATGTAATTATTGAAAAATTTGGTGCCTCACTGTAAGACGAAGAATTACTTGGGAAATCTGGAAAACCGATCTTTCTCATTGGAAGTAACGTTGTTATGTAAGAATATGTTCCGGGAATAGTCTTGGAAACAAAATTTTCCTGCTTCCTTAGGTGCAGGAAAATTGAATTTTCCGGACTAGTACTACAAAGGCTTTCCACGACGCAATATACACTGTTTTCACAGCAAACATACAAAATTGTTAAAAATTTTTCAATGTCGTTTACTTTGTAACTATATTTGCCAACAAAATTGACAAACTTGATTTACATGGAATTTGTAATTTTTTTTTAAAAATTTGCAAATTTCATCTCTTTTGACGATTTCAGGAAAAATTTAATACAAAACACGTCAGTAAAGTCTCTTCCTTGATTTGGATCTTTAAAATGCTCGGCACAAAGTGTCTCGTATTTCAATTTAGCTCTACAGTAATGTGAGATTTTCCTGATTTTTATATAAATTTTGAAAAATTTGGTGCCTCACTGTAAGACGAAGAATTACTTGGGAAATCTGGAAAACCGATCTTTCTCATTGGAAGTAACGTTGTTATGTAAGAATATGTTCCGGGAATAGTCTTGGAAACAAAATTTTCCTGCTTCCTTAGGTGCAGGAAAATTGAATTTTCCGGACTAGTACTACAAAGGCTTTCCACGACGCAATATACACTGTTTTCACAGCAAACATACAAAATTGTTAAAAATTTTTCAATGTCGTTTACTTTGTAACTATATTTGCCAACAAAATTGACAAACTTGATTTACATGGAATTTGTAATTTTTTTTTAAAAATTTGCAAATTTCATCTCTTTTGACGATTTCCGGAAAAATTTAATACAAAACACGTCAGTAAAGTCTCTTCCTTGTTTTGGATCTTTAAAATGCTCGGCACAAAGTGTCTCGTATTTCAATTTAGCTCCTCTACAGTAATGTGAGATTTTCCTGATTTTTATATAAATTTTGAAAAATTTGGTGCCTCACTGTAAGACGAAGAATTACTTGGGAAATCTGGAAAACCGATCTTTCTCATTGGAAGTAACGTTGTTATGTATGAATCTGTTCCGGAAATCGTCTTGGAAACAACATTTTCCTGCTTTTTCCCTGCTAAGCCGGAAAATTGAATTTTCCGGACTAGTACTGTCAAGACTTTCCAAGACGCAAAATACACTGTTTTCACAGCAAACATACAAAATTGATGAAATTTTTTCAATGTCGTTTACTTTGTAACTATATTTGCCAACAAAATTGACAAACTTGATTTACATGGAATTTGTAAAAAAAATTTTTTAAATTTGTACATTTCGTCTTTTTACGATTTTCGGAATAATTTTATACAAAACACGTCAGAAAAGTCTCTTACTTGATTTGGATCTTTAAAATGCTCGGCACAAAGTGTCTCGTATTTCAATTTAGCTCCTCTACAGTAATGTGAGATTTTCCTGATTTTTATGTAATTATTGAAAAATTTGGTGCCTCACTGTAAGACGAAGAATTACTTGGGAAATCTGGAAAACCGATCTTTCTCATTGGAAGTAACGTTGTTATGTAAGAATTTGTTCCGGAAATAGTCTTGGAAACAACATTTTCCTGCTTCCTTAGGTGCAGGAAAATTGAATTTTCCGGACTAGTACTGTCAAGACTTTCCAAGACGCAAAATACACTGTTTTCACAGCAAACATACAAAATTGTTAAAAAAATTTCAATGTCGTTTACTTTGTAACTATATTTGCCAACAAAATTGACAAACTTGATTTACATGGAATTTGTAATTTTTTTTAAATTTGTACATTTCGTCTTTTTTACGATTTTCGGAAATTTTTTATACAAAACACGTCAGAAAAGTCTCTTCCTTGTTTTGGATCTTTAAAATGCTCGGCACAAAGTGTCTCGTATTTCAATTTAGCTCCTCTACAGTAATGTGAGATTTCCCTGATTTTTATGTAAATAACTACTGTTTGAAAAATTTGGTGCCTCACTATAAGACGAAGAATTACTTGGGAAATCTGGAAAACCGATCTTTCTCATTGGAAGTAACGTTGTTATGTAAGAATCTGTTCCAGAAATCGTCTTGGAAACAACATTTTCCTGCTTTTTCCCTGCTAAGCCGGAAAATTGAATTTTCCGGACTAGTACTGTAAAGACTTTCCAAGACGTAAAATACACTGTTGTCACAACAAACACACAAAATGGATGAACTTTTTTCAACGTCGTTCACTTTGTAACTATAGTTGCCAACAAAATTGACAAACTTGATTTTTGTGAAATTTGTAAAAAAAATTCTAAAATTTGTAAATTCCGTCTCTTTTTACAATTTCCGGAAAAATTTAATACAAAACACGACAGTCAAATCTTTTACTTGACTCGGATCTTTAAAATGCTCGGCTCAATTCAGCTCCTTTTTAGTAATGTGAGATTTTTCAGGCTTTTATGTAACTAACTACTGTTTGAAAAATTTGGTGCCTCACAATAAGATAAGGTTTTACTTGGGGAATCTCGAAAACCGACCTTCCTCATTGGAGGTAACGTTACGTTATGCAAGCATCTTCGCTTATGCCTCGAATGTGAATTTCACCTCGCACAAGAAAGTCTCTGACGTCTCTCGTTTCCCTTATTGAGGCGTAAAAATCGACGTTAGGTAGCATCGTTAAGTTTCTGTATCGGCGTGAAATTTCGCGAACGTCCCGCGAGCATGATTTATAAATGCGTTCGCAGGCTGCGACGAATCGCAAAACTGCATGTCGAATCCGGTGAATTTATAAATAAGGTTATATGTCAGCGATAGCATTTTATTCAATAGAAACGGAGAAAAACGCGCGGACACAATGGACACACTTGTAACGCGCGATCCGTTACGGCACATTTTCTGGAAAGGAATAACACATGGCAACAAAAATCTGTGTTAGGACGTACAGCTAGAGAGAGGGAGATAGATAGACGTTTTTATCGTCATCATCCTCATTGTCGTCGTCGCGGAGAGAGAGAGGAAAGAGGCGACCATTAAAAAGAAATGGTAACAGGATAACTGACTTGACAATACGCCGTGGGAGAGAGAGAGAGAGAGGAGGAGAGGATTAGTATAGCTGCATTTTTCAAACGGGACCGCTTCGATGCGCCAAACTCCCTGACGAGATTACTCGTTCCTACCAGACTTGGCCAAATACGGACGGCGAACGATCCAGTTGCGTCTGTTCGCGCCGTTCGAAAATGGAGACGAGAAAAATTTTTCGTTATTTTTGCGACGCGAAGGTGCGGTCTCGAGAAACAGACAGAGAAAAAGAGAGAGGAACGAAGCGTTTCTGACGGTCAGAGAGTGGCGAAACGACTATTTCGGAAAAAATTTCAAAGACGGAAATTGGGATACAAATTGGAGAAACATGCCTGAACACCTTGTCAAACGATCAAGACGACATATGACGAGAAAACTAACGGAAAAATACTTGAAGTGGGGACTTAACACTAACAAAACAGAGCATCTAGTATTCGAACGAAGCCTATCAAACATACAGCTGGAAATAATGTAATTTGTATTTTTTGTAAATTTGTAATAAATGTAATTGAGTATTTGTTGATAAAATTTGGTTGTCTGTAAAGTCGGTTTACAGACAAGAACAAATATATGAGTTTATATAGCTAATCGAACTCTTACAATGCAACAATTGAATACCGTATTGCCACAATTGTTACTGTAATATTAATAAGCAATGTTACGCACAGTAAATATTCAGATAACTTTATAAATAATAGTGTGCTGACTGCTGTCGCCGTCCTCGCTGACGACGGAGTGGAAACAATGCAATCAGAACGCGCTTAGCGCGTACCCCTTCGTCCCCTTCCATCGCGCTCGCGAACCGAGCCGATCGCCAAATCGAGCTTTCACTCGGACGCTGTCGTGTAAAAGAGATAGATGCGTCGCAAGGCAACCGCCAAGGTCGATCTCTGTCTATTGTTGTCGCTCTCACTCTAGCTCGCACACATGGGTCTGGCGTAACGTTACAATGTTTTGTGAATCGGCAGGTAACCGGCACTTCGATTTATAAGCGGTATATCACGTCAAAAAGTTGTACCAACTGTATATGGTAAAATCTCAGATATATGTTCAGTACGACTTTTCTTCATATTCTGGGCCATATCAACACACCTTAAAGTATGTGATACTTGTAATTTGACACCCTGTATATAAAGTAGACTGCTGTTTTGTCCAGAATTTAACTACACATAGGTACCTAGAATTGAACGTTTAATAATGTATATAAATACTTAATTAAGCTTCACTTGTATTTACTTACTCCCGATTAGTTAGGAACTATTTTAACTAATTTTAATTACCGATGGGTGGAAATGGGGATGAAATTTATAGATACAATCAAAACTAAATACATAGTTAGAAATTGAGAGTAACAGAAAAACTCAAATGTCAAATGTCACGTTTTGGGGGATGAAAAACTAAGGGGGGAGGTGGTTAGGTCGACCTGAGAGCAACACCCGGTACATCAGCTAGTTTAACATAAATTTTCAAATAATCCAAGAATGTGCGCATTCACCAAAAATTAGCAATGAAGGTAGTTTTTTTTATAAAATCAACGGTGCTGATTTCTAACACTTTTCGTAAATTATTGGGCTTAATCAACTAACACAAAACTAAATTAATTCAGTAAAAATAAAAATACGTCTAACTAGACTCAGTTATAGAAGTTATAGTTTTCAATTTTTGTTCAGCAACTGTAGGTATATACCTATATCTAAGTATACGAATTAAAGCCAAAAAATAGTTTTTGAATATAAACAGTTAATAGAATAGCCCAATGAAATCAACGCCCTTTGCCGTAATTAACTGTCTGTAATTATGTTTGCTGCAAAAATTTCAAAATTTATTTTCTTGTAGTTTTCAAAATGTGTTAGGAATAAATTAAAAAGTTTTAGAATTATTACAAGTCCTACTATATCTTGACAAAAAATTCTATTAAGCCTATTTTCACAAGAGCAATACGCCCTTTACAAAATTAATGTGTCTTTTCTCAAGACACAATAGTATTTTCAACAACTGTAAGGCTCGATTAATGCCCTTGATCATAATGTCCTGTGTATGCGCCTTACTAAAAAGTGTCAAAATTGACATAACCTCACTTTTTTATAAAATTGAAACTACTCCAATCGGTTAATAGTGTCTTGAAAAAGACAGCTCACTCATCTACGCCTAATTAATAGAGCCAAGCTGTCTTTTTCAAGACACTAGTAACCGATTGGAGCAGTTTCAATTTTTATTAAAAAAGTGAGGTTATGTCAATTTTGACATTTTTTAGTAAGGCGCATTTACAAACACTATCCACAGTCTACTATGAGGTGAAATTTAAAAAAAAACACCCGATAGATACAAAAAGTGTGAAAAGTTTGTTGTTTTTTTAAATAGAACACCCTGTATATTATGGAATATTTTGGAAGACAATTAAAGTTTCCTTGATATGATGTACCATATTGCTATATCTAAATAGTCAGGTTTTCGAAATAAAAGCAAGTTTCAATAAGAACTTGGATTATTAATAAAGTATAGCTTCAATTAGATGATTATCACTGGGATATTTGGATTCGTAGAAAGCTGAAATTTTGGATGTGCTGTGTATTAGTGATGTCTAAAGCAATCCATTCTCCATTATACGGGGACGTTCCAAATTTGTCTTTATACCGATAAATACAAAAATGGTGAAAGTGAATTTTTGTTTAAATGGAACATTATGAATTTTATGGAATATATAATTATTATGAATTATATTACATTATATATAAATTATATAACAATATACCTTATTTTCTTGTGATTTTCAAAATATGTTACGAATAAATTAAAAGTTTTACAATTTACAATAATTACAAGAACGAATTGCTGCATAAAGGAAATTCCTATTAGGCCTATTTTATAAAAAAAATAAAATATAAAATCAGACACAATATTTTCAACAACTGTAAAGCTAGATTAATGCCCTTGATTATAATGCTTACTGTACAAATTTCAAAAATTACTCCTTTACAGTTTTCGAAATATTATGTCAAAAAAAATTTTTACATTATTTACAAGTCCTGCATCTTGTAAAAATCCTTATTAGGTAGTACTATTTTAATAAGGCGCAATAAGCTTTTTAAACGATAAGCCTTAATTGTAAAACAGCCCTTATCTGTCCACAACACAAAATATTTTCAAAAAAACCTATTAAGCCTACTACGCCCTTTACAGAATAAGGCGGTCCAAAATCGATTTTAGGACAATATTTTCAAGAAATATAAGGCTCGATTAATGCCCTTGAATATAATGCTCACTGTACAAATTTTCAAAAATTACTTCTTTACAGTTTTCTAAACATGTCAAGAATTAGTTTTAAATTATTTACAAATCCTGCATCTTGAGAAAAATCCTTATTAATAATATTTTAATAAGGCGAATAAGCTTCTTAAACGATAAGGCTTAATTGTGGAACAGCCCCTCTAAAATTGATTCAAGGCTTAGTCTGTCCACAAGGCAAAATATTTTCAAAAAAACCTATTAGGCCTACTGCGCCCTTTACAGAATAAGGCGGTCCAAAATCGATTTTAGGACAATATTTTCAAGAAATATAAGGCTCGAATAATGCCCTTAAATATAATGCTCACTGTACAAATTTTCAAAAATTACTTTTTTACAGATTTCTAGACATGTCAAGAATTAGTTTTACATTATTTACAAATCCTGCATCTTGAGAAAAAATCCTTATTAGTAATATCTTAATAAAGCGAATGAGCTTCTTAAACGATAAGCCTTAATTGTAAAACAGCCCTTCTAAAATTGATTCAAGGCTTAGTCTGTCCACAAGACAAAATATTTTCAAAAAACCTATTAAGCCTACTGCGCCCTTTACAGAATAAGGCGGTCCAAAATCGATTTTAGGACAATATTTTCAAGAAATATAAGGCTCGATTAATGCCCTTGATTATAATGCTCACTGTACAAATTTTCAAAAATTACTTTTTTACAGTTTTCTAAACATGTCAAGAATTAGTTTTACGTTATGTACAAATCCTGCATCTTGAGAAAAATCCTTATTAGTAATATTTTAATAAAGCGAATGAGCTTCTTAAACGATAAGGCTTAATTGTGAAACAGCCCCTCTAAAATTGATTTAAGGCTAGTCAGTCCACAAAACGAAATATTTTCAGGAAAAAGTCTGAAAAAACTGAAACGACGCAATGATATGAAAAGATGTGAAATCACAAAAATAGCGATGTGTAACATCGTAAAACATTCTCATATGGCCGGACAAAATATTCATGGCAACATTATCATCGTTTTATAAAATTAATTTACGATAGTACTTATTGAATATTAACATTTTCTCTTATTAGTAAATATTTCTTGGTTGTTTCTTAAATTTCTGAAAGGTCTCTGAATTTATTTTTGCATACAACTAACTATGGAAACGATAAATAAATTTACTAAAAAAATATTAATTATTATATATATTATATTTTTAAAAAAATATCACAACAAATTTCAATGTCCATACTTCGAAATAAGAAAATAAATGAAAATAATTTTACTCGATGCAGATATATCAGTTAGACTAGACTGACCAATTACCTACTATACAAACCGATGAACTTAAGGAAGTGCCCTTTAGGGCAATTTTAGATAAAAGTGTCTGAAATAAAAGGAATAGGCATTAAACAGCTAACCATGAGATTTGGTCTAAATCACCATAACTGTTTTAAAGAAAATTGTACAAGAAAATAAATTAAGAGTGGAATGCCCTTTAGGACAGCTTTAGGAAAAAATATTATAAATAAAAACTGTAGGTATACATTTAATATGTTAATTCAAATACCTATAAAGTCTACTGAAAACATTCACTTTTTCAAAAAAAAAAAAAAATTGTAAAACTGGAAATGTTCAAGAGTAAAGTGCCCTTTAGGGAGATTTGAGAAAAAGAAATTTCAAATAAAAGTTTTAGCCATTAGTTAGGTCAATTTGAATCTAAAATTTGGTAAGAATCGGTAAAGCCGTTTTGGAGAAAATCGAGAAAAACTGAAAATTCACAACAGTAAAGGGCCCTTCGCAGAAGAACAGTCATGATAGCCATAACGGCAATCAATAGGAATTGAATAGTAAAGAAAACATATCGAGTTAAAGAACAAAAGTTGTACCAATTTTTAAGATAATTCCAAAAAACCTAAAAATGACAGGAGTAAAGTGCCCTTTACCCTTAACTGATTTTGATGAAATTTATGTGGTAGCGAGTTTTCAGGGGTCCCAGCCTAAATACAAAATTTTAACTTTCCACTATTTATGGTACACACACATACAGACATGTTTCCAAAAACATGTTTTTTGAACCTCAAAACGTCCAGAAATTCCAATATTTCAATCAATCCTAAAATCAGAACTATTACAATACCTTCTCTTATAATATGGGAAAGTAAAATTTAAATTAAAACTCCAAGTTACCCAAAATTATCCGAAAAACAAAAGAAAATTACCTTTTGTTCGTAATTACTTGCGAAAGAAAACAATACATCATTAATATATAGCATAAATTCGCCACCTTCCCACTTTCGAAAACAATTAATCCATTGCAACGATCGCCAACAAATTAAATTTCGATATCGCGAATTTAATTTGAATAAGCGTTAATTGTGACATGTCGAGATTTACTAGCGTAAACACGTTCGATTAATCCATCGAGAACGCAAAACAAAATCGGCATAACTCATTCGAATAGGTACGCTCAAGAGTATCGATCGTTGTGCGGTTGTCGTAATTGCATTTCGATCCCGCGATAAATCAACTCGGAACGTATGTGGACTACTCAATAACGATAATAAGCGAGTGCCGTATACCCACCATATCTAATTATTCTAATAAGGCAGCAATTTCTCGACGAAAGACCGGTTCCACTTTGTTTACAACAATAATTTATATCAATCGTTTATCATTTACATCAATCGTAAAAATTAAATCGGCGTGCGTGGGGCCGTAACTGCCTCCTAATGACGTTCCCGTATTTATTGGTATCGGCTCGCTTACATATTCATGAAGCGCGGAAATTCGCGTATTTAAGTGAAATACTACTCAAAATTTTTGTGTAATTCGTAATGGGATTAAACGTCTTAAGTTACAACATTGGAATAAATAAACCGCCGCTCGCGTTTAATATTAGTATCCATTCATAATCCTGGAGATTATGCGTCGAGTTAAATTGTTTTTAAATTTCATACACAAGACGACTTGGATTTATGTAAATGAGTAGTTATGAGTTCAGAATCAATCGACTTGAAAGCACCATAAATTAAGTTATAAAGAAAAGCATGTAAGGAACGAAGATATCGTTGTTTTGAAAATAGTCAAGAGTGATTTTTATCAAACCGAAAGTTTAGTGACCTCTCTCGTACCGTCTCTCTTTCTCGGATATAAATAAAAACGCCCCAATAGATTTATTGCATAGAAAGCGCTTATACAAGTCGCGGTATCATTTATTAACCAACACGTGATGAATTGGGTGGAAATAAAAAATCGATTTGACCCAACCTATAAGTTTCTAATGCTCGGTTCGCGTCGAGGAAATTGCCTGTTACATGGGTTTTTCACGGTTTCATGCTTAAGTATGTTACGATTTATCAATGCGATTATTATTTCCTACGCCTTCAAAACAACACTTGCATACACACAAAGTGGGTACTGCCTTTTGTTCCGCGCCTCACATTTCCGCGGAGGAATATATCAATCACATCCGACGAAGCGTTGAGGTAGATAAGATTTACGCAATAAGTTTGAGGTTATGGTTCCTCGGCTGAGAGGAGAAAGGTAAAGAAAGTCAGTTTCTTCGCTTAAAATTGCCTTGATCTTTACATTACTACAAATGAACCCAAAAGCACCCACAACTTTAGCGGTTGTACTTCCTTCCACATTTCAGCTCAGAAGCATATCTACATATTTGGCCACTATCTTTGGACAAATTTCTTTCTTAGAAAATAATCACACTCTTTAAATTCATTCAAAACACAAATGACTACTGCTGCACTCGTCTTTAAGGTTAAATGGTCAGTTTGTGACTTTAAATAGAATTTTGGACATTTCGGTTCAGTACAGTAAAGACTGTACTAGCTTTCTCTCAGTTATAATACGAGATCTGAATGCAGAATACAATGTTTTGCGCATTTTCCTAGCCACTTGTTCATTTTCACGGACAACGTGGCATTTTTCCGAGTATAAACTTACCCGTGGCCGTAGGAAGTAAACCCTTTGAAATCTGGCGCCCGAGCAAACCGAAAAACCGTACTAAGCGTCAGTTGTGTAAGTAACTAATCACTTTTTACAATAAATTTATAAGTATATTCATAAAAATTATGATATGGAAAATAATGATCGAGTTCAAATAACGCGGTTGGTGTTATAGATATATTTAAAAGTATTATGTTAGTATTTTTTTAACATAACCTCAAAATGCAAACGTGCGCACCAATATGCGCGGGAGCCTGAGAAAATGTCCAAAAACCGAAATATGACAAATATAAAGTGTCATTTAGAGAAGATTTGGCCCAAAATGTTATTAAACTTACTATACATATTTGATAGCAGAATAAAAATAAAGAGTTTAAAAAAAATGTTTACGTTGCTTTTGCGATAATTTCTAAAAATGGAGAAATGACAAGAGTGATGTGTTATTACTCTTGTAAATTACTGAATAAATACATATTTGATATTAGAATAGGCATTTAGAGTTAAAATAAAAATTATTGTAGTGGATTTGGACAAAATTTCTAAAAACCAAAAAATGTCAAAAATCCCTTTATCCTGGTCGATTTTAATAAAAGCTTATTGGGAGGTTCTAATATAGAACAAAGTGTGAGTAATGCACCATTTTCCGTAATAGGATGTCAAGTCAGTAATTAAATCAATATTTTTCAAATTAGTGATAAATCACATTATTCAATGGGTTTGAGGTTATGTTTACAGTAACAACCAATCATCGATTATTAGCAGATATCAACGAAGATAACTTCAACAGCATAAAACACAAAGTTTTCCAAGAATTCCAAGATTCCAGTATATTCCATATTTTATCATATTATAGTTCTTGATTAGATTTCAGATTCTTCTATCAGTATATTCTAGATTATATGGTATAGGTTCATCTTATAGGACAGAGCCAAGTTTGATCAATCTTTTTAGCGAGAGAGGACACTATCAGTATATTGGAGAAAGTATTATTAACGTTGGGAATTTATAGATTTGCAAAAACAATTTGCAAGCAAAAATATTGCTAAGATTGGACAGTTCTGACGTTCATAGTTTCAATGTTCCTGTAAGTTATTATACGGAATTTAGCAATAATAATAATAAACTTTGATCATCCAGTTATAGACTGACATTCGAATTTTAATCTATAAATTTGAGGAAATGACCGGAAAAACGATAGATACATTTTCCGACTTTCGCCACGTTGGAAGTACTTCCTAGTAAAATCAGAAAAATGTCAAAATTCAGTGATCGACAAAACGAACCTCAGGCGAGACTATTGGACACGTATCACGTTTTTCTTGTGACTGTTTAGAACGTGCCATTTCATCTTCATGCAAATGCGCTCCTCTCTCTTTCTCTCTTTCGATTAAACCGTGATGTATCCCCCGGCGGGTGCAACGATTGACATTTAACCCAGAAATTGGACAATGCAATTATCCGAGTTTCGTCAGGCGCAACACGTCCATTAACTGAAATTTCATTTGTACACATATACATCAAAGTGCGATGAACTCGCGAATTTCGAGAGAGAGTGCAATAGCATTAATCGGGGGTATTATTATTAAGGACCGTCATCAGCACGGACAGATAACGCTAACTGATGAATTATAAATTAAAAATGTAGATCGAGTCGCTTTCGTGTGGGCCCCGGACAAAGGGAAGACGGGCACGTTCGCGTACCGCTAACCAATTTTTCGTTTTAATAAAGACTTTTTATGGGAGTTACAATGCTTCATTATGGCGGCTTGTCTTTTCAATCTCTCGAAACGATTAATGGAGTTGTTGAACTGGCGGGCGAACTTTCGCCCTTTAGTCCAAAGACCCATCTGTCAGAAATTTGATTTAGATGGATGTAAAAATGGAAAAAAAACGTGTTTTTCCGAATTCTTTTGCTTATAACTTTTTAAGTATTGAGTTTAGAAGAAAGTTGAAGAGAGAAAAAAGTTGCAGAATCGCTTGATACATAATATGGCGTAGGTTAGAAGTTCAAAAATTTGTTAGCGGTTTTGCAAAATAGCAATAAACAAAAAAAATCTGCCCAAAAAGTGGTTTTTTAATCAATTATTTTAGGCACTTTAAAATGTAGTTAGGGCTTCCATATCACAGGTAGAAAATCTTGAAGTTATAATAAAAGGATCCTGTAAATTTCGTTTCGATCGGTTTATTAGATTTTGCACAATAATTTTGAAATCCAGAAAAATTGAAAAATATTGAAAATTTTCAAATTTTTTTCCGAGATTCGATTTTAACAAAACTGGCTGAGCATATATAAGAGGAAACAAGCTTTCATGTGCTTTTCTTCAGAATTAAAAAATAGTTAATAGAACGGTCACAGTCATTGTTTAAAGTTGGTGTATTTTTTTTTGCTTATAAACAAATAGATTATCTCGGCGAATTTTTTGTTAAATGAAATTCTGAAAACATAGCCGGAAAGTACTCGGAAATACGCTTCTTTTTATATATAATAAGTTGCTATTTGGTTTATTAGTTTCTGAGATATAACTCCTCAAAGTTGATTAGTGTTTAATAAAATGGTTAATAATGGTTAATAAAATTACTGTTTTTTATCATATCTTAAGAAATAATTATTTCTCACAGTAACCAGTATAATATTTTTGTTGAAATTTACATTAAAAAGATTCAAATTTACATTGAAAAAAATTTCTCATTTTGACAAATTTATAAATTTTACACCAACTTTAAACAATGACTGTGACCGTTCTAATAAATATTTTTTAATTCTGAAAAAAGCACACTCAAGCTTGTTTCCTCTTATAAATGCTCAGCCAGTTTTGTTAAAATCGAATGGTGGAAAAGAATTTTAAACAATTTTTAAAATTTTCAATATTTTTCGATTGTTTTGAATTGCAAAATTATTGTGCAAAATCTAATTAACCGATCGAAACGAAATTTACAAGATTCTTTTATTATAACTTCAACATTTTCTACCTGTGATATGGAAGCCCTAACTACATTTTAAAGTGTCTAAAATAATAAATTAAGAAACCACTTTTTTGGGCCGATTTTTTTTTGTATATTGCTATTTTGCAAAACCGCTAATAAATTTTTGAATTTCTACCCTATGCCATATTATGTAAAAAGCGATTCTGCAACTTTTTTTCTCTCTTCAACTTTCTTCTAAATTCAATACTTAAAAAGTTAGAAGCAAAACAAGTCGGAGAAAAACGCGTTTTCTCCTTTTTTTTTAATTGCTTAATAAGTTAAGTTGTAGCGTTGCCTGTTTGATATTTACGTTCCCCAAACAACTCCGGCGTTTGTGTGTGTGCGTTTTTCGCGGATCACATCTAATTTTACTCCGATCAATTTCTCGCTAATAACTTACCGACATCGACTTCATATATCAACTCCTCGCGAACAACATTTTATTCCGGCGCTTCCCGGGTCAAAAAACTGATCATTCTTTTCAAAGTGTGTGTGTATGTGTGTGTGTGTGCTATACGAGTGGTGTGCTAGATAGAATGTTTGTTTTCGGTGTGTTGCCAATTTGGCACCATTATTCGGATTAGATTTTAGTCGAAATCTTCATATTTTATCGTGTCGGTATGGCTCACGACGAGACGATAATTTATTTCGAAAGGAGTCGTGTTACTTCCAAGCCGATTTGTGTATTCAACCTAAATCTATTGGAATTCTGTGCGTCGACGGGACACGACGATAAATCAGTGAAAATGATGTTCAGCGAATTCTTTTCATCGATAACGTAGGCAACTCACTAGATGTCACATGACAAATTTTTTGAATTTTTGTTCCTTTAAACAGTTTTTATCCAACACATGACAGTTATGACTGTCATTATTAACGTCATTTTAGACAAGTAAACTATCAAATAACACACTAGTGAGTTATGGATTAAAACTCATGTTCATATTTAAAGTAGTATTCTAGTTACTTATTTATTTATTGCCCGTGGCAACCAAACAAACAATCTATTTTAACCAAAATGTAAAAAAAGTCACTGTCAAGTCATTCTGACATTTTAGGGTACTGAGACGCAAGTAGCTTTGATTTGATCACAAAGCTCATTAATTATTATTTCATAAAAAAGGATTTCTTCCACTTGTTGGATAAAACATTGTATGCGACTCGAGTGTTATGTTTCATGTCACTTGAGAATTTATACCACTCGGCCTAAATTATTTCTTCACAACAAGAGAGTGGGATTGTAACATGTTTGGTCAGCCGAAAAGTACCCGGTTGATTTTTTTTCAAAATTTTATTATTTTTTATATATGTTTTTTAATGCTTCAAATTTAAATATTTCATTCCAAGGATTCTTTAAAATCTAAACGCCATTTCGTATTTTACAAGATGAATTACCAGGAAGTAATTACAGTTATTAACTTATTAGTATCATTAGTTTTTAGAATTAGTAAAGTAACTAAATTACTTCTTCACAACACGAGAGTGGGATTGTGACATGTTGGTCGCTCGAAATGTACAAAATCTATCAGCAAGCTTTGACCACTGCGTGCATAAAAATGGAGATGTGTCCTCATATTTTGTTATACACTGCAAATAGTAAAATAAATATTTAATGTTTAAAACAAATTCTTCAAGTGGATTTCAAGAACATTTAGAAAAATCGAAAAACGACAAGAACAGAGTACGTTTTTAGAAACAATTTAGCCAAAAATTTTATTGAACTTCAATATACACATTCGGTAGTAGAATAAATACTCAGTTCAAGAAAAAATATTTGCAAAATTTTAAGCAAATTTTCAAAAACCGGAAAAATGACGTGTAAAGCGCCCTTTAGAGAATTAGAGATTTAGCCAAAAATGTTATTAAACTTTACTATATACATTCTGTAGCAGAATAAATACTCAAAGTTGAGGAAAAAATATTGGAGTAAATTTTGAGTAAATTTCAAAAAACCGAAAAATGACAAGAGTAACGTACCCTTTAGAGGAGATTTCGCTAAAAATTTTATTAAACATTATTATTCATACTCGACTGTGCAATACATATTGATTTTTAAAAAAATGCTTGGAGAAAATTTGGAGAAAATTTCCAAAAACTTAAAAAAGTCAAGAGTAAACTACCCCTTTTTCCCAGTCGGCAATGAAACACATATTGTAGCATAAAGTTTAAATGCAGAGTTTAAACCGATTGCGTTCTTTACTTTTCGAGAAAAACGTACCGCACTCATATATATACTCATAATTCATAATTAATAGCCCCAAAAATATCTTACAAAAATATTTGATTACTTGGAGTAGTTGCGTTATCGTAAGCGCCATTTTGAATCCGCCATTTTGAATTCCCTAAAACGTTTTTTAAAGAACAATGTAGGACCAAACGAATTTTTTAAGTTATGTCAATTTTTGGATAATAGCGTCATCTAAATTGTATTACCAATCGATTTTAATACATTTATAAAAATTTAAAATTGATTTTAAATTAATTTTAATTTAATTTAATTTAAAAAAAATATTTTCAATTTTAAAAATTTCTTCTAGTGCTGTAAAGCCCATTTACATTATTTTCACAATAAAAAAAACAGATATAACTTAATATGACGTTTGACTTTCAACATTTCCAAAGTTAACTAGCACAATTCTTAACAAATGCAATAATTTGTATTAAATTTTTATAAAAGAAGTGACTAAATACTTAAAATACCCTAGTTTAAAACAATATTTTCAATACAGGAGTTACATGTTTATTAAAAAGTGCAGAAGTGTATAGGGTATAACTAATAGAATAAAATTATGTACCTTTCAGTGGGCGCATAATGTACATGAAATTTTAATTTTTTTTAAAAAATGTCGATTCAGATGAAACAATTCAACGTTTACATACATTTGCTTGCATTTGTGACGATATTTTAAAGCTTTAAATTGCACAAATATGTATGAAGTGTCATTGAAAAAATTAAAATAATGTATCTTCTATTGTGTATGAATACAACAATGAGTCATTTATAGCTAGTGAGAACACTATGGGACGTAAGTTACAGCCTTAATAATCAAATGACGTGATTATTTTCGAAAAATGTAAATGTGCTGGGTTTTCACACACACTCCCAAACCGCATAACAAAAGTTTAATTTGTTTAAACAATATTCACGACGACTTTAGTGGAGTCTTCTTTAAAACCACTTCTGGAGGCGTCTTCTCCGGCGTTGCCAGATGTAAAACAATAGATTTCCCAAGTTCTCAGATTTTTCCAAGTGTATTTTTTTTTAGTAAAAGTTGAATAGGTATTTTAAAAAATACTACGCTAGAAGTCTGTTTTTATGAACCTAATACAAAAATATCCATGGATGAAAATTTAAGAAGAGATAAAAATACAGACATCGCAATCAAAATTTTCAGCAAAAATATAGAAATCTACAAAATTTGAAAATGAGATTGATGAAATATTAACTTTTATTCAATATACTAACGATAAGTTTATAGTATCAGGAGATTTTAATAAACAGCGTAGTGTTTTCCAATATGACAAATGAGGTGAATCTGATGAACTAGATACTGGATAGTAGGACTCACACCCAAACTTACCAACCTATTAAAGCAAAACCAGTTCACTATGATAGCAAAAAGTATATTAAGAAAGTTGGCAACCTTTACTCCAAAGACACTTTAAATGAATGGGATGTATCAGGGTTGAATGTCTGGGCTGTCATTCCCACTATGCAGTCCAAACTTCATGTCCTTTCAAAGCCAGATTCGTGTCACGCAAAAGCGACATTAGATTAGGGGCAGATGACTGTGCCCTTTCAAAACATGCACAACAGGAGAGACATGTGATAGATTTTGAGAACACCGACCTTCTGGCTAGGGAAAAGAATAACTTATAACGTACCTTCATAGAAATGACTTACATTCATAATCAACGTGAACCAATTAATAAGAAAACCGATATTCAAGACATAAACACTTCATATACGCAAACGAGAAACACTAGAGAAAAGGTGGAGGAAACTCCCCTATTAATAGATGAGTATCCTAAATGAATATTCAAAGAGAGGGTTTATCACCCTTGAGGCAACAACTCAGGATAGATCACTCAGAACCTCAGAACTTATTACAGATATCTTCTTTGTTTCTCGTTCCTAAGATAGTATAATGATAGAATGGTACGGCATCCACCCTGAAGAGGATGTTTCTTAGTTCCTTAGTCTCCTCTCTCGTTTTTCGTGGCAGCACAGACCATACAAATCCTCTCCAGAACGGATGGCAGCGCCCATAGTTCTTATAAGAATATATGTCCAAAAATTGGAATGTTGTATAGGTCATTAAGAACCTGAAATGTTCACCAATGAACACTACTCGGAGTGGCGTAGGGTGAGTGCACCAGTAGTTGACCGGTTAGTATCTTTTTTTTGCAAAGACACCTGTAATTATAAGACTTATAGCTTTTCATGAAATCTAAAAATATATTCAGGAAGAATCAACTTTTGGGAATTTGAGGAATATGTGCAATATTGAAAATGGCTTGTATTTTTAAGTAAAAAAAATATTATGTAGAAAAAGTCATAGATCGCCAGTAATTGACCAGTGAGAACTAGTATTTGACCCCATTTCTGCCCAGTAGTTGACCACCTGACAACATAAAATAAAACTCAATTTTCGAAAAACTTCAGTAATACATATTTATTACATAGGTATATTTATACAAAAAATGAACTAACTGTTATATAGAAAACAAAACAAAAACTAAAACTCAACATATTTTTTACATAAAATGTTGCTAAATTTGGAACAGTTTTATCAACAATATTCAAATAGCATCCATGGAAAACTTATATCTAATACGATCTCCGGTTGTTACAATACTTGGTTTTTCTAACCTTTTTACGAGTTGTTCAGTATTTACAACACTTATATCATTTTCAATTACTTTGAAACATGACTTGCTTCCTTCTACTGAAGCAAAAGCTTGCACTTCAACCTCACTTGTGTTCAAAATATTTTGTATAGAGCAAACATAGTGATGATATTTTTTTTTCCCTGGAAATGCAACCAAATAGAAGTTGCCCACTGATATATCTGGCTTAAGTTTTTTCGCTACATTGACAAGAGGTTCGTTTTCACTATCACTACTAGAATGTTTCGATTCATCGATAGGCGGATTATCTTCGTCAAAATTGTCAAAGCATTCATCAGATATATCGTCTAAACTTGAGCCACTCTCCTGCCATTCATCATTCTCACATTCCGAACTATCTGAGTTAACTTGATTCTTCTTCGTCGTTTTTTTCATTTCTATTTTTTTGCATAATTTCTTCTTTTTAATATCGTTTAATTTTTGTTCTTTTTTCTGCTCTCTCAAAATCGCTTTCTCACGTTTTTCTCTCTCTTTTGTAACTTTGGCCCTTTCTTTCTCTTCGTGGTACTGCAACCACTTAAGTGAAGTAGTTGCATGAGGTAACTTTTCTTTTCTTGGCTGTTCTTTCTTCTCCGGCGACTCCTCTGGCCAAAAAATGTGATCTAGGAAAGCAGCACTAACTTTTCTTTTATGTGATTGTGGCAATAACAGAGTTGGGGTTTGAGACTTTCTTACACATACATCATTTAAGATAATTACACGGTTACTTGCTGTTGCATCTTCTTTAGCTGAAACTTCTTCAACTGATTTAGGAATCTGGTCAGGCTGTTTTTTTTCTACTTCACCCTCCTTGTTATATCTTTGTACTTCCTCTTCAAAGAAGTTTGGGTTGTCAGGTGCACCATTATTTTCTTGTACTTCAGTTTTGTCCTCAGTTTCCTCTGCAGCATGTTCATAATCATTATTATCAGCTAATTCTATGTTAGCATTGTCTTCCTTATCCTGGCATCTCTTTTTTAATTTCCTCCAAACATCATACAACTCTTTCGCTGAGTCATCTCCGATCCAATCCCCCATATTCGCCTTTTTGAACTCTTTTCGTCTTTTTGTTGGAATAAGTGAGTCAAAATATAGAAAATGCGGTATGTCAAAAGCAGCTGGCTTAATTTTTTCGATTCCGTCTTGATTTCCTAAAGTCCGCGAGGTATGTTGCATGCATTTTGTAAAATCTATTGCCTCCACATCAAATGGGTAAAGACCACATTTCCTAAAGCCATTTTTGACCGTTTCTGCTCCAATTTGCTGTATTGTACTTTCTAATAAAAGTGGAAAAGTGGCTTTATTAACGATTTTATTATTATTGCTTTTTTTCCAATCAGAAACAACTTTTTTCCATTTGCTTTTTAATGGGGCAAATAAGGACACATCGGCCGGTTGCAAAATGTGTGTCGCATTTGGTAAAAGCGCGTAGAGAAAAATGCCATTATCAGCACAAAACTTACTTAAATTATATGTAAGGTGAGACTTGTGACCATCAAGTATATATAATATTGGCAACTGTACACCTTTGCTTCTTAAATCGGGTATTAGGGTATTACACACGTAACTAAAAAAGGTTTCACTAGTCATCCAACCTTTTTTTGATCGACCTGAAAACAGAAAAAAAGATTGATCTTAAGTTCCTAGTTTTTAGATGAAATATGGAACTCACCAATTGCCCAGTCAGGGTTTGTGTTTCTTGCAATTTCTGCTGGAATTCGTTCATAAGGGTATACTACCATTGGTGGATAAATTTGCCCATCAGCGGAAATGGTGAATAAAGCAGTGATGCACTCCTTGTCTGATCCTGATTTCACTTCATAAAAGTTTTGCATTCCCCGAGGACCCAACACAAGACCGGTTTTAGGGTTTGTGGCAAATCCTGATTCATCCGAGTTCAGAATTCGAGTAGGGTCATTTAAAATGTCCTCAGCATTTTCTTCAATTAAATAAGTTCGAATGGAATCATGCCACGATCGTATAGATTCCTCAGTTACACATGCTCGTGCTCCGTTTATAGCCTCAGCATGCCGCTGACAAACCTCTGGATGACGTTTTAAAAATGCCTTAAACCACGTTTTTCCGGGCATGCCATTACTGAATTTGTGCACACGATCATCGTCTTTAATAATGTCTTTGACAGTTTCGCAGAGGGTAATTTTATTCAAGGGAAATCCTTTTTTAGCATTTGCCAATAGCCATCTGACCAAAAGATCTTCCTCATCTTTAGTTAGTATGGTAGAAGGGCCCATTTGTCTTGTCAAAGCAGACCTTCCTTTTAATTTATTTATTAAAGTAGAATGAGGAACGCCGTAAAGCCTCTCCGCTTTTCGAATGCTACATACATTGTTGGAAATGTCATTTATAGCCTGTTCCAGTTGTGTTTCAGTGTATTTAAAGAAAGTCTTTTTAGTCTGAGACATTTTTCTAAAAAAAATAAACCAATATCACTTATGAGAAAACACTAATGCCTATAAAAACAATCTCCAAATAAAGTAAAATTGATGTACCAGTTGTTGACCATAACAACACCTAATAGTTGACCACCAAAAAAACTGTGGTCAACTACTGGATCCCCTTTGAAATAGCGGTTTTGTTTAATATTGTCTACTCTATTCAAATATTATCAAAGCCATAAAACGGACAGAGACATAAAATGTTTAATATATCTGAAATTCCAGTAGTTGACCATGTTGGTCAATTACCAGCGCTAGGACAGATATTGCATTCTAGTAATTGACCACGAGTGTTTTAAAGAAAAAACACACACTTTAACAAAAAATACTATGAAAATATCGAAGTACATTCATCTAGCAACTAATACATCAAATACTTTATTCAAAAAGCTTACAACATGAATCGATGATTAATGATTAGTAAAAATTGCCTACTTACCACGCTTATTGCATTACACCTTATTTACTGTTCACACAAACACTAAAACTTTTCAAGGACTGCCGTTGCTTAGCGGACGCGAATATTTTTCAAGCTGCTATGACGTCTAGTGGACAAAAGACCTATTAACAGTTTACATTCATAGGCAACCAGCAAAACATTATTGATTTCTTATTTTCGGGCATTTAAAGAGAAATGGTCAATTACCGGGTACTGGTCAACTACTGATGCACTCACCCTACAACCCTTATTGATCCCAATTGGACTAGGATGAACCTCCCGTAGTGAAAGCACAGCCAGTGAACCATCAGCTTCTGAATTTCGTTTATTTATATTTTTGAGGTTATGTGGAGTGACACATGAAGCAACACAGCACGGAACACAGATAAATTGCCTTCACTAAACGGGGTCCATCTAGTAAATTATAACTAAATATACTACGTGTTTCAAAATGATTGTCATCTAGTTGGCGTTGGAATTTCTGTGCATGTAATTTTTTATGTGCCGCGCTCTATTGATTTGAACCTATCTAATTCTGACAACAAGTGTCCTGTGATCTGTGCAAGTGTCGATTACGGCTGTCAGCGATCGGTAGATCCAATAATTATCAATTGTTATTATTAAGCAATTGAAATGTATACTGTTCAAGAAAACACCTTTATTAAGGTGTTAATTTCAAGGTGGTTTCTTCCAACAGGATGGAGCCACAGCTCACACCACTCAAGAAAATGAGGTTTCATTTTCAAAATTCAAAATTTCAAATTCTTTCAAACATTCAAGAAAAATAAAAATGAGGCCCGAGACCCAGGATACCATAGCTATGGGTTTTCTCTTTCACGTGAATTTTGAATCATCAAAAAATATCCATTTTTACTCGAGTTATTGGACAATTTGTCTCCATTTCTCGAATTTGCTCTCCTGGATTCAGAGCAGGAGCAACAAGTAAAGGGCTGTTATCGGCTGTTTCGGAGCCGTTATCTCGAAAACTGTAGAGTTTTCGGAAAAAGTCATAAGGACCATTCTTGTAGCTAATGAACTGATCTTCCCTTTGTATCTAAACAAAAAAATCTCTAAATGCCATATTCTCGGAGATATTGGCTGAAAACGAATTTTTGGAACTTGACCATTTTTTAGCATGTTCCGGGACCCGGAGAATCTACAACTTTCCGTATTTCGTAAGACCCAGTTGAGACCTACAATTGCCCCCAGTTTCATCCTTTTGTAGAATTTATCCCAGGTTTGGGAGTTTATCGGCTTTCATTTACTGGACTATAGCTAGTAGTCCGGTCAATTTAGACATCCGAAGGTACAAAAATTCCCACCCAGCTGAAAATTGGTGGTATTGTTTAAAACACCATTATAACTGAAATCTAAAAAGTCCTCATCGATCCGGCACGTGGAAAGAAATTTACTCGGAGTCAAACGTCACAAAAACGGGTTTTTCGCGATTTTCAGCAAAACGGTAAGTTTTATCATAAAATTAGTTCAGAGCAAAATTGTAGAGTAGATAATTATGTATAAAAAATGTCTAAGACTTTTTTTCCTAAGAGCCACCGTTTCTGAGATATAACGATTCATAGATTTAGAAGAGTTATAATCGTCATAATTTCATTTACGATGGTGTTTTGAGCAGTACTACCAATTTTCAGCTGGTTGGGAATTTTTGTACCCTCACTCCTCTGTTTAGGTCTAATTTGACCGGATTATAGTAGATACTCTTATCTACTATAGCAAGACGTTTTTTTTTATTTTACATGGGAATTCCACAGCCGACTAGATGACAATCATTTTGAAACACGTTGTATATATTCGGCTTCTATATGGGTAAATTTTGCCAGACTCGGCAACGCCGCTCCGTTCTTCTCTCCTCCGTACGTACGGTGCTCGTCGAGCTCGTCCACTTTTTTTCGGATAATCCATTCAATTAAAATTCAAATTAGCAAACTTATGGTTGCGATTTTATACAATCATTAAATCTTGTGTATATGAGGACACCTACAAATGACCAAGAGAATTTATTGGAATGGCACCGGCACTAAAACGCACCAGACGTCGTTAAAACTGTCTATTTAAATGTATATTAGAAAATCAATATCTTAGAACCTGCTCTCCGGGGGAACGTTGAAAAACTCCAAACCAGTTACGTACTGTACAGCAGCGGTAGTTATGCCGTTACCCCGCTAAAAAATCATCGAGAGAGACCTACCGCCATCGAAATTTTCGCCTTCGGACGAGCCGCCATTAAATCGATAATAATTACACATTCAGCGAGGAGTTGATAGGGAATCGAACGAAGGAACGATATCGGGCGATCGTCGATTTCCGGTCCAAGTGACCAAAATTTCGCCGGCCCAGGCCCAGGTCGACGAACCCCAGCTATACGACGACAACTAACACACGAGCAGCAGGTTAGTGGGTTAGTCGTATTCAGGACGACGAACACGAAAAATAAAATAAGAGAGACGATGTGAGAAGGGAAGAAGAGCTCCCCGGTATTGCGGATAAATAACGCCTTCCGCGTCCACGGGAATATCGAGACAAAAGAGTGCGAAACTCCCGAGAAAAGACCCGATTATCTCCTTTCTGCGGCGCTCGCGTCATGGAAACAGATATCGGGTGACATACATTCGATGATGATGATGTTGGCGATGATGAAGAGAGTGTTTTATAAGCAGATAATGGCGATTTAAAAATATATGCACAGAGAGGTCGGTGAACCGGTCGAATGCAGTCGAGAAAGAGAGAGAGAGAGAGAGAGAGATTTATCTCCGAGCGGCGACTCACTGAAATTCAATTGGATTATATTGACGTTTAGAATACAATTTCGGTACGTTACGTAACTGTTTTATTACCAGCCGACAAACGCTGTAGGTATATACACGACTTTCAGCGAGAACGCTTCCTTGTATTTGCCGCAGTCGTAAAACATAACAATACGGCCTTATATACAGGGCGTTTAAAAACAAATCCCACGAATTTCAAGAGGGATGGTATGACCCGAAATACCCCAAAAAGTCATACTGAACGTGCGTCCGAGACCGATTAATATCTGAGATAGAGAACGTTATACACTTAAAAAAAATTATATGATATGATGTACAGGGTGGTTAAAACATATTGTCATTGTCAGCACATTGTCAGCAGTTACCCAAATCAACATGGGGGCAGATGCAAGATACCACCACGCCGATTTTTTTTTCGAAATTTTCAGAAAACACTGCAAAAAAGGTTAAAAATACATAGGAGATAGTTTTCCGGTGAGAGAAATGGGGCAATTTTCGAGAAAAAAAAAATTTGAAATCATTACATATTTTGGTGAATGTGCCATCGCTTGTCGGGGTAATGATAAAACAAATGAGGTTAAGTCAAATGGAATTCGCGTGAACATTCTATAGCGTAACGTGAAATACTACGCTTCTCGCGTTATGTGCCTATTGCTCTTTCCGGCGGGCGAACTTTCGACGGAAAATATTGAGGGTACCTGCTTTAATCGAAGGGTCAAATAATCTTAGAAGAAATTTCGACGGTCGCCTTAAGACAGGTAGGTAGGGAGTGTATCGGTAGGAACGGTTCAAGTTCAAGCCCTTTTAATATTTTCGTGATAAAGATGGGATTTCCAGTAGATTTTCCTTGCCCTCTTGTCCTGTAGTAACAAATAAAAATTGTTTTGACGTATATATCCCCTTATTTTCATTCCTAATTCAACCATCAATACGCGGGCTTGTTAAATTTCTTAACCGTCAAAAATACCTGTGTACTTATTAATTGATATACAGTTAAAGGATTTTAGTGGCGGTATATCGTATCTGCCCCAAAATGGCCTGACCTCGTGACACAATCTTCCGGAGAGGCACGTATATTCAAACGTAACACGCAATAAACATTATTAATTCGAATAAATACGGGCGATCGGAACCGACCAGGGAGTCGGTCAAGTGACAGGATCCTGTGACGCTGCCCGTTAACTTGCGTGCCCGCCTGCTGCCCTTTTGTGAGGGGAGGTGTCCTTCGTGATGTGATTCCTGTAGCAGCTACTCCTACAGACCCCCTGGGTACTTTTTGAAAGCATGGCTCTATAAATCATCTTATTTTGGTCTTTCTTTGTGTTTTGACCCTTTTACCAAGTTCACTTTGTTTTGCCGCCCTTTAACAGGGGTTCTGTCTCTTTCCCCTGTATTTAAGTGTTCAATAAACAGTACTGACTTTGTCCATGTCTTTACCGTCTCTTCTGGGCTATCACCTCCAACCAGAGCACCCCTCTGGGCCCTAGACCGTGACAATTATCACACATTTTTAAGGGGATGATATGACCCAAAATACACTTAAAAGTCACATTGAAAATGCGTCAGAAAACGATTGGTTTTTGATATACAGGACATTAAACTTTTAGAAAAATCAATCATATACAGGGTGGTTAAAAACAAATCTCATATTAAATCTGAAGGAGAGATATTGACTTCAAATGCCCTGAAAAGTTATATTGAACATGTATCCAAAACCGAAAAATCAATCATATACAGGGTGGTTAAAAACAAATCTCATACATTTTAAAGGAGTGATATTATGACTCAAAATGCGCTGAAAAGGTATATTGAACATGTATCCAACAACGATTGGTTTTTGAGGCACAGGACGTTCAATTTTTAGAAAAATAAGTCATATACAGGGTGGTTAAAAACAAGTGTCATAAATTTGAAGAAGAGATATTATAACTCAAAATGCGCTGAAAATTAATATTGAACATGTATCCAAAAATAATTGTTTTTAGAGATACAGGACGTTAAACTTTCAGAAAAATCAATCATATACAGGATGGTTAAAAAAAGTGTCATAAATTTAAAGAAGAGACATTATCACTCAAAATGCGCTGAAAAGTTATATTGAACATGTATCCAAAAATGATTCGTTTTCGAGATACAGGACATTCAACTTTTAGAAAAATCAATCATATACAGGGTGGTTAAAAACAAGTGTCATAAATTTGAAGAAGGGACAGTATGACTCAAAATGCGCTGAAACGTTATATGGAACATGTATCTAAAAACGATTGGTATTTCAAATACAGGACGTTAAACTTTTAGAAAAATCAATCATATACAGGGTGGTTAAAAACAAATCTCATACATTTTTAAGGAGAGATATTATGACTCAAAATGCGCTGAAAAGTTATATTGAACATGTATCCAAAAATGATTGGTTTTAGAGAAACAGGACGTTCAACTTTTAGAAAAATCAATCATATACAGGGTGGTTAGAAACAAGTGTCATAAATTTGAAGGAGAGACATTATGACTCAAAATGCGCTGAAAAGTTATATTGAACACGTATCCAAAAATGATTGGTTTTCGAGATACAGGACGTTCAACTTTTAGAAAAATCAATCATATACAGGGTGGTTAGAAACAAGTGTCATAAATTTGAAGGAGAGACATTATGACTCAAAATGCGCTGAAAAGTTATATTGAACATGTATCCAAAAATGATTGGTTTTCGAGATACAGGACGTTAAATTTTAGAAAAATCAATGATATACAGGGTGGTTAGAAACAAGTATAATAAATTTGAAGGAGAGACATTATGACTCAAAATGCGCTGAAAAGTTATATTGAACATGTATCCAAAAATGATTGGTTTTCGAGATACAGGACGTTAAATTTTAGAAAAATCAATGATATACAGGGTGGTTAAAAACAAGTGTCGCAAATTTTAATGTTATGACCCAAAATACGCTACAAAGTCATATTATGGGTTATTATGCCTCAAAATACGCCGTAAAGTCATATTGAATATGTATCCAAAACCAATTGGTTTTAACAGTACGTTAAACATTCAGAAAAAGTAATCATTTTTGTATTTACTCAACTAATATAAATATTGAATCGAAATTCAGGCCTACTACTAAATTTAATGCTCTGATTGGAATCATGGCTTCGGAAATTAGCCCATTTGAAGGTAGATGTCTATTTTTTTAGGGATATGGAGGGTAAAAACTTCCCTGATATTCCAGAAAATTAAGGTTGAAAATCTTCAAAAAATGTACGTATCACAAACTTTAAGGTAGGACGGTGTAGTTCAAAGTAGGCAGAAAATATGAATGAACGTAAATTCAAAACAGTTTTTGAATATCACTACATAAAAATAAAGGGCGACTTTCAGGAAAACGTCTTTTAGAATCTTTTTGGGCATTTCTTTTTCCATTTATTTAACGTATTGTAACGCGGAATGTAAACAGCAGAGCGAAATGTGTTTACTCCTGTCGGACCTCGGCGGGTTTCCTCAAAGGGACGCGGCTACGCTTATTAAGCGCAGCGGCGAGCAATAAAAACATCTTATTAAAGAAGAAATCTTCCGACCTCTTTAGACCTTTCTAGGTAAAAAAAGAACGTTCGGGCTAATTGTAGAATTATCGAGAATACAATTGAGAAATGTATATAAGCGGGCTTGCGGTCGGAGAGATTATTATTATTATTAGACGTGAGCGCGATATAGTAAACAAGCGAAAAACGGAGCAGTGAAATAAATTAACATTTAAGAGTGATATAAATTAATTAGTAGGAAATAGTTAAGTGTGTTATATAAATTAGTTTAGTAATAGTCTAAGATAAATTAAGTAGGGTGTAGTGCATAATTAGGATAGTGGAAATAAATTAGAAAATAAACGTTAAAGTATATTAAATTTTTTGTTCTGCTTTTGATTACTTATTTTTGTTCAATTGAATAATTGTTTTTGCAGTTCACAAAATCTACTTTATTCTTTGATTTGCTTTTGTTTACTTATTTTTGTTTAATTGATTTTGTTTTTACGGTTTACAAAATATACTTGATTATATGCCCTATTTTTCAATAAAATTAAATCAAATCAATCAAAACAAAATTTAGGAGCTAAGAATAAAAGTAGAAAGATTTCGTAAGATCAGGTCATGCTGAAAAATACAACCAAAAACAATTTATGAAGTAATTCCTGATAAGCTGAATGAATGGTCGAAGCAGCGGTAAACATCAAACTTCGAAATTTCTATTGTGATTTGACATTTTGTTCGGTTTTTCATTGTACCTTCACAATTTCCGTTAGAAAACTGCATCAAATCGTTGCCATCAAATTTTAAAATGTGCCTTTATTTGGCAGCAACGGTTAACGGCACAATTTCTGTATTGTTCTTACGATTGCATACACTTTCTTTTATTCGACTTAATTGCGTTCGTAGATGATCTTACGCAACACCCATAAAGGAATATTAAATTGAAAAATAAAATATTACTCAAAGTAAGACAATTGGTACATATTTGCTTATCAACGTAAATAACATCACAATGTGCATTTGGCTGTTATCAGATGTTGCAAAAATGATTGTTAACTTAGATGGAGCGAAGGTTTGTTAGAAAACATAACATTTATCTGGAATAATAGGTAGATGCTGGGTTAGTTATTACAGTGTTATTTTCAAGTTCAAAACGACATAGAGGACATTCCATAATGTTAGTCTCAAGACAGAAGCATGTATCAACCCTTAGCTTTTCTTTACCTAAATTTGTTATAGGCCTGAAAAATAGCGCTAGATGTTTCATTAAAGACTTAGGGACACTTCTGTCTTTCATTTCTGAAATAATGAACGTCCATGAACACCGCTTGAATTCAATGATGGATATTCAGACTATGAAGCCAAAGTAGAAATCTCACAATTCCGTCATTTGTTTCAAGCAGATGACAATTCTGTGATATGAATTGTTTCATCACGTTTCTTTCAAATAGAATCAATCTCACGTTCACCCTCGCCAAAGTCCTCGAGCCAGAGTTAATGGCATTCCCTCTTTAGCACCATTAAACGTGCAGAACGGGAAATTTCTAAACATTCGTCATTCGCACTGAAAACGACCTGCGGACGTAAACGAGAAGAAGGTAAGCGACCCAAGTTTGTCTTTTTTTCCAACGCCACACTGGAAATAGACTTAAGAGGCACGCGTTACGCAAAGTTCACACCTCGACAGATATCTTCACGAAAGTGAAACCGACGTCTCTTCCCTTCCTCTCCCGCAGAAGACGAAAGACGATGATGGACGCAGTGTCGCTAGATTTACGCCTAAGTGGTGCATGCGCAGTAATGGTCGGCTTCGATTGGTCGGATCGCGGTGTAGATTCGGTTCGCGCCACAATTTTCGCCAATCGGGAACCGGCACGCTCTCTACAACTACTGCGCATGCACCACTTGCTCTAGCAACTCTGGATTGGACGAGTGGTACCGGCCGTAAGTTGACATAATGAAGTTATGCGTCCGTTTCAAAAGTTTGCTCAAGGAATTAGCGAGCGATTCGGTTTCGTTCTGCTTCATCTTGTTCTAGTCGAGTTGCTGACGAAGGTCACGTAAATATCAGAACGGGATTTAACCTTAGACGATTATTATATGTAGAGACGTCCATTTACAAAATAATACAATGCGAAGATAACAGCACATTCTAAGCGTTCTTTCACATTGTCGCATGAATTCTACGTTTCTCCTAAACTTTTCACCATCTTTAAACAACTGCACTGGAAAGGTAAGGGTATATTGATATGAATGGTATATCCCTGAATCACCTTCGTTTCGCTGACGATATTATCACCATTAGCAGCGACAAAAATGAATTAAAAACCATGCTCTAAGAACTGCAAGAAGTTGCAAAACAAATTGGGCTTAAGATGAACCTAAAGAGAGCCAAGATAATAACAATGGAAGGCAAAGACATAGTTACTGTGGGCCGAACACTTCAGCATTCCATTCCACCAAACCTCCGAAATATCTATAAGAATGAGATTGAGCTGTAGCCAAGCCTTTGGAAGGCTTGGATACGTTCTTAAATCGCAGGATATCCCAATAAATCTTAAACGCAAAATTTACGAAACTATCTTGACACTGTAATTTTAAAGAAGAAAAGTGACAACCCAGAGGGCAATGGAGCGTGCCATGCTAGCCATCAGCCTAAGAGGCTCATTAGGAGAGAAGAGATACGGAAAAGAACAAAAGTAACAGATGTTGTAACAAGAATGGCAGAACTAAAGTGGCGATGGGCCGGACATGTCGCCAGACAGGACCCATCGAGGTGGACCATAAGAATGATTCAATGGCGACCAAGAACCACCAAGGGAGAAACAGGAAGACTCCGAATGCGATGGCGAGATGACATCCAACGAGTAAAATTGGTTACGAACTGCTCAAGATGGAACGACATGGAAGACAATGGAAGAGGCCTACATTCAGGAGTGGGTGGATACGGGTTAAAGAAGCAATAAGATCATAATTTGGGAAAAAGGGTAGTTTCGCACCATTGCCACAGGTGATGAATGAATGAGGTAATATGAGGGTATCCCAATAAATCTTAAACGCAAGGACAATGGAGCGTGCCATGCTAGCCATCAGCCTAAGAGGCTCATTAGGAGAGAAGAGATACGGAAAAGAACAAAAGTAACAGATGTTGTAACAAGAATGGCAGAACTAAAGTGGCGATGGGCCGGACATGTCGCCAGACAGGACCCATCGAGGTGGACCATAAGAATGATTCAATGGCGACCAAGAACCACCAAGGGAGAAACAGGAAGACTCCGAATGCGATGGCGAGATGACATCCAACGAGTAAAATTGGTTACGAACTGCTCAAGATGGAACGACATGGAAGACAATGGAAGAGGCCTACATTCAGGAGTGGGTGGATACGGGTTAAAGAAGCAATAAGATCATAATTTGGGAAAAAGGGTAGTTTCGCACCATTGCCACAGGTGATGAATGAATGAGGTAATATGAGGGTATCCCAATAAATCTTAAACGCAAGGACAATGGAGCGTGCCATGCTAGCCATCAGCCTAAGAGGCTCATTAGGAGAGAAGAGATACGGAAAAGAACAAAAGTAACAGATGTTGTAACAAGAATGGCAGAACTAAAGTGGCGATGGGCCGGACATGTCGCCAGACAGGACCCATCGAGGTGGACCATAAGAATGATTCAATGGCGACCAAGAATCACCAAGGGAGAAACAGGAAGACTCCAAATGCGATGGCGAGATGACATCCAACGAGTAAAATTGGTTACGAACTGCTCAAGATGGAACGACATGGAAGACAATGGAAGAGGCCTACATTCAGGAGTGGATGGATACGGGTTAAAGAAGCAATAAGATCATAATTTTGGAAAAGGGGTAGTTTCGCACCATTGCCACAGGTGATGAATGAATGAGGTAATATGAGGGTATCCCAATAAATCTTAAATGCATGGACAATGGAGCGTGCCATGCTAGCCATCAGCCTAAGAGGCTCATTAGGAGAGAAGAGATACGGAAAAGAACAAAAGTAACACATGTTGTAACAAGAATGGCAGAACTAAAGTGGCGATGGGCCGGACATGTCGCCAGACAGGACCCATCGAGGTGGACCATAAGAATGATTCAATGGCGACCAAGAACCAACAAGAGAGAAACAGGAAGACTCCAAATGCGATGGAGAGAGGGCATCCAACGAGTAAAACTGGTTACGAACTGCTCAAGATGGAACGACATGGAAGACAATAGAAGAGGCCTACATTCAGGAGTGGATGGATACGGGTTAAAGAAGCAATAAGATCATAATTTTGGAAAAGGGGTAGTTTCGCACCATTGCCACAGGTGATGAATGAATGAGGTAATATCTATATTATTTTTTTCTGCGTAACATTGACGTTTGTCAAATAAAACCCCTTAACAACAACATATCCTTCAAATATAAGCTTCCCACGTGTATCTAATACGACGGGTTCGACACGAGAGGCGGACGTCCACTTTTACTTTAGTTTCTTTTGAATTACACTGATATTTCCTTTCTGAAAATCGGATTTCGCGTACCAGGATAGCAGAAGGGCCATGAGGTATGGAGGTGTATCGGTTCCTGTGCCAAATAATGTTTCCTAAATCGACGTTCCGTGTCATAAAACCGATATGTCCGGTCGAATTAGCCCTGGCAGCAAAAAGAGAGGTTAACAGAAAAACAAACTAGAAACGATATAAACAGGAGATCTTATGACCGAATATCTAGAAGAAGGACTAGTATAAGAAGCTATGAGACTTGTGGAAAATAATGGAAGCGCTAAAGTGAGTATGCATCGTCCACGGCGCCGCTTGATTGTTAAATAAGCTAAGCAAGAGAGCATTTTGTCGTGACTAAATACACGAGGAAAGTGTGAAGTCAGAATTTGGTAACCATGGCAACTGTTTTTAAATAATTTTTAACCTACTTAAAACAAAGCTATCTTTCGACTGTCGGCACTCCCAGAGTGCAACGTGTGTTTTTTTTTCCTACGTAACATTGCAATTTGTCAACAAAACCCCTTAAAAACAACATAATATCCTTGAAATAAGCTTCCCACTTGTGAGAGGCGGACGTCCACTTTTACCGGCTCCCTCGAAAAATAACTGCGTTCCGTGGAAATCCGCTCCGTTTTAATGGAACCAATCAATCCCGATTCCCCAAAATTGAATCATCACGTCCGCGTTACATTACTCAGCGAGTCCGCGTCGGGACATTTAAAAATTAATCTCGATTCGCGTTACATCACTTCGGCGATCGGGAAAGGGGAAGACGAGGAACTAAATATAAAATGCAAATCCCGGTCACGTTAATTCGCATTAGGAAACCCCGGCGATATCCACACGTAACAACGATTCCGCGTGATGAGCGGCGATGATCGACCCAGAGAGAGTCCGGGTGTTTTGGTGCAAAACCGTTGAACTGCTCGATGTCAAGAAACTTTTTATTGGCTCGCAACGATCGCGAGATATTATTGCACATACCGAATTGTGGTTGGTTCAACGTACGACTTCTGAACTTCGCTAAATAAAACTTCGTCGAGTCGAATGAGTGAGGGTCCGATACATGCAACGATGATAATTGGGCGTTTCGGGATTATGTGTGCGTGTAAAAGCGTATCACTAGGCCAAGCAATAATGGAGATTTCTCTGCACATTCTGAGATTTAACTAAATTACAAAAAATTGATTTTTTTTTGATTTTTGAGAATATTGCGAAAAGTAACGAAGGGATCGTTATACCACCAATAGGACTTTTGTAGAGAATTAAGAAACCTACAAAGTGGTTTTTGGTTCAACCCGATCGGACCATTTTTTACTGAGAAAATACTGGAAAAGATCCAAGAAATAACCGGTTTTTTTTTTGGTCCTACGACTAATATGATTTTTGTAGAGCATTAAAAAACCAACAAAATGGTTTTTTGTACAACCCGATTGGACCATTTTTCACCCAGAAAATCCCGGAAAACCTCCAAGAATTAACATTTTTTTAAAAAATTTACAAACTCGACAAAATTGAAGCTGGAAAAACTATCTGGCGGAAAATGATAGATAATAATGTATAATTGAAGTGTGCGAAAGATGGTTTCTGTCTGATGCGTAACATTTGCACAATGGCGTAATGAACAATTTTCACACTTTTTTTTGAAAAATTTGCGAATTTATGGTGAATCAATTTTCCCCAATTCTGCAAGCGACATTTTAAAGTAGGAATGCAAATCTTAAAACGTATATCTTGGATTGTCACGTAGGAACTGGGAAATGTACAGAAAAAAGCCCTGAAAGTTGTTCCGCATGCGCGAAATACGAGGCAGTACCGAGCAGCTGTGGTGGGGAAACCAGGCTTCAGGTATGTAGCAATTTTCCGGGTCTTTTTTTGTACATTTCCCACTTCTCACGTGAAAATGTAAAATGTGCGTTTTAAAGATTGTGATTACTACTTTGAAACGCCTCTTACAGAATTGTGAAAAATTAATGAAAAATGATCCAATCGAGTTGTACAAAAAACAATTTTGTTGGTTTTTTAGTTCTCTACAAAAATCATATTAGTCGTAGGTATAATGATTTGTATTCAGATTTTGGCGAATATTGTGAAAAGTAAAGAAGGGACCATTATACCACCCACAGGACTTTTGTAGAGAATTAAAAAACCTACAAAATGGTTTTTGGTAGAACCGGATCGGACCATTTTTCACTGAGAAAATACTGAAAAGCTCCAAGAAATAACCGTTTTTTTTTTAAAAATTCATAATTCCAACAAATTTGAAAATAGAAATACTATCTGGCGGGAAATGATAGATAATAATGTACAATTTAAGTGTGCGGAATATGCCTTCTGTCCTATGTGTAGTTTTTGCACAATCAATAAAAATTTCCCACTTTTTTTGGAAAATGCCCAAATTTATGGAAAATTAGTTTTCCCAATTCTGCAAGCGGCGTTTCAAAGTAGCAATCGAAATCTTTAAAACGTACATCGTGGATTTTCACGTGAAGAGTGGGAAATGTACAAAAAAAGGCCCGGAAAATTGCTACAAACCTGCCGCCTGGTTCCCCCACCACAACTGCTCAATACTGTCTCGTATTTCGCGCATGCGGAGCAACTTTCAGGACCTTTTTCCGTACATTTCTCACTTCCTACGTGAAAATCCAAGATATACGTTTTAATGATTTGCATTACTACTTTAAAATTTCGCTTGCAGAATTGGGGAAAATTGATTCCCCATAAATTTGCACATTTTTCAAAAAAAGATGTGAAAATTATTCATAACGAGATTGTGCAAATGTTCAGACAGAAACCATCTTTTGCACACATTAATTCCGGCCAGATAGTTTTTCCAGCTTCAAATTTGTCTAAATTATAAATTTTTCAAAAAAATGTTAATTCTTGGAAGTTTTCCGGGATTTTCCCGATGAAAAATGGTCCGATCTGGTTGTACAAAACAACATTGTGATGGTTTTTTCATCCCCTGTAAAAGTTCTATTAGCCGTATAATGATCCTTTCATTACTTTTCCCAATAACCGCAGAAAAACAAAAAACAATTTTTAATTTGGTAACGAAAATCCCAACACCCATTTCGCCAGGACCAACAGGTGGGTTTTCATCTATAAACTGCCTTTAGGTTTCCGACTTCTGATACGCGAATCACGCGGGGAAGGTCGAAAAACGTATAACTTCCAATTAGCGGACAGCTGATCCCCTTTCGATTGCGGGGAAGGATCGGCTTTTTAATAGGCGAGACTTGTACTTCATACATTTTTCATATATCCGGATCGGGTACTTACGTAGAAAATGAACGTAACTTCAGGCTTACTTGCAATAATAACAGTGACCAGTCGCTTACCTGTAAAGAAAAATAAAAGTTAGTCCCACATAATAACTAGATACGTACAATTATATACCACCAACACACAGTAATATAGACATAAATTATTTATGTATGCAATACACGGATCACGCTCAGGAGGCTATAGAAATTAGGCTTTTATGAAATAATTTTTATATTAAACAAAAGAGGTTTTATTGTAGTTACAAGAATGAACTGAAAATAAATCAAAAATTTTAGTGGAAAAATTATTTTTTCATTTTACAACTCTCTTATTCTTTCTTTTCCCTCCTCATTATTAGGGTCAAAAATTTAACTTATGAATTTTGTGATGAATGTAGCCAAGTTTAAATTTTTTAAATGAGTATTGAGATTTTTAGAAAACAAAAGTAATAAATTTCAATATTTCATATTACGTTCATAAACTTTTTTATATAATTCTTTCAGTGTTGTATGGGGGAAAGCATCCCCTTTTATTCGCGACGTGAATTTGGGAAATCCAGTATTGGGTAATTTTTTGAAAAAAAATTGCGTAAAGACCAAAAGTTGAATTTTCGAATTTTCAGTCAAGCTTAAATTTGTTAGCTCCAGTAATTTTAGAAAAATTAAATTTTCTTTTTTGGAACAGAAACTAATAATAAATTTCAGTAGTTTAAAATATCGAAAGTAAGGGATTTTTCCTTGAAATTCTGGCATTGCCCAAAAAAATCTTTCATATGCGATTTATATTTAGAATATTTAATTTTGGGTCAATTTCGAAAAAATTGCACTTTTCTTTTCTTATAACGAAAAATTACATTTTCGAATTTCGATCTAAATTTCGCTAAGGAAGTCAAAGGGATACATTTTAGATCTGTAGCCAAGCATCTCTTTTGCTTGGCTTGAATAGTTAAGACACGAAAAGCAATTATTTTTTTATTTTTTTTAAATATTGATAAGAAATTAGCTCCATTTTCTTGCGACCCAAATTTATAAAATCCAAAATTGGTCAATTTTTTTGAAAAAAAAAACACAAGGAGTCTAACTTGTTTTGGAATCAGAAATTACATTTTAGTATTTCGCTACGACACGGGCATGACAGATCAAAGCATCGATGCAGTTTGGAAAATTCAAAATTAGGCAATTTCTCGATAAAAATCGAAAAAAGCGGATGCACTGTACTTTCTTAGTCAAATTTCACTTCGCTAACTCCAACAATATTGGAAATATCGTATTTTTTTGGAAAAAATTTCAGTACATCATATAACAAAGAGTAATCGATTTTTTCCAGAAATTTTCCAGTATCGGCACGAGGAAATTATCCCCTCTCATCGGCTAGCAAAATTTGGATTTCCAATATTGGGTAATTTTTTGAAAAAATCGCAAGGGGTTGTTTTGACAAAATTAAGCGATGAAACTCACAGGACAGGTCAAAGGGTTGTATCTTACTTTTGTAGCCAAAGTTCGTTTCGCTGACAAACCAATTTTGGAAATATAATTTTTAAATTATTAAAAAAAAAAGAAAGTACTATAACAAACTTCTATTAGGAATAATTAGAATTCTAATTTAGTAGGTAGTTATAAATAATTAATATCTAATATTCGTGTATTATTTTTCTCTGCATATTCTACTATTTAGTGTTATCACTATCTTATCTTTCAGTCCCTTAAAAAATTTGTACGTACATACAAATATTATGGAAGTATGTAGTACCTATAAAAAGTTATTGGCATTAAATGACAAACAGAATTTTCTTAACAACCGAAACTTTTTTGAAACACCCGGAAATATGCACAATCACATTTTTAGAAAGATATCTTTTTGTGTGAAATTTACTAAAAAATTTCTAAAAAAAACCTAAATTGGAGAATTGTGAAAATCAATATTAATCGAGTCAATAATGTACGAATCTCAAATCAGAAAGTGTCATCCCAATCAAAGACTCACTGGTGTTAGTAGTTACATATTTCACAAACTTTATTTTGAAAAACTGAGCGACTTATTTAAAGTTGCATCAATATAGACTCATTGATCCATCGCACAATAATGCTACTATTTTTACCTACGGCACAGTGCTATTTTTCAACTTCCGTATTGGTTATTAATAATATCCCGGACAACCAACGACATTAATTAATATCAATAAACAAACAACTCTCTTATCAATATTTTTTTACTGAAACGATCACTCCAATAAATCACAAATTAAACAATCTATCGATTGAATTATTACTGTCTACATAATATTTGTTTTTATATCGACGTCGGATTCCGTCGCTGTTATAAACATTCTCTTTCACTTTTAAAATAATCTCGACCGAGAGAGATGTTTATGACCCCGGCTCGATTTCGCCCGATAACGAAATTATCCTAATAAAGAGGAATTATACATGAGAGGACGAGCTTAGGCGGCGTTTTCCCGTTACTCTGACTCTTGACATTTTTCCGTTGTTAATCTCGCGTCTCTACGCTGAAAATCCGTATGGATTTCGGCTCGTCGCGCATTCTGAAAAGTTTTCCTGCGAGAAAAGCACACTTTCTGTCTTTCGCTTCACTTCTTCGCGTCGCCTTAGCAGCAGCAGGAACGTTTCGGTTTCTATTTGTCGACGTCGGTTCTCGTTTCGTCTTGTATTCTGAACGTACGTGAATGTCACTTGATGAGAATAGGTGCGCGACGTTGCCGAAAACGACGGGAAACCTTCGTTTCACGCGATTTTATGAGAGCGAAACGAGTCGAAGAGACGTAGGAGGGACGTAATAATGGAATAATACATAAGTTTGTTCACAACACTACATAAGTTTGGCCGTGAGCAGAGTCCAAAAAAGTGTCTCATAGGAAACCACTTCAAATTTAAAGCGAATGACCAAAATGTGCAAGTCTGGCAGCTTTTAAGTGGGGCGTTTAATGGGGGTACAATTTAAAAGTCACCCCTATTTGAGGGTGATAAGAAACCAAATAAAATTTGATGAGTTGGTTTGTTAGTGATGCACAATTCACTAAAAAAATTATGCCAGACACATAGGGTGGGTCGATGCCAGACATCACCAAACAGAGCAATTTTAGCGACCCCCTTTGACTGATAGGAAACCGGCTCAAACACCCTATGTGTCTGGTATAATTTTTTTAGTGAACTGTGCATCACGAACAGAGCAACCCATCAAATTTTATTTGGTTTCTTATCGCACTTTGGGACCCACAATTACGGGTAACTTTGACATTACACCCCCATTAAACGCCCCACTTCAAAGCTGCCAGACTTGCATATTTTGGTAATTCGCGTGAAGGGCAATCTATGTTTAAAATTTGAAGTGGTTTCCTATGAGACATTTTTTGGACTCGGCTCACGGCCTATTAGGCCTGACATTGGAGAAAATCAGTGTTGGTTCCTGGCAATTGAACTTAGCAGTTTAGATCAGCCGTTAAACCAGTTTCTGACTGGATATCAACACTGCAATAGTACTATCGTACTAAAAGTAGTACCATAGTACACCTATGAAATTTGCAGTTTTCATAAAATACCAAATTGGTGTGGAATTGGTGACAGAAGTTGGTTAAACCTGTTTCCTACTTGATATTGACACTGCAATAGTACTATCACACTATTGAATTAAGATAGTACAACTCATAAAATTTCATATTTGTGTGGAATTGGTGTAATTGGTAATCAAAAAATGGTTTAACCAGTTTCTGACTCAATATTAACAATGATATAGTACTACTCGATACAGTAGCATCGTACTATTGCACTGAAAGTACTAAAATAGTACTACCATAAAAATATAAAAATTAGAGGAGTTTTCATAAAATTTCATACTTGTGTGTGGAATTGGTGTAATTGGTAATCAAAAAATGGTTTAACCAGTTTCTGACTCGATGTTAACACTGTAATAGTACTACTCGACATAGTAGAATCGTCCTATAACACTAAAAGTACTAAAATAGTACAACCATAAAAAAATCATATTGGTGTGGAATTTGAGTAATTGGTAATCAAAATATGGTTTACTAAGTTTCTGACTTAATGTTAACACTGATATAGTGCTACTCGATATAGTAGCATCGTACTATTGCACTGAAAGTTATAAAATAGTAGGTACTACCATAAAAATCTGGAGTTTTCATAAAATTCCATATTGGTGAGTAATCAAAAAAATGGTTTAACCAGTTTCCGACTCAATGTTAACACTAGCATAGTACTACTCGATATAGTAGCATCGTACTGTTGCACTGAAAGTACTAAAATAGGACAACCATAAAATTTGGAGTTTTCACAAAATTTCATATCGGTGTGGAATTGGGGTAATTGGTAATCAAAAAATGGTTTAACCAGTTTTTGACTTAATGTTAACACTGGTATAGTACTACTCGATATAGTAGCATCATACTAATGCACTGACAGTACTAAAATAGTACAACCATAAAGATTAGGAACTTTTGCAAAATTTCATATTAGTGTGGAATTAGAGTAATTATTGGTAATCAAAAAATGGTATAAGCAGTTTCTGACTCAATGTTAACACTGATATAGTACTACTCAATATAGGAGCAACGTACTATTGCACTGAAAGTACTAAAATAGTAGGTACTACCATAAAAATCTGGAGTTTTCATAAAATTCCATATTGAAGAGGAATTGGTGTAATTGATAATCAAAAAATGGTTTAACCAGTTTCTGACTAAATGTTAACACTGATATAGTACTACTCGATATAGTAGCATCGTACTATTGTACTGACAGTACTAAAATAGTACAACCATAAAAATTAGGAGTTTTCACAAAATTTCATATTGGTGTGGAATTGAAGTAATTGGTAATCAAAAAATGGTTTAACCAGTTTCTGACTCAATGTTAACACTGATATAGTACCACTCGATATAGTAGCATCGTACTATTGCATTGAAAGTATTAAAATAGTACAAATATAAAAATTAGTAGTAGTTTGAATAAAATTTCATATTGGTGTGGACTTGGAATAATTGGTAATCAAAAAATGGTTTAACCAGTTTCTGACTCAATGTTAACACTGTAATAGTACTACTCGACATAGTAGTATCGTACTATAACACTGAAAGTACTAAAATAGTACAACCATAAAAATTAGGGGTTTTCATAAAATTTCATATTTGTGTGGAATTGGAGTAACTGGTAATCAAAAAATGGTTAAACCAGTTTCTGACTCAATGTTAACACTGATAGTGCTACTCGATATCGCAGCATCGTACTATTGCTCTGAAAGTACTACAATAGTGCAACCATAATAGGAGTTTTCATAAAATTCCATATTGGTGAGGAATTGGTGTAATTGGTAATCAAAACATGGTTTAACCAGTTTCTGACTCAATGTTAACACTGATATAGTACTAATCGACATAGTAGCATCGTACTATTGCACTAAAAGTACTTAAAAAAGTACCATAAAAATTACGAGTTTTCATAAAATTTCATATTGGTGAGGAATTGGAGTCAGAAATTGGTTAAACCAGTAATAGTACTTATAGTAGTATTGCACTAAAAGTACTAAAATAATACAACTATAAAAATTAGTAGTTTTCATGAAATTCCATATTGGTAGAATTTAGAAATAGAAAGATTGAGAAGAGAAATGGTACGTTTGCGTAAATGTAAGTCTCCATGATTAAATAGTGCGCTGGTACCACATATATTTCCAGAAGAGTGAAAGAAACTTCCAAAGAATTAAAAATAGCTATTGAAAAAATCAAAAACTAGTCATTAGAAAAATATCTGTAATCAACTAAATACGGGAAGATGGATGTAAAAGTGTAACTAAATATATTAAAAATATAAAATTATACAATATTTCCAATGAGCAGAAACTAGAAATACTAAGATCACTGGTTTCCCTTTCTCCTCAGAATTGGATTATGAATTGTTAAACACTAACAAATATTTCTCTGATCACTAGTACAGAAACGGATGGAACAGTAAGAAATACAAAATTCTTCCAAAGGCCGTAGTAGAAGTATAAAGCTATTCCTAGTGTATTACTTGATCTATCCAAGGAATAATTTTTATTCTTTGCAAAATATTGGAAAGTCGCTGGATTATATTTTATATGGAAAGATAAGGATGTTGAAGGGCCAGATATGTCTATTAAGTTTTTAGGTAAATTATATGAAAGAATTATAAAGGAACGCTTTGATGAATATTGGGAAGAAACAAAAGAGTTGTCAGATTTACAGTTTGGCTTCAGAAAAGGGAAGTTTCTGCCGTGCAGTTTGTTGTGGACTGGATGTCCACTTCTGAATTCAAATGTTATCTGATAACCCAAAATGCATTTAATACGATTTCATGGAAATTCATTATTGCAGTAATGAAATAGAGAGGTATTCCTAAATATTCAATAAATATTACAATATTACAAATATTGTAATATTTCCTTTGAGCTTAAATTTGACTGTAAATTTTACTCTAGCGAAAATTTCATGGAAAAACAACCATTTTCAACAACAAACAACAATTATTTTAAAAGTAGATAGAAAAAGAGATTTAGAAGATTTCAAAGAAAAAAGAGACGGTAAATTTTACATTTGGGTACCATCTAAAAATGAATGCAAATCAACTGGAGGAGAAACTAAGAACGTTAATAGGTACATTGATAGAGAACCGAAAAAGAATCCAAAAATGTATTTAAATACACAGAGGACTAGTTAAGAGAAATCGCATTAGCTAGTTAATTACCTATAGAATGAAACTTACTGTTAAAACTCCTTACAAAATTTGTTTTCTCATAAGGGATAAAATAATGACATCTTTATCAATGCTAACAATTTTGACATTTTGATACATGACGATGACACCAACAAATTGATAATTTTAATGACACGACACGACACACTAAATATGTCACAAAACAAGGTATATCTAGGTATATAGGGTTGAAAAACCTATATGAAATACATGAAATATGAAAATGTTGAGAAATTTTTTTCGACTATTTCCAAAATATCGAGAATTGGCCCTGTTTGTGAATTCTTAGCAGGCAGAGTTTAAAGTTGAGTGTCTTAAAAAATGTAAACCATCAACCTGTACAACTGTGTATAAGTTCAAATCTGTATTCCTTCAAATAGCGAAAATATGGGGATATCTTCATCTTAAATGCGACACACTGCATATAGTCGGACAATACTGAGCGAATGGAAGTATTGATGATTTCAAGAAAGTTCCTTTATTTGTGAAAGAAAACACCATCAATATGCAGACTCTTAATGTACATGAAATCAACAAAAAAAAATATTGTTTATTTGGATTAACTTTCGTATCAAAAGAAAATAATTATTGTATTCCTTAATAGAATATATATTCTAAAACTCAGTTAAATAACCACGTAAAATAATTAGTAAGAAGTGAGTATTCGAATAAGTTAGTTTATTGTGGTAATACCCAGATGACTTCAGAGGAATTATTTTTTTTTGAATTTCAGACTGGTCTATAAATTGTAAGTACCACTCACAAACAAGTAAATCATCAGTTCATACAAAAATTACTGGCCTTCTTCAAAAAGTGGGAGGGTACATATCTTTAGGAAGGGGTGATTTTCGGGAAATGCGCCCACCATAGCCCGAAAGCAACAAAACAGCAACAAAATACCAACATTCTAGTCTCCTAATTCCGACTCGAAACGCTCGACGATTTGGCACCGGTGCCCGTCAAATCGAAAAATCGAACCTCCCATTGGCCGAAACCAGTTCGCGCTGAGCGGCTCGGTTACACTGTACACCGTGTTCCCTGCGAAATTTCTCCCTGGCATCTCTATTAAATCTATCGTTTACGGCAGCAATAAAAGCTCAAAAAGAGTAAAAGTTTTCAAATAAACGATGCGCGCGCGCGAAAGTAAACGCTGAAAAACTCTCTGTAAAGAGTTATAAAGTCGTAGGAGCTGCAGCATCAAGTACCATTCTAAAACACTTTTTACGACTCGATTTGTTCCGGCCGTTAAAATATAATTGAACATTACGACACATTAATCAACGAATAGTTGCGACCGATAAATATTATCTGTCAAAAGTTTCGAACCTATTAGGAAATGGAAACCGCACAAAAGGTAATTTGCTATTAGAAATCACAAAACTGGAGGTTAACGTAGTGGATTTCTTGGTCGAACCACGAGGAGAGACCTTTTAAACAATTGCCTACTTTTACGAAAGACCCTCTCTATGTTGAAATAGGTACGAGAAGGATTTCAACTCTTCTGACTTAATATCTCAGTTTCAATCTCTTTTGTCAGACACTTGTGACTTATCACAAGACCTATAAAGTACCTTATGGAGAATAAGTTAGAACTTCACGTTAATTGCTCTTTTTCTTAATCCTCCGCTCGATTGTTAAGGGAATTAGCAATATAGCGTAATATAGCATAATAGCAACTCCAGAAGTTCAGGAACAAACTTAAAAACCTCCTACAGGTACTTTCATCAGAAATAGATGACGCAATTTCAATGTTTTAAGTATAATACTTTGGAATGTAATTCGTGAAACGTATTTCGGACATCTACTGCCAATCATCATGAACCAGTCTTTTTGGTACCAATAAGAGAGCTCAGGTTGAACATGCTGGAATACAAAGAAATGGTAAAGTCCTTATAAATTGTAATTATAAATTATGTAAATTAAGAGAACAGTATCAATCAAATTTGAAAAAAAAACATATTTTTTTTTAAAAAGTTGTGCAAAACTTTCAAATGTTCATATGTCAACAATTATTCTGACTTTTGCAAAACTAAGTTTATTTTAATCAGCGACGCCTAACCTATTCAGGTAAGTGATCAACGGAGAGTTTCTGTATAAGAAAAATTTCGGAAAAGTATCTTTTAAATTTTTCCAGAAACTTCAATTGCTCATACCTTCGCAACTACTCGTCCTATCGTCGTGAAACGAAGTTTGTTATAATCACTGACACCTATTCTATAAAGATTAGAAATCTATATAGATCAAAGGAGAGTTTCTATATGGAAAATTTATCGAAAAAGCTTCCAAATCCTAATGAATTTTTGCAGAAATTTCAATTGATGCTCATACCTCAGCAACTACTAGTCCTATCGTCGCGAAACGAAGTTTGTTATAATCAGTGACACCTAATCTATAAAGATTATAAATCTACATAGATCAAAGTAGAGTTTTTGTATGGGAAATTTTTCGAAAAAGTATCCAAAACCTTTTGTATTTTTGCAGAAATTTCAATTGCTCCTACCTCTGTAACTACTCGTCATATCGTCGCGAAACGAAGTTTGTTATAATCAGTGACACCTAATCTATAAAGATTATAAATCTATATAGATCAAAGGAGAGTTTTTGTATGGGAAATCTTTCGAAAAAGTATCCAAAACCTTTTGAATTCTTGCAGAAATTTCAATTGCCCTTACCCTTGCAACTACTCGTCATATAGTCGCGAAACGAAGTTTGTAATAACTAATTGCACCTAATCTATAAAGATTATAAATCTACATAGATCAAAGGAGAGTTTATGTATGGGAAATTTTTCGAAAAAGTCATCCAAAACATTTTGAATTTTTGCAGAATTTTCAATTCTTCATACCTCCGCAATTACTCGTCCAATCGTCCCGAAACGAAGTTTGTTATAGTCAGTGACACCTAATCTATACAAATTATAAATCTATATAGATCAAAGTAGAGCTTCTGTATGGAAAATTTTTTGTGAAAAAGTATCCAAAACCTTTTGAATTCTTGCAGAAATTTCAATTGTTCATAACTTCGCAACATCTTGTCCTATCGTCTCGAAACGAAGTTTGTTATAATCAGTGACACCTAATCTATAAAGATTATAAATCTATATGGATCAAGGGAGAGTTTTTGTATGAGGAAATTTTTCGAAAAATTATCCAAAACCTTTAGAATTTTTGCAGAAATTTCAATTGTTCATACCTCCGCAACTACTCGTCCAATCGTCCCGAAACAAAGTTTGTTATAATCAGTGACACCTAATCTATACAGATTATAAATCTATATAGATCAAAGTAGAGCTTCTGTATGGGAAATTTTTGTGAAAAAGTATCCAAAACCTGTTGAATTCTTGCAGAAATTTCAATTGCTCCTACCTCTGTAACTACTCGTCATATCGTCGCGAAACGAAGTTTGTTATAATCAGTGACACCTAATCTATAAATATTATAAATCTATATAGATCAAAGGAGAGTTTTTGTATGGGAAATTTTTCGAAAAAGTATCCAAAAACCTTTGGAATTCTTGCAGAAATTTCAATTGCTCGTACCTCTGTAACTACTCGTCATATCGTCGCGAAACGAAGTGTGTTATACTCAGTGACATCTAATTTATAAAGATTAGAAATCTATATAGATCAAAGGAGAGTTTCTGTATGGAAAATTTATCGAAAAAGCTTCCAAATCCTAATGAATTTTTGCAGAAATTTCAATTGATGCTCATACCTCAGCAACTACTAGTCCTATCGTCGCGAAACGAAGTTTGTTATAATCAGTGACACCTAATCTATAAAGATTATAAATCTACATAGATCAAAGTAGAGTTTTTGTATGGGAAATTTTTCGAAAAAGTATCCAAAACCTTTTGTATTTTTGCAGAAATTTCAATTGTTGATATCTCCGCAACTTCTCGTCCTATCGCCGCGAAACGAAGTTTGTTATAATCAGTGACACCTAATCTATAAAGATTATAAATCTATATAGATCAAAGGAGAGTTTTTGTATGGGAAATCTTTCGAAAAAGTATCCAAAACCTTTTGAATTCTTGCAGAAATTTCAATTGCCCTTACCCTTGCAACTACTCGTCATATAGTCGCGAAACGAAGTTTGTAATAACTAATTGCACCTAATCTATAAAGATTATAAATCTACATAGATCAAAGGAGAGTTTATGTATGGGAAATTTTTCGAAAAAGTCATCCAAAACATTTTGAATTTTTGCAGAATTTTCAATTCTTCATACCTCCGCAATTACTCGTCCAATCGTCCCGAAACGAAGTTTGTTATAGTCAGTGACACCTAATCTATACAAATTATAAATCTATATAGATCAAAGTAGAGCTTCTGTATGGAAAATTTTTTGTGAAAAAGTATCCAAAACCTTTTGAATTCTTGCAGAAATTTCAATTGTTCATAACTTCGCAACATCTTGTCCTATCGTCTCGAAACGAAGTTTGTTATAATCAGTGACACCTAATCTATAAAGATTATAAATCTATATGGATCAAGGGAGAGTTTTTGTATGAGGAAATTTTTCGAAAAATTATCCAAAACCTTTAGAATTTTTGCAGAAATTTCAATTGTTCATACCTCCGCAACTACTCGTCCAATCGTCCCGAAACAAAGTTTGTTATAATCAGTGACACCTAATCTATACAGATTATAAATCTATATAGATCAAAGTAGAGCTTCTGTATGGGAAATTTTTGTGAAAAAGTATCCAAAACCTGTTGAATTCTTGCAGAAATTTCAATTGCTCCTACCTCTGTAACTACTCGTCATATCGTCGCGAAACGAAGTTTGTTATAATCAGTGACACCTAATCTATAAATATTATAAATCTATATAGATCAAAGGAGAGTTTTTGTATGGGAAATTTTTCGAAAAAGTATCCAAAAACCTTTGGAATTCTTGCAGAAATTTCAATTGCTCGTACCTCTGTAACTACTCGTCATATCGTCGCGAAACGAAGTGTGTTATACTCAGTGACATCTAATTTATAAAGATTAGAAATCTATATAGATCAAAGGAGAGTTTCTGTATGGAAAATTTATCGAAAAAGCTTCCAAATCCTAATGAATTTTTGCAGAAATTTCAATTGATGCTCATACCTCAGTAACTACTAGTCCTATCGTCGCGAAACGAAGTTTGTTATAATCAGTGACACCTAATCTATAAAGATTATAAATCTACATAGATCAAAGGAAAGTTTCTATATGGAAAATTTATCGAAAAAGCTTCCAAATCCTAATGAATTTTTGCAGAAATTTCAATTGATGCTCATACCTCAGCAACTACTAGTCCTATCGTCGCGAAACGAAGTTTGTTATAATCAGTGACACCTAATCTATAAAGATTATAAATCTACATAGATCAAAGTAGAGTTTTTGTATGGGAAATTTTTCGAAAAAGTATCCAAAACCTTTTGTATTTTTGCAGAAATTTCAATTGTTGATATCTCCGCAACTTCTCGTCCTATCGCCGCGAAACGAAGTTTGTTATAATCAGTGACACCTAATCTATAAAGATTATAAATCTATATAGACCAAAGGAGAGTTTTTGTATGGGAAATTTTGTGAAAAAGTATCCAAAAACCTTTGGAATTTTTGCATAAATTTCAATTGCTCATACCTCCGCAACTACTCGTCCTATCGCCGCGAAACGAAGTTTGTTATGATCAGTGACACCTGATCTATAAAGATTATAAATCTATATAGATCAAAAGAGAGTTTCTATATAGGAAATTTCTTGAAAAAGTGTCCAAATCCGTTAGAATTTTTGCAGAAATTTCAATTGCAAAACTTTGAAACAAATTGCAACCACAATTAACTAACTTAACTAATTACGGTGTTTATTCGAGTTTGTCCTCTGTAATTGTCGACTGCAACAATAAAACCCTTAGGTCATTACGTCATCAATAATAATACTAATTAGTGTATTGGATTTGTATGCTAATATATCAGTTAAAATTTTTTGTTTTCAGATGTTTTACAAACTTGTAAAACTGGATTTGCCTTTGTAAAATTATAATGCATGTACACTCTTTCCAAAATCAATTTATATAAAAAAATACAAAATCAATAATAAATAAAAAAAATTAGTAGACATTTGGAGCAGGGGATTTTTTTGTCAATTTCCCACATTTTTCTAGAAATTTTATTCTATTATATTACATGGATGACGTCATATACATGAAGCAGCTCAAAACTGATGGAAAATGCTTCAAGTTTCCCCATTTTACTATAAACATCATAAAGTCAAAAGAATCTAGAGCTATATTCAACTTAAAACGATCTACACAAAGAATCAAGAATTGATCAGGACGCCTTCCCGTTTCGAGTTCCGAGCAGCAGCAGAAAGTCAGAAGGACCTAGAAGACTCCACCGCCTCTTCTGCAAACTTTCCTAAAATTTCCCTTCGCTCCTGAAATCTAAAAAGGAAGTATAACTCCGAGACGAGCTCAGCGATGACGAAGGAATTAACGAACCAGAAGCGCGGAAAAAAAGAGTGAAAGCGACGGAAACGAAAAATGAGCCTATAAGGTAGACTCACACTATCATCATCAGGTAACGATCTCACGTAAATTTCACCGCAACCTTTAACGCCCGATAACGCAAAAAAGCGCGGATCCCGCCCATCTCGAGGCGCAATTAACCTTTTCACGAAACCGCATCACCATCATCCTGGAACACCGAAAAAAAATTGGAGAGCGTGAAAAATCGCTGGAAAGACAGAGGGAGAGAGAGAGAAAGAGCCGGCAATCAAATCAACCCATCTTCCACTTCTTTCTTCTCCCAGTCTTTCTCCCTCTCTCTCTTTACCATTACGCTTGTAGAAGACATGTCTCTTTCCTTCTCTCTGTGTCTCTCTCTCTCTTTCTCTCTGTGCGTGGAGAAGAAAAAAGTCCGGCAACATCGATCCGGGATCTCGCGTTATAACTTTCGCGAGAGGTCGTCGACACCGGCCCACTTCTTACTCAGTCAGTAAACCGCCGAGGCTCGCTCGCATCGTCCGGGCGCCATCTTGCCACACATCGCCTACTGAGCACCCGATGGGGCATTTCTAATGGGAACGGGCCTACGCGGCCGCGAGTCCGGCGACTGGCGCCCGAGCTATCGGCCGAAGAACGACTTCCCGACTCGAACAGTCGACGTTCGGCCAGAACGCTACAATGGTCATAACTTTGCTAGTTTCCTGTGTGCCATTTGATACATTGAAATCGTACAGCACGTTACTTATGGTACAGGGCTCAGAATCACGTAAAATGTCTGTTGTTGCTTTTGGTGGAGACTTTCTGTAAGGTATATCCATGATGGAGCGTAGGAGATAGTGATCAGACTCACAGTCTGCTCCTCTTTGAACTCTGATATCAGTTCTTTGTTTGCTGATGGTATAATCAATGATGGAGTTTAGTTGTCTAGTTTGCTGTATCCATGTATCTTTATATTCGTAACTTATATTACGATAAGGGAAGAAGAAGAAGAAGAAGAAGAAAAAAAAAAGAATATAGTAATCAATCCCTCCGAGCTATCGTTTACACAATCCTCACCAAATTTTCCTAAAATAGCACCATTGACTCGGTTTCCAGTTCTTCCAGTTTTTCCAATTCTTTGCGATAACTATTAGTTAATATGTAAAGGTCGTTTCTCGCATCTCCTGTTCCACTCTCCTCTGTTTTACCAGTCTCGTTCTTCAAGGGACGTGAATCTCTATGGCTTTTCTTGTAGTGTCCATCCAGCCTCTTTTTTCCCATTCCTCGGACATGTCCATACCACTTCTGTTCTATTCTTTCTACTAATGTAATGCACCTTCATCCTTCTCCTTATTGCTTCATTTCTCACTCTGTCAAGTTCGGTTAATCCACAACAGCGCCTCCAATATTCCATTTCTTCTTCTTCTTCCACTTACATTAAGAGTACTTCCTGCGTTTTCTCCAATGGTTTAGTGCTACCTATCTCTATTCTGTTCTCATATTTCTTCCCCATGTTACTACATCTTGAATCTCACATCATCGTCATCATCGTCATCATCATCATCATCATCATCATTCAGCCTGGTGTTGAGTCCACTGCTGGATATAGGCCTCCTCTTTTGAGCTCTTATCAAGTGTCCACCAATCCTCTTTATATCATCACTCCATCTTGTTGGTGGTCTACCCCTGCTTCTTTTATCCGTTCTGGGTCTCTCATATGTCTCTTATTTCTTCGCTTCCTTTTGGGTCATACAGGGTATATCCTGTTAGATAGTTCCTTTTGGTACAAATTATATAAATACAAGGTGTGTCGCATTTGAGATTAAGACGCTACATATTTTCGCTACTCAAAGGAATGCAGATGTAATGCTGAATTTGCTTAACCGCATAACCAGTAACTCAAAAATACCAACTACGGTTACAAGTCAATTCCTCCGTTAATAATCTAAGGATTTTAAGAGGGATAGTCATGAATTTAAGACGTCCATCATCATGCTAGAATGATAAATGTGCTGAGTTAGTATTGTATAGCTACCATGATCAGTAACGCCCATACTACGATTCCAATTCACTCTATTGCCCATTATACGATTAACACTAAGAGATTTGAAGGAGGAGGATGAAGAATTGAAGACAACGTCTACAATTATTATGTAATGCTGAATTTGCTAACTTAGCATTGTACTTTAAAAACATAAATTACTCTTATAATTCACTCTATTCACCAAATATTCCAGAATTTGAAGAAGAGCTGAAGAATAGAATTGGCGACGAGGAGGCAGAAGATCTAGAAGGCACTGGAGGGCTAAGATTGGGTTAAAAATAAAGACAATAATTAAGAACCATTTAAGAGTCCATTTCCATTTCAAATTTACATAATTGTACCAAGATGCTGAATTTGCTGAATTAACATTGCATAACCAGCATCACTAGCAACTTTTGATACAATTTATTCCATTTTCCTTCTATTGTCCTTAACATTTCCAACGAATTTGAAGAAGGAGAAGAATGAGGAATTGGGTAAGTACATAATCATTCTATAATGTAGAATTGGCAAAATCAGCATGGTAAAAGCAACATAACCAATACCTCTAAAACACTAAGTATTGTTACAATCCATTCTACTGCCCGCTCTTTTCTTTAAGACTCCAATGAATTTGAAGGGGAGAATGCAGTAGGGAAAGACCGTGGAAGTTACTAGAGCGCTAGGAGTAAAATTTAAGGCAATATAGACTTATCGTTATGTCTGTAACCGCTAATTTGAATCCTAACATAGACTTTCCTTGATGCAACCTGAATCGACATTACTTAAACTCCAACTAAAGTCAACAATGCTGTACTTGAATTAGGCAGAACTTTCATCTCCTTCAAAACTCTAAACATTATACTATTTAGCTGACATAGCTGTATTACCAATGGACCACCAGCAACACCAACAATTTGAAGACAAACACTTATTACAAATTTACCCTACTGCCCACTATTTTATTAATTCTGTCCTACATTAGAAGGAGTGTGGAATTGGAAGTGTCTGCTGTTATCATATAATGGCGAATTAGCAGTGTATAACCAGAATCATAATAATAAACAAGTATTACAGTTCACAATGCTGTCCACTATGTTGCACTGAATTTGAAGATGGAGGGAATTAAAGAATTGGAGAGGTACACCATTGTACCATGTCTTCAATGAATTTAAAGAAAAATACTGAAGATTTTGCCATTGCTACCATTACGCTATAATGCTGAATTGGTTGAATTAGTATTATGTATATATAACCAGCATCACCATTACCTTAAACACCAGTAATGTTACCATTTATACCACTGTGCATTATTTTACTAGTATTCCAATGAATTGGAAGAAGGAGTAGAATGGAATTGGCGAGGAGATAGCAGTAACCACTGGAGGACTAGGGGTAAAACCGACGGCAATTCAGCCTTAACGCCAAGTTACTCATTCCAAGCTCTTTCCTCGATACCATTTGAAATGACACCAGAACTATGCAAACCTTCCATTTCCTTACAAACTTTCCACGATTAAACTCTAAACATCCAACCTTCGACACAGATTAATTTTTCTGATCCGATGAACGCCCTGATTACGGTTTTTTCGTTCCACGATTAGATTATCTCTTTCTTGTTGTGTTCCGCTGACCTCCGAGCTAAACGATCAAGGAATCTCCATAATTGCGCCATTAATTGCCTAACGCGAAAAAAAAAACGGAGGTGAGTAACAACACGAGGTGCCCAAGAGTTCCAATAAATAAATCGAAAATCGTAACGACACGTTGTTATTATAATTATAACTGTTCCTACAGTTACTTAATCCACATAAAAGAATCTAATAAGACGGGGCTACGTGCGAAAATCCACGTTAGGTACCGGTGAAAGTATGTACTTGCCGAATCTCCATTAGTCCGGATTATATTCTGAGGACCAGCGGGGTTGCCATGTCTAGGGATTTGTCCCCAGATCTAGGGACTTTGTTTTGTGTTTTCTTGATTCTAGGGATTTTTAATGCCAGTGCTAACTAGTAATTAGTTAAGTAATTTGCCTTTAATGTGACATATTGAGATATGTAAATGTACTCATCTATTTTATGGAAGGAACAGTGGTGTCAATTTAGAAAAAAAAGGTCATTACTGAAAATTTTACATAAATATAGCTAGTATTTGGGATGTACAATTTGTACAAAAAATGGACCAAAGTATATATGAACAGTATGTTAATATGTAATAAATAATGATTGTAATTGTAATGTAACAAATTGTTATAAGATGGCCACGCCCAAACGCCCTTTCGTGACATCAGACTTCATTAAATTAATATAAAACAGTAAATGCTAAATTGTACAAAAATCAGAAAAATCATAGAATGAATTGAATTGATTTCAAAAATAAGATTAAAGAATAAGACTGTATAACAAATATAAATAAAGAAAATAAAAATAAAGAATAAGAAGGTGAGATAAAGATGAAAAATAAAAATAAAGAATAAGTGCTAAATTGTATAAGAAGCAGAAAAATCATAGAATGACTTTTATTAATTTCAAAAATAAGATTAAAAAGAATAAAGAAAAAAATGTATAATATAAATATAAATAAAGAGCATACATATAAAGAATAATAAGATGAGATAAAGATGAAAGATAAAGATAAAGAACAAGTGCTAAATTGTATAAGAAGCACAGAGACACCACAGAATGACTCGAACTGCATTTAAAAACCCATAAGAACGCCACTACTGACCACCATTAGCTGCTGAATTGGAGCAAAAGAAGACTAGTACTGACAGACACCAACTGCGCACGCGTCAAGGTAAACATATCTCCATTCATACCATCTCTTCACGTCTAGGCACATCAAAAATTTCCACCTGGCAACTCCGCCCGGCATCGGGTTATTAATTTTTTTTTCTCCACGCCGCATTATCCTCGCGTTACCGGCGATGGACGACACAAAAAACAATACCTTCCGCGGGATAAATGTGTCAAGGTGAGTAACGCGACGGCGGGTTCACGGGAGTTCGTCGAACTACAAATCAGCTGCGACGCAGGAGACCGCTGGAGGAAGGGAGAGCGCCCTGGACCAGATCATCGAATCATAGGAGGAGTCACCTTTATGTGCTCTAACCTTTGTTATAAGAATAAGGAAGTAGAAGGTTACACCTCCGAAGTTATCTAATATTTACGAACCATTTATCATAATTTGGGATGAAGTAACAACCACTGGCGGAAATGACTCGAAATCATTGCTAACTTCACACACTTTTAACTAAGTGAGCGCCTGATGCGAACTGCTCGGTACCATATAAGGAACAATACTTACGTCTTGAACGTAATATGCAATTTAAGGGACGAGAACTGTAAAGCAAAGCTCAATATACTCTTTCACTCGCATCTTAGATGTCATGTTACACGTATCTTCGCTAAGGGTGCCTGCTTTTGGAACTCCTGTCCACGATATCTTGCGAAGGCAATAAAATGAACAATTGATTTTAATCATAACGCATACTGAAGACTTGAGAAAACCAAATCTCATCTCGAAGCTTAAGAGAGATACAAAGACATCGACACTTTTTCCGGCTCCGTTCAGTACACGTCCTCTTCTCCTAGAAGTGAAACCGGCTGGCTAGTTTCCGTTACGAGACTAGCAACAACGGAAGAAAGGCCGCGAAGATCTAGCAGTACCTTGCGTAGCACTTTTTTGCATTTCTCGATGTAATAGTACCGCGTCACTATCCGAACGCGATGAAAGGATGATTCTGCAACAATCAATCGATCATCGCGGCTAGAGACAAGGCGTGACCCGCACGTCCAGTTAATACAGAGGCTCTAAGGAGTCGCTAAAAGGACTCTAAGAGTCGCGGGTTCCGGAAAGGTTCCTTGAGATTTGTATTTACTTATAAAGGTTAGTTAAGTCAGATTTTGTGTTCTGAAACCTTCCTTAAGACACTTAAAATTCGAGATTTTTTCAAATAAAATTACAAGTACATAAGGTGCTTTTGTATAATGAAAAATCTCGACCAAAATATTTCTCAGCCAAGAATTTTCTTAGTTAGATTTCTGAATACAGATCTAAGGACTCTAAGGGTGTTGGGTATGCAGAGATGTTCCTCGTCATTTGTCCTTATTTATAAAGGGTACTTAAGTCCAATTCTGTATTCAGAAACCTTCATCAGGACAAATAAAATTCGAGCTTTTTGCAAGTAAAATTACAAGAAAATTAATTGTTTTTGTAAAATGAGAAAATCTCGACCAAAATATTTCCCAGTCAAGACTTTTCTCAATTAGATTTCTAAAGCCAAATCTAAGGACTCTAAGGGTGGTGGGTATTCAGAAAGGTTCCTCGTCATTTGTCCTTACTTATTAAGGGTACTTAAGTCCAATTCTGTATTCAGAAACCTTCATCAGGACAAATAAAATTCGAGCTTTTTGCAAGTAAAATTACAAGAAAATTAATTGTTTTTGTAAAATGAGAAAATATCGACCAAAATATTTCCCAATCAAGAATTTTCTCCATTAGATTTCTAAAGCCAAATCTAAGGATTCTAAGGGTGGTGGGTATTCAGAAACGTTCCTCGTCATTTGTCCTTACTTATAAAAGGTACTTAAGTCCAATTCTCTATTCAGAAACGTTCATCAGGACAAATAAAATTCGAGCTTTTTGCAAGTAAAATTACAAGAAAATTAATTGTTTTTGTAAAATGAGAAAATCTCGACCTAAATATTTCCCAGTCGAGACTTTTCTCCATTAGATTTCTAAAGCCAAATCTAAGGACTCTAAGGGTGGTGGGTATTCAGAAATGTTCCTCGTCATTTGTCCTTACTTATAAAGGGTACTTAAGTCCAATTCTGTATTCAGAAACCTTCATCAGGACAAATAAAATTCGAGCTTTTTGCAAGTAAAATTACAAGAAAATTAATTGTTTTTGTAAAATGAGAAAATATCGACCAAAATATTTCCCAATCAAGAATTTTCTCCATTAGATTTCTAAAGCCAAATCTAAGGATTCTAAGGGTGGTGGGTATTCAGAAACGTTCCTCGTCATTTGTCCTTACTTATAAAAGGTACTTAAGTCCAATTCTCTATTCAGAAACGTTCATCAGGACAAATAAAATTCGAGCTTTTTGCAAGTAAAATTACAAGAAAATTAATTGTTTTTGTAAAATGAGAAAATCTCGACCTAAATATTTCCCAGTCGAGACTTTTCTCCATTAGATTTCTAAAGCCAAATCTAAGGACTCTAAGGGTGGTGGGTATTCAGAAATGTTCCTCGTCATTTGTCCTTACTTATAAAGGGTACTTAAGTCCAATTCTGTATTCAGAAACCTTCATCAGGACAAATAAAATTCGAGCTTTTTGCAAGTAAAATTACAAGAAAATTAATTGTTTTTGTAAAATGAGAAAATCTCGACCAAAATATTTCCCAGTCAAGACTTTTCTCAATTAGATTTCTAAAGCCAAATCTAAGGACTCTAAGGGTGGTGGGTATTCAGAAAGGTTCCTCGTCATTTGTCCTTACTTATTAAGGGTACTTAAGTCCAATTCTGTATTCAGAAACCTTCATCAGGACAAATAAAATTCGAGCTTTTTGCAAGTAAAATTACAAGAAAATTAATTGTTTTTGTAAAATGAGAAAATATCGACCAAAATATTTCCCAATCAAGAATTTTCTCCATTAGATTTCTAAAGCCAAATCTAAGGATTCTAAGGGTGGTGGGTATTCAGAAACGTTCCTCGTCATTTGTCCTTACTTATAAAAGGTACTTAAGTCCAATTCTGTATTCAGAAACGTTCATCAGGACAAATAAAATTCGAGCTTTTTGCAAGTAAAATTACAAGAAAATTAATTGTTTTTGTAAAATGAGAAAATCTCGACCAAAATATTTCCCAGTCAAGACTTTTCTCAATTAGATTTCTAAAGCCAAATCTAAGGACTCTAAGGGTGGTGGGTATTCAGAAAGGTTCCTCGTCATTTGTCCTTACTTATTAAGGGTACTTAAGTCCAATTCTGTATTCAGAAACCTTCATCAGGACAAATAAAATTCGAGCTTTTTGCAAGTAAAATTACAAGAAAATTAATTGTTTTTGTAAAATGAGAAAATATCGACCAAAATATTTCCCAGTCGAGACTTTTCTCAATTAGATTTCTAAAGCCAAATCTAAGGACTCTAAGGGTGGTGGGTATTCAGAAATGTTCCTCGTCATTTGTCCTTACTTATAAAGGGTACTTAAGTCCAATTCTGTATTCAGAAACCTTCATCAGGACAAATAAAATTCGAGCTTTTTGCAAGTAAAATTACAAGAAAATTAATTGTTTTTGTAAAATGAGAAAATCTCGACCAAAATATTTCCCAGTCAAGACTTTTCTCAATTAGATTTCTAAAGCCAAATCTAAGGACTCTAAGGGTGGTGGGTATTCAGAAAGGTTCCTCGTCATTTGTCCTTACTTATTAAGGGTACTTAAGTCCAATTCTGTATTCAGAAACCTTCATCAGGACAAATAAAATTCGAGCTTTTTGCAAGTAAAATTACAAGAAAATTAATTGTTTTTGTAAAATGAGAAAATATCGACCAAAATATTTCCCAATCAAGAATTTTCTCCATTAGATTTCTAAAGCCAAATCTAAGGATTCTAAGGGTGGTGGGTATTCAGAAACGTTCCTCGTCATTTGTCCTTACTTATAAAAGGTACTTAAGTCCAATTCTGTATTCAGAAACGTTCATCAGGACAAATAAAATTCGAGCTTTTTGCAAGTAAAATTACAAGAAAATTAATTGTTTTTGTAAAATGAGAAAATCTCGACCAAAATATTTCCCAGTCAAGACTTTTCTCAATTAGATTTCTAAAGCCAAATCTAAGGACTCTAAGGGTGGTGGGTATTCAGAAAGGTTCCTCGTCATTTGTCCTTACTTATTAAGGGTACTTAAGTCCAATTCTGTATTCAGAAACCTTCATCAGGACAAATAAAATTCGAGCTTTTTGCAAGTAAAATTACAAGAAAATTAATTGTTTTTGTAAAATGAGAAAATATCGACCAAAATATTTCCCAGTCGAGACTTTTCTCAATTAGATTTCTAAAGCCAAATCTAAGGACTCTAAGGGTGGTGGGTATTCAGAAATGTTCCTCGTCATTTGTCCTTACTTATAAAGGGTACTTAAGTCCAATTCTGTATTCAGAAACCTTCATCAGGACAAATAAAATTCGAGCTTTTTGCAAGTAAAATTACAAGAAAATTAATTGTTTTTGTAAAATGAGAAAATCTCGACCAAAATATTTCCCAGTCAAGACTTTTCTCAATTAGATTTCTAAAGCCAAATCTAAGGACTCTAAGGGTGGTGGGTATTCAGAAAGGTTCCTCGTCATTTGTCCTTACTTATTAAGGGTACTTAAGTCCAATTCTGTATTCAGAAACCTTCATCAGGACAAATAAAATTCGAGCTTTTTGCAAGTAAAATTACAAGAAAATTAATTGTTTTTGTAAAATGAGAAAATATCGACCAAAATATTTCCCAATCAAGAATTTTCTCCATTAGATTTCTAAAGCCAAATCTAAGGATTCTAAGGGTGGTGGGTATTCAGAAACGTTCCTCGTCATTTGTCCTTACTTATAAAAGGTACTTAAGTCCAATTCTGTATTCAGAAACGTTCATCAGGACAAATAAAATTCGAGCTTTTTGCAAGTAAAATTACAAGAAAATTAATTGTTTTTGTAAAATGAGAAAATCTCGACCAAAATATTTCCCAGTCAAGACTTTTCTCAATTAGATTTCTAAAGCCAAATCTAAGGACTCTAAGGGTGGTGGGTATTCAGAAAGGTTCCTCGTCATTTGTCCTTACTTATTAAGGGTACTTAAGTCCAATTCTGTATTCAGAAACCTTCATCAGGACAAATAAAATTCGAGCTTTTTGCAAGTAAAATTACAAGAAAATTAATTGTTTTTGTAAAATGAGAAAATATCGACCAAAATATTTCCCAGTCGAGACTTTTCTCAATTAGATTTCTAAAGCCAAATCTAAGGACTCTAAGGGTGGTGGGTATTCAGAAATGTTCCTCGTCATTTGTCCTTACTTATAAAGGGTACTTAAGTCCAATTCTGTATTCAGAAACCTTCATCAGGACAAATAAAATTCGAGCTTTTTGCAAGTAAAATTACAAGAAAATTAATTGTTTTTGTAAAATGAGAAAATCTCGACCAAAATATTTCCCAGTCAAGACTTTTCTCAATTAGATTTCTAAAGCCAAATCTAAGGACTCTAAGGGTGGTGGGTATTCAGAAAGGTTCCTCGTCATTTGTCCTTACTTATTAAGGGTACTTAAGTCCAATTCTGTATTCAGAAACCTTCATCAGGACAAATAAAATTCGAGCTTTTTGCAAGTAAAATTACAAGAAAATTAATTGTTTTTGTAAAATGAGAAAATATCGACCAAAATATTTCCCAATCAAGAATTTTCTCCATTAGATTTCTAAAGCCAAATCTAAGGATTCTAAGGGTGGTGGGTATTCAGAAACGTTCCTCGTCATTTGTCCTTACTTATAAAAGGTACTTAAGTCCAATTCTGTATTCAGAAACGTTCATCAGGACAAATAAAATTCGAGCTTTTTGCAAGTAAAATTACAAGAAAATTAATTGTTTTTGTAAAATGAGAAAATCTCGACCTAAATATTTCCCAATCAAGAATTTTCTCCATTAGATTTCTAAAGCCAAATCTAAGGACTCTAAGGGTGGTGGTATTCAGAAACGTTCCTCGTCATTTGTCCTCACTTATAAAGGGTACTTAAGTCGAATTCTGTATTCAGAAACCTTCCTCAGGACAAATAAAATTCGAGCTTTTTGCAAGTAAAATTACAAGAAACTTAATTGTTTTTGTAAAATGAGAAAATCTCGACCAAAATATTTCCCAGTCAAGACTATTCTTAATTAGATTTCTAAAGCCAAATCTAATGACTTAAGGGTGGTGGTACTCAGAAACGTTCCTGGTCATTTGTTCTTACTTATAAAGGTTACTTAAGTCCAATTTTGTATTTAGAAACCTTTCTTAGGACAAATAAAATTGCAGCCTTTTTCAAGTAAAATTACAAGTAAATTGATTTTGTAAAATGAAAAAATCTCGGCCAATATACTTCTCGGCCAATAATTTTCTTAGTTAGATTTCTAAAGCCAAATGTAAGGACTCTAAGGGTGGTGGTATTCAGAAACGTTCCTCGTCATTTGTCCTTACTTATAAAGGGTACTTAAGTCCAATTCTGTATTCAGAAACCTTCATCAGGACAAATAAAATTCGAGCTTTTTTCAAGTAAAATTACAAGAAAATTAATTGTTTTTGTAAACTGAGAAAATCTCGACCAAAATATTTCCCAGTCAAGACTTTTCTCAATTAGATTTCTAAAGTCAAATCTAAGGACTCTAAGGGTGGTGGTACTCAGAAACGTTCCTGGTCATTTGTCCTTACTTATAAAGGTTACTTAAGTCCAATTCTGTATTCAGAATCCTTCCTCAGGACAAATAAAATTCGAGCTTTTTGCAAGTAAAATTACAAGAAAATTAATTGTTTTTGTAAAATGAGAAAATCTCGACCTAAATATTTCCCAGTCGAGACTTTTCTCCATTAGATTTCTAAAGCCAAATCTAAGGACTCTAAGGGTGGTGGGTATTCAGAAATGTTCCTCGTCATTTGTCCTTACTTATAAAGGGTACTTAAGTCCAATTCTGTATTCAGAAACCTTCCTCAGGACAAATAAAATTCGAGCTTTTTGCAAGTAAAATTACAAGAAAATTAATTGTTTTTGTAAAATGAGAAAATCTCGACCAAAATATATCCCAGTCAAGACTTTTCTCCATTAGATTTCTAAAGCCAAATCTAAGGACTCTAAGGGTGGTGGGTATTCAGAAATGTTCCTCGTCATTTGCCTTACTTATAAAGGGTACTTAAGTCCAATTCTGTATTCAGAAGCCTTCATCAGGACAAATAAAATTCGAGCTTTTTGCAAGTAAAATTACAAGAAAATTAATTGTTTTTGTAAAATGAGAAAATCTCGACCAAAATATTTCCCAATCAAGAATTTTCTCCATTAGATTTCTAAAGCCAAATCTAAGGACTCTAAGGGTGGTGGTATTCAGAAACGTTCCTCGTCATTTGTCCTCACTTATAAAGGGTACTTAAGTCGAATTCTGTATTCAGAAACCTTCCTCAGGACAAATAAAATTCGAGCTTTTTGCAAGTAAAATTACTAGAAACTTAATTGTTTTTGTAAAATGAGAAAATCTCGACCAAAATATTTCCCAGTCAAGACTATTCTTAATTAGATTTCTAAAGCCAAATCTAATGACTTAAGGGTGGTGGTACTCAGAAACGTTCCTGGTCATTTGTTCTTACTTATAAAGGTTACTTAAGTCCAATTTTGTATTTAGAAACCTTTCTTAGGACAAATAAAATTGCAGCCTTTTTCAAGTAAAATTACAAGTAAATTGATTTTGTAAAATGAAAAAATCTCGGCCAAAATACTTCTCGGCCAATAATTTTCTTAGTTAGATTTCTAAAGCCAAATGTAAGGACTCTAAGGGTGGTGGTATTCAGAAACGTTCCTCGTCATTTGTCCTTACTTATAAAGGGTACTTAAGTCCAATTCTGTATTCAGAAACCTTCATCAGGACAAATAAAATTCGAGCTTTTTTCAAGTAAAATTACAAGAAAATTAATTGTTTTTGTAAACTGAGAAAATCTCGACCAAAATATTTCCCAGTCAAGACTTTTCTCAATTAGATTTCTAAAGTCAAATCTAAGGACTCTAAGGGTGGTGGTACTCAGAAACGTTCCTGGTCATTTGTCCTTACTTATAAAGGTTACTTAAGTCCAATTCTGTATTCAGAATCCTTCCTCAGGACAAATAAAATTCGAGCTTTTTGCAAGTAAAATTACAAGAAAATTAATTGTTTTTGTAAAATGAGAAAATCTCGACCAAAATATTTCCCAGTCAAGACTTTTCTCAATTAGATTTCTAAAGCCAAATCTAAGGACTCTAAGGGTGGTGGTATTCAGAAACGTTCCTCGTCATTTGTCCTTACTTATAAAGGGTACTTAAGTCCAATTCTGCATTCCGAAACCTTCCTCAGGACAAATAAAATTCGAGCTTTTTGCAAGTAAAATTACAAGAAAATTAATTGTTTTTGTAAAATGAGAAAATGTCGACCAAAATATTTCCAAGTCAAGACTTTTCTCAGTTAGATTTCTAAAGCCAAATCTAAGGACTTAAGGGTGGTGGTACTCAGAAACGTTCCTGGTCATTTGTTCTTACTTATAAAGGTTACTTAAGTCCAATTCTGTATTCAGAATCCTTCCTCAGGACAAATAAAATTCGAGCTTTTTGCAAGTAAAATTACAAGAAAATTAATTCTTTTTGTAAAATGAGAAAATCTCGACCAAAATATTTCCCAGTCAAGACTTTTCTTAATTAGATTTCTAAAGTCAAATCTAAGGACTCTAACGGTGGTGGTACTCAGAAACGTTCCTGGTCATTTGTCCTTACTTATAAAGGTTACTTAAGTCCAATTTTGTATTTAGAAACCTTTCTTAGGATAAATAAAATTGGAGCCTTTTTCAAGTAAAATTACAAGTAAATTGTTTTTGTAAAATGAAAAAATCTCGGCCAAAATACTTCTCGGCCAATAATTTTCTTAGTTAGATTTCTAAAGCCAAATCTAAGAATTCCAAGGGCGTTGGGTATTCAGAAACGTTCCTTGTGATTTGTCCTTACTTATAAAGGTTACTTAAGTCCAATTTTGTATTCAGAAACCTTCCTCAGGACAAATGAAATTCAAGTGTTTTTCAAGTAAATAGCTTTTGTAAAATGAAAAAAGGGCTATTACGCCAGGTTACCGTTTTGACAGTAGGTACTTTTACAAGAAACGAAAAAGTCTTGACCGACAAGTTTCTCAGAAAACATTTTTCTTAGTTGGATTTTTGAGCACAAATCACTCGTCACCATTAACTTAAGAAAAGTCTTGAATTAGTTAAGAAACATTCGAGTATCGTCTCTGGATACCACCTTACTACGTGAGAATTTACGTAAGGATCGAAACGTCGTCACAATACGAATAAGGCAACGACGATGTTTCGTCCGAAGACATCGATATGATACGTGATATCGATCACGATATCGGAAACGTAAGTAATAGTTAAAATTCCTCGCATATATGGGTCGAGCGTGCACGTTTGAGATTTTAACTCGAGATTAAACAACGACATCCTTATAACTGTTCAGGTGTCTAATTAAGAACGTCTCGTGGGCCTCCACTTCAATAAATATCAGTGAAACAAGACAACGAGAAGTATGCCCCAGCAGCATTTGCATCAGAGAAATTTATTGGAAACATTTCCTCGCCGCTGCATTTTTGCCGTGGCAGAAGTAGGATATGTCTCCGGTAATGAGGCGAGAGAGACCTGCAGACGACGACAACCTCGTCGGAGTCGAAACACGCTTTAAATATGTCAAATTAGCTTCGAGCGTAACTGATGTACGACGAATTTTCCCGTGTCTTGACCCGACCTTAACTCACAGCTTACCTTTTATTAGCTGAAATATACTACTTTCCGATCAGATCCCCAAGTTTTCTACCGAGCCGTGCAATTGTAATTTACCTGGTTTAGAAATTCTACTGGAACAAGAACTTCTGAGGATAGAAAGAAAATTTCAAATTAACCTCCAATACTTCTTATTCAACTAGTGAGTTGAAATTTAAATATTTCATAACTCCTACCGTAACCGGTGGATTGTTCACCGACGCATTAAATGAGGTTTTGATGTTTTCCACTAAGTTTTGTCGAAAAATGCCTTCACGGTGTACTTATTTTGAGCTTTGAAGTGTAGATAACTGGATTATAGAGTTAACTGGTTTGTCAAATGAAGAAATAAATGGCAACTTTACAAGTCAAAAAAGTGGAATCTACACGTTACAAATTACTTGTCACTACTGGCTTGTAAGTGTATCAAACTACAAATTTAACACTATAGGCCGGTGCATGAAGCATACAACAAGGAATTTTCTGCGACTTCGACGAAAATTTGGGAATCGCTTTGTATTATGGTCAGAATACATGGAAAAATAGTTTTGCCCAATAAACCGTGTGAGCATTTTTAGTTATTAAACATTTAGTGAAAATCAACCGGATTTTTTTCAGTATTTCGCTCACAACTTTTTTTAGGGACATTGTATTACAAAAATAACTAAACATAATTTGTTCGTTAGTTGATTATCTATCGATCTGTTCTTTTTGAATCATCTTACAGTAATTTTTCGCAAAGTTATAGAGCAAAAAAGTGCAAAAATCGTCTTTAAAAATTTCAATTTTGCAACATCATTGACTCCTATATTTTTCAATGAAAACGCTTCAAAATTTGGAATTTGATACCTCTTATGAGGGTCCTGAACCATGCCTAGCGATTTTTCGTCAACATGAAAAATGACGTCACAAAACGAAAAACCGTTTTTAGATGTACTTCGACACCCTGAACCGTGCAGTGAAGCTACATCAAACATCCAAAATGAATTTTACCAGGAATACTTTGTACTTTAATACTTTGAAAAAAAAATATTTTTTTTTGCAATTTTCAGCCCGATTTTTTATAAATTTCAATTTTGCAATATAAACAAATTGATGTTACTCCGATGTTTTACATTTTACAATATTGTAACCAATTGTACTTGATAGAGGGAATTTTTACACGAATTTAAAAAAAAAAGAAGGTTGCGATAGCATATTTTTAACAATAGTTATTAACAATTTAGTGTTTATCGCAATTGTTTAATTTTTAACGGTTGTTTTGACTTGAAAAAAATCTTTTTTACTTAAGTAAGACATAATAAAACTCCCAGAATTTAGAGGATGCCACCTTGTATCGGTTTTGCATTTATAATAAGATTTTATTACTCCATGGGTTATTTTGACAGACTATAGGTACTTTCCAATTTAGTATACCATTCCATATATTAAGATTTTATCTCATTGGGCTATTTGTACCCCAAATGCCTTAGCAGACGCTTACTGATTACGCTTTCCGCAATGCCGCGTCTCCGTCCCAAATAAAGGAGCCCATGGACGCGGACGTGTATGGACGGCATGTCCCTTCTGCATCGCTGCAAATCGCTATGAAATCGATTATGTTCGCGTCGTTCGCGTGTGTGCAAAACGAGGGAGATACGAGAAAAAAGTGCACAACATACACACACAAACGTAGAGATCCTCGCGGCGAACACACACACAGAAAGAGAGAAAAAGAGAGAGAGTGAAAAGGGAATTAAGCCGGTGCCTCTCTTGCACATTGTAGACAAAACACTTAACACCCAACATAAAACAATGAAACGAGAAAAAAAAGGAACCTTAATGAGAAAAATACCGACGCGCAGAAAGAGTTCGTCGAACTCTCCCGCTACATAACAGAGCACACCAAAGAGGAAAAGATAAAGAGAGAAAGAGAGAAAGAGAGTATGATATATAGGTTTGCCAAATTGTTTTTCGGGCCCCCCTTCCAACCAACAAATCCAATAACACACTGACACACCAGACGTGTACGTACGTAGGTACGTTCTTTTATTATGTGTACACGTATATATATACATGGTTGACGGGGCCTCCTTTTTTTTGGGCGTCTCTCTCTTGTAATTTTCGAGATGTGTGTTTATCATGGCACGTTTCGTGACGTGGAAACACGAAAATCCTCGTCGCACGCAGATCCAGACAACGGACGTCACTTTACGCGGTTAGGAGGATGATATTTGTGATGGCGGACGTAGAAACGACCGTCGGATTTACTTAATTACGATCCGGGAAAACGGCGTCGTAACATGAAAACTTAACCGAATTGACGGGTGAGTTTGGAAAATTTGCGGGACGGCGTTGGTCGGGCAAATGTGACAGGCGAGGGCCCGAACGTTGACGCATGCGATGTGAAGCGATGTCCAGGAGAACTGGACATATTTCAGCGAACAAAATAAAATCTTAAAGAAATATTTGGTTCTGTAGTTTAACCCAGTGGAGTTAGACAGAAATATGGTTTAATGTGAAATAAACTATTAGGGAACTTAGCCTAGAAATTCGTCGCATTTTGGAAACTGAGAAGATCATTAAATCGACACTCAAATGTGCAGAAGTCATGTTTACTGTTTACAGTCCAAGACCCATCTGTCAGAAATTAGTTTTATAAGGACGTAAGAGGTGACCCGCAAGGTTTTTACATGAGGAATAATGCCTAGAATAAGGATTGACTCATCCTCCAAAGCGCAGAGGTCGGGAACATTGTTATAAAACGCAACAGTTTAAAAAAAATTGAAAAAACGCGTTTTTCAGACTTGTTTTGCTTCTATTTTTTTAAGTAATGAATTTAGAAGAGAGTTGAAGAAAGAAAAAAGTTGCAGAATCGCTTTTTACATAATATAGCATAGATTAGAAATTGAAAAATTTATTAGCGGTTTTGAAAAATAGCAATAATAAAAAGAATCAACCCAAAAAAGTGTTTTTTTAAATTAATTATTTTAGGCACTTTAAAATAGAGTTAGGACTTCCATATCACAGGTGGAAAATCTTGAAGGCATAACAAAAGAATCCCGAAAATTTCGGTTTATTAGATTTAGCACAATAATTTTGCAATCCAGAAAAATCGAAAAATATTGAAAATTTTCAAAATTGTTTAAATATTTTTTGCACTATTCGATTTTAACAAAACTGGCTGAGCACATATAAGTGGGAACAAACTTTCATGTGCTTTATTCGGAATTAAAAAATATTTATTAGAACGGTCACAGTTATTGCTTAAATTTGGTGTAGTTTTTTTTGCTTATAAACAAATAGATTATCTCGCCGAATTTTCCGTTAAATGAAATTCTGAAAACATAGCCGGAAAGTACTCGGAAAGGCGCTTCTTTTTATATATAATAAGTTGCTATTTTGTTTATTAGCTTCTGAGATATAACTCCTCAAAGTTAATTAGTGTTTAATAAAATGGTTAATAATGGTTAATAAAATCACTATTTTTCTCATATCTGAAGAAATAATTGTTTCTCACAGTAACCAGTATGATATTTTTGTTGAAATTTACATTAAAAAGATTGAAATTTACATTAAAAAAATTTCTTACTTCGAATTTTGACAAATTTATAAATTTGACACCAACTTTAAACCGTTCTAATAAATATTTTTTAATTCTGAAAAAAGCACATGAAAGCTTGTTTTCTCTTATATATGCTCAGCCAGTTGAAATCGAATAGTGGAAAAAAAATTAAACAATTTTGAAAATTTTCAATACTTTTCGATTTTTCTGGATTGCAAAATTATTGTGCAAAATGTACTAAACCGATCGAAACGAAATTTACAGGATTCTTTTATTATAACTTCAAGATCTTCTACCTGTGATATGGAAGTCCTAACTACATATTAATGTGTCTGAATTAATGAATTAAAAAAACACTTTTTTGGGACGATTTTTTTGGGTTTATTGATATTTTGCAAAACCGCTAATAAATTTTTGAATTTCTAACCTATACCATATTATGTAAAAAGCGATTTTGCAACTTTTTTCTTTCTACAACTTTCTTCTAAATTCATTACTTAAAAAGCTAGAAGCAAAATAATTCGGGAAAAACGCGCTTTTTCAAATTTTTTTTAAATTGTTGCATTTTAAGCAATGTTCCCGACCTCTCCGGTCTGGAGATCCTTATTCTAGGCATTTATTCCCGAGCTATTCATGTAAAAACATTGCGGTTACCTCTTACATTTTCGTGAATACAGATGGGTCCTGGACTATTAGTCAATTCTTTCACTTTTAAAACCTCAATTTTAAAGTACTGCACCGATTTTTATGAAATTTTGGAAGTGAACTTGTCTGACCATCCTCTTCAAAAGTCCTATGACTAAAATGTGCGCTTTTTGTTTTTAAAGGGTGAAAACTACCCATTTTTACCAAACTACCTAAATTTAACCAACCGGATTTTTAAGCGTTATTTGAATCTTAATAATGTATAAGTATGTTAAATAAAGATTTCCAACTATTTTTCAACCCTTAAAAACTACCCTTTAGGTCAAAATTTGCAATAACAAATATTTTTGCAACTTTAAATTAGTGAATGATGCGTTTTACAGCATTAAAGTCCGTTTAATATCCATAGTTTAATTTCTTAACTAATTAATAGTTTCAACCCTTAATAAACTACCCCCTAAAATGAAATTTACTAACAAAATTTTTTTTCTCGCTATTTCAAAATATGAAATGGTCTATTTATGATACATTACAGTTAGTTTTAACGTGAATAACTCAGAAAATATTAACTTACCTAGAATGGACAAAAACATAAATGGGGTTTAAACGATAATTTCTTTAATTTTAAAGATATTTCATTGACCAAAAGCTTATTTTGTAATAAATTTAGAAGGTTATCAGATTTGTGAATTTGGACTTTTTTGAAGTCCTTTACTATTTATATTTCGAGGAAGTTGGGTACGCGATTTCTAAAACATGTGTTCACCATCTGTATATGAGATGAAAGCGAGGATCTTCAGCAATGGTTAGAACGCCCTCTACTCATTACCGGGGTGATTTTCAACCAATAAGCGACGAGTAAAGAGGGCTGCAATGCAACCGGCCAATAAGCGGAGATCGCGTTTCTCGTCTCTAATTTTGAGTCTTTTAATTTTAAGAAACACTCTTCGTCTAACTACGAGAGAATCATTATCTATCTTCACCTATTCCATTGTATTTAAGTTTGTTGCATTTAAATAGTTTAGTAAATCCGAAGTTACAATTACGTGTTATCATTTCCCAACTGTTCACGCAATATTAAGTTGGCGCGTGAAGTGTACCGGTCAGTTATAACGAACTAAGACAATCGAAATTTCTGATTCGTACGCGACGTTACAGAAAAATAAATAAAGAATGGAGAGCTTTCAGCAAAAAAATACTACATTTTAATATTCGTGCATATTTTTTATATCTCTTTTGGTTTTCGAGTAATTTGGAAGAAACGGAAAATTTTTATAAAATTTAGAAAAATAATTGAATACTAAATTTAAGTTTTTTTTTTTTCAAATGTGAGCATTTCAAACTGGTTGAAATTTCAGGACAAGTTGTTCGTAAATAAATAAAGCAAAATTATACATACGGAGCTTTTCTATCGAAACGCATGGTGGGAAATCAACAAGAGCAAACGAGAAACTAACAGTAGTTCGTTAGTATGACAGTGATGGATGTTTTGCAACGTTGCCGGCCGAGCAGGCAGTCCAAGTTAGGGTTGTGCCCGGCCAATTGACCACGGTCAAATTCCCGAGAATTTGACAGAATTTGACCGAAAAGAATTTGACCAAAAAGAATTTGACTGGTCAAAATCTTTAAAACTCCTGCTAAATAAAAAGCGTTTATTCTTTCTTGCTTTTGTTTGTCGGTTTTTATTGGAAAAACTATTATTTGTACTGCCGCAAAATCTATTATGTCTATATGTAGAGCCACATTACATGTAACACCAGCTACTTGGTGGAAAAACTGGTTAGCTGACTGTGCCTCATATGTTGCAGCTGCAAAATTATTAAGTATGGCAGCTTCTTCAGCTTCATGTGAGAGAAACTGTTCTACTTGGGGCATGACACATACGAAATTGCGCAATAGATTGAAGACAACCAGGTCATTATCTATCGGCCTTTGTCTAATATATTTACCTAATGAGTCTACTGTTTCCTTATTTTTTTCCTGTTTATTGTTTCATATTAGTTTTACCAAATAAACCCTATAGGGCTTATTTCATAAAAAACAAGATTTTGACCAAATTTTGGTCACTTGACCGGTCAAATTCCCGAGCAATTGACCAAAAAGATTTTAACCGGTCAAAAACCCAACCCTAGTCCAAGTCAACGCGTATCGCGGTCGCGTATCGCTTTACACTTTCGGATGTGTGCGGAGCGGATGAATATGATGTTTCGCGAGGTAGCAACATCGCAAAAGTTCTTTCTCTGTTTAGCCAACGAGAAATATATGGCCTTTCTCTCGCTCTTACGTTTATTCCATCCTGCAACTCTGTAGAAACGACCTGTATATTAAGAGCTGTCTTTTTTAGTTTCATTTTTGTGAAAAATTCATTGATTCATTTTCCTTTTTTTTAAATGATATGATCGTTTTGTTTTGTAATAACTCGGTTATTTTCCATCCAAATCACTTTCACCTTAGCTCATTTTAAAGGTCTCATTAAGACCTTTAAAAAACACTCTAAGTATTTTTTTGGAAAAACCACCCTTTTTACGTTATTTGATGACAAAATATTTAATTCTAGGTTAATTCAAATAAACTCTCACATTCATCGGGCTGTAACTCGGGTTATGTTGCTGAGATGAGTATGTGGTATGAGTATGAGAACTGTAAGGAACGCCATTTGATTCGTTATTTTAAATGGTTTGTTTCTTATCCTCATGACTTTTTTGTTAAAATTTACCGTTTTCGAGTTATCTTTGAAAAACCACTCAAAAACATGCAATTTTTAGGTACAAAATCAACAACTCCAATCGTGAATAACTCTGAAAATATTAACTTACCGAGAAAAGTTTATATGACATTTTTTGCTTGAAATTGAACACTTGATCCATGTCCGGTGTTATTTTGAGGTTAAATATTTCCACCCCCGAGAAGGGTAAAAGCACACATCGGCTCTATATAACTTTGGGTCTTTGGTATTTTCCTAAGTATGTTTCAAGTTTCAGGTCATTCGAAGAGATACTTTATTATGAGCAAAAACCGTCAATGAATGGACTTGGAAAGTAGATCTTAACAGAAGTATGAGTCAATTTTACTTCCTCATATATACCAAGTATTCCAAAATAGTTATTGGTACATCTTTAGTTGATTAAAAGGTTTCTAACACATGCGAGTTTAACTGCGAACGACGTGCCGTGCTTTATGTATCGCCTTCAGTTATTTTCAGTGTTAATTTCAATATTTTCGTATCCGCGGCGCTCCTTTCGTTGTGAGTAAATGAAACCATCGATATAAACTCGACATCATCACATGCGCTCTACGTTAACGTTTCTGTGATTATTTGTATAACCTATAATTAGAATGACGAAACCAGTAAAATGCCCAAAAAGAAAAAATAGACAGACACACACACGCATTACACAACTCTTCATTAAAATTTGTCCCTGGACGTGAATCGACAACGGCCGATTTAATACGAAACCGAAATTAGCGACAAAAAGCTCGGACACGCAACTATTACGCAACAATTATTTCTGTATTATACGTTCCATTAACTGCGTTTCGCCTCGTTTTTCTTACTTATGAAATATTATTAATTTCGAGATCGTTAGATTCAAAAGTGGGAGGCGCTTTGTGCGGCGCACGCGAGAAAACGTTTTGTTTATATAACTGCGAGGCTCGCCGTGAAATTCAATTATCGACTCAAAAACTTTCTAAAAAAGGATATCTCGGATTAATCGGAAGCTGCGAAATCCGCTAATCGCCAGTCGTGGCGGGGCTGAGGATGACCGCGCGATGACCAGAAACGTCGGAATCACGTTTTAATCGCAGGAAATCGTCTGATTGTGATTACACGGTTTTACTCAGGGAAGATGTCGTTACGAGGCGGAGATTTGTCAGCCGGAGGCACAAGGCAGACTGTAAATTTAATGACAAAGCGGTCATGACAGGGTCATTATCGTTAGTTACCTGAAATTTCTATTAACATCGCTCAGACGCCCAAAGTACGTGTGGGTTAAGTTCGAACGACGATTTTAAATCCTAATCACTAGTTCACTCTACCAAAAACTAGTCCATATGTTTGTATTACCTGTACTGCAATCCAGCAATGAGCAAACTTGACATAGTGTCAAATCAAAGCATTGCAAGTTCCATAATAATGCACCATCGAAATATTACTTTCATCCTTCTTGTACTTTACAAATTTTTCGAGCACTCCACTTGTGTCCACTTTTATCGAAATTCCTAGTTAATTACCTTCATACATATTCGCCGTTATTACCACCATTGATATGATTTCTCCATTTTACGTACTGTATTTGTGTGTTTTCACCGTCACCCTGGCACTCTCCCGAGTGTCAACTACCCGGGGAGGTTAAGGGAGTAAACCCTACAAATCTGGCGCCCGAGGAATCCGTGTTACCGAAATACGGAACTGCGTAAAGCGATCCAATAAGCGACCGCCCTCGTGTTGTACTAGTCGCTATTGTTAACGGCTTCAAAATGGCGGATCGTAGAAGAAAAGTTGTCTGACAAATGTAGAAAAGTGGAAAATTAGATTTTTTTGCCAAATTTGTCTCGCTTGAGAATTGTGATTGCATTATTAGACTTTGTGATTTTCTTCTCCTTATTACTTTCTCATATTTGAGGCATTCGTACTTGGGTCGATTTTTCGAATTTGAGTCGTTTTAAGGTCTCCCGAGTTCCAAAAACATATTTTTGAAAAATGCGTATGTGTGTTTATGGTACTTTTTTTTGAAAATTAGAAATCAAAAATCCTTCAAACTTTGTATTCAGACTTTGTACCATACCGGGACCGACCACAATTTATAATATAATCAGCGGAAAAAGGGGTACCTAGTAAGTTTTTCTAATATTCACTCCTAAGATATTTTTTATACTTTGAATGGTTATTCTACTATCAAATATGTACAATAAAGTCTAATAACATTTTTGGCTAAATCTTCTCTTAAGGCAAATTTGCACTTCACACATTTTCCCGAAATTCGAGTCAAGAATGTATTTTTCTAAATTAAACCATACTAAGATACATATTGTGAGTACGCATATTCCAATATACATATTCCAAATTAATCAGATTTTATCAAATATGCATTTCTTTGATATTGACACTTGTTCTACCCCTTCCACAACTTGAAAAATCTCTTATTTGAGTAAAAGAAATATAAAATGAATTTTTTAATTTTATAAATTAATTTTCTTCCCCTTGGGATTTGTTAGTAAAGTTAGTAGTTGTAAATTTAGTTAATTTTAGTCTTGTGGACATCTAGTAGGATGGAACCATGGTTGGTATTTATGACTCATAAGTCTGAGGATGGCGTGGAATGCCATCTATTTTAATAAGAAAGTGATTGAAAAAGACAATTTAATTAAAAAAAAAAGAAATTTGAAAAAGAAAATTTTTTTTAAAAATGTTTTTAAGAAAATAATATATTAAATAATAACTTGGTTATGGTATGGTTATGGTAGGTCATCTATTTTAATAAGAAAGTAAGTTAAAAAGAAACTTTAATTTTAAAAAGAAGAAATTTTTGAAAGAAAATTTTAAAAAGAAAATACATATTTCATAAAAATGTATTTAAGAAAGTAATTTAATAAATAATTACTTTGTTATGGTATGGTTATGGTACGTCATCTATTTTAATAAGAAAGTAATTTAAAAAGAAAATTTAATTTTAAAAAAGAAGGAATTTTAAAGAAAAAGAAATTTTAGAAAGAATAATTTAAAAAGGAAAATTTTTCTTAAAACTGTTTTAAGAAAATAATTTACAAAATAATAAAATACATATTTCATAAAAATGTTTTTAAGAAAGTAATTTAATAAATAATAACTTTGTTATGGTATGGTAATGGTACGTCATCTATTTTAATAAGAAAGTAATTTAAAAAGAAAATTTAATTTTAAAAAGAAGGAATTTTAAAGAAAAAGAAATTTTAGAAAGAAAAATTTAAAATGGAAAATTTTTCTTAAAAATGTTTTTAAGAAAGTAATTTAATAAATAATAACTTTGTTATGGTATGGTTATGGTATGTCATCTATTTTAATAAGAAAGTAATTTAAAAACAAAATTTAATTTTAAAAAGAAGAAAATTTAAAGAAAAAGAAATTTTAGAAAGAAAATTTGAATAAGAAAATTTTTCTTCAAAATGTTTTTAAGAAAATAATTTAATAAATAATAACCTGGTTATGGTATGTCATCTATTTTAATAAGAAAGTAATTTAAAAAGAAAACTTAAGTTTAAAAAGAAGAAAATTTAAAGAAAAAGAAATTTTAGAAAGAAAATTTTAAAAAGAAAGTTTTAATAATTTAATAACTTAATAATACCTTCTTTGGCAATCTTCTATTGCCTTAGATATCATTTGTACAAACGTAATAAAATATGTAGCCTTTGAAAGTTGCCAGTTTTAATTATTCCCCTTTGCAATTAATAAAGTGAATTAGATTGGGAAATGTGTAGCCGCTACGCAGCTATTCGTGGATTAAAGAGCGTCACTAAGACTCGAAATAATTTCCCATGATAAAAATTTCAAGCAAATTAGGTTAATTGGATCAATTGCAGCCAGCACCGAGAGAAATCCACCGAAGCGCATCATTTGGCTAATGGCGCCGCACCGCGCAAAGTCATCATCAACGACGAATTCCATAATTAAGAAAATCATTTTGTTTGCGTCCCAGCATCGGGCTCTCCTAATACACTTTTAAAACGCGTCGCGTCATATTTGAAAAATAGCGCTCGCCCGTTCCCCGAAAAGACCATTAGCGCCTTAATGTTTGGACATTAAGGAACGGGCCGCCGTGCGCAACAACAATAATCCGGCCGCGCTGGAAAGGAGGATGAGGTTAAATCCACAAGGACAATACGGACCCCCTCGCCGAAAACTACTTAAAAATATTTTCGCGAGAGCCTTAAGTATCGGCCACACCTTCCTCCGGTATGCGCGTACGCGCGTTAACCTTGGACGTCGTCGCTAAATGATAAGGTCACATCATTTTATTATCTTCGAAGTGTTGTCCGCAAATTCTAATTCGGTTTAATGGTCGGCGTGGATCCGTGGGCGCAGGTAGACCGTCGAGAGATCTCGGAAACGTTCCTGAAGATGGAGCGCACGCCGACCAGGAACATGTCGCCAAACTATCGCGGATCTAAGGCACCTGGTCGCACCAGATTTTTACGCGGCGACATCTGGTAATAATTTTCGACGTCGACTAATGGGCGAACCGTCCGAATTGATTAGATTAATTACGCCCGTCGCTGTGCCAAAGTGTTGATACATCTAATGTCGCGATTATTAATTGGAGTGGACGTACCGATATATAGGTTAAACGCTCGTTAGATATCGCGCGGACAACGTCGCCATGCACGGCGACGCTAATTAGTTCAATTTTTAATTAAGCGATCGCAGAAGACGTATGCGAGCGTAATTAAGCTCGCTTTGGCAACGAAGTAGAGAAGTCCTTTTGGGACCTAAAGTCCTTTTCTTCTTTTTCGTGTGTCTTGTCAGTATCATCCGACGTTGGTGACCACTAAGATTTTATCACAATCTCTAAGATTTTTAAGCCAAGAAACTCGTTTTCTTCCTTCACTTCTTCGACCTTCCATTTTTCCACTCATAATCAGTTTCCAGATCCTATAACGACTTCCTCTCAACACATGGCCCAGATAAGATTTTCCTACGTTTAACAGTCCTTAGTAATTCCCTATCCTTATTGATTCTCCTTAGCACTTCTTCGTTGATTAGGCATGCCGTCCAAGGTATTCTAAGCATTCATCTATGTTTCTATGCGATTCATTGTTGAAATTTCAGGGTCCATGCCTCCACTCTATACAACAGGTACCGACCAAACATAACATTTAACCATTCTTTGTCATCATTCTAAGTTAAGGTGGTTATTACATAGAAATGTCCTCATTTTTGTAAAAGTTGTTTTGTCCAGTTGGTCGGTTATAATGGCCCCAAATACAAAAATTGGTGAACCCTTTCAACTGTTTAATAGAAGTCTAAGAGCCGGGCGTGGGTTACGTCTATAGATTAAAAATCTTTTTCAGAATCAAAATCATATTTAGTATTAATGGTTAACTTGAGGTTATTCTGGATCTGGTTTTTGTTTTAACACTTCAAATCTGCTTTTAAAGGACTGATCGTATTGGATTATCATCCGATGACGTAGTAAGCCGTACTTCGCTAGCATCGCCCTCGCCCTCTTAATATCCAAAGCCAATCTCACTTCCGTGATACCTGAAATTGGTGACCGGGAAACGAACCCGCCCGGGGAGCACGTGTCCCTGTGGGAAATTACAACTTTATCGAAAGTTATCGGATCAAAAATATGAAACGTAATTGCACTTCGTCTCCTGTATTATTTATTACCTGTGAAACTAGCAAGAAAATAGATCTCCTCCCTCGAGTGTGGCGTTTATTAGGAAGTTTGTTTTGTGAGTATGTGTGCGTGTGTGTGTTGAGTAGTAATTTAAACGTCTTCATCATATCTAACGTTTATTCTTCTTCGTGGTCTGCATGCAAGTATTACTTTGGGTATTCTATTAAAAAGAAATAACTACAGAGCTATGTGAACATATCACCATATATGGAGCAGAAAATTGGCACATAACATCTAGAACCAAAGAAAGACTCAATGTTGCAGAAAGGGACTTTCTAAGATGAACATCTAGAATATACCCATTGGAGCATATTATTATTTTCTTTTCTTTTTTTCCATAATTTTCTTTTTTGTATTTTTTCTTCATTTTTTCTTATGAGAAACACAGAAAAGATATTGATAATAACACAAGGTCCTTCCCAAAATGCGTTCCCTAATTTTCCCCTTGAATACCCAAAATTGGTTCAAGAAATCTATCAATGTGTGGAGAAGTTTCGTAATGTGGGGACTGTTGGTCGTAAAGCTGGTAGCGGAGCCCCCAAAAAAAGAACACCTGAGGTTGTGGCAGGTGTTGCAGCACGAATGGAACAATCTCCTAAAAAATCTCTCAGGAGACTGAACCTTCTTATGGAACTTGCCAAAAGATCTTAAAAAAAGATTTAGATCTTCGTCCATATAAAATAATGGCTGTTCAAGAGCTTCTCCCAAAAGATTTTGGTGTTCGAATGGAATATTATCAACGGTTTTTAAATAACTTAAATGACAACAACATTTTGGATCTCACGTTTCTTTCCGACGAAGCATGGTTCCATCTTTCTGGATATATAAACAAACAAAACATGCCTATTTGGTCCACAGAGAATCCCCATGAGTTTGTTTAATCTCCTCTCCATCCGCAGAAAATTGGTGTTTGGCAGCAGTCTCCAGAAGACGCATATTTGGCCTTGTTGTTTTTTTTTTTTTTTTTTGAAGGAACTATCAATGCTGAGAGATATCGACATAATTCACCTGAACCGTTTTTCCAAAATCTTTACGACGATGAACTCTTGCATGGGTACTTTCAACAGGATAAAGCTACAGCTCACAAGACAAGGCAAACCAGAATCTTGAAAAACTGCAAGGGGGCAATTGTTAACGCTTGGAACACTGTGACTGTTCAAATGCATGTGAAAATATGAATCAGCGAGTTAACAGTTGTGTCCAAGCAAGAGGAGAACACCTTGAGAATTAATAATTTTCAATAAAAGTGCATTAGGTACTTTCTAGTGATTCATTTCCTTTCAATCTCAACCACTGAACTGGAAAACCTTAAAAGTCAAAATAATTATCAAAATGTTTACATAACCTCTAATTTTTTGTGAGAGTAGTTAACGTCTCCTTTTTGCCGCAAGGCTAATCTGGACGGGACCTACAGTTTAACGTGGGCTCCGAACCACGGTCCTCGAGCACGGTTGTACCCCCCTAAGGCGCTTACCCCAGGTTGATCCACTCCGTGCTCTACCGACTCAGGGTGTGTGTATCCTAGTCCCGCCCTCCTACAGGATATCCGATCCTATCCGGCCTGGTTACCGGCGTGAATAGGAACGGGATTTTGGATACATTTTACACACTTCCCGCAACAATCACAACATCCATGGATTACGTGGGATTCGAACCCACGACGACAGTGATCGCCTGACTCAAAGCCAGCGCCTAAGCCACACGACCACCGCCGCCCCAACCTCTAATTTACAAAGCGAGTCACTTTGAAAATTCAAATGAAACTAGTAGGCTATGGGAGTCGGTGTTGCCAACCTAGTTTGAAAATCATAGTCTACTCTAATTATAAATATAAATGATCTCATGGTATTATGCCTAAATAAAAATATTATGCCCAATGTAAGTAATAAAAAGAGTTTTCTCATCAAGCTGCATGCAGCACCAATATATCCAAAAACATCCCCAACAACTTCCCCAAAAATTCCAACCCTTCACGAGACGTCCTCCTTCCTCTTCGCGCCTCCTCGCGATTTCCACAGCGATCGTCCAGCTGACGTGTTGCGAAAAGACGGGCGAATTGACAAATCGCCTGGTCTTGACCTCAATTGAAACGAATGCGATGGTCGGTAATTACCGAAAATAGAATGGGCCAACTTACGTTTTGACGAAATTGACGAGGTCAAGCCCGTCCGACTTAATAACGAGCGGACGATTAGGGAAGAGACGCGACCGGGGCAGAGATTCTCTCGACATCTGGCGACGATCCGTCGAGGAGAGACAATGGGAGATCTGACGTGTCTCTCGCGGGTAATTTCCCGGTCCCTGCGTGACCACCGATTTCTGTTTCCGAAACTTAATTAACGTAATTATACATTATTTCGAAACGAGCGAGGGTAATAGACGGTGATTAGCAATGCAAAGCGTCCCATTGAAATGCCAAAAACCTAGTTTGATCGCGAGTGTGACGTCGAGGGACTTCAAACGATGTTTCCGAGCAGACTCAAGTCGACGTCCTCAATGGGACTTAAGAGAAGCTTTTACTTCCAATTAATTTCCCGGGATATTATTAGATTCTAAACTCACGTTTGACAAGAGAGTCACACACATCTTGAGTAATGGACGTATCACAAATTCATTGGGAATCGACGCTTGTAGAAAACCTACACCGCTGCTCCTAAATCATGGAAGGTCAAAATCAACGCGGAGAAGACAGAGACAATATACATAGGACCGAAGACGAGACGACCGACGACCAACATCATAATAGGACAAAATGAACTGGAATGGAAGGAAGAAGTACGATATCTAGGAATCCACATAGTCCGAGGACTTACATGGAGAAGGCACTTAGAGGAGACTGAGAAGAAGGCGAAAAACCGACTGAACAGACTGGGACCACTAACAGCAAGTTCAGACTGGAAACCAAGAGGAAGATCTACCTGGCAGGAATAAGACAAATAAGACGAGCAGCAAGGAAGCATCTGGGGAAACTGGAGAGGATACAGAACCAAGCGATGAGAAGGATATCACCATAGCACCATGGTATATGAGGAATGAACAACTACGACGGGACTTACGCATCGAAGAGCTGAAGACCGTCAAGAAGAGGACGAGGAAGACGATAATCAAGGCAATGGAGCACACGAACCCACTAATAAGGAAGACAACGGACAACGACGAGGACACAAGATCAAACCGGAAAAGACCCAAGACGGCGATGAAGGAAGACTAACCACGAAGGACATACCAGGAAGGTGAAAATACATTAAGAGGACCACCAGGACAACCCAGAAAAATACCATCACGCGAAAGAAAACCACGAACCAATAGGGAGAAGTAAGGAGCAATGCGCTCAACTTCAGAAAAATCAGGTCAACATACGTTACGTTACACTGAGAGGATTGTAACGCGCTTGCTGCGGTTACTTGTGAGATTTGGCGCTGGGACGGAGTTCGGTTATCGGTTTTAGGGTCGGTTTTACGGATTTGCTCGGGCGCCAGATTTTTAAGGGTTTTCTCCTTCGGGATTATGCCTGGGTAGTTTACGAACTCAGGAGATTACCAAGGTTGTCCGTAGAAATAAAACACACTCAAAATGGAAAATCCCTAAACTATTTTATTTCTAAATGAAAGTGACAACACTGTATCGCCAAACACCTGCTGGCGTTTCGGAGATCGGAGACCGGAGAATTGCAAAAAAAATATGTTTATTTACAAATATTTATACATTTCAGAAAGAAAATACAATTAGGAAAGTAAGAAAAATATAGGAGGATAGGAAAACGTGCAGTGTCCAATATTCGGTAATACTGTCTTTTACATTACGAGAGAGCAAGAACGAGAGAGCAAGAGCGAGAGAGCGAGCGGAAGATTGTGGTGAATTAATTTTTCCCCAACACGACGAAGGGAGAAATTAATTCAAATCGGTTCGAAGAGACTGACATTTTGACGGTACTATAGATCACTCACGTATATCGCTCGGTAACGGACAATTACGTAACATATAACGGCGGACGGATTACAGTTACATATAATTCGGTCGGTGGTACGTTCACAATCGGACGGTGCCGGTCGGTCTAGATCTAACGGTCGGTAACGTTCACAATTACATGTATCGGTCGGTAGTACGTTCACAATCGGACGGTTATGTAACAAATAATGAATAATTCGGTCGGTTTAAATTTAACGGTCGGTAACGTTCACAATTACATATATCGGTCGGTAGAACGTAAACGGATATTAGATGCAACGGAAAAATACGGATAACGTACGGCTTGTCACAGACAAGTATTGGTTCTGACCTTGCATTAACTCAGGTACAGGACGACTTGAGGGGGGAGGTTTACCTCATTGGTTATTGGTTCATTGGTTATTTTGAAATTTCCTACAGTTACAATATTTAGGTGTCGAAACAAATTTTTACAATAAAACTTTTCATCGAGAAATATTCCTTTATCCATAACATATTCAGCTCTAATCGTTTTAAGTCATTGACAACAGGAAACAAACCCCTAACAGCGATGACCGTAAAATAATAACAGCGTATTTAGGCGCAGGCCGATTGCGCGCAGCGGTCAGAAAAATAAGTAGGTAATAAAAACCCTACCAGTCGATTGCGCGCGGACTCTCTTATTCTATCTACCAATTGCGCTCAGTAACACGGCGTAGAAAACAAATATTTAAAAGACGGCTTGACATTATATTTGATTTTATAATTGAAAATTGTGAAATGTAGCACAAAAGGCAGTTACTCTACATAAAATTTTAGGGGAAGGAAAATTTTACTACATTTAGTACGTATAATTTTGGTGATTCTTTGAAAAATTTTGGGAAACAACCTGCGTAGACCTTTAAATTATAATCCCTTCCTGTGCGCAATTGGTCCATAACCTTTGAGGCCCTCTGAAAGTGCCAGGCCATTTGACCTTTAGACCACTTAAAACGCGGGGTTTACTTGTCGTAAACCCCTGTTTAACGAGACCACTACCTACTTATATTTAACGATAATATAAAAAATATTTCCTGATAAAAAAAATTTTAGGTGGTTAATTTTTGTAAATGCACCTTACTTATATCAACCCCTAGACGACAGAGAGTGTGTGGAAAATCGTACCACCCGTTACCCAGTTGTTTATTAATAAACAATCTCCCCGGGAAAACTTTTTCTAGAAATTTTGACATTAAGATACGACAAGTTTTTCCCGGACTATAAAAACGCCGTTGGGCGATTTATCTCGTTCTTAAACTTCTATCTGACTGAGCTATTAGTTCGACATTCTGAAATATTCCGGGAGGGTTAGAATGGGCACATCGACCTGCATCACTTTTCCGGCAAACCTGCGCCGACGAGCCATCCCCCCCCCGCGTTAGAGGATGGAGGGGGTGAAGGGGATGATCTCCCCCAGAAGGTCTCATCTCTTCCGCAGCCACGCCAATTCTCAATACGGCCCTGAAGAGCGTTCGTTGCCCCGTATACACGTCCTTATTTATATATACATAGAACGAGAGAAAGAGAGAGAGAGAGAGATATGTAGAGGCAGGCGCGAACTTTATATAGGAGAAGGACTTTCTCTCTCCTACCCTACCCCCTCCCCCTTGCCGCTACGACTAACCTGCTGCCCAAGGCGAGACGAGCGAGTGAGTCGCCGGCCATATGATCCATCCGGTGCAGGTCAGTTGCGCACCGCGGTTAGGAAATCTCTAAAATCCAGCCAGGTTGGGAGAGCCGGAGGATTAAGATACTTGAGGACTCTTCGAAATACCCAACGATGACTATCTTGAACCATTTTAAGAAGATATTTAAGGAATAAACGGGAGTCCCAAAAACAGGTGGTAGATTTTCTAAAACAACCCCAATACATGTCAGTTTCTCTTTCCATAAGAGGAAGTGTGTTGATTTGTGAAAAAGGAAAACTATTACTAGTGTCTAGTCAGACATAGAAAATTGGTTCAAAAATTTTTTAAAAGAACAAGAATGTGATATTTTTTGTTTTAAATTCAAATTTCCCTAAGTATGGAAATACTCAGTGAAAGAGGAAAACCTTTACCAGTGCCTAGTCAGACATAGAAAATTGATTAAAAATTTTTATAAAAAGAGCAAGAATGTGATATTTATGGTTTTGAATTCACGGCTGAAAAGTCAGGAAATTCATTTTTAACAAAATTTTGTGGCTACTTAGTGAATATGTATGAGCAATCCAAATTTTCACACATTTGTGTGAAAGCATGCGAGTCATTTCATGCTCACTTAAACAAAAGTTTATTTAGACTTTAAAAAGTGGTCTAATTAAAGAGAAAAAATTACATCATAACTCTGAAAAGAAAAGAATTTTTTTTCAGAAAAACAAATAAATTTTTATCAATAAACACATGTAAAAAAAACCCATGGCATGCCAGGCTGAAAGGTAGATTTATGGGTAGGATATATAGTAATATAACACACAATGTGTCAAAAAAATGCATACGAGGTGTGAAAAAATACAAACGTCAAAATTTTAAAATATTTGCAAATAACTTTTTCTTTGCACATTTTTCAAAGATATGTTTTATACAAAAGTCGTTCGCCTCTACAAGGGCAACAGAAAACCTCAGTAACATTTTTCTCCCAGACGCGAAATTTTTTTTTTTTAAATAATTTTTTTTCTGTACATTTCTCGAAAAAATGTTTTATACAAAAGTCGTTCGCTTCTATAAGAGCAACAAAAAACCCAAGTAACATTTTTCTCTCGGACGCGAAATAAAAGTGTTTTGATCGGGACTACCAGTTGACCTCACATAATTCTCTGACCAGCGCTCTCCGCCCTCTATCTCGAAAACAGTTCGAGGTATGAAGAAATGTTAAATACAAAACTTGTAGAGAATTTGATTCTCTACAATATTGATTATAAACATAAATAGCGTAAAACCCACAGAAAACGAGATATTTGCAAAAATTGTAGAAAAAAAATCGATTTTGTGACTTTTGACCCCCCGACTTCAAAACTTGCGACCATCCAATTATATGTGAATTTTGAGGAAAGTTTTAGGATGCCAAAATATAACTTTTTACGTGTTAATAAACTGGGTATGTCGTTTTCCGAGATATTCACCTAATTTGGCCTAAGATGACTGGACTATTAACAACGCCTCTGGTTATCGGCGAAATAATCGTTTCATTACTCCACCGGTTATATTGACAGGGTGCGCAACTAGACGGTAAGCAATGATATTCCGACCGCGGTGCGCAATTCGCATACGCTCATCGCTCACTACCGTATAAGATTTATACGAGGGGAGGCGAGAAGATACGGCGGGACGAGGAAAAAATTTTGGAATTTATGGTGGACAGGTGGTGGTTGATCGGATGTGTTTCGGGTAACTGACCTCCGTTAATGAGGCACCTCGTTAAGTATGTGTAATATTCGATAACCGGTGCGATGATGAATGGGGCCGGTCAAATTTCTTTATGGGAAATATATGCTCTACGGCGAGCACGAAGAGAAACTTGAAGCAACGAGTTGCTCTCCAGAAATAAAGATGGATATGTAAACTCCGAAGTTGAGGTTCAGTTGACGTTGGCAAGGTTTCAACTTTTGAAGAGTTGTAGAGTACAGGCAGATAACATAGGTATGTAACATCTACCCTTTTCAAATTTTCGGGGAGGGACATCACGTAGATTTTTTAAAGGTCAAGTACAGGAATAAAAAATATTAGCTTCTCGAATAAAAATTGTATAACTCTATATATCAATACAACAAACCTATCCCATTTATTTATAAGCTAAAAAATACGATACATTTGCCATAAACTTTTACGACTGTTTGAACAAATATTTAAGTTACCTATTTAGCAAAATGAAATTAGTAGAACAACTCTCCTTATTTAACTTGGACCCTCTACAAGTATCTTAACTTTATTAGTACGTGACTTATGTTATTACCAGTTAGTAATGTTACCTTAAGTTATTAATATATTAATTTAACCACTTATTTATGATTTTACTAAAGAACTAAGCTCATTTCAAAGGCTTCTTAAATCTCTACAAGACGATTATTTTAGTTTCTTTAATCTGGCGCAATAATTTTATTCATAGAAAAAATGAGCTAAAATAATACGTGTTTGAACTTTAATTGTCAATAAACAAAAAATAAAAATAATTTTTGTCTTACTTATACAACTTAACATCTAAATTACTAAAACAACAATAATTGTCAGGTTTCTTTTACAGCCACAGTAGCAGAAATTTGGCAGTACCTATGTATTGCCATCAAATAATGCAATACTTGCAAACAATTGGCAATAATAACCAATTAACAATTACGAATTAAAATTTTAACCGCGAATTACAGCAGACGACGTTTATGTATTTAATTGTGAAAATTTAATCATTTTATGCGATAAAAGCTAATTAATTGCAATTGTTCGGGTAATTAATGCTGTTAGGTTTAACAGTGACCACAATTATTGCGCATTTTACTTATTGAAGAAGTGGGAGGGTTGGGGATCGTTCTATGGGTGTCTCCAATTATTTTCGTAAATTGATAATTAACACAGAGCATTGGGGTCATTTAACTTGGGAGTTCGCGATTTATGTGTAGAGAGGTTTCTATTAAAATGGAAGTATTTTTGGAAAATAAATACTTTCTTAATGTACCACGTTGGACTTTTTTTTGGAAATTTAAGTAATTATTATACAAAAAAAATACTTTCCAAGATGTCTTGTTAAGACTTTCATTTTGATAAGCTATATTAATATAAAGTTATATCTACATTAATCCCAGAGCATAATTTTAATTTAGTATTATTTAATGCTTTGCAATTATTCACACAATATTCATGAACAAGCTTTTATATGAAATATTGTTTAAACAATAAATCTGGATAATAGATATAAATAAATATTTGTAAATTTCTCTCAGACGTGGACTTGCTGGTCTTTTCTTATTTTTCCAGAAATCACAACAAGGTAACCATAAAAAGTTAATGCAAAATTATGTAAACGACAAAGGATTAAGAATTTTTGGAATATTTTGAAACACTGTAACCATAAGAAAATTATGCAAAAATATGCAATAATAAATTTTTGGAATTATTTTCAAATTGTATAACTATGCAAAATTTGAATTTTTGAAACGTAAAATTATATACTTAAACAATAAAGGGTTGAGTTTTTAAAATATTTTGAAATTTGTAAAAAAATTCATGTAAAACAATGCAAATAAAAGATCAGGAATTTTTGATTTTTTTTTTAAATTGTGTAACTATGGAAGGTTCATGTACAATTATATATACAATAAAGGATAAGGAATTTTTAATATATATTTAAATTTTGTAACCATAACCAATTCATGTAAAATTATGTAAATAGTAAAGAATTGGGAATTTCTGAAATATTTTTGTAAACTTTGTAACAATGCCAAATTAAGCAAAGGATGCACGATTAAAAATTTAAATTTGTTTTGGTAGAAAAATTTTACCAATCTTTTGTTACCAAGCAAAATGCATGCAAAATTATGCAAATAATGCAGTATTGAAAATTACTCGCAACATTTTTGAATCATGAAAAGATAATGTAAATTTATGTAAATGATAAAAGGTTAGGAAAATCCGAAACATTCCCAAAATTTTGTATCCATGCAAAATTAGGCAAAGGATTGAGAATATGGGTTTGTTTCAAATTAGAAAATTTTTGAATTTTGTTATCAAACCTAATTCATGCAGACAGTGCAGGATTAAGAATTTTTCGTACAATTTTGAATCGTGAAAAGTTTATGTAAAGTTACGTAAACGATAAAAGATTAGGAAATTTCGAAATATTTTCAAAATTTTGTATACATGCAAAATTAGGGAAAGGATTAAGAATTTGGGTTTGTTTCAGAATAGAGAATTTTTGAATTTTGTTATCAAACTAAATTCATGCAGACAGGACAGGATTAAGAAATTTTCATACATTTTTGAATAGTGAAAAGTTGATTAGGAAATTTGGAAATATTTCCAAAATTTTGAATCCATGCAAAATTAGGCAAAGGAACCACGATTAAGAATTTGGGTTTGTTTCACAATTGAAAATGTTTCAATTTCGTTATTAAACCAAATTCATGCAAACAGTGCAGGATTAAGAATTTTTCGTACAATTTTGAATCATGAAAATTTATGTAAATTTATGTAAACGATAAAAGATTAGGAAATTTCGAAATACTATTTTCAAAATTTTGTATCTATGCAAAATTAGGGAAACGATTAAGAATTTGGGTTTGTTTCAGAATAAAAAATTTTTGAATTTTGTTATCAAACCAAATTCCTGCAGACGGCAGGATTAAGAAATTTTCATACATTTTTGAATAGTGAAAAGTTTATTAGGAAATTTCGAAATATTTCCGAAATTTTGTATCTATGCAAAATTAGGCAAAGGAAACACGATTAAGAATTTGGGTTTGTTTCACAATTGAAAATTTTTGAATTTTGTTATCAAACCAAATTCATGCAAACAGTGCAGGATTAAGAATTTTTCGTACAATTTTGAATCATGAAAAGGTTATGTAAAGATACGTTTGTAAACGATAAAAGTTTAGGAAATTTCGAAATATTTCCAAAATTTTGCATCCATGCAAAATTAGACAAAGGATTAAGAATTTGGGTTTGTTTCAGAATAGAAAATTTTTGAATTTTGTTATCAAACCAAATTCATGCAGACAGGACGGGATTATGAAATTTTCATACATTTTTGAATAGTGAAAAGTTTATTGGGAAATTTCGAAATATTTCCAAACTTTTGTATATACATGCAAAATTAGGCACAGTATTAAGAATTTGGGTTCAAATCAGAATAGAAATTTTTTAAATTTTATTATCAAATCAAATTCATGCAGACAGGACAGGATTTAGAAATTTTCATATTTATTAGGAAATTTTGAAATATTTCCGAAATTTTGTATCCATGCAAAATTAGGCAAAGGAAACACGATTAAGAATTAGGGTTTGTTTCACAATTGAAAATTTTTGAATTTTGTTAAATTCATGCAGACAGGACAGGATTAAGAAATTTTCATACATTTTTGAATAGTGAAAAGTTTATTAGGAAATTTCGAAATAGTATATGTATTGATGCAAAATTAGGCAAAGGTTCGGAACTAAAAAATTTTGAATTTTGTTATCGAACGAAATTCATGCAAACAGTGCAGGATTGGGAATTTTTGCATCGAGTCATACAAAATGATGGAAACCGATGCAGAATTTAAGTTTGTTCGGGTGTAGAAACCTTCTGTATAAGTAATAGCAGTAATTGCAATTAATTTTTGAAGTTTTGAACGCCCGCCCACTTGTTCCGACGTTTCGAAACCGATTTTCAGGTGTAACCTACTCACTTTTTCGGCGACGATCTCCACCAAAACATCTCACAGAAAACGGTAAACATCATTACGTAAGTTTTCCGCCGTCACGTAACCCTCGAAGAAAGGAGAGAGAAACAGAGAGAGAGAGAGAGAAAGAGGAAGAAAAAGCGATCAACTTTCTAGAGAAATGCGCGAAAAACGAAGAGACGACGAAGAGGGCCCGCGAAATTCGAGAGAAAAAAGTCAGTGAACCCGGTCGCAGCGATTTCGAACTGCCACAACAAATTTAAGAATAGATTATTTTAAAACAGATGTAAATACACGCACTTCGCCAAAAATTGACCCACTTAACCGAAAAGTCGCGGTTCGGGGTCGTCGAACTCCTCCTCTCCGGGTACGACGGCGTTTCATGCGCAGCCTGAAAAAAAATTTCACGAGGACCGTATACGTCGTCACGTACGCCCGAAAACAAAAGAGCGGACGTGCGGGGTCGCGGCCGTCTCGGATTTCTCCCGTCAAATTTGACGTGTGGACGCGATGGACACGTCTACCAAGTATGGGATTTCCAGGTATGTAGTTGAATGCTCTGTCGCCCTTTTAGGCTAGTCTATAAGGGCCACAAGGGCAGGAAATCCCTTCCGAAATAATCTGCAACGGTCAATACACCTACTTCCCATGTTAGCCGTTCTCTACCCTTTGGATGCACACCTCTCCTAAAATCTTCCATCTACTTCTGTTTTGGGCTATCTGGCACCAGTTTAGTCCGGCAGTCATCGCTCCATCTCATCTGTGGGCGACCGATCGTTCTTCCTTCCTCCCATGGTCTCCATCTTATGAGCCTTCCACTTCAGTTTTCCACATGTCGAGCAACGTGGCCAACTTCCACTTTAACTCTACAATTCGGCGAGAAACATGTTACGTTCCATTATTTGTTAAGCCCGCGTTGGAAGACGTAGTCCGGTCCTGTCTGTTGTTTATTCTCTGTTTGCGCTGAGCGGAAATGGTCTCCTCTCGTTGGTCTGGCCACGGATTACAGGCAGCGTTGTTAACTCAGAACGTTGAAATTTTGTCAGATTGGGGCTCAATCTATTAACTATCGTTGGTAAAAATTTGAAAGTGTTCCGTTGTACGGTTTGCATGTAATTACAGTTTAAGTATGTTGATGTACAGTATGGTGAAGAAAGATTCGATATTTTGGCATAAACATTTTTTATGGTTTCTGGAAGGAGGCCACAAATTCAAAATTACTCCGAGCTAAGCACTTCGCAAGAGGGGAGCTTGTAGGGCGGAGAGAGAGTCAAGGACTTACTTTTGATTGGTCATGAGAGTAAGAGTGGGATATGAATTAGGGACATATTTGGGAATGGGAAAGAAGGAGAGAGGATTCAGACGGGTTAGTTGTGGGTTAAGGTATCACTTGACAAATTTTTGCTGAGGTTTCCATAATTTGAGGAGACCTAACGTTTGGATAAGTTTGTGAAGTGTTAAGTGTTTGGGAGTGAGTCGTCGGATCAACCCTCCACAGCCTGGTGGCTATCTTACTTTGGCCTGAAATAGCATTTAGAGAACAACTCTATCTTCATTTAATAACGTATATGATCTTTTAAGTAGAGAAGTAGCTGGGTTGCCTAATTTGGGTCTTTTAAGGCATAACCTATTATTTGAAAAACGTCTCAGATTTTCTACAAGTAACTGAGAAGTATCCATTACCGTGGACAAGTAATAATTTGGTGTGGACGCTACTTGTTACTCAAAAACCAAGTTACACTAACGCATCATTAGTTCCAAAATATTATGCCCACCGGAATTTTCAAAACAATTTTTCTACAAGTTAATTTCTAAGGTCTTGACACTAATTATCACAGCCACCTGTCGCTCGATACAAGACCAATCTCTCGACACACAAACTCTTGAGTAGGTACTTCCTGTTTCCGGATACCTCGACACATCCGAATGTTTCCTTCCGAATTACGAAGTCAAGGTTCAACGCCATAAATCAATCGTCAAAGTTTCCATTACGAAATACCGCGAACCGTTTCGTCTATTGGGTAACGTCGACTTCTTAAATACGAATGTTAAATAGCGCGTTCAATGTCAAGCGTCAAAGCGAGAGGAGAGGAGGGAATTTTGCGCATTTGGGCGCAAGTGGTGAAAAAATACACTTGTTCAATATTTACAGTAAATTTGGTGATGGGATCTACTAATTTTTTTTTTTTTTTAGGTGAGGTGAACTCTCCCATTCTTCTTATTGTGCACTGAAGTTTAAAAAATAACATGGTCTCGTCTCGGTCTCGAGAAATCCCTAAGAGTTATGTCTCGTCTCGATCTAAGCCTAGTTACGTATCGACTCGGTCTTGAAAAATCTCAAAATAAATGAACGCGTTTGAAAGAAGTGATTTATTATGGAGGTGACACTTCACTGTAATCGAAATTTGGTGCCATATATGTTAGACGTGTCTTCCCACATGCGGTCAGTGCCATGTGCGGTCAGTGCCATGTGCGGTCAATTCTTTGAAATCCCAGGACAGGCCAATTTATCGGGGTTCTCGGTACCGGCTCGCTATGAACGGTAGTGTCTTATGCGGTCACAATCAAAAAACGTCCCAGATGTGATCCCTAGAAAATATTTCTACCTGTCTACCTACTTGTGAATAATATTAAGGATAAAAGATCGCCAAGAATCGACCAAAGAAAACATAATAAAATATTACGAGCCATAGGCTGTAATTGTTTGAAAGTCCCTGCATTTCGCTTAGGATTAATGCGAATAACGTAAGCAAGTTCATTTCAAATTTTTAAAATTTAATCGTACATGTATTTAATGCAAAATATTTACAGTAGCCGCCCGGTTATACGAAATTCGGATTATCCGAAAAGCTAGTTAAAAAGCGATTTCGCCACCGCAACTTGTGGCTTTGTCGCACGCCGCGGCTAGCCGTCGCCGCATTATTCGATATTGCACGTGTTTCTTCCTTACGCTTTCTTAGAAAAAAATAAAAATTGGATTTGTTTCACGGTTTTCATAGCCCTCCGAACACACTCAAGATTAGTATCAACTTGATTCTATCGTATTGTAACCGAACGACTTGGCCGTAAAGGCACAGTACTTGTTTGATGCATACGAAAAAGCCGGCGTTTTTTTTTGCGGTCGTAAAGTAATACAACCATCGTTATCGGAGAGGTGGTGCGGAGTTCGAACTTTGTTTCGAATGTGTCGGATAACCGGGCGGCTACTGTATTTGCAAACCCTATTAATCCTAGTAACGCCCGGTTTCATAATGCAGTTAAAGTCCCCTTTAACTTATAGTTGACTTTGACTGTGACGTTAAGTTAAATTGGACTTTAACTGCATTATGAAACCGGGCGTTCTAACGTAGCCAAAGTCAACTTTAAGTTAAAGTGGACTTTAACTGCATTATGAAACCGGGCGTAATCAATTTTCCATATCGGCCGAGGGTGTCTACCGAGAAATTCGGTGAATTCGGATATGACCGCACATGGGAAGACACCTGCACAACAGGTAGAAATATTTTTGGAGTGACCGCATGTGGCACGATTTTTCACATTGACCGCATGAGGCACGACCGCTCGTGGCACGGAGCCATGTTAGAGAGTATGACAATGGCAGTTTGTGAACCAATCAGAAGCAAAACTGGGTTTTAAAGGATTAGAATGCTTCGTATTTAAATTGTTTACTTCTTTTTTATTTTTATTAATTTTAAATAATATTAAATATTTTTTATTTATTTTATTTTTATTTACTTATTTCCTTCGACATATTATTAAAATACGTATTTAAATTACTCATAAACAGAAATCTACTTGTATTTTGTACAATAAATTATTTACTTACAAATTAATTATTTTTTATTTTAAGAGACTTAAGACTTGATTTAAATGATAAATAAGAGGTCAATTAATAACTAAATACCTACCTGCTACTACTTTTAAGTTGAAAAATATTATGTATACATTTTTTTCAATACGTATCTGCACTTACACTCAAAATCACTTTCTTTAAAACGATTGAAGGAGATATAAGCCGATTTTGCTATTTTATTCGTCCCATTAAGTCTCAAAATTGAAATCCAAATATTTATTTTAACGAAATCTGCTGGAAATCCGAAATAAGAAGACCGACTCCATAAATTTCTTTATCTAACACATGACAGTTATGACTGTCATTATTAATCATTTTAGACAAGTCGTCATCAAATAACACACTAGTGTGTTATAATCCATAACTCACTACCCACGTAACACTGGACGTCCAGTTTAGGTCCATTATACGTCCCGTACGTCCAGGTCCAGATTAGGTCCTTAACGGACGTCCATTAGACGTCCAGTTTAGGTCCATTTTACGTCCCAGACCTCCACGTTCAAATTAGGTCCACAGCGGACGTCCATGGGACGTCCAGTTTAGGTCCCTACATGTACGTCTGTTTTAGGTCCACAGCGGACGTCCATGGGACGTCCAGTTTAGGTCCCCTACATGTACGTCTGTTTTAGGTCCACAGCGGACGTCCATGGGACGTCCAGTTTAGGTCCCTACATGTATGTCTGTTTTAGGTTCACAGCGGACGTCCCATGGACGTCCAGTTTAGGTCACTACATGTACGTCTGTTTTAGGTCCACAGTGGAAGTCCATTGAACGCCCAGTTTACGTCCGATTACTTATGTTAATAAATGTGCGGGTTGAGTAGACTAGGAGTAAAATTTCCTAAGAAAATAAATCTTCGAAAAATTAACAGCTAAAAAAATTACCGTCGAAAAGGTGCTCTAAGAAGAAAAACCTTAAAAGTATATTAATTAAGGCTACTGAAAGAAGTCCCCAATAGAAAATTAAACTTTGTCAGATTTGTGTTAGTATGTTTTTGTACACTAACATCAAAAAATTATTATTAATAAAAAACAGACAATCTCCAATCCTCCCTCGAATGAAAATTTAAAAAAACATGTCCAGATGACTAAAATTTTCAATGTTAACAGTTTTATATAGGGTTATTCTCCACGGTTAGAGTCACCAGCACTGCCGTTTGCCGGGATTAACTAGATACCTTTGGATAGTTGCTATAGTAGTTCGTTTTGTTTTATATAAACAGTAGTTGTCAAATAAATATAAGTGTATGCACACATATATAATAAATCCTGTTTGTGACTTTGTGATTGTGATTTGCGATTGTGACTTCTACAACACGGTAAGTGCTATAATTAGTTGAGTCAATTTAGATTAAAACCAGAAAACTCGAAATTTTAACACTTAATCTTTATATATAAACAATTAGCGAATATTTAATAATAATTCTGGGTTTCTAATTGAGCTACAGTTATAATTTTTTTCTTTAAATTGTGTTATTTTTTTTACTACAATCTCGAACATGTAAAGAATAAACGGATAAACCATAGTTTTAAACGTTACCAAGTTATTCTCAATTTGATCAAAAGTTGTAGTAATTTTCTCCCCACCCCCAACTTTCTGAACTAAAGATCTACATTGACTGCATTTAAATTAGATATTTACTATGATTGACAAATTTATTTATTATAGTTAGTTCGTTGTTTTATAACAAGACTTACAAGTGACGTAGTTAATTAATTTGGCAATATTTTTGTTTCAGACTGCGTAAAGAAAGGACCATTTGCCTGTTTTACAGAAAAGGAGACATGATTTTTGTGTGTATTTTGTATTTATATGTGAATGTATATATTTTTTATGATTTTGGTCTATTTTGTATTTGTATATGAATTATATATGCTTGGTACAAATGTTTTAAAATGTATAGTACTTATTAAAATTATTATTGTAAGCTGCGCATGTAAAATATACCTTTTTTACATTACGTCTGATTTAAGTTAACTTTAATTTTTATGAAATTAGAATAATGTGTAAAAACAATTTTATCCAATAATAATAAATAATAACCAATCGATGTAACGAAAAAAATAAATTTTGGACGTAAACTGGACCTATCCTGGACGTCCGATAAACGTCCAATAAACGTCCGGTCGAACCTATTCTGGACGTAAAATGGCCCTATTCTGGACGTTCAATGGACGTCCGGTCGAACCTATACTGGACGTAGAATAGCCCTATTCTGGACGTTCAATGAACGTCCAGATTTGTGAACTCGTACCGTCCATTGGACGTCCGATGGACGTCCAGCGGCCAAATCTGGACGTCCAATGGACGTCCTTCGGGACCTACATGGACGTCCAATGGACGTACATTGGACGTACATGTGTTACGTAGGTAGTGAGTCGCGTTCATATTTATAGTATTTCAAACAACCTACTTTAACCAAAATGTAAAAAAGTCACTGTCAAGTCATTCTGACATTTATGGGGTACTGAAACGCAAGTAGCTTTGTTTTGATCACAAAGCTTATTAATTATTATCTCATAAAAAAAACGATTTCTTCCACATGTTGGATAAAACATTGTATGCCACTCGCGTGTTATGTTTCCTAAGTCACTTGAGAAATTTAGAAGAAAAAAAAATTATCTCCAGTCCTAGTTAAGCTACAGACGCTTTTTTTAAATACGTGGAAAATTCCCAGCTTTCCAAAAATTAATTTTGCATATAGATATATTAATTTTTGGCATTTAAAAAATTTACACATTTTCCGACGCCATTTTGAAGGTGAAAATGGTGAAAATTGAATACCTACAATTTCAATATTGAAGATCTAACTTTTGATGAAGAAATAGAGCTCCGGATGAACCTTCTAGGCCTCATATTTAATTTTACATTTAACACTTTTTTTACAAAAAGTGTTTTTTCATCATAAACAACTGAATATTTTTGCCCAAAAAGTTTATGGTAGTTAAGGGTACTAAAGGACAAAAAATCTGAAAGTTTCAAGCTTCTACGTGCTTTTTTCAAGAAATTAAAAATATTTGAAGATTTGTAATTACTTTTTTGCAATTATTTAAACAAATTATTAACCAAATTTAATCTACCTGGTCTGAAATTAACCGTTTTTCAACAAGTCACAAATGGTAAAAATTTAAATCCTCTATCTAAAGTTGCCTTAAAGATAGCTCAAAAAAGCTCAATTTTTACCCATTTTTGCATAAATAAACATTGTTTAAAATACAAAACATTTTTCAACATGCCAACCTGTTCTGAATTACGATAAGCATCTCATCTTGTTCTACTGGGCACCTACTGACCATTGTGTCATTTTTTAATTTTATCTAGAGTAAGATCGATGTTGCCACTTCTAACAAAATTCAATATGATTGCAGATTTTCCAGATAAATCGACGCTTTCCTCCAATTTCCACCCGGAATCATCGCCAGCCATGCCATGTCTCTCTCTCTCTCTCTCTCTCCATTTTCTCTGATGCTCGTTCTACTTGCGAACGTGCACGTACACAAACGAGGCGTAACACACAACACACACACACAGCCTCACTCCCCCACCTCTGCACGTTCAAGTGCATCTAAACAACATCCTCCTCACCGTTAGAAATCTCAGGGAAATTTAATATAAACATTAAAATTATTAAACTAGAAACGAGGTTAATAGAACAGGAATCTTTCTCACTCGCCGCGCACTCACTCACACAATATGGCCGGGTTGAACGAACCTTGTGCGGATCAGAAACATTTTTGTTTTTGTTATGTTTTTTGTGTTGTTGAAATGTGCGACGGAAAAGTGTTTGTTAATTGAAACAAACCGTTCGTTGTGTTATTGCTCGCGGAACGTTCCACATCGGGAGATAATGTTACTTATTAGTAGAAAGTGCGTGAGATATTCAGGACAAATCTATAGGACGAGAAACACATAAAACGCTAATAATGTTAACGAGGTGGTGTGACAATTGAGTGTTTATTGAAATCTGTTCTGGTGACTAAACGTTTCTTAATACGAATGCCGATTCCCTCCTCGTCCATTAATCACGTAATGTTTTTAAGCAACTTTTTAACCCTCCATCCCCCATGGTGACACGTGGTGAGGATTTAGACTACCCCCCTCCCCCCCTTACCCAAAATCACATGTATGTTTTTAGTATAAAGTATCTTAAAATAATAAGGTTGCTGTGGTGGTTTCTGATATGACTGACATAAAAATAATAAAGAAAAGATGAAATCATACGTGTGTGTTATCAGCCCAAATACACGTGATATCCCCTCTTCACCCTAGTGATATTTCGTGATTTTGTCCTAACCCCCTCCCCCCTTTCGAGCCGTACGTGATTAGTGGACGACCCCTTAGATGAGATCCAAAAGGCCCGTATAAGATTCTTAAGAAATTTGCTTCGAATTGCTGATCCTATTCCAAGCCCATTTGTGTCCCAGAAGTAGCATACCCACACTACTTCTTAACTTAGAATATGGAATAAGTGGTTCCTGTTTAGAGATTTCGAAGTTCCTGTTTGAAGTTAGCAGATCGCATAGGAGAGGACCAAAAAAGGCTCATTTCAGGCCCATTGAGACACTACAAAATATATTGGAATTTTCGAAAATACACTGAAAAAACTCAAAAAGTTTTTTTCTGAAAAAACACTTTTCATATGTTTCATTCGCTAACATGTTTCAAAAAATCTGTAAATATTTAGGAACGTAAAATCTGTAAAAATTTAGGAACGTACAGATACAGATAAAAGACCTCTCCAATGAATTATTTCAGATTAATCCGGCTAAATCACCAGATATTATAAGATTTTAATTAATAAAACACAAATAATTGTTGCTGTTTTTCACAAAAAAATGTGCTTTTGGATTTAACCACCGATCGAGTTATGACCTAGAGACAATTAAATTTAGTTATTTTGTACTCGAAAAATTTGAGATAATTCAAGAGGGCGCCATTTATGTTATTCAGCATATCACAGATTTTTTTTCAAATTTCTTTTTGAGCAAGTTACGTAGCAAAAAATAATTATTGTTAAAGAGTTTTTTTTCTAGTGTGACTTTGTCGGATTACCTTTAAAAAGTCTGAAAAAAAATTCAGGGAATCGTGTCATCAATCTGCACTTTTCTGAACTTTTGCAGCAACAAATTTTAAATTTGCAGCAACTGTTGTAAAAGTGTTTTTTTTTGCTGGATTGCCTTAGAAAAATTTGATAAAATTTAGGAGGTTGTCCGCTATAATTTTGGATTCTTTGAATTTTTGCAGATTTTTCTGAACAGGTTAGGAAACAAAACAAATCGTTAAAAAGTGTTTTTTCAACTACTGTAAATGTCGCCGCTTTTCGTATTAAAAAAATTGGAAAAAAATTAAGCTTCGTATTTTTAGGTATGGAAATCTCATTTTTTTTTATTTAATATGCAGTGCCTTCCCCTCCAAAAAATTGAAAAAATTCAGGGGGGTTCAGGATGTTGTAGTAACTACAACTTCCTAACTTATATAAATGACGTAAATGACGTCACTTTTCGTATTAAAAAAAAATGGAAAAAATCAAGCTTTGCATTTTCAGGTATGAAAATCTATTTTCTTAAAGATTTAATATGCAATGTCTCCCCTCCAAAAAATTGAACGAATTCGGGGGAGTTTAGGACGTTGTAGTAACTACAAATTCCAAACTTATGTAAATGACGCCACTTTTCGTAATAAAAAAATTGGAAAAATCAAGCTTCGCACTTTTTGGTATGAAAATCTAATTTTTTTAAAGATTTAATATGCAGTGTCTCCCCTCCAAAAATTGAAAAAATTCAGGGGAGTTCAGGATGTTGTAGTAACTACAACTTCCTAACTTATGTAAATGACGCAAAGGACGTCACTTTTCGTATTAAAAAAATTGGAAAAAATCAAGCTTCGCATTTTTAGGTATGAAAATCAAATTTTTATAAAGATTTAATATGCAATGTCTCCCCTCCAAAAAATTGAACGAATTCAGGGGAGTATAGGACGTTGTAGTAACTACAAATTCCAAACTTATGTAAATGACGCCACTTTTCGTAATAAAAAAATTGAAAAAAATTAAGCTTCGCACTTTTAAGTATGAAAATCTATTTTTTTTAAGATTTAACATGCAATGTCTCCCCTCAAAAAAATTGAAAAAATTCAGGGGAATTCAGGATGTTGTAGTACCTAACTACAACTTCCTAACTTATGTAAATGACGTAAATGACGCCACTTTTTGTATTAAAAAAAAATTGGAAAAAATCCAATTTCGCACTTTTAGGTATGAAAATCTAATTTTTTTTAAAGATTTAATATACAATGTCTCCCTCCAAAAAATTGAAAAAAATCAGGGGAGTTCAGGATGTTGTAGTAACTACAACTTCCTAACTTATGTAAATAACGCCACTTTTCGTATTAAAAAAAAATGGAAAAAATCAAGCTTCGCTCTTTTAGGTATGAAAATCTATTTTTTTAAAGATTTAATATGCAGTGCCTCCCCTCCAAAAAATTGAAAAAATTCAGGGGAGTTCAGGATGTTGTAGTAACTACAACTTCCTAACTTATGTAAATGACGTAAACGACGCCACTTTTCGTATTAAAAAAATTGGGAAAAATCAAGCTTCGCATTTTCAGGTATGAAAATCTAATTTTTTTGAAGATTTAATATGCAATGTCTCCCCTTCAAAAAATTGAAAAAAATCAGGGGAGTTCAGGATGTTGTAGTAACTACAACTTCCTAACTTATGTAAATGACGTAAATGACGCCACTTTTCATATTAAAAAAAATGGAAAAAATCAAGTTTCGCACTTTTAGGTATGAAAATCTATTTTTTTAAAGATTTAATATGCAATGTCTCTCCTTCAAAAAATTGAAAAAATTCAGGGGAGTTCAGGATGTTGTAGTAACTACAACTTCCTAACTTATGTAAATGACGTAAATGACGCCACTTCTCGTATTGAAAAAATTGGAAAAAATCAAGCTTCGCACTTTTAGGTATGGAAATCTAGTTTTTTTAAAGATTTAATATGCAGTGTCTCCCCTCTAAAAAATTGAAAAAATTCAGGGGAGTTCAGGATGTTGTAGTAACTACAACTTCCTAACTGATGTAAATGACGTAAATGACGCCACTTTTCATATTAAAAAAATTGGAAAAAATCAAGTTTCGCACTTTTAGGTATGAAATTAAATTTTTTAAAAAATGTAATATGCAGTGTCTCCCCCCTTCAAGAAATTGAAAAAATTCAGGGGAGTTCAGGATGTTGTAGTAACTCATTCTAAATTTTTCCAAATTTTTCGATTGATAGCAACCTTCTAAGCAGAAAACGAACGTTTATATTGACTCTGGCGCCCCCTAGCGGTTCAGGAGCCCAAAATTTTGGAAATACTGATATAGTACATCAAAACTACAAAACATACTTGAAGTGCGTGCAAATCAACGAAAAAATGCTAATCTGGCACATAGTCATTTACACTACTTAGCACTTGAATTAAGTACTACGTTTCTGACACTTGAGAACAAAATCACTTTATCAATAAATATTAATCAACAGACTTGAGGCATTGTTTACAATAATAACGAATCATCTGATCACCATAAAACTTTATCAATTTAATATATACCAAGTCAAAATCTAGGCAACAACTGTAAAAAGCCTAAAAAATGACTCGAGATAAGTAGCCTTATGGGTAATAGTATCAGATTTCATCTCCTGATTTTCGACATAAAACTGTCCGAGGGGGTACTTTTCTATCAAAAATTTGATTGTAAAAATTTTAATTATTAACTTACAAACAATTTTTGATAGAAGTTTTCAATAAAAAAGTTTCTCCTGGACTATAAAATTTGTAGATGTAACTAACTCCATACGAGTGAAAATGCAACATTTCTGTTTAAAAGGAGGGGCGCCAGTTGAAGTAGAAGACAACTCAGAAGAAGGAAAAACAATTCTCCTGGACTATAAGATTTGTAGATGTGGCCAACTTCACACCCGTCAAAATCCAACCTTTCCCTTTAAATGAAGGGATGCCAGATGAGCTAGAATAAATCTCAGAAAAAGGAACGAATGAAATTTCAACTTTGGGATAAATGGTTTATCGCAGTGGTTACCCGAATTAAATCCCACCTCATTAATAGTAACCATTACCCCCCAAAGGATGAAAATAAAATTTTCCTCAATTATTACGAATTGAATGTACTTATTCTATGTTAATTAACAACTTCTCTGAGAACAATTTTTAGTAGAAGTTTTGAAGTAAAAAAAAATGTTTCTCTTGGACTATAAAATTCGTAGATGCGACTAAGGTCAAAATGTGACCATACCGTTTAAAAAGAGGGACGCCAAATAAAAGACCTTTCAGAAGAAGGTACGAAGTAAATTTCGACTTTGGGAAGGATGGTCGATCGCAGCGGTTACCCGAACTAAATCCCCCCACATTAACAATTAAATTAGAAACCGAGGAATTAAAATTCCCTCTCGTTACGAACTGAATGCATCTCTACCAAGTTCCTTCGGCACGACAAGTCCCCATTAGATCGTTCCAACTCATTTTACGCATTCCCCCCCGAGGTAACCTGAATTAAACTCCTCGTTCATCGCGATCCCTCAACCTTGCAGCATGCAAGGCGGCCCCATTGTTTTTCGGAAGCGACCGTTAAAGCATATGCAATTAAATGCATTTTATAAAGAGATCGCGAGCCGCGATAACGAAACGCAATTTTTATGTGCGGCCCGTTTCCGGTACGTTGCGAGATTAAATTGCGATACAAATTCCCATTTAAAATGTAAATCGAGGCGACTGCGTTCCCGGCGGGGGGGTACTTTTAATTGAAGCTTTTTTCGTGTAGTAAGTGTTTATAATAAATTATTCGACGGGAATGAAATTAATAGAGGAAGGGCGAATTACGCGGCGATCGTTATCATTACGAGCGTGACCTTATAAGATATACCTATAGCCCAGGCTACATGCTGAAAAATCGTAGTTTTCACGGCATTTTGTTCTATAGATATCTGAAAGATTTAAATGGTAGGGAGGACCTACAGGAAGATCACTGTATGACCATATACAGCTAGAATGTAACTGTTTTTCATAAACAATGGGCTAAAGTGTGAAAATCGATTTTTTCCTCATACAATTTTCCGGTTGCATTTTAGAGAAAAGTGGTTAACAGAAAAGTTGTAGAGAATAAGAAAACGGTAAATTTGGTTTTTTATAAATTAAAATCGATAAATAAACAATTGAGATATTAGCAAAAAATCATCAATTTTTCAATACTTTATAAATGTTAATAACTTTTGCAATAATAGTGATAAGTGAAATGTAATACACGAATTATGAAGCCTTTAGGGGTCTTTATAAGTGTGAAAAATTTCAGCCAGATCGGTTTATTAGTTTACGAGATATCTTATTTGTTTATCCCAGAGACTCAATGTTTAAACAATTGAGCTTGCCCTGGCTACAATCCTAGAGATATTTAATAAGGTGGAATAGTTTCCTTGAATACCGAACTATAAGTTTAGTTGGAAAAACGACTTATTTTTAATGAAATTGTTGTTAAAAAAATCATTTTAAAAAGAGGTTATGTTTTGCTTATAAACAAATTGAATAACTTTTTTATCTATTGTTACACACGTTTTTAATAAATTGCATTGAAAAGGTGGTAAAAAGCCATTTAATTTTTTTGAAAAAAAGGTTCTAAGGCCAATAGAAGCCGAGATAGCAACATTTAAAAAAAATCATATCTTTATCATTTATAAATATTGAGAGCAGATTTTTTAAAAAACATGATTGCCTTTATTATCAGTAAATATTTTAACATGTATAACCATTAATTTGCAAATATATATTAATTTTGTAAAAAATATACAAATCATGGAGTTTGTTTTAAAATAGTAGCATTTAAATTGTAAGAAAATTCTTATAATTGTATTTTTCAATTTTCCGGGATTTTCCAATTTTCCACCGCGATGAAAATATAAACCTATAAATCCTGTAATAAAATTTAGGTCTTTATTTAAAATTGGTGTAAATTTCGACTCTTAATATTTATAAACAATAAAGATATGATTTTTTAAAGAACTGTTGCTATCTCGGCTTCTATTGGCCTTAGAACCTTTTTTTGCAAAAAAAATTAACGGGTTTTTTACCACCTTTTCATTTCAATTTATTAAAAACGTGTGTAACAAAAGATGAAAAAGTTACTCAATTTGTTTTTAAGCAAAAAATTAGCCCCATTTTAAAATGATTTTTTTAACAACAATTTCATTAAAAATAGGTTGTTTTTTAAACTTAACTTATAGTTCGGTATTCAAGGAAACTATTCCACCTAATTAAATATCTCTAGGATTGTAGCCTGGGCAAGCTCAATTGTTTAAACATTGAGTCTCTGGGATAAACAAATAAAATATCTCGTAAACTAATGAACCGATCTGGCTGTAATTTTTCACACTTATAAAGACCCCTAAAGGCTTCATAATTCGTGTATTACATTTCACTTATCACTATTATTGCAAAAGTTATTAACAATTATAAAATATTGAAAAATTGATAGTTTTTTGCTAATAACTCAATTGTTTATTTATCGATTTTAATTTAAAAAATACCAAATTACCCGTCTTTTTATCCTCTACAACTTTCCTATTGACCACTTTTCTCTAAAATGCAACCGGAAAATTCTATGAGGAAAAAATCGATTTTCACGCCTTAACCCATTGTTTTTAAAAAACAGGCACATTCTAGCTGTACATGGTCATACAATGGTCTTCCTTTAGGTCCCCCCTACCATTTAAAACTTTCAGATATCTGTAGAACAAAATATCAACGTTTTTTCTTGTGGCTTTGCCTAATAAGAGGATAGAGATTTCCGCCCTTCCTTTATTCCCTTCTTTCTAAGACATTCAGTCACTATCTTAATATTGTGGGAGTGTATTACGAACTGAATCAATACATGTTAGAATTTTCAACCTGTTGCATTTTGATCATACCACTTCACTTTGAATGGTGTTAAGTCAAGGTGGCAAAGATTTGTTAATTTCTCAAAATTTTAAATATTACAAATACGAAAGTTTAAAAACAGATGACATGTGCTAGTGCTGTGTTAAAATAAAGTGAAGAGACTAACTTCATACTATTGGACAAGATCCAGTATTTTCTCGGTCAACATAATTGCACCAGTATTAATGACTGTTGGGAATGCCTCCTTTTTTATCTTTGATAGTGGACTGTATGTTGAATTAAGGCAACCACTTTCTGATTAATATGTATATTGAATTTAAATACATCAAAGCAATGGCGGACACACGTCCGTATCGGAACAAGTTTGTAAAGCTTCTCCCCGGTCGAGTTCGAGTCTCTCCCGTCTCGCGCGCGCCGGTAAAACGTCCCCGCTGAGCCCGCAACACACAACACACGCGAATAGCTTAGAAGTTGTCTAACACTGCGCCCCAACATGGCCCCCCCCTTGGAAGCCCTCAGGGGAGCTTCCAACCGCTTCTTCGGCCAATGGCAGCCGGCACAGTCGGACGAAAGGTCGTCTCAGGACGCCGCTCCTGGTCCTGACGGAGGCCACTCTGGCCACGCCATCCTTGCCAGGGTGAAGACGCTCCACGCGCCCCAAGTGCCACTGTAGAGGTGGAGTGCCGTCTTCTTTAACGACAACTAAGTCGTTGATGGACAAAGTACGCTGCCTCGCCGTCCACTTCGTGCGCTGCTCGTGTGCTGTAGCTCGGAGACGTACTCTAGCGCCCACCTGCTCCAAAAATGCTGCTGCAGCTGCTGTACTCGTTGATAGGCCTTCAGCCTGTTTTCGGGAACGTCCAGCAGTGGCGGATCAGGCAACGAAGTCATGGCTCGGCCGATGAGGAAGTGAGAGGGTGTCAAAGGTTGTAGATCAGAAGGATCAGAGGACATAGGATGCATGGGGCGCGAATTAAGAATTCCCTCAATTTGCACTAACAATGTGTAAAATTGTTCGTAAGTTAGTAGGGCATTGGCAGCTACTCGCATCAAATGAGCCTTAGCGGATTTGACCCCGGCCTCCCAAAGTCCCCCAAAATGTGGAGAATGCGGAGGTATGAATGACCAGTTGACGCCTTCGTTTTCAAAGACTTCTGATAAATGCCTTGAGTTGTTAGCCAAAAACCTTCCGAGCTCCTCGAGCTCAGAGTTGGCTCCTACAAAATTAGTACCGTTGTCAGAGAAAATTTGAGTAGGCCTTCCGCGCCTTGAAACAAAACGCCTGAATGCAGCTATGAAACCTGCGCTTGTGAGATCCGATACCAATTCGATGTGTACCGCGCGAGTGACAAAACAAACGAAAAGGCACATATAAGCCTTCGTTACCTTACAACCCCTGCCCTGCCTATCCTTTACCCTAAAGGGCCCAGCGTAATCGACGCCACTGGTAGAGAAAGGCGGAGCTGGAGTCAATCTAGCTATCGGAAGGTTTCCCATCATGGGAGCTACTGCTTTAGGTCGAGCTCTAAAACAAGTTACGCAGTCGTATACGGTTTTCCTAGCTAAGTTTCTACCGAGCAACGTCCAGTATTTGCTTCTCGTGTGCGCTAACAACAAAGAAGGTCCGGCGTGCATTAACTTTCTGTGCGTTTGATTGAACAGCATCTTCGCGAAGGGAGATTTTGAACATAGAACCATAGGGTATCTTTTGCTATACGAAAACGGTGCGTAGGCAAGCCTACCCCCCACACGCAATATTCCATGCTCATCCAGAAACGGATTCAGCTTCATCAATCTGGAACGCTTATCTAGCGGAACCTCTTCAACAAGCGATTGAATCTCACTTTCGAAAGATTCCCTCTGTGACATTTTAACCAAAACTTCGGTGGCACGATTAATCTCTCGACATTGCAATGGATCACTCATTGTGCGCTTATTAGATTTATCCCTTGCCCTAAGCCACCTGAGACAGTAAGCGACGACTCGCTCGAGCTTGGACAATGACGAGTAATTTTCGAAAAGATTCAATTTTTCCACGACTACTTTACTAACTATCGATACAGCTTTCAAGTCCGGTAACGCTTCAGCCACATGTAATTTGGATGGCCACGTCTTTTCGTCGCGCGGGAGCCAGGAAGGACCGTTCCAATAGGTATCCAGAGATACCAAAGCGCTTGGGTTCACGCCACGCGATATGAAATCCGCGGGATTGCATTCCGTGGGGACATGGCGCCACTCTTCTGGTTGTGATAATTCTTGTATGGCGCCGACCCGATTCGCCACGAAAACTTGAAGTAGGTTTAAGGGAGTCCTGATCCATCCCAAAGTTACACTAGAGTCTGTCCAATAAACAACTCTCACGATTTTCATTTTTAAAGCTAAACGTACCTTTTTGACTAGCCTACACATTAACAAGGCAGCCATCAGCTCCAATCTAGGTACCGTCTGTACCTTGACGGGACACACCTTAGACTTGGCGCAAATCAAATGAGTAGAGTAGTTTCCGTCATCGTTACGAGATCGCATGTATACACAAGAGCCATATGCCTTTGTAGAGGCATCAGAAAAAGCGTGAATTTCAGCATAGCTTGCTTGACGGCGAACTACGCGCCTAGGAATCTCGAGGCGTTGCAAGGCCGTTAACTCGTTTCGAAAGTCTAACCATCGGGTGTGCAAGGTAAGAGGAAGGGAATCATCCCAGTCAATCTTTTCGATCCAAATGTCTCGCAATAGTATTTTCGCTAAAATGATGGTTGGGCTCAACAGTCCAAGTGAGTCAAATATCTGCGAGCTTTCCGATAATACTACCCGTTTAGTAGTGCGATTACTGAAACTTAGATTAATCTTGTAAAGAAAACAATCAGTTTTAGCGCTCCATAACATTCCCAAGGTACGCGTGTTTTCATTAGCGCCTAGATTCAATAAGCTCGACTCATTGCAATCCCTTATGTCCTTGAGCACGTCTGGACTGTTAGATATGAATTTACGTAGGCGAAAGCCCCCTTTTTGTAGAACTCTCGAGACCTCATTCGCGATATGGGATGCCTCAGCTTTCGTAGCTGCGCCGGTAAGCATGTCGTCTACATAAAATTGAGTCTTTATGACGTCCGCCACGACTGCGTCATCACATTCGAGTCCGAGCTGATACAAGCAACGGATAGCCAGAAAGGCCGCGGCAGAAGTTCCATACGTGACCGTTGTTAATTCGTAAGTGCTTAAAGGTTCATGAGGATTATCGCGCCAAAATATTCGTTGCAGGAACCTCTGCTCGGGTTTAACGATGCACATCCTGTACATCTTCTCTATGTCGCCTACCACGACATAAACATGTTTCCGAAAAAGCGTTAAAATCGAGAACAAGTCTGACTGTATGGTAGGACCTACCATTTGAAGGTCATTAGAGGAATAACCACTACTAGAAGGACACGACGAGTCAAATACCACCCTAAGCTTGGTAGTCGTGCTAGTTTCCTTTAGCACGCCGTGAAGTGGCATATAGTACGCGTTATTAGGGGACTCCGGGTCCTCTACCTTTGTCATGTGACCTAAACGCTTGTATTCGTCCATGAAATTGCAAAACTCCTTTCGAAATTCGAGATTTTTAGCAAACTTTCGCTCCAAATTTAAGAACCTCCTTTCGGCGGTTTCGCTTGAAACTCCTAGGACGCTAGGATCGATTCTCAATGGAATAGCTACAATGAATTTTCCATTTTCATGGCGCGTTGTATTTTCTTGAAAATGCGTTTCTACTAACTTTTCTTCGTGTGACCAGGGCTTACTATCGGGGAATTCTTCAATCTCCCAGAACCGAGAAACTTGCTGTTCCAAACTGTCGTGCCTCGCTAAACCGCAATAAACAGTCTGCACGCTTAGGCTCTGGATAGGACCACCGATTACCCAACCAAATCTGGTCTTCTGCGCGGTCGGTCCGTGCTTAGCAAGCTTGTATTGCCCAGTGCACAAGATATCGTAAAAGTGATCTGCTCCGATTAAGAGATCAATCTCGTCCGTTACGTGAAAATTCGGATCGGCTAATTTAATGTGGCTGGGTATAACTAAACTGCCCTTGTTGATTCTGAAATTAGGCAACATTCCCGTGATTTTAGGAATCACAAAGCATCCCACCGAAAGGGAAAACTCATTTACTACAGAGTGCAAGTGTATGGAGCACTTATAGTTGATTTCCGAATGCGCCCCGTTAATTCCCCCAATAGTTAATTGCGTAGGAACTAGTTTAATACCCAGTGACTTCGCGAGTTTCGAAGTTATAAAACTGGTTTGCGACCCAACGTCCAGCAACCCCCTTACTATTCGCGTTTTATTCGATCCGTCGACTATACGAGCTAGAAATGTAGAGAGCAACGTCTGCTCTGTACCCAATGCACGAGTGTTTCGTGATGTTAACGCCACATTTTCATCTTGAGGACCACGAGCAGTTTCAAAATGCGGACGTTCCAAATGCAGTAACGTGTGATGTCGTTGCTTACAAGTACGACACGATCCCGAACGACAATCCCTCGCGAAATGTCCCGACCTAAGGCAATTAATACACAAGCCCTTTGCTCTGACTTGCTCCGCGCGCTTACTTGCCGTTAGCTTCATAAATTCAGGACAATTTGCCACGTAATGATTTACACTCTTGCAGAACTTACAGGACTCGTTAACCTTAGAATCTGTAGTTACGAATGACTTATAATTTGACCTTGGTTCTATTGACTTGCGTTTAAACTTATTTGATAGGCTTTCAACTTCCTTATTAGTTTCCTTTGTTTGTAAACTGTTGGCTCGCGCCTTTAAGAAGTCCAATAAATTCTCAAGAGTAGGATGCTTAAATGAGATTTTCTGCTCATCCCATTTGTCGATCGTGCTTTCGTGCAACTTCACCAAAACCATGAATTTTACTAAATCGCCCCAATGTTCTGTCGGTTTTCCCAAATTCTTTAAAGCCTTTAAGCGATTAGTAATTACGTCTACTACCTTTCGTAGAGCTGTTGAAGTTTCGCACGTAACCTTTTCCAAATGGTATATAGCCTTTATATGCGTGTCAATAAGCAAGTTGGTATCGTTAAAACGATCACAGAGCGATTTCCACGCATCAGCGTAGTTTGCGCTGGAAAACTCTAGGTTCTCGAAAGTCTCCGCCAAATTCGAACCAGCTGCCGCCTTTAAATAATGAAATTTTTGTATGTCGCTGATATCCGTTCGCGCGTGAATTAAGGATTCGAAAGTATCTCTGAACCCGAGCCACTGATTGGCATCACCGTCGAACTTCGGTAAATCTATTACAGGCAGTTTTACGTTTTTGAATTCGACCGTACTCGTACCGGGATTTACAGACGCGCCATTCTCATCTGCCGTGGTCGAATTCCCACAAGCTGCAGGCTGATTCATAATCAAAATCGCTCTAGCCTTGGCGATAAAGGTGCTATAACCCTTCTCAAATTCTTCCCTCTCTGCTAGCTGCTCGGCCTGATCTACATCAGCGAGCAAGTCAATTTCACCTTGTATCTCATCAAAATTATCTATATAAACACGCGCTCTATTTAGGCGATCCTCTAAGTCGAGAATGACATTCATATCAGAAATCTTTTTATGTGGACATGTGACTTCTAAGTTTTCAATAAACTTCTTGAATACTGTGAATTTCGCTTTAATAGATCCGCGCCGCCTTACTAATTTCTGAAGTTCTTCGGCCATGATGCCTTATAACGTGAGATACCCGAGAGAAATACAACAAAATAGCATATAAAATTACAAAATTCGCTTGCTGCGCGAGCACGTCCGCCTTGTTAAAACACTGAATTGATTGCACACAGCCTATAAGAGAAATGAGAGCTGTCTGTGTGTAATGCGCTTGCGTAAGTACGCTCGTCTGATTGAAACACTCTTAATTGGTTACTGATTACACACAGCCGATAAAGGACTGCGAGATATCTGTGTGCAATGCGTTTATGCGTTAGTACGCCTTTGAAATGTATTGCTTACACACGGCCAATAAGAAACCGCGAAATATCCGTGTGCGTTGTTCACACACAGCCGATGAGAGAAATGAGAAATATCTGTGTGCAAATTGAGGGGGATCGTAAATTCGTTTAAGGAGATAGGATTTGTGATAAGAAAATGGACTCACTTCCTTTTCTTCCGTCGTGTTTACTTGCCGCTAGCTCGTTCGCTGCGCCCAAGCCCCTGTGTTGTCCTTTCTCGCGTCGTCTGCCCCACGCCGCCGTCCGTGTTCCGACGATGGCGTCGATGGCTCCGTTCGATAAGATCGATCGTACCCGTCGTTGATTCGATCCCGGCTCGCTGGACCAAAATGTTGGGAATGCCTCCTTTTTTATCTTTGATAGTGGACTGTATGTTGAATTAAGGCAACCACTTTCTGATTAATATGTATATTGAATTTAAATACATCAAAGCAATGGCGGACACACGTCCGTATCGGAACAAGTTTGTAAAGCTTCTCCCCGGTCGAGTTCGAGTCTCTCCCGTCTCGCGCGCGCCGGTAAAACGTCCCCGCTGAGCCCGCAACACACAACACACGCGAATAGCTTAGAAGTTGTCTAACACTGCGCCCCAACAATGACAAAGAGTTAAATCTCGACAGATCGAAGTCTGAGTATGCTCAATGTACTGAAGACTGAACACCTCTAATATAATTATACCTGCAGAAAAATTATTTGTAACAAACCTACCTTCTTGTTTATAAGAAAAAAAATTTGTTTTGGCAAATTTCTAATATATTATATCGTTAATATTAATATATATTATCGTTAGAATATTGATCAAAACAAAATTAATAAATTCAATTGAATCATAAGGGCTGATAAAAATTAAGGGGCGTGCTCGAAATGCACCAGGCCGATCATAGACCCCACGTGGAGATAGGGATCGTACCTATCGACCTTTCCCAGGTAGTCTGCATTACGAAACAACATAAAATTGATTATAATTCAATATTATGTTCCAGGGAATTTTGATTAACGCGAATATATTTTTATTAAGATCGTTGTATTTTTCTCTACAAATTAATACCAAAGTCAAAATATTTCCAAACAGAATAAAATTGTTTTACGACTTTAAATGTGTATCTACTAATACACTACACTAATACAAAGACGAAATTGTTACATATTTGAGAAAGAGAAATCTTAACTTGTAATCGTTATCTTCATGAAAAGGGAACTTGTTATACTTCCCTAATGTTATTTACCACAGTGATAAGTAGGGTAAAGTTCCAGGAATGTGCTTAGTCGTTTAGTGTGTGTTTAGTTTGACTTTCTGGAGAGATTTTGTACTTCCTTAGCTTTATGAATATGTAGATAACTTCTATTTTGACAAGGCCCACTGGGCGGCTAGGAGTACCTCTTGTTCGAGGCCTATATGTTCTTTCTGTACTCCTGGCAGCCCATCAAAAACCTATTTCAGGGATCAAACCAGAGCACATTCCTAGAACTTTACCATAATTACGTGGTAACCAACATTAAGGAGGTATAACCAGTTCCAGTTTCATCAAGATGAAGATTACAGGTCAAAATGTCTCTTTCTCAAGTATGTAACAATTTCGTCTTTATACTAGTGAGTAGTTATGCATTTATAATTTCGTATATGTTGAGAAATATACTCCTAAGTATATATATTTATAATATAATAATTATTTTCGCCGAATTTAGACCTAATAAAGCCATAAAACAATTTGATTTTGTTGGAAATATTTTGAGATTGGTATCGACTTGTAGAGGAAAAAACAACGATCTTAATAAAAATATATTCGCCTTAATCAAAATTCGCTGGAACATAATATTGAATTACATCAATTTTATATTGTTTCGTAGTGCAGTCTACCTGGGAAAGGTCGACAGGTACGATCCCTAACGCCATGGGGGGGCCCAGTAACGGCCTGGTGCATTTCAAGTCCGACCAAAATTAAGCGGAAGGGCAGTTGAGCTAAGGATCATCCCTTAGGATCCCCTTTAACCAATAAAAAAATTTAAACAGCAGGTAAAGCAAGGGATTAGGATCGACTTGACCGCGGATAGCAGTCAAATATCACCGGTAAGGGTTGTTGAGAGTGTTATTATTACATAACGAGGGTGTTACCTAATTCAAATCGCTTACCGGATTAAATAGGCTTTGCTTGACGCTGCTTACCTGCAAAACAAAAGAAACAAGATGAAGTAATGAGCTATTACAAAACTTAAGTTAGGAGAAGTTAAATTGCGGTTTAACTACGATAACCGACCACTTCCAATACTTTACGAGCGCCTCGAAGAATTCCATCGTGATTAAAAATTCTCCAGATCAACGCACTCGTATATGCTTTACGTCGAGTCATGCGTACGTAACGCCTATATAAAAGCACACAAACGTATTACGGTGTTCTCTACTAACACACTTATCGAGATGGAAAATGATTTATACGTCGTTAGACGTGAAGAAGAAGTAAAAAAAAAACTCCTCACAATCGGAGGATTAAATTTAATGTCATTATTATCCCACCGCGGAAGCGTCGCTCTCGCGGCGCTAATGAGCGGTCATTAGAAGTGCGCCATTAAGGTAACAATAATTATTTTTATTGCCTAATCCATATTCTTACCTTGGCCGTGGAGAGAAAGGTTTCTTTTCTCCAGACGGACGTGTCGATCGGTCAAGGACATAACCGAGATACACGTAATGTATATGTAGATATAAAAGAAGTACCTTTGGGTGTTGAACGGGATTAAAATCAGAAGAGGAGATACGTCGAAATTAAGCTCGTTTTGAATGCCAAAGAAACGTTGAATTATCCAGCGTAGCGTCTTTCTAAGTTAATTACGTTTTAAGAGAACAAATTTACCATACCACAGATTAAAGATGCTTCATCCAACATACAAGGTGAGTCAGAAATATAGTACTGGAACCTCTTAAGGATCCATTATCAAAGTTAAATCGAATTGAACTTCATGCCTAAACTCCCTAAATCCTAAAATACGGACCTGTTCGTATATATGGAATTTTCGGAACTTGGCACACTTACAAATTTCTCCAATAGATAGACAATATGGAATCCAGAATTGTTAAATCGACACTGACAACTGCGAAACTATTTTACTAAAAGTGCTGAAAGATATTGAGATTCCTAAAGGCGCTTCGATTAATGATTATAGTGAGTTTTGTCGAAATCTGAGTTTCCATATAAATATTATGAATTTGTGAATCTAGAAACGGGCAAATTGTGACTACTAATTGGGTATATCAATTCATTACATAATGCGTCACAACTTCAAAACTCCTTTTTAAAAAGAGCTGAAACTCTATAAACATCTTCAAAACGCTTCAATAAATAGTCATTACTGAATTTCATAATAATTTAAGTTTGAATATCTTTTGCAGGAATTTTTAAAATTCTTACAAATAGCTACTTCATCACTATCAAGCTGTTAAATAAACACTCCCAACTTTAAAACTACTTTACGAAAATAGTTGAAACTCACTAAACTACTCACGGACATTTCAGCAAACAGTTTTAGTTAGTTTTAATGCAAAAAAGTATGAATTTTAGAAACTAGAAACAGCGGGAAATTTCAACTACACACGATCAATTGTATCCATTTTCTACATACAGCATCATAACTTCAAAACTACTTAATAAAATGTGCTGAAACTTACCCACCTTTTCCAAAATATTTTAACAGACAATCATTCGTCAATTTCACAACAATTTGAGTTTGATTACTATTTTTTAAGAATTTTTGAAAGTCATTAGAAATTACATTTTCATCCAATGACTGTCCGGTTGTTAAATTGACGTCGATAACTTCTAAACTCCTTTACTAAGAAAGCTGAAACTCACTTAACTTACCAAGGACACTTCAACAAACAATTCTAGTGATTTTTACCATAATATGAATATTCATTATTTTTTTTATAAATTTTTAAAATCATTGCATACAATCTCTAGTCAGATTGATAAGTGGAAACCGACAACTTCAAAACTTCTTCACTAAAAGAGTTGCAACTCGCTAAACGTCTTCAGAGCACTTCAAAAAACAGTCACTAGTTAATTTTGCAATAATTTGAGTACGAATGTTATTTTAATGAATTTTTAAAATTCTTGCACATTGCAATTTCATCACTGTTACGTTGTTAGATGTACTCCCATCTTTAAAACTCCTTCACGAAAATAGTTGAAACTCACTAAACTACTCACGGATATTTCAGTAAACAACTGTAGTTAGTTTTAATGCAAAATAGTATGAATTTTAGAAACAAGAAACAGTGGGAAATTTCAACTACACACGTCAATTGTATCAATTTTCTATACACAGCATCATAACTTCAAGACTCCTTATTAAAATGTGCTGAAACTTACAAATCTTTTCCAAAATACTTTAACAAACAACCATACATCACTTTCACAATAATTTGAGTTTGATTACTATTTTTTATGAATTTTTTAAAATCATTAGATCACTGTCCGCGGTTGTTAAATTGACGCCGATAACTTCTAAACTTCTTTACTAAGAGAGCTGAAACTCACTTAACTTACCAAGGATACGTCAACAAACAACTCTAGTGATTTTTACCCTAATATGAATATAAAATTTATTTTTACAATTTTTAAGATCATTGCGTACCTTCTCTATCTCAGATTTATAAATAGAAACCGACAACTTCAAAACTTCCTTACTAAAAGAGTTGCAACTCACTAAACGTCTTCACAACACTTCAATAAACAGTCACTAGTAAATTTTGTAATATTTTGAGTATGAATGTTATTTTAGTGAATTTTTAAAATTTTTGCAAACTGCAATTTCATCACTGTCACATTGTTAATTAAATATTCCCAACTTTAAAACTCCTTCACGAACATAGTTGAAACTCGCTAAACTACTCAAGGACATTTTAGTCAACAACTGTAGTTAGTTTTGATGCAAAAATTTATGAATTTTAGAAACAACAAACAGTGGGAAATTTCAACTACACACGTTTAATGGTATCAATTTTTATATACAGCATCATAACATCAAGACTCCTTAATAAAATGTGCTGAAACTTACTAAACTTTTCCAAAATACTTTAACAAACAACCATTCGTCAATTTCACAATAATTTGAGTTTGATTACTATTTTTTATGAATTTTTGAAATCACTAGAAACTGCATTTTCATCAAATCACTGTTAGGTTGTTAAATTGACGCCGATAACTTCTAAACTCCTTTACTAAGACAGCTGAAACTTAGTTAACTTACCGAGGACACTTCAACAAACAATTCTAGTGATTTTTACCATAATATGAATATAAATTATTTTTTTATAAATTTTTAAAATCATTGCATACAATCTCTAGTTAGATTGATAAATGGAAACCGACAACTTCAAAAATTCTTCACTAAAAGAGTTGCAACTCACGAAACGTCTTCACAACACTTCAATAAACAGCCACTAGTAAATTTTGGAATATTTTGAGTATGAATGTTATTTTAATGAATTTTTAAAATTCTTGCAAACTGCAATTTCAACACTGTCGCGTTGTTAATTACTAAATATTCCAAATTTAAAACTTCCTTACAAAAATAGTTGAAACTCACTGAGTTACTCACGGGCATTTCAACAAACAATTGTAGTGAGTTTTAGTGCAACAAATATATGAATTTTAGAAACTAGAAACAGTGGGAAATTACATTCGTTCAATCGTATCATTTTTTAACATACAGTATCACAACTTCAAGACTCCTTTATTAAATATGCTGAAACTTACTAAATTTCTCCAAAATACTCAAACAAAGAACCGTATGTTAATTTCACAATAATTCGAGTTTGAATACGATTTTTTATGAATTTTTGGAAATCATTAAAAATTACATTTTCATCCAATCACTGTCCGGTTGTTAAATTTACGACGATCACTTCTAAACTCCTTTACTAAAAAAACTGAAACTTACTTAACTTACCAAGGACACTTCAACAAACAATTCTAGTGATTTTTACCCTAATATGAATATAAAATTATTTTTTGTGAATTTTTAAAATTATTGGATATAATCTCTGTCAGATTGATAAATGGAAACCGACAACATCAAAACTTCTTCACCAAAAGAGTTGTAACTCACTAAACGTCTTCAGAGCACTTCAATAAACAGCCACTAGTAAATTTTGCAATATTTTGAGTATGAATGTTATTTCAATGAATTTTTAAAATGTTTGCAAACTGCAATTTCATCACTGTCGCGTTGTTAAATAAATACTCCCAACTTTAAAACTTCTCTACAAAAATAGTTTAAACTCATTGAATTACTCACGGACATATCAAGAAACAATTGTAGTGAGTTTTAATGCAACAAATATGAATTGTAGAAACTTGAAACAGTGGAAAATTTGATTCGTTCAATTGTATCAATCTTTTACATACAGCATCACAACTTCAAAACTCATTTATGAAATGTACTGAAACTTACTAAACTTCTCTAAAATACTTAAACAAAGAACCATATGTCAATTTCACAATAATTTGAGTTTGATTACTATTTTTATGATTTTTTGAAAATCATTACAAATTTCATTTTTCTTCCAATCACTGCCCGGTTGTTAAATTAACGTCGATAACTTATAAACTCCTTTAATAAAAGAGCTGAAACTTACTTAACTTACTAAGGACACTTTAACAAACAATTCTAGCGATTTTTACCAAAATCTGAGTTTGCATACAAAAGTTATGAATTTTTGACAGTAGCAATGATGACAAATTACAACTACAATCGTTCAATTGTGTCCATTTGGTTGATGAAGCGTCATAAATTTAAAACTCTTTTCTGAAAAATGCTGAAACTCAATAAATGTCTTTGAAACGTCCATTATTAATTTGTAATAATCTGAATTTCAATACTTTTTAAAAAAAAAAACTTTAAAACCCCTTCACAAAAATAGTTGAAACTCACTAAGCTATCGAAGGACACTTTAATCAACAACTTTAAAAACCAAAATTAATTCCTCTCTATTTTTCCATTTGTCTGAACTGATTGTCTTTGGAAAAAATCCATAACAATTATTTCATAATTACTATTATCTATATAATCATTTGATATTTAATCAATTAATATAATAATTATTATAATATAAATAAAATGTTAGAGAATTTCTCTGCACAGGCTTTAAATAAGCCTCAGGAGAAATTTTCTGTTCATGGTCAGAGAATCTAGTCACTATTCAAATTAGTATAAAGTTCGGTATGACTACGTTTTATTTGGTAATTTTATAAAAATCGACAATAAATTATTAATTATTACTATTCCACTAGAAACAATCTACTGTAACGCGAAATGTAAACAGCAGCGCGAAATGTGTTTACTCTTATCGGACGGCGGCTTTCCTCAAACGAACGCCGCTACGCTTAATTGAGTCCCGGCAACATCTTACTAAGAATGATTTATTACCTTCTGGACGTTTCTACATGAAAAAGATGGTTCGAGTTATTTCAGGAACCATCACGAATATAATTGAGGTGTATATAAGCGGGCTTGCGGTCGGAGAGAAGATTAGACGTGAAGCCGCGAGTGAATAAACAAGCCGAAAAACGGACAAGCGAGAGCGTATAAATAAATTAATTATTAAGAGTGCGATATAAATTAATTAGTTGGGAAATAGTTAAGATAAATTGAGTAGTGTGTAGTGTAAAATTAGGACAGTGTAAATAAATTAGAAATAAACGTTACGCTACAAATTAAGTAATTGGGTCCAAAACTGCAATAACGTGAAGATGCATAAATTAACACTGATTTTTAAGCAAATATCACATTTTCATATATCAACCTAGAAAACTTAAAATTTATTATCGCAAACGTTAAAATTTTTACGACAGTTCGATCTGAAGCTAAGGACGTAATCACAGACCCATTACTTTTTCTCCTAAAACGCAGTAAAATCCTCTTCGATAAAAAGTCCATTAACATGCTTGAAACCTGATTCCAAGTGATTACTTAATAAAAAAAGCGATAACTTGTCAAATCTGATTACATAAAACGAATCCTCTAATACGGCCAAATAAGTCATCAAATTGACTGACTGACGATCATAAAAATATTGTTATTCAAAAATTAATTAGGTGAATAAAATTGCTAATAATTTTAGATTCAAAGGTGAAGTTAGATGGTTAGAAGCGCAATACAATTATCGTGCAGACCGAATAGGTCAACTTTATGGTACTTTGGTTTTGCAGCGAATTTGCCTTGGCCTGCATTGTTACGAACTGACTTTTAAACTAACCTATCAGGCAAATATAAATTCAGGGATACCTACATAATCAGATTGCAATTATATAGTTCGTAACTTGAGCATGAAACTCAAGTTTTATATGGAAATGAGATCACCAAATGAAAGTGTTCTTGTATGAAACTAATAACTTAAAGAAATCATCTTTTTCAGATATAATTTTAACGATGATCAAAGTGGTTTTAATCCCAATGTTCAATTCGTATTTTATAAGGGAAACTCGAAATCAATGCGGCGGCCGAAAGGTAGATACTTCCGGTAATCGAAGTATCCTTCCCACAAAGTACACTTCTAGCATGATAGTGAGGTAGCAATAATAAGTGTTAAATAAGTTAGTTAAGTACATGTAATTAATGAAGTGTCATTTGGATGAGACAAGACTATTTTGATAGGAATTTGGAAGAAACTTAGCTCAACGGGAAAATTGGGTAGAATTTGAATTGAATTTCTTTTTGTACAAGTATTTTTTTTTAATTTGGAATTTAGTAGGTATGTGTAGGCAAAATTAGCTTTCAGGAAAGGTTTTCAGGTTTTCAGCCTTAGTAGGAAAGTTGGGAAATTTTGGAAAATCCTGAAAATGATTTTCCGAGATCCTTAGGTTGGAATCCCAAGTTAATTGGGATGGTTTTGACTTGCATCCAAATCAATATATGGTCTGATGCGAGCCAAGGGTTAAATACGTGAGTTTACGGTGGGTTCCTAAAAGGAAGAAAATAATATTACATGAAACAAATACATTTTTAAGAATGGCGTTTATACTGAAACGTATCTATCAACAACAGAATTCTGGAATCAATAACTATAATCTATAAAAAAAAATACTTTTTAGGAAATCCAATATTATAAGGCAATTTTCAAACCTCTCGTCAATTTCTATAGCAATTAATTCCCAGAAGATGGAAACCTTGAGGAATTCCACCGCATACCGAGAAGCCCTAATTAAAAATCCATCGATAACGACGATCGGAAAGAGCGAAAAAAGGAAAACAATAGCCTATCTTGCGATATCGAACCCATAAATAATGTAAGACAAACCGTCATCATTGAATCCACCTAATGCGTACATATATAATATATATGTGTGTATGTGTACGTATGTGCGTGTGCATTGCACCTCTTCAATTCTGATAACGTTTGGTTAGCTTCCGTTTTCGATGCTGTTGGCTGCTGCTGGTGCTGTTGCTGTTAAATTGCGGGCCCCGTGGAGGAGGTGGCCGGCGTGGGGGCGATAAGTGCAAACATCCTGTTTAAGGCACGAGATGCAAACGTACGCAAGAACGAATTTTCCCGTATGAAACTAGACTAGATGACTCTTTTCGGGTAAAGTCTGAAGAAGAATAACAAAAAATTTAACTTGTTTTTAACTAATCTTTAACATTTTATTAACAGTTAGTTGATGATAGCAGGAGAGACTCGTGGCAAGGGAGAAACTGTTATTACATTCTTCAGTATTAATACCGTTTGAAACTAAAATGTGAAAGCTTGGATATTCCAAAAAACCTTCTATATCAATCAAGACTTTCTGAGAGACATCTATAAGCTTCTAGTTTCTACAACGCCATCTAGATATTAGAAAATTCCTAAAAAAAAATCTAAGAGATTCTTCAGACTTTCTACTACTTGAAACTAAAGCAGTAAAGCTTCCAGATCACTTCTAATAAAAAATCTAGATCAGTCCTGAGGGCATTGAGCACCTTTTATATTTTGTTGGTAAGTCTTTCAAAGCCATCTAGGGCGTTACATAATTTCACAACGACCTGCAGAAATGTATTACCTTCTAGTTTCCATTTAACGCCATCTAGATAATACAAAATTGGCGAGAAAAAATCTGAGAGATTCTTCAGACTTTCTTCCACTTGCAACTAGAGTAGTAAAGCTCCTAGATCAATCCTGATAGCATTTAGAACCTTCTAAATTAGTCCTGAAGCTATTGAGGATATTTTACACTTTTTGTGACTCTTTCAAGCCATCTAGGGCGTTCAATAATCTCAAAAGGACCTACAGAATCGTCATACCTTCTAGATTCTATTTACCGTCATTTAGATCAAATAGAAATTTATAAAAAAAAATGCGAGAATCTCCAACCTTTCTTCTACTTGCAACTAAAGTAGTAAAGCTTCTAGATCAATCTCGATAACACTTAGAACCTTCTAGGCCAGTCCTGAGGCTTTTGGAGGTCTTTAAAATTTTTGGTGAGTCACTCAAGCCATCTAGGGCGTTCAATAATTCCACAACGACATGTAGAAACGTAATACCTTCTAGTTTATGTTTGAGTCCATCTAGATCATTTGAAATTCTAGAAGATTTTTCAGATTGTAACTCAAGCATTAAAGCTTCTCACATTTAATAGCTTCTAGATTACTTCAAGATTCTAGGAGACGCCAACATCTTTCTAAAAATATTTAGAGAATTTTCCCTGCCTCCCTTCTTCAGACTTATCATCGTTCAGGACGCAGATTAATGGTTTCAAATCATTTCTAGATGAATCCTGGGACTATTGGGGATCTTTTATATTTTTAGTGAGTCTTTCAAGCCTTCTAAAATTGATAAAAAAAATCAGAGATTCTTATAGATTTATGATGCAAAGCTCCTAGATCAATCCTGATAGCATTTAGAACCTTCTAAATTAGTCCTGAAGCTATTGAGGATATTTTACACTTTTTGTAACTCTTTCAAGCCATCTAGGGCGTTCAATAATCTCAAAAGGACCTACAGAATAGTCATACCTTCTAAATTCTATTTACCGTCATTTAGATCAAATAGAAATTTACAAAAAAAATGCGAGAATCTCCAACCTCTCTTCTACTTGGAACTACAGTAGTAAAACTTCTAGATCAATCCAGATAACACTTAGAACCTTCTAGGCCAGTCCTGAGGCTTTTGGAGGTCTTTAAAATTTTTGGTGAGTCACTCAAGCCATCTAGGGCGTTCAATAATTCCACAACGACATGTAGAAACGTAATACCTTCTAGTTTATGTTTGAGTCCATCTAGATCATATGAAATTCTAGAAGATTTTTCAGATTGCAACTCAAGCAGTAAAGCTTCTCACATTTAAAAGCTTCTAGATTACGTCATGATTGTGGGAGACGCCAACATCTTTCTAAAAATATTTAGAGAATTTTCCCTGCCTCCCTCTTCAGACTTATCATCGTTCAGGACGAAGATTAATGGTTTCAAATCATTTCTAGATGAATCCTGAGACTATTGGGGATCTTTTATATTTTTAATGAGTCATTCAAGCCTTCTATGGCGCTCAATAATTTTAAAAAGACCTGTAAAGCTTATTAGTGATAATATTTAACATAGTTTCTATTCAACGTCATTGATATCATACCATGTGAAGCTTCTAGATCAATCCCCACGAAATTTAGATTATTAGATTATTTTTTAAGAACCATTCAAGATTTTAACATATTTCAAAAAGTTTTTAGATTTTTTAGACCCTTCCGAATTTCCATTGTATAGAAAGAGACAGACAATACATCATTTTTTTCTTTGATTAATCAAGATTGATGATGTGTATTTTTGGTGTAGTTTAAACAATTTGTCTCCCACATATACCTCATGTATTGACAATTTTGAGATTTTTTTTAATAACAGTTCAATTTCTAATACCTACAGAAACTAAATCAGTGCACAAAATTTCAGAACCTTTTGTCAACTATAACTTACGTCTTATCTGCTAACTAAAGTTTATATTGAGATAAATTCGAAAAATTTTTGGTTTTCCTCAGTTCGATATTCCACAATGAGTATTAACTCAGAGGACAATTTTTCTCAACAAAATGCTTTTATATCTTCACAAATGCAATTAGTAAAATGAAATTTCATGTATGACAAACTTTTCCAAAATTGGTCGAGTGTCCTGAAAATTTCAATTTTCCAACAAATTTCCCGAGTTTAAAAATTTGTAAAATGCCTAACTTTTACAGTTAATCAATAGTTATTTGCATAAAAGTCAGGAAAATATCACATTACGGAAGAGGAGTTAAACTGAAGTACGAGGTACTTTGTGCAGAGTATTTTAAAGCTCCGAGTTAAGTAAGAGATTTTCTATTAAATTTGTATTTTGTATTAAATTGTTTTGTATTAAATTTTCCAGGAAATCGTAGAAAATACGAAATTTACAAACTTTAGAATTTTCTTTTACAAATTCCACAAAAATCAAGTTTGTCTTGAAAACAGTATATTTTACTGTACTTTACTGTACTAGTCCGGAAAATTCAATTTTTCTGAGCGTAAATAAGTAGGAAAATGTTGTTTCCAAGACGGTTTCCGGAAAAGTTCTTGATTTCACGTCTGTTCCGAAATTTGAAAAATCTCAAAGAGATACTAATCTCGCGTTTGAAATTTGAAATCGTTCAGAAAGTCGAGTCACTAGAGCAATTTTTTTGTTTTAAACATTTTTTAGAAAAACGCGATTTCAGTTTTCCTGAAAAACCACATTTTCCCGTTCTAAAATTTTTAAAGTTTTCAAGAAGTTATTCGTCTCATTCAACATGATATCAGGTCACATTTTCTGTTTTGAAATTCCAAACAAGATACTAAAGTGCTAGTCTCGTGTTTTCTCTTTGGAAATTCGAAGTTAAGTACTTTGGAAAACTCAATGATCCTATTTTTCCAAAAATTAATATACTTATTGACATAAAAGTCAGGAAAATCTCACATTACTGAAGTGGAGCTAAATTGAAATGCGAGGCACTTTGTGCCAAGCATTCCAAATCTCCGCGTCAAGCAAGACATTTGACTGACGTGTTTTGTATTAAACTTTTCCGAAAATTGTAAAAAAAAAAATGAAATTAATTTTTTACAATTTCTACGAAAATCAAGTTTGTCAATTTTGTTGGCAACAATAGTTACAAAGTGAACAACATCGAAAAAATTTCTTCCATTGTGTTCATGTGCTGTGAAACGAGTGTATTTTGCGTCTTGTTAAGTCTTTAGGGTACTAGTCCGGGAAATTCAATTTTCCTGCGCGTAAATAAGCAGGAAAATGTTGTTTCCAAGACAACTTCCGGAAAATGAATATACTGGGTGATCAACAATGACTGTTTGAGTTGGCAATCCTACCTGGAGGATTTTTTTGCCTAAGGGTTTGCAACGCTACAACCAGATCGGTTTATTTGACAAAAATTTGACATAACAATCAGCGATAAGATTGTAGGTTATGTGAATAAAAATTAACGCTTAAAAAATGAAACTCGAAATTCAGAACAATGATTTAACTAAACAGCTAAAGGTAATGCTCAAAGTGTCCCCCATTTTGGTCCAGACATAAATTAACTCTTCTTTTTAGGCTTTCGAAGATATTCACCACCATATTGGGGGTAATGTTTGCCACTTCCTGAACTAATGCCTCTTGCAGCTCTTCTTCAGTATGTAGTATGTCCCTAAAGACATTGTCCTTCAAGAGCCCAAATAACGAAAAAATCTAATGGAGTGAGATCTGGTGACCTGCTTGGCCAAATGCCTTGACTAATTATTACTCTATCGCCAAAATTCCCTCTTAAATATCCCATAGTAGCACGAGCCGTATGTGCCCTTGCAGAGTCTTGTTGGAAATATCCAATTTGACGCTCTTCGTATGTTAGTTGGTTTATAAAAGGCTTCAAAAGGTGTTGGATATATCTCTCCGAATTGACGGTAAAATTAAAAAAATATTGGCCCATACACCGGCGTCCTTGAGACTGCCAACCAAACACCAACTTTAACCGGGTTTAAATGTGTCTCTCTGATAGATTAAGGATTTTCACCTGACCAAATTCTGTAATTTTGTTTACTCACATAGCCGTTGAGATGACACCAGGCTTCGTCGGAAAAGAAGGTATTGCCAAGGATATCATTATTATTTAATATGTCATTGAACCAATTGCAAAATAAAACCCTCTGCGGGTGATCAGGAAGGGGTTAATGACTGGACGATGGAAATTTTGTAAGGGTGGTACTTTAATTTCTTTTTAAGCACAGTGGAGCAACTTCCATATGATAATCCTGTAAAACCGTGAATTAGAACAACATGGAAAAGTGGAAGTCTTATGGATAAGAATGAAAATTGGTTGAATAGGAGGCATAAGGACCAAACTTGTTTGAAGGGAGAAGCTTTCTTAAGGATTTGAGAGGACTTCTTTGCATTCGAGTTCTAAACTTCCTCGTTAAGAGTAGAAGGTCTACCAGTTGATTTTTGTTTGCTTACGCTCCCTGTGTTTAAATAACGTTCAACTACTCGCATGCAATGTTGCAGAAAGACAGCAAAAGTGACCAAAGTCTCCGGAAACAACTCCTGAAATTGCTGGTATGTCGCTTCGAGAGAGTACTGCCAACCAGTAATTGGGTTATAAATCCAGCTTCGAAAGTACGCCATTCCAATGAAAATTTCGTGTTGTAACGTGAAAACCATGTTAAATAAATAAATTTGAAAAGAATACCAGAAATTTGAATTTGAAGTAGCAAATTCAAATTACCAGTCGTACCATTTAAAAATGAAATTCAGTATTGCCAACTCAAACAGTCATTCTTGATCACGTTGTAATATACACTTGATGTGCCCCTAATTTTTCAAATTTTGAAAAGAAACTATTTCGGCTAGACATAAACGTACTTTTCAGTTATTTTTCTTTAAACTTTTAAATAGATTTATAACTTCCCGACGTGCCCCGATCGTCCCCGAATCCCGCAGCCTGCGAGGTGCACCGTCTCCCGTACAATGGACCCGGTCTATTCACCCTGAAATGTGCGGTGCATGACAAAAAGCACTTAGGATAGGTCGGGGAACGGCACGTGACTGAAATTATTAATCCCCGTCCATCCGAACTCCCCTCGCCTCCCCCGCCGGCCGGACCGCGACAATACACGTTGTTTTCGCAAAACGTCAATATACGCGGGGTTCTCAAGGTTCGCCACACGTCTATCCAACGACAACAACAATACCTACAACAATAATAAGCGAAGACGATGTCCACGGGAACAACGAAATGGGTACGGTTCAATTAGTTATTCGCTCGCAAGTATGTAACGAGGGAATCCGCAACCTTCGGCTCGTCGTAATGGGATTTCCGTCAAAGCGCGAAACGTGATTCCCATCTCGGCACACGAAGCAGGTAAACGATAAAATTATATCCCAACTCGGCATACATCTAGGCAGGTACCAACAGTGCCCATCTCGGCATGCCCATGGGGTGATCCTTGCCCCCTTGCGTTTCCAACGTACTTTCGAGCGTATCACATGACGTTCACTCGTATACGGTGTGCTGCGTATACTAGGGGCTGGTACTTTGGGTCCTAATTAAACATCGGATTAAGTTAATTCGCGATTAAAACGGCCAGTCAACTGAATCGCAATTATAAATAACAGATAAAAGTAGTCGTACTTTAGTTGGTTGGCTGTTTTAATCGGAAATTAATATAATCCGATGTTTAATCAGAAGCAAAAGTACCGGCCCTAGGTTTCTCAAATATTATTAATTTTGCGTAACAATCAAGTACCATTATTTTCGACAATACCGCATTATTAACACGGTACTTCTCTAGATTTATGCCGAGTTATTGAGAGATTATTGTGGTGTGTAGGTACCGGCTCGGTCCGTTGTGCCGAGATGGGTATATTAGAAATGGACCGACAAAGGTTGTCGTAAAATTGACCGCAATAAAATGTGCCGAGATGGGATACACCCCCAATGCGATAGGTAAGCTCGTATTGAATATATTTAACAAGTGCTGGGGAGCACAAAAGTCGAAATCAGAATGGGGAAAAGGCTGAGAGGGATCGTGAATGGAGGATCATACGAGTTTGGCTCTCCCGCAGGATTTCAGGAGGCGTACATTACATCCTCAAACAGTCATTGCATATGTAACGTCAAAACAACAATAGAGAGATATTGCAACATACTAGGCGTTTTTATCGCCTATACACATATGGAGTTTTCCCCAAAAATTTCACCATTTTTAAGTTAGTGAAGGTTGAAAATTTTCAATTTCGGGGTTCTCGAAAAATAACGAGCAATAACTCAGCCCTAATTGGGTTTATACAGGTCGTTCAAAAGCTACATTTTTGTTCTGAATTTTTTTTTTCACACAAAATGAAAGAATTTCAAGTTATTGGTGAAAAACGGTTAAAAACATTCGTTTTTTTCAATGAAAAATACGTAGTTTCAATCGTGAATCACTCGAAAATTATCAACTTTACAAAAAAAACTTTATAGAATAAAAGTTGTTTAGAATTGGTCAATCTATCGATTCCCGGGTTTATTTTGAATACATTTTTTTACCCCTTAGAAGGGGTGGCTAGCACACATCGGCACAATTCCAACTTTGACGAAGGTTATAAATACTAAAACAAATGTAAGAGAATTTTTGAAAATGGAATTTGTAGCTCAGCCGGGATTTGAACCCAGGTCTCCAAATTTCGCGTCAAGTGTTCTTACCACTAAACTACTGAGATACGTACCAATTTCATTTTCGATGTATCGAATGAGGACGTATTGGTTGTACGCAACACACCAATTGTCCATTTTAAAAAAATATCTTAAATTTGTTTCGTATACACCTTTAATATGAATTAATTTCGAGAATAAATTCCATCTATATTATGAATACTACTAGTCCAGGACCCATCTGTTTTGACGGGGATGTAAGAGGTAACCGCAATGTTTTACATGAATATCTCGGGAATAATGGCTAGAACAAGGATTGACTTATATACTCCAAAGCGCAGAGGTCGGGACCATTGTTTAAAATGAAACAAATTAAAAAAAATTAAAAAACGCGTTTTTTCCCGACTTGTTTTGCTTCTAACTTTTTAAGTATTGAATTTAGAAGATAGTTGAAAAAAGAAAAAAGCTGCAGAATCGCTTTTTACATAATATAGCATAGGTTAGAAATTCAAAAATTTATTAACGGTTTTGCAAAATAGCAATAAACAAAAAAAAACGGCCCAAAAAAGTGTTCTTTTAAATTTATTATTTTAGGCACTTTAAAATAGAGTTAGGACTTCCATATCACAGGTAGAAAATCTTGAAGTTATAATAAAAAAGTCCTGTACATTTCGTTTCGATCAGTTTATTAGATTTTGCATAATAATTTTGCAATCCAGAAAAATCGAAAAATATTGAAAATTTTCAAAATTGTTTAAAATTCAGTTCCAAGATTTGACTTTAACAAAACTAGCTGAGCATATATAAGAGAGAACAAGCTTTCAAGTGTTTTTTTCAGAATTGAAAAATATTTATCACAGTCATTGTTTCAATTTGGTGTCAAATTTATAAGTTTGTCAAAATTTAAAGCGAGAAATTTGTTTAATGTAAATTTAAATTTTTAAATGTAAATTTCAACAAAAATATTATACTGATTTGTATGATATACTGATTACTGTGAGAAACAATTATTTCTTAAGATATGAGAAAAAATAGTAATTTTATTAACTATTATTAACCATTTTGTTAAACACTAATCAACTTTGAGGAGTTATATCTCAGAAATTAATGTACAAAATAGCAACTTATTATATGTAAAAAGAAGCGTATTTACGAGTACTTTCCGGCTATGTTTTCAGAATTTCATTTAACAAAAAATTCGCCGAGATAATCTATTTGTTTATAAGCAAAAAAAAAGACACCAACTTTAAACAATGACTGTGACCGTTCTAATAAATATTTTCTAATTCTGAAAAAAGCACATGAAAGCTTGTTCCCTCTTATATATGCTCAGCCCGTAATAAATTAAAAAACCCCTTTTTTGGGCCGATTTTTTTTGTTTATTGCTATTTTGCAAAACCGCTAATAAATTTTTGAATTTCTAACCTATGCCATATTATGTAAAAGGCGATTGTGCAACTTTGTTCTCTCTTCAACTTTCTTCTAAATTCAATACTTAAAAACTTAGAAGCAAAACAAGTCGGAAAAACGCGTTTTTTTCCATTTTTTTGCGCTTTGCGATTTGGAGGAAAAGTCAATCCTTATTCTAGGCATTATTCCCGAGGTATTCATGCAAAAACATTGCGGTTACCTATTACGTCCATCTCAAGCAAATTTCTGACAGATGGTTCTTGGGGGTCTAGGACGTTTGGCCGCCGCCGTTTGGCCGTCGCCGTTTGGACGTAGGGACGTTTGGCCGTCAGGACGTTTGGACGTTGGGACATTTGGCCGTCGCAAATTTGGTCGTGTATTGCAAACACCTTAAACACTATGTTGAGGGGTAATGGTAAGGGTAATAGTTTTTCGTGGATTCTGTTTATAATTTAATGGCAATTATTATATGTTGCAGTTTGTAAGACGGGGTAATTAATATATGAATCAAAATACAGTGAAGTACCTACCTATACCTATTTAACGCAGGTTTGCAAATTTTACCAGTGGATAATAAAATTGGTAAATTAATAAATAAAATAAATTACATAAATGTATTTCATTAATAAATGAACATAAAATAAATGAATCCGAAATAAATAGGTACTCACCAAACTAATAAATATTATTATTAGAGTTAGAATTTCAAGTTAAAACCGTTCTCATTATTACACATACATAGTATATATATATATATATATATATATATATATATATATATATATATATTTTCGATAGACATAATATGTATATATTAAAAATACATAATTTGCAGAAAAATTAAGGTTTCTATATCTAATAAATCGTAAATGATATCACAGTATAAATGAGACATAGGCAAACTAGAAAAATGATTCTCAAAATGTCAATTACGATAATTATGAATAATTGTAATTTCTAATATTTTTGTTGTTTCTTCTCTTGATTTCCAGTAAGCAAAATACATCACCCCAAAAATAAAACATGTATAAAAATGCATAAATGATCAAATTGAATTAAATAACTATTACATACTTTTTGGGAAAAATGTAACATTTTTATATTCATATTTGTGGGTTAAATATTATAGGTAAAACCAATTGTATTGTGAGATCTAATAATTGTCATTTAATGATATAAACAGAATCTACCAAAAGGTATTACCCTTACCATTACCCCTTAACATAGTGTTTAAGGTGTTTGCCATACACGACCAAATTTGCCACGGCCAAATGTCCCTACGTCCAAACGGCGACGGCAAAACGGCGGCGGCCAAACGTCCCATCCCGTGTTCCTTGGACTATACCTAAACCCCAACTTTCAAAAAAATCGACCTTGTTTCACAAAATTCCACAGTTTTAAGGTTTTTTACGGCTGATGACTTAACTATTAGTGACTGAACTATTAGTGATTGAACTATTAGTAATACAAATTCCTTGTTTGTTTGCACCTTACAATTGTTCTAGCACTACCTTCGTAAGTGTCCATCCTATTTTATTGTGTATTATTTCATTAATTACAGACTAATTTTTATGTATATAACGACGATTCCAAAACACGTAAATCACGTCAAAAATGAACACAAACATCGATATCAATCGAAACGGTAGCGGATAAGTTTGGAACCACCTAAAACTACTTCGTCATCGTCGACTATTCGACATTTTCGAAATGAGATTTCAACCTCTTCTCTCCCTTCTATGTATCGATATTTGTAAATTTGAAGCCATTCGGTATCATCCCTCGCGCAGCAAGCGAGCGAGCGAGAGAAAGAGAGAGCGAAAAAGAGAGAGAGAGATGGCGGCGTATTAATTTTTTCGTTAATATCCTCCCCCCTCCCAACTCTCCTCCCCGTGGGGATTTTTTCCTCCTTTTTCCCTCCCGCCTTGTAAAACATTGTGCATTCTTAAGGTGGCGGGGCCGAGAGAGAAGTGACAAAGCATTATTCGCAAGTCTAGACGCCCGATTCGGTAGCCCGCTCCCAAAAAAGGACATGCAAAATGTGTAACAAATAAAATCGATGTTGCTGGAAGGCGAAATGCCAAAGACGTCAAGTCATACTGGATTCCATCGATGAATAGATCATCATTTATTATGGTATGATTCAGGGTTTTTCGATTTATTCGTGCGATCCCAAAGGCGTACCTATCGAAAAATGGTCTCCGAATTTAATGGTCGATTTCGGTTTTGCGCGATTCTCATTGTTTAACGTCCTAATAAGTTCTCGTTTAACGCTCGGATATTGTGCGGTTAACGCCTCGCCGCTAAATGGGGAAAAAATTATATCCTTGACTCGATCGCGATCGATACGCACCAAAATTCCATTCGGGGGCTTTTACGGAACATCGTAAGACTTTCCTATATATCCGGACCAAAATTCATGGCAACATTATTAATTAAAGTGCCTCTTGAGGAGGTTTTACAAAAAAATGTTTCAAATAAAAGTTGTAGCCATTACTCAGGTGAGTCCACATCTAAAGTTTGGTAGGAATCGGTATAGCCGTTATGGAGAAAATTGAGAAAAACTGAAAATTCAGGAATTAATAGTCCAGTAGTTGAAGGGAAAAATCGGGTTTTACCTACGAATTCTTTGATTATTAACCGATTTACATGAAATTTTGGAATAAGGCTTATCCAACCCTTAACTTCAAAAGTGGCGTTGACCGGATCGCCGCTTTTACCCTGGGGGTGACTGCCACCCCTTCTCGGGGGTGGAAATTTGTTGGCCAAAATAACCCCGGGAATTAATAGAGGACACAATTCTAAGCAAAAAATGTTCTATAAATTTTTCTTGGGAACTAAATACTTTTTGAGTTATTCGTGATTGAAAACGCCATTTTCATTGAAAAATGGCACTTTTTCGGACGGTTTTTTGAGAATAACTTAAAAACTATGCGTCTAACGAAACAAAGTGTAAGAAACACAATTGTAGCTTATAAAAAAACAAAGAGATATGTTTTTTTAGAAATCATCTAGTTGCAATAAAAAGCGAGATATGGTAGGTGAGAGGAGACTTTTAATTTTAAAAATAAAAAGAAACGTTTAGTTTTTGGATCATAACTCCTTAAATTTTAAAGCTATCACAACCATTTTCAAGGTAATTTGATGGGCTACAAGATAAAGCGGCTTTATGGAGGCCCAGCACCCTTAATTTTTTAAAGGTAAAGGGTTAAAGGGCTCGGGACAGCTAGTACTCACCCCACGGTATCTACTTCAATTGCTAGTATCTTCTTTATTTTTCATTGTACAGAAATTTAAAAAAAAAACAAAATTTTCATTGAAACGAATGCTACATTTTAATCCGTTACGAAATTTAACGTATCTATCGTCTTTTATAAAGTTATTTCGAAAAAAAGAAAATTTTCCAAAAAGGTTAAAATTAAAACTAACATTTTTCAAAAAGTATGCATTTTAAACCTGTCAAACTTTTTGAGCATATAAATAACACTGAAATGAAACATATTGTAGAGGGAAAACGATGCATTTAAATTTTGGTCGTAGTGAGGTTTATTTTACTGCTCAATTTTTCTTAAAAAATTTGAATAGTCAAACTTTTTTGCCACGTATCTCGCTTAGCTTAAATGTAATCGTCATTTAGCAGTGCTCATTTTAAAGGTCTTGTTAAGCACTACACAAAGTGTCTTCAGCGTTATACCTGTAAAATCGATCATTTTTCTGTTATTTCAAGTTGAATGCATCCTTTAGTGCTTATTTATTCTTAAAAAAATTGGGTAGTCAATCTTTTTTACAACGTATCTTGCTTAGTTTGAACGTAATCGACATTTAGCTGTGCTTATTTTAAAGGTCTTTTTAAACTCTACACAAAGTTTTTTTAGCATTATACCCGTAAAATCGATCATCTTTCTGTTATTTTAAGTTGAATGCACCGATTCGAGCATATACGAAAAAAGTCTCCTTTCACATATCATATCTCGCTTTTCATTGCAACTAGAAGATTTCTAAAAAAACATATCTCTTCGTTTTTTTATAAGCTACAATTGTGTTCCTTACACTTTTTTTCGTTAGACGCATAGTTTTCAAGTTATTCGCACAGAACCGTCCGAAAAAGTGCCATTTTTCAATGAAAATGGCTAGTTATCAATCACGAATAGCTCAAAAAGTATTGGGTTTTCAAAAAAATATTATACAACACTTTTTGGTTAAAATTGTGTCCTCTATCGATCCCCGAGGTTATTTTGAACAATCTGACCTAACTCACTATGCATTTATTCAAAGTGTCTGTTTCTAACTGAAACTGAAAGCCAAATGTAACAATGTGGTGCGTAATTGTTTGAATTAGTTACGTCTGCCGACTCTGCCATACAACTTAAATCCTCCCTTGACATTGCTTTGCTATATGTAACACATTTAGCAATTATGTTTGATCCAATTAGGTATCTTGAATCATGAAAATATTTTCTCTGGATAGGTTTAAGAAGTAGCCAACTGAGGGATGAACATTTAAAGGATGCAAGTCTAAGGGATGAAATTTTAAGGGTTGTAAATTCGAGGTAAGTAGGCGAATTCAAAATTAAGGGATCGACATTTAAGGGATGAAAGGTTAAGGGATGTAAATTTAGGGGATAAGCATTTAAGGGGTGAAAGTTGAAAGGAGTCAAAGTTAAGGGATGGACAGTTAAGGGATGAACGTTTAAGGGAGGTAAATTTAAGGTAAGAATGTTTAACGGAAACAAATTGAAGGGATGAAAGGTTACTTTTCGATACTTTTTGGGGTAATTTTGGACTTACAAATGTGGAAATTTATGTGAAAACGACGTACAGTAACGCGAAATATAAACATCGGCAGGCAGGGCGTCTATTATCTCACGAAAGCGGCGCAGTTCAGAGAGAAGGCCGCTCCGCTTAATTGGGCCATAAAAACCTTCCCGAACGTTGCGGAAACGTCTTATTAAAGAAAGAATGATTTATAACTTTCTGGTCGTTTCTAGAACAAAACAGAAGAGGAATCGAGTACTCTCCAGTAGGTTCTCGAGACATAATGGAGGACTATAAAAGCGAACGCTGCGGACGAAGAGAGGAGATTAGACGTGAAAACAGTGCGATAAACGGACAAGTGAAATTGTACAAATAAATTAGCCGTTAAGAGTGTGATATAAATTAATTAGTTAGGAAATAGTCTAGATAAATTACGTAGTGTTAAGACAGTGTGTAAATAAATTAGAATAAACGTTACAGTAAATTAAATATCAGACTATCCAGACGGGTTCAGTGGTCTAGTAGTGATCATCTTTCTACGTTATCTAGTGAGAATTTACATAACAGTTGTGGTGTTTACGGCTCGATCAAATTATGTTCCGCTCGTACTAAACCGTCGGCTCTATTTTCTTATCGTTCGATTGATTCTCTCTCGTGAAAACAATCTTCGGAATTAAAACCAGTCCGGATGTGGAGAGCCTACCGCAACGTTCCGCGGTGACTCACGGTTTATAAAAATACCTTCCAGAAGCCATTAATATTCTCCTATGAATTATTACATTAGCGTCGAATTTAAGACCCCCCGACCAGATATGTGCCGGGAGACCATAACTATAATTATTTATTTGATCGCCGGTGGATTTTCGGGATCGTTTAGCGAACGGGCCAGACGGTCAATCACACCGAAAATTGGTTAACAGCCATTGTTGTTACCGGTTCAATATCCTAATATATTGCTAATTAGTTTTTAATGTCGGAAAGATGTAAGCTAAGCGCGACCGTCCGAGGAACTTTTACTGGCCGAGTTTGTCCTCGGATGGATACTTATTGTTTGTACGTACTGAATACGAGTACTACGTATAAACGTTGCGGTACAGTGGATGAAAGTGAAAACGAACGCACGGACGAGACCGCTAATACGAAAATCTAACAAGCGGCTCTTTCGGATTTTCTGCCAGGGTTAGACCGCTAATTTTGGATTAAGTTCTTTAACGATATTAGTTTCGGGATGGAGCGTAATTGTAATTGGACCCGTTCCAAATTCGGGATTAGTAAGGTGCCATTATTAGAACGTTTCGCGAGGTTCTGTGCCTACTTCAGGGACAAAAGCGACGGTATTTAAATGGCGAAAAGTGGCTATTGAACTGATGAGGAATTTGGATAATCATCGTCAGTTTGGGGACTCAGCAGATAACCATATTTTGGGGATAGGAATAAAGTGGATGTAAATTATGCCTGAGGTTAATGATCATTTTTTATTCATTATAATATAGCTAAAAAAAATCATTATCTACGCTTTTTCAACATCAACCTAAATTTACTTGTAGGGCTTCAAGAACACTTCGATAAGAGCGTTTACAAGTTTTATTACATATAAGTACTACTTGTACTTGTACTTAATACAAGTTATTCTACTTATTTGTTGCTTAGAAAAATAGGAAAAAAACTTCAAAATTGGATTTTTTTAAATTGTAAATATTAATAACTAATACAAAAACTCTATTTCCGCCTAAAAAAAGAGGTCTTAAAATACTTAATGAGTTCTTGTACCAATCTACCATATGTACATATATTTACACTATAATAAGTGGATCGTATTATTTTTATTTATAAGTATTTATTATAAAAAAAAAAAATTTGGTTAACAAATATGCATATAATGTTTAGTGCTTAAGAAGATAATTTTATGAATAATAGTTTTTGTAAGAATAATACAAAATTACCTTGCATAAAATTTATTTTTGAAAAAAAATTTTTTAATAAAATAAAAATAAGGTACCATATCATATAATATACCATACCCATACCGTGTACCCAATCTACCATATAATGTTTAGTGTTTAACAAGATAATTTTATGAATAATAGTTTTTGTAAGAATAATACAAAATTACTTTGTATAAAATTAATTTTTGAAAAAAGTATTTTGTAAATTAAATAAAAATAATTTATCAGTGGTTATAATACCCATTTCCAAAAACATATGTACCATATTATGTACATACATTTATATCATAACGTCGATAGTATTACTTTTATTTTAGTATTTATTATAAAAAAAATGTTAACAAATAATATGCATATAACGTTTAGTAATAATAATACAAAATTATATTGTATAAAACTATTTTTTGAAAAGTTATTTAAATGAAATATAAATAATGTATTAATAATTGTACTGCCTATTTTTTAATTAATATATCACGTTCCATCATTTGTCAGCCATAACAATAAAAAAAATTAACATTTTGCAAAATAATTATTTATATTAAAATATTTCAACAAATTAGTACTTAGTGTGTTTACTAATTTGAAGAAAAACTAATTACATATTCTTAATATTCGCGAAACGCTACCATAAATAAAAAAAAAACATTAATTTCAGCTAATTAGTTCCGGAGATATAGAAATTAGTGTGACTTTTGTTAATGATTCCCCTCGCTGCGCCCACTAACTCACTTATAGACCATTCACATTTGACGTTTAATTAAGGGTTTATTTTTAAGATTCTTTTTCAAATTTTGTACAGCAAAACTGCAATTCTGTCTTCTGGTACATTCTTGTTTCTTAATACTCATAAACAAAGTCCTGGTAAATTTTTGAAAATAAACGACTAACTCGATTTTAAAGAGTTGTAGGACAAGTTTTTGTTAAAATGTCAGCTAGCTAGTCAAATGAATAAAAAGATTGTATACAATTTAATACGGCGAACTTATTTTATTTGTTTATAACATCTATGACAACATACTTTTCCATAACTTTTTAACAATGTTTTACATGATTTTTGTCTGTTAAAAAATCTTTTTTAACAACATAACTCTTTTCCTTCAATTTAGTGCCGTCAAAGTTCATCTAGAACCAACTGTTTACGCATAATAAAATTGTCAAAAAAGGGTGCTGGGATAAACAATTCCAATTTTGCAAGAACATATATAACATGTACATGAAAAAGCATAAATAATACGATTTTCTTAAACTGTATTTGTTAATAAATAAAAATTGTCAACTAACTTAATTTATTTTACGTGAAACATTTGTCAGATCTTGTAGGATCAGAATTAGATTTTGTCTAATTTCATTGAGGAAAGACCAGTTCTCGTAACTCCCATTATTAATATTGTAACGCGAAATGTGTTTACTCTTATCGGACGGCGGCTTACCTCAAAAGGAACGCCGCTACGCTTAATTGAGGAATAAAAAAAAACGTCCCCAACATCCCGGCAACACCTTTTTAAGGAAGAATGATTTATTACCTTCTGGACGTTTCTACATAAACATTATTAGGGAAAAGAAGGATCCAATTATTTCAGGAATAATCGCGAATACAATTGAGATATGTATATAAGTGGGCTTGCGGTCGGAGAGAGATTAGATTAGACGTGAAGCCGCGAGTGAATAAACAAGGCGAAAAACGGAATTGTACAAATAAATTAAAGGTAAGTGTGTTCTATAAATTAATTAGTTCAGAAATAGGGTAAATAAATTAAGTAGTGTGTAGTGTATAATTTAGGATAGTGTAAATAAATTAGAATTAAACGTTACAATATAATATTGAGATCCCAGTGGGTTTAGATTTATCCAATTTTACCTTGGCAACAAGTAAGTTCTTGCTTGAAATGTCTTTCTGAGATAAAGGATTCCAGAATATCAGGAAACTGTTTAGGTAGGTATGTCTTAATTTCATTACTTTTAAATTGTATATCGAAAGCACGTGCCGCATCAAGTAAGATTTTCAGTTCTTCTAGTGGATCTTGGAACCTGATCAATAGTGGAAGGTCTATCCCTGAACCCCAATTTTAGTCTTAGAAGAAGTTTTTCGAATAGTACAGAAAATTTTGATAATAGTCAGGATACAGATTGGGGGTTGACCTTGGGGGTGATGTCTTCGCCATCTTCGCCAAGATTATATCAAGCCAAGCTCACAACTGATCGACCTCAGATTTCCTGGAGAATAGCTAGTTTTGGTGCCCAAATTTGCACCAAAATCGTCCCTTCAACCAACAAGGACGTTTTGGTCTTCATCTACCGTCTCAGATTTGAGTACTCACATGGCCATTTCCTCAAAGCTACCAGATCCGACTTCACCTTCTAAGGCTCCCATTTATGGGTTAATAAATACTGACGTTCGTCGGACGGTAATGACTTTTCCTCGTTCAACCATTAAGCACCACGTCGATTCGCCCCTTATTTATCGTCCGGTCCGATTTCAAGGTCCGCAGTTTCGGCAAAATTTTCGCACTCGAGTGTTATGTACCGGCGAGAGAAGAGAGGAGTGTAGTAGCCTTATATACATACCTACATGTGTGTTATTAAGGTTGGTACAGTGTCAAGATGATTTATTTTTGAACGTTTCGACCTTGAACGTGGTTGACGGCTTCTTCTATTTGTATTTTTTAACGAGCGCTCACTAACTAATTGTCTGTGGGACGGTCCCACCACGGATTTTTGTAATTCTTTTTTTTTCTCTCTTCTACTAAACATATACACACCGAAACGCCGACGAAAGTCGAAATATAATTAGAAGCGTTTTTCCTATTCTCTCCAGGTCTGATCCAAAGTCGAAGCGAGACGGGACTGGATATATTTATGGCGGTAATACGTACGCTTTCTGGTAGTAATAATGGATGTAATGATGGAATTTTCGGTTATTGCTTCCGATAATAGTTTCGTGTGACGCAAATGTATTTATAAATAAAATGGTAATAAAATAGGAAGGCGCGAGGGAGGGGGGGATATAAACGCCGATTTTAATTGCATCTGAACTCCAGGCTAAGTCTTACTAACCGTAACTACGAGCTAAAATCCACTGTCGGACGGATAGGTTAAAGCTAATTATATCCTATGTATAGCTTAACTAAACCACAAATCTATCAAAATATTGGTAGCGTTCCAAATATCTATAGAATCTACTTTTTTTAAAAAATGAAGTCCCATTTTACTTTTTCTCTTTTGACTTTTAAGGTCTCCCGAGTCCAAAAACCTTGTTTTTGAAAAAATGTCTGTCCGTGGTACATTTTTATGGGAAAATAAAAACAAGTATTTCAAACTTTGAATTTTGAATTTAGCCTACATAAGGACCTCCCAGGAAACGTTTCGTTAAAATTTGTCAGGATAACGGGGTCTTGTCATTTTTCGATTTTTGGATATTTTCTCAAAATTTGGCAGAATATTTTTTTCTATTTTTTTAAAACGTATACCACTGTCAAATACATATACTAATTGAGTTTAGTAACATTTTTGCCTAAATTTTCTCTAAAGAACGCTTTACACTTGTCACCTTTCAGTTTTTGAAAATTTTCTTAAAATTCATTCCAATATTTTCCTCTAAACTTTAAATATTTATTTTACTATCCAATGTATATAATAAAGTTTAGTCACATTTTTAGCTGAATCTTATCTAAAAGGCACTTTACATTTGCCACTTTTCAATTTTTGGAAATTTTCTCAAAATCCACTCAAAATATTATTCCCTAAACTTTGAGCATTTATTCTACTATCGAATGTGTGTAATAAAGTTTAATAACATTTTTCGATAAATTGTTTCTGAAAGGCACTTAATCTTGTCGTTTTTCGGTTTTTCGAAATTTGCTCCTAATCCGCCCAAAAAAATTGTTATTACATTTTGAATTTCTATACTACTACTGAATATGTACAATAAAGTTTAATAACATGTTTGGCTAGGTCGTTTCTGAAAGGCACTCCATTCTAGTCGTTTTTTCGAAATTTTCTCGAAATTTACCTAAAGAATTGTTTGGAAGTTTAGGTAAACTTTTGTTTTAAATTAGATTTTGCAAAATAAGAACTGTAAAAATTTCACCCAAATTAGCCACTTTTGGCATAAATTTCTTCACTCTTGCAGTGAGTTATTTTCTATGAATTAAGCGATAATAATGAGTTTTGACCATCCAATTACACGTTAATATTGAATTTCGCTCTAACAATGTGGGAAAATAACCGAAAAGACTTAAACCAGATGGGTTTTCCCATCTTAAGTTATATTAGAATTCTTAGGTAAACTAAACAAAAATATTGGTTGTGTGTAAACGACCGACATGACGGGTGATACCATAGGATCACATAATCTAACAAGCAAAACCCAACCAAACCCTAACCTTCCCAACTAACTCGTCTGGCTAGTTCAGAAAATTTTGTTTTCTATATCAAGCAAAACGTAATAAAATTATAACCTTCCCGACTGTCTCGCCTGGCCAAAATCGTTTAAGTAACTTTGTAATCTACATCAAGCAATCGTCTTCTACGTGAAAATGTCTACTTAGAACTGCCGAAATTACACAGAACTTACGCCTTGTCGTTCGAATATCCACTCCCGAATATTCACTGTTCCGTGATTATGGTACAGTCTATTTTTACGTTCCGTGTCAAATATCGCAGTAATGATATGGCAATAAGAGAGATACTATGTTTTATAAAAACTATTGTAAATGTGGGAAATTTCATGAAAATCATGTAGAGGACACTGTAAGGATATTACGGAACAGAAAGTAGTGCCCTCCCATCAATACACTAAGAGATACAGTTCGCGTGTTTCATGAAAAAAATTTGATTTCAATGCGAATAAGAAGCTGCCAAACGTTTTTCGCGTTTTTCACCTAAACAAGGACGATTTTTTGGAAAATTTTTCCTACAACAATTTTTTACAATAATATTTTGTATTTTCTAACTAGTAATTACAAGCTGTATCTTTAAATATCCTTTTTACGAACTAGTAATTACTTTCCAGTATTATAAACGAAGTTGAGCCCAAGATTATCTTCAGACGTTTAAACTCAAAATCTAACAAAATGTTCCATATCTAAGTTCTTTTGTGAAAGTCAGATATTATAGGTTTGTACTAACCACGCCTGTTTTTCTCTTTTCTAACGAATTGTGATATAATTCAGATTTGACCTAGTGAACTACACTTTGATGTGGTAGACTTCGTTACACCCCTCGACGCGCTAAAGCACTTTGTAGGAAGAGAAGAAACTAAAAATATGTTTTAAATGGAACTAGTATTTCGTTTGAGTTACCTGCTGATGTTTTTGAGGAACTTCCCTTTGCCCCTGAACAACCTTCTTTGTGAAGATGTAAGATTGTAAGTTTCTTCAGTTGACTTTCAAATTTGGCGCTAACAGCTGAAGGTGCCTCCACGTGTGGGAAACGTCGTGTATGTATTAACTTTTGTTATTTCATTGGACCAAAGTTACTGGACGTTCATATTGCAAGTTTGTGCTAATCTCGTTTTTCTAACGAATCGTGATGTAAGTCAGGTTTTTACATAGTGAACTACGCTTTGACGTGGTCGACTTCGTTACACCCCTCGCAGCGCTAAAGCACTTTGTAGAAAAGACGAAACTAAAAATGTGTTTTAAATGGAACTATTTAGTTTAAGTTATATGATGATGTTCTCGAGGAACTTTCCTTTGCTCCCGCACAACTTCTTTTTGTGAAGATGGGAAAGTTATGTTCGCATCGGCCCCAGTGAGAAATATTTTAGTTTCTTCACTTTTGACTTTTAAATCTGGCAATAACAACTGAGGATGCCTCCACGTCGTGAATGTATTAACTTTTGTTATTTCATTGGACCAAAGTTACTGGACGTTCATATTGCAAGTTTGTACTAATCTCGCATTTTTAACGAATCGTGATGTAGGTCAGGTTTTTACATAGTGAGCTACGCTTTGACGTGGTCGACTTCGTTACACCCCTCGCAGCGCTAAAGCACTCTGTGGGAAGAGAAGAAACTAAAAATATGTTTTAAATGGACGTATTTAGTTTGAGTTATCTGATGATGTCCTCGAGGAACTTTCCTTTGCTCCTCCACAACTTCTTTTTGCGAAGATGGGAAAGTTATGTTTGCATCGGCCCCAATGAGGAATATTTAAGTTTCTTCACTTTTGACTTTCAAATCTGGAAATAACAACTGAGGATGCCTCCACGTCGGAATGTATTAACTTTTGTTATTTCATTGGACCAAAGTTACTGGACGTTCATATTGCAAGTTTATACTAATCTCGCTTTTCTAACGAATCGTGATGTAGGTCAGGTTTTTACATAGTGAACTACGCTTTGACGTGGTAGACTTCGTTACACCCCTCGACGCGCTAAAGCACTTTGTAGGAAGAGAAGAAAATAAAAATATGTTTTAAATGGACGTATTTAGTTTGAGATATCTGATGATGTCCTCGAGGAGCTTTCCTTTGCTCCTAGACAACTTATTTCTTGTGAAGATAGGAAAGTTATGTTCGCATCGGCCCCAATGAAGAATATTTAAGTTCCTTCACTTATGACTTTCAAATCTGGAAACAACAACTGAGGATGCCTCCACGTCGTGAATGTATTAACTTTTGTTATTTCATTGGACCAAAGTTACTGGACGTTCATATTGCAAGTTTGTACTAATCTCGCTTTTCTAACGAATCGTGATGTAGGTCAGGTTTTTACATAGTGAGCTACGCTTTGACGTGGTCGACTTCGTTACACCCCTCGCAGCGCTAAAGCACTTTGTAGGAAGAGAAGAAACTAAAAATATGTTTTAAATGGACGTATTTAGTTTGAGTTATCTGATGATGTCCTCGAGGAACTTCCCTTTGCTCCTACACAACTTCTTTTTGTGAAGATGGGAAAGTTATGTTTGCATCGGCCCCAATGAGGAATATTTAAGTTTCTTCACTTTTGACTTTCAAATCTGGAAATAACAACTGAGGATGCCTCCACGTCGTGAATGTATTAACTTTTGTTATTTCATTAGACCAAAGTTACTGGACGTTCATATTGCAAGTTTATACTAATCTCGCTTTTCTAACGAATCGTGATGTAGGTCAGGTTTTTACGTAGTGAGCTACGCTTTGACGTGGTCGACTTCGTTACACCCCTCGCAGCGCTAAAGCACTCTGTAGGAAAAGAAGGAACTAAAAATATGTTTTAAATGGCAGTATCTGGAACTTTCCTTTGTTGCCGTACAACTTTTTGGTTATTCACTCCGTAATAACTTTGCTCCAGTTTCGTCGATGCGCTCGGTTCTCTTTGGAGTACGCCGCTTTTGTTCTCTCTTTGGATGCGTGCGGTACACTTCCCGTTGTTCGACGTCAAAGTGCATTAAAGGCTGTCAGCGGTTTCCTCGACGAGCGTCGGAATCGTTAACCACCAATCGAGATTTTCATATCTGGACGCGGATTGACCGAGTGAAGACGTCACGCAACGAAAACTATTTCAGAAATGACATGGAAATGGAACCCCGCCAAGAGGTGTTACTTTCGCTTTCCGTTCCTCCATTTTTATCATTATCGTCTCGTTGTTTTTACCCTTTTTCTTTTTATTTAATCGTCGTCGTCGTCGAGTCGACGATACTATTAGAAACTGAAAAGGCCATTACTGCACGAACGTCGCCAGGCTAGAACAACAATATCATTAAATCTCAAAGTTAAGTGCAAGTTTGTCGACCGGCGGAGAATCGTAAAAAGCGTAAGTGATTTCAGTCGATATTCCGCGCTGAATTGCGGAAAATTTTTAGCGACAACTTTATGTAAATATCGCACTAATGACGAGACATCGACCTTAGTCACATTGAAGTAAGGCGAAAGATTCCCGCGATTCGGATCATTTTTATCAAACACTCTTCACATCCGTATGACTCACGGCGTGCGTAATTTACTTAACGCCCACCTCATTTTGCGTTTTAATAGAACCGATCGAAGAACAAACAGGTATGAATCCAGTAAGAGCTCGCGATATTAACCTTAACCGGACCGATTGTTGTTAACGTAGTTTTAAAGGAATCTCGATCTCGATTTGAATTTCAAAATGGTCCGAACAGGTGGAACCTCGTTCGACTTGTACAGAATAGACAGATGCAGGAGATGCCTCAGAATTCGAGTCATTTGTTGAGAAAACAAACGATCGACTAATGTAAATATTAATCTCCTGACTGCGATCACATCTCCAGGTCGAAAATTGTACCTAATCTTAAAAGATAGAGCAACTTATTCTGAGCAACAAATATTCTATACAGATTTTTCCACAAATTAACTCTAATCGAGTTATGCACGATTGAAAATCTTGAATTTTCGTCTAGTAAGACTTTCTCATATGGCAGGACCAAATATTCATGGCAACACTATTAAAGTGCCTTTTAGGAAGGTTTTAGAAAAAAATGGTTGAAATAAAATTTGTAGCCATTAGTTACTTGAGTTCAAATCTAAAACTTGGTAAAAATCAGTAAGGCCGTTTTGGAGAAAATTGAGAAAAACTGAAAATTCACAAGAGTAAAGAGCCCTTCGCAGAAGATTAGTAAATGTAACGAAAACGGGAATCAATAAGAATTGGATAGCAAAGTAAATATATAAAGTTTAAAAAACACGTTGGATCAATTTTTGAAAAAACCAACAAAAACCCTAAAAATGACAAGAGTAAAGTACCTTCTGCCCTTAACTGATTATGATGAAATTTATGTGGTCGATAGTTTTCAAGGGACTCAGCCTAAGTACAAAATCTCAACTTTCCACTAATTATAGTTTTTGAGAAAACTTTGACCACATACACCATACATACATACATACCTACACACATACATACTGTAACGCTCTCTTTAGTAATTATAATTTTATATTGTTGAATTATTTAAAAGAGAACGAACAATTGCCACGACTAGCTCTGCGTGCAATGAGTTCCCTTTGTTTGATTTATCAATTCCTGGGTCGTGGGGAGAATTCAATTAACGTTCAAACGAATGATGATGGTTACACTGAGATTTAATTCCAGTTATAGGTTATACATACATTTTCGATCAACACATTAACAGAAGAAATAAGCCGCATTAATAAATTCGGTATACCATAAATTCACTTACGCCTATAAGGAGGCAACCAACAATACACTAGACTAACCAGCGAAAATAATGTCTATGACCTTATCCAAATTGACTTCGTAATTGTTATGGTCGCTTCGCTAACATAACCCTAATGTTACGTTACCCTGAGTTAACTGTTCTCTACAGGGAACGCCTACCGAACAACGGTTTACGGTTAACTGTGGGCAACGTAAACAAGCAAAAGAAAATAGTGTTACTAACAGTCCTTCAGAAGATGCAACAAATCAAATGTACAGATACTTCACTTATAAGTGTCACTATAAATTGGTCGACCAATATAAAAAACGATACCTGATCAGGGTTTATCGGCTTGTCGAAGAGAGGCGCACTCACGCAGGCTCTATCGCCCTCGTGCGTAGGGGGTCCTGTTGACTGGCCACGTTCGTTGTCGGATATAGCCACACTGCAGGTCGTAAAGGCTTTGACGCTGAAGTCGGAAGTTGATGATCCAAGGAACGCCGTTCAAGCACGTTCGTGTTTCCCTATTCACTGGTCTACACTTCACTATACAAATTTACTAGGCAACTGATCAATAGAAGTACGCAGACTTCTTGTTTACTTCACTTCAAACATTAACCTCTAAATCAGATGACCTTCACCCAGTGCCAAGCTACCAACTTTCAAGTTAACCTCAAATTCCGGCTAAATTGAACGTGGTTCGGCGCTGACAGCTTGGTCCTTTCTGCTCGTCCCTTCTCTCAAAATTTACCATCTCTACCGTTGCCTACGCGTGGTACGGCGCTCTCATTGGTTCCCCACCTATCACACCATATCACGCTCTACGCTCGTGGTCGCATATTTTCGGAATGTAATGTTGACTTAGGCTCTTCGCCCTTTACCGCGAGGGGGGAATAATTAACATTATCTTTACACGGGAATATCTCCAATAGTTTCCCATCCCCAACTTTGATTTTAGTGTCTCTATAAAGGTTCATTCCGAGGCTAACTCAAGGTGAAATTCGGAGTTGATCCGTTATCGCGGGGACGAGTAATTAGCTCCGCATCATTTACTTGCCTATAAACGAGCGATTTCCGGCGTCCAGAGCCGTACTAAAAAAGTAACCGTTACACTCCCCTTCTCCTCCGAAAGAGGTCGTCCCAGACCGATAGACGTTCACACTTTCATACCTCAGCAGATAGTATCCCCATCCAACGAGAACATAGGATCGGTGGTATCGTACCATCCGCCCAAGGCCAACACTAGCCACACTCAAGCCAGACTGCAACCAATCGAGAACAGTGTACCATCAAAATTTTAACCATAAAAGACATCAAATATCCCCAAGAAACGAGAATGACAAATCACAATACAACCAAACCAAACACTTAGAGGACTCTTACCTCAACCGCGGACTCGGTGCAGTGGTATTCTAGAACACAGCCCCCACCTGCAGAGCAACAAACCTTAGAGGACTCTTACCTCAACCGCGGACCCGGTGCAGTGGTATTCTAGAACACAGCCCCCACCTGCAGAGCAACAAACCTTAGAAGATACCTAAAGAAGCAAACTCACAAAGTCGCCAGTCATAAAAAAAATAGGGAGTGAAAAAGAAAAAAGGAAAATTTTGGGCGCCACTTGTATCCTTTGGAAAGTGGGGAGGACCAAGAAAACCCATTGTAGATGATAAGTTTAGGTTAGTGGGGGAGGGGTTAGGCCATCAGTGCCCGATTCCCCATCAGAACATTGATATGGTTTAAGATCTTTTACGTGCCAGCGTCCAGCTGACTTACCATGTTCGTCAACTAACTCATATACCAAGGGAGAGACTACCTTCGTTACCGTGCACTCAGAATATTTGGGTGCTAATTTTTTTGAAAAGTAGTTAGCTGCATTTGACAAGAAATAGTTCTTTTTCCAGACCTTATCACCAAGTTCAAAAGAAAGGGGGCGTTTCCTCAAATTATACTGGCGAGCATTAACTTCGTAGGCTCGACGGAGACGTTCCTTAACTTCATCGTGTAATTCTGGCAACATTGACATGTCCTTGGCCCAAAAGAGGTTATTTTTAATCTCGAAATCGTTAGAATTAACAGAAGACCCATAGAAATTTCCAGAAACTGGCACATGCCGACCAAAGACTAAATAGGCGGGTGGCAATTGAGTGACCTCATGTTTGGCCAAACGCAAAGCTTGAGCAATTTCAGGCAGCTTCTCATCCCATGTCCTATGATTATCCTTAATATAGGAAGAAATGGCCGTAACTAACACACGGTTCACCCGTTCGGTTGGGTTGACTTGAGGGTGATAATGGGCATTAAACCAGATTTTAGGCACTTGGTATTGATCAAGGAACTTCCTCATTTCACGGGACTTAAATTGCACTCCATTGTCACACATAACTATTTCGGGAACACCAAACAGCAGAAAGACATTTGTACGTAGGTATTGAATGATGGCACTAGTAACTGCACGACGGAGTGGGTGGACTAACACAAATTTCGTAAATTGATCGGTCACTACCAGAACATATTGGTTTCCCTTCTTGCTAGCCGGAAAGGGCCCTAGTAAATCCATAGATATAGCTTGAAAAGGATAACTTACTTTCTTTTGACTGCCCATAAAGCCAGGACGAGCCACATTCTCACTCTTTTGGGAGGCACAAATTTTACAATTCTTCACGAATTTACTAACAGTTATTCGCATTTTAGGCCAGTAGTAGAATTCTTGAATACGAGCAAGAGTCTTAGCAGTACCTAAATGGGCCGCAGTAGGATCATTATGAAATTTATCTAGGACTAAAGGCCGAAGGTCAGTGGGTACTACCAGCTTCCAATCCGGAAGATTTGACTCAGTAGGCAGGGGGCTAGGAAGATGTTTATATATTCGATCCTGTTCCACTCGAAACTCAGGGAAGTGGTCAGGAGAATCAACAATCTGACTGATCATGTTTTCATACCAACGATCCAATTTCCAATCGGTAAAAGTGAGCACTTGAATATCTCTAGACAAAGCATCCGGAACAACATTTTTACTACCAGGACGGTGTTGCACTTCGAACGTAAATTGGGACAGCTTTAAGCTCCAACGCGAGAGACGACCAGTAGGTTCTCGAAGGTTATTCAACCACTTTAAGGAAGCGCAATCTGTAATAACGGTAAAAACTGTACCTTCGACATAACCTCTAAATTTCTCTATACCAAAAATGATACCTAATAATTCCCTTTCAGTGGCAGAGTATTTCCGTTCAGTAGCAGTTAGGGATCGACTAGCAAAGGCAATGGGATGTTCCTTAGATTCAATTTTCTGAAATAAAACAGCTCCTAGACCGACATTAGATGCATCAGTTTGAATAAAGAAAGGTTGGTTAAAATTAGGGGAAGCCAAAACGGGAGCAGAGGTAATCATTGACTTGATCGTTGCCAAAGCTTCATCCGCCTCTGGGGTCCATACAACCGATTGACCTTTCTTTTTAGATTTCAAAAGACCAGTTATGGGAGCTGCTATCGTGGAAAAGTTTTTCATAAACCGCCTATAATAGGAAATCATGCCAATCAATCTTTTAATCTCGGTGGTATTCGTCGGAGGCTTAAAGTCAACGATAGCTGACACCTTGTCCGGACTAGTACGCAGGCCATCCTGGTCCACGATAAATCCCAAAAAGGAGAGAGAGGGTCGGCAAAATTCACATTTTTCCAAGTTGATAGAGAAACCTGCTTCCATTAATCGATCTCGGACACAATTCAAAGTCTGTATATGTTCATTGAAAGTTGGAGATGCTATAATGATGTCATCCAAATATACGAAAACTTGATCGCCAAACAAATCACCTCTAAGCACTCTTTCCATGGTGCGTTGCAAAGTCTGGGGGCTATTAGACAGTCCAAAAGGCATAACCGTAAATTCAAATAAACCCATACCGGGCACGCAAAAGGCAGTCTTTTCTCTAGAAGATTTTTCTAACGGGATTTGCCAAAAAGCCTTTTTAAGATCAATGGATGTTAAGTACCTAGCATCTCGCAACCTATTTAATATAGAATCGACCTGGGGAAGAGGGTATGAATCTCTAATAGTGACAGAATTAAGTTTACGACCATCGAAACATGCTCGTAATTCGCCGTTTTTCTTCTTGACCAAGAGCAGAGGGGAGGACCAAGGCGACTTGGAGGGTTGAATCACTCCCAATTCCAACATTTCTTGCACTTCCTTATGTAGGTGCTCTTGCATGGCCGGACTTAACAAATATTGACGCTGTTTAAAGGGACGAGCATCGCCAGTATCAATATAGTGTTCAACTAATGAGGTTCGGCCCAGTTTAGGCAGTGAAATTGCTTTAAACCGATCAATGGCTTCACCTAATGATTGACTTTGTTCAGTTGTTAAGGCGGTACTAGGGGTAATAGCATTGATGGCATCAATTCCTTTCGTGACGGGCTCTCCAATAGACCATTGATTATTTGCAAAGTCCAAAATGACATTAAATTGTTTACCAAAATTAATTCCCAATATAAAAGGAGCCGTAATCGAAGGGATTATTAAGAACGAAACCAGTTTAGTAACAAAGTCCATTGTGACAGGAAGGAACACCTCCCCTATCACCTCCTGAGAAGAACCATCCGCCGTAGTGACTAGTATGGGTGCTGGCCTTGAGTCAATTTCCACACCTGCCCTCCGAAGTAATTCCATCCCATGACTTCCAATAACATTATACGACGCACCGGTATCCAACAGACAAGTAATGGTACTACCACATATCAGTACATTCAAGTAGGGTCGGTTGTCTCCCGACACCGGTACACAAATAGGGGCCAGTTGCGAACTTTGATAGAACTCTTTCACACGTTTCAACCAATCATTCCATTCTTCAATAGTAGGGATATACGGATTAGATTTATCGTGACAAGGTGCATCCGGATAAACACAAACCTGATTGGGACTGGGCTCAAATTGATTAGTTAAAACGGCTAACTGCGGTAAGGGTTTAGTGTCACTTTCTATTCTTGTGAATCTTCCGGTGCCATGTCGATTGACAAAATCTTTGGAGGCATGACACCGCGCCGCAAGTTTTTTGAATTGCATTGAGGGCAAGTACGGATCGTAAAATTTTCTTTTCCGCAGCCGAAGCACACTCGCTTTCGTTCCGCAGGACAGTTAATAGAGAAATGCCCGAATTGTTGGCAATTCCAGCATTGATCCCGTCGGTTTCCGCTCGGGCCCGGACGAGAAACGTCAGTTACCAAATTTACATTACCATTGGAATTTATTCGAGCCCTAGGTACTAATGCGTTTGCTGAAACAAAAGCTAACTCCGGTTCTACACAATCGTTACTGCGCCGGGGAGGTGGAACATAATGCTCAGCCCTAAACTTCTTGGCTTCTAACTTTAAACACTCCTCTTCAAGTTCAATGAGTGAATTTACCGTTCCTAACTGAGTGATATAAAACGGGGCCAAATTTCGAGTAATAATATCAAATTTAACTGGCTCGGTAGCGTCACCATATCGCCTAAACAGCGCTTGCATTGTGGATAGATATTCAATGATCCCTTCCGATGGATCTTGTGTTCGGTCTAGGATTTCTTTAAATAAGCGCGCCCGATAATCAGGAGGTTCAAAGTGTCTGCGCAATAATTCCGACAAACTTTTCCAATCGTCGAACCTATGTCTATTTGCACGATACCATACAAGCGCTTTTCCTGAGAACAGGTCGATGGTTGAAGCGAATAGTTCACCCTCCGTCAAACCACGAGCGAGTCGAAGTTCTTCAACACGCTCTAAGAAATTATACACTGAGCAAGTCTTTTCCCCATTAAACGTTATTCCCCATTTCTCTACACGAGTCCTAGTTAAAGGAATACTAGCTGTGACATTCGTCTCTGTATTTACCCTTGATTCAACCTGAGTTCGTTCTACCGTCTCTAGTCTAAATTGATCTAATAAGTACAAGGTTTCTACTAACAAGTTGACTAGTTCTTTACGTTGTTCTTCAGTCACATCCGTATTCAAAATATAATTGAGTCGATAATTCAAGTGAAATAATCTCGATTGCGCCCGGGAATGTTCAGCCTCATTGTTACTCTTCAGTGATTCCTTAATTTCCGTTATATATTTGCTAATGATAGTCTTTTCGGAATCAAAAATAAGTTCCATTTCTATTTCACTACCCGATTTACCGTCCATAAAAACTACTTGTCGTAGCACACTTCTCAAACAATCCACCGTTTTCGAATCATCCACCGGAATACCTCTACTTTTTAGTTCAAATATCAACATTTCTTTTAACAAATCACCCACTTGCATTTTTGGTTCCATTTTGAAGGAGAGACGAGTTTACAAAACCACCAATATATAACAAATCTTATCAAAGTTTACAAAGAAACTAAATCTCTCAACCAACATCTATTATTCTCTTCACGAGCCCCAGACGTTGTGCGCCAATTTGTAACGCTCTCTTTAGTAATTATAATTTTATATTGTTGAATTATTTAAAAGAGAACGAACAATTGCCACGACTAGCTCTGCGTGCAATGAGTTCCCTTTGTTTGATTTATCAATTCCTGGGTCGTGGGGAGAATTCAATTAACGTTCAAACGAATGATGATGGTTACACTGAGATTTAATTCCAGTTATAGGTTATACATACATTTTCGATCAACACATTAACAGAAGAAATAAGCCGCATTAATAAATTCGGTATACCATAAATTCACTTACGCCTATAAGGAGGCAACCAACAATACACTAGACTAACCAGCGAAAATAATGTCTATGACCTTATCCAAATTGACTTCGTAATTGTTATGGTCGCTTCGCTAACATAACCCTAATGTTACGTTACCCTGAGTTAACTGTTCTCTACAGGGAACGCCTACCGAACAACGGTTTACGGTTAACTGTGGGCAACGTAAACAAGCAAAAGAAAATAGTGTTACTAACAGTCCTTCAGAAGATGCAACAAATCAAATGTACAGATACTTCACTTATAAGTGTCACTATAAATTGGTCGACCAATATAAAAAACGATACCTGATCAGGGTTTATCGGCTTGTCGAAGAGAGGCGCACTCACGCAGGCTCTATCGCCCTCGTGCGTAGGGGGTCCTGTTGACTGGCCACGTTCGTTGTCGGATATAGCCACACTGCAGGTCGTAAAGGCTTTGACGCTGAAGTCGGAAGTTGATGATCCAAGGAACGCCGTTCAAGCACGTTCGTGTTTCCCTATTCACTGGTCTACACTTCACTATACAAATTTACTAGGCAACTGATCAATAGAAGTACGCAGACTTCTTGTTTACTTCACTTCAAACATTAACCTCTAAATCAGATGACCTTCACCCAGTGCCAAGCTACCAACTTTCAAGTTAACCTCAAATTCCGGCTAAATTGAACGTGGTTCGGCGCTGACAGCTTGGTCCTTTCTGCTCGTCCCTTCTCTCAAAATTTACCATCTCTACCGTTGCCTACGCGTGGTACGGCGCTCTCATTGGTTCCCCACCTATCACACCATATCACGCTCTACGCTCGTGGTCGCATATTTTCGGAATGTAATGTTGACTTAGGCTCTTCGCCCTTTACCGCGAGGGGGGAATAATTAACATTATCTTTACACGGGAATATCTCCAATAGTTTCCCATCCCCAACTTTGATTTTAGTGTCTCTATAAAGGTTCATTCCGAGGCTAACTCAAGGTGAAATTCGGAGTTGATCCGTTATCGCGGGGACGAGTAATTAGCTCCGCATCATTTACTTGCCTATAAACGAGCGATTTCCGGCGTCCAGAGCCGTACTAAAAAAGTAACCGTTACAATACATACACACAGACATGTTTCCAAAAACATGTTCTTCAAACTCAAGACATCTCAAAACGTCCAGAAATGCCAAAATATCTCAAATTCCGAAAATCAGCACGATTACAATACGTTCATTACATGGGTATGAGAAAGTAAAAAGTTCACTTTTTTGAACGGTTTTTGCAGAAATAACTTGAAAACCTTACGTTTTACCAAAAAATCATAACAAACGAAAATTAAGCTTTTTAAAACACAAATAGACTGTGCCTTTTTAAAATTTTGTAAATGCAACACCAACCGAGTTATACCATGTCGAAGGTGGCGATGTGTACGCCGAAAATTCGAATTAAACACTTCAACGCAAAATAGCGAAAAACCAGTAAACTTTTTGGGGATGACTTATAAAATATGTTTTAAAGTGCTTTAAGTGAAAGAGCTTTAAAATGAGTTCTGATAAAAGTCGATAGCCTGAAAAATTAGGTAGTTATGATGAAAATAAACTTGCTTACTCGGTAAAAATATCCTCATTAAAACCAGTGTGTTTTTCAAAACCATTGAAATTACACATAATTCGTTTATAAATTTACTTATTCAAGTGTAAATGCTACATACTAGAAGTTCGACCGGTTTAACGTCCATAATGTCGAAGAAAAGTACGATTTAAATGAAAAATCTTATTCGACTTTTCACAAAAAAAATCTTTTTTTGAAAAATAGCTCGAAAAGTACTAAAGATACGTAAAAATACTACAGTACAAAAATCTATCATTTTTCTTAATGAAAATGTTGATATTATATTTATTCTCGTAGGAAGAAAATTAACCGAGATATCACTGTTTGAAACTTGTATTTGAGTGACAGGGATATATTTTCTGAATCCTTCAACCTACGAAATGTTGAAAATTAAGGGTTTATAACAGTTCAATTTTGTATAAGGTGTAGCCCTCGAAATTCTGTGCAAAATGAATTTTTGTGTGTTTAGATACATTAAAAGAAAAGGAAGATATCATAGAAAATCCAATCACATTTATTCGGGGAAAATTCCGGAATATGTGTATATATAGCTGCTCTATATAAGATATACCTAAATTGCAATGAATTATAAAATATATTATAAACTGTGAAGGCACTACTATTCATATCTATTTAACCATAAAACCATTTCAAGCTGTCGAAAAATATGTCTTTAAAATTCGGTCATAAGGTTTTTAAGGGTTGAAAAATACTAATTAATCATAACAAGTAATAAACCCTAAAGGAACTACAGATATATTCTAATGAACCATAAATATATTTTACGCTATTGGATAAATGGTATTTTTCTTGAATTTATTTATAAGGGCTCGCTTCCTCAAGGGATGAAAAATTGAGATGATATAACATATCACAACTTGTATAGGTTCATCAATTGTACAAATTTCACCATAACAACATGTGAATATGTTGAATAACGTATTTGTATGAATTTTTAATTCTTAATTCGCGTATTAAGGGTAGTTTCTAAGGGTAATAAACTTGAAGCATATCATAATCTAAAAACGTAAAATAGTATTTATTGTACATATTGAAACGTGTCGACATGTGAAAACAATATTTTTTGTATTCATATTTATTTCTTAATTCGCGTATTAAGGGTAGTTTCTAAGTGTAGTAAAGTTGAAGCACATCATATTCTAAAAACGTAAAATAGTATTTATTGTACATATTGAAACGTGTCGATATGTGAAACAATACTTTTTGTATTCATATTTATTTCTTAATTCGCGTATTAAGGGTAGTTTCTAAGGGTAGTAAAGTTGAACTTTATCATATTCTAAAAACGTAAAATAGTATTTATTGTACATATTGAAACGTGTCGATATGTGAAACAATACTTTTTGTATTCATTTTTATTTCTTAATTCGCGTATTAAGGGTAGTTTCTAAGGGTAGTAAAGTTGAACTTTATCATATTCTAAAAACGTAAAATAGTATTTATTGTACATATTGAAACGTGTCGATATGTGAAACAATACTTTTTGTATTCATTTTTATTTCTTAATTCACGTATTAAGGGTAGTTTCTAAGGGTAGTAAAGTTGAATCTTATCATATTCTAAAAACGTAAAATAGTATTTATTGTGCATATTGAAACGTGTCGATATGTGAAACAACATTTTTTGTATTCAATTTTATTTCTTAATTCACGTATTATGGGTAGTTTCTAAGGGTAGTAAAGTTGAAGCACATCATATTCTAAAAACGTAAAATAGTTTTTATTGTACATATTGAAACGTGTCGATATGTGAAACAATACTTTTTGTATTCATTTTTATTTCTTAATTCACGTATTAAGGGTAGTTTCTAAGGGTAGTAAAGTTGAATCTTATCATATTCTAAAAACGTAAAATAGTATTTATTGTGCATATTGAAACGTGTCGATATGTGAAACAACATTTTTTGTATTCAATTTTATTTCTTAATTCACGTATTATGGGTAGTTTCTAAGGGTAGTAAAGTTGAAGCACATCATATTCTAAAAACGTAAAATAGTTTTTATTGTACATATTGAAACGTGTCGATATGTGAAACAACATTTTTTGTATTCATTTTTATTTTCTAATTCACGTATTAAGGGTAGTTTCTAAGGGTAGTAAACTTGAAGCACATCATAATCTAAAAACGTAAAATAGTATTTATTGCACCTACTTAAACGTGTCGATATGTGAAAAAACATTTTTTGTATTCATTTTTATTTCCTAATTCGCGTATTAAGGGTAGTTTCTAAGGGTAGTAAACTTGAAGCACATCATAATCTAAAAACGTAAAATAGTATTTATTGTACATATCGAAACGTGTCGATATGTGAAACAACATTTTTTGTATCCATTTTTATTTCTTAATTCGCGTATTAAGGGTAGCTTCTAAGGGTTGTAAAGTTGAAGCACAACTACCATCATGTTTTAAAAACGTGAAATAGTATTTATTGCACGTATTTAAAGGTGTCGATATGTGAAACAACATTTCTTATATTCATTTTTATTTCTTAATTCGCGTATTAAGGGTAGTTTCTAAGGGTAGTAAAGTTGAATCTTATCATATTCTAAAAACGTAAAATAGTATTTATTGTACATATTGAAACGTGTCGATATGTGAAACAACATTTCTTGTATTCATTTTTATTTCTTAATTCGCGTATTAAGGGTAGTTTCTAAGGGTAGCAATGTTGAAGCACATCATACATCATATTCTAAAAACGCGATATAGTATTTATTGTACATATTGAAACCTGTCGATATGTGAAACAACATTTTTTGTATTCATTTTAATTAGCACACCAACCATCATGTTTTAAAAACGTGAAATAGTATTTATTGCACGTATTTAAACGTGTCGATATATATGTGAAACAACATTTCTTGTATTCATTTTTATTTCTTAAGTCGCGTATTAAGGGTAGTTTCTAAGGGTAGCAATGTTGAAGCACATCATACATCATATTCTAAAAACGCGAAATAGTATTTAATGTACATATTGAAACCTGTCGATATGTGAAACCACATTTTTTGTATTCATTTTAATTTCTCAATTTCCGTATTAAGGGTAGTTTCTAAGTTTCTAAGATTGTAAAGTTGAAGCACATCTTACCATATTCTAAAAACGTGAAATAGTATTTATTGTACATATTGAAACGTGTCGATATGGGAAACATCATTTTTTGTATTTATTTTTATATCTTAATTCGCGTATTAAGGGTAGTTTCTAAGGGTTGTAAAGTTGAAGCACGTCATATTCTAAAAACGCGAAATAGTATTTATTGTAGATATTGAAACGTGTCGATATGTGAAACAAAATTTTTTGTATTAATTTTTATTTCCTAATTCACGTATTGGGTAGTTTCTAAGGGTTGTAAAGCTGAAGCACATCTTACGTCATATTCTAAAAACGTGAAATAGTATTTATTGTACATATTGAAACGTGTCGACATGTGAAACAACTCTTTTTTTGGGTTCTTTTTTATTTCTGAATTCGCCTATTAAGGGTAGTTTCTAAGGGTTGCAAAGTTGAAGCACACCTACCATCATATTCTAAAAACGCGAAATAGTATTTATTGTACATATTGAAACGTGTCGATATGTGAGACTACATATTATTCGTATTCATTTTTGTTTCTTAATTCGCGTATTAAGGGTAGTTTCTAAGGGTTGTAAAGTTTAAGCTCATCTTACATCATGTTCTAAAAACATGAAATAGTATTTATTATATATGTATATTTAAACAGGATTCAAAAAACGCTATAATTTGTAGTTTTTGAATTCACTGACACTGAGGAGGTGGTTTTCACCCCTCAATACAAAAAGTGCATATCAAGAATTTTTCATCTTGAGGGCAAAATAGGCTCAATTTCAACTTTTCATGAAAATCTATCTATCCCAAAGAATTCGAAGGTAATAACCTTATTTTTACCGTGCAACATGAGATCAATCAGACTGTGCCACAATTCGTTACTGGTTGAGTAAAAAATTCTATTTTCCTCCAGGTTATTTCGAGATTTCGTATTGCGTACACATATATATCTATATACAATAACAAACAAATCGTGTCGGATTTATGGTCGGAGGATGTGAAAGTTCAAAGCGTTGGGAAATTTTTAGTGCCATAACGAAAAACAAATTCCTCTTTGTTTAAGTGCCGTGGCGCAATAAGTTATTAGTTTAAAATTGTGTGAGTTTTCACGTTTGCGATATCACTGAAGGTACTTGATGTGATCATTTAATGGTCACTAAAGGCTTTTGGGATCACAATTTGACACGGCAGATGAGAGGGAAGAATTTTAGTGATGGGATGAACAAAAATATGTCAAAAAAATTCGATTAATTTCGTAAATATTCAGCAAAAAATGTATTTATCGTTACTGATTAATTAATATGAGAGTGGCAAAAATAGGGGTGAAACAAGCACAATTTACATTTTTGAGTAAAGTTCCTAACACAATTATTCCTAAATAAACTAAAATAATCATATGACACATAGAAAACGTTCGCACGGTCGTCAGGGGGTAGAAATACAGTGAGTAATAGAAGGTGACCTACATTTTTCACGTCATATGATTTCAGCTGAGAGTATTTTCTCACCCATACAGAATAAATGCGAAGGGTTTGTTGCGTGTAACATACTTAAATAACTGAATTTTTTTCTACACAAATAACTGCTCAACATATGATTAATCATTTAATAATAACTGATACAATTTTGAGTACATGTTCTCAAATGTTCGGAATTTATAACAATTACTACCTACCTACTGACTCACTACCTATTGTTATGAAAGGAATATAGTGTCTGGAATGAAGTAAAGTAGTAATAAAGAATAGGACTACTTTATTTAAAAAAAAAAAAAATTGAATAGAAGAATTTACGAATAAAGATGGAATTTTTAAAATAAATAAATATTTCCAAAGATTTTTTGTTAACCTAACAACTAACTGGTTTGTTGTATTTTTCTATCTTAAATTTCAACAAATTTTGGCAAATTTTTAAAATACTTCCAAAATTTTTAACTGTTTTGTTGCTATTTTTATACCTTGGTTTTCAACAAATTTTTAAGCAGCTGAAAGACACAAACTGCAATAAATTTTGCAAGCAAATAGAGATAACATTTTCTTTTTAAACAATTCTGTAAATTTTTTCAAATTTTTCTTATAGAAAAAATATAAATTGGTATGTACCTAACATCCAATGGATTCTAAAGGCAAAAGTTCTTTTTTTTACCTAGCAATTAAGTACCTAGTGTACTAATTTGTTGTGAAATTATAGTTAGAATTGATATAGTCCATATAGCAATATGGACTAGTACCAGTCAATATAGGACTAGGACCAGTCAATATAGCAATATAGTCCCATCTGTCAGAAATTTGCTTTAGATGGATGTAAAAATGGAAAAAACCGCGTTTTTTTCGGAATTCTTTTGCTTCTAACGTTTTAAGTATTGACTTTAGAAGAAAGTTGAAGAGAGAAAAAAGTTGCAGAATCGCATTTTACATAATATGGCATAGGTTAGAAATTCAAAAATTTATTAGCGGTTTTGCAAAATAGCAATAAACAAAAAGAAATCGGTCCAAAAAAGTGGTTTTTTATTTTCTTATTTTAGGCACTTTAAAATGTAACTAGGGCTTCCATATCGTAGGTAGAAAATCTTGAAGTTACAATAAAAGAATGCTGTAAATTTCGTTTCGATCGATTTATTAGATTTTGCACAACAATTTTGCAATCCAGAAAAATCGAAAAATATTGAAAATTTTCAAAACAATATTACAATGATATACACAAAATGCGGTTCAAAAATACTGGGCCAGTGTCATTACAGGAACAGATGACTTAATTAATCACAAAATATTAACGAAATTCAGAGTGAATCTCTCATAAACAGAACAATGAAGGAACTTATGGTCAGAGAGTTTTTACATGTTGTTCCCGGAGTACTGAGGAGTAGGTTGAAAAATATCTAAGCGAGAATATTTATTCTAAGTAAGGAAAATGTAAGGAAAACCCTCATATGTAGCGGGCACTCCAACCACTGTTAAAGTCAACCAGCACTTACAATAAACAAAACTCTCGAACTCCGACCAACCCATATACCTTAAAAACAATTACTTTCAGGCACTTCGCTTCAATCTGCCTTCGCCTCAATTCACGAGACGAACTCTCCCTATTATCAAACGTTGATCCCGAGAGACTCCAACATCCATTCTCATTTTATCCGAGATACGTGTCGATTACCGAGCCCGGAGCCGCTCTTTTTCTCTCTCTCTCTCATTCCGAAACAACACCGAAAATTGCGAAAGCGACGGCGGAACGTCGCATAAACTCCTACAAAGTTACAATTTCTCTTCGGTATCAATGGCGTTCCCCTTGGACATATGCCATCCCGGCAGACACTGCAGACTATTTCGGACGTGCATCATCTGACAGGGCAGGCCATCTACGCGTGACATACACCCAGTATAATAAACTTAACTGCATCGTAAAACTAACAATTTGAAGTGCAACGTACACTTTCAAGTGCACGCTGCCATTACTACAAGAACACGAGAGGGGGAAGGGGGGAAATCCACCGAGCGTTATCGTCGTGGTCGTTTTAGTTGCGACCCAACCACTAGGCGCACGTAAACAAACTTTGTTTTCTACTTAATGAAAGGTGATTCGATTAGCAATAAACAAATCGATTCGAGAAGGGTTAAATGTACCTTCGATGCCATAATTAATAACAATTAAACGCAGTCGAAGATTACAATGAAAGAAGAGTAGCTCAGGGAGTAAGCCTCTATAGACACGTTGGAGAAGCAATGGAGAAGCAAAAGTCATGCTGGCGAAGGGTATTAAAGACAAACAGCTCAATGGAAGGTTAAGAAAGATTGCCAAGGACAAACTGTTACCAGTAGTCCAAACTTGATGGTATTAATTCCTGTTGTCCCCTTTAAATGCTACATCTTGCAACCATATCCAAACCTTCTGTTCCAAGTTTCATTAGAATTTTTCTTGCTGCGTCTATCACACCATACTAAACTTGCCACCTTTGTAACTTCCTTCCACCACAGGTGTAAACCCCTGAAGACATGCTATTGCAAGTTTTCATTAAATTGTCTTGGATTGTCTAAACACACCTTCTAGTTAATTGGACACCTCAGGTCTCTACATTCTACGTAATATATCATAATGGAAGAAAACGACCTTTCGTAAACGATGCCTTGTGATGGTGTATGTTGCCATCAGTTTCCTCGTCAAAGACTTCATAACAGCTTTATCATAAGCCATCAACATTTGATTAGCAGCAAATTGATCTAGACGCTCTGTCTTCATGACATTGTATAAGAGGTCTCCATGTGGAGCCATCAACTAACGCTGCTAATGAAGCAAATTTCTCGACAGATTAAGTGGAAGGAAATTATCTTATGGAAACTACTCCTTTTGGATGTTCATGGTTTCTTCCTATTTAGTGTATTTTTCTGTCAGTTATCTCTTTATATATTCCATGACAGTTTTAGCATCAGCAACTAAAATTTGATTGGAAGCTAACTGATCTAGCAGTTCAGTGGGAGCTTTATCATCAGCCAGAACAATATGACTGGCGGCAAGTTAATCTAGCAGGTCTATTCTTATGATATTTATTAAGAGATCTCCATGTGGAGCAAATAAAGGAACCTGGAAGCGAAACAAAGCAAAGTTCTGGTAAATGAGCTGGTAAAGTGTCCTGTATAATTTATTAAGTATATTACAATGGAAGAAAATGGTATTATTTCAATTATTCCCATTTTGTATATTTTTCCATCAGTTTTCTCTTCATAGATTCCATGACAGTTTTAGCATCAGTCCCTAAAAGTTGATTGGAAGCAAACTGATCTAGCAGTTCTATCTTCATAATATTTAATAAGAAATCCCCATGTAGAGAAATCAAAAAGAGCTAGAAACTAGCTAGAAGAGGTAGAGCTAGAAATAATACAAAGTTCTGGTTAATGTGTTGGTGAAGTGTACTGTAAATTCTATTAAATATATTACAATGGAAGAAAACGGTATTATTGAAAATATTCTTTTTGAATGTTCATGGTTTTCCCATTTTGTGTATTTTTCCATCAATTTTTTTGCCATATACTTTATGAGAGCTTTATCATCAGCTACAACAATATGACTGGCAGAAAATCAATCTAGCAGGTCTATTCTCATGGCATTTATTAAGAGATCTCCATGTGAAGCAAATAAAGGAACTTGGAAGCGAAATAAAGCAAAGTTCTGGTAAATGAGCTGGTATAGTGTCCTGTACAATTTATTAAGTATATTACAATGGAAGAAAATGGTATTATTTCAATTATTCCCATTTTGTATATTTTTCCATCAGTTTTCTCTTCATAGACTCCATGACAGTTTTAGCATCAGCCACTAAAACTTCAATGGGAGCTAACTGATCTAGCAGTTCTATCGTCATAATATTTAATAAGAAATCCCCATGTAGAGAGATCAAAAAAAGCTAGAAACGAAATAATACAAAGTTCTGGTTAATGTGCTGGTACATTCTATAAAATATATTACAATGGAAGAAAATGGTCTTATTGAAAATATACGTTTTGAATGTTCATGGTTTTTCCCATTTTGTGTATTTTTCCATCAATTTTCTTGCCATATACTTTATGAGAGCTTTATCATCAGCTTCAACAATATGACTGGCAGTAAATTAATCTAGCAGGTCTATTTTAATGACATTTATTAAGATATCTCCACGTGGAGCAATTAAAGAAAGCTGGAGGCGAAATTTCTAGGAAAGTGTCGTGTAAATTTTATTCCATATCGAGAATTATAATGGAATGAAATTCCAATCGATCACTTTGTACAATTACTATGGAAGATTCGATATAAGAAGCACAAATCACTTTAGCAAAGCATATTGAAGTAAATCGGCTTAAGATTTACTATGGTTTAACCTTGACTGTCACTAGCCTAACACACTATAACAGCACTTTGTCAGTTATATTAGCTAAAGTTCCTTTTAACTAAGGTAAGGAAATATTTTCAATATTTTCTTTTCAATTTAATTTATTTTGTATTATCAAAGGCTTAAACTGTCTTATATTGAGCTTAAATGAGTAATTTAGAAAAATTGAAATAAAATTTGTATTTACTGTATTTAGTCAAAAAAATTCTTAGATACTATTGCTGTATTTATTGGAAAATACAAAAAAGTATTTAATAATGTTTGGCGGCGACAGAGGGCGACTTGTAAGAATGCCTTTCTTGCTGGTACCAATCACTGTGGTCTTCCAGACAAAAATGAAGACAAAATTCAAAATGGATTCTGTTTTTAGACTTTTTTCTATAGGACATAGACGAATAGAAATGTATATAAATACCCCTCGTTATTTTTTATACACGTACTTTTCCCTAAAAAAATGGTCGACTTTTTACATTTTAAGAAATACAGTCGTAAACCAATTTAAAAAATTTCCAAAAAAAGTTTTTTTAGGACTATCTTCTAGAAAAAGTCTAAAAAACAAATTCAATTTTGAATTTTGGCCTTATTTTCCTCAGGGAGACCACAGTGATTGGTGCCAGCAAATAAGGCATTTTTACAAGACGCCCTCTGCCGCCCCAAACATTATTAAAAATTTAATAAAAGTGTATCCTTCAATAAATATCTAAGGAAATTTTTTTAATAGCCTTTTAAGGACAGCCACCTTGAAATTTTCAAAAAAATCATTTTTTTATGATTGATTGAGCGCCGAGCGTCAAGGCCGTATAATTGGTGATTTTCTCGTATTTTTAATAATATTTTTATAAAAGTATAGGGGAGTAGTTTCTTTCTGAAATTTTAATATGTTGTTGTCGACATGTAAATCTATACAGCGAACTATGGACAAGTCCGATCGGTGATAAATTTTTTGAGTTACAAGGGTTTCTTGGCACCAAAAATGGGCTAATTTGGAAAAAACACCGCCATTTTGTTATTTTTTGAAAAAAAAAACATTTTTGTGTTCATTCTATATTGGATTAGATGCTGATTAAAATGCACTTTCCTTTTTTTTTTTGTTCAGACGTTCTAGTGAGCCAAAATCACGTTTTTTTAATTATTCTTTAAAAATTTTCAGTGGCCAAAAAACAAGCCGGAAAATTCAAAAAAAATTAATGTAGAAATAAATGTGCAAAGTTTTATTTGGATATCTCCTTTTATTCCTAAAAATTGCATTTAAAATATATTTTTTTGGGTGTACTGTCCTCTTAAAAAAATCCCAAAAAGTGTTATTTTTCTAATTTTGAAAGAGATTGCCCCCTTAATCGTGGACACAAGAGCGAGGATCTCTGAAAATACTGAAATAATACACCTTTAAAAACCCTCCATATTTAGCTGATGGTACTAAATTACAATTAATTTCAAAAATCTAGGATAGTCAACCCTTTCAGTTATAAACTGTTACGTCAATAGTAGGCTATTGACTATGTCGAAAGAAATAAAATCCAAAAGTGCTACTAAATTTAGCCATGCGTTTTTGAGAACGGGGTAGGTTTGTCCACTTTTCGATTTTTCGGCTATAGCCCAAAAACTATGCATTTTTCGAAGATATGTGCCATAAGATTTCTTGTAGAGAATTAAATTTCCTACCAAAATTATATTTTTTGAAGCCCAAAAAATTTTTTTTTCAATGAAATAAATTCAAAAAATAAAGTTAAAAAAATGGAGAAATTTCAAAACAAATTTTTTGTTTGAATTTTTGTCTATAACTTTTTTCTGTGTGAATTTAGGTATAGGCACTACTTCATAAAAAAGAAAGCTTATGAAATTCTCTTTAAAAAGGTGGCTTGTAAGACTTTATATGTTGAATATTGACTGAGATATTAACGTTTCAATTCAGCCATTTTTTCTTTATTTTTTACTTTTTCTTTAAAAAGCGTATCGTTTCATATTTTTACCTGAAATAAATGATTTTTATGCAATAATAATTTTATGAACATAAATTTAACAGTAATATTTGGATATTATTCTACTAGAACATATTCTACATATTTAATTTAAATGGTTGGAGGTTTACAATTGCAATAATAAACGGCAAATAATAATTTTCGGTCTACATTATTGCAAAATGTAATTTTTATTTTACGAAGTGATTGCATTTATTTTGCAAGTTTCTGTATATAATTTAGTACACAATAATGAAACGATACGCTTTTTAAAGAAAAAGTAAAAAATAGGGAAAACATGTCTGAATTCAAACGTTTATATCTCGGTCAATATTCAACATATATAGTCTTACAAGCCATCATTTTAAAGAGAATTTTATAAGCTTTCTTTTTTATGAAGCAATGCCTATACCTAAATTCACCCAGAAAAAAGTTATAGTCAAAAATTCATAAAAATTTTTTTTTTGAAATTTTCCAATTTTTTAACTTTGTTTTTTGAATTTATTTTATCACAATTTTTTTGACTTAAATGAAAAATTATAATTTTCATAGGAAATTTAATTCTCTACAAGAAATCTTACGGCACATATCTTCGAAAAATGCATAGTTTTTGCGCTGCAGCTGAAAAATCGAAAAGTGGACAAACCTACCACGTCCTCAAAAACGCATGGCTAAATTTAGTATCATTTTTGGATTTTATTTCTTTAGAGGTCAATTGACCGTATGAAAAAATAAAATTCCTTGCACGCGTTAGTTCCATAGTCAATAGCATATAGTGATGACAGAGTTAGTCCCCGTTGGAAAATAATCACTCTGCGCATCTCCTGCGCATCCATCCTTGAGCAAACCTCCTTTGTCGTATAATCTCGATTTAATAAGCGTCATTACCGCGGCTCAAATGATATTTCTCGGTCCTGCCGAACTTTTGTGCAACGACACTTATAAATTGCAACAAAACAGAGAGTGAAAAAAAAGAGCGCGCAGGTAGAACGACTTCTTTTGTTCGCCTTTTCGTCCCGCAAATCACAAGGCATATCGCGAACAACACGCCAATTAGTTATTCATTTAGCTCTTGCGAAAATAGACCGGTCGGTTAATTTGGTGATGGGACCTGTTTGTTTTATTTTGTCGTGGTCGAGCATTTTTGTCTGTTGACCTAGGTCGTGGAATATTACATTGTTGTCGAGAACAAAAAAAAGGCAACAACAACAACAACAAGAAATGTATTACACAACTCCCGTCGCCGCTTTTTGCAACAAAAGCAAGTTTCACTCCTAATCGTTATTTATTAATTATAAAAATAATCCCCTCGATAACAATGAGGAGTGATAAAACGCACGATAAGTAAACCAGAAGTGTTGATAGCGGTTCGTTCACCCGTTCACGTTATCAACGTGGGCTTTTGCCAAAAATTGTTTCGCGAATTATTATTATTGTCTGTATTTACTTTATTAGAATGCCGCATTATCGGACAAATATGAGTGATCTCCGACATATCGCCGATATGAAAATTTTAAGTTTGTTTACTCAGTACACTTTCGACAAGACTGAAAGACTAAACGAGAGCGATTCGTCAAACTTCAGGGCTTCAATTACTATTAGGGCCCATATAAAAGATTATCGAGACAGATGATATTATTGAAGTTATCGCTATCTTATTTACGAAACGTTAGAAAAGTATTTACGAGCAACCGCAAGGTGCAAATAATTTAAAAATATGGAAGAGTTCCTCGGATTACTTATAGGTACTCATCTTATAATATGAATATCAGGAAGTAGAAAGATGCTTTAAAGTTTAAAAAGGTCTTGGAGCGGATTTAGAGGTATTTCAAAAAAAAACGAAAAATACAAGAGTACAGTGTTCTTCAGTGACGATTTACTCAAAATTGCTACACTTTATTACATAGGTATATTCGATAGTAAAATAAAAAAAAAACACTTGAGGCACATTTTGAGAAAAATTTCCCAAAAAAAAAAACCCCCATGGCATGCCAGGCTGAAAGGTAGATTTATGGTTTGGATATATTATAGTAATATAACACACGATGTGTCAAAAAAATGCATACGAGGTGTGAAAAAATACAAACGTCAAAATTTTCAAATATTTGCAAATAACTTTTTCTCTGTACATTTCTCAAAGATATGTTTTATACAAAAGTTGTTCGTCTCTATAAGGGCAACAAAAAATCTAAGTAACACTTTTCTCTCAGACGCGAAATAAAAGTTTTCTCTATTTTTTTTATTTTTTGACAATAATAACTTTATTTTTGTACGTTTCTCGACAGATTGTTTTATACAAAAGTTGTTCACCTCTATAAGAGCAACAAAACATCTTAGTAACATTTTTCTCTCAGACGCGAAATAAAAGTTTTTTTTATTTTTATTTATTTTTGAAAAAAATAACTTTTTTTCTGTACATTTCTCGAAAAAATGTTTTATACAAAAGTCGTTCGCCTCTATAAGAGCAACAAAAAACCCAAGTAACATTTTTCTCTCAGACGCGAAATAAAAGTTTTTTGATTTTTTTTGAAAATAACAAGCCGCCATTTTGAAACCGCTAGACCGATTTGGCCCATTAACGAACTCGACCGAGATTTTCGGCCAACTGATTTTTGTACCAAATTTCGTTGCGATTCTTTAAAAAATGCGACCTGTAGCCTGCCGACAAATTTCGTTATATCCGATATATATATATATATATATATATATATATATATATATATATATATATACGTCGTTCTTAGAAGACTGAAGTCTCTGTTCGTGGGGATGTAGTCAGTATGGAAGGAAATTGAATTTAGTTGGCCAGTTTTAGTTCACTCTGGGTTATATTTATCGAGCTTTCGAGAGTCCTCGCTCTCTTCCTCAGGATAATACTACAAGAATTTTACATACAGTTTCTTATTATATATACAAAGATATTAACTTACTAGTTGAGTCTAAACGAAATTATTGAAGGTGAGCAGCATAGAATTAGGAAATATTATACAATGAACAACAATAATGAACCACGTTGCGTAGGTATCGTTTTTTAAGGTTATAAAACCACTGGGAAACATACCACATACCATGGAACCCTCAAACTATCACATGCGAAATGAATAATAACCGTAACCTTAGGTAATTACAGAACGGCAAGATGGTTCATCGAACATCCATTTATGTATGCAACCACCATACATCTTTGGTGTGCATCTAGGCAAAAAGCAATAACAGTAACATGCTCACCCGTTATACTAACAATTCTTGTCTATTCTGAATTTAAGGCACTTATATAATCTTAATTTACAATAAGGGGGAACCGTGTTCTATATCCTTCTTCCTATATTAGTTATAATTATGAACCCTGCCTCATACAGTGGAAACATGCGAAAAACTAATATAGGAAGAAGGATATAGAACACGGTTCCCCCTTATTGTAAATTAAGATTATATAAGTGCCTTAAATTCAGAATAGACAAGAATTGTTAGTATAACGGGTGAGCATGTTACTGTTATTGCTTTTTGCCTAGATGCACACCAAAGATGTATGGTGGTTGCATACATAAATGGATGTTCGATGAACCATCTTGCCGTTCTGTAATTACCTAAGGTTACGGTTATTATTCATTTCGCATGTGATAGTTTGAGGGTTCCATGGTATGTGGTATGTTTCCCAGTGGTTTTATAACCTTAAAAAACGATACCTACGCAACGTGGTTCATTATTGTTGTTCATTGTATAATATTTCCTAATTCTATGCTGCTCACCTTCAATAATTTCGTTTAGACTCAACTAGTAAGTTAATATCTTTGTATATATAATAAGAAACTGTATGTAAAATTCTTGTAGTATTATCCTGAGGAAGAGAGCGAGGACTCTCGAAAGCTCGATAAATATAACCCAGAGTGAACTAAAACTGGCCAACTAAATTCAATTTCCTTCCATACTGACTACATCCCCACGAACAGAGACTTCAGTCTTCTAAGAACGACGGATCTATATAATAGTCACCTATCAATCTAACTATATATATATATATATATATATATATATACATACATATATATATATATATCAATTTTTGGGAAATGATTCGGTATGATCTCTAGATACCAAAAAACTGAAAACCGCATTTTAATTCCTATTTTTTCGACTTCGTTAACGAATGCAATACTAGATATAAATCTACCAATAAGATATGAGTAAAATGGCGTTCATGTCAGATTTAACAAAAAATATCATTAGACTTCCTTACACATATTCGGTCGCAAAATAAACATTTAAAATTTTGAAAAAAACTCTTTTGAGCGCATTTTGAGGACATTTCCAAAAACATTACCAGTGTAAAATGCCATTTGCAAACTTTCAGCAAAAACGGTAACAGGCTACTATGCAAATTTTATAGCAACATAAACATGCTAAGTGCCAAAAACTACTTTAGGAGCGAATTTCGAGAAAATTCCCAAAAACCGAAAAAATGGCGATTAAAGAGAGCTAAAATTTGGTTCAAGATTCACCTAAAAATGTTATAAAACTTTTATCTACATATTCAACAGTGGAACAAATATTCAAAAATTTTAAAAGAAATTGTAGCGTAATTTGAGGAAATTTTCAAAAATCGGAAATTGATATGTAAAGTACCCTTCAGAGATGATTTACCCAAAAATGTTGTTACACCTCATTATACATATCCAATAGTAGAATTAAAAAAATCTAAAGGCAGATTCTAAGTAGAATTTAAAACAAAAAAACAGAAAAACGACAAAAACAAAACGCCCTCTAAAGACAATTGATCCAAAAATGTTATAATGTTTGTTTATATATATTCATATTTCTTAGTAAAACGACTTTAGCGATTTAGCCAAAATTGTTATTATACTTTATTACATATATTCGCTTTAAAAAAACTCTTGGGGTACATTTTGAGTAAAATTTCACAAAAAAAACCAGAAGCCATGAGTAAAATGGCCCTCAGGGAAGATTTATTACAAAATATCAACACATTCGCTAACAAAATATTCAAAATTTTAAAGAAAATTCTTTGGAGCGTATTTTGAGAAAATTTTCCCAAAAAATGACCAGTGTAAAATGCCCTTTGCAAAATATTTAGCAAAAACAGGATACTATGCAAATTTTATAGCAACATAAACATGCCAAGTGCCAAAAAAACTTTAGGAGCGAATTTCGAGAAAATTCCCAAAAACCGAAAAAATGGCGATTAAAGAGAACTAAAATTTCGTTAAAGATTCACCTAAAAATGTTATAAAACTTTTACCTACATATTCAACAGTGGAACAAATATTCAAAAATTTAAAAAAAAATTGTAGCGGACCTAATTTGAGGAAATTTTCAAAAATCGGAAATTGACGTATAAAGTACCCTTCAGAGATGCGGATATAAAATTTGGTTAAAGTTCCACAGAAGATATGCTTAAAGACGTTATACAACTTTTATGTATATATTCAATAGAGGAATAAATATTCAAAAATTTAAAAAAAAAAACATTGTAGTGTGATTTAAAGAAATTTTCAAAACTCGAAAATTGACGTGTAAAGTAGCCTTCAGGGACGATCTACCCAAAAATGTTATTAAACCTTATTACACATATTCACTAGTAGAATAAATATGAAAAATAAAAAAAAATCTAAAAGCCGATTTTAAGTAGAATTCTTAAAAAAAACGACAAAAATAAAATAAAAAATAAGAAATAAAAAAAGCGTTAATACTACATAACGCAAATTTGTAACAGAAACAGAAATACGCTAAGTTTCAAGAAATGTCTAGGAGCGAATTTCGAAAAAATGTCCAAAATGCGATAAATGATATGAATAAACTACCTCTTTGCCATGGTCGATTTTAATAAAAAGCTTATTGGTACGTCCTGATGTGGCACAAAGCCCAAATACAAAGTTTGAATTGTATACGACTTTTAGTTTTCGAGAAAAACGTACCACTCTCACATACATTTTTTCAAAAAAGTGTTAACACCTAGAAATGCAAATAACTCAAATTCGAATACCCTACTGCAAACATACATCATAGAGTACCTCACATCGGAAAGTAAACATAGGTATATTCTTTACAATATCACTTGGGACACAAAACAAAATTTTTCCTTCTGTCCTAAACCCAAGCAATACGAATCTCATATCCGTATCGAGTATTAAACTGGGGTCACTACAGTCGTAAAATTTTAACGAGCACCTTTACAACCTTATTATACATGTGCATTCAATAGAGAGTATCGCAATTTTTATGTATTATGCTCCAAAAGCTATTAAAATTATTTTTTTGCTGTCTCAAGTAAGAATGTAAAGAGAATAGTGTTATTATTATTACTCACGTGACAGGTCAGGGGGTGGCGAGGAAATAACTGCTTACCTGGAAAGAAATAAATACATTTAGTGGTGGTTTCTTATGATATTTTAAAAATATTTGTGTATGGAACTAGAACACATAACTGCCCGAAAATACAATTACTCGATAAACAATTATATATATATTCGCGAATATAGTAGAAGTAGAAGTTAAACTTTGACCGTTTTTAACAACATAATTTACACATAATGTAAAAAATAGATATTTATTGTAACAAATCAGTAAGTTACCTTTTTCCGAATATTTTTACATGACTACATAAACTGATTACTTTTGTAATCAGCTGAGTACTTTGATTATCTTTACATTATTAGGTAAACTGTTAAGAAACATAACTAAATTGAAAACTTTGAATTTGAAATTGAAAAAAAAAATTAACGTTATTTTCAATAATCACATGATTACATTTGAGTATTGATACATTTATATTAAACAATATTAAATTGTGTTCAATGTTTCAGGGTGTTTATATAGAATTGTTTTTTTTTTCATCATAAAAAATGGCGACCTGTCCATCAGACTACTTTTTCATATTTTATTATAAATAATTGCTAGCAGAATACATATTCAAAGTTCAAAAATCGTCTAAAAACCAGAAAAACGATAAGTGTAAAGTGTCCTTCAGGGAAGAAGTAGCAAAAAGTGTTATAAAACTTTATGGAGGAATAAGATTCCAATTTCAAAGAAACAATTCGTATGTATTGGAATACTGGTTGTACGCTCGGGCGCCAGATTTGAAAATGAATAACGACAAGAGTAAAGTAGTACTTTTCAGACAAGACTTAGCCATAAATGTAATTGTACACATTCGATAGTAGAATTTTTTTTTGAAAAAATGTGGTTTTGACTTGCACCACAGACACATACCTACGTACAGATACGTTTTTTCCAAAAACATTGTTTTCTGGACTCAGGGGACTTTAAAACGTCCAGAAATGCTAATAACCCAATTTAGAAAAATCGACCCGATTACAATACTTGTAGATGAGTGCGTCATATGAGAAATTAAAATATTGAAAACAGTATTTTTCGTTAGTCGCTGTACAAGCGTTCCAATCAATCCACAATAAGTCACTTATTCAAATTATTCTAATGGCAGCTAATGAGAAGGCTTCCTGTATATAAAGTGAGAAGAAGGCACCTTTCTTTGTTTTCGTTAAAGTGATTATTGGCATTGCATCCACGTACTCAAATAATTTAAGACTGTTAAGTTGCTTCAGAACGTAGAAAATATTAGCGACATATAGTGAGGTTCATTTAACGTCTGGTAAGAAGGAGATTCTTCTATCAGATTTGATAGCTGAAGAAAAATCACATGTAAAATATTGGGTTAGCGTTTGACGAGCTAAGTAGGTACTACGTCAAAAAAACATTACAGCCTGGGAAGCAATGAATTTGTATTTAAATGTACAATGTACTGGGGCTTAAAAATACGCTTAATCCACCTCTGCAGTTAATGGCAAAAAATATTGTGACACCATGTTTCTGGCAAAAGAGAAAGAAAGGGCTCTTTGTCCTGAGTTGAAGGGCACAAAAGACGTTGGAATTTGGGACAAAAGGAAAGAAAGAAAGGAAGGTGATTGACATAACTGACGATGCACCATCATCATCATCATCATCATCAAACCGAAATTCAAGGGTATCAAAAACGTCTCCTCGGATGACCACCCAAATTACAACAAATCCAAAATAACACACAACGAAGCCAAAACGTCCCTCTATCTCTCTCGCTCTATATATATACCTTAACTGTACGTAATCGCCATTCTGCTCCATCCTGAAACCCTCCCGAGCACCACACTCTACAAATCTCATTTAAATACTGAATCCGACGAGGAGAATGAACCGAAGAAAAAAAATCGTTCCGCATTATCGTCCCATTTTTGAGCCTAATTAAACTAGCTATGTGCCCCTTATCAGGCGTTGCCTAGTAACATCCTAAAAAAGTTAATCGTCATCGCCACGAGCAGGCGATATCTTCGCACGTGGCCGGATGATCTAACTTAGGTACCTTTGCAGATTCAGAAAGAGGAAATCTGGGAAATATGGGAAATTTACGATGACTATAAGTGCGTCTTTATTAATCCGCAAACAAAAGGAAAATCAGAGCTAGCTCCCCCTCTCTCTAGGAAACTTTTAGGATCCTGGCACGACGCATGTTTGCCGAGCATAATTCATTTTTTTTATCTCGAAATGGATCTACGTACTCATTGTTTTCGCGTATGTAATTCTCGGTAAATATTTTTTAAGAAGAGGAAAAACACTTTTGTAAATTTATCCAAATATTTGCACGTTGGGGCATGATCGCAACTGTATTTTCTTTCAGTGGTCCATTATCAAGCGAGGATCTATTTTTACATCTGAAGAGGCTCTTATAACCCAGAAAGGCTCTTGAGAACAATACACACACGCCGAAGCAGATGATTTAATACGTGTATCAATTGAGTGAGGATAGATAGGGTTATAAATACCTACCCCGAGGAAAATTTACAGTTCATTAGCTCCATTTGGGAAAACCTCTACAGGTAAAGTTGAACGTGAGAAAATACAGTCACAGGAAACTTATTATAAATAATTATTATAATTATTATATTATTATAATAAACCTGTATTGAACGTTTTAGAACTTTCGGACAATATGAACACGATTAAAGTAAAAATTTTTTTGTGGTATTGAATGGTTAGAGCCACTAACCTTTACTATCAAGTAAATACCTCTCCTACCTCGAATCGACGTTGATAAACGTAATTCTTGCTTATATTCAATTCCAGTAAATTCCCATATTTGTGGATCGTAAAACGTGAGAAAGATAACGCGTACTTGACAATGAAAATCTTCTCATGGACGATGTAACGCAGTGAGCGCGTTTCGTGGTTGAATTGTATTGGAAAAATGTTGATTGTAGCATTAAGCAGGATGATTTGGCCATAGGAGCTGTTAGCTATCCGTAAAGAAGTGCATATTTTGCATATTTATGGGTACTAATTTTTTTCTGCATATTTTTTAAAAATTTGTTTTAATGTAATAATTGTAGTAGGTAGGCATTTTAATGGAAATCTTGACGAATCTATTGAATTAGGTTTAGATTTTAAAACTTCAAAAAACGCCCCCGTTACGTCAGTTAACCTAGAAAGCAACTATTTTTCCTTATGTAAAAATTCTTTTATATTTACCGTTAATTTTCAGGAATATTTAATTGTATATTGTTTTTACAGCTTTCAATTTCTATTTCTAATTAATAAGGTACATAACAGTAACACGTCGATAATGTACCTAATTAATTGGAAATAAAAATATTTTTTCTAAAGATTTCTATCTGCATACAAATTTTAAACATGATATCTGGATATTATGGGCGTATTTCTTCGACACTTTTATGCATTTTTCCATTCCTAGGATTTCTCCCTAAATGACTAATAATAATCAACTAATTGCCTTATTTATAATTTTATTAACCCTAATCGCCATATCCTTCTACTTACGAATAAGACTAGTTCCAATAACTATATTAAACCAAGTGAATTTAACAAAAATTTCAAAAAAATACATTTTCAGGTTATATTTATAAATTTTATCTCACTTGCATATCTACTTCCTTGCCCTTTTTAGATATCAGAAATTTGAAGTATATATCTTTTACTAAAACTTAAAATAAAGTTAAAAAGGATTTTTTTAGAATTAGTCAGTCATATTTTAAATGTAGAAAAGGTTTTTGGGAAGTCATTTCTAATAAAAACTAATTATACTAATAATTATTATATAATTACATTTTAATGTAATAACACTAAATCTTTGATATCGTAGTTTTGAATTAGTAAAAGTACCCAAAATGACTCGAAAATCGATGGAATATCACATCATTCGTAATTGAAAATCAATTTTTGAAATTTTTCTGATGACAAACGTAATTGACTAAAAGGGGTAATGCAGTATAAGGTTTATTACAATTTTTGTTAAAGTGCGCTTTGAATTCATTTTAATTTTATCGACTGAACGAATAACCCATTAATCATAAATCATAAGTACTACTTAAAAATAATTTTTTGAAAATTTTCAGATGACATTCACAATTGAGTAAAGTGTAAAAGAGTAAAGTAATACAGTGTAACGATTATTAAAATTTTTACCAATTATTTTGACTTTATCGATTGAAAAGTGCTCAAAATGTCCTGAAAATCGTTTGAACACCTATCCCATCAATAATTATTCATATTCAATATTATCATAAGTACTTGTAAATCGATTTTTGAAATTTTTCAGATGAAAATCGTAATTAAGTAATGGAGTATAACGATTATTAGAATTTTCTGTAAATTAGCCTTGAATTAATTTTGATTTTGTCGATTGAAAAGTAATGCGTTTTGCTCAACGAAAGCATATCTCTTGTGCCCGCCACACACAAAGTGTTATTACTGATGAATTAATTACTTAGTGGAGTATTAATTAATAAAGTAATTAATGATTAATTCTTATATACTACGATTTATCCTCAAGTTAATGCAGTCTTGTATCAATGACAATGAAGAATAATTTGCAAAGTTTGATTTCAACAAACAAAAATTTCAAATTTTCTAACTTACCACGATTACTCAAATTGGTAAATTATATAAATGTTAACTAAGCAACAGTAAAAAAATCAGCTAGTTAGTACTGCTTATCGATACATGTTGGAAGGAGGGCACTCCTTGATCAAACCATTCATTTTGTAGGACAAATATTTTTTTCAATAATGTTAATAATTCTTTAATAATAAAATAATTTTCTTAACATTTATTAAAAAAAAACATAGTTAGTGATAAATTTTTGAGAATCGTCAAATCGACCTATTTTATCCATCTTACCCTTGTCAGCTACCACAATCGAGAATTTTTATATTAGTTTGATAGTGTAACGCGAAATGTAAACAACCAGCGTAAGCATACTCCTTATCGGACGATGCGGCCCACCTCAAAGGGAGCTCCGCTCCGCTAATTGGGCCATAAAAACAGTTGCAGAATAATCGCGAATACTGATTTAAAGAAAGAATGATTTATTACTTTCGGGTCGTTTCTAGAACAAACAAATTAGGGAAGAATCATCGAGTAAATACTAGTAGATTCTCGAGACATAATGGAGGAAGATAATGGACGAAGAGGACATTAGACGAGAAGTGAGTGAAAACAGTGCGATAAACGGACAAGTGAAATTGTATAAATAAATTAGCAGTTAAGCGTGTGATAGGAAATAGTCTAGATAAATTAAGACAGTGTGTAAGTAAATTAGAATAAACGTTACAATAGTAATAAATTGTAAAAATGGGTCCCGGGATCCTGGACTGGGTACATTTATTGCGCAAACTCGGGCAGTAGGTCGACTCGCCCTATGGAGTGCCAGGTTATTCAGGACCGATCGACGTCCGAGAGGTTATTATATCTCTCGTGTTTTTGGCCCGAGACGACGTATCTCGTCGAAATTAATGGGATCACCATCCTCGGGACGGGAGATTAACGAAGACGATCGACACGCCAGACTGATTGATCGTCCCGCAGTTAACCCTTTCGTGGGAGTTACGGACGGAACTTCGAGCCGTTCATTAATCATATAAGACGGTGGAGTTTTCGCGAGGATCGTACTTTCTCGGTCTTCGGCGTGGAAATGATTCCGCGAAAATCGAGCGGATTTTTATCGCCGGGACGTGTTTTTCCATTTTCCAGACGGTGAATAAACGTTCGGGGCCTGTTGTTGCTTCACCCATTCACATACGGCTCTGTACATTACCCACTCACTCGCACTCACATACACACATATTTTTTATTGTTGTTTGTTTGCGTTTCGTTTAACCGAAGTGCAGTTACGTTGCATTCGTTCGACAATAAAAAAATATAATTGGGACGGAGGAAAAGGGGGACGGAACGAATGTGAAGCAAGAGAGCGAGTGAGAGAGAGAGAGAGAGAGAGCAGAGCAAACAACGTTCGTTTTATCGTTTTCGGTGTGAGACGATGTCTCGGATCAAAAATAACATTCGGTGTATAAACATGTAAGTATGTACCTAGCGCGAACGGCGATACATATATGTAAATAGCGATAGCGATACTGATCAAATAATCGACACGAATCCGATACGGGAATGAATTGTTTTTAATGTGGATTATCGCGAAATTTGGTGCGAGGGACCGTAACGTGTAGAGGGACCTTAATAATATGAGAGTACCATCAGAATTAATGAATACGTTCGGTACGACCCACAGAAGCGACCCAAGAAGACAAGACGAGAATGGAAGATTTGAACAAACCGGTGTCCCACATCACATTAGCCCTTACCATAGGAGATCCAGTATTATACAAACTTGAGCTCTACGTCCTGAGTTAGCAAATACGTTAATATATCCTTTAAGGCGAAAGTTAAAGTCTTTAATATTGGCATCGCAAAATTGAAGGAGAAAATACTAACCATGATTGACCCAACAGCCTTACCTAATTTTGCCACCAATGAAACAATTGTTCAAACAAAAATAAACAAGTTTTACAAAACGTAAAACGTAGGTACATTCAGGTTGATCCAATATGGTCAAACAATTCACAATATTCAAAGGTTATTTTGAACCCACATATACCCAGATTATTGAACAAGTATTATCAATTCAATTTTTTTAATTGTTTCAAAAATGTTTGAAGGTTAATTTGAACCCACACATATCTACATTGTCGAACAATTATTATCAATTTTATTATTATCAATTATCTTTTTTATATATGACGGTTATTTTCAATCCACCTACACAAAAACCAGAGTTTTGAACAATTATTATCAATTTTATTATTATCAATTCAATTTTTTAAATTTTTTCAAGAATCTTTGAAGGTTATTTTGAACCCACAAATATCCAGACTGTTGAACAATTATTATCAATTTTATTATTATCAATTATCAATTTTTTAAATTGATTCAAAAATGTTTGAAGGGATTATATTAAACCCACCAATATCCAGAGTGTCGAACAATTATCATCAATTTTATTATTATGAATTATCAATTTTTTAAATTGTTTCAAAAATGTTTGAAGGTTATTTTGAACCCACACATATCTAGATTGTTGAACAATTATTAGGTATCAATTTTATTATTATCAATTCAATGTTTTTAATTGTGTCAAAAATGTTTGAAGATTATTTTGAACCCAAACCTTATCCAGATTGTCGAACAATTATTATCAATTTTATTACCATTTATTATCTTTTTTTAATTGGTTAAAAAAATATATGACGGTTATTTTGAACCCACCCACACGAAAACCAGATTTTTGAACAATTATTATCAATTATCAATTTTTTAAAATGTTTCAAAAATGTTTGAAGGGTATTTTAAACCCACATATCTAGATTGTTGAACGAGTATTATCAATTTTATTATTATCAACTTAATTTTTTTAATTGTTTTAAAAATGTCTGAAGATTATTTTTGAACCCACACATATACAGAATGTTAAACAAGTACCTACTTTTAATTTTATTATTATCAATTATCTTTTTTTTTTAATTTGGTTAAAAATTATATGACGGTTATTTTAAACCCACCCACACAAAAACCAGATTTTTGAACAATTATTATCAATTTTATTATTACCAATTTAATTTTTGTTAAATTTTTTGTTTTGTTGTTTTCATAAATATTTGAAGACAAGTACCTACTTTTAATTTTATTATTATCAATTATCTCCTTCAGTAAGCGTTGACAGTTAAACACCTTTTGAATAATGTTTTCAGTGTCCCTTGAACACATGCTGAACACTTCCTTCAGATTCCTCCATTTCAAGTCCAATGATTGAATCAATCATTGAACAAATGTGGACTGTTTTTAAAATTCGGTGCATTTAAATTTCACTGATTGACTAACAATCAAGAAAACCACTGAAGTTACTCTCTCCTTGGGTAAGCATCGTCAGACACACTAACGCCCGGTTTCATAATGCAGTTAAACTCCACTTTAACTTAAAGTTGACTTTGACTGTGACGTTAGAAGTAGTAAAAGTCATGAAAGCATCACAGTCACAGTCAACTTTAAGTTAAAGTCCACTTTAACTTAAAGTTGACTTTGACTATGTCGTTAGAACTAGTAAAAGTCATGAAAGCATCACAGTCAAACTCAACTTTAAGTTAAAGTGGACTTTACCTGCATTATGAAACCGAGCGTTAGTTCTTACGATGAGTCAATGGAATACTTGTACAAAAAATTAAGTATTTAGACCGTGTAATGCCAATTAGTCAGTTATTAACTAGTTGAAACAGGCCAATCAGTTAATACTCAATTCGGGTTAAACTAGTTAATCCTCAAGTTGCTGAGCTAGAAGAAGCTATGCTATTTGGTTAGTAGCTGATTAATAGAATGGAACTAACTAAATCGAATTGATTCAAACTAACTAGCCAAATCGTTACTAACGAACAGAACAAAGTCGATTGGTTAGTGGAGTAATAACTAACCCAGGTGGGTTAATCAGCTTTGCATGTTGGTTATTGCGCAATAACTATCATAGTTATGTTATGGAGTAGCTAGTCACGGGCAGAGGTGTTCAAATTGCAACATTTAGCTTGTGGTATTAGTTAGTCAGCAATTAAATGGTTTCTCAAGTTAGTAAGTATTAAGTGGCCAATCTCGAGGTTGGTTGGCTAGTTAGTTTAGTTAGAACATCACATCTAATTTTGTTTCCCTCTATTATTTGTGCTTGGTACGAACTAGCCAGTTTAGCCTCTTAGTTATTGAGATGAGTCAATGGAATAGTTGTTCATAAAATGAGGTATTTAATACGTTACAGTTGAGCGTGTTAAGACAGTTCGTCAGTTATTAACTGGTTGGTACAGGCTAATCAGTTAGTAATTAACCGAAGGTTTACTAGTTAATATCTTAGTTGCTTAGCTATTCGGTTCAGTTAATATCACCTTCATTATAGTATAGGTGTGCTATTCTTTTTATTTTAGTTAAAGTTTGACAGCTTTGATTGTTAGGTATTTCGATGAGTGAATGGAATAGTTACTAACTATACTACATTATATCACAGTAACTCATAGTTAGTTACTTGATGTGACTAACTAATTTGTTACTAATTAATCGGACAAAGTCTATTGTTAGTGGGTTAGTAACTAACTCAGATTGGCTAGATTAAAGCTCTCTTAAACAACTTTCTAAGTGTCTCTTGAACACTCGTTGATTATTTATTCTAGTTTACTCAATTTCTGATTCAACGATTGAACGGTGTCATTATAACTTACTCCTTCATTGAACTGTTATTGATCCCATTTTTCAATTTAGTACTTTTAAGTTTCATTGATTGACTGGAGTTCAAGGAAATCAATCAAACTAGTCTCTTGTTCAGCATGATCAGACACTCTTAGTGTCTAATTCATCGACATATAAATAATTAAAAAATGTTCTTGATCAAAAAATCCAGGATGTACGCCTCAAAGAATTTGATTTCCACTTTAAAATGCCGCTTGAAGAATATGGGAAAATTAATTTCCCACAAATTCGCACATTTTCCAAGAAAAGTGCGAAAATTGTTTATAACGTAATTGTGGAAAAACTACGCATACGATAGAAACCATCTTCCGCACACTTCAATTAAACATTATTATCTGTCATTTCCCGCAAGATAGTTTTTCCAGCTTAAAGTTTGTAGAAATTATGAATTTTTAAAAAAGGTTAATTTTTGGAGGTTTTTCCGGGTTTCCATCGGTGAAAAATGGTCCGATGGGGTTGTACACAAAACCATTTCGTAGGTTTTCTAATTCTCTACAAAAGTCCTGTGAGTCAAATAACGATCCCTTCATTACTTTTCTTAATATTCGCAGAAAACTATAAAAATGCATTTTTTCCAATATAATTGCTTTATAAAAATTCCAACACCAATCTGCATGAAGCAAACAGGTGGGTTTTTACCTATGAACTGTCTTTAACTTTGACTGTCTAAGTTTTAGTGTAAAAATGTATTCTTCTTCAGTTCTATTGGTTGGCCTATTAGACTCCGTCGTCTGTCAGACGTTTCGACCTTTCCGCGAGCGGACCCAAATCCTAATTGAATAAAGATCGACTTTATTTACCGTATAAATTTAATACACATTTTCCTGAAGCGGCGAAGAACCGGTCCCCCGACGAACGACGACCGGTATCGAATATCCTGGTGAGAGAAAAGACGAACCGAGAAAAGGATCGGTGCTAATAAGTAAAGTAAGCGCAGTATGCGTGTTTCTACTGATCCACGGTTTCCCTTAGCGAGGAGATCGGGAAGGAAAGGAATACGAAAGCTTCCTTCTTGCGAAGGGTGATGAGTCTCATAGAAGCAATCAGAAGCAGTCGAATAAGTTGTGCAAGACATGTTAGAACGCATACAGGAGTAGCTTTAAAGCTGCCAAGCTTTATGCCTTATGTCAAGCTGTCCAGCATCCGATTGTTCCCAAAAAAAAAAAAAAACGGTAGCCCAAGTCACCCTCGTAAATTATTACTGTAATATAACTAGACAAGTCTATTATTTTTTCGGTAACATTGTTAAATTATTGGGAATTTTCGGAGCTGACCATTTAACAGGCCCATTTACTATTTATTGACAATATTAGGACAGACGAGCCTTTAACGATTTTAGCGTCTCAACAAAAGGAGAACGTCTTACTTGGGCCACGTATCTCGAAATGACAAATACAGCAAGTCTTGAAACTTATTATTGAAGGAAAGATCGAAGGGAAGTGGGGACCTGGACGAAGACAGCAGTCGTGGTTGAAAAATACACGTGACTTAATTACTACCTCGCTACTAGGTGCCACATAAGACCGTGATGTATATGCCGAGGTTGTAACCAACATCCAGTAATGGAGACGGTATTAGACGAAGAGGAAGCTTTAGAGCATCCAAGGGAAGATATACCACGTCACCAAACCTAATCCAGCTCAATTCTTATCAGAAGGGTCCTAAGGTATCAGTAGACCAGAATTGCAGTCAGTTCCCAAAAGATGCCCATTAACCTATCCAGCTCATCGACCTGAGCGCTCTTCATTACGCCACTTTTCCCTGACATTACTGACATTTCGCCTGCGATACCGACCTTTTACATTCCACCGTAATAACCGCACTACTCGCGACTGACATTTCTGGCACATTCCACGTCTCTCCATCCATCCGTCGCTCTCGGGCCCAGAAACTGATCGGATCCCGCATCTTCTCGTCTGGTCCCGATCGAAGTCCTTGGGCCAAATCATGAGGATATTCGCTAGGACACAGAAATAGATCGCAAAAGTTTATATGAAATAGTTCGAACGACGCGCTATTAATTTTATCGCCGCTTTCAGCTTTTCGAAGATGGCAATAAATTTCAATCATCTCGGCGGATGACAGCCTTGAAGCGACGCGAAAAATAGAACGAGTCTGTTTTCGAATTTTTAAACGAAGGTAAAATTAATCTTCGATCTCGCTGATGCTAACTAACAATTGAAGATGTCGCACGAAGACTCGTTTGTGCGAACGCAAACACAAAGTTACATTAGCGCGAAAGTGAAGTGGGAGGGAGCAGGTTTGAGGATATGTAACCAAATGACCAATTTGTTCAGGACCAGTTTAGTACAATGATTTATGGAATTCTTTCCGAAACACCCACGTGACATGAAATTTTGACATTAGTTAGACAATAGCCCAAGGAACAAAAGTTACAATTATGACACTTAACTGCAGAAATCAACAGAGACAAAAAACTGCCCTGTCAACATTTTTCGGATAGTAAATACTATTTGAATTATTCATAATTCAAAAAGTGTTAATTTTAGGTAGAAAAAGAAACCAGTTGTTTGTCCTTTTAAACACATAATGGTATGATAGCAGAGAATCGACTGTGGAAATATGATCGACTTGTAGATGGTATAAGGGTGGGAAATTGTCACTAGAACATCTTCGCATAACTTTAAATCGCATTTTTATTCAATAATTCAATTTTTTTTAAAGTTGGTAGGGAAAAAATCCAGATTATCTTTTTAAGAAAATAATAGTGTGATAGTAGAGAATCGACTGTGAAAATGTGATTGTCTTACAGGTTGTCTAAGGGTGGAAAATTGTCACTAGAATATCTTCGCATAACTTTAAATCGCATTTTTATTCAATATTTCAATTTTTTTTAAAGTTGGTAGGAACAAAATCCAGATTGTCTTTTTAAGCAAATAATAGTGTGATTGTAGAGAATGGACTATGAAAATATGATTGTCTTACAGGTTGTCTAAGGGTGGAAAATTGTCACTAGAATATCTTCGCGTAACTTTATATGACGTATTTCATATTTCAATAAATTTTTTTAACCCAAGTAGAAAAAGGAGACATTTTGTCTTTCTAAACAAATAATAGTATGATAGCAGAGAAGCGACTGTGAAAATATTAGCTGTTTTCGCGGAGCCGATCCCGAACACGTTCGGGATGTACGCGCATGCGCACTTTAAAATCAGCCGTTCGCGGAGCAAAAAGTTCACCCTCCGGATTAAAAGTTCCGTGTTCGCGGATCACGTTTGTTAGCCTATGGACTAATTCAGAACGCGTTCGACAGATCCTTGGATGAAGGGAGGGATAGTTTATCCAGAGCGAATCATAACCTAGAACTTTGTTGTCAGTTGTCATTTGGGCATTTTCCGGCAGTAACGCAAGAAAAAGTAGCAGGTAAACATGTTTTTAAATTGGAATATCGATCGATAAACCTCAGAAAAACTTATTTATACAGAACAAGTTTATAACAAAAAACAAATATTCTGAAGTTTGTCAGAAGCATGTCCGAAGTGTGTTCGCGGAGTTCAAAATTTCGAATTTGCCCGGAGCTAAATCTTAAACGCGCTTGCGCCATGGCATAAGTTCAGTTTATGCTCTGAATCTATTCGGGATTGTCTCCGCGAAAACAGCTATTATCGACTTGCAGATGATATAAGAGTGGGAAATTGTCACTAGAACATCTTCGCATAACTTTAAACGCATTTTTATTCAATAATTCAATTTTTTTTAAAGTTGGTATGAAAAAAATCCAGATTATCTTTTTAAGCAAATAATAGTGTGATTGTAGAGAATCGATTGTGAAAATATGATTGTCTTACAGCTTGTCTAAGGGTGGAAAATTGTCACTAGAATATCTTCACGTACCTTTATATCGCGTATTTCATAATTCAATATTTTTTTTAACCCAGGTAGAAAAAGGAGACATGTTGTCTTTCTGAACAAATAATAGTACGATAGCAGAGAATTCACTGTGAAAAGGTGATCGACTTGCAGATGGTCTAAGGGTGGGAAATTGTCACTAGAACATCCCGTAACGTTACATCGCATTTTTATTCAATTTTTTTTTTGGAAGTAGGTATAAATGCAGCCAGTTTGTCCTTTTTAACAAATGATAGTATGATAGTAGAGAATGTATTGTGAAAAGATGATTGACTCACATATGGTCTAAGGGTGGAAAATTGTCACTAGAATATCTTCGTGTAACATTAAGTCGCATTTTTATTCAATTTTTTTTTGAGTAGGTGGAAAAAGAAGCCCCTCTTTTAGGGGATGGAAATGACACTTAACTGCAGAAATCAATAGAGACAAAAACTGCCCCGTCAAGGTGGAAAATGAATCCCCTCTCCTAGGGGATGGAAATTTTGACACTTAATTGCAGAAATGAATAGAGACAAAAAACTGCCCCGTCGACATTTTCCGTCTAATTAATGCTATTTAAATTATTCATAATTCAAAGTGTTGATTTTTAAAAAAAAAAGCGTTGGGTTTTTGATTTTCCAAAAATAACTCGTTCTATCCTAATAATCATGAAAAAAAACTGAAAGACATAAAGGACCAATTTTCCTAATGTTGCTTTTACTCATATAGATGCAATGCTAACCGAGCTAATGGATCCTTAAAGGTGACATTTTGTCTACCGAAAAGTTATGGCATTCAACGTTAAATAGCGGAAAAGCGACAAATTTTCCGGGAAAAATTTATAAGATGAGTACCTGATAAGGCCATTAAAATGAGCTGTGGTGGAAGATATTGATAGGAAAACTAACCGAGTTATGGCGAAAAGAAATGGTAGTTTAACATTAAAAAACATTAATTAAATAGAATTTAATGTCAGCTTTAAGTCGTATGTAAATTTCCGTAATATATTTATAATTTATAATAATGTCCAAATATAAATTTTTTAAAGTTTTTATTGGGCTATTAATAGCCCTATACTTGCCAGTAAACAAATTTAATTAGATACCACAATTAAATAACCAGGTCTCATAACATAATTGAAAACACGTCAATTCGTACCAATTTTCATGTTAGGTATATTCGGTTATCTTTACAATCAAAATCTCATAAGTGACCAAATTTATGTAAAACTCAATTAAGACCACTACCGGACAACATTTAATCAATTAACCAGGTTTCTCAAGAGTCAGTTAACATTTATAGATCCCTGTTAGGTTACCCATGTTTAGATTCCTTGGAGCAGTCGGGTTTCCTGTACGACCTAATGTTCCTTTACAACTGTCTTTAGATCTGTTGTGCTTCATTGTCCTTAGTACCCAAAAATGTCCTTTGGTCTTCCTGAGGTGTTATCTGGAAGCCCACCCCAGGTTTATATCCGTTGCGTTTGCTGGGTTTGCCCCCAGGAACATCCAATCTTCCTTTAAAACTGTATTTAGACCTATGAGGTTCCCCAAGATTTATTTAGATTCAACACATCACTGTGAGTTCACCCCAGCTTAGAACCCTTGGATCAGCTGGGTTTGTCGCAAGATTTAATTTTTTTTAGATCTGTTTGGCTTTATTGTCTTTTTAGGCCAAAACATGTCTTCCAGGCTACCTGAGATACATTATGTAAGACTACCTCAGGCTTATATCCCTTGGGGTTTGCTGAGTTTTCCACCAGAAACATCTAATCTACTTTGAGAACTGTATTTAGACATTTGAAGTTTCCCAAAGATCATTTAGATTCAATAGATCCCTGTTAAGTTCACCCCAGCTTAGAACCTTTGGATCAGCTGGGTCTGCCGCAAAACTCAACTTTCTTTAGATCTGTTGGGCTTTATTGTCTTGTTAGGCCAAAACATGTCTTCCAGGCTACCTGAGATACATTATGTAAGACTACCTCAGGCTTATATCCCTTGGGGTTTGCTGAGTTTTCCACCAGAAGCATCTAATCTACCTTGAGAACTGTATTTAGACATTTGAAGTTTCCCAAAGATCATTTAGATTCAATAGATCCCTGTTAAGTTCACCCCAGCTTAGAACCTTTGGATCAGCTGGGTCTGTCGCAAGAACCAACTTGCTTTAGATCTGTTGGGCTTTATTGTCTTGTTAGGCCAAAACATGTCTTCCAGGCTACCTGAGATACATTATGTAAGACTACCTCAGGCTTATATCCCTTGGGGTTTGCTGAGTTTTCCACCAGAAGCATCTAATCTACCTTGAGAACTGTATTTAGACATTTGATGTTTCCCAAAGATCATTTAGATTCAACAGATCCCTGTTAAGATTACCCCAGCTTAGAACCCCTGGATCAGCTGGATTTGCCACAAGACTCAACTTTCTTTAGATCTGTTGGGCTTTATTGTCTTTTTAGGTCAAAACATGTCTTCCAGGCTACCTGAGATACATTATGTAAGACTACCTCAGGCTTATATCCCTTGGGGTTTGCTGAGTTTTCCACCAGAAACATCTAATCTACTTTGAGAACTGTATTTAGACATTTGAAGTTTCCCAAAGATCATTTAGATTCAATAGATCCCTGTTAAGTTCACCCCAGCTTAGAACCTTTGGATCAGCTGGGTCTGCCGCAAAACTCAACTTTCTTTAGATCTGTTGGGCTTTATTGTCTTGTTAGGCCAAAACATGTTTTCCAGGCTACCTGAGATACATTATGTAAGACTACCTCAGGCTTATATCCCTTGGGGTTTGCTGAGTTTTCCACCAGAAGCATCTAATCTACCTTGAGAACTGTATTTAGACATTTGAAGTTTCCCAAAGATCATTTAGATTCAATAGATCCCTGTTAAGTTCACCCCAGCTTAGAACCTTTGGATCAGCTGGGTCTGTCGCAAGAACCAACTTGCTTTAGATCTGTTGGGCTTTATTGTCTTGTTAGGCCAAAACATGTCTTCCAGGCTACCTGAGATACATTATGTAAGACTACCTCAGGCTTATATCCCTTGGGGTTTGCTGAGTTTTCCACCAGAAGCATCTAATCTACCTTGAGAACTGTATTTAGACATTTGAAGTTTCCCAAAGATCATTTAGATTCAATAGATCCCTGTTAAGTTCACCCCAGCTTAGAACCTTTGGATCAGCTGGGTCTGCCGCAAGAACCAACTTTCTTTAGATCTGTTGGGCTTTATTGTCCTTTTAAGCCAAAACATGTCTTCCAGGCTACCTGAGATACATTATGTAAGACTACCTCTGGCTTATATCCCTTGGGGTTTGCTGAGTTTTCCACCAGAAACATCTAATCTACTTTGAGAACTGTATTTAGACATTTGAAGTTTCCCAAAGATCATTTAGATTCAATAGATCCCTGTTAAGTTCACCCCAGCTTAGAACCTTTGGATCAGCTGGGTCTGCCGCAAAACTCAACTTTCTTTAGATCTGTTGGGCTTTATTGTCTTGTTAGGCCAAAACATGTCTTCCAGGCTACCTGAGATACATTATGTAAGACTACCTCAGGCTTATATCCCTTGGGGTTTGCTGAGTTTTCCACCAGAAGCATCTAATCTACCTTGAGAACTGTATTTAGACATTTGAAGTTTCCCAAAGATCATTTAGATTCAATAGATCCCTGTTAAGTTCACCCCAGCTTAGAACCTTTGGATCAGCTGGGTCTGTCGCAAGAACCAACTTGCTTTAGATCTGTTGGGCTTTATTGTCTTGTTAGGCCAAAACATGTCTTCCAGGCTACCTGAGATACATTATGTAAGACTACCTCAGGCTTATATCCCTTGGGGTTTGCTGAGTTTTCCACCAGAAGCATCTAATCTACCTTGAGAACTGTATTTAGACATTTGATGTTTCCCAAAGATCATTTAGATTCAACAGATCCCTGTTAAGATTACCCCAGCTTAGAACCCCTGGATCAGCTGGATTTGCCACAAGACTCAACTTTCTTTAGATCTGTTGGGCTTTATTGTCTTTTTAGGTCAAAACATGTCTTCCAGGCTACCTGAGATACATTATGTAAGACTACCTCAGGCTTATATCCCTTGGGGTTTGCTGAGTTTTCCACCAGAAGCATCTAATCTACCTTGAGAACTGTATTTAGACATTTGAAGTTTCCCAAAGATCATTTAGATTCAATAGATCCCTGTTAAGTTCACCCCAGCTTAGAACCTTTGGATCAGCTGGGTCTGTCGCAAGAACCAACTTGCTTTAGATCTGTTGGGCTTTATTGTCTTGTTAGGCCAAAACATGTCTTCCAGGCTACCTGAGATACATTATGTAAGACTACCTCAGGCTTATATCCCTTGGGGTTTGCTGAGTTTTCCACCAGAAGCATCTAATCTACCTTGAGAACTGTATTTAGACATTTAAAGTTTCCCAAAGATCATTTAGATTCAACAGATCCCTGTTAAGATTACCCCAGCTTAGAACCCCTGGATCAGCTGGATTTGCCACAAGACTCAACTTTCTTTAGATCTGTTGGGCTTTATTGTCTTTTTAGGTCAAAACATGTCTTCCAGGCTACCTGAGATACATTATGTAAGACTACCTCAGGCTTATATCCCTTGGGGTTTGCTGAGTTTTCCACCAGAAGCATCTAATCTACCTTGAGAACTGTATTTAGACATTTGAAGTTTCCCAAAGATCATTTAGATTCAATAGATCCCTGTTAAGTTCACCCCAGCTTAGAACCTTTGGATCAGCTGGGTCTGTCGCAAGAACCAACTTGCTTTAGATCTGTTGGGCTTTATTGTCTTGTTAGGCCAAAACATGTCTTCCAGGCTACCTGAGATACATTATCTAAGACTACCTCAGGCTTATATCCCTTGGGGTTTGCTGAGTTTTCCACCAGAAGCATCTAATCTACCTTGAGAACTGTATTTAGACATTTGATGTTTCCCAAAGATCATTTAGATTCAACAGATCCCTGTTAAGATTACCCCAGCTTAGAACCCCTGGATCAGCTGGATTTGCCACAAGACTCAACTTTCTTTAGATCTGTTGGGCTTTATTGTCTTTTTAGGTCAAAACATGTCTTCCAGGCTACCTGAGATACATTATGTAAGACTACCTCAGGCTTATATCCCTTGGGGTTTGCTGAGTTTTCCACCAGAAGCATCTAATCTACCTTGAGAACTGTATTTAGACATTTGAAGTTTCCCAAAGATCATTTAGATTCAATAGATCCCTGTTAAGTTCACCCCAGCTTAGAACCTTTGGATCAGCTGGGTCTGTCGCAAGAACCAACTTGCTTTAGATCTGTTGGGCTTTATTGTCTTGTTAGGCCAAAACATGTCTTCCAGGCTACCTGAGATACATTATCTAAGACTACCTCAGGCTTATATCCCTTGGGGTTTGCTGAGTTTTCCACCAGAAGCATCTAATCTACCTTGAGAACTGTATTTAGACATTTGATGTTTCCCAAAGATCATTTAGATTCAACAGATCCCTGTTAAGATTACCCCAGCTTAGAACCCCTGGATCAGCTGGATTTGCCACAAGACTCAACTTTCTTTAGATCTGTTGGGCTTTATTGTCTTTTTAGGTCAAAACATGTCTTCCAGGCTACCTGAGATACATTATGTAAGACTACCTCAGGCTTATATCCCTTGGGGTTTGCTGAGTTTTCCACCAGAAGCATCTAATCTACCTTGAGAACTGTATTTAGACATTTGATGTTTCCCAAAGATCATTTAGATTCAACAGATCCCTGTTAAGATTACCCCAGCTTAGAACCCCTGGATCAGCTGGGTCTGTCGCAAGAACCAACTTGCTTTAGATCTGTTGGGCTTTATTGTCTTGTTAGGCCAAAACATGTCTTCCAGGCTACCTGAGATACATTATGTAAGACTACCTCAGGCTTATATCCCTTGGGGTTTGCTGAGTTTTCCACCAGAAGCATCTAATCTACCTTGAGAACTGTATTTAGACATTTAAAGTTTCCCAAAGATCATTTAGATTCAACAGATCCCTGTTAAGATTACCCCAGCTTAGAACCCCTGGATCAGCTGGATTTGCCACAAGACTCAACTTTCTTTAGATCTGTTGGGCTTTATTGTCTTTTTAGGTCAAAACATGTCTTCCAGGCTACCTGAGATACATTATGTAAGACTACCTCAGGCTTATATCCCTTAGGTTTGCTGAGTTTTCCACCAGAAGCATGTATAATCTACTTTGAGAACTGTATTTAGACATTTGATGTTTCCCAAAGATCATTTAGGTTCAACAGATCCCTGTTAAGTTCACCCCAGCTTATAACCTTTGGATCAGGATCAGGAACCAACTTTCTTTAGATCTGTTGGGCTTCATTGACGCCAAAACATGTCTGATGTATATTCTGTAAGACTACCTTCGGTTTACATCTATTGGTTCATTCGATACTCTGTATTTAATACAAAAAAATCGAAAGTTCCCACAAAAAACTCAATTGAGATCATAATAACATCTTTTTTAATTGATCAGATTCCATCAATTTTGTCTCATTACTGAACGTTGGTGTCTGTTGTTCAATTTTGACATTTCTACATAAAAATCTGGATAATTGTTCAGTTTATAAAAAGTTACTTGGGAGCGATATCGGACGATATTCAGTCTATTATAGAAGTCGCTTTGTCCTACTTTTGTTATTTCAATTGGATATCTCTACAACGTCGCCGCTTAATCTACAGAAAACTCATTTAATATTAGCTTTAAATTGCATTTAATCTTTCTACGACGTCAAAATAGAGTAAATTGTGGAACATTGCAAAAAATATTAAACTGGGAAGGGTTAATTCCTAACAGATACACCCTTAAAATATTTTAAGCTGTAGGAAAGTATTGTTTTTAAATTTTCTCATTAGGGGTAGTTTCTAAGGGTTGAAATAGTACATAAATTACGTTCCAGATCATGGAGCAATAGTTAGTGTACATATTTAAATATGATTCTGGACTATGAGATGCTTAAATTTAGTTTTTAAACTTTTTGTCGCAGGGGGTAGTTTTCACCCCCCCCCCCCAAAAAAAAAAACAGCAAGCACACATCTATAACTTTGATCTAGAGGAGAAGATAAGCTTATCTACAAATCTTAAAAATTAAATGGAATGGGAAATTCAATAACCGTATGTTCCAACTAGTAATACTAATTATGTGTTTTAAGAGACGTAAAAATAGATGTAACTCTTTGGATCGAAATCGTAACTATTAATTATTTTAACGGAAACGTTCCTTGGGACATCTCACTACATTTCCAGTAAGTGTGGCCCTTCGAGATCCGAAAATGGAAAGAACCTCTCCCATAGGAAATTCCTCGTTTGCCCGATGATTTATCGTCATCGTCGATGTGTGCGATTTGAGAAACTCTCCCGCATTCCTTTCCTCCTTCCTCGTCCCATACATCACGTCTTCTATAATCATAAACTATTATTATTTAAACAACGCTTATTGTGAATAATGAGCTACACAACGAACCGAACATACACACACACACACACACACACACACACGAAGTGTTATTACTTACTAACCTACTTAGGGCCGGGCGAAAAATATCTGTTTGAATGGGCCGTGTGTGTGTGTGTGTGTATTGCACTAATGCGCCTCATTTGTATACAATGAACCCGGGTAAAATGTGCCCGATAATTCGAGTAATTTATTGGGCTAATCACAAGAGGCTTATCTTTTATTTATCGACTGCTGAGGGGGCTGATTTCGCTACGGCAAGGGGAGGGATTATCCGCCCGTTTTATCACATAATGCTAGGATCTCGACAACACCAGTACCCACGTAGCATGTTAGCGAAGTAAAAGAAGCAAATCGTATTTCGAGCATGCCATCGAGATTCATAAATTACAGCCCGTACGAAGCCAAGAAATTGCTAGGCAGATACCGTGACATTACTGCAACTGTAGATTTGATCGATATGGCGCAATACAACGTTTTTCTCAAGAAAACGGAAATGTTATTGTTTCCAAGCCGAACATCAATCAAACTTAGAAAACTGCAAATATTACAGAATGCATTGATTTGCGGGAATGTTTAGTGCAACTGTAGATTTGATGAAACAAGATGTGAATTGCGCTGAATTCAAAAATATTCCAGTTAAAGAGTCCTTAATTAGAACGCGCTAAAATATACAGACCTTCTCTACAGAGTCGCAGTATGGTACAAGCATAAGAGCGAAAGAACGGCCATATATTTCTCGTTGGCTAAACAGAGAAAGAACTTTTGCGACGTTGCTAGCTCGCGAAACATCACAGTCATCGCACACTCTACCGGCAGGCAATTATGATATGTACGAGGAACACACGTACGAACGTTAGGTGCCTGGACTTGGACTGCGGCCGGCAACGTTGCAAAACTTCCTTCTCTGTCATACTATCGAACTACCATTAGTTTCTCTTTTGCTCTTGTTGATTTCGGGACATGCATTTCAATAGAAAAGCTCCGTATAACTAACACAAGCCCTGAACATGCTGGAATAGCAGTACTATATAACCTGGCCTATATCAGGCATCACCTTATTCCACAGAAAAATTTGTCACTTCAGTGTTTTACTAGTTCGTAGCTAGAGTGTGCTAGAATCTAGAATTGTAATCTAGACAGTATTGTAATCAGGAGAAGAGCTCAGATAGAAATTAGTGATGATTTATTTAAGATGTAAACTGTGATTCTAGAATATCCTTGTGAAAGGATCTAGAATGTAGGCTGTATGTAGAATGTGATACGAAAAATGTTACTAGGACAACAGCGCGATATATTCTGAAACTTTTTTTTAAACTTATTCTAAGGTTAAAATCGACGTATAAGTATGTCAGCAGAAGCATCTAGACACTAGTGATGAAATGAAATTTGACGCAATAGAAAGTAATATTTGAAAAAGGCAGTATGTGGTAGAGATATTGGGATCATCGAAAGGACAAATTATATATTGAATAATGAAGCTAGAAGAAGTAGATAATGATAACACATTTCGCAACTTTTCAAAGTCATCTGCTTGAAACTGAAGATTTGCAAGGGTTGTGAACAATACCTACGTACATCTACTATTAAAATCAACACCCCTTTCAGGATGAGTATTTTCCCTAGATGAAGGCACTGTTTACATTCAATAACCTGGAAAAGAGACCACAAAGACCAGGCCCACAAACGGTATTTTACTCGTCCTGCAACATTTGCATTTTGTGATTACTTATTGTCACTATATATTTGAACTAATATAAATTTATGGTTAATATAGTGAACGAAATATGTGACGGCCATAGCTTAAAAAGAGTTTTATTCCTGTTCTAAGAGCAACGCTGAGCTAACAATGGTTTAAAAAAACTGTGCTGCATTACTGGGTGTAATTGTTTTGGTCAGGTACATTGCTTATCTTCAATAAACCAGAAAGTTATTACAAACTTGAAAACAAAAATTTGGTTAGTAAAATTTTCCTATTCCATAAAGGAGGTTGTACCCAAAAAAGATTTTCAAAAAAATATGTTTCATTATTTTGGTTAGATCTATTGTTTATCTTCAATAAACAAGATATTGGTACAATCGTGAAAAAGAAAATTTGGCCATGGAAATCTTGCTGCTCTTAGAGCAACGCTGTATCCAGAACAGAACTGTGACGCAGTACTGTTTGTAATTGGTGCATTGTCTATCGTTAATAAATAAGAAGGGAGACATGTTGGTAAGACCTGGAGAATGGAAATTTAGTCACCAGAATCTTCTTGTGCTTAGAGCAACGCTGCAAATAATTCAAAAAATCCTTTATGCCTAATGTATTAGATAGGAGACATATTGGCATAACAAGTATAGTCATCGAAAATTTTGCAACGATGCTGCATCCAACACAGATTTTCAAAATTTGTAGGCAATTGCTTTTGGGTAAACTCATATTTTATCCATAACGTTTAAGGATTGGGTTAAACCTAAGGGCTTTTGCTTCATCAGTAAACCAATAAATAACCTCTAATGCAATAACGTGTCGAGTTTTCAGTGCAATCTCAGATTAAGGCGAGACTGATTGCCAACACTTATCGAATAAGTCGTCAGATAAAAGGTTCGGTCACCAAAAAAGCTCGCTGTTGCCAAGAGCGCCGCCCTTTCGATAGAACACATCAATCAAACCCCAACACTGCCGATAATCTCTACATATCACGAGTCACAGCCTAGTTATAGCTGAAGGAGCGGCCGAAACACACACACACATTCATGAGGCAAGGAAAAAAAGGAAACCCATCGAATGGGAAGCAAATTACAAACGACATCCAGCCGTACGTACCGTTACCGGTGTGTGTGTATCATCTACATACCTGTAGGACAATAAATTTGTGCGTGCCTGTCTCTTAACAAATCAGCCGCCATTTACATACATCTCGAACACCCACCGAAAAACATTAGAGTGCATTTATGTCGCGCTTGTAACGTGTAAAAAAATACACCCGAAGCACAGTTATCCGATATCCATATACGAGCGTACCGATTTATGTAGGTTAATCCTGATCGTGCGGGCACCGGCGGAGGAGGAGTACAAAGAGACGGTTAATAAACATCACTTCCAAGTCTTATTATGCTGGACTCATTGGCAGCAGACGACTTTTGAAATTGAAAATCCTTTGTACGCTTGCCTCGCTCGTCTTTAAACGGAACGTTGCAGACCACAAATTAGGGCACGATTGTTAACGGAAGTGAAATTAGCAGTCACAAATGCAGTACCAACGTGACATTTCCATCAATTGCGTCTCAATAGAGAAATGCAAAATAAGATTTCAAGAAATTATCGATTAATACTAAAAACTCTTTGCATAGCGTTAATAAACAATTAGAAATTGATTGAAAAAAAAAACATTTGTGTCATAATGCAAATGAAAATTATGGCCAACCATGGATACCCACATGATTAAAAAAATTATACAATTCATCTGATCACAACAACAGAGGGTGATTAAATAGGAACTAAATAATTTCTCGATATTAATGCTTCGATTATACTATTTTTTCTAGTAAATGCAAAAAATCATATTGATATCAGGTTTAAATAATATGTTAGAAGACAATAGACTGTGAAAAATTATTGACTTTTGCAGGGTATAAGGGGGTGAAAACTATATTTCAATATACATGTGATTATTATAATTACACACTGTTATATGTTTAAACAAAAATGCGGTGTAATGATACGCCAAGATGTTCTAGTGAAAATTTCCCACCCTTATACCATCTGAAAGTCAATCATATTTTCACAGTCGATTCTCTACTATCACACTATTATTTGTTTAAAAAGACAATCTGGGTTCTTTTTATACCTATTTAAATAAAATTGAATTACTAAATAAAAATGCGATGTAACGTTACGCGAAGATGTTCTAGTGGCAATTTTCCACCCTTAGAACTTCTGCAAGTCAATCATCTTTTCACAGTCGATTCTCTGATATCATACTATTATTTGTTTAAAAGGACAAACTGGTTTCTCTTTGTACCTACTTAAAAAAATAATTATTGAATAAAAATGCGATTTAATGTTACACGAAGATGTTCTAGTGACAATTTTCCACCCTTAGACCATCTGGAAGTCAATCATATTTTCATAGCACATTCTCTACTATTATACTATCATTTGTTAAAAAGGACAGACTGGCTGCTTTTATAGCTACTTGAAAAAATTGAATTATTGAATAAAAATGCGATGTAACGTTACGCGAAGATGTTTTAGTGACAATTTCCCACCCTTAGACCATCTGCAAGTCAATCACCTTTTCACAGTGAATCCTCTGCTATCATACTATTATTTGTTTAAAAAGACAAACTTTCTCCTTTTTCTACCTAGGTTAAAGAAAATTATTAAATTATTATGAAATATGCGATATAAAGTTACGCGAAGATATTACAGTGAAAATTTTCCACCCTTAGAAAATCTTTAAGTCAGTCATCTTTTCACAGTCGATTCTCTACTATCACACTATTATTTGTTTAAAAAGACAACCTACCAACTTTTAAAAAAATTACTGAAATATTCAATAAAAATGCGATTTAAAGTTACGCGAAGATGTTCTAGTGGCAATTTCCCACCCTTATACCACCTGCAAGTCAATCATCTTTTCACAGTCGATTCTCTGCTATCATACCATTATTTATTTAAAAGGATAAACTGGTTTCATTCTCTACCTACTTCAAAAAAAATTATATTGAATAAAAATGCGATTTAATATTACACGAAGATGTTCTAGTGACAATTTTCCACCCTTAGACCATCTGTAAGGCAATCATCTTTTCACAGTTCATTCTCTACTATCATACTATCATTTGTTAAAAAGTACAAGCTGGCTGCTTTTCTACCAACTTCAAAAAATTTGAGGTATTGAAAAAAACGCGATGTAACGTTACGCGAAGATCTAGTGACAATTTCCCACCCTTAGACAACCTGTGAGACGATCATCTTTTCACAGTCGATTCTCTACAATCTCACTATTATTTGCTTAAAAAGACAATCTGAATTTTTTTCCTACCAACTTTAAAAAAAAATTGAATAATTGAATAAAAATGCGATTTAAAGTTATGCGAAGATGTTCTAGTGACAATTTCCCACCCTTATGCCATCTGCAAGTCGATCATATTTTCACAGTCGATTTTCTGCTATCATATTATTATTTGTTTAAAAGGACAAAACTGATTTCTTTTTCTATCTACTTTAAAAAAAATATATTGAATAAAAATGCCATTTAATGTTACACGAAGATATTCAAGTGACAATTTCCCACCCTTAGACCATCTGTAAGCCAATCATCTTTTCACAGTACATTCTCTACTATCATACTATCATTTGTTAAAAAGGACAATCTGGCTGCTTTTCTACCAACTTCAAAAAAAAATTGAGTTATTGAAAAAAACGCGATGTAACGTTACGCGAAGATCTAGTGATAATTTCCCACCCTTAGACACTCTGGAAGTCAATCATATTTTCATAGTACATTCTCAATTATCATACTATCATTTATTAAAAAGGACAGACTGGCTGCTTTTATAGCTACTTCAAAAAAATTTTAATTATTTAATAAAAATGCGATTTAAAGTTATGCGAAGAAGTTCTAGTGACAATTTCCCACCCTTCTACCATCTATAAGTCAATCATCTTTTCAAAGTCGATTCTTTACTATCATACTATTATTAGTTTAGAAAGAGAAACTGACTTCTTTTTTTACCTACTTCAAAAAAATATTGAAAAAAAATGCGATTTAAACTTACACGAAGATGTTCTAGTGACAATTTTCCACCCTTAGACCATCTGGAAGTCAGTCATATTTTCATAGTACATTCTCTACTATCACACTATCATTTGTTAACCAGGACAAACTGGCTGCTTTTATACCTACTTAAAAAAAATGAATTAATGAATAAAAAAGCGATGTAACGTAACGTTAAGATGTTTTAGTGACAATTTCCCGCCCTTATACCATCTGCAAGTCAATCACCTTTTCACAGTGAATCCTCTGCTATCATACTATTATTTGTTTAGAAAGACAAACTGTCTCCTTTTTCTACCTAGGTTAAAGAAAATTATTAAATTATTATGAAATATGCGATATAAAGTTACGCGAAGATATTACAGTGAAAATTTTCCACCCTTAGAAAATCTTTAAGTCAGTCATCTTTTCACAGTCGATTCTCTACTATCACACTATTATTTGTTTAAAAAGACAATCTGGATTTTTTCCTACCAACTTTTAAGAAAATTACTGAAATATTCAATAAAAATGCGATTTAAAGTTACGCGAAGATGTTCTAGTGGCAATTTCCCACCCTTATACCACCTGCAAGTCAATCATCTTTTCACAGTCGATTCTCTGCTATCATACCATTATTTGTTTAAAAGGATAAACTGGTTTCATTCTCTACCTACTTCAAAAAAAATTATATTGAATAAAAATGCGATTTAATATTACACGAAGATGTTCTAGTGACAATTTTCCACCCTTAGACCATCTGTAAGGCAATCATATTTTCACAGTTCATTCTCTACTATCATACTATCATTTGTTAAAAAGTACAAGCTGGCTGCTTTTCTACCAACTTCAAAAAATTTGAGGTATTGAAAAAAACGCGATGTAACGTTACGCGAAGATCTAGTGACAATTTCCCACCCTTAGACAATCTGTAAGTCAATCACCTTTTCACGGTGAATTCTCTGCTATCATACTATTATTTGATTAGAAAGACAACTTGTCTCCTTTTTCTACCTGGGTTAAAAAAGTTATTGAATTATGAAATACGCGATATAAAGTTACGAAGATATTCTAGTGACAATTTTCCACCCTTAGACAACCTGTGAGACGATCATCTTTTCACAGTCGATTCTCTACTATCTCACTATTATTTGCTTAAAAAGACAATCTGAATTTTTTCCTACCAACTTTAAAAAAAATTGAATAATTGAATAAAAATGCGATTTAAAGTTATGCGAAGATGTTCTAGTGACAATTTCCCACCCTTATGCCATCTGCAAGTCGATCATATTTTCACAGTCGATTTTCTGCTATCATACCATTATATCTTTAAAAGGACAAACTGATTTCTTTTTCTATCTACTTTAAAAAAATTATTGAATAAAAATGCCATTTAATGTTACACGAAGATATTCAAGTGACAATTTCCCACCCTTAGACCATCTGTAAGCCAATCATCTTTTCACAGTACATTCTCTACTATCATACTATCATTTGTTAAAAAGGACAATCTGGCTGCTATTCTACCAACTTAAAAAAAAATTGAGTTATTGAAAAAAACGCGATGTAACGTTACGCGAAGATCTAGTGACAATTTCCCACCCTTAGACACTCTGGAAGTTAATCATCTTTTCACAGTCCATTCCCTACTATCATACCATTATTTGTTCAAAAGGACAAACTGATTTCTTCTTCTACCTACTTAAAAAAAAATATATATATATATATATATATATATATATATATATATTCAATAAAAATGCGATTTAATGTTACACGAAGATATTCTAGTGACAATTTCCCACCCTTAGATCATCTGTAAGTCAATCATCTTTTCACAGTACATTCTCTGCTATCATACCATCATTTGGAAAAAAGGCCACACTGGCTGCTTTTATACTTATACTTAAAAAAAATTATTGAATTATTGAATTAATATGCGGCTTAACGTCACACGAAGATGTTCAAGTGTCAATTTCTCACCCTTAGACGATTTGCAAGTCAATCATATTTTCATAGTCGATTCCCTACTATCATACTATGCTTTGTTAAAAAGGACACAACAAATATAACTGAATTATTGAATTAAACCTATGCAAATACGAATCAAGGACCTCGAGGAAGTTCACGTCAGGACGCAACAACGATCAATTATCGTTATACGCCCTTTAGGGCTGCAACGTTCACCGGACGCATAAATACGGCAGAACGCAAGACCCAGTTGCATTAATAGCCAAAGGCCTGCAATTACCTCTTTGTTTCTTTATAGTTCAATGAAAATGAGGTCGTCAGAAATTAATACCAGGCAATTACGACGAGAAACGTTTTAATCCCGGCGTGCTATCATTTTTTTTTTTCAATTTTTGCCGTTCCGTTCCTTTTGTTTTATTGTTCGCCGAGCCGAAAGGGGAAAAATACACACACACACCACATAATAAGTACACGACGTTCTCCACTTCGATCCGAGAGAAGGAGGCAGTCGACGATGACGACGTGTCGCAAGCCGAGTCGAACCTCGTTTTCGGGAAGGACGTAGAGGGAGATAACGGGGCAGAGATATAGGAAAGAGGAGAGAGATCGTTATTAGATCGATGACGAAACGCGTCCGCTAAAGGTTAAGTTTAAATCACCTTAAGGGGTCGGGCGTACGGCTCTGATCCGTTCTTAATTGATACGATCGTTAACAAACCCATTCGCTTTATTCAGGAGTGTGCCCGCAACGAATCGCGATCGGTCACCCGTTAATAAGGACGCGTTACGTTCCATTGACAGCCGACAGTTTCGAAGAAATATACTACATGCCTTACTATGGCCGGCGGTCGAGTTTAATGAGCAAATTGAATCTCGTCGAGGTTATGTACTTAGTTCCTTATTGTCCGGAAAAATGGGAATAAAAATTTATTTAGAAGGTTCAGTGATCAGGAGAGCGCTACTTTCGCCTTTATAAAAACAAGCACTGGGAAATGAAGTTATGAGCACATTGAATCTCGTTGAAGGATGTTGGAGTGTCTAGAGGTCTAATGATTTTGGTAAAGGTATGATGTAAGTACTGCATGAGGATTTTAAAAGGTTTGGAGGCATTTTTCAGTCTGGCTAGACATTTTTTAGTAATTTGACTTTGCTTAACGTACACCTATAAATTCCCTATTTTTGGGGAATTTTTGTTCTCTCTTGTTCTTTGTCTAGTTGCCTTTTTATTTTGGATACTTTACAATTTCATCTTGCCCTACTATCCACTCCTTAGTAATGAGTTAAGTTGTGAAAATTGTAACTTTCGAAAACAAGGGTACCGCGAAATTGCAGGCTGTATTGGAAAATTTATTACTGAGTCATTGGAAGAAAAGATTTTCTTTAATAGAGCTGATATTAATTGCTCTGAGATTTTATCAAACGTTGGCCCATCTAACGGTTAAATGCTCGTATAAATCATGTTGCTTGGATTAGTCTTATTATCACAAGATGTGATTTTATTAATAACGTATGCTGATTGAAATTGTGGCTTCACTGGCGTTATGTGGTGTTGCACGTGGTACAATACAAAATCGCAAAAATGGATGTTTAACACTTTTGTAAACGTGCCAAAATACAACAACCTCATCGTCGATACGAAGTTATATTAAATCTCGTCGTTTCAGTCACAGTACACCGAGTTTAAACTCCCACCAAATTAATGCCCATAAATTATGGTGAATTATGGCGGCGTTACGAAACTCCCAAACGTTCTCACAAAATTTCAAAATACAATTTCGACAAGTCTCGCACATATGCTTAGTGAGTACATTTGCAATCTCGAAACAAGGACGTGGGTTTGGGAAGATTTTGCTTTTTTTGTCGTTGAACATCTGTCACATTGTTTACGTTGACGGATTGTTCACCAACATTGCGAGTAATTAACGCAATACTTCTAACTAATTCGCTCGCGTCGTGAGTCACTCGTCGAGCAGACTCGTAAAAAAACAAATTGTGAGATTGAAAAAAGCGCGTTATAAGTCGCGGAATCGCAGATTTACGGCGGGAAATGAAATGGGTTTTATAGCAGATAGGATTTTAGTACGTCGATTAGTCATTTGTACGTAAATCGCGCCGAGCGGAGTTTTCCCCACGTTCTATTCTTACGTTCGACAGTTCCAAATTTAGAAAATCTCTCGAGGTGTAATAGAGCACGCACACGCAAAGGTACGTCCGATCGGTTCTTTCTTCTACGATGTGAAGCATTTCCTGCGAGGCAGACGTCACGTATCACGGTGACAATTCGAGATTAAATTAATGCCATTCAAAGCATGGACGAGTCTAACGAGAAAATACAATTGTGGAAAACGGCAATAGAGACGATTCACACATAAACGCGCGCACAAGGAGGAGACTGCATCCGGCGACGTACAAACGATGGAATATATGGACGGTCCTCGCGGAGAACTGGGTTAGAATTTTAAGGTTTGTACTGTAACATCAAATGGGACAACAAGGGTGATTCTCAACATGTCATATGTAGACAGACTTAATTGAAAAATATGAAAAATATGTTTTTTGGAATAAAATTTTGTTTAAATCTTACTCAGTAACTTTGACTTAAGTACTTGTAAAAATCATACAAAATTGTGGCCACCATTTTCCGACCTGAAATTAGGTATTGTAGCATGGTATGGTAAGCTATCGGTTAACAAAGATTTATCAAGTTAATTCAAACCAGTTTTGGAATAGTTTCCTAATTTCGTCTTTATATGTAGTCTCCTATTCCGAAATTTGAAATTAGTTGAAAAATTTGTACAAAATTGTGACGACCATCTACTGACATGAAATTAAGTACTATGGTAGGGTACATAGTAAATTATCGGCCAACAAAGCTTTATTGATGTAGGGGCCCGTGGGAGATGAGTTGTAAATAATATTGTAAAAAGTGTAAATAGTTTTCTTCCCACGGGCTGCACTTTCCTTTTTTACAAATGTGACCGTCTCGAGGGTCGATTCTAGGATCGCCCCGAAACTTAGTATCATTCAAAAAAGAAACATATGCTTTTCCTCAAAGAACGGTTTCGGAGCCTTCTACAAAATCGAGTCGTCGGGATGGTCTCTGAAAACTTTCACCCCCATAAAAACCGCCGCACCGAGGTATAGGGAGGCTCGCGATAAATGAATTTTATGACGCACCGGCTTATCGCAAGAAGTTAAGGGTCTATTGTGTCTTAATGCTTTTATTGTAGGTATTTTGCCGCCGAATTTCGAGCAGCTCTTTGAGAAAAAGGTAAATGAGGTACTGCCCATTGTTGGGTCGCATCCTAACTGCCAAAATGATGGTGCTAATAGCCTGGTAATAAATCTAAAGATTAAGTACCTCGAAGAAGAGGAGAAGGTCATAAAATTCATTTATCGCGAGCCTTCCTATACCTGCTATGTACACGTGTACCGAGGGATAGAATCTTCGGGCGGTAGTTTTAAGCTCAGTTACCCTCGAACCTTCCTCGGCGAAGTTTGTATAAAATTGTAAATACTTATTTCATTTTTATCAATAGACGAGTCAAACTCATCCGGACTATTTTCTACGCTCACCCATCACCAACTAACACCCCAACATTGAGTTATTTAAAACCTGTTTTGGAATAGTTAGAAATTCCGTCTTTATAAATCCTATTCAGAAATTTGAGCTTAGTTGAAAAAATCGTACAAAATTGTGACGACCATCTACTGACCTGAAATTAGGTATTATGGTACGGTACATAATAAGCTATCGGTTAACAGAGCTTTATTAAGTTAATTCAAACCGGTTTTGTAATAGTTAGAAATTTCTTCTTTATGTATCCTATTCAGAAATTTGAGCTTAGTTGAAAAAAACGTACAAAATTATGACGACCATCTACTGACCTGAAATTAGGTATTGTAGTAGGGTACATAGTAAGCTATCGGTCAACAAAGCTTTATTAAGTTAATTCAAACCGGATTTGGAATAGTTAGAGATTTTGTCTTTATGTATCTTATTCAGAAATTTGAGCTTAGTTGAGAAAATCGTACAAAATTGTGACGACTATCTACTGACCTGAAATTAGGTATTATGGGGGGGTACATAGTAAGCTATCGGTCAACAAAGCTTTATTAAGTTAATTCAAACCGGTTTTGGAATAGTTAGAAAATTCGTCTTTATAAATCCTATTCAGAAATTTGAGCTTAGTTAAAAAAAACGTACAAAATTATGACGACCATCTACTGACCTGAAATTAGCTATTGTAGTAGATTACATAGTAAGCTATCGGTCAACAAAGCTTTATTAAGTTCATTCAAACCGGTTTTGGAATAGTTAGAAAATTCGTCTTTGTGCATCTCATTCGAAATTTGAGCTTAGTTGAAAAAATCGTACAAAATTATGACGGCCATCTACTGACCTGAAATTAGGTATTGTGGTAGGGTACATAGTAAGCTATCGGTCAACAAAGATTTAATAAATTAATTCAAACCGGTTTTGTAATAGGTAGAAATTTCGTCTTTATGTACCTATCCTATTCAGAAATTTCAACTTAGTTGATAAATCGTACAAAATTGTGACGATCATCTACTGACCTGAAATTAGGTATTATGGTAGGGAACATAGTAAGCTATCGGTCAACAAAGCTTTATTAAGTTAATTCAAACCGGTTTTGAAATAGTTAGAAAATTCGTCTTTGTGTACCTCATTCGAAATTTGAGCTTAGTTAAAAAAATCATACAAAATTGTGACGACCACCTACTGTCAAGAAATTAGGTATTATGGTAGGGAACATAGTAAGCTATCGGTCAACAAAGCTTAATTAAGTTAATTGGAATAGTTAGAGATTTTGTCTTTATGTATCTTATTCAGAAATTTGAGCTTAGTTGAGAAAATCGTACAAAATTGTGACGACTATCTACTGACCTGAAATTAGGTATTATGGTAGGGTACATAGTAAGCTATAGGTCAATAAAGCTTTATTAAATTATTTCAAACCGGTTTTAGAATAGTTAGAAAATTCGTCTTTGTGCATCTCATTCGTAATTTGAGCTTAGTTGAAAAAATCGTACAAAATTATGACGGCCATCTACTGACCTGAAATTAGGTATTGTGGTAGGGTACATAGTAAGCTATCGGTCAACAAAGATTTAATAAGTTCATTCAAACCGGTTTTGGAATAGTTAGAAAATTCGTCTTTGTGCATCTCATTCGAAATTTGAGCTTAGTTGAAAAAATCGTACAAAATTATGACGGCCATCTACTGACCTGAAATTAGGTATTGTGGTAGGGTACATAGTAAGCTATCGGTCAACAAAGATTTAATAAGTTCATTCAAACCGGTTTTGGAATAGTTAGAAAATTCGTCTTTGTGCATCTCATTCGAAATTTGAGCTTAGTTGAAAAAATCGTACAAAATTATGACGGCCATCTACTGACCTGAAATTAGGTATTGTGGTAGGGTACATAGTAAGCTATTGGTCAACAAAGCTTAATTAAGTTAATTCAAACCGGTTTTGGAATAGTTAGAAAATTCCTCTTTGTGCATCTCATTCGAAATTTGAGCTTAGTTGAAAAAATCGTACAAAATTATGACGACCATCTACTGACCTAAAATTAGGTATTTTGGTAGGGAACATAGTAAGCTATTGGTCAACAAAGCTTTATTAAGTTAATAAAAACAAGTTTTGGAAGTTCTCTAACTTCGTCTTTATGTATTCTATTTAAAAATTTGAGCTTAGTTGAAAAAATCATACAAAATTGTGACGACCATCTACCGACCTGAAATTAGGTTTTATGGTAGGGTACATAGTAGGCTTAAGTTATCGGTCAACAAACCTTTATTAAGTTAATTTAAACCGGTTTTGGAATATCTAGTTAGAAATTTCGTCTAGATGTATTTCATTAAGAATTTGTGCTTTGTTGAAGCTTACTTGAGCTTAGTAGATAAATTAGAAAAAATGTCATTAATAATCATTAGTACGATTAGTAAAAAATACTTTTTAGATACTTGGCAAAACAGTCAAAAATCGTTTATTTTTGGTTAAGAAACATTAGTAACTGAGATTTTGTTTCTGACAGTTCCCGCGTTTTGGGGACAATTATTCCAATCCCTTCTATACATCACATATTGGCAACTCATTTAAGCAGTTTTTAATAAGTCATTTGTTTATGCAAAAATCCATGTTTTTTACCGTTTATGAGGATTGTAACCCCATTTTCGAGCCAATTGGATCCAATTAACGTCATGATATAGGAAATTTCGTTACAAGCAAACAAACGTTCTTGTGGTTTTTGGCTCCAAAAGTGAGAAAACAAGGTATTTTTAAAAAACTAATCCCCTAGTGTTTTTGTCGTGAAATTATACGTTTCCATACTTCGACAAAACATATCAACTTGTTCGCCTCAACAAGTGCTCTAATATTGACAAACAGTCGGTATATAGGTCGAACTTAATAAAATAGTGCTTAGCAGTTAAGTATCGTTACTTTAAAACAGAGATATTTCAGAGCACAAATCTACAATGCAATGACAAGACAACATAACCATATAACCTAGAAACCTAGTCAGCTGCCAAGACACGAATTTTTAGTACTTAGTACCATTCAAGTCCTTTTTAATGTATAGCAAAGTCGCCCGAAGTACATATTGGTAAATTAGGAATGCTCTAATCACGGCAATCAATCAATCAATCAAGGGGTCATGGAGGAAGTTCAGAAAACAGTCATACTTGGAAGTAGAAATGAAGACCATACTAAATCCTATACAAATTAAAAATATCAATGAAGGAAGATATGAACTTTTAAAAATTGTGAATACCTTTGTCTATATGAAAGCGGGTAAGGAGTAGACTGTTCTTGAGAAAAAGCAATCTTCCTATTTTAATAATAGTAAAGTGCATCACGTTACGATTTGGAAAATACGTCTTTGGACTAAAGCTACACTTAACTATTTCCACCGTCATTGGCACAACTGCGAAGACACTTTCCTTCCAAAGACGTTCCAAGCTGAAACTGTTTCGAACTTATGTGTTCACAAATTGTGGCCGTATTGCCTCATCAGATTACTTTGCATATCTCAATCTGGACTGCCTCCGCTACTCGTCTGAACTAACAGCGCATTAGAAACTATGAAACTTTAATTAAACGTCGCAACGGCTTTATTGCCGCCATCACTCGCAGCGATATCTTCATTTGAAAATGTCACCGCTCAACACAGTTTCGCACTTACGGAACGCGACGACGACGAGGCAAGATCAAGGATACGTACGGGATACTCCTCCTTACCTTAGATCCGACCTTACGTAACACCCGATTTGCGGTACCCTCCCGAATGTAATTTCCTTTCGGAGTTACGTAACGAAATTAGCGAATATTTATTATCACGGTCGAGGACGATAACCTTCGCGAAATGCACACAACCCACATTTTTTTCGACGGGTCGACCCGGCCTTGGCACGGGTCCAAGGCCCTTTTCGGGCACCTCTTCGAGGCTAACGGCGTCCGTCTCGCGAACACCCTGTATATATGTGTGTGACCTATCGGACGGGCGCCCCAATTACATCGGACCCACCTAATTAACGACACCGAAAAGCCGTTACACGAGACTAAATCGAGACCGTTACACGTGCGAAAAAAAGAACCGGTGTGACGTCAGGTGATTTTTCAAAGTGACATTTTCAGCACTCATGTCATAGGTGGCGTCTCAATAAAGATATGCAATATGACATTCTCATTATTGAGTTTAGGAGCATTATTAAAATTGATAGATCAGTGTTTCTTAACCTGTGATCCGCATGTGTATGGGGGTCCGCTGTGTAATCTATGGACATTTAAATTGATAATATAAAGAAAATATGATGTGGTTCAGGTTTAAAATGTAATTTCAAAGAATCTCCCTTATCAAGTTTTTGGGTGAATTTAACGAACGTTTATAAAAAAAATATCAGAAGCACTGAAATATTTTGTAACGTTTATTCTAATTTATTTTACACCGTCTTAACACTACTTAATTTATCTAAACAATGTTCTAACTAATTAATTTATGTCACACTCTTAACCGCTAATTTATTTATACAAATTCACTTGTAGTTTTTCGCACTGTTTACTCTCGCGGCTTCCCGTCTAATCTCTTCTTCGTCCGCAGCGTTTGCTTTTATAGTCCCCCATAATCTATTGGAGAACCTACTAGATCATTCTTTCTTTAATGATATGTTTGCGGAACGTTCGGGAAGGTTTTTATTGCCCAATTAAGCGTAGCGGCGTTCTCTCTTTGAAATACGCTGCTTTGATCAGATAAGAGATACCCTGCGTGCCGATGTTTATATTTCGCGTTACAATTTACTGCTTGTTTTCATCCATATACCTCTGTGAAAAGGAATTCTCTGCCCATGTATATATCAAAAACAAATACAGAAACACATTACAAGTGGAATACGATTTGAGATTACAACTAAGTAACAACATCAACCCAAATATTACTAATTTAGTTGCAAAAAAGCAGCACCAACCTTCATATTAACACAGTATTTCTAATTTTACTTTTCTCTCTGTCCGACTCATGGGTCAAAAAGGGAAGGAATCATGACTGTCTCTGTCTTTTCTTCATTTCTGAACGCACCCATTGTAAGTGAGACTTATTCAACAGAGAGGTATATTTCTTTCTCTCTTTTTCTCCAATAATGTTTAGGTATGAGCTATTTGGATAACATTCCTACTCTTTGATCGCGTTATAAATAGGCACTTTCCTAAAATACACAGATTAATGGTGCATTTTCCAATCTTCATCTTATGACCATTTTATAAACTATCTTATTGAAATTGATTAATCAAAATCATACTACCTTATTAGATGGTAAGTATATTGAATCAAAAACTAAAATCAATTGTAATAAATTCCTGTCATTAGACATTTCAATTGATGTGTTACAATTTTTTGCCAATGCCGATTCAATTGATTTCAATTGTGACGTAACAATTCCATTTTAGCCTTCATCGATTTAATTGATTTCAATTGTTGCGTAACAATCTGCTTGTCGCTTAAGTCAATCCAGGTGATGTCATTCGACTTTTCAATTGTTGTGTGACAATTTGCTTTTTGCCTATGCCAATTCGATTGATTTCAATTGATACGTTACAATTTCTATTTTACATTTATCAATTTAATTTATTTCAATTGTTGCGTAACAATCTGCTTGTCGCTTAAGTCAACCCAATTGATGTCATCCGACTTTCAATTGCTGTGTAACAATTTGCTTTTTGCCTATGCCGATTCGATTGATTTCTATTGTTACGTTAATTTTTCTTGTCTTCATCAATTTAGTTGATTTCAATTGTTGCGTTACAATTTCTTTTTTCCTTTCATCGATTTAATTGATTTCAATTGGTGCGCAACAATCTGCTCGTCACTTATGTCAATCCAATTGATGTAATTCGAGATTTTAATTGTTGCGTGACAATTTGCATTTTTCTATGCCGATTCAACTGATTTCAATTTTTACGTAACCATTTCCTTTTTTACCTACATTGATTCAATTGATTTCAATTGTTGCGTAACAATCTGCTTGTCGCCTATGTTAATCCAATTGATGTCATTAGACGTTTCAATTGTTGTGTGACAATTTACCTTTTGCCTATTCCGATTCGATTGATTTCAATTGTTACATTGCAATTTCTTTTTTGCCTTCATCGATTTAATTGATTTCAATTGTTGCGTAACAATCTGCTTGTCGCTTATGTCAATACAATTGATGTCATTTGACGGTTCAATTGTTGTGTGACAATTTGCTTTTTGCATATGCCGATTGTGACGTAACATTTTATTTTTTTGCCTATATTGATTCATTTGATTTCAATTATTGCATAACAATTTGCTTGTCGCTTATAGCAATCCAATTGATGTCATTCGACGTTCCAACCCGCTTGATATATATAACTTTTCAATTAGATTCTAAATTTCATTTCAATTATTAACTCCTTCATCCCCTTCAACCCTCTGTAAGTCAATCACCGATTAACAGTGGATTCTATATCTACTATCATACTCAATCAAAAGGGCAATCTGTTTTTTTTTTCTTATACTTCAATTTAAGTACATATTATGTTACAATCTTTTCAATTAGTTTCGAATTGTTATTAATGCAATGCGACATTATTTTGATAATGTAACGTTTATTTCTAATTTATTTACACAGTTCATAATTATGCACTACACACTATTTAATTTATCTTAACTATTTCCTAACTAATTAATTTATATCGCACTCTTAATTATTAATTTATTTATACGCTCTCGCTTGTCCGTTTTTCGGCTTGTTTATTCACTCGCGGCTTCACGTCTAATCTAATCTCCGACCGCAAGCCCGCTTATATACACCTCAATTGTATTCGCGATGGTTCCTGAAATAACTCGAACCGTCTATTTTATGTAGAAACGTCCAGAATGTAATAAATCATTCATCCTTAATAAGATGTTGCCGGGACTCAATTAAGCGTAGCGGCGTTCCGATAAGAGTAAACACATTTCGCGCTGCTGTTTACATTTCGCGTTACAATAAGTAGAAATGAGTTTTGGAAATATCATATTGCATTTCCTTTCATTGAAACACCACTGATGAAATGGCTGTTGGATATGTCACTTTGAAAAATGGGCTGCTGGATTTTCGGTTGCTAACTTCACACCGGTTAAAAAAAATTGTAAAAGAGTCGCCTGGACAAGTAACGAGAGAGGATTTTGAAGTATTGAATACAGAATCGGGGCCAATGGGGGATCTTCTCCTTCTCCCCCCGAATAAGGGGGATTAAAAGAGACCACCTTTGAAAAGACGGTTGTGTAATTGGAATTTACATACATGGGGAACAGATGGCTGAGTACGGTTTTGGAGGTGGAATGGGGATAGGGGGAGGTTTGCTCCTCTTACCAAAGAGCCCACGTGCGAGTTACGCAACGTATTGAATAATGGGGGATATGGCGTTACCGTTGACGTCAATCCAGAGACGTTATATAAAAACGGTTTGTATTGTATAGAGTATATTGAGAGGAGCTGTGCCTCATCCATCACATCTGATTTCATCCTGTAAATAACACAAGCTTAGATTTACCTACTTTTCAATCTGTTTCAGTCATCGACAGAGTATTCCAATTTCCATATGATCTGTGAAGGGCCCTCTACTCTTGTAAATTTTCAGTTTTTCTCAATTTCTTCCCAAACGGCGTTATTAATTCTTACCAAATTTTAGATTTGAAGTGACCTAACTAATGGCTACAACTTTTATTTGAAACAATATTTTCTAAAACCTCCCTTCATCAAGGCACTTTATTGGTCCAAAATAAGGCCAAAAAAGGGACAAATGAACCCAAAATCATACCTTGTGATTAAGATGACATATTTTAACTGCTTTACCCAACCTCTTTTAAATATTTGTGTTCGGAATTTCCAGTTTAGGTTTAGAAAGACACGCGTTATCCCGCGGGAGAGTTAATAAAAGCTCCCAACGTGTCAATTAAACAAAGCTATTACAAACACTTCCCGATCAAGGCTATTACAATCGCGCTCCATTAGAAAACCCCGTAATTTTATTTTTGCTCGAATGGAATCGGCCTCACTTCTCTATTGCCTTACATGAATTCGGCCATCGGTTATTGAAAATTACGGCTTTTAAACCGCCTCTCGTTACGGCCGAAACAGGATAGAAATATCTAATCATAGATTCCCGGTTCTTACGCGAGCGATCTTTTGAAATGCAAATGAGGTCTCAAGGTTTTTCTAATCGAGAAGAAGACATCGGGTTTTTCGAAAAAGCGGCCCGAGATCACAACTTTTAGATATCTCGCACGAATCCGGCATTTCGGAACTATAAATCAAATGAGCCAGCATCGGAAGAATAATTAACTGACAGTTCTGGATAGTAAAATGAAGAGTTATTGGCAGAGAGATGCCTTTAATGGCTGTTAACGTTAATATTATATTGCCGTTTTAATGGTAATAAATCATCGGTTTATTACCGAAAGGAACAAAAAAAAATGGCGCGTATCAGATCGGGCATTGCGAATTCTTAATCACACAGAGATGTAACACACACACACCGTACGCCTACGAAAGTTTGGGAAATGTAACAATAGCCCAGGCTACATACTGAAAAATCATAGTTTTCACGGCATTTTATTCTACAGGTATCTGAAAGATTTAAATGGTAGGGGGGACCTATAGAAAGATCACTGTATATACAGCTAGAATGTCCCTGTTTTTTTTTATAAACAAAGTAGCATTTAAATTGTAAGAAAATTCTTATAATTGTATCTATTGAATTTTCCGGGATTTTCCAATTTTCCAGGGCGATGAAAATAGGTTAGATGTTAATATTTCGTCGAGTTACCCCCGAATAAAAAAAATGAAGGTTCTACGTTTCCTAGAAGCCGAGATATCGAAAAAAAAAAATTAGCGCGTCCAACAAGGACATCGTGGGCTGGAGCGGAAACCTTAACTTTAAAGGGCCATAACTTTTTTCAAAGTGCATAGATAGTAAACCTATAAATCTTATAGTAAAATTTAGGTCTTAATTTAAAATTGGTGAAAATTTCGGCTTTTAATATTTATAAATAATAAAGATATGATTTTTTTTTAAATGTTGCTATCTCGGCTTCTATTGGCCGTAGAACTTTTTTTTTAACAACAATTTCATTGAAAATAAGTTGTTTTTCAAACTTAACTTACAGTTCGGCGTTCAAGGAAACTATTCCACCTTATTAAATATCTGACTGTAGCTTGGGCAAAATCAATTGTTTAAATATTGAGTCTCTGGGATAAACAAATAAGATATCTCGTAAACTAATGAACCGATCTGGCTGAAATTTTTCACACTTATAAAGACCCCTAAAGGCTTCATAATTCGTGTATTACGTTTCACTTATCACAATTATTGCAAAAGTTATTAGCATTTATAAAATAATGAAAAATTAATGGTTTTTTGCTAATAACTCAATTGTTTATTTATCGATTTTAATTTATAAAGAACCAAATTAACCGTCTCTTTATTCTCTACAACTTTCTTTCTGACCACTTTTCTCTAAAATGTAACCGGGAAATTCTATGAGGAAAAATTCAATTTTCACACCTTAACCCATTGTTTATTAAAAAAATCAAGGACATTCTAGCTGTAAAATTTTCAGATATCTGTAGAACAAAATATCAACTTTTTTATTTGTAGCCTGGCCTACAATCAAAATTACATATTTTACGAGATCCACACGCCACGAACGAGGAAACTGAAAACTAATCAAAGTTGCAGTAATTAAACTGTTAATTGAAACGACCGATTCAATTATAACTTTTTTAACGGTTTTATAGGCCTTTCTTTCATTACGTGAAATAGATTGATTTCGAACGAAAGTCACTTTCAAACTTTCACAAATTTTTGTCTTTTGCAGTTCCGCGCTGTACACGTGCCGAAGGTGGCTGAAGATACAAAGCATTTACAATGAAACAAGGACTAAGCATGTTCACAATGTAGAAAAATTCCAATACAACTTCATATCGACATTATTATTTACTGAAAACGTAAACATAGTGGAAACATAGATTCACCTATAGAAACAGCCATTACAGTCTTCTAATGTACTTTTGAATACACAACTTTTGTTCTGCTTTAGTGAAGAATTTAGTGATCACGAAAACATGGATTTTCTATGAAAATACAGTCTTTGCAAAATGACACGCAGATGTAATTATCTGAAAAAAAAGCCAGTAAATTTGTAATATCAGAATGAAACATGTTTCTCAGATTTGGTTAATCCAGAACAAAAATACTAATCACCAAAATTTTCAAAAAAAGGCCATTGGGACAAGTCTTTGACCAATAACATTTCAGTAGAAATTATTGTTAAAATTGTCCATGGAAGGCTATTAGATTTTCAGTTCAGGAAGAAACCTATTTTCTGACTATCCTCTGAATTAGTCGGCCAAGATCCAAAACCATTGTTTTTTTTTTCAATTTTCAAAGAAATTTCCGCCATTACTAAACAATTTAGTGATCACGAAAAACATGGATTTCCTAAGAAAAGACAGTCTTTGCAAAATGACACGATATTGGCAGGTAATTTTCGGAAAATGTAATTATCTGAAAAAAAGCCAGTAAATTAAGTAATATCACAATGAAACATGTTATGATCATTCTCAGATTTGGTTAATCCAGAACAAAAATACTAATCAGCAAAATTTAAAAAAAAAACATTGGGGCTAGTCTTTGCTAAATTACATTTCAGTAGAAATTATTTTTAAAATTGTCCATTGAAGGTCAGATTTTCAGTTCAGGAAGAAACCAATTTTCTGACTATCCTTTGAATTAGTCGGCCAAGATCCAAAACCATTGGTATTTTTTCAATTTTCAAAGAAATTTCCGCCATTGGTAAAGAATTTTGTGATCACGAAAAACGTGGATTTTTTAAGAAAAGACAGTCTTTGTAAAATGACACGCAGATGTAATTATCTGAAAAAAAGTCAGTAAATTTGTAATATCAGAATGAAACATGTTATGATCATTCACAGATTTGGTTAATCCAGAACAAAAATACTAATCACCAAAATTTTCAAAAAAAGACCATTGGGACAAGTCTTTGCCAAATAACATTTCAGTAGAAATTATTGTTAAAATTGTCCATTGAAGGCCATTAGATTTTCAGTTCAGGAAGAAACCATTTTTCTGACTATCCTTTGAGTTAGTCGGCCAAGATACAAAACCATTGTTTTTTTTTTTCAATTTTCAAAGAAATTTCCGCCATTGGTAAAGAATTTAGTGATCACGAAAAACAAGGATTTCCTAAGAAAAGACAGTCTTTGCAAAATGATAGGATTATTGTCAGGAAATTTTCGGAAAATGTAATTATCTAAAAAAAAGCCAGTAAATTTGTAATATCACCATGAAACATGTTATGATCATTCTCAGATTTGGTTAATCCAGAACAAAAATACTAATCAGCAAAATCTTCAAAAAAAACCATTGGGGCAAGTCTTTGCCAAATAACATTTCAGTAGAAATTATTGTTAAAATTGTCCATTGAAGGCCATTAGATTTTCAGTTCAGGAAGAAACCCATTTTCTTACTATCCTCTGAATTAGTCGACCAAGAACCAAAACCATTGTTTTTTTTTTCAATTTTCAAAGAAATTTTCGCCATTGGTAAAGAATTTAGTGATCACGAAAAACATGGATTTTCTAAGAAAAGGCAGTCTTTGCAAAATGACACGCAGATGTAATTATCTGAAAAAAAAGCCAGTAAATTTGTAATATCAGAATGAAACATGTTATGATCATTCTCAGATTAGGTTAATCCAGAACAAAAATACTAATCAGACAAATTTTTCAAAAAAAACATTGGGGATAGTCTTTGCTAAATAACATTTCAGTAGAAATTATTTTTAAAATTGTCCATTGAAGGTCAGATTTTCAGTTCAGGAAGAAACCAATTTTCTGACTATCCTTTGAATTAGTCGGCCAAGATCCAAAACCATTGGTATTTTTTCAATTTTCAAAGAAATTTCCGCCATTGGTAAAGAATTTTGTGATCACGAAAAACGTGGATTTTTTAAGAAAAGACAGTCTTTGTAAAATGACACGCAGATGTAATTATCTGAAAAAAAGTCAGTAAATTTGTAATATCAGAATGAAACATGTTATGATCATTCACAGATTTGGTTAATCCAGAACAAAAATACTAATCACCAAAATTTTCAAAAAAAGACCATTGGGACAAGTCTTTGCCAAATAACATTTCAGTAGAAATTATTGTTAAAATTGTCCATTGAAGGCCATTAGATTTTCAGTTCAGGAAGAAGCCCATTTCCTGACTATCCTCTGAATTAGTTTAATTTAGAATTTGTTAGTGAAATTGTCTAAACAAGGTCATCTTTAGTAGAAATATTTGTAATACACGTCTGCAGAACGCCATCAGATTTAGTCAAACCAGAACCAAAATAGTATTCAGCAAGTATTTCCGAAAGCAAGTCAAATCTTGTACAAAAGACATGTTTTAGTAGAAAACATTTGCACAACAGAATTTTCTGCAGAAGACAAACAAATTTGCAGTATCAGGAAAAAACTTATGTTAGGACTATCCTCAGGTCAGAACCAATAGTCAAACCAAAACCATTCGTTTTTCAGAATAGGTCAATCATAGCAAAACAGTTATGTTTTAGCAGGAATCATAGAAATTCAAAATTGTCTGCAAAAAGCTATCAGATTTGCAGTATCTGGAAGAAACTTATGTTACAACTAACTTCAAGTTCAGTTAACCCAGTACCAAAATACTAATCAGGAAGTGTTCAAAAGGTCAGTGATTGCAAAATTGTAGTTTCCGCGGGATTTTTGTGTTACCAAATTTCTAGCAGCAGAAATCTTTGCAATGCAAATCTATGCAGAAGACCACCAGTTTTGTAGATCACATAGAAACTTACGTTGTAGAATCATTAGATTAAGTCAACCCAGAACCAAATCACCTATCATGATTTTTTTTTCAAAAATGAGTCAGATTTTATAAAATAGAAATATTGTAATGATCTGATTTTTAAAAATCAACCATTACCAAATAGTAACGTTTCAGCAGGAGTTATGGCAATCCCAAATCGTCTGCAGAAGGCCATCAAACTAGCAGTTTCAGTAAGAAACTTATGTTAGGACTTTATTTGAATTCAGTAAACCCAGTATCAAAATAAAAACTAAGGAACTATTTTTTGAGGAATTTTTATAACACAAAATTGACTTCTTCAGTAAGATTTTTTGCAATACAAAATTGTCGACAGAAGACCATCAAACTTGTAATACCAGGAAAAAGTTATGTTAGTAGTTATCCTTAGATTAAGTCAAACAAGTACCAAAATAGAAGACAGGAAGCATTTTCAAAAACAAGTCAATCCTTGCATAATAGAAAATAATTGCACAACAAAGTGATTTGCAGTATCAGGAAGAAACGTGTATTACAGCTATCGTCAGATTCGGTCAAAACCCAGAAATAACGTGCTAGTCCGGAAATATTTTCAAAAACCATTTCTTTGGAATAAGACAATCATAGCGAAATCATAGTGTTTCACCAGGAATTATCGCAATTCCGAAAGCCATCAGACTTGAAGTTTCAGGAAGAAAGATTATTTTCAGTTCATATCAACCGAGAATCAAAATGGTAGCATGAATCCATTTTAACAAACCTTTGTTCCTCAATACGTCAATCATGGCAGAACTGTAATGTTTTAGGAGGAATGTCTGCACACAAAATTGTCTGCAGAAGGTCATCAGATTTGTAGTTTCAGTTAGAAACTTATGTTGCAGCTATCCTCGGTCCTAACCCAGAACTAACGTACCTACTAGCCAGTAAATATTTCCAAAAAAAATTTTTTTCAACTCAGTAAATTATTGGGAAATAGTCATGTTCCAACAGGAATCGTCGTAATTCAAAATGGTCTGCAGAAAGCCATCAGATTCAGTTAACCCAGAACCAAAATACTTATCAGTAGACTGTTTCAAGAAAGATTTGTCGTTTAAATAGGTCAGTTTTTGAGGAACTGTAATGGTTCAGCAGGAATTTTTGCAACATAAAATTTTCTGCAGGAGGCAGTATATGTTAGTGCTATCCTCAGATATGGTCAAGCTAGAACCAACACTCTAAGCATAAACTATTTTCAAAAGGAAAGCACCATTTGTTCTTCAACAAGTCAGTCATTTAGTAATTGTAATGCCTCAGCAGGAATTTTTGGAAGCACAAATTTTTGCAGGGCCACCATATTTGCATTATCAGGAACTAGTCTTAGTAAACCCAGAATTTTAATGGGGCGAATCCAAACCACAAAAATACAAATGTTCAAGATACCACCACCTTCATCATCATCATCATCATCGTCATCTTGTTCATGTTCATCATCATCATCATCATCATCATCATCATCATCATCATCATCATCATTATAATCATCATCTCGCGCTCTGTAAGTATTACAAGCTGGTAGCGATTGAACGAAACGCCGACCCGTAAAACCGTGCCATGGACCCAAGAAGTAAGTAAAACAACTGAAAAGCGAGGTCGCTCGGCGTCCGGTCGTTCGGATCAACGGTGGCTGTGAAATGCAACAAACTGCTGCTGCTGCTGCTGCAGGAATATGCACACAAGAGAGAGAGAGAGCAAGAGAGAGAGAAAGAACAGCAACACGACGTTGCCACACGTCCGAGTCCATCGCCACCCCTCGAAAACCGAACCACCACCCCCCGAGTATCGATCGACAGCTCCGAGGACCCCAAGGCTACCAAAATGCTACCCTTACAATGGACACGTTGGGGATGGAACGAGGGCTGCAGACGGTAAATTGGGGAAAATACCGAACCGACAAAAACGGGCATTCCGACGTAACGAGCTCGTAACATCCTTTTTGCTTGTTATCGAAAAGACAAAGGGAATGCTGAAACTACACTTTTCCACACTCATGGATAATTCCATGAATCCAACGAGGGAGTACGTAATTTGCTCGTAATATCCGTACTACAATGGATGCTATTATTATAAGTCGCAAGAGTCAAGAGGCTAATCACTTATAAAGGCAGATAGCAAAAGACACTATCACATAAGACGAGAATAGAATAGACTTTACGGATTAAAAGCAGCAACGTATTTGAATTATTATTACAGTTAAAATCGAAATTCAAAGAATGCATCACATTTCAAGAAACTGATTAAAAGCGAGATCCTTACAAAGGAACCCAGTTATCCTTACATCGAGTTGTTGATCATCCACACCAACTCCAATTAAGAAATAAGTTTTTGAACGTACTATTACACCAGTACAGTTAAATTTAAAATTCATCACATTTCAATAAACCTTTCTTAGGAGACCCATCTCGGACTCCTTACAAAGCAACCCCGTTATCCTTGCATCAAGTTGTTGATCATCCATACCATTTCGAATTAAGCATTTAAACGCATAATTTATTAATAAGGCCACACGCTCTATCTGCCCAGTTAAAAACAGTTGTTTCCAACAACATCAAAGTAATGAGACTGGCACCAAGAAACGCACTTAATTTAATGGATAAATTTATTTATAGCTGCCACATTATCAGGAGTAATGCAGGTATTTCGACCGAAACGAAACCGCTGGTCGTCGATATGCAACTCGAAAGTTGCTGAGGGGAGACTGCTCTTAAATGAGTTGTACAGGGTGTTTGGTGGGTTAATGGAAACCTTCCATTGCACAGAAACAAAATGGAAGGGTTTGGTGAAACTTTGGAAATACAACTTTGCTGGTATGATTGAAGACATCTGACAGCAAAGTAAGAGGAGGAGAAATTTTGTTTGGTCGTTCAAAAGAGGTGGCATTATGGTGACAGGACCACGTTGTATAGCTGAAGTAGCTAGATATGTTCAAAGGGCATGTTTTACTAATTATAGCATCAATTGGAAGATTCTGGTCCAAGTAGCTAGATTGGGCCATTCGGATTGAACGAGGTACACTTGCGGCTCTAACAGCTTGAAGGGCATTGGATTGAAACAAATGAAAGGGAGCTTCTGAGAGATTTGCTCCGACCAACAAAAGATTGTTGTATATTCAATAACACTTCTCAGTTTGTTTGGTAAAGCTGTGGTATTACAACTTCGCTGGAATGATTGAATTCATCTGACAGCAAAGTAAGAGAAGGAGAAATTTTGTTTGGCCGTTCAAAAGAGGTGGCGTTATGGTGAAAGGACCACGTTGTATACCTGAAGTAGCTAGATATGTTCAAAAGACATGTTTCACCAATTATAGCATCAATTGGAAGGTTCTGGTCGAAGTAGCTAGGTTAGGTCATTTATAAGAACGAGGTACCCTTGCGACTCCAACATCTTGAAGGGCATTGGATTGAAATAAATGAAAGGGAGATTCTGAAAGATTTACTCCGACCAACAAAAGATTGTTGTACATCCAATAACACTTCTCAGTTTGTTTGGTGAAGCTGTTTCGCTGGAATGATTGAAGACATCTGACAGCAAAGCAAGAGAAGGAGAAGTTTTGATTGGTTGTTCAAAAGAGGTGGCGTTATGGTGAAAGGACCACGTTGTATAGCTGAAGTAGCTAGATACGTTCAAAAGACATGTTTTACTAATTATAGCACAAATTGGAAGGTTCTGGTCCAAGTAGCTAGATTGGGCCATACAAATTGAACGAGAAACACTTGCGACTTCAACAGCTTGAAGGGCATTGGATTGAAACAAATGAAAGGGAGCTTCTGAGAGATTTGCCCCGAACAACAAGAGATTGTTGTATATTCAATAACACTTCTCAGTTTGTTTGGTGAAGCTGTGGTATTACAACTTCGCTGGAATGATTGAATACATCTGACGGCAAAGTAAGAGTAGGAAAAATTTTGTTTGACCGTTCAAAAGAGGTGGCAATATGGGGAAAGGACCACGTTGTATAGCTCAAGTAGCTAGATATGTTCAAAAGACATGTTTCACTAATTATAGCACAAATTGGAAGGATTTGGTCCAAGTAGCTAGGTTGAGCCATTAGAATTGGACGAGGTACCCTTGCGACTCCAACAGCTTGAAGGGCATTGGATTGAGACAAATGGAAGAGAGCTTCTGAAAGATTTGCCCCGAACAACAAGAGATTGTTGTATATTCAATAACACTTCTCAGTTTGTTTGGTGAAGCTGTGGTATTACAACTTCGCTGGAATGATTGAATACATCTGACAGCAAAGCAAGAGAAGGAGAAATTGTGTTTGGCCGTTCAAAAGAGGTGGCGTTATAGTGAAAGGACCACGTTGTATAGCTGAAGTAGCTAGATACGTTCAAAAGACATGTTTTACTAATTATAGTATCAATTGGAAGGTTATGGTCCAAGTAGATAGGTTAGACAGTTAGAATTGAACGAGGTACCCTTGCGACTTTAACAGCTTGAAGGGCATTGGATTGAAACAAATGAATGGGAGCTTCTGAAATGCTTGCTCCGACCAACAAAAGATTGTTGTACATCCAATAGGCATGTTTTACTAGATATAGCACACATTGGAAGATTATTATGCTCCAAGCAGCTAGGTGGGGCCATTCAAATTGAACGAGGTACACCGAGAGCTTGAAGGGCTCGCCCAGAGTCCGATTTTGGGGCTTCGGCCCTTCTGGGCGTCGCGACCCTCTGGGAAAATCGGGTTAAGGCGACAACATGGCGACGAGCCGTTATATTTGGCCGCGATGCGTCCGTTGGTGCAGTTGATGTGTGCCAGAAGCCGTCGAGGGAGCGGGAGGGGAGGGCGGGCGGGCGGCGGTAAAGGAGTCAACGTCCGCTGAAAGTGAAAAGAGAGAAGGAGGAGTTCAGCGGCGCAAGGATTATTATACGAGGCGAACGGACAGAACGAGAACCGCGGCGAGCGCTCGTACGTCCGGAGAGTGAGAGTGAAACACACATACACACATATTACGGGCTCGAAGCGCGGTTGCCACGTCGACGGATTTTTACCTAGATCTAGGGATTTTACACTGGAGATTAATATAACTAGACATTGTCACAAGAACGTATTATGCGGTCACATTAATAAATGTAAAAATTAATTACTTTCTATTACTTCTAATAGTACAGAAGTGCATTTCATATTTAATCAAAATTTCGGAATACACTAATTTTTTTTCTACAAAAAATGGAGAATGGTGAAATAAATTCTGCTTTCTGGCCAAGGACGAATGACTTGTTTTTCTATTAAAACTGTGTAAATTCTTTTGTAGTGACTTCTGTAAAAGTTAGGAAAGATCGAAATAAGCTTCAACTTTTCAGAAATGGCCAAAGAATTACACTTCGAAAACATTGTAATTATATTTTTTGTTTGTTCAAAGTTACAAAGTTGAAATTAGGAATGATCTTCAAAAGTCCAAAAAATAGTCCTCATATTTTAAATAACTAGAGAGGGATTGAAATTAATTTTGGCGTCCTGTAAAGGGAAGAACTTCAACATTTCAAACCAAAATCCCCTTTCTTCACTCCTATCACAATACAAAAGTGTATTTCATATCAAATCAAAATTTGGTAAAAAACTAATCTTTTTTAGCGGAAAATGGAGGATATTGAAATTGGTTTTGCTTCATGGCAAAGCCTAAAATGACCTTTGTATTTTGAGGGTGTTAGGAAAAATCTAAACACTAAGCTTTCTTTTTTTAGAAACGCATGAAGCATCATTTCTTGAAAAGACAAATTATCTTTTATTGTGTTCAAATAGTTTTAATAAATTCTGGAAAGATTGAAATGAATTTTGTGTTTTGAAAAGAAATAAAGCTTCAATATTTGGAAACAAAATTCCCTTCCTTTATTTGTATCACATTACAAAAGTGTATTTCATATCAACAATGATACTAAAGATAATTCTATTAGTAGGTATATAGCATTTCTTTGAAAACCAAAATCATAATAAAAACTGTTTATCTGATGATTGTATTACAACTGAAAGAATCTTTTGGAATATTAATATAATCGAACTAATAAATAATAATAATAATAATAAGGAAGTGTGAAAAAATCAAATTTATCCATATGTATTCAATCCAAGATAAACACGACTTGAGAACTACGTGGACAGTTGCCAACTATTCATAATTTTGATCCTTGTGTTGTGCTTTACAGATATTCAAAAAATGCTTTCCTGTGATGAAAATATATAGAACGTCTGCACACAACTTTGTATCTAAAGTTGAACGATTTTCAAGTTTTGGGCAATTAGTTCATGCTGAGAGTTGAAGGTTTTGTTGTAAATTTTATGCCGCATTTTAGACAATGAGCTCAAAAAGTTTAATTCGTTAAAAACAAACAGGGTTCGTACGTCTTAAAATTTATTTGGACAGTTCAAGGGTAAACGGGTTGATTATCTGAAATTACCGCAAAATAATACAATTCATATCGAAACTAAGCAAAGAATCGAGCGTTTCTTTCGTTCGTTCGTTTCCCAAATTTCACGCACTTACCTACGTATTATTTAATGTCAGTAAAGCGCGGGAAAAGAACAATTGAATGCGATTAGCCAAAATAGGACGCCAATCTTATATTCAAGGCATATTACGTTTTCGCGACTTTATACTCAAATCTAGAGGAATATTTACGTTAGAAAACAAACAATCACACATAAATTATCAGGTTTTGTCGTAAATAATATTTTCCCAGAAACTACAACGAAACGTTGAATTTTAGGTAATATTTCATCGTTGTTAAAACGTTAAATTAAGGCGCAGATTTAATCCAAAACTTTGCAATTTTATTGTTCACCTCATTTCAAGCGGATCTTGTGAAACTAAGTTTCAATAACGAAGCTAGCAAGTCACTTGCAGGGATTAAGCAGATAAAGTAATAACGCTAGTAATGGGATTGAAGATCTCTGTGTATAGTTTTGGTAAAGCACAGAATAACTTGACTTAGGCTTAACTGCCAAGCTTGGTTGTTCAACGCCAGATCAGCAAATTTCATAGTATACAACTTTAAGTAGTACCTAGTGATCTTGTAGGATTTTGGAAAGAAGTGCTTTTTAACTATATTCTAGCCTCTCTTGCCAAAATATCACCCTACATTTTTTAACGTCAGACTCGCTTAATTGTCGTTATAATCGATGAAACAAGTCACTTAGACATTGCAAAAATCGTTAAGGAAGTGGATTCTAACGTTTCTTATGACGCAAATTTTTCCAAGAAGCCTCGCATTCTACAATTAGTGATTGCAACTGTTGCAAAGTATCAGTAACAACGTTCAATATTTCCGACTTGGCAACGAAATGCTATTTAACTGGATTTTAACCTCACTTGCTGAAATATCACTTTAGGTGTTCAACGACAGATTTGTTAAATCATCATCTGGTCATTGTCGTTGTAATGAATGCAAACCTTTGGACCTTTGCTTTGGTTGAAATTGTAACAAATTTCGTAGTAAGCACTGAAATTTCAGCAGTGGGGATCTTTTGCAGGATTTGTTCAGGTTTTTCAGGAAGACTCTAATTCCGCAACTGGCAATTGTAATTATTGTAGAGACCTGGAAAACAGTGTTTTTAACTGGTTTCTAGCCGTTCCTGCAAGAATATCATCTTTCATTTTTCAACGCCAGATTTGTTTAATCATCCTGTGATCGGCGTAGTTGTAATTGAGGCAAAATATCATTTAGATACTGCAAAAATTGTTTAGGAATTGGATTTTGACATCTTCCACGACGCAAACTGTTAGTTGGAATTGTAGCAAATTTTGTAGTATAGAAATTTCAGTGGTAGTGATGTTGCATGATTTTTTCAGTTTTTCCCAAGACGTGATTGGTGATTGTAACTATTGCAGAGACTCTTGAAGAAAGTCTAATGTTTGAGATTTTTCAAAAGAAGCACTTTTTAAATTAATTTCAGCCTCTCTTGCCAAAACATCCTGTTTGATTGTTAAATGCCAGATTTTTTTTGATTACTCTCTTCGTTGTTGTAATTGATGCAAAATGGCATTTAGACATTGCAGAAATTGATTAGAAATTGGGTTCTATCTTCTCATACGAAGCAAACTTCTGGTTGCAATCGTAGCAAATTCCATATTAAAGAACTTTCAGTAGTGGTGATCTTGCAGGATTGTTTCAGGTTTTCAGGACAGGACTGCCATTCCGCAATTTGTTATTGTAACTAGTGCAGAGACTCTTAAAGAAAGTGTAATGTTTAAGATTTTACAAAAGAAGCACTTTTTTAATTTATTTTAGCCTCTCTTGCCAAAACATCCTCTTTGATTGTTAAATGCCACATTTTTTTTATTACTCTCTTCGTTGTTGTAATTGATGCAAAACGGCATTTAGACATTGCAGAAATTGATTAGAAATTGGGTTCTATCTTCTCATATGAAGCAAACTTCTGGTTGCAACCATAGCAAATTTCATCGTAAAGAAATTTCAGTAGTGGTGATCTTGCAGAACTTTTTCATGTTTTCAGGACAAGATTGCCATTCCGCAATTTGTTATTGTAACTAGTGCAGAGACTCTTAAAGAAAGTCTAATGTTTGAGATTTTGTAAAAGAAGCACTTTTTAAATTAATTTCAGCCTCTCTTGCCAAAACATCCTGTTTGATTGTTAAATGCCAGATTTTTTTTGATTACTCTCTTCGTTGTAATTGATGCAAAATGTCATTCAGACATTGCAGAAATTGTTTAGAAATTGGGTTCTATCTTCTCATATGAAGCAAACTTCTGGTTGCAACCGTAGCAAATTTCATAGTAAAGAAATTTCAGTAGTGGTGATCTTGCAGGATTTTTTTAGGTTTTCAGGACAGGACTGCCATTCCGCAATTTGTTATTGTAACTATTGCAGAGACTCTTAAAGAAAGTCTAATGTTTGAGATTTTGCAAAAGAAGCACTTTTTAAACTAATTTCAGCATCTCTTGCCAAAACATCCTCTTTGATTGTTAAATGCCACATTTTTTTATTACTCTCTTCGTTGTTGTAATTGATGCAAAACGGCATTTAGATATTGCAGAAATTGTTTAGAAATTGGATTCAATCTTCTCATACGAAGCAAACTTCTGGTTGCAACCATAGCAAATTTCATAGTAAAGAAATTTCAGTAGTGGTGATCTTGCAGGATTTTTTCAGGTTTTCAGGACAAGATTGCCATTCCGCAATTTGTTATTGTAACTAGTGCAGAGACTCTTAAAGAAAGTCCAAAGTTTAAGATTTTGCAAAAGAACCACTTTTTAAATTAATTTCAGCCTTTCTTGCCAAAACATCCTCTTTAATAGTTAAATGCCACATTTTTTTTATTACTCTCTTCGTTGTTGTAATTGATGCAAAATGTCATTCAGACATTGCAGAAATTGTTTAGAAATTGGGTTCTATCTTCTCATACGAAGCAAACTTCTGGTTGCAACCGTAGCAAATTTCATAGTAAAGAAATTTCAGTAGTGGTGATCTTGCAGGATTTTTTCAGGTTTTCAGGACAAGACTGCCATTTCGCAATTTGTTACTGCAAGTATTTCAGAGACTCTTAAAGAAGGTAAAAAATCTCCGATTTGGCAAAGCAGTGCCTTATAACTAGATTCAACTATTATCTCTCGTTATTGAACGTCAGATTAGTCCAATCTTGCTCTGCTTTGCGATTCAGCAAATCTTGCAAATTGCAACAACCTCTCGAATAACTTACACAGGAAGTTTTAATCCCACGATTAAGTAATCATTATCGGCCATTTGAAAGTTGTTCTAGCCGTCTTCTGTCGTCGTTGCAATTCTTGCAAATCTCCGTGTGAAACATGGTTCGGATAAAAGAAGCTCCTCCAATTACTCACTCATTACAGCCTAGATAGCCCCGAGATGGTCTTGTTTTGAAAATAAACGCTCGACAAGCACATTTCATACGTATCGTCGAAACGTAAAACGAGTAGTAAGAAGTTGGGTTAGTTATCAAAGGAGTCACGTGAAATTTTCGATACGAGCTGGCGCGGTATCGTGACCGGACGAAAATCGTTCCCAGCCTCATACGTGTACCACGTACACTTAAAAATTTCTATTGTAATTTTACAAAAAAAATATATAGGTATTTTTTTGGAACTTTAGTAAAAACTATAGTAAGTTCCATTACAAACAATGTCTGTAATTTTCAAAATCTTTGTATTGGATATCGACCAACAGGTCTGTAAAAGTATAATGCGTGTAAGAGAAAAGAAAATTTTTGGCAAAATTACAAAGTAACATGTAATTTCCAATGAGTAGTTGTAAAAATACTAAAAATATTTATTAACTCTCGATGACACTATGGTAATTTCAGTTCAGATATTTTTTGTAATTTTAGTACTAAAAACTACAGTTAAGTCCCATCACAAACAATGTTTGTAATTTTCAAAAAACTTTTCATTGGAAATCGACCAACAATTCTGTAAAAGTGAGAAATTATAATTTTTGCCAAAATTACAAAGCAACATGTAATTTTCAATGAGTAGTTTTAAAAGTACTAAAAATATAGTAACGCGAAATGTAAACAACCAGCGTAAGCGTACTCGGCGGCCCACCTCAAAGGGAGACCGCTCTGCTTAATTGGGTCATAAAAACAGTTCCAGAATAATCGCGAATATTCATTTAAAGAAAGAATGGTTTATTACTTTCGGGTCGTTTCTAGAACAAACAAATTAAGGAAAAGAAGAATCGAGCACTATCAAGAAGGTTCCGGAATACATTATGGAGGGCTATAAAAGCGAACGCTGCGGACGAAGAGGCGGATTAGAGGAGAAGCCGCGGGAGTAAACAGTGCGATAAACGGATAAGTGAGAATTGTACAAATAAATTAAACATTAAGTGTGTTATATAAATTAATTAGTTAAGTAATAGTCTAGATAAATTAGGTAGTGTAGTGTGTAATTAGGACAGTGTAAATAAATTAGAATAAACGTTACAATGTTTATTAAATTTCGATGACAGCATGGTAATTTCAGTTCCGATATTTTTTGTCATTTTACTAAAAAACTATAGTGTCACATCACAAGGTTTGCAATTTTTAATTTTTTTTATAGGAAATCTAGTAAAATTACAATATGTACGTGTATTATTACCACATAAAAATTGTAAAATTACAACTTATCTTAGTACGTTTCTTGGAGCATGGCTTGAATTGTATTTGAGTTCTGTATTGCCACACAATGATTTACAATTTTGCTAATCATTTAGTTTGAAAACTATGGTAATTTAACAATTTTTCAAAATGTACGCACCCGGAAAAAAATACTTATTAAACGTCCGAAATCCGGTGCATTTCCCGCCCGGAAAATTCTACGTCCAAAGAAAAATTCCGGCGGGAGAATCTTTTTCGGATAACGCTGTGTGTGTGTGTGTATACATAAAAGTGCGTTGACCTAATGCCACATGTGTGTCAGTTTATCGCAATTATAGATGCGCGTAGGCACTCCGATATTCGTATTATTATGACTTGTGACTAATTTCATAAACAATAACGACGATTGCGGATCATCGATTCTCGTAAATACTATGATTATCAGTTGTCGGCGTTGATTAGAATGTTGCCGGTGACCGGTAATTGAATTCGATGGGTTTCTAGATGGGAGTCGTGTGCCATTTCGAAGGAATGCCATTTTACGTTACGTTTCTGTGTGTGTGTGTGTGTAAACAACCGATAAATGTCATATAATTAAAGTGCGATTAAAATAAATGCCCGATTAGAGACTGCCGGAATGTTTATTCCTTCGTTTCGTTATCAGCGCGCTTAGTTCTAAACAATCGGAAATTTAAAGGGGAATTAATTAAGACGAATGCGATTTAAAAAATTCCAAGGTGAAAGAGGCACGCGACTTATCAAGCTTTAACTCTCTTTTGAATTCATCTTCTTATTGAGCCGTCTCAATTTACATTGGCAGACGCCATTCCTCAATAAATATAGAGCAATAAGTCTCTAAAAAAATTTGTTTCACTAAATACAGTAAGAGCCAATAGCCATTATTATAATATCCAAACAGTATCGAAAATTAGACAATTCTTCTTCTTTCTATTCTCCTCGTTGACCGGAGCGGCCGTGCACAGAATATAAATAAACAAGTGTGTGATATAAATTGGGCATTAAGTGTTAGTTCGTAGTGAAAATAAATCAGTTAAGATACTTCGCGTAGAATAACTTATTATGAACCCGTAAAACGTTATACATACTATAAATAAAAATAAAAGATATAAAAATTGATACACAGATTATAAAGAAATTACATTAAAGAAACATTAATTTCAAAATTCAATGTAAAACCTCAATTTTGTTTTTGACTCCCTCTCAAATCGAACGTTAATGTCGAGGCCCTAACGTCCCGTGGAAGCTCAATGACACTATTAATTTACGAGACCGAAAAAAGCTTCGCTTTCAAGGTAGACCGCCGAAACTTCTCGAATGAATAATTCCCAATTGTGCGTCTATTGGCGCTTTTTTCTCATAGCGGCCGGTGTGGAAATAGCAAATAGCGCTTTGTCACATCCATCGTTAATAGTCCAGGTAATAAGGAATTTTCTTGCTTTTAAGTTCTACGGCTATTTAGTCGCTCCACAATTTTTAAAACACCCTGTAGATGTAAATTGTTACAAACGAAATAGTGAAATTTTGCAAAAAAGTGATTTTTCGCTTACATCATTGATACTAGTGAATGAATCCCATTACTGTCCATGGGACATTTGTAGAGAATTAAATAACCTTTAAAATACTGTTTTGTGTACCTCGATCCGACCATTTTTAGCCGAGAAATGCCGAAAAAAACGACAAAAAAATGCATTGTTTAAAACAATTTACAACTTAACTCATTCATGATACAAATTATAGGCGAGATAAAAGAGGATGCCGACGGAGTAGTCATAAAACAGCGAAAGCGATGAACACCACTGAGCTGAGCGGCCATGCACGCAAGATAAATAAACAACTGTGGGATATAAATTAGGTAACAAGTGTTAGTTATTAGTGGTAAATAAATTAGTCGAGTATTTAATAAGTGCAGTGTAGTTATTTTGAACCCGAAAAACAATATAAAGAAATTGGGGCGATATTTTACATAATATAATGCATCGCATTAACTGTAATTAACCGATTTTAAGTTACTAAACGGATTCTGAAAGTTGAAAACTCAGAAGCTTCAATTCGACTATCTTGGATTTTTGAAGAAGTGATTTTAACGTGCTAAAAATGTTTCAGAAGATTTTAAGCAAGTTAAAGCCACTTTTTCAAAAATCGAAAATAGCTGAATTGAATCTCTTATTTCTGCTTTCAGGGTGCAAAACTTCCATAGTCGATACGCAAGTGGTCAGTTTGTAGGAAACAAAAGCAGTGTTTTTTGAAGGTTTTGTAGTCGCTGAACACGAAAAATGTTCTTAGATTTTCCGGTAAGTTGGTGCAAATAAAAGTTATAAATAATTAGAATGTTTAAATCGCTGTAATTCGAAAATTGTCGAGTGGGTCGGAGAAATTTGTTGATAAATTATGTGCAAAATGAAAATATATTCCACAAAAGTCTCATGAAAGTTTGCTCTATCTCCAGTGCTTATGGAGATAATTACCTATAACTGATAATTACAAATAATCATGATTCTAGAGTAATGCACTAGCGTGTCAAAACAATGTAATAGGTTCAATAAGGAGACAAAGGCTTATTCTGCATTAGTATAGTAACAGGATGTTAAGCTTTCTCTGATCTTGATACAATTTCGATATGAAAATCGGGCAATTTTAGGCAACTTTTTTTTAAAAAAAAATGTATATTAAAATTCTGTTACTATACCGATATAAAATGATCCTTTGTCCATTTATTGAACCTTGTTACATTTTGATATGAGAATACACTACCCTAGCTACATGATTTTCCTAAACCCTTATAACAGCTACAAGGGCTTAGGGACAGCATGACCATAATAGGGTTCAATAAAAAAATAAAAAAATAATTATGCATTGGTATACTAACAAAATTTTTAAATATTTTTTGTTCTATTTTAAAGTTCTCTAGACTCTATTTCACCTACTAAAATTATATCAAAATACGAAAAAACTCAAAAATCTGTTACTATAGTGAAACAATATAAGCCTTTATCTCTGTACTGAACCTTAACGTTAAAAAACGCGTTTTTTCCGACTTGTTTTGCTTCTAACTTTTTAAATATTAAATTTAGAAGAAAATTGAAGAGAGAAAAAAGTTGTAGAATCGTTTTTTACATAATATGGCATAGGTTAAAAATTCAGAACATTATTAGCGGTTTTGCAAAATAGCAATAAACAAAAAAAATCGACCCAAACAAGTGGTTTTTTAATTTATTATTTTAGGCACTTTAAAATGTAGTTAGGACTTCCATATCACAGATAGAACATCTTGAAGTAATAATAAAAGAATCCTGTAAATTTCGTTTCAGTCGGTTTAATAGATTTTGCACAATAATTTTGAAATCCAAAAAAATCGAAAAATATTAAAAATTTTCAAAATTGTAATTTTTTTTCAATTATTCGATTTTAACAAAACTGGCTGAGCATATATAAGAGGGAACAAGCTTTCAGCTTTTTTCAGAATTAAAAAATATTTCTTAGAACGGTCACAGTCATTGCTTAAAGTTGGTGTCGTTATTTTTGCATATAAACAAATAGATTATCTCGGCGAAATTTTTGTTAAATGAAATTCTGAAAACATAACCGGAAAGTACTCGGAAAGACGCTTCTTTTCATATATAACAAGTTGCTATTTTGTTCATTAGCTTCTGAGATATAACTCCTCAAAATTGATTGGTGTTTAATAAAATAGTTAACTAATACCTAATGGTTAATAAAACTACAATTTTTTCTCATATCTTAAGAAATAGTAGTTGTTTCTCACAAAAACCAGTATAATATTTTTGTTGAAATTTACATTAAAAAGATTGAAATTTACATTAAAAAAAAATTCTCGCTTCGAATTTTGATAAATAAATTTGACACCAACTTTAAACAATAACTGTGACCGTTCTAATAAATATTTTTTAATTCTGAAAAAAGCACATGAAAGCTTGTTCCCTCTTATATACGCTCAGCCAGTTTTGTTAAAATCGAATAGTGGAAAAAAAATTTAAACAATTTTGAAAATTTCCAATAATTTTCGATTTTTCTGGATTGCAAAATTATTGTGCAAAATCTAATATACCGATCGAAACGAAATTCACAGGATTATTTTATTATAACTTCAAGATTTTCTATCTGTGATATGGAAGTCCTAACTCTATTTTAAAGTGCCTAAAATAATAAATTAAAAAATCACTTTTTTGGGCCAATATTTTTTTTGTTCATTGCTTTTTTGCAAAACAACTAATAAATTTTTGAATTTCTAACTTATGCCATGTTATGTAAAAAGCGGTTCTGCAACTTTTTTCTCTCTTCGACTTTCTTCTAACTTCAATACTTAAAAAGATAGAAGCAAAACAAGTCGGGAAAAACGCGTTTTAAGCATTGGAGATAGAACAAAACCTTATGGAACTCCTTTGGAGTATATTTTCATTTTTACACGAAATTTAGTAATAAGTTTCTCCGGCCCACTAGATAGTTTCCGAATTACAGCGATTTAAATAATTAATTATTGTCCAAATTTCTTTATAAGGTTGTACTTCAATTATACAAAAAACTATTAGTGCCATAAATTTCATCTTGGGCTTGTTTAAAGTAGACATATTCAACTATCGTTTCCAGAAATTTCTTCTCTTTTTATTAAAAATTATCAAAATTAGGGACTTTTTAAAAATAGTAATTTTTCAACGATTTTGGACTTTTCTCGGTTAAAACTGGCCCCATCCACGTCTAAAAACCACCATTTTGAAGGATTTTTAATTCTCTATAAATGTCCCATTGACAGTAACGCGAGTCCTTCAATACTTTACAAGATATAAGCAAAAATTTAAGAACCAAAAACGAATCTCTAGTTACCGCTATTAACACATTGAATAACGCCATAAAAATCATAAACTGTGTTCATGGGGAAAAGGGCGCCTTATTCAAAAAAGGTGCTATTATGTCGTGTCTACCAATAGCAATCTAGAGATTCTACAAAAAATTGCGCCAAAGACAAAGTTTTAATATTGAAAATTTAAAAGAACAATATCTCGTTTTATATTGTAACTCCTAAAAATTATGCCACTTTTTACGTTTAAAATGAGTAGGTCGATATCTATACTAACTATGTATAAATGTACTTACCTTCTATTTAGTATTAAAGTTATTAATTTAGTTATGTTGATATTAATTTTTTTTTTAATAAATGCCTATTTTTAGTGCCTATTTTTCAATTTTATAGTGCCTTGATGCCTCCCTATTTTAAGGATATTAAGTGCCTAACATCCGTCCCTATTCATAACAAATTACCTAGAGCGAAATTTTATCTGCAAAGGACATTCAAAAAAGAAGTCGCGTAAGTAGATCGCCTTATAACTTTTTTCTCTCTATTACCTGGTGTATAACGAATAACGCGAGAGACGATTGACAAAGCAAAAACAACCAGAAACAAAAAGAGTATAATAATCGCAAGGACTTTTAAGCGCGGCATTTAACAGGAACGTAAGAAGGCGTAGTGTATTATTATTACGACTTCAATCAGGCACGTTAGTTTAATTAAAAGAACTTAACGATTCCTGGTCGAACGTAGCGAAAGTAACGTAACGGATCGACGATTCGGATCTACACCGTCAGGATTATTCTATTACTTACAGTAGGTATAATATTTTTATTTAGGCAATAATATGTGTCTTGGTTGATTTTCCTTGCCCTCTCGCCCTTAAAATATTTTCGAGAGAAAGATGGGATTTCCCGTAATTTTCGTATTAAAAAAGGGTTCTTGAGGAACTCGCACGCACCCTTTACGCCCAATTCGAGCTACGAAGGTTTCCGAAGGGCGTCGAAGTGACATTCGAAGCCCGAAGTGAAAGTAGACTGCTTATATATCTCGGAGATATCCGCGGAGAGAAATGATTTCTCGTCTCGGACGTGATAATATTTTTCGGACAGCTCTCGTATGCGAGCGCACAAACAACTTATCGCGCGGACGTGATTTATGTAAATAGCATTATGTGGCTTTTACAGATCAGACATTCTAACTTGCAGAGGTTGTTGACATTCCGCGATATGAATAATGAAATTGATTTAATTACAAGGTAATTACGTTTTCGTACGGCAGCTCCATTGTCGTTCACCTTCTTCTCGCGAAATACGGACCGGTCAAAATTTCGAAATGTTAAGGACTCGGAGCGCCGAGACCGCGAAAATAACGTAATTAAATTTGCGTAGGTACGGAATATTTTCTCGTTCGCACCTCGCGAACGAGATACTTACGCGAGAAAATGGGGAAATCGCGTGTATCAGTGCCGCCTACATGTATTCCAAATACTTTTAGCACGTCGTTAAATATAATAAATAATAGACATTACCGATAAAAATTATATGTGGACGAAATTATGCCACCTCGTGTCAAACGGGAGTCACGTGACTTCGTGACGTAACACGCCTGTAAAAATGTTCAGTCTCCAAAAATCAATCAAACAGATCAAAGATCAGTCACTTTGTGAGAAAACCTCTGTTTTCAATAATATTATTTAAAAGAAAAAGACATACCTAAGAGGCATTCTACACGTATTTTACATAATATCTATTTTCCGAAAATTTTCGTTACAATAATAATACAATAAATTTAATAATGAATCACTAATTGACACTAAAAACCTAAAATCGCGCCATATTTGTCAAAAAACTCTTAACCTCAATTTAAAAACCCTTCTTGATTACCAATCATGTGACGTCACCAATTCCACATCGTTTCGATCACATGACAACCTTAAATACATACACTAAGTTCTAAATATACATATAATCGATATATTTTCGGAAAATTTACAAAAAGCATCATATACATGTTTGAATTTTTGGAATATTTCAGGAATTCTATTCGTGAGAACCCTTTCAGGACTGATCTTACAAACGCTAAAAATTCACACATGCAGGAAATTTGCGATACAAGAAAGTAAAAGAAAATGATACATTTTTTCTTAGTGTACTTTTAAGTTAGTGTGTGAAATTAGTTGCAGAGAATTAATGTGAATTTTATTTTCAAAATTTGAGTTTTTGCGAAAGTTCAAAATTGCATTTTGTCTAAAAAGACCTATGGAAAAAGTATAATAAAACTTAACGAATTATAAGAAATTTTCTATTGAAGAGAAAAAACAGTTTGAGAATTATATCGACTGTGACTTTCAATATTGAAGTTTTTGAGAACTCTAATATGCGACTTTATCTAAACAGGGAATCCTGGAAAATGTACTATAATCTCTACAGGAAGTTTTCTAATTAATGATGAAATTAGTTGCCAAGAATTATTTTGGGTTTGAAGTTTTTGAAACTTTTTCAAAATTCCATTTTATCTAAGAAAAAATCTGGAAAATGTACAGTAAACTAGTGAATTATAAGAATTTTCTATTTAACAGAAAATGTTCTTTTTTCTTGGCCGTTATAAATGCAATAAATTCATAATACTACACACAAGGTAGTGCCTTATATTGTATCAAGCAAACGCGGGATTTAAAAGCCGAAATCGCGCCATATTTATCAAAAACCACTTTTTCATTTAGAATCCTGATTCCTGTGTTGTCACCAAAGACGTAACCAATTGCACAACGTTTCGATCACGTTACTTAACACTAAATACAGATACTAAGTTCTAAATACAAATAATCGATATATTTTCGGAAAATTTATAAAATGCGTCATTAGGGTGCTTGAATTTTTAGAATTTTTCAGGAATTCGATTCGTGAGAACACTTTCTGAAATGATCTTACAAACGCTAAAAATTCACAGATGCAGGAAATTTGCGATACAAGAAAGTAAAAGAATATGATACATTTTTCTTGGTGTACTTTTAAGTTAGTGTGTGATATCAGTTGCTGAGAATTAATGTGAATTTTATTTTCAAAATTTGAGTTTTTGCGAAAGTTCAAAATTCCATTTTGTCTAAAAAGAACTATGGAAAAGGTACAATAAAATTTAACGAATTATAAGAAATTTTCTATTGAAGAGAAAAAACATTTTGAGAGTTATTTCGAGTTTGACTTTCAATATTGAAGTTTTTGAGAACTCCTTAATATGCGACTTTATCTAAACAGGGAATCCTGGAAAATGTACTTATAATCTCTACAGGAAGTTTTCTAATTAATGATGAAATTAGTTGCCAAGAATTATTTTGGGTTTGAAGTTTTTGAAACTTTTTCAAAATTCCATTTTATCTAAGAAAAAATCTGGAAAATGTACAGTAAACTAGTGAATTATAAGAATTTTCTATTTAACAGAAAATGTTCTTTTTTCTTGGCCGTTATAAATGCAATAAATTCATAATACTACACACAAGGTAGTGCCTTATATTGTATCAAGCAAACGCGGGATTTAAAAGCCGAAATCGCGCCATATTTATCAAAAACCACTTTTTCATTTAGAATCCTGATTCCTGTGTTGTCACCAAAGACGTAACCAATTGCACAACGTTTCGATCACGTTACTTAACACTAAATACAGATACTAAGTTCTAAATACAAATAATCGATATATTTTCGGAAAATTTATAAAATGCGTCATTAGGGTGCTTGAATTTTTAGAATTTTTCAGGAATTCGATTCGTGAGAACACTTTCTGAAATGATCTTACAAACGCTAAAAATTCACAGATGCAGGAAATTTGCGATACAAGAAAGTAAAAGAATATGATACATTTTTCTTGGTGTACTTTTAAGTTAGTGTGTGATATCAGTTGCTGAGAATTAATGTGAATTTTATTTTCAAAATTTGAGTTTTTGCGAAAGTTCAAAATTCCATTTTGTCTAAAAAGAACTATGGAAAAGGTACAATAAAATTTAACGAATTATAAGAAATTTTCTATTGAAGAGAAAAAACATTTTGAGAGTTATTTCGAGTTTGACTTTCAATATTGAAGTTTTTGAGAACTCCTTAATATGCGACTTTATCTAAACAGGGAATCCTGGAAAATGTACTTATAATCTCTACAGGAAGTTTTCTAATTAATGATGAAATTAGTTGCCAAGTATTATTTTGACTTTGAAGTTTTTGAAACCTTTTCAAAATTCCATTTTATCCAAGAAAAAATCTGGAAAAAGTACAGTAAACTAGTGAATTATAAGAAGTTTTCTATTTAAGAGAAAATGTTATTTAAATAAACGCGGGCGATATTTGCAAATCTCGCTATTATCTAATATATTTTTCTTGGTGTAGGTTTTGGAGTGTGACAGGAATTCTACCCGTGACAACACTCACCGAATTGCACTTACATGTAAGAAATTCCCTTTACAATAGATAGACACAAAGAAGAGATACAACAAATTCGGGATATCAGTAGGTACCTAAGTTACCTAAATTAATCAATAGATTTTTTTCTCGGTTTAGTTTTTAGAGTTTTCCAGGTATATATGCAGTTGTACACCTACACTTCGTAACATGCTTCTACAGATGCAGGAAATTCGCAATACAAGATACAAACGCAACAAGTTTGAGAATTTACCTACACATAAATCATATAACCCACACATAAAATCAATCTAATTGACCTTATCTTGATTCAGCTTATGGAATTTTCAGGAATTTCACATTAAGCTACTATTACAAATGCACGAAATTCGCTATGCAAAATTTTACAAAAACACAAGAGTGAGATATATATACAAAAACATTAGCAATACAAAATTCAGGTCAAAGTTTCAGATATTCGCAAATATATTAATATTGTAACGCGAAATGTAAACAGCAGCGCGCAACGTGTTTACTCTTATCGGACCTCGGCGGTCACTTCAAAGCGCTCCGTTAAGCGGGCAATAAAAAAACCGTCCCCAACGTTCCATCAACATCTTATCAAGGAAAGAATGATTTATTACCTTCTGGGCGTTCCTAGATAAATAAACATTATTAGGGAAAAGAAGGATCGAGTTCTTTCAGGAATCATCGCGAATACAATTGAGATATGCATATAAGCGGGCTTGCGGTCGGAGAGATCAGATTAGACGTGAAGCCGCGAGGGAATAAACAGTGCGAAAAACGGACAAGCGGTAGCGTATAAATAAATTAATAATTAAGAGTGTGATATAAATTAAGTAGTTAAGATAAATTAAGTAGTGTGTAGTGTATAATTAGGACAGTGTAAATAAATTAGAAATAAACGTTACAATATGAACTTCTTGAACTGTATGTACCGATGCAAGAAATTCGCAATACAAGAAACAGGTATACCTACAAGAACAATTTGAGAGAAGTTCGCAATAACAATAAACGCAAGATAGAGAGATGCAAGGAATTGCAAGTTACAAGAAAAAGTAAGATAGAAATCGCAATACAAAAATCAGGTGTAGGAAATTCTTAATGTCCAGAAATAATGCAATTAATCTATAGATTGTTTCTAGGTAGAATTTATGTAATTTAAGTAAAATCACTTAAAACACTTGTTCCTGAGTTAGAGCTACTCCAGAAATTTAAAAAAAGCTATGTCGTGAAGTAAACTTTGTTGGGAAATTAATGTGGGAAGAACCTTTAATTTAATCCAAGTTATATGGGAGCAACTCAATTTTATTGAAACAATTACAGGGGTTGAGACCAGAAAATTTCCTGAGTTGCTGGTCTGTGGGGTTATTACTGCAGATTTCATGACATCGAAAAGGTTTAATCAGGAAATTAATGCTTGGATTCAATTACCGCCGAAACAAACAATGTAATTGTTACTGGTTAATAAATGATGTAACGATATTGCCGCAATATTGTTAATACAGGTTAACTGTGTTATAAGGTTCATCCTTATAACACAGTGCCATAGCGAGATTTTCAATGACGTCATGCAGTACAATAAGCTAAGCAGTTTGTCCCAAATCATACTTAAAAATCGCCTCTGGTGTTCACTTACAATTACTTCAATTGCAATTAAGGTTAAGTGTTAAATGGCTAAATCTCACTCTCCACATTTGAACAGGTACTAATTAAGATTCTTAATGGGGCATTTGTTGCTAGTGTAATTACTAATAATTGTAAAAGCGACTCTGATGCAATCTTATGCAGATTTGTATTAAGAAGCTTCATCAATTCCGGAAGTTAATTGCATTTTTGGCAGAGTACCTAGCTATTTGAATTATTTATAACTTTTTTTCCTGAAAATATAACAATTAATAAGTGTAACAAGATTTCCTCCGCCTCCCAATGCATGCCAATCATGCATGGATGACTATACTAGTTACTACCTATATGGTAAGTTTCTAGTAACATTTTGTACTCGTTATAAGCGTATTTTAAACTGCAGGGAGGATTAAATTAAAGCACGATTTTAATTATTAGTGTGAGAGAGCATGGCATAATTTATGCATAGACGATTTCACTTCAATCTGTCGAGAGAAAACGTTAGAACCAAACCAATCTGTCTGGAAATGTTAGGTGCAGCGCTGACCAAAGAAGTCTGCTGAGCTTATAATCCCATTTACGAATTTCTTATAAGGCTGCTTTACTGGAGATTATTATTCTTAAGTAATATTTTAAGTAGTATAAGTTTTTAAGTTTGGATATAATTTGAGAGAGCCTTTTAAGGCCAACGTCTATTTATGTATTAATTATCAATTACGAATTATGGCTAAAATTAAACGCAACTATTGTCTCGGGTAAAAATTAGATAAGAAGTATTAAAACCAGTGAGAACACTTCAAATCTGATGAAAATTTTAATGTAAGTAAATATCTTTGTTATACTAAAATAAGAACCAAATTTCATATGAATAAACTTATCTACATATTTTTTTAGAAACGTGTAAAGAAAGATTGGTTTTGATTCACTCTGCCCAATGTCTATTTGTACATATTTAAGGGCAAACCTATTTTATTTGTCTAATTTATTTTTACTAACACTTAACACTTCTTACCTAATTTATATTTCACACAGCTGTTAATTAATTTTTTTTAAGAAACACTATTGATGCTTTTACTTAAAAATTCCTAAACAGTGGTTGCCAAACCAAATCGGAAATCCTGAAAGGTAAGTCCGATGAAACAACAAAATTTTTGAGACGTCTCATCGGACGTTCCCTTAAATTCCCAAAGAATTTTATTGAAATTCCCCACGTCTCGTCTATTTAAATGCCTCCCGTTCCCACTACTAATACAGTTGTAGAGATAAACGCTCGGAATTCCGAATATCCCCCAAAAAACCTTCTTTGCATAACGTACATATCTCTCTCTCTCCGTTAATTAAGTCGGCCGACAATGTATACATAACGCGATCCGGAGATGTGGAGGGGAAAAAACAAGACAAATAAAATTCGCAGAAAAAAGACAAGCGGAACACCTTCGCTAATTTATAATGTGCCGTCCCGGTACGGGTCGAATCCGACACCAGTGTCGCTAGATTTACGCATAGGTAGTGCATGCGCAGTACCGACCGAGTAACGGCCGGCTTCGATTGGTCCGATCGCGGCGTAAATAGTTTCGCGCCACGGTTTGCACCAATCAGGAACCGGCTTCCTTCTCTATGGCCACTGCGCATGCACGACTAAATCTAGCGACACCGTCCGACCCATACGGAACGAACGAACGAAGAAGGGGCACTGACACCGAATTTGACTAGTTATTTCCCAGTTGACGGTGTCTGTGAATTTTAATAGAAAACATGAGCAGATACCCACACTACCTACTACTACTTCGCTCGAGAAGAAATAACACAGGCGGCACATACTCGACGGCATGTCGGACTTTTAAACGCGAGATTGGAATGTTAAGATTTAAAGGAATTGTCCGAGCGGACGACTGCAGTCTCGTTACGATTTGCGACCGTGAAAAGTATCGATACCCATCTGATTCTTTTTCTATTAGTATCGATGCCATTACTTTAGTCAAAAGTCTCGAGTATCGAGTATTGAGTTTCTCTGTCAGTCAAAATTACTCTCAAGTTTGCACCTTTGCTCGTCATCAAATTCATCAATCATCATCATCGAATTGCTCTGCATAAAAAATGAATGAAATCAAGAATGAAATCAAAAAACAAAACAAGCAAACCTTTACAGATTTCACATACCAAAATCTGGATGCTAGTAGGCCTGTCCTTATTGACTTGGCTAATAGTCCAGGAGCCATCTGTTTTGACGGGGATGTATGCTTCTAACTTTTTAAGTATTAAATTTAGAAGAAAGTTGAAGAAAGAAAAAAGTTGCAGAATCGCTTTTTACATAATGTGGCATAGGTTAGAATTTCAAAAATTTGTTAGCGGTTTTGCAAAATAGCAATAAACCAAAAAAAATCGGCCCAAAAAAGTGGTTTAATAATTTAGTATTTTAGGCACTTTAAAATAGAGTTAGGACTTCCATATCACAGGTAGAAGATCTTGAAATTATAATAAAAGAATCTTGTAAATTTCGTTTCGATCGGTTCATTAGATTTTGCACAATAATTTTGCAATCCAGAAAAATGTTCAAAATTGTTTCAAATTTTTTTCCACGATTCGATTTTAACAAAACTGGCTAAGCATATATTAGAGGGAACAAGCTTTCATGTGTTTTTTTTTCAGAATTAAAAAATGTTTATTAGAACGGTCACAGTCATTATTTAAAGTTGGTGTCAAATATATAAATTTGTCAAAATTCGAAGCGAGAACTTTTTTTTAATGTAAATTTCAATGTTTTTAATGTAAATTTCAACAAAAATATTATACTGGTTACTGTGAGAAACAATTATTTCTTAAGATATGAGAAAAAGTACTAATTTTATTAACCATTATTAACCATTTTATTAAACACTAATTAATCAACTTTGAAGAGTTATATCTCAGAAACCAATGAACAAAATAGCAACTTATTGTATATAAAAAGAAGCGTCCTTCCAAGTACTTTCCGGGTATTTTTTCAGAATTTCAATTAACAAAAAATTCGCCGAGATAATCTATTTGTTTATAGGCAAAAATAACGCCACCAACTTTAAACAATAACTGTGACCGTTCTAATTAATATTTTTTAATTCTGAAAAAAGCACATGAAAGCTTGTTCCCTCTTATATATGCTCAGTCAGTTTTGTTAAAATCGAACTGTGCAAAAAAAAAATAAACAATTTTGAAAATTTTCAATATTTTTCGAGTTTTCTGGATTGCAAAATTATTGTGCAAAATCTAATAAACCGATCGAAACGAAATTTACAGGATTCTTTTATTACAACTTCTCGATTTTCTACCTATCATATGGAAGTCCTAACTACATTTTAAAGTGCCTAAAATAATAAATTTAAAAACCACTTTTTTGGAGATTTTATTTTTGTTTATTACTATTTTGCAAAACCGCTAAGAAATTTTTGAATTTCTAACCTATGCCATATTATGTAAAAAGCAATTCTGCAACTTTTTTCTCTCTTCGACTTTCTTCTAAATTCAATAATTAAAAAGTTAGAAGCAAAACAAATAGGAAAAACGCGTTTTTTCCATTTTTTTAAATTGTTGCATTTTTTACAATGTTCCCAACATCTGCACTTTGGAGGATAAGTCAATCCTTATTCTAGGCATTATTCCCGAGGTATTCATGTAAAAGTCCTGGACTATAAAGCTTTCGACATTGACCAATTCTAAGCAACTTTTGTTCTAAAAAGTTTTTTTTGTAAAGTTGATATTTTTCGAGTTATTCACGACTGAAACTACACATTCTTCACTGCAAAAACGAATGTCTTTTAACTGTTTTTCACGAATAACTGAAAATTTTGCATTTTATATGAATTTTCATGAAAATCGATGGTGATTCCCAAAAATCCTTAGTTTTACAGCTTTTTTACTGCTGATGACCACCATTTCTATATTTTTGGTCGTAAGGGGTGACTTTTATAAAGGTTGAAGTGTTTAAAGAACAACAAATTTTAAATCATCATTGAAATATTTTCAATTCAGGATAAATGCAATTTGAAATAATTTTTAATTGAAAATAAATTAATGGTTTATACTCTTAGGGGATGATTTATAAGGGTTGAAGTGTATCGGCGAGTAATACTGTCAATTAAATCAAGTACAATGATTCAAATTTACTATAACGCAATTTTAACGCTAGTTTTGAAAATTGACACCCTCAGGGGATGATTTGCAGGGTTGCATTTGTCTTATTAATCAAAACTGTTTCGAGAATATCAAGAAATCTACAAATAATTCATTTAAACTTTATATTAACCAAATGGATGCTAAAATCTACGATATTTTAATATGTTGCAGTAAGGGGTAGTTTTCACCCCTAAAAAATAAAAAGCACACTTCGGCACACGTCCAACTTCGAAGAAGAGGGCAAGTACAGCTTAAGCCCAAATTTTCATAAAAATCGACGTTGATCCCCAAACTTCCACAGTTTTACGGTCTTTTACCGCCGTTGCCCGGACTATTATAGTAATTTCGAGTCCGGAGCGGGCGACAATATTCAATGTTAAGTACACAGATCTCCGCAATCCTCCGGAGCGTCTCCATTGTTTATTTTTCCTACCATGACCCCTCTAACAAGGAATTCCCAGAATACACGAGAGTTAGATATGCACCGAAGATAACACGTCTCGTGCGTCTAATTACCATAGGTACACATACGCAAGACGCACGGTCGGTCGGTCGTCTCGCTTTCCTCAAAAACGGTACAAATTCGAAAATCCATCATCCATCATAATTTTTCCTTGGGAATGGTGACACAATAATGTTTCCACATCTGTCGAGAGATAAACGCGGACAGATTCGAAATAACGTCGACTAATAAAAAGACGAAAAATAAGGAAGAGAACGAGTTAATGACTGATAAAATTTTGTTTATATATTTTTGAGGCGAACGAGAGAAACGCAACGCGGATAACAGTTCCGACGTTTACGGTACCCGCAGCGATACGGTACGAATTTTTGGCGATCCGCATTATTACATATTCAGTTATACTATACGGATTATGCGGTCTGAAAACAAATTATAAGGGGCAAGGACGACACAAGAAAAGTACATTTAAAAAAACCGTAAAACGGTAGCTAGTGATAACAATCGTGTCAGATACAATTGTTTATAGATAAATAATCTCTCTGGGAACGAATTTTGATAGAAATTTTGAAATAAAAAAAAAACATTTTTTCCTGGACTATAAAATTAAGGTTTTTTTTTCAGGTAATTCATTTTTCCGAAAATCGTCTTGTAAACATTTTCCGGCTTATTTACGCCCAGGGAAATTGAATTTTCCGGACTGGTACTGTAAAGACTTTACAAGACGCACAATACACTGTTTTCACGGCACAGGCACAAAATTGATAATATTTTTTCGATGTTGTTTACTTTGTAACTATAGGTAGTTGCCAACAAAATTGACAAACTTGATTTATATGGAATTTGTAGAAAAAATTCTAAAATTTGTAAATTTCGTCTGTTTTACTATTTCTAATTTCATTGAAATTCACCCCATTTATCCTCTCTTAGGCGGTAACTACTGAGATCAATTGTGTCAGATACAATTTGTATATTAATACACAATCTATATGGGAAAGATGTTTAATAGAAATTTTGAAAATAAAAAAATATCTTTCCCTGGACTATTAAATTAACAGATGTGGAAAACTTCACACCCGAAAAATAAATCACTGTTTTTCAGGAAATTTACTGAATAACCAGGTACCCTTAGGATCAAATAAAATATGCATATTATATTAATTGAAGTACCTACCTAATTTATTGGAGAAATACAATCTTCTATTTCTAATTTCTTTGAAATTCACCCTATTTACCCTCTCCTCAGACGGTAGCTAGTGAGATCAATTATTGTGTCAGATAAAATTTGTATATTAATAAACAATCTGTATGGGAAAATTATTTAATAGAAATTTTGAAAATAAAAAAAGTACTTTTTTCCTGGACTATTAAATTAATGGATGTGGCTAACTTCACACCCGTAAAACAAATCACTGTTTTTCAGGTACTAATACACTTACCTACCTAATAACCCGGATCATTAATTATGATCAAATGAAATATGTATACTTTGTCCAATCCGAACTGGAACGGTAACAAAAACACTTAATGGCTTTTTAAGTGGTGCCTCCTGGTCGTCCATGGGCGTAACATTACGGATAATAACTCTAACAATGAATTCACTTTCAAATAGTATAAATAAATGGCACACACACACACACACCACTGCTTCTCGAGTATAAATGACGAAGAAGAAGAACACCTGCTCCATAGAAGACGAAGAAGACCACAAACGAAATACCGCTGTGGTAAAAAAAATTTTACGACCCAATGGACCCTTTAATTCTTTGTCTGTAGATATCCATACGTTCACACATACGATTTCACTTGGGCGACTGTACAAATACGTACACCTGCATTTTAAAATATACCAGTGCGTTTCTGAATAAGCAAAGAAATAAGTCCCATGTGTTTTGTATAGAGATAACGGGCTATTTTCGAATGTCCTCGGTAAATTCAGATTTTGTAGTGTGTTTCAATTGCTACTGGTTAAAGTTTACTTAATCCATAAATTTAAGTAAGTTATTGGGGAAGTACATTTTTGTGCATTTTATGTATCATATGCACTTTTTGAGAAAAATATGCAAATGACTCAATATTTACCTACTAAATATGCAAGATATGCAGTAAACGTCTACCCTTAATTATCCCACTCAGCACAGAGTTACAGAGTTGTCTTTCAAAACTACTCTCATATCTCATCCCAAATTAATTCCAATTGAATTTCCCGATCACCGCCACGCAAAGCTCTTCCTTCCTTCACCTTTCGCCCTCGAATATCATTTTCCACACGCGAATCACGCTCACACCGTAACGTCGTTGACGCTGGTCATGGCCATGTAAATCCTCTGAACGTTATATTACATTCAACGATTCAGACTGCTCAGCGAGGTCCTAGGATGTTTTAAATTTAGCGGCCGTGGCGTTGTGCGACGATTCACAGAAATTCGCGAAACAATTCGCCCGCCGATTTATTGTACCGATAATAAAGTGAGGAGTAAACATACGAAAAACGACGAGTTTTGTGGCTTTAAAATAGAAAAGACCGAAGGCTTTGGCACAACTCGGTAGTACGTGCTCTCGTGGCGCAACTCGTCCATGCCGAACGCAACTTAATTGAAGTACGACGTTGCGAAACTTTACCTAGTCGAAGGGGTGTGAAGTTAGCCACGTCCACAAATTTTATAGTCCGGGAAAAAAAATTTACTTAGACCACTTTTGTCCCCGGGGCACTTTATCCTTGCCCTCTTGCGTTTACAACGATTTTTAGAGTTACTCCACTATCCCCTTGGTGCCTTGGTTATTTCTTGAAGAATTATCTGTATATAGTTACTACTACTTACAAGTTGCAAAATATAAGAGCAGTGGCTTAAGTAAAATTTTACCAAAATCTCCTTTAATCTCGAAATTTCAAAAATTGTCCTCGGAGAGATTGTTTATTAATAAACAATTGGATACTTAATGCTAGATTTACAACACTAGTTTCAGTCTGGGGGTTGATAAATGGGGTGCATTTACACACAAAATTGAAAAAGAAAAATTAACCGCCTGACATATTTTTTGTAGAAATATTGAGAGAAAAAGATTTTTTTTCCTGGACTATTAAACATGTGGATGCGGCTAACTTCGCACCCGTCGTAACTAACACGTACCTAACCATATCGACCTCAAATTCCAAAGAAAATAAACCACCAATTTTGATTTTGACATTTTTTGACTGAATATGGGTATTAGTCGACCAGAACAAGTTTCAATATTTCAATATTTTTTTCTTACAAATATACATCGTGGTTTAATCGAGGAAGAGGATTTTTAAGAATTTAGCCATAACCATAACCACTTTTGATGTCAAAATAAGATGTGACATAATTGACTGATTTATTGATTAGCATCGATCCCTCTCTCGGTGGAAATTTTGGATTATGGAAAATTTCACAAAAAGACTTTTTCAGAATGCGACAGCTGCGGCGAAAAGTTAGATAAACGAATAAAAAAGAGAGAAAATATCCAATTTCAGTCTTATTGCACTTGTGCGGTCTCAAATTTCAAAACACTGAGCAGCATGAAAAGAAATCCCTTAATTACATTCATATCTAATTACAGAGAACAAGACGAGAATACGAAATAAAAGAAACTGTAAAGGTCATTCAAGATGACATGAGAAAAAAATGTTTGAAAAAGATCCCAAAAAAACTGAAAGGAAAACCTCTCAAAATTATATTTTCTGAGAGACCTTGTGGGAGGTTTGAATTTAAAAACATTAAAACAGCAACCAGTTTCTTAAGAAATACATTATGATGATTGATGACTATACCTATTTAAAGCTCTTTCATTAAGATGCCTGTGTGGAAAATGTGGGAAAACGGTAAAAAGTAGTAACAAATCAGAATTTTTGGGAATTGAAGTGTACATATCTGAAAACTGATAAGACATTTTAGATTTGCAAGTATTAAAGAATTTTAAATTTTCTATTTTCTGAAGTATCCAAAAATGTCCAATACAAAAATTGGAAGAAAAAAAAACAAAGAAGATAAATGATATGGTGAAATAGTGTAAATACGGGACGCACCTAATATTTCCGAAAGTTAATAGGCACCTAATAAACCTATTAGGTAAATATAATCATAAGAGGTAGTACCTATACAAAGTGGCATATATTGTAACTAGGCTATATATGTCGTTAATATGTAATGTTACTATTATTACGTAAAATGGCAAAATCAATACGTGCAGCTACAAAATCTCAAAGAAATTAACAATGGTGTTTATGACTACTTATAGGGAAATTTCCCTATTTCAGGGAATTCTAGGCTGATTTGGGTACGTGACGACTTTTTGCGCATTGTGCACAGAATAATAATAGTATATAAAAATGCAAAAAATATGTTACAATTTCAGTTAGCCCTGAATTGATAAATAATAGGTATTACCTACAGCTAATATTTAGTTTGATCATAATAAGAAAGCGATCAAAGTCATAGTTATGGCGATTAAAATTTGATAACTATCGACAGTAGAAGTTGATAGATATAACTATGCTAAAAATGACTTAAGTAGCTATATCGAATAATTTTTGGATTCTTAATTGTAATGTTAATTTAACACAAGTTTATTAAATATAATTTTTGTTGAAAAGAAAGACTTACAATACCAGATTACCTATTAAAATTATCGGAAATTGGGCGATCAAGGAAAATTTTATCGACAGTAATTAATTAGAAAAAGTTGTCAACACTGTGTTCAGTAGATAAACAGTAAACTGCCACTGAAAAAAGGTAATATTCAAAGTTTAAAACAAATTCTCGGAACCGATTTCGAGAAAATCACAAAAAAGAAAACGAAAGACACGTGTAGAGACGTACAGTGATGCCAGTTCTTAATAAAGTATAAAACATGAGGAAAATTAGTTAAGCTATTGAATGATTGCCAGGCAATGAGTGAATGCGTTTTAGTATGTCTATTCAGGTTAATTCCATTGCTAAAAATGTATGTTAATATTTTGACTTTATTAGTAGTTTTTGGATATGTCACATTTACAATTAGATGGTGAATATCAAAATACTGGAGACATGATAGAAGTTGTTCATGAATTTCAATTAGATTTACAATGATAATCTGAATTAAATGCAAAAAATATTAGGTAATGCACTTATTAAATTAAAAGGAGTTTACCTAAGTATAAATCACGATAAATGTAGCTCATATCGAAGGCAAATATTATAAGTTTTTGACAATGGTTTTTAAAATTTTCAAATAAATGATATTGATTATTAATATTGTTAATAAGTGATACTAAATCCAAAATTCATCCATTGGCGAGAAGGTTGTTTAATTTTTCTATAAATCTGAGAAGTGAAGAACTATGACGTTAAATTGATATTCATTATTTGACTTTACATTTGGGATATTAAAACAAAACACATGTAGAATAACTTCTAGAAGTTATTAACTTCTATTTAGTTATTAACTACTTAATACCTATTTACTTATTAATTTCATTTAGAAGTTAATATTAAGAAGGTTCCAAAAGGAAACCAAATATCGATGACATTATAAACTCCATAAAATGGAGAGGCGACAATATCTAAATAACATGAGATTTCATATTTATAAGATATTCTCTTTATAAATGCTTGACCCATATCTTATTCAAATACATTACTCTCCTTTAAAACAAGCAATCAGTCAAAAAAAGTACTTCTACGGTTTATAAAGACTAAAAGTTTAGCAACAAATACGAGACTAAATAGGGTTCTTTCTTAAAGATTATTTGCTTGGAATAAACTGTTTATAAACAATAATTTTATGGATAAACAGTTATTCCAATATTAATTGAATTATATTGACATACTGCTTTTTTTTTGGGGTAAGTACTACCTGATATTACCTACTCCATATTTGGGTTTCATAAAAATTAAACAATACCCAAAAGGTAATGGTTAATTTAATATGGTTCAACAAACGACAGATGTTGGATCTGTGTCTGCAAATCCATCCATTTTAGAACCTATTTTCCTATTCCTATCGAAGACACCTGATGCTCCTTTTTTGAAGTACGTCCTTGATATTACTCAAAATTTGAATTTGATTAAAAGCAAAGAGTTTCGAATATAGGTACACGTAAGTACCTCCGAATGAGTGAAAAGTGGAAAAATTAATAGCAAGGTTAACCGATTTTAAAGGAATCCTATTTTCCAATTTCAAATACCTAGGTAGTACCTAATGAGGAGGAAAATGTATCGAGATCATTCAAAATGATGTGTCTACTTATGAAACACAATATGGAGGGATTAAACCAAGTAAAGAGATTAATAAACAGACAACAGATTTAAATCTGAGACTATAAATCCATCCATTTTAGAATCATATTGAAGACACTTGAAGCTCCTTTTTTGAAGTACGTCCCTGATATTTTCAGTTTCAGCAAACAGTTTCGAATACACATATACCTTTGAAAGGGTGAAAAGTGAAAAAATTAATAAGGTTAATCGATCTCGAAGGAATCCTATTTTTCCAATTTCAGATAGATATGATAAAAATAATGTAAGATCATTCAAAATGGTTTCACTTGTGAAACACAATACATACTTGTCGGGAGAGAACTGTCTAGAAAACCTACAGGTCTTCCTCGTTGGGGCATGTCAGGAGGAACAGCTGATTTGCGGGCCGGTCCCGCATTTCGAGAACGTCTAAATTTACGCGAAACCTTAGAACGTCAGGAAAAACGAGCGGCCGTCCAAGGAAAGCGAACCGCCCGCAATTTAAAAACGGATTCCCAGGGGTACCAACTAAGTACTTTACGCGAATCCTCAAAAGTAGGGAAGGTAAGGTAGTAGTACCAACTAAGTGACTGACCTTTGGGATTTGACGGCGGCGGGTCTTATCATCGCTGGCCTCTTCTCGTCCTTGTTCGGGAGCCTCAAGTAATCTTGGTCTCCCAGCAGAAAGAGATCTTTTGATATAATCATGGCAGCACGGACTCGCCCCCTTCACTGCACAGACTCTCCCGAAACAACGGTCATAGGCACGCACTCACTCCGACGACTATGACGGTCATAGCGGGAATTCCCGGAGGAAGAGGATGATGATGTGTGATGTGTGTATCTCACTCGGCGACGGGACGTCTTAACTACGTTCACTTACTTACGACTCTCGGAGTGTAATGTGTGTGTTACTCGTGAAACTGGCCGGAACGCAACTTGCTCGCGACGCGGCCGATTTCGGACTGACGGAAAACGAGCGAGCGAACGGCGAACACTGAGCGTCTCTCGCGGAGCGGATCGGAGTGAGCACTTGTCGCGGACGCCCTCGCTTCTTTCTTTCTTTTCTTTTCTTTTTCATTTCTTTTCTTTCCTTTTCTCTCCCTCCCTTCGAACGGACACGCACACTTTTCGTTGCGTCGCGTTCCTCTCTCTCACATACTCTCTTTCCTCTCATCGTAATCCTACTTCTCCCGTATTTCTCTAATCGAAGGGTTACGCATCGTTTCGAAAGTGTTGGCGGACCACCCTCCTCAGGCCGACAAAACTAAATAGTGGGGATTTTGTGTCTTTTTTGGGTAAAGATTTTTTCCTCCTCCCCAAAATTAAAGAAAAATAAAAATTATAAGCAGGAAAAGAGCCGTTCGGAGGTGCTGGGAAGAATAGTTTGTAGGTCCGGAGACGCTTATTTGATTAGAAAAAAAATAAAATGTTGAAAATGAAAACGGAGACGTTTTCGCGCCTTCGCCATATTTAAATACTGTTGACAGTTTGACAGACACGTCGAGAGCAGTTTTGGCAGTGGCTAATCGGCCGACATGACGGACGGACGGTAGACGGGGCGAGCGAGAGAAGGAGCGAGAGAGAGAGAGTGTAAATAAGTTTGATTCTTTTATCCAAGCCGAACCAAACATACCTAACCTTCCCGACTGAGTCGTAAGCCCAGAAACGTACAAATGTTTTAATCACTATACAAGCCATACCAAACCAACCTAACCTTCCCGACTGAGTCGTAAGCCCAGAAACGTACAAATGTTTTAAGTACTATACAAGCCATACCAATCATACCTAACCTTCCCGACTGAGTCGTAAGCCCAGAAACGTACAAATGTTTTAATTACTATACAAGCCATACCGAACCAACCTAACCTTCCCGACTGAATCGTAAGTCCAGAAACGTACAAATGTTTTAAGTACTATACAAGCCATACCGAACATACCTAACCTTCCCGACTGAGTCGTAAGTCCAGAAACAGTGGAAGTACGGAACAATTCCAAAATACATATCTCAAACTAAATGCAATGTATTCTTTACATGAAAATTGCGGTATATTGGTAGCGACGAAAGATCACATATTATTTGACAGTATGAAACACTTGTAATAAGCCATAAAATTGCAAATTATAAAGTTAGTAATGGGAGCGTGTGTGGTTGGCCTAGGTGTAATCTGTTTATATTGTCGGATATTCTTTGTAAAAAGACGCTTGCATTGTATTATAGTAGAGAAAAAAATTATACCAACAGTATTAGAAAGAAGATAAAGGTATAAACATGCGAATTTAATCGGAGAATGGCTTATGGAAAAGATCGCCCGGACGGTCTCGTAGGCATAATAAAAACTTCGACGTTCCATGTTAAATGTCAAATTATGGTGAAATTATGATTGTGTTCCGTGACAACCCGGACAGCACACGACGTCTTAAAGACGTCTTGTGAAGGTCTTATTGTGGTCTGGACGTCTGAAGACCTAAAAGAGACGTCTTTAAGATGTCTTGTTTGGAATGTCTTTAAGACGTCTGATTGAAGTCTGGATGTTTGTTGACCAATAAAATTCCTCTTCATACGTCCGCATATGGACGTATTAAAAACGTCTTAATTTGGCAGGTCATCGTTAATAAAGACACCTTTTTCAGACAACTTTTGAACTGTCTAATTAGGAAGTCTTTAAGGCGGTATTATATGTTTGCAGATTTAATAAGAATAGGTATTTATATAATACATGTATATCTAATTTATTAGTTAATCAAATAATTGGTTAAAATTAGTTAGTTGATTAATTAATTAATTGACTCATTTATTTTAGCTCGTTAATTCTCAAATTTTTGATAATTTTATACATTTAATTAAGAAATGTTGTATGTACTTTTATGTATCGTTCAGTTCTGTTTAATTATCTATATCAATCAATCTACAATAATATAAATTATTTTATTGTAAATCTGGTTGAAAATTGAGGTGTTTTCATTTTGGCCTAGGCTAACAATCCGTCCTAAAGACGTCATAAAGACGTCTTACATACAGCTTGCAAGATATCTTAAAGACGTCTTATATAGAGGTTGCAAGACACCTTAAAGACGTCGTAAAGACGTCCTTTTTTTGTAACAAATGGCGTGTAAACGACGTCTTCAAGACGTCTAAGAGACGTTCACGGACTCTTCTTGCACAGCTATAATGGGACGTCTATAAGACGTCTTAAAGACACCTTTGTGCTGTCTGGGAAGTATGTAACAATTTTGGTCATATCCCAGAAAATTCGCATTTAACATATTTTGCAAAGAGTTTGAGCGTGAATAATAGTGAAAAATATATAAAGAGAACCACAAACGTGTTATATGGAATGAATTTGATGTCCGCCCGTTAACCACGAGAAAGCTACGAAGGGGTTAAACAGAGCGATGTAACCTAAAAAGTAAAATTATTTTTTTGCAAAGAAACCAGAAGGAATTTTAAGAAAAGAAGTGGACCATCATGTTCAACACTATTTTATGGACGAATGGTGATTTTTTGGTGAGTTTTTAATTTTTGACGATATGACCTCTTATGGAAAATCGCATTTTGAAAGTGCCATAACTTTTGAACGGATCGTCTCCGCACTATAAGGTTGGTGTCTTTGAAACACGTTTTTAAAATACTTTCGACTGATAGATATGTCTTTTTTAAATATTTTTGGGGAAGAGGGGACAATGTCAGCCGAAATTTCGACTTTGAACACGAAATTTCGACTTCAAACTCGAAATTTCGACTTTAAACACGAAATTTCAACAGTCGAAATTTCGAGTTTGAAGTCGAAATTTCGTGTTTAAAGTCGAATTTATTAAATAAAAATTGCATGGCCCTTCTACGCCTTCGTACTTTTTGTAGCGAGAAAACGAATATTGCAGCTTTTGACCAGCCGGAGCTACAAAAGGTGGGCTAACTTAGACTTAAGTTAGCGGCCATAACTAGCGCTATATATAGTTAGTTATATATAGCTACATATATATATATATATATATAGTTAGCGCTATAACTCATACACGGAATGTAATAGGGATGCTCCGGTTTGCGCAGGAACTTGTGTCTTTAGAAGTAATTGACAGTCCCGGGGTCAAACACATTTTTTGAACACATTTGGCCAATTTTGGTCAAAAATGACAAGATGTTCAATCATGAATCGCGGTTCAATTTCATGATATAGTAGAAATCTTGAGAATCATTTGGCACTGGAAAACCATCGGTTAATTGGCCGAAAAAGCGGGCAAAAATGGCCAGAGATGGCCAATAATTCGAAAATGACTTATTTCAGCCAAAACATGGGAAATCCTGTATATACGTCCACAGGTCGAACATGTGGCACACAGAGAGTTCAGAAATGCTAGCAGGGGGTCAATAAAAAATATCCAGAAATGGCCAAATCTCTAAAATGACTTATTTCGGCCAACACGTGCTAAATCGTGTATACACCTGAATAGTTCGAAAATGTGGGCCCTGGGAGTTCCAAAAACAATGTGGAGAATTTAGGAGACTCTGTCAGCCACTGAGAGTCATTTGGCACAGCGGGCCTGTGGAGCTACAAATTCTAAAATGACTTATTTCGAACAAAAGTGCTAAATCCTGTATATACTTTCATAGTTCGAAACAAAGGTCCATTGGATCCTTCGACAGTGTCTCTGAAAATTCCGGGGCTCACGTTGTTTGTTAGCTGGAGTTTGGAGATGTTTGTTAACTGGGAAAGGTTTCTGAAAAAAATTGAAAATATTCATAAGTGCCCTCTAGGGAGGTTTTAGAAAAAAATGTTTCAAATAAAAATTGTAGCTATTAGTTAACTGAGTGCAAGTCTAAAATTTGGTGAGAATCGGTAGAGCCGTTTTGGAGAAAATTGAGGAAAACTTAAAATTCACAGAAGTAGAGAGCCCTTCGCCGAAGATGAGTCAAGTTTTACAATTTCAAATTCAATTCCGAAGACAAACAGGACACGCTCATTGGGAACACTGTAGCTTTTTGGCTATTTTTAATACATTTGGTTATAATTAATATAACTGTCTCCTCTTCATAATATACCTATCATATTTTACGTACCATATCTGATCTCCGTCTCTTTCATATCGATCTATTTAGTAGACTTATAGCTTCATGTATTTCTATTCAGTAAGTAGCCTTAATTGAGTTGCGTGTATAGTTGGACATGTTGCAGGAGAAATCAATCGACTCAAATTTCTCGATAAAGTATGTTCATGTTGGCATCATGTTTTCAACAGGTTTTCTCAAGTTAAAGTGCTTCTTCCTTTTAATTGTTAACATTAACTCAAATTAACTCCAGAATTGAGTCTAACGACTTTGCAAACTCTTGAAGGCTTGTTAATGAATGGACATTTAGCAACACAGCAGATTGCCGGTAGTGATTTCGATGTTTGTTGTTAGCAAGATGGAGAGTTTTTGTTAGTTATGGTCGTAAAACTTTTTGGTATCTCGTAAAAGTATTTTTATAAGTATTGAGTTGAAATACACGGTGATAACCTTTTTGGTGCTCGAAGGTTACCTTTACTTTTGTGTTATTTGTTACCTTCAAATCGAAGAAAGTATATAAGTACACATAGTGGGCTCTGTCACTGTGAATCAAGAAGAGTGTTTTCAATATTTGTAGACTTGTTCGAGTTATAAAAGTTTGTACGTCTTCGTGATCTAACGAAGTGCTAATTGTTTTTGATATTTCTATGAGCAACTTTTGGTTTTTTTACTGACTGTACTGACTGAATATTGAACTTATTTCTTATTCAAACTTATTCAAGTCTTATTTCAAACAGATACGTCTCCTCCTTTAAAAAGAAAATCCTGGAAATGTCTTCACTGCCCTGAATCACAGAAATGAAACACTACTATACATACCTGAAGAAATTTTTCTTCTCAAAACTATTTCTAATCGCAATCCAAGTCCTTGTACAAAAACTGGCTCACCATGCTTACAATGTGATTGTCTAATTAGTAGATTTATTGTTGCAGTTTCTAAATTCCTGTTAATTTGCGTGGGTGTCTAAATTTCACTAAAAACTAGTTCTGATAGATAGGTGAATGACAAGAAAATGGGACGAAATTGAAAATCAAGTTTCAACTTCTTATACGAACAGGCAAGAAGAAATAGTACACAAACGGCTTTTTACAAAATTGGCTTATGGTTGTTCGAGCCAAAGGCGTTTCGGTAAACTTTGCAAACCTTGCGTTGTGTATTCGCCAATTTATACAAAACCTGCTTCAAACTCTTGAACAGTATGTGCTAATTGAAAATACTCCCAAACACTATTCAGCATAAAACTAGTGCAACAAGAGGTATTAATTGTATGTCGCTAATAGTAATTACTATGGTGCTTTTAAAAGTAATTTAATATTTCTTCCTAGTTGGATTACTATTTTTTTATGATAGTCAATGTGAATGTATTACAGAGTTTGCTATTATTATTGGAGAAGACTGGTTTTGGAGTGTGTTCTGGACACACAAAATCAGTTGTTAGGGAACATCATGTTGCCATTCAGATCTGTTGGAGAAGAGGACATTTTGTAGTTTCTTGGATCCTAGATTAGTTTTCAGAGAAAAATCATGGCATCGATCAGGAAGATGTGAGGTTTATTTGGAAAAAACAACTGTTATTCATTGGAGAAAGGATAAGCTGATATGAGCCCATTGAGAAAACCATGGGGTCTATTGGAGATATGGAAGGAGGAATCTCTGTATTAGTAAAGACAGGTTATGGAGACTGAATGACTAACTAAGTACTAACGTTCAAAGAAGTTCAGATCATTGTACCAATGCGGTAGATACATTGGGAAAGGTCTGAAGAAGGCGGAAGGGCAGTAGGTCCTCCCAGTAGGAGAAAGAATGTAGATTAAATGAATATTGAAGAATTTGAATATGTATTAACAGGAAGATAATGCTGTAAACATGACTAAGTTTCACGAGTTGTAAAGCCATAGAAAGAAAACAAAAACTTATATGGAGAGAGAACTAACTTATGGAGAGAGAATATCAAGGAAGGTACTAAAAAGTGTAGATCTGTGTTTCAGTGCAGTACATTGTGAAAGGCCAGGAGAAGATAGAACAGCAATAGGTCCTCCTAGAAAGAGAAAGAATCTAAAACGACTAAGATTAACAGAGTGGTGAAGCCACAGAAAGAAAACAAGATCATAACGTTAATTGAAGAGCTGTGAAAATATTTGGAATACATTGAGGTTCAAGAGAGTTACAGCAGAGATTCATTGGAGGAAGAGCAAAGGTACTACCATAAAGAGGGGACATCTTGAGACTTGTATGGAGCATATCATTGGACAGAAAATAGAACTGTGGAAGTAAGGGCAACAATTTAAGGTTCATCAACACCAATATAAGGCAGCACTTTTTACCCATTTCATAACATTGCACTACTAAGGAAGTACTATCGCTCAATATGCAACTTACTTTACATCCACATTTTAAATTCTCGTCCACTTTGCTTCTTATTAATATCTACCCATGAAAACGAAACAAATACCCATTTAATATGCCAATCTGTACGATTCAATAATTCCAATAGGCACGAATGTATTTTTTTCTTTTCAAATGTCAGGAGGGCTGTCAACACCAAACGTTTGCAGATGATAACCGTAATGACTCCAATAAAAAAAAATGCCTTCCGGACAACGATTCGAAGGGTCCATTAATTGAATTTCACACTTAGTTAAGCACCTGACGACTGTCACGTTGCTAAAATTCTCCCATAATATTCATCCGAGAGGAAGTAACGAACTGCGTATTCGTATTCGTTCCGATCATGAAAAATAAAAGTGCCAAAAGCCGATATGTTAATAACGGTTGACGCGCTCAATAAATTTCGAACATTGTCGTTATTTAACCTACTGGTTTAGGTTGTACACGCCTACACCATTGACACACATACATTTGTATACAATGCCTGCATCAAACGTTAAGTGCTCCTCGTTACAATTACGAAGCTCTAGCTACATCATAATTAAAAAAAGATTTGTTTAACGTCTCGCACCTATTTTTCTCGTCGAAATATTTGCGAGAGCAACGAACCTGATAAAATATTTATTGATGGGCTGATAATATTGGCTGTTTGTACCCAAGGAGGTTAAACACACATGTAGCCGTCCTTATTCATAGAGGAGATAGCAAAAACGTATGCTCTAATGTTTTTGTTGTGGTCGACGTTACCTAACCTCAGGAACTTTCTATCCAAATCCGACGAAAATAACGCGATTGTGCAAGGGAGAACAATGACTTCTCGAGCCGCCATGTCAATGACACTTTTTTAACTAATTAGGGATTGTTGCAATCAATGAGGCTGTAAATTACGGTCCTAACCCAATACGGAAAATTTAATCGCAGATCACGAATAGAAAAGGAAAGAACACATCAAGAAGATAGTGATAATATTCACAATAAATCGTCGAAATTAATATGAGACTCAATTTTATTTGTCAAAAAAAACAATAATTACAGTTTATAACTAAACTCAACCATATCAATCACTATCGTCGTCAATAGTGATCACCTCTCCGACATCCTCGATGGTTACTAATTCAGAAATGGCCCTAAAATTACATTAAAACTGTTAAAACAAGTAGGTCAAGCGTAGGATGATCGAACAAATTTCAACTCAAGTAGGTTCTGGAAATAATCACTGGGCGCTCAAAAGTGATCAAGTTAAAAACATTTACGTGGAAATGTGGCACTTCTTTTTAAATAGACAAGTCAAAGTAATGTCACAAAACTTCAAATTGGGAGTACAAATGAGACTTTAGTTATAATTTGGTGATTAGACTATAAGGACTTAAATTGGGCTCTTGGTCAGCAATAATAAGATTATTAGAGTAAATATTAAAATCACTAGATCCCTTATATGCTTCAATTTGGCTTCAAATACTAACACCTTATGTATTTATTTATTTATTTATTTCCATAGCAATACATTGGAAAACACCTGGAAGGAGTATACATAGTATAGTGCAAGAGAGAGGTAAATACCTCTCTGTACGCAGGCGCTAGTAAAATATCTTTATAAATAAACACATAATCTTATTACTAAGATACAATCAGTTATCAGAAGAAAAATAAAAATATACATTTACAGATATAAAATAAATTGTATGTTACAAACTGTTGTCATGTGACGCTGTCATGCTAATATGTAAATGTATTCATGCATTATCTTGATTATTTTGTTATCACATATTAATGATCATCCATTAAACTTGTTTATAAAGTTCAATCAACTCAATCAAATTGTACCTACATGTTTCTCAATTTTTTTCCTTAATAAATGTTTTATTTAGAATATTTCAATATTTTAAACTCATTAAAGTTTAACAAATCATCACTATTTAATAATTTAATAAACTTATTATGTAAACATTTTAAAGGTTTAAGTGTAGTTTGATAGACATCCCAACAAATAATAATTTCTTATAGAACTGCTATATACATTTGTAAAATAAAAACTTATATAATATCAGCAGATAATATCTCAATTTACTAATAACTTTCTGTACATGTTTATCCCATTTCATATTATAAGTCATTATAATTTCGAGATATTTATAATTGGACCCTGGACAGTACAGTATTGTTAATGTAACTATAAATATTAATTGATTGGGGCACACTGTCTGCATAACATTCAAAAGTCATTGAGTTATTGAAACATTCAAAGTTAATCCATTCCGACTGACCACATATTAATCTTTTTTAAAAAATTATTCATTCCAGGCTCAGCTCTAACTTCAGCTATTATCTACAATATTTAAGAGTACCATCAGCAAAAGCTGTATTATTCTTAACTGTAGTAAATAGTAGTAGCCCTCAAACAGATCCTCGGAGGACACCCATGTACTACATTGATTGTCAATTCGAACACATTGTTTTCTCCCTCAGCGGTAGCTTTTTAGTAGCTTTAGAGACTCATCGCATACTACATGTAAATAATTTTTTTAATCATACAATGTTATTACCTGTATCAATTACTTTACTCAGATATATATAGTAATACCGTCAGTATCATGAGAAGTGGATTTTGCCGAGCGCTGTCAAAAGCTTCGGCTTCATCCAGGGAAGCTGTTGGGCTATATTCCTTATCTACTAGTCTTTGGTAAATTTTTTGGGCAATATGGTTGCCAGATCACCTCTCACAATCACTCGTAGAAGGTACAGTTTTTGAGCATACATGTATTTTTTAAAATATGTCAATATTACTTTAAGCTTTCAAGTTGACTCCCATTAAGCAGCAAGATTACCTAAATAATAAGTACCTGTAACGTATGTGCCAGGATGGTCGTGACAGTACCAGGCACTTCCAATTATGAGCTCAGAGGAACTTTACAACCACTACTGAACCACCACCTACTTGAGTTCAAATTTTCTACTACACTCACCTCAAAATATCAATCTCCGCCGACGAATCGACGTCCCTGTCGAACTGATCCCACCTGACGACACCGGGGTGCGTGATCTTATACTCCAGGAACCAGTTGAGCCTCGACCTCAGCTCGTACACGACCCTCGCGGTGCTGTCCTCGCACCTGAACCTCAGGTGCCCGCCGATCGTGATCAGCTCTTGACCTTCCTCGATCGACAACCTGAACTGATCGCCGAAGAAGATGACCGGCAACGGGTGCACCATGGTCGCGTCGTGGATGAAGTCCTTGGTGGACTTGACCTTGATGTAGTAGACCAGGAGGGGCCAATCGGAGGTTTTCAGATGCTTTATGATGGATTTCGGGTGCAGTTGGTACACGGCAGTTGAGTCCATCGAGTTGATGGTCCTGATCGCACCATATTTGTTTCGCCTGGAAATTATTTATTTATTTATACTTCTACAAACACAATGAAGAGAGTAATTAGATGCAAGAGTAGCAATTTAACCTAATACTAGCTTAAAACTAGAGAGAACAAAGGGAATATGATACTATAGATAGGACAAGACAAGATCATCATACAAGCCTAAGTCTAAGGTACAGATGCTGAATGTTTGAGATGGTATGGCCATGTAAGTCGAATGCTGGATGACATATGGACAAAGAAAATATTACCATGGGTTCTCCCAGAGAGGAGGAAAAGAGGGACGCCCTAGAAAAACATGGAGAGATGGTACCAGAAGCACAATGACTTAAAGAAATTTGCAAGAAGACTGAAGATATAGAAGGAGCTGGCCATATTTATTAACTTACGCCTTACTAAAAAATGTCAAAATTGATATAGCCTCACTTTTTTAATAAAAATTGAAACTGCTCCAATCAGTTACTAGTGTCTCGAAAAAGACAGCTTGGCTGTATTAATTAGGCGTAGATGAGTGAGCTGTCTTTTTCAAGACACTATTAACAGATTGGAGCAGTTTCAATTTTTATGAAAAAAGTGAGGTTATATCAATTTTGACATTTTTTAGTAAGGCGCATTCACAAACACTATCCACAGCCTACTATGAGGTGAAATTTAAAAAAAAAACACCCGATATATTATCATTATTATTATTGTTATAATTATATATATTGTATTATCGACCTTTCGAAGCTCGCAATACACTTGTCACTTGCCTAACAACGGCCACCTTCGGATACAACCCAGCGCAGATCACCGCCTTGATCAGACTCATATTCCCGGAATTCCTGTTATTCTCAATGTTCCCCGGATTCAAGTCGGACACGAAGTTCAGTTCGCGCAAATGTTCCATGAACTGGTTCTTCATGTTCTGGAGAAGTCTTAAAGTGGACTGGCTCAGGAAGTTCTCCCAGCAGTACTGTCTTTGGTTGCTTGTGGACTCAAACTCTGAGAGAACCTACAAAAAATAATTGTAAATGAGGAAAGGGAGAATAATAATAGTATTGTAGGTGGTTAATGGTGATATTCAGGTTTAGAGCTAGCACTATGACTTTCCACTTTTGTGGTATGTATTTGTAATGCAAATTAATATAATTACAAAACAGAGCATAAGTAAAAACCTGAAAACAACTTTTCACAATGTGAACATGCTTCACACTATTCACTAACCCTATGGAATAGCATATGATCGCTCCACAATCCCTCTGCCATATCCAGTCTCTTTTCGTCGGCCAATTTTTCCTTCCCCAATGGAATCTGAAAAGGGTCCTTGTAATCCAAGGTGGCTGCTATAGATAGTACGGGATCCAAACAGCTAAAGATCGCGCCGAAGAGTATCATTTTGCCCATATGCGGGGCTATCGGTAGCCTGGCCAGGTGGTAACCGAGAGGAGTGAGGTTTTCTGAGTTATCGAGAGCGTTAAGACGCGTCAGAAGCTCTAAGGAATGTTTCACCGCTTCACTCTCGGGAGGATCCATTAATAGACTGAAGAACTTTTCGGCAGGACCTAGAATAATAACGTAGATGTAGGAGTCATCTAAACTAACCTCGGTTTAAGAACATTCAGTGATATGGATTGGTTAAAGAATACAATTATGTGAATTCGAGTGTAGCAAGATGGTAAAGTAATATATCAAAATTAAAAAATTTGTTTAATTTATAACAAACTGCAAAAAAATGGCGATGTGAACATCATTCTTTACCTGAAGAAGAGAATCTTTACCTAATTGTAATATTTTAGCTGTCAAGATGGTTCCGTCGAGCCGTTTCCTGAGTATCTCAGGTTTCATGAACCTTTCGAGTAAAGAATGCCGAGCTTTGCTGAACAAATGGAAGCATACACCGGGTTTGACTCGACCAGCCCTTCCCTTCCTTTGGTCGGCGTTCGCTCTGCTGACCCAGCAGCTCTTCAAGGTTTCCGTATTAGAAGACACATCGAAGTCGGACACTTTGATCCGTCCTGCATCGATAACATAGACGACGTCATCTGGGAAATGAAAATGTATTGAAATCTTTATGTAATGTACAACTAGAATGATTTTAAGGATAATATGTTCTTTTGTGAATAGAATTTTTTACCTATTGTTATGGATGTTTCAGATATATTGGTGGATATTATTATTTTACGCTTGCCAGGAGGGGCAGGTTCGAATATCTGCTTTTGTTCCACTGTAGGCATCATCGAATGTAATGGAATAATTATGTATTTGTGCGGAGGGAACTTCCCGGAATCCTCCAATTTCGTATTCAGGGATGAAATGTCCATTAAACCTGGGAGGAATATCAAGATCGAATCGTCTTTTCTGTCCTGAAATGAACCATGAATCACCTAAAGTTGAAAATTAGACTGCTTCGTTTACCGTTTCGCAAATGTAAGTCACCAGTTCGAACACGAGATTCAAGTTAAGCTTCTCGCTTACGAACTTCCTCAACTCATCACACACTTTTGGCGAGTACTTCCCTTCCCTCTCCAAATTTCTGGCGTAAGGTACGATGTAGTCTCTGAATTCTTGGAGTTCTGCATCTTCAACCTCGTTCCTTCTCTTGAATCTCTGATTTTCTGCCATTTGCCAAAAATTTTTAAACGATGAAATTCGAATATTCCAATAACACACTTACGTGGTGGCTCATCAAAGGTGAAGTTCGTCATTTGGAGGACGTCCTCTAGGAAATACTGCTCGATCGGAAAAGTAAAACCAGGAATGTTGATGTGAGGACAGTCGTCGTAGTACTTCGAGAACGCATCTGAGTTTAAGGTGGCACTCATCAAAATTACCTTTAACAGAAAGTACAAAGGGTGATAACTACTGATGAAACTCGAGTTTTGAATTGGAAAAGCGCTCGGGCAGGTTCTTTTTGAATTTGGATATTCTTTTGAGTTTCTTGACACTGGTGTATCTTAATTTGGAGATGGAAGTGCTTCAATTACAAGCTCTAAACCGAAGAACAGCAAGAGTAAGTTTACATTTGACAACTGTGAACAAACTGCAACAGTTTTAAATTTAATTTTTTTAACTTGTGCTCGGTTTATAATACAATATACTATGATAGTGGGTAATGAAATTCGTTTGTTTTGGGTATTAAAAGACATGTTGCATTACTTAGCAAAATAATGTCTCAAACGTACGACAGTTGTATATTACCAGTGGCAACTTATGGTCTAGAAACTATGATAGTAACAATAAAAAAGTGGCAGAACATCTAAGAATAATACAAAGAGCCATGGAGAGCTCTACGCTGGGACTAAGTTTGAGAAAGACAATTCCCAATACAGAAATATGATGAAGAATCAGAGTAACCAACATCATGGACAGAACAGCGAAGCTTAGTTGGCAATGGGTGGCACATATAGCAAGGTAAAATACAGAGAAATGTTCATACAGGGTAACATTTTGGAGACGATAGAGAATATAGTCGCTGTAGCCGGAAAACAATGGATGAGAACGGCTGAAAGTAGAGAAGCATGGAAAAACTAAAAGAGGCTTAAGTCCTGAAAGAAAGTCGAAGAAGAAAAATTGTCTCAATTAATCCAGTCACAGAAACTGGCTCTATTACAACAGGGAAGATAATAGCTATTGTGTAGCAATACTTCGGTACACAATTGTGTAGTACTTAAACAAACAAAAAAATGGAATTGTACAAATTCCAAACACAAAGTGGACATTTAGTAATACACCAGAATTAATTCAGAAAGTCAAAATTAATGCTGAATCATCGTTGAAAAATTTATCAAACAAAATAACTCTGCACAAATCGGCCTACTTCATAGTACTCAACTCGAATAGTCAACATGTGCAGCAATTATCTATTATTTGGCACATGCAAGATTCTTGTCAAGAATCCAAGACCACCTGACCACTTAACAACGTTATTTGACATTGAAAATGTACTACATGTTACCATAATCCGAATTAGTGAGGAGGATTAAGATTTTATTCGGAAATAAGTGAATCGTGATAATTTTAGATTTTAATAAACCTCCCCGAGCGTTTTTTGTAAATAAATTATTTAGAGAGTTATTGGGTGCGTTCCAGACTTTTGCATTCACAATATACCTTCAGATCCTTCCGTTTCTTCAAGACCTCCCTCAGCAATGTGATCAGAAAGTCGGAAGCCTCGTTCCTCTCGTGGATCTCGTCGAGTATCAAGTGCGAAACCGCCCCTAACGAGGGATCGCTCTCCATCTGCCTGAGTATGACCCCCGTCGTGCAGAAGATGATCGATCCGGTATCTCGAGGTAATTTCCTAATGGAAAGAAGTGATTTTATTTCTGATTCTATTTATGAAACTTATTCCTACTTCTCCAATCTGATCTGGAACCCGACGCTCTCGCCGAGGTACTCAGCCCGCTCGCAGGCGACCCTCTCGGCGACGGAGATGGCGCTGATGCGCCTCGGTTGGGTGCAGATCACCTTGCAGATCGAACCCTCCTTCCGTTCGATGTAGTGATCCAAGATGAACTGGGCCACTTGGGTCGTCTTGCCGCAGCCGGTCTCACCGCTGATCACCGTCACTTGATTCTCCTCGATCATGTGGAGTATCTCGTCTCGCTTGTCGAAGGACGGTAAACGTTGCCGTTTCCTCAACATACTGACGTACCTCGGGTTGTCCCTCTTGGCTATCAGATCGTGGTAGTACCGTTCGTCCTGGCTCGGTACTTGCACACGCTTCACGACGGCGTTTCTGAGTTTCTCGACGATGTTCCCTTGGATCGTCGACAGGAAGGAGCGTTTGAACTCGGAGTCCTCGACGTGGGCGTAGGAGCTGTCGTCGGTGATGAACAAGTTCTCCATGGAGGAGTGCTTCAGTAACTGTCTGATTTGGAACTTTTTTTCTTCGGATATGCTCACCGTAGCCAACTGAAAAATGTAATCAGTATTATACAAATTTTTTAAGAAAGCTACTCGATGTTACTTGGATTAGGCTTTGAGAAATGGATTCTGTCTCTTTCCATTTTGGTCTGAAATGATGGTACACTTATCCCCTGCTTTACAGGATCTCGCTTTTGCACAGTTTATAAATTAAGACATTTCAAAAAATTTATATGCCCCTCGAGATACATTTATACAAGGTATTGAAGACATTTTTGAATTTTATTGCTTTGGTAATACTGATGAAAACAACAGAAGATTGCTGATGTTTTAAAATATATACATTTAGAGGAATCATCACACACTACCCTCAGCGAATGTCGGAACACAACATGGAATGGTTATCTGCAAGTAGGTACTGCCTAACATAGAGAATAGAGAAAAAGACACTACATCACTAAGTTCAACATTGAGTCCTTGCAAAACAGTAGTACTAAGTATCATTACCAAAACAGGCTTGAGGAAAAGGTTAATCTCAATCCTATAGTAGACACAGACAATATAAACAACGCATTACTCTCATGTATGTTTGGAAGAAATTTACAATACGATTTGATTCCATGACAGTCTTGTCAACCCGAGATCTTGCCTAATTCACTAATCAGCCAGAATTGCATCAAGAAAGCTCAAGGGATGAAAGTGACATCATACCTATCACAAAAAAAAGATTAATAGCGTATGAAAGTGATGACAGTGATTAAGCTTGTAATTAATTTTTAAGGGTATTTTTACACTTTGTTTTTCCGTTTAAATTGGGGGATAAGTGTACTTCAATCCTTTGGTAGTTCATCAAGGGACCCAGCATCAGACTTTCAAAGTACATAATTACTTCACATAATTTTGATAATTCTTGAAATGACATCGAACATGTAACAAAGGGCCATTTTCCAATTGACAAATAATGACATGTGGATGCAACATCCATTTCTTCTATTAGGTATCACAGCATTTTATTCAACGCCTCCGGGAGATATAGCAACACTTTGGGGCCCACAAAGGACACATTCGTGCACACAAAACGCCGCTAAGTGCTCTCACGGATTTACCGATGCACAAAGAACAACCTAACAAGTTTACATATTCCAAAAAAGAGTGCCTACTACTTACCGGAGCATTAGTATTTTTGTTCTTGTTCCTCCTCGCGTAGAACAAACCGATCTCCCTCCCTCTCAGCCCCGGCGGCGGCCTTTCGATGTCATCTCTCCTCTGAGATCTATCCGAGCCCCTACCGGAGCCTCTCCGGGAACCTCTTCCGGAACCCCTCCCGAACTCCCTGGAGGAATCCCCGCGGAACTTCTTGTGTCTCCCACCTGAGAACATCTTCGAGGTCGGCCTGACGGAGGAGTTAGGACGCGACGACGCCCGACGCCGCTTTCGTTGAAATTTTAAGTGTAATTTATCGACTTTAGAGCGATAAGGTTAGCCTGTTTAACGGACCTAACCTCACTTTACACGGAACGTAGAGTTTAATAGAGGCACAGAACGTCTCGTTGGTCTCGTCTATGTGTTGTGTGTTCTTGTTCATGATGTGCTATGTCTATGAGTCGCTTAGCTAGTTTGTGTTTGTGTGATTTGAACGTTTCTATTTTGAAAATGGTAAGTTCTTAACGTTTTTCATTAAGTTTCCCCATTACTAAAGGCATTCGTTAAGTGTCATATTTGCACACTAAATGATATGTCAAATAAGTTCAAAAATTCAAAATAATTTGCTTGATGTAAATGGTGTTATTAGCCGGGTATTGTCTAGAGATTGTGTTTAATCTGATATAACAATCTAATCCATATAATTAGATGCTCAGATTTCATAATGTACTTGAACAAACCATTCGACAGATTCAGTGAAAAGCTATTCCAAAATATAGCTGTACTTATCACCGATAAACCACCATGTATCCTTAACTTCATAGTTTTATAATGTATCAAATATCATTGGTTTGTCAGTCTCTAATAATCATTGCGACGTCTCAGTTAAGTAGTTAGAAATGTCATATCAGTTATTATTTCACTTGTTACTTAGATTTTTCAAAACGACTCGAGGGTTAAAGGCATCCAGTTAATAAGTGAAGCTAAATAAGTTGGTCTCCAAGTGAGTTAACTAATCGATCCAGTTATTACTACATCATGCACAATCAATCCTGCTTCTTTAGACTTTCTGCTTTAGTACGAGCTAAGCCAATTTAGCCTGTTAGTTATTGCGATGTTCATAGACTGAGTTATTTAATATGTTTTGCTACTTAGCTTGTGACATTATTCAATTAGTTATTAACTGGTTGCTTTATTTTCCGCTTTAGTAAGAGCTAGTCAATTTGTTAATCATCACTATTAGTCAGTGGAAGAGTTGGTCATGGGCTATACTGTTAAACTGCTGCAATTTAGTTTGTAACACATTAATTAGGTAATCATTTTAACTGCATGGTGTGTCAAGTTAGCAGGTAAAGCTAAATTGGTTAGTCACTAGGTTGACAAATTCAATCAAAATATCATATTCATATTTCTATTTCTCTGTAGTGCTTCTACTGCTGTGCTGTCCTGCGTTAGTAGAATTACTATGTCAATGGAATACTTGTACAGATAATGAAGTATTTAATCCGCTATAGCTGAGCGTGTAATGTTAGTCAGTTATTAACTGGTTGGTAAAGGCTAATCTAATTCAGTGTAAACTAGTTAATCTTCAAGTTGCTTAGCTAGTCAGTTTAATTATTACATCACAGTCATTTGTATACTTCTATACTTTATGCTTTAATAAGAATTTGCCATCTTCGTTTGTCAGTTATTGAAGTGTGTCGATAGTCGATACAACTTATAATAGTGAGCTGATGTGTTTAATCCGTTGCAATTTAGCTTGTGATCTTAGCCACTCAGCTGTTAAGTGGTTGGTAAAAGCTAATCAGATGGTAACTGAAGCTACACTAATTACTTAGTCGCTAACTAATCAAATCGAGCTAACTACATCGAATTAACTTAATCTAACTAGCTAAATCGTTACTAACGAACAGAACAAAGTCGATTGGTTAGTGGATTAATAACTAACCCAAGTGGCTTAGTTAGTCAGTTTAATTATTACATCACATTCATTTGTATTACACCCTCCTGTTTTCGCTTTGATAAGAGCTAGTCAGCTTAGCATGTTGGTTATTGTGTAATAACTATCATAATTATGTTACGGAGTAACTAGTCACGGGTAGAGGTATTCAAATTGCAACATTTGTAGCATTAGTTAGTCAGTAATTAAACGATTTGTCAAGTTAGTAAGTATAACTTAACTAGTCAATCTCGAGGTTGTTTAACTAGTTGGTTTAGTTAGAACATCACATCTATTTTTGTTTCTCTCTATTCTTTTTGCTTGGTACGAACTAGTCAGTTTAGTCTCTTAGTTATGGAGATGAGTCAATGGGATGGTTGTTCATAAAACGAGGTATTTAATCCGTTACAGTTGAGCGTGTTACTATAGTTAGTCAGTTATTAATGGTTGGTACTGGCTAATCAGTTAGTACTTAATTAAAGATTTACTAGTCAATCTCTTAGTTGCTTAGCTATTCGGTTTAGTTATTAACTTACCTTCATTTGTATAGGTCTGCTTATTCTTTTTACTTTAGTGAGAGTTTGACAGATTTGTTTGTTAGTTATTCTGATGAGGTAATGGAATAGTTACAGAACTATACTATATTAACTAATGGTAACTGATAGTTACTTAATGTATCTAAATAATTTGTTACTAACGGATTCGACAAGTTGTATTGGTTAGTGGATTGGTAACTAACGGTTGGTTAGTTAGTCACTCTAGTCATTACGTCACATTCATTTGTATTTCTGTACGCTTTTCGCTTTAGTATGAACTAATCAGCATAGCCTTTTAGTTATTGCATAATAAATAACATAAATAGGTACGTTATGGGGAAGTGAGTCAAGGGATGCGGTAATTAATTTGCAGCAATTTACCTTGTGACGTCAGTTAGTTTGTAATTAACTGGTCAAAATTTCTATTGATTAAGGTGGCTGGTTTGTGACCAATTTTCTTTCCTGGGCGAGACGGGAACCTCCCCTAGTCTCCTCCACCTCGTCAAGGGTCTCGATACGATAGGGGAGCATCCATCAGCAGAAGTAAAGCGTCGTTCCTCCCGTTATTAAAAGGAACGCAACATCTTCCCGTAGATTTCCTCCCTTGCAGATAAACGTGGCGTTGCCCCACCCGGCAATGTCATGCAGATTTCTCGGTAGTTTGCATAAACACACCGCTTTAATTAAAGGGTCGATGAGGTGGGTTTATGAAGTCGCAGATCACCGGGAAGGGAGGACGAGCGCCATTGTCGCGATATTTTTTGCGCCTTCTTAAGCTCGAAGCCACCCTTAAGGACGATCTGGACCGGAGGGGATCTCCTGGATGGAATTAACGGGGGTCGTTATTAATGACCGGGACTGGGTGGGAGGTAGAGGGTGGGGGGCGTTTGAATAAATATCGATGGGTCTCAGGCGAGGGAGGAATACCGAGAGAGGGCACTTTCGGGGGTGGTTTATCTGCTAGAGGTTCGAATTACGATCGGGGGCAGTTTTATTGAGGTTTAATTAAAAACGGAATTTGGGTAATTGTTGGGTAAATCTGTTATTAGTAGTTCCACTTACTGAGTAGAACTACTTCAACTATAACAGTAACCGATAAAATGGGGCGTTCACATATGACATTTTCGGGTAAAGTAGGTAACCAATTCTTCACATATTGTAGGCATTTGCAGATGCTCGTATCTTAGCAGTACTCTTCCTATCTGTTTCTTTATGTTGTCTCAAAACTTAATTTGCGTTTCAATCAATGACGTTTAATCTACGACAAAGGGCGTAATTTTTTTAAACTTTGCAGAAATTTACAAATTTCTGTATCTTCGCAACTAACTTTCATTTTCCCCAAAATTAAATTTGTCATATTCAATGACGATTAATCTACAGCAATAAGCGATAAAGTGGGAAGTTATAGATATCACATTTTCGGGAAAAGTATTCAATTTTTTGAAATTTTGTAAGAATTTTCCAAATGTTCGCATATTCGCAACTAACTTTCATTTTACTCAAAGCTTAATTTGCCATGTTCCACGATGTTCAATCTACAACAATAAACAATAAAATGGGAAGTTTTACATATGACATTTTCCAGAAAAGTATCCAATTCGTTGAAATTTTGTAGGAATTTTTCAAATGTTTATATCTCCGCAAATAACCTTCATTTCATTTCAAAACTTAATTTTCCATATTCCCTGACATACGATCTACAACAATAAGCGATAGAATGGGAAGTTTTACATATGCCATTTTTGAGAAAGTATCAAATTTTTTGAAATTTTTTAGAATTTTCTAACTGTTCGTATCTTCGCAACAAATTTTCATTTCTTCTCAAAACTTAATTTGCCATATTCCATGACGTTCAATCTACAACAATAAGCAATAAAATGGGAAGTTTTACTGTGACATTTTCCAGAAAAGTATCCAATTTTTGAAACTTTGCAGAAATTTTCAAATTTTCGTATCATTGTAACTAACCTTCATTTCAGCCCAAAACTTAATTTTTCATATTCAATGAAGTTTAATCAACAACAATAAATGATAAAGTGGGAAGTTTTACATATGGCATTTTTCCAAAAAAGTATCCAATTATTTGAAATTTTGTAAGAATTTTCCAAATGTTCGCCTCTACGCAACTAACTTACATTTCTTCTCAAAACTTAATTTGCCATATTCCATGACGTTCAATCTACAACAATTAGCCATAGAATGGGAAGTTTTGCATATGACATTTTCCAGAAAAGTATCCAATTCTTTGAAATTTTCTAGGAATTCTTCAAATGTTCGTATCTCTGCAACTAACCCTCATTTTATCTCAAAACTAAATTTGCCATATTCCCTGACATACGATCTACAACAATAAGCGATAGAATGGAAAGTTTTACATATGGCATTTTTGAGAAAGTATCAAATTTTTTGAAATTTTTTAGAATTTTCTAACTGTTCGCATCTTCGCAACAAATTTTCATTTCTTCTCAAAACTTAATTTGCCATATTCCATGACGTTCAATCTACAACAATAAACAATAAAATGGGAAGTTTTACATATGACATTTTCCAGAAAAGTGTCCAATTTTTTGAAACTTTGCAGAACTTTTCAAATTTTCGTATCTTTGCAATTATCCTTCATTTCACTCCAAAACTAAAATTTTTAATATTCATTGATGTTTAATCAACAACAATAAGTGATAAAATGGGAAGTTTTATATATGACATTTTCCAGAAAAGTATCCAATTCTTTGAAAATTTCTGGGAATTCTTCAAATGTTCGTATCTCCGCTACTAACCCTCATTTCATCTCAAAACCTAATTTGTCATATTCCCTGGCATACGATCTACAACAATAAGCGATATAATGGGAAGTTTTACATATGACATTTTCCAGAAGAGTGTCCAGTTTTTTGAAATTTGTAAGAATTTTCCAAATGTTCGTATCTTCGCAACTAACCTGTATTTCATCTCAAAACTTAATTTTCCATATTCCACGACGTTCAATCTACAGCAATAAGCCATAAAATGGGAAGTTTTACATATGACATTTTCCAGAAAAGTGTCAAATTTTTTGAAATTTTGCAGAACTTTTCAAATTTTCGTATCTTTGCAATTATCCTTCATTTCACTCCAAAACTAAATTTTTAATATTCAATGATGTTTAATCAACAACAATAAGTGATAAAATGGGAAGTTTTACATATGACATTTTCCAGAAAAGTATCCAATTCTTTGAAAATTTCTGGGAATTCTTCAAATGTTCGTATCTCCGCTACTAACCCTCATTTCATCTCAAAACCTAATTTGTCATATTCCCTGACATACGATCTACAACAATAAGCGATATAATGGGAAGTTTTACATATGACATTTTCCAGAAAAGTGTCCAATTTTTTGAAATTTGTAAGAATTTTCCAAATGTTCGTATCTTAACAACTAACCTACATTTCATCTCAAAACTTAATTTTTCATATTCCATGACGTTCAATCTACAACAATAAACAATAAAATGGGAAGTTTTACATATGACATTTTCCGGAAAAGTACTCAATTTTTTAAAACTTTGCAGAAATTTTCAAATTTTCGTATCTTTGCAACTATCCATCATTTATCATCATATCCTTATCCATATATTTTTCAATCTACAACAATGAGCGATAAAATGGGAGGTTTCAGATATGGCATATTCCAGAAAAGAAACTAATTCTTTAAAATTTTGTAGGACTTTTCTAAATGTTCATATCTACGCAACTACCCTACAGTTCATCTCAACTTGATTTGCCGTATTCAGTAACGTTTAATCTGAAAGAATGAGGGGTAAAATGGGAGGTTTCACATATGACATTTTCCAGAAAAGTAGTCAATTTGTTGAAATTTTGTATGAATTTTTCAAACGTTTGTATCTCCTCAACTACTCTTCATTTCATCCCAAAACTTAATTTGCTATATTCAATGGCGTTTAATCCAAAAAAATTGGCGATAAATTTCCAGGTTTTACATATGGCATTTTGTAGAAAAATATCCAATTCTTTGAAATTCTGTAAGAATATTTGAAATGTTGGTACCTTTGCAGCTACCCTACATTTCCTCCCATAACTTAATTTGCCATATCCAATGACGTTTAATTTTGAAATGTAGAAAATTCGTGGTTTTACATATGACATTGTCGGGAAAATCATCAAATTCTTTTAAATTTTGTATTTTTTTTAATACGCGTATCTCCCCACTAACCTTCAGTTTATTTCAAAACCTAATTTGCCACATTCAGTGACGTTCAATCCACAACAATAAGCGATAAAATGGGGGTTCCACATATGAAATTTTCCAGAAAAGTGTCCAATTCCAAACTTTGTAGAATTATCAAATGCTCGTATCCTCTTCCTGTCGCCTCAAAGTTAGATTTTCCTTAATCAATTAGGTTTCACCTAGATCAATAATTACTTAGTAGTAATTAGGATAGAAATAGTCCTTATTGGCAATTAGTAGTAGGTTTGTTTAAACATAAGTAATATTCTTAGTATAAATGGTTTCGCTTAGAGCAACTGGGATATAGTCACCGTTGGTTACAAGACGAAAAAAGATAAAACCACGAAACTAATTAATTTCTATTTAAACGTCGCAATAAGAAAATGACATTAGAAACCACTTTTTGATTTACAGTGCGCAACTTTTGCGACGTTGGCAAAGGTCGCATAATCGTAAAACTTAATTAACCTCCTCTTTTTCGTGGAATCAAAGAAGTAATGAATAGCGCAAACAAAACCCCTACCCTCTAATTCCCCTTCCGGTTATTTCCCTCTGCATCGTTCCGAGCGTTCGTATCCGCAAGATAAATATCAAATTTAACAATTACGGGATGACACGATCGAGTTTAACAAATTTACCCGCCTCGCATGTATATTTATAATTTCCGAAAATCACGTTTATCCGTATCAGCCTTAATAAGCCGATAACAGTTCGGGAATGAATGGAATAACGGTGTAATATCGGGAACCGGAACGACATTAAACTAATTTCGACGTTGTTGAATTATAACATGAGGAACGTTATAATAACTTGCGTCGATGTATCGGGATTATTAATTTAGCGTAAATGCGTCGGGATTATTTTCATTATTTCAATTTATTACGCGATTTTTAATAAAACTGTTGCTATTGTACTATTTCGGTAAATTGCAGTAGCAGGCTAGCTAACGAAGTGGAAGGGATGGAAATTTAGTACGGCATGACAAAATTTCGAATTGAAATACGATTATGTGAAAACATCTTTTGGCGCGTCGAGCAGTAAAATCGAGCTTTGCACTCCACAGTGCAGTGTTGTATAATCTACAACACATGTTACCGACAATTATAAGAATCTTCTTAATCGACACGCCAACCATACTTAAAATTGCATTATCACTACCCCCACGGGACATTTCTAATACTAATTTCAACCTGATGAGATGGTACCCATGGAATCTTGCTTGCGTTGCTTTAGACGGAAGTATGTGAGGTTATGTTTGATTACGCCATTGCTGTTTTGTAACTTTTTGTTATTTGGAATTTCTGAATTGAGATTCTTAACCAACCGTACTTAAAATTGCATTATCACTACCCCCACGGAACATTTCTAATACTAATTCCAACCTGATGAGATGGTACCCATGGAATCTTGCTTGCGTTGCTTTAGACGGAAGTATGTGAGGTTATGTTTGATTACGCCATTGCTGTTTTGTAACTTTTTGTTATTTGGAATTTCTGAATTGAGATTCTTAACCAACCGTACTTAAAATTGCATTATCACTACCCCCACGGAACATTTCTAATACTAATTCCAACCTGATGAGATGGTACCCATGGAATGTTGCTTGGAGGTTATGTTTGATTACGCCATTGCTGTTTTGTAACTTTTTTGTTATTAGGAATTTCTGAATTGAGATTCTTAATCGACACGCCAACCATTCTTAAAATTGTATTATCACTACCCCCACGGGATATTTCTAATACTAATTCCAACCTGATGAGATGGTACCCATGGAATCTTGCTTGCGTTGCTTTAGACGGAAGTATGTGAGGTTATGTTTGATTACGCCATTGCTGTTTTGTAACTTTTTGTTATTTGGAATTTCTGAATTGAGATTCTTAACCCACCGTACTTAAAATTGCATTATCACTACCCCCACGGAACATTTCTAATACTAATTCCAACCTGATGAGATGGTACCCATGGAATCTTGCTTGCGTTGCTTTAGACGGAAGTATGTGAGGTTATGTTTGATTACGCCATTACTGTTTTGTAACTTTTTGTTATTTGGAATTTCTGAATTGAGATTCTTAACCAACCGTACTTAAAATTGTATTATCACTACCCCCACGGAACATTTCTAATACTAATTCCAACCTGATGAGATGGTACCCATGGAATGTTGCTTGGAGGTTATGTTTGATTACGCCATTGCTGTTTTGTAACTTTTTTGTTATTAGGAATTTCTGAATTGAGATTCTTAATCGACACGCCAACCATTCTTAAAATTGTATTATCACTACCCCCACGGGATATTTCTAATACTAATTCCAACCTGATGAGATGGTACCCATGGAATCTTGCTTGCGTTGCTTTAGACGGAAGTATGTGAGGTTATGTTTGATTACGCCATTGCTGTTTTGTAACTTTTTGTTATTTGGAATTTCTGAATTGAGATTCTTAACCAACCGTACTTAAAATTGCATTATCACTACCCCCACGGAACATTTCTAATACTAATTCCAACCTGATGAGATGGTACCCATGGAATGTTGCTTGGAGGTTATGTTTGATTACGCCATTGCTGTTTTGTAACTTTTTTGTTATTAGGAATTTCTGAATTGAGATTCTTAATCGACACGCCAACCATACTTAAAATTGTATTATCACTACCCCCACACGGGACATTTCTAATACTAATTCCAACCTGATGAGATGGTACCCATGGAATCTTGCTTGCGTTGTTTTAGACGGAAGTATGTGAGGTTATGTTTATTTACGCCATTGCTGTTTTGTAACTTTTTTGTTATTTGGAATTTCTGAATTGAGATTCTTAATTTACACGCCAACCATACTTAAAATTGCATTATCACTAACCCCACGGGACATTTCTAATACTAATTCCAACCTGATGATATGGTACCCATGGAATCTTGCTTGCGTTGCATTAGACGGAAGTATGTGAGGTTATATTTGCTTACGCCATTGCCATTTTGTAACTTTTTTGTTATTTGGAATTTCTGAATTAAGATCTATGAATCGTAACTTGTTTTAATTGTTTCAAACTGCTGAGCCTCAGACTCACTGCTGTAGCAATAGGTATTCTGCTCACAATTTGAGGTTATCTTTATAAAAGAATCTGTAGTTTAAAGAAAACAATTCCTTATAATGAAAACGCGGTTAGTGATACCTACGTTGTCAGTAGATACCAGAAAAACCAGGAGATACTAATTAGTGCTTTTAATAAAAACTTGTTGAAGGGTGAACTTGCTAACTTTTTAGCATTAGAAGAATGATGCAAGACAGAATAGTATGTTCTACGAAAGCCATTCTTTACAATTATGAAATTGATGATGTGCCTAGAATATTATGGAATTAATAGTGATTCGGTACTGTTCACGAATGTAGGCGGCTCATTTAAACTCTCCCTTATTGATTAAATAACTTATTGTTTCAAAAGGCGATTCTATCTTTCCTTCAATCTTTACAAGCGCTTGAGGCTTCAATTTTTCATCAGATATCATAATGGTAATTACTAATTACTCACTATTACTACTAATTACAGTTCTGAAAAACTTGGCCTAAGCTTTTTTCTTAACTTTTGAAACGTTTGAAGCTTCAAATACTTATTAGTTGATCTAATTATAGGACAATAGTAATTAGAGTTTCAAAATGGAGGTCGTACAATTTTTCTAAGCTCCTGAAATTTAGCTTTTTCCATTACTTAACTTAATGGTACTGTACTGTTAATTAACTTTTAAGTAATCTTTTTTAATAGCTTTCCCAAGTGTTTGAAGCTTCATATAGTTATTGAATAATCTAATAATACGATAATAGTAGTTATCGTACAGTTTTTTGAATCTATTCGAAGCCTGTGAAGCTTGAATTATTCATTATGTAACTTAATGAAACAGTGATACAAATTATGGTTTTAACAATAATAGTATTATCTTTTCTCGGAGTTTGTTTGAAGAGTCTGAAGCTTCACTTATTCATTAAATATTTAAATAGCATAATATTGCCTAATAAGCAATTTAGAGAAATGTGGTTTTCTCTTATTTTCGAAGCATCTCTAGGCGATTAAAGTTACAATTAACTCATATATCATTTAATCATGTGGTAATAGTAATTACAATTACAGTTCAAAAAAAGAATTTCAAGTTTTTGCGAAGTGTTTGAAGATTTAATTAGTGTTACAGTACTTATTAGTACACGGTAATACTAATTACACTTTTCTAAAAAAATGGTAAATCTATTTTGAAACTGTTTGAGGAGACTGAAAATTCAATTAGTAATGAAATAATTGAAAGCTAAGTTATTAGTTGTTGAAGCATTAAAAAAAGTGATTTAATAAAAATAATATAATAAATAAATAATAAAAATTAATAATAAGTGATATAAAAAGTGTTCTTGAAACATTGATTCTATCTTCTTCCAAAAGTTCTGGGAACGTTTGAAGCTTCAATTGTTGATTATATGACTTAATGGTAATACTAATTACAGGTTTAAAAGTTATATTATAATTTAACTTTTCCATTTAATAAGAGAAGGTATTGTAATCGCGCTGGTTTTTGGAATCTGAGATATTGGCATTTCTGGACGTTTTGAGTTCGAAAAACATGTTTTTGGAAACATGTCTGTGTGTGTGTATGTATGTATCTATGTAGGTATGTATGTATGTATGTATGTGTGTATGTATGTATGAATGTATGGTGTATGTGGCCAACGTTTCCTCAGAAAGTATGAACAGTGAAAAGTTGAAATTCTGTATTTAGGCTGAGTCTCTTGAATGCTCGCGACGACATAAATTTCATCAGAATCAGTTAAGGGCGAAGGGCACTTTACTCTTGTCACTTTTGTGTTTTTTGGACTTGTTTTAAAAACTGGTTCAACGTTTTTGTTTCAAACTTTGTATCATACTTTACTATTCAATTCTTATTGATTGTCGTTACCGTCATCTTGACTGACCTTCTGTGAAGGGCCCTTTACTCTTGTGACCTTTCAGGTTATCTTAATTTTCTCCAGAAAGCCTTTACCTATTCTTACCAAATTTTAGATTTGTACTGAGCTTACTAATGGGTAGAACTTTTATTTGAAACAATTTTTCTAAAACTTCCCTAAAGGGTACTTTAGTTCTTTAGTAAATAATTGTGTGGTAATGGTTATTGCAGTTTAAAAAAAGTCGTTTTCGGGTTTATTAATTTTTTTTGGGCCAGTTAGAGATCTAAGCAATAACGTATAATGTAATGTTTGTAACTATTTGAAAAGTACTTCTTGATAAAACCGAAAAAAGTAAATTTTACCCCAATTTCTTACCATTTCAGGAAGAGGCATTCAAAATTATTATAATATTTTTCTGATTCATCGTGGAGCCTAAGCTGTATGCTTGTCAAGTTTAAAGCTTCTAGCGAGTCTGGTACTGTTAACTAAAGTCCATCATCTCGGTAAGAGATATTCTAGAGTTTTAGGATTTTTCTGGACCTACTCAGGACTCAAGATATAAGCGTATAATTTTTTTTAAGTTTCCAGTTAATCGGAAAATGCCTTATAAATGCCGGCCCATATAGGAACACTCTGCATACGGAAACAAAGCCTTTGTTCCATCAACCGACCATTAACTTTTAAATTATCCGAAAAGAACTAAATTAACGTCGACTCTTCAAGAATTATTAATCAATCATTTACCCATTCTCTTCGGAAAATCGTCACGACGACGACTTAACGTCAGACAAAAATCCATATACGTATGCACGCGGCGTAGTACTGCGACATGAATGTCGCATTAAATAAAATAAAATCCAAAGATCCCGCGACACAATAGTGTCGCTCTATTTCCTCTAAAATTTTCCGACGGAAAACGCAACACGTCAGCGGCAATTTGTCGTCGTTTCGAGCTCGCTTAATAATCGGCCATCATCAAAATTTGATGGCTCACAATGGGGCGAAATTACAGGGAGGGAGGGCGGTATTAGGCCTCTCGTGGTTATTTCGGGAGTGAAAAAATGTTTATAATTAACGCCGCGAAAAATTCGTCGGGCCGTGAATGTTGTTCCTCTCTCGGTTGTTTGCTTCGAAAACACTTGCAACGCTCGTTGTTAATTAAAAGGATAACGACTTTATCATCAGTTATGTAACTTCAGAGAAAATCCGTCGACTAACCAAATGAAAATTTGTGTTATGGGAGTTACGCAAACACATAACATGTAGTATGTATGTATAGTCGTAAGTTTAGCGAGTTCGGGAAGTTTCTGATTTGCTGCCAAGACTATATCCATTGAATAATACGTATACATATACAAAACTTCCAACTTATAATAGGATTGTGTTGTCTTTAGATAATTTCTGTTATTCTTATTAAATGGTTTGTTAGCTAACAGCTAATACATGCCTTCACTTTACATCATGTATTTTTGTTAACGAGCCTTTTGTAAATTTTATAAATTCCTTGTCTGCTATATGAACGCTTTGTTAATATCCAGATTTGTGCTGACTATTCATAACATTTTTTGATACCACAAAACACAAAGAAAAGGGCGAAATCACATATACTCTATTCAAAACAAATCCCGATGCACGTCATTTTGATGACGTCAGAATCATCCAATACTACCAACTTAATTTAGTCACAACACATCGCAATTTATGTGTTCTGTGGTATATTTAAGGTTAACAATATATATGGTTATGTGTATTCTCAACCTAAAATATACACGGAACACATAAATTGCGATGTCCTGGGACTATAATATTAAGTTGGTAGTATTGAATGTTTGGTGACGTCATCAAAATGTCGTGCATCGGGATTTGTTTTGAATATAGTATACCACGCATGTTTTTACCATGCACAATTAAATCTAAATTCACTATTTGCTATGAAGTTTAACGCAAGCTTAAACAAATATTGTCTTTAATAGTCATAACATTATATATTAGTCATGTCATAACATTTTTATAATCACAATATACATGCATATATTATTTTATTGAGAAATGGAACGATTAGAAGAATCTAGTTAGTTAAATTGTATCAACTGTTTATTTGACAGCAGTATGACTATGACAGCATTTTTCCCGATTAGCATATATTTTTACTTTTACTATGGACACTCATATATGAGAAATATTGTAGTCGGAGCTCTTTTTCGAATTTGAGTTGTAATTATTAGTGTTTCAAATGCGGCATTCATATCTGTGAAATATTGTAATGGCGTTGGTTTTTCGAATTTGGGTTATTATCATTTTTAGATGTTTTAAGTTCTCTTAAGTCATAAGAAACAGGTTTTTGAAGAACGCCAGTGTGTCTGTGATGGGTATGTTTCGAAAATTAAAAATCACTATGAGTTGTATTATGGCAATTTTCCAGGACTTTCCTATAAGCGTCAGGTTAAAATCGGCCGGCATAAAGGGCATAAAATAATCGGGCTGTGATAAAAGTTTACTTCTATATTTTTCGAAATTTTCTAAAAATTTGATTCACGATTTTTTTTAAATTTTAATGTCTATTCCACTCTCGAATATGTACAAAAAGTTTTATAACATTTTTGGCTAAACAATCTCTGAAGGGCACTTGTCATTTGTCAGTTTTCGGTTTTTGGATGTTTTCTCAAAATGTGACGTACGAATTTTTTTAAAACTTTTAATATGTGTTCCACTGTTGAATATGTACAATAAAGTTTACCAACATTTTTGGCTAAACCCTCTCTGAAGGGCACTTTAGTCGTTTTTTTTTGTTTTTTGAAATTTTCTTGAAATCCCCCTCAAGAATTGTTTTCCAACTTTGAATACTGTTTTTACTGTCTGACATAATTTAAAGTTTACTGACTAATCTGGCCAATTCTTCTCGGAAAGGCTTTATAACTTGTCGTTTTTCGATTTTTCTAAATTTTTAAAATTTTGGTAAAAGAAATGGTAAAAATAAAAGTTGTAATGAAGAATATCAAAATGTTAAAATCTGACAATAATGTGACCACTAGCAAAGCTTGACGAAGGAGTTTGTTGCAGAAAGTGCAGGCCACTTGTCAGAAACATGGCACGGACGGAGTATAGAAGGTTATGTGGAAATGCTTGCCACACGTCAGAAACACGACACAGTCGAAACATGACAAGAGCACGGTAGGTTATTTGGAAAAAGACCCTTAACGTTCATTTAGTCCAAAAAACTGTGGTAAGTTTTTCTCGGTAATTAGAATTAAAAAAACTTTGTATTTAACCTTGGTAACGTAATTAGGATTTCTCAACAAAATGTTTACTAAAATCGACCATTTTGCAAATATTGTAAATTTGCTCCAAGGCTTTTTTTAAACTTCTGATGTTTAATACACCGCCAAACGTATGTAAGAAAGTTTTATAACACTTTTGGTTAAATCCTCTCTAAAGGGCACTTTACATTGGCATTTTTAGCTTTTTGGAAATTTCAAAATTCACTTCAATATTTTTTGTAAACTCTGACTATTTTTTTTTACTTTCAAATATGCAAAAAAAAAGTTTAATAATATTTTTGCCCAATACTCTCGAAATCTGGCAGAAAAATTGTTTTAGAATTTTGAATAATTATTCTACTGCAGAAAGTGTGTGATAAGGTTTTATAATATTTCTCGCTAAATCTTGTGTAAAGGGCTATACACATGGTTTTTCGATTTTTTTGAAATATTCGTCGAAATTCGCTCCATAAACTTTTTCAAACTTTTATGTTTGAGATAATAATAAAAATGAGATAGCAATCAGATGGACACAGCCAATTTTTCCACTTCAATTAATCAGATATACTGTACTTAATGCGAAATGTAAACAGCAGCGCGAGACGTGTTTACTTTTATCGGTCGGCGGCTTTCCTCAAAGGAACGCGTAAAATAACGCGCAATAACGAGCAATAAAAACCGTCTCGAGCCTGCCGCCAACATCTTATTAAAGAAGGAATCATTGCCGACCTCTCTAGAACAAACATTATTAGAAAGGAATGACCTGGAACTATCGCGAATACAATTGAGGTGTATATAAGCGGGCTTGCGGTCGGAGAGATTAGATTAGACGTGAAGCGCGACATAGTAAAAAGGCGAAAGACGGACCAGTGCAATAAATTACATTTAAGAGTGATCTAAATTAATTAGTTGGGAAATAGTTAAGTGTGTTATATAAATTAGTTCAGTAATAGTCTAAGATACATTAAGTAGTGTGTAGTGTATAATTAGGATAGTGTAAATAAGTTAGAAATAAACGTTACAATAATTTTTTTAATGTTTCAAAATAAATCAAATACATATGGGTCGAACTTTCAGAAATTGGCTCTGATGATATATAGCAAATTTCGAAAACAGATTTTGTAAAATTCGAGACTTTTACATTTTTCGATAAATCCAAAATTATCGTCTCGAAACTTCAATTCTTGGTCTAGTCTCGATGTTGCTCTCGAGTGGAAATACTATGCTGTTTCGACGTAATTCTTGTAAATGACGCTACTGGCAGAACTGATGTGTGATCCTTCATGGTTTTACGGAGGCCCCTTAAAGACACCCTGCGGACTCGATGAATAGACGAATCAAAGTTTCTGCCCCACAAAGAGGACGTCGAACGACAAGAAAGCACTCGGCCGACGAACATAACGTTCCTCGTTAATTTGGCGAACGAGCGTGTGTGTGTGTGTGTGTGTGTCGACGTGATTGATAGCCTACGCCATTGATTATCTATTGTGGAACTAATAGCTGCGCCCTCCTCTCTCCGGATTCTTTCCCGGTGGTAATTGCGGGAACTCGTCGGGAAGAAGATCTCCAGAAATGCTCCTCCAGTGAAAAGGGTGTGGGATATGGTGCACATTATCCCCGTCGTTTCACCGATGAATATGTCCGATGGAAATGCGCGTAATCGCTCTTTCGAACCGACGAGATCATACGGGGGGCGATACAAAGCCCGGAACGGAAACTGATTTATGACCCTCGGTACGTCAGATGCTCGGCCACTAACTGGGGTTGATGTTCGACTTTAAAGTCGATCTCCAAAGCAATCTAAGAGCGATCGAAGCTCTCTTTACCTTTAGGGAATCGCAAGCGTAAAAGACAGATTTACGGCTGCGGTAATACCATAGAAATATAATAAATCCAGAACGCCTTTAGGTACGTCCGAGATTCAGTTAAATGACTCCACATAGCGAACATTTGCCACACGGTTACATGTTTTGTTGTTAGTAATGGTAATCGGGGAAAATCCTGAACATTTGACAACACCGCCGCAGAAGCGCACGTGACAATAACAAGCATACTGCGCATTATAAAAAAACAGAGACCGCTTTTAACAGTACCTATACCCGAGTTTGGATTCATTCTGGAGTAAATTCCTAGGAGCCCATAGACCTCCGCGGGATGAAGAAGTGAGGGCAAAGTAGAAACAGGGGCGTGTATGTTTCATTTTGTCTCCTAAATATAAATAATCGAAGTTATATCATTTAATGGAATGAAACAATGTTTTAATGACGTCCTTTCCATCGTCTATCCTACGTTTTTTAGCCGGTGGTACATTTTCTAAGCTGCTCGACATTGCAAAGTTGGAGTCTCGATCAGAACTGGACGAATATCACACGTGTACTAACTAGCGCGTATTTCGCCGGGCGCCGACACTGTTTCGCCGACACATGTACGATTTGTAAACAACTTTCTCCATATTTCCATTCTACGGGTTTCGACCACGTTTCGACTGATGTTTTATAGAGTGGATTTTTTTATTTTGGCAACTCCGCTTCTCTCTCTCTCTCTCTCTCTCTCTCTCTCTACGTTGAAAATTTGCTAAAGCGGCGAATCGCTCGAACCAGGGATGTGATTTTATGAGTTTTGCGTGTGCCACTCGCAACTTGTTGTGGGGATGAGTCACTCGTGAAGCAAAAGGGACTCGACTATAGTTGACACCTTTTTGCTTTCATATTTTTTAATTCGTTGGAAAATAGACTCAATTGAAAGACGAGTCATAGAAAAGAACGAAGCTAAGAACCTTAAGGCGCATATTACGTTTAGGAAACAATTATGGGAAGTTATGAGTAGAGTGAATATCGAAGAAAAATGGAGACTATACATTGATACAAGAGCACAAATGAAAGGAGACAATGAAGTAACGAACGCAATAAACATAACAAAAGGCCTAAAACAAGGATATGGCATATCACCCTCACTTTTTAATATATACATATATATATATATATATATATATATATAAAAGATAACTTCGAAACTTTAAAAAAGAAGTGCCTGTTCGTGAGGTTCTAGTTAAATAAGAAGGCCACAATTGCGAGTGAGACTTTAATGTATCAACTGTCGAGCTTACGGGTCAAATTTGTTCTCTTCTTCAGGACAAACTTAGAACAAAACATAGGAAGTACGATCCAATTACAATTTTGTTTAAAATGTGGATGACTTGCTACAAGTGAGTAATTCCAGGTGAAAACTAAATTTGCATAAGCGCAATATGATGAAATACACACAGGTATTTGCTTTTTAGGGTGCGAAAACATCCAGTAAGTTTATCATAAAGGTTAACACGAAACATATTGAAACCAATTGCATAGAATATACAGAAATGATAAATAGAGCTTGGGACGCACAAATCATTAGATATCGATACAGTGTTATTTTTGAGATCGATGTTATGATTCGCAGATTCATAACAATGTCGCTTATCCTAATTACATTATTTGTATTTGGTTGTTACTATTTATTATTTAACTTAAATACCTACTCGTAGATATTACTTAGATTATTTAGGGATATCAGCCCTTTCGTTTCACACAATTAGGTTCATGCCTGATATACGTCATTTCTAATAAGGTCCCTTTGCACCAGTTTCTTACAGAGCATAGTATCTGTGGTTCAGATAGGTTAAAAACATGATCTGCGAGTCTATTGCATGTTCTGCCAGAGCGCAAGTACCTTTGTGGGTTTTAACATCACTTTTATGTGAAACTAGTCTTCCTCGCAGATTTTTGGAATTTTGTCCAATATACGTGTTAGCACAGTCATTGTACTGTAGTTTGTAAGATACGTTTGACGTTTCTTTATTGGTGAAAGGTGGTTTTAATTTGGTGAAAATTGTTGAAACTGTCAATAAATTTCTATTAGCTATCTTCATGTCAGGAGTTTTGATGGTATTGATAAGTTTTGGTGTAAGACCTTCAATGTAAGGTAACATCGTTGTCAGATTGAACTCGATGAGCTGAGAATGAAGGATAATTTATTTCATCTTGTAAAAATCCATTGGAAACATTTAACAATTCCTCAGAAATATCGATGTTATGTGAGTTAAAAAGGATCTTAACTACTAGTTTTTCAGGATAAGACTTTTCTAACGAAATGGGCTTCAATCTTTTTAAATCTTCTTTAATATAATACACATGTGACAACCTAATAACTAATAACTGTGTCCTTTAGAGCTTTCACCAGGTTTATCGTCAACCTATGGTGGTGATAAAAATATAATGTATATATCTGTTACTACAAAAAGGTTTACGCTAGGTACCATCTTGTTCATAGTGTGCCAGTGTCATCTCCTATGAGCAACACGTCCAAAAATGGAATTTTACCATCCTTTTCTTCCTCAATGGTGAATTCTGTATGCTTGTTATATTGGTTGAACACATTTAAAGCCTCCTGCGATCTCCCTAAAGGAACAGATAGTATCGGGCCATCAACATGACGTTTGACAATATATAATGTAAGGCTCTAAAGAGGTGATATAAAAATGATGATCTTTCTCCATGAGCTTAACATTTCCTTGATCAAGAAGTCAACTCAAGCAAATATTCATATCATGTTTACTGACGAGAAGTGAAAAACTCTTAGTCCTGCCCTGATAACACGATGAAATATCAATATACTATCCATTGCGCATACTCAGAAGTAGGTCGATTCGTCCTATGGCGTTACAAATTGTTCAGAACTGATTGGCGTTCTGGAGTTTATCATATTTCTGCTGGTAATACCCTTCACAGTAAGACTCTTGGAGCGGCTCCTGTTCATTATGAGTTAGACGAGGCTTAAATGACGATTTTAGCGATCTCTTATACGTGAATAAACGTGCAAATTGTTAACAATTGTAAAATTGAATTAAAACAAGAACGTTTTATGTTCTAAACATTAATAGGTATACATGAATGGTATAAATGTTATTTACCAAAGATGTTTAAGATACTAAAACCTTACAATCTCCTGCATCAAACTCTGGCGCCGATTTGAGACTAATTTGTGTATACTCAAATGATGAAAAATTCCCGAATTAAATCATAGAAGATATGCGTAACAAATGTAAGAGATATTGAAAAAGGTATTTGTAGCTCAGGCGGGATTTGAACCCGGGTCTCCCAATTTCGCGTCGGGTATTCTGACCATTAAACTACTGAGATATTGTCGGGTATTCTGACCACTAAACTACCGAGATATACAGTACAGTAGTTTAGTGGTCAGAATACCCGACGCAAAATTGGGAGACCCGGGTTCAAATCCCGGCTGAGCTACAAATACCTTTCTCAATATCTCTTATATTTGTTAGGTGTATACTCAACTTTACCTCAACGTGTATACTTCGAAAAAATTAGCGAGTGTTTCTGTAGTTCGAGATTTGTCTATACTCTGTACCAAGACGAGATCAATACTGTACCAGATGAAGGTAGAATCGAGACGAGACGAGACACAACGTTTAGTAATTTTTCAAATTCAAGAACGCGTCATTACTAGCCTTATCTTGCTCAAAGTCTCAAAATTGTTTCCATTTTAGGTTTTTTCTTGTTCAATGCAATTTGCAAAAGAAAAGTATAACTAGGTACGTCATTATTTAACGTCTGTTAGAAACACTTTTTTTTAGAAATTCTTCATTACTTATTCCATATCCAAATCTTTATTGTCCTTTGGTTTAGTCTTTACAATATAAATTGAGACAAACAGCAAAATCCCGATATACAGAGTCTACTCAAAAAGTTCTTTTTGCACTACACCAAGGCGCAGTATTGATATTGAGCATCTTGTAGCTCAAGTGGCTATTAACGGTATTTTCGCTGTCTCAAGTGAAAATGGGAAGAGAATATAAACAAGTTGAAATGAGCGATGGTGGGAAGAGACACAATTGTCAATAGGTGCATGATGTGCAAAGTGTATAGTAATGAAGAAAATGCGTTTAGATTATTCTCTCATAGCTAAGTATCACACATTACTATGGAAATTTGTAGAAGTTGCGTATCGTCTCAGCGGCGTTCTATCGGGACTTTTTATTTAAGGCTAGGATAGGGCACAATAGGACAGGATCCATTTGGAGAAAATTAATTTTGTTTCGTGACGAATAGAAACAAAATTCATGAGTTTTTCAATTTTGCTCCCTTTTTAATTTTATTGTTGATACTCCTATGGACAACTGTTTTGTTGCTTATCACAATTCGTCAACGCTGCCAGACTTGCTTCCCTCGTTGCACCGTGCCCTTCATCTGCGTCTACATGTGAACAAATAATAAGAAGGCAGTGTTTAGTAATATTAATCCAATCGGACCAATCAATGTAAGGGCCAACAGGAGGCAGCAAATCACATTAGCGTCCGTCACAGGTCGGCGGGTGACAATGCAACAATTCCCACTTCTTCCAATACGTCAAGTAGCGACTTTGGCATACCTCAAACCCATTCATAAACGTCGCAGTTAAACCAACCCATTACTTTGATCCAAGGAACTTGCGACGTCGTAACGACCCTTCATAGCGAACACGAATTGCATATTCATTAATCCCGTTCCGTCGTCGTCGGCGGGAGAAAGGATCGACAAGGGCTCCCATTCGTCATTTCCCGGCATAATAAAAAAGTGAGCGCCGCGCCGGCGAATAAAGGCAATAAATAGTAAATATGCGATAAGCAAAGTCGCGGTCCCGTTCGGCCATCAATCGCGTCCTACGGTTATCCGTTACGCTCCGTTGATAAATTAGATTCTGCCCTTGCGGATGAGCCCTGCAATTTCGTAATTTTACCGGTAGTAACGCTCGCATAAATCCGAATATACTCATAATTTCGTTGATTAATTAAGCTCGGTCTAATCTTCCGGCGCTGGCTGGAATTGAAAATTATCGTCTGTTTGTCGCGGCTAAGTGTGCTCGGCTTTTTATTCCGGGCACATGTTCGAAGTAATTGGGTGAATCGTGCGTTTTCCAATAGAAAAATTATGAAAAGGTGTAAAGGGGTGAAGGTAAGGGAGAAGGGGAAAGTGTCTGTAGTCTTAGAAGACGTAGCGAACTTTCTTCAAATTTGTAACATGCAGTTTTCGTGAACTCAAAGGCAAATTTGTGATGTATTGCAACACTTAATAAATGTGTAAGTTGCTAAGTAATATTACATATTATAAAATCGTTTATTAGCATGTTATAAATAGCAATCAATTCCTCATAAACCTTTGTTCATAACAAAGGTAATTTGTTCATGTAAATTTCTTCGACAGTAATAATTAATTAACATCCTCCTAACCAACTGATAACGATAAATATAACATATGATAAATTTTTACCGAATAAATTAAAGTTTTTTGAGATGTGTTTACATTCTCCTGAATGTACGGATGTGGCTAGCTTCACATTAGCAAAACGTCTCCTTTCCAAAATATGTAGGTATTTATAATTCAAATGGGACAATTTACTTCGAACTTAGTGCCAGTTCCACAAAACTCGTACATGTAATTCATAGGGCGACTTATTAACGAGTATTGACTTCAAACTTGGTGCCAGGACCATAAAACTGATAGCCTGGCATGTGTAATTGAAATGAGAATTTGCTTCAAACTTAGTGCAAGATTCACAAGTGATAGCCTGACACTTGTAATTAAAATGGGAATATTTACTGCAAACTTAGCGACAAGTCCACAAAACTGTTAACCTGGCACTTTAATAGTAATATTTACTACAAATTTAGTGCCAGGACCTCGAAACTGATAGCGTGGTACAGGTCAATCATAGGGCGACTTATAAACGAGACAATTTACTTCAAACTTAGTGCCAGAGCCATCAAACTGCAGCCTGGCACGTGCAATTAAAATAAAAATTCATTTCAAACTTAGTGTCAGGCCCATAAGACAGCCTGGCACGTTTAATTCAAATGAGAGAAATTACTTCAAACTTAGTGCAAGATTCACAAGTGATAGCCTGACACTTGTAATTAAAATGGGAATATTTACTGCAAACTTAGCGACAAGTCCACAAAACTGTTAACCTGGCACTTTAATAGTAATATTTACTACAAATTTAGTGCCAGGACCTCGAAACTGATAGCGTGGTACAGGTCAATCATAGGGCGACTTATAAACGAGACAATTTACTTCAAACTTAGTGCCAGAGCCATCAAACTGCAGCCTGGCACGTGCAATTAAAATAAAAATTCATTTCAAACTTAGTGTCAGGCCCATAAGACAGCCTGGCACGTTTAATTCAAATGAGAGAAATTACTTCAAACTTAGTGCAAGATTCACAAGTGATAGCCTGACACTTGTAATTAAAATGAGAATATTTACTGCAAACTTAGTGCCAAAGCCCACAAATCTGTTAACCTGGCACTTGAATAGGAATATTTACTTCAAATTTAGTGCCAGGACCTCAAAACTGAGAGCGTTGTACAGGTCAATCATAGGGCTACTTATTAACGAGACAATTTACTTCAAACATAGTGCCAGAGCCATCAAACTGCAGCCTGGCACGGGTAATTAAAATAAAAATTTACTTCAAAGTAAGTGTCAGGCCCATAAGACAGCCTGGCACGTTTAATTCAAATGAGAGAAAGTAGTTTCAACTTAGTGTCAGGTTCACAAGTGATAGCCCGACACTTGTAATTAAAATGGGAATATTTACTGCAAACTTAATGCCAAGTCCAGAAAACTGTTAACCTGGCACTTAAATAGGAATATTTACTTCAAATTTAGTGCCAGGACCTCAATACTGATAGCGTTGTACGGGTCAATCATAGGGCGACTTATAAACGAGACAATTTACTTCAAACTTAGTGCCAGAGCCATCAAACTGCATCCTGGCACCTATAATTAAAATAAAAATTTACTTCAAACTTAGTGCCAGGCCCATAAGACAGCCTGGCACGTTTAATTCAAATGAGAGAAATTACTTTCAACTTAGTGCCAGATTCACAAGTGATAGCCTGACACTTGTAATTAAAATGGAAATATTTACTTCAAACTTAGTGCCAAGTCCACAAAACTGTTAACCTGGCACTTGAATAGGAATATTTACTTCAAATTTAGTGCCTGGACCTCAAAACTGATAGCGTTGTACAGGTGAATCATAGGGCGACTTATTAACCACACAATTTAATTCAAACTTAGTGGCAGAGCCATCGAACTCCAGCCTGGCACGTATAATTAGAATAAAAATTTACTTCAAACTTAGTGCCAGGCCCATAAGACAGCCTGGCACGTTTAATTCAAATGAGAGAAATTACCTTCAACTTAGTGCCAGATTCACAAGTGATAGCCTGACACTTGTAATAAAAATGACAATATTTACTGCAAACTTAGTGCCAAGTCCACAAAACTGTTAACCTGGCACTTGAATAGGAATATTTACTTCAAATTTAGTGCCAGGACCTCAAAACTGATAGCGTTGTACGGGTCAATCATAGGGTGACTTATTAACGAGACAATTTATTTCAAACTTAGTACCAGAGCCATCGAACTGCAGCCTGGCACGTGTAATTAAAATAAAAATTTACTTCAAACTTAGTGCCAGGCCCATAAGACAGCCTGGCACGTTTAATTCAAATGAGAGAAATTACTTCAAACTTAGTGCCAGATTCACAAGTGATAGCCTGACACTTGTAATTAAAATGGGAATATTTACTGCAAACTTAGTGCCAAAGCCCACAAAACTGTTAACCTGGCACTTGAATAGGAATTTTTACTTCAAATTTAGTGCCAGGACCTCAATACTGATAGCGTTGTACAGGTCAATCATAGGTCGACTTATTAACGAGACAATTTACTTCAACCTTAGTGCAAGAGCCATCGAACTGCAGCCTGGCACGTGTAATTAGAATAAAAATTTACTTCAAACATAGTGCCAGGCCCATAAGACAGCTTGGCACGTTTAATTCAAATGAGAGAAATTACTTTAAACTTGGTGCCAGGTCCACAAAACTGATAACCTGGCACTTGTGATTCAAATGGGAGAATATACTATCACCTTTCCTTATACCTATATAAGCGAATTTCCACCTGAAAAGTAGAGTAATTTTTGACCTTTGAATGTATAACATCACCTCATTGTTTGGAGGATTGAGGGATTGAGGAATGGGATACTCCCTTGAGATTTTGGAAGTCTTTGGCAAAGAACACCTCGAAGGAGTCCTTGTTTCTTAAGAAACGATTATGAATACGGGCCTTAATAATACATTATATCCCATAAAGTCCAGGACCGGCGTTGACAGTTTAGCTTCGAATAACTAGAGCTGTAAGCTGTTTTGAGTTAAGTTGAGTTTACGGTTAAGAGGTATTGCGCCATTTCACACTCACCCTGTACATGTACGCCGTATGGTCTATGAATTACAACGTTTCCTGTATTCGAGGCTTCCCGTTTCCCGACGGTCACTCCCATCGAGAGGAATTATCGCACAGGACGAGCAACGTTTCCCACGTATCGGCTCGCCGAGATGGGAAACAATAAAAGAGTACACATATCGCGACGACGCGCGGAAAGCCAATTTAGGGAAAAACATTTCCCGCGAGAATTATAGGTGATAACGTCGGGAAGGACCGAAAACGAGGCGAGAGAAGAAAAAAATGAAAAGAGAAAAACTAACGAGAGGAGAGACGGACCGCCGTTTTCCGCATTCCGCGTCGCCTCGGCCCAGGTTTTCCATATTTCCCGGCAAGATTAAATACCTCGAGCGCTCGCTACGGCATGCCAGACACGTCACTACTTTCCACTATACAGGAGTAGAAATACTTGTAAAATTCAAAACAGGACAGTCTAATCCGCCATTCGCGGCGCCGGAATACTCATATATCGACTCGGGGATAAAAACGTGTACACATACATTACCAGATAAGGACATACATATATGGATATCTTATGACCGAAATCGAGACAACATTTTTGATCGGGGAAGATACCGCAAATATAAATTGTTTTTTAATACAACTTATAACCACATACGATGAAGATATCTAGACACGTCTATTCATAAGATGATGTATTGCGCAGATAACAGCACAATCTAACCGTATTTTACATTGTGGTATGAATTCATTTGACAAATTTCCTCTTACCATTCGGTGCTTTCGATGCACGCAAATCTGTAACAATATAGAATTTCGGTAGAAGTGGCAGCATCGATTCGTATGCTTTCAACCCGACATTTGTTTGTTTACATTGCACTTAGTGAAGTATTTTAGATGAAATTCAAAGAACACAATGGCTAATAGGTAAATCATGTGCAAAGTGTATAAAACAATAAAGAAATGGCGTGTGATTAGTCTGTCATAGCTAAATATGACAAATTATTAAGGAAATTTATAGAGGTTATGTATCGTCTCAGTGGCACCCTATCGGTTTTCCTATTTTAGATTTCCAGCAAACCAAATAGAAAGTTTAAGGAAAAAAAAGGAAAATCAATTGTTCTTTGCAAAACCGCTAGATATTTTAATGATATTTAGTACACAGTGACACTTAATTAAGGCCCACATTTTTTAATACAATTATTAGCGAAGGGAAATGAATAAAGCATACACCACGTAGAATGGATATCTTTAATGAACTAAGATGTAATAAAATACATAAAAGCAACGACGTGAAAAATACATACTTCCTAAGTAAATTATCACAAAAATAAATTATAAGGTAAAATTACATATTAAAACACTTATCTAATACTCTAGAAAATCGTCAAGTTGAATGCATGCATTGCCACTTCTATCAAAAATCATTATTGTTGTAGATTTACGTAGATACTAACCAAATTAACGAATGTAATGTACATTCACGCAAATTCTAAGAGAGAATTCGTTATCTGAATTCATGCAGCAGTGTACCGAAATTGGGTCTCTATTAACGAGATAGCCATGTTAATATTCCATTAAAAAATTGCCCTGTATGTAAGTCACATTTAAACATAAATGACATATTGACATAAATGACATATTCTTACCGAATTTTCAACAATTTCACTATTTTAAAAACTGTATTATTTCTAATGTAATTATTTCAACGCATTTTTCACGTCTTCCGAACGTCGCCCAGAACGCTATCGCTGCCAAACAATTTTTTCCTATTGTTACGTATCTACTTCTTTCGGTAGCTTTTCGTACTCCGCACGTCTTATCGTTAATACGCCAGAATCACTGATAAGTGTTAGGAAAACACTCAGACTTCTGCTTTTAAATTTATGTAGCATGTTGCGCAGCAATTAGATTTGCTTAAGACCGAAATGTGCCTTTTAATATATGGTTTAACTAATCGAAATTTAGTAAAAAGAGGACAATCCGTTTATAGACATACCTACTTACCCTTTGATTCCTGGAATTTGGAAATGGAGACGTTTTTAGAACAAAGATAGGTAATATAGTTTTCCAAAGATTGTATTATGAAATATTTTTGAATGAATGAATGTTTTCGAATTTATGAATGCTTATTCGTTTTTGTCGCTTTGTGTATCTGGTGATACATTTCGCGAATTTTATTGCGAAAATATAAAATTTAATTTTTGGGTCCAAAAAATAGGAAAATCTTTCCTTAATTTGTCTATACACGGATTTTGAAATTGGGGTGCTAAGTGAAAGGCTGTAGTTTTAGCGAGCTGACGGTCGATGAATTTGCTAAAAGAGACCTTTATTTTTCACTATACCAAATACCGAATTTTGCTTAAATATTTTTTTTTCAAAACAATTTGCAATATCTTCATAACTGTTGAAGTTAATGAATTGGAATTTGAATACAGATCTAAAAAGTACCTACCTTCTCGACCTACAGTTGTGAGTTTATCGCAAAATTCCACGGTTTAATTTTTGTCTCTAGAGTGTCATTGCGATTTTTCAAACAATGCTTCATAATTGGATTTTCAAAATTTGGGTGACAGACGAAAGGTTATGATTTCTTCGCCTAAATATGAATAACTGAATTGGTATATGGTACGTTCCACGCCGAATTTAGATTTTTTTTTAGATTTGGCTCAGAATCAACTAAAACGGTCCTTTTGGGCCCCCGAAACTCCCTCTAAATGGGCCCCAAGTGGAATAGACCTCAAGTTATGGACAATTGAAAATTGAAATTTTCAGGTTCCGCTCCAAAACCAAAAATTTTCAACCATCCATAACTTGTAAAAATACCCATTTTTATGAAAAAAGTTTTAAACAAAAGTTGTTTACAATCCTTTAAAATTTTGGAAACTGCTAAAAGAAAGTTCGTCCGACATGGTTCACTATTGACGAGTCTTGGCGCCATTAGTCGTCAAGCCGCCAAAAAAAAACATTATCAGATTTCCTGACCAAAAAAATCAGGAGCGTAGCTGGATCCGATACAAAACTTTTTAGCCCAAACAGAAGTTAGCCAGACCAAAGGGCTCCGAGAAAAAAAAATGGTAAATTCCGGCAAAAATCCCTTGATATCAAAAAAATTACATTGAGCCCCCAGAATCCACTGTTTGCCAGTCAATATCAAACCATGAGCGACATTTTTTCTAGAAGTTGCTGGGGATCAACATCACTAAGGTTGGTATGCTATTTTCATATAATTAGAGCATTTTCCAAGTCCCCGGCGGCTCAAAAACCCAAAATTCCTCAAAATACTTGAATTTTGAGCCCAGACGACTTCGCTTGACGCATATTTTTTATCCAAGAAGCGACTCTCACCCAAATTGTTGCTCTTGTTGATGTTTTTGAAGGTCCACAACGGTTGACGACAACGCTGAAGCAACCTTCCACAAGAATTGTTCTGGAAATTTGAATTTTCAACACAAATATTCAAATTTGGGACCAGCCCTTAGGTCTGGCGAACTTCTGTGTGGGCTCAAAAGTTTTATATCGGATCCACCTACGTACCTGATTTTTTTGGTCAGGAACGCTGAATATGTTTTTTTTTTGGCGGCCTCACGAATAATGGCGCCCAGACCCGTCAACAGTGAACCGTGCTGGATGAACTATTTTTTAGCAGTTTCCAAAAGTTTAAAGCATTTAACAAACAACTTTTGTTTAAAACTTTTTTCATAAAAATGGGTATTTTTACAAGTTATGGATGGTTGAAAATTTTTGGTTTTGAAGCTGAACCTGAAAACCATTTTTTTTCTCGGAGCCCTTAGGTCTGGCTAACTTCTGTTTGGGCTAAACAGTTTTGTATCGGATCCAGCTTCGCTCCTGATTTTTTTGGTCAGAAAAGCTGATAACGTTTTTTTTTTGGCGGCCTGACGACTAATGGCGCCAAGACTCGTCAATAGTGAACCATGTCGGATGAACTTTTTTTAGCGGTTTCCGAAAGTTTAAAGCATTGCAAACAACTTTTGTTTGAAACTTTTTTCATAAAAATGGGTATTTTTACAAGTTATGGATGGTTGAAAATTTTTGGTTTTGGAGCCGATCCTAAAAATTTCAATATTCAATTGTCCATAACTTGAGTTCTATTTCACTTGGGGCCCTAAAAATTTAGGGGGAGTTTCGGGGGCCCAAAAGGATAGTTTTGGTTGATTTTGGGCCAAATCTAAAAAAAAATCTAAATTCGGCGTGGAACGTTCCATATATATATATATATATATATATATATATATATATATATATATATATATAGTATATTATATATGTATAATATATATGTATAATTTTCGAATGAAAACGAATTTAAATTGAAACCATGCACCTATTAGAAATTGTGCCTTCTTTATCTAAAATACTCCATAAAGTATATCATATCAAAAATTATCTTAGTTAAGGGTTGCCATGGAATGTAAAATGGTCGTCTTAGCTTAAATCATCCTTTTGAAATAATTCTTTACACAATGACAGATTTTGACACTCAAAAAAATTATTGATTTAAATGTAGGATGGGAGCTGCGACAATCATTTTGAAATCCATAACCACCCTTGACCAAGGTAATTTTTGATATCACGGTATAGACAAACAAACGTCAAGTTGAAAGCATATATTGGCACTTCTATCAAAAATCAATATTGTAGATTGGTACATAGACCAGCACATTATGTAATATACATTCACGTAAATTCTAGGAGAGGATTCGTGATCTCAATTCAAGCAGTAATGTAAAAAAATACATGAAAAAAAACCACTGTAACGTTATTTTGTAAATTTTTCTGTGTGCACAACTTTATCCATATAGTCGAAATTAGGGCTCTATTAACAAGATACTAGTCATGTTAATATTCCATTGAAAAATCCCCCTTTATGTAGGTAACATTTAGAGAATATAGGACATAATTTTATCGACATATTTGAAGAAAGTTATGTTATAAACATTTATAAAACGAAAAATCCCTTCCAGCAGATTCCTTCCAGTGTATTATTATATCTTAACATTCTTACTGAATTTTCACCAATTTCAGGGAGACAATTTAAATATACTAAATATTTTAAAAACTGTAGGTATTATTTCCAATGTAATTATTAGTCTTCACGTTCTTACGAACGTCGCCAAGAACGCTATCGTTGCCAGATAATTTTTTCCTATTGTTACGTATCTACTTTTTTCGGTGCCTTTTCGTACTCCGCACGTTACACACTTCCTCCGACCGATCCCCCACCTCCCATATTATCCATATAGTCGAAATTGGGTCTCTGTTAACAAGATAGCCATGGTAATACTCCATTGAAAAATCCACTTTTATGTAGGTCTCATTTAGAAAATATATGACATATTTTTATCAACTTATTTGAAGGAAGTAATGTTATAAACATTTACAAAACGAAAAATTCCTTCCAGCAGATTCCTTCCAGTGTATTATGTCTTAACATTTTTACCGAATTTTCACTAATTTCAGGGAGACAATGTAAATACTAAATATTTTAAAAAGTGTAGGTATTATTTCCAATGTAACGCAGTTTTCACGTTCTTCCGAACGTCGCCAAGAACGCTATCGTTGCCAGATAATTTTTCCCTATTGTTACGTATCTACTTTTTTCGGTGCCTTTTCGTACTCCGCACGTTACACACTTCCTCCGACCGATCCCCCACCTCCCATATTATCCATATAGTCGAAATTGGGTCTCTGTTAACAAGATAGCCATGGTAATACTCCATTGAAAAATCCACTTTTATGTAGGTCTCATTTAGAAAATATATGACATATTTTTATCAACTTATTTGAAGGAAGTAATGTTATAAACATTTATAAAACGAAAAATCCCTTCCAGCAGATTCCTTCCAGTGTATTATGTCTTAACATTTTTACCGAATTTTCACTAATTTCAGGGAGACAATGTAAATACTAAATATTTTAAAAAGTGTAGGTATTATTTCCAATGTAACGCAGTTTTCACGTTCTTCCGAACGTCGCCGAGAACGCTATCGCCGGCAAACAATTTTTTCCTATTGTTACGTATCAGCTTTTTTCGGTAACTTTTCGTAGTCCGCACTTCCTCCGACCGATCCCCCCACCTCCCCCCTGACTCCCTTCGCCGTCCACTTGTCTGGACAAGTCGTTCATTTGGTATTAGTACCGCGTCGTGTGAACGTATCACTGTAATCGCTTCCGGTGAATTTTCCGATTTTCCGATTTTCATTGCCGCAGAAGACGTGAATAATATCGCGGACGTGTCGAAACGTATGTATGCCCTTTGGTTGTATCTTTTGGTATTTGTGCTGTGATTTTTTTGTCGATTTTGATTGTGTCTTGCGATTTCAGGTTCGGAACGGGGAACGGCGCAGTGCGGTGCGGCGTGTGTCGTGTGGAGCTGCGCAGACGGCGTCCGTCAGGAGTGCAAAGGTTAGTTTCTTTGAAATCAGCTCTTTAAAGAATGTTCGTGTTTTCGTTACGTTTGGTCGCAATGGGAGGAGAGGGGGGGGGGGGGTTGGGGAAATATAATTCTTACCGTTCGGTTCCGAATTTGGTATGGAATGAAATTACTTGTATGTACCTAGTTACCTCTGAAATGGTTTCGCTTGAATTTCTTTATTTTTCAAAAAACATGTTTTTGAAAAATGTGTGTAAGAGCGTTTTTTTCGGAAATTTAAAGTCACGAATGGGTCAAACTTTGTATTTGGATTTTATATCATACTGGGACCTCCTCATATGCTTTTTACTAAAATCCTCATAGGGAAAGGAGGGGTTTACTCTTGTGATTTTTCGTTTTTTTTTTTAAATTTTCTCGAAATCTGCTACATTTTTTAAACTTTGAATATTTATTCTACTCTCGACTACTTATAATAAAGTTTAACAACATTTTTGGTTAAATCTCTTCTAACGAGCACTATATATTTGCAATTTTTTCATTTTTTGAAAATTTCTCGAAACTGTCTTCAAAAAATTTTAATAGTTCAATATGTCTCTTACTCTCGTTAAAGCTTAATACCATTTATGGCTCAATTTTTTTCTGAAGGGTAAGTATTGTTATACTGATCGTTTTTCGACATTTTGAAATTTGTTATCAGATTTTTTAAACTGTGAATATTTGGTCTACTGCCAATTGGGTATAATAGATTTTAATAATATTTTTTTGCTATATTTTCTGTGAAGAACACTTGCATTGGTCGTCTTTCGTTATTTTATCTTTTATTTTTTTGGAACTATCCAAAGACATTTTAAACTTTGATATTTATTGAATATTTATTCTACTTTTGAATGCGTATGGTGCAGTTTAATATTTTTGGTTAAATCTTTCCTAAGGAGCACTTTATATTTTATATTTACCACTTTTTCGGTTTTTTTTTTCAAATTTTCTCGAAATTCGATATGTTTTTCAACTTTAACTATTTATTCTACTTTCGAATATATATAATAAAGTTTATTAATACTTTTAGTTAAATATTTTCTAACGAACACTGTCACTTTTTGTTTTTTTTTTAATTTTCTCGAAACTGTTTTGAAGAATTTTAAATCTATAAATGTGTGTTTTACCCTCGATAAATCGTAATACCATTTTCGGCTCAATTTTCTCTGAATGCCGAGTATAATTATACTGATCGTCTTTCGGCATTTTGAAATTTTCTCGAAATCCTCTATATACAAGATTATTAAACTGTGAATATTTATTCTACTCTTAAAAGTGTATAATAGACTTTAATAATATTTGTAGCAATTAAGGACACTTACACTGGTCAATTTTCGTTTCTTTTTTTAAATTTTTAAAAAACTTTAGGAAAGTACCTAGAAGATTTTGTAAAATTTGCTAAAACGTTTAATTTTTGTCTCAAAAACAGGAAGGTTGATATCCTGCGAACTGAATTTTCGAAATTACGCTGACAAATGAAAAGTCATAATTTCCTCAACACGACATTCAAAGAATTTCCTGAAGAGACGTTCATTTTCCAAAATAGGATTTACTGAATTATATATTGAAGTTTTTTTCAAAAAATTGCTATATTTTCCACATCTCTGATGGTAGCAAATTGAATTTTGCCTATAGAACTAATCACTTAACTTAAACCCTTCACATTTTATCGAGAAATTATAAAATTTAATTTTTGGACCAAAAGGAGGAAAATTTTTCCTAAATTTGCCTATAAATGGATTTTGAAATTTGGGTGCTAAGTGAAAGTTTTGTCGAGCCGACAGTCGATTAATTTCCTAAAAGACACCTTTATTTTTCAATATACAAAATCTCGAATTTTATTTTAAATTTTTTTTTGAAAAAAACGCGATATTTTCAAAAAATTTTGCAAATTCCACAGTTTAGTTTGTCTCTCAAGATTGCCATTGCGATTTTCCAAAAAATGCTTCATAATTGGATTTTCAAAATTTGGGTGACAGACGAAAAATTATGATTTCTTCGTGTAAATTCTAGTAAATGAATTATATTGTTTTTTTTTTCAAAAAATTTGTATTTTCGCTACTGTTGAAGGTATTATATTGCATATTGATATTCTGAAATTTACTTTATGGCTCAAAAAAAGAGGAAGGCCCTTTTTCCTGAATTAGCTTATAATAGGATTTTCAAAATTTGGTTGGTAATCGAAATGCCACTATTTCGTCGAGCCGATGCTAAATAAATTTTGAAAAACTTTTATTTTTCAATTTAAATTGAATAATTAATAATTGAATTCTAATATTATAGTTATATTAGTCATATTAGTTATATCAATTATATATCTAATAATATAATTGAAATTTGACTATACAATTAGATAAAATATTCTTAACCTACACATTGAGTTTTATCGCAAACCTTTTGAGTTGAATTGTTGGTCTTAAACGGCCCATACACACTCAATATTATTGCGCAATGTGGGTTGCACATTATTTTGACGGAGGGCCATATATGCTCAATATTATTGCGTGATATTTTGATTTGTGCAATAAGTTGTATCGTATGTAGGCAATATTGATTGTTGTGCAATATACTGTGCAATCGCGAGCACAGACGCACAACCTTCAAGGCAATATATTGTGCAAGCAGTTCCAAGCACAATTTCATGTAGTGAGGTACTGTTGAGTGATAGGGATTTGTGTCGTGTGGTTATTGCTGTGGGTGCAATGCGACAAAGAAGAAGAGCTCTGGTTTATAGCCTTCGGATATTTTTCGCGGTATTTTTCTAACAAGAGTTCATACTGCTCCCCCTTTTTTGCACGATTAGTATAATCTGTACACTTTACATCTCACAGAGCCAGAAGGCCACGATGAACTTCAATGAATTCCAGAATGAATTGCCTATCAGCTTCTTTGGCAGCCATGACGACGCGTACTCTACCACGTGTTGATAATGACTGATGGGATATTGCGCAATATTGCCTACAGACGACACAACCTTTTCCCGTTTGCACAATATATTTTCAAAGATTTGAATTTAGCACAATATATTGCACAACCTTTCAATTTCGACTACACACGATCAACTATATTGCACAAACCTAAATATTGAGCGTGTATGGGCTTTAAAAAAGGAAAATTGCGATTTTTCTAAAAACGGCCCATAATTGCATTTTCAAAATTTGGGTGGCAACGAAAAGCTGTGATTTCCTAGAGCTGACAGTGAAAAAATTCATGAAAAATACTTTCTCTTTTGGTTATAAAAGTTATTGAAATTTGTTTTTGTTTAATCTTGACTTAATTAAATAATATGTAGATTAATGGTCAAAATTCATTATAATTTTTTTCATTTGTTGGTATTTATACAGGGTGCCCACAGAGTCGGAAAATCAGGGAAACCAGGGAAAAATTAGGGAATTCTAAATTTAATCAGGGAAATCGGGAAAACTCAGGGATTTTGGAAAATTGTAATATTTGCTGAAATTGTTGATTTTATATAACTTTAAACATTGCTGTATAAACAAATAGCGCTTTTGTCATGGTTTCTTCGCCGCATTAACATTTTGGTAGATTTATATCTAGTATTGCATTCGTTAACGAAGTCGAAAAAGTAGGAATTAAAATGCGGTTTTCAGTTTTTTGGTATCTAGATCATACCTAATCATTTCCCAAAAATTTATATATATATGTATATATATGTGTATATATATATATATATATATATATATACAGGGTGTTAGGGGTTTGACTGCCTTTATTTTAATAGGTGATAGTATTCACAAAAACAAACAAAAAAACCTTATATAACGGGGGTCCTAAAACCTACCGTTTTCGAGAAAAGTCGAGTTATATTATCAAGGCATTTCACCACAACTTGGCAACACCGACAAGAAATGGTCAGTATACATGTAAACAACTGTACGGGGTCAATGTTTCGCAACGAGTGCGATAAGTTCGCGGTGTTGCCACACCACGCCATAGCCATTTTATCGAGTTGTATTGATTAGAATTTTTTTTATTCTTTATAGAAAAAGCTATTTTGTTAAAAATTAAACATAAATACATTAAAAGAATACATCTTATGGTCATTTCATGTACAAAATTATGTGAGATTCTTTAATAAAACTGAATTTTTTCACCTTAAAATTTGAAATTTGTTAATTTTTTTCTCGAAAACGGTTAGTTTTAGGACCCCTGTTATATAAGGTTTTTTGTTTATTTTGGTGAATACTATCGCCAGTTAAAATAAAGGCAGTCAAACCCCTAGCACCCTGTATATATATATCGGATAAAACGAAATTTATCGGCAGGCTACAGGTCGCATTTTTTAAAGAATCACAACGAAATTTGGTACAAACATCAGTTGGCCGAAAATCTCGGTGGAATTCGTTAATGGGCCAAATCGGTCTAGCGGTTTCAAAATGGCGGCCTGTTATTTAAAAAAAAAATCAAAAAACTTTTATCTCGCGTCTGAGAGAAAAATGTTACTTGGGTTTTTTGTTGCTCGTATAGAGGCGAACGACTTTTCTATAAAACACTTTTTCGAGAAATGTACAGAAAAAAAGTTATTTTTTTCAAAAAATAAATAAAAATAAGAAAAACTTTTATTTCGCATCTGAGAGAAAAATGTTACTAAGGTGTTTTGTTGCCCTTATAGAGGCGAACAACTTTTGTATAAAACAATCTGTCGAGAAACGTACAAAAATAAAGTTATTTTAGTCAAAATAAAAAAAAAACTTTAATTTCGCGTCTGAGAGAAAAATGTTACTTAGGTTTCTTGTTGCCCTTATAGAGACGAACAACTTTTGTATAAAACATATCTTTCAGAAATGTACAGAGAAAGAGTTATTTGCAAATATTTTAAAATTTTGACGTATGCACTTTTTGACACATCGTGTGTTACTGTATATCTTACCCATAAATCTACCTTTCAGCCTGGCATGCCATGGGGTTTTTTTGTTTAGTGCAAGTAATATTATGCTGACATGTGAAAAATTGGAATTTTATAAAGCCCATTTAATACTTTGCCTAGACTTTATCATAATTACTATTCAAATTACATTACATTTGATTTTTTAAATAGTAAAATTCGATAGATTCTTTAAAGTTTCAAATTTTGACAACTGATAACTTGCGCTGGAAGTTGTAGGCCAACCTGTAGAGCTAAAAAAGAATACATTTTCACAATAAAATTTAACCTGTCAAGGTCAAAAATTACGCTGTCGTGTAGAAGATAGTTCAAAGATGAAAACCCACATTTTTGACCCAGAGAGAAATGTGTTGGGATTTTTATAAACAAATTAAAGTGCAAAAAATGCATTTTTTAGTTTTTTGCGAATATTGCGAAAAGTAAAGTGAGAAAATCAGGAAAAACCCCTAAAAATCAATTTTTTTTTGAAAAATTTATAATTTCAACAAACTTGAGGCTGGAAAAACTATCTTAGGGAAAAAGATAGCTAATAATGTGTGTGCATAAATGTGTACAACATTTATGGCCTTTTTATGTACGTTTCCCACTTCCTATAGGTGGAAATCCAAGATATACGTTTTAACTATACTGGTATCTAATTTAAAATGCCGCTTGCAGAGTTAAGAAAATTTAATTTCCCATAAATTCACACATTTTATAAAAGAGTGCGAAAATTGTTTATAATTGTGCCAAAACTGCCAATCAGCCAGGAACCATCTTAACAATGAAATTATCAATGAAAAAAAATTGTGTTCTCCTATTCTATTAAGAGCTATTTATAATGACTTGTAAACACAAAATCATTCCTTAGGTACTAATTATTTAAATAATGAAAATATTAAAAAACGATTATTAACTATAACAAAATATTTAAGAAAATTTTTTCATTTTAAAAATCAATTAATCCTAAACAATAGCATGGTCAAATAAGAATTTTCAAAAATATTAAACTAGGCCGTTTATTTCTAAAAAATTCTTAAACAAATAGCTGTAAAATTTGTTTTCCATAATTATTTAACCTTAGTTTGAGTATAAAAACAGCCATAACATAATATATAAGAGAAAAAATTATTTTAGCAACAATTTCTGGATTTTGCGTTTTTCGTTGACTTTAAAAATTCGTTGTGAACTAAATAAAGAAATTTTCAATAATTTTGTGACGTCAATTTATTGAGTACACTCATAGAAAGGACTCCAAGAAGCAAAATATTTATGGAGAATTTATTTAAACATCTAGCCTGCTTTCAATGAAGACGGAAGTACGAAAATAACTAGTTTATTGACAATAGGCTAACTTTTTGAAAACGGGACTTAATTTTTTCAAGTGTATAGAATACACTAAAGTTTGTTTTAAAATTTTAAACTAGTACTTAGTACCTTAAAAAATTATATTCTATGACGTAGTCCCTTCAGAGGAGACGACCTTCATGTCGTAACGGTCGCGCGGAGCCTTACTTTCAGCAACATATTAAAATTATAAATATTAGAGATAGAAATCCGGGAGTCGAGACTTTTTTATCGAAAATTTCCTCCTCTTTAAGGATCTTTTTGGCGAATTCCTCTAAAAATGCTTTTTTTTTCCAAAATTACGAAAATGCAATTTTCATTTTAAACAATAATTAGTTCTAAAATAAGCATTCTAAACCAGTTAAACCACACAATACTTAAATAAAGTTAAAGGCAAGTGGGTTCCACTTAATTTTTATCAGGGTGACGAGGGTGTAATTTATAAATTTTTAAAAAAACAAGAAAGGTGTTACTTTATTTTTGTTATAAATCAGTTAATTCTTATGCATGAGACTTATGTCGGTGCTCATTTGAAAGGGTATTTTATGTACTTTAGAAAAGATCTATTGAGTTTTCCCCAAAAATTTTACGATTTTCAACTTATTGAAGGTTGAAAATTTTTAATTTCGCGTTTCTCGAAAAAATAACCATGTTTCAACGAACAATAACTCAGTCCTTATTAGGTTTATAGAGGTCATTCAAAAATAAATAAAAAATAAATTCAAATATCCCTTTGTTTTTTTATTAGCTACATTTTTGTTCTGATTGTTTTTTTTCAGATAAAACGAGATGTTTTCAAGTTATTGGTGAAAATGTTTAAAAAACATTCGTTTTTTCAATGTAAAATGTGTAACTTCAATTGGGAATAATTCGAAAAATATTAAGTTTGCAAAAAAACTTTTTAGAACAAAAGTTACTTAGAATTGGTCAGTCTATCGATTTCCGGGTTTATTTTGATTAAAAAATGTCTTACCCCTTAGAAGGGGTGGTTTCCACCCCTAGGGAAAAAGCACACTTCGGCACAAGTTCAACTTTGAAGAACGTTATAAATACTACCTAAATCCCAATTTTTAAAGAAATTGACGTTGGTTCCCAAAATTCCACGCGAAAATGGCTGATGACAGGACTACAGAGATTTGTTAGATATTTGTAAAATATGCAAGGATTTCCAAATTCTCCTGGGAATTGGTCAAAGACTCGAGTATAAATAAAAACATCAAAGTAGGGAGCGAGATTTTCCCGCTATAGCTACACCCCGTATAAAGATATATGTACATATAAGAATTCCTCGGCAAATATTTGCAGCAGGCGCGCTGCGAGCCCCGATATCAATTGAGCAGTTGGTAAATTGGCCACGTATGGCACTAAATGTTCGCGTCGTCCTCTACGTCCGATCCCCCGATAAAATCTATTATCTGGAGAGCGCACCGAAGGGGACTTTTGCTCCTGCCGGACACAAATGCGAAATACGAGGGGACCGACCGGCGGCGCATAATTTTCGGCATTGTCTATGATAAGCGATGCGATTATGCAACGAAATTCTCGAGATAACGGCGAACGTCGTCGAAAGTAGTATTCAATTTTATTGTCGCCGGCCCTTTGTCGCCGCGACCGCTTATAATGGTTCGTATAGATTCCCGCCGTGTAGGACTACCGGACGATAAATACCGGCCGGGATTGCAGATATCAATCGATGGGAAGCGTCCGGGATCGGCGAATACAATGGCCATTGTGTCCTATTAACGGGGACTAATATAGACGTATCAAACTGTGTGTGTGCCCGAATGGGCTCGTCGGACGTGGATTTTCGCCGATTCCGCTTCCTTAAATATCGCGCGGCGAGGAACTAATGGATTCATTAAGGGAGGAAATTGCAGTGGGAAATTTAGAATAAAACGTACCCGACCGCCAGTACGATACGAAACTATAGCGGATTAACCGAGAGTTGTGCTCTCGTAAAAACGGAATATCGTACCTCGGATCCTGGTTGGAATGTCTAGTCAAGATGTGTGTTTGCTGCGGACAATAGTTAGAAGGCTCGGAAAAATATAAGCGACAGCTCATTCGACGCGTAATGCTAATCTGAGAAAGGCGATTAGAGGATTTTTTCTGCTAAGAAAAATTGCAATTGTTATTAAGAAAAAACGAAAAATAAAAACACTCTTTCGATTTTTTTATGACAACTCAAAAACCATGAGAGATAGAGGAATTCGCCAAAAAGATCCTTAAAGAGGAGGACATTTTCAATAAAAAAGTCCCCACTCCCGGATTTCTATCGGTAATATTTATATTTTTAATTTGTTGCTGAAAGTAAGGCTCCACGCGACAGTTACGGCACGCGCTTGCCGCCTCTGAAGCGACTACGTCATAGAAAATAATTTTTTAAGGTACTAAGTATTAGTTTAAAAATTTAAAACAAACTTTAGTGTATTCTATACACTTGAAAGAATAATGTCTTGTTGTAAAAAAATTTAAATGCATTTTTTCAAAAAGCTGGCATGTTGTTAATGAACTAGTTGTTTTCGTACTTCCGTCTTCATTGAAAGCAGGCTAAAAATTTAAATAAATTCTCCATAAATATTTTGCTTCATGGAGTCCTTTCTATGAGTGTAGGTACTCAATAAGGTGACGTCATAAAATTATTTCAAATTTCTTTATTTAGTTTAGAACGAATTTTTAAAATTAACAAAAAAACGCAAAATACTGAAATTGTTGATATTTTTTTTTCTCTTATATATTATGTAATGGCTGTTTTTATATTCAAACTAAGGATTAAATAATTGTGGAAAAAAATTTTTTAGGGCTATTTGTTTAAGAATTGTTTATAAATAAACAGCTTAGTTTAATACTTTTGAAAATTCTTTTTTAACATTCTATTGTTCAGGATTAATTACGGTTTTAAAAAAATTTCTTAAAAATGTTTGCTAATGTTTATAATCGTTTTTTAATGTTTTTATTATTTAAATAATTAGTTAAGGAATAATTTTGTGTCTAAAAATCATTATAAATGGCTCTTAATAGAATAGGAGAAAAAAAATTTTTTTTTCACTGATAATTTCATTGTTTATTGTTAACAATTGCTAAAAAAATTTTTTTGTGTCACAATATTTTTTTTCTATTACTACTAAAAATTACAAAAACCATATGCAACAAAGTGAGGAAAAAAATATTTAAAAGAAGTATACAAAAATTTTTTGTTTTTTCCACTTGATTTTCAACTTGAAACTGTTTCAGGGGATAGTTTATGTATAAATGAATATTTCCAGATTTCTAATAATTTTAAAAGAAAACAATGGGTTTTATGGGTACGCTAAATTTGAAACCGGTAAAGTTGTAAAGTTATATTATTAACTATTAATTTTGTCACTTCATTAATGATTATTTTATTTATTATACGATTAATTTCATTATTAATTTTGTATATGACAGTTATATTGGTTTCAATAGGAGTAAGGAAAAAACCTTTCCTTAATATAACTTCTTAAAATTTTATTAACCGAAGAAAGAATTTTAGGAAAATGCCTTTACCCAATTTTTTATTGCAAATACATGCTTGATATTGCTTCCTCATTGATCCTTAATATCATGCAATTTTTTATTGGTTCACTTAACTGCACTTTAAATTACCTTATATTTAATCCACGCTTTCTTCTGCTGTCTATTCATTATTTGTTTAATTTATATACATAATTACCTTTATCCAACACATGACAGTTATGACTGTCATTATTAATGTCATTTTAGACAAGTAAACTATCAAATAACTCACGTTCATATTTAAAGTAGTATTCTATTTATTTATTGCCCCTGGCAACCAAACAAACAACCTACTTTAACCCAAATGTAAAAAAGTCACTCTTAAGTCATTCTGACATTTATAAGGTACTGAGACGCAAGTAGCTTTGATTTGACCACAAAGCTCATTAATTATTATCTCATAAAAAAAACATTTCTTCAACTTGTTGGATAAAACGTTGTGAACGAAGTGTTAAGTGACCTCTTTAGAGAGTGGACTGTATGTAGATATCTCTTTGGCTCGTGAATGGCTGCGGAGATGAATCTTGTCTCCAGGTTGTAAGGCTGAAGACGGTCTCGTAGTTTGGAGATCAGGGCGTGACGTGACCTCTTGAAGTTCTTGGAGTTGAAGTTCTAGTTGTGTGGAGAGAGGGCGTGACGTACTTCTCTAGGTGGATCTGAGGGCGTAACGTGCAGATCCGGGGTTGAAGATCTCGAAGTTAGATGTTCTCTTAGCTTGACGATCTCGTAGAACTCTCAGGGCGTAACGTGAGAATAGTCGTGTAGGGTGAGGTTAGGTCTCCCGACTGCAGTCTCACAGTCGGTTTTAAGATGAAGGGTGACTTTTGAATTAAGACCAACATCACACGTCGTTTTGAGCATACAAGTATACTGGTTTATTACCAAAATTTCACAAGCTTTTATACATCTTCAAATTACATTGGTTAAATGGCAAATTAAGTTTTGTTATCTTTCGGCGTCCTAGATTGTAATTTCCCTGACCTAGCTGTGTGCTTGACCTTACGGAGCGCGTTTGTTATCATATTACAAGAACTGGTGTTATGCTTACGCGCTTAATTATTGTTGTAAGGTTTTGAAATTATCACTTTGATTCGCGCTGTTTCGTCCACCTAAGCGACTCAGTTGTTTTAATACCCTCTTTAATAGTTATTAATTACTTAATAATTGATTACTTTATCAACAAGCACACTAAATTATTTCACTGACTTAGTTGTTCTAATTAATTTTCTTTACTTAATTTGCAAGTGGAAATTTCACCTAAGATGTTTTAATAACAACTTGTTCTAGTTCCTTACTAAATGATTATTAATCCCTAATTGAAGAATCTGTTCCCTAAATCCCTATTAAATCTCTACAACCCTACTTAGCTCTCTTTTATGTTGATCGTAGAGTCAACACGTTGTATGCCACTCACGTGTTATGTTTCCTAAGTCACTTGAGAATTTATACCATGAGGCCTGACGGCCTCGTGGTATAAATCTTCTCGCGTGACTTATTTTCCACATAACACACTAGTACCATATATAACTATTATTTTGAATGAAACAAAAAAATTATATTCCTTCAAATTTTACTGCTAAATTTTGCGACAAAATTTGTCGATTTTTGTATTTACCCCGTTAGAAAATGAATCAGTTTTAATTACCGGAAGTAAGTGTCAGTGTCGAGACAAGTCGGTTCCTCAGTTTTTGGCCTCGAGAGAAATAATTTCATTTTCGGTGGTGGTGTTTGAAATTAACGCCCACTGATCATGATTTTTTTCAAATTTGTCTTTGAACGAAAATTCAAACGTTCAACATTACTAATTTTTCTTATTATTGTTTCAGGTGCAGTGTGTAGTGTAGTGTAGTGCAGTGGTGAACGTGGTGGAGTCAGTAGCAGCGGCGAGGAAGGAGGCGTTGCCATCATGCCTACATGTCATTGTCAAATGGTTTGTTTCTTTTTAAATCACGCTGAAAAGACACTTTTGTTTTCTATCCATGTTATTATGCTTCAATATTGTAATTATATTTTTTATCCCGTTTTCAGGTGAGTATTATCGACGACAATGGCATAGAACTTCAGATAAGGGCAGATATGCAAGAGAGTAGCAGCTGCTTTTAAGGTCAGTTTCTTTTACATAAGTTTTGATACTCTAATTAACTGTGTTTAAATGTTACTGATGTTTTCACTATTAATTTTCAGGTAAGGTTTTCAGAGGCAATTGTGACATCTTCGTTGAGACGCAGAAAGGCAAACCTAATTTTCTAGTGGTTATTAATGGTTAGTAGTTTTCTGTTACCTTTTTAAATTTTATTGTTTTTCTATCTTCTTATAGGTACTTAAATGTAATTATATTGATCAATATCTTTCAGGTGAAGGCAGCAGGAATGACGGACAACTGCTGAGCAGTGCAAAAAGGACACAATCACTTATTTTGTGATGGTTAGTATTTTTAAATTACCCAGGAAGGAGATAGTACCTTCTCCCTCTCTTATCATGATCCAAAGTTCCTAATATTGTTATTATTTTGTTTTTCAGGTACATTGGCGGCAATGGCGAACATATTGGCAGAACATCCGTGGCAGTTATCTCTCAAGGTTAGTGTTGTTATTATTAACAGGTTGCTATCATTAAACGATGCAATCGTATCACCTGTAACATTTATAGTAATTGATACTAATATTTCATTGTTTTGTTACCCTCATAAAATAGTAACATTATGTTCGGTGAGATATCATGAGGTATTATTTATGTGAACTTTAAGGTCATAAAAGGGGTGAAATTTTAATTAATGAAAAAATAATTAAAACACAATGGCAGAAACATAAGAGAAGACAAGGAGACAGTAATAATAATAAAACCTAATTAAGAGTTGTTACCCCTAATTACATTATTTTTTATGAACTTTAAATGACGACAACTTTAGTTTTCATAATATTTCATAATAACTAATATTTTTGTCGAAAATGGCTTAAAACAATAAGATTTTGTGCATTTCAAATAGGGGTTGCAACCCTTTAAATTAATATAGTGCAAGTTTTATGTTTCTTGTTTTCTAAATGTTTTGGTGTTCAATTTGTTAAGATATCTTTATTCGTTTTTGAAATATTAAAAGGCAGGAGATTTTAAGGGGTGAAATTTAGGAGTTTAATAGCGAATATTATCGGTTATTAAAAAAATACGTGTCTATTATTTTTCAAAGCATTAGAACATATTACAACAAAATCTAAGTAATTATAGTTTCACTTTTTAACTAAGGACTGCCGATTTGCCAGGCTGTTGGTATTATTTCCTCTGTATAATTTTTTTTTAAATGTCCCAAAGTCGTTCTCGTATAGTTTTACAGTTTCTGTCTTACTATTATTACTACTTTCCCCTTATTTCATCACTTCAGAGTTTTCGCCATTTCCTCAAATTTTCATGGTTTTCAGGAGTGTTTTCTTCTTAATTGTCTCCTTTCTCTTGATTTTCCTGTTACATTACCAGTAACTTTCCATAGCATTTCCACTTTCTTTCTTTGCATTGCGTATGCTTCATGTTTAGCTCGTTGTTAATATCGATTTTTCCTAAAATATTTTAAAACTCAAAATGTTCTCCAAAGTCGACATAGTGATAATAAATTCTAGCGGCGTAAAACTACATATCGATCGTAAAAAACGTACGTGTCTTTTAGTTTTCAAGGTAATAGAACATATTGGAGCAAAATGTCTGTAATTGTAACTTTTCTTTTTTTTAAACAGAGCAACGCCCATTTTTCCCCCAAATTTGGTATTGTTTCCTCTGCATAAATTTTTTAAAAGTTCTAATTAACAGTTAATTCTGTAATTTTTTTATGGTCTTATCGTTTCTGCCGTACTTTGATTAGTACTTGGGATATATTGCAATAAAATCTCAATATTTATAGATTTCCCTTTTTTCAATTAAGGAATGCCGATTTTCCAGGCTATATGTACCGTCTCCTGTATTCAATTTCTTTAAATTTAGTAACAGTTTTAGTAATTCTCTTGTAGTTTTAATGTTTCTATCGTACTTTTGTTAATACGTTTCCCTTATTTAAATCTATGCGAGTTTTCACCATTTCTTCGAATGGATCTACCATGGATCTTTTACATTATCTAAATCCAATTTAAAAATTTTAGTTATAATTGACTCTAATAGTGTCAAGGTACTTTCGAGTAATTAACCAATTTTGAGTTTCCACAATTTGGGGTGGACACAAAACTGAATAACTTCAACGGATCAAAAGTGAATCAATTTTAAGTATGACATTTCCTCTCAGAAATATATGAACTGGTGAAATTTGATTTTTAATTATTTGTTTCAAAAAATCTCAGTATTTCCAAAAGTATTGAAATTAGCGAACTATCCTGCGAGTTTTATCGCGAAATTCCAGTGAAACTTGTCTCAAAAATGGAAAGATTTTGGCGATTTTAAATCAAAAAATTATAGTTTAAGAAAAACTAAGAAAACACACTTAAATGGTGAATCCAAATAAAAAGATGAAAACAAATTACACTTTGAATTTTTTTTTATAAAAAACGCTTTAGGTAATGGTGAATCAAATCAAAAAAGTTAAAAATATTTTCTTTTAGAAATAACTTATTATAATTAATTATTTCTAAAAAAATATTTTTACCTTTTTAGTTTGATTAACCATTAAAACCTGTTTTTTATTATTTTTTATTGACCTCTTTCTCTTGATTTTCCTGTTTTATTGCCAGTCACTTTCCAGAGTAGTTCTTTCGTATTTCCATTGCATATGCTGTACGCTTAACCCGTTATTATTTCTACCCTAATTACTATCTATATCTACCCTATATTATCCTAAATAATATTAAGTTTTATGGGCGTAAAAGTGCATATCGGTCAATAAAGAAAGACGTGTTCCTTACAAAGCGACTTGTTATAGATTTTTCGTAAAATCTTTTAAAACTCAGATTATTCTCTAAATATTAATAATTATAAATAATTTTGATTTTTAATAATTATAAATAATTTTAATTTTTAATAATTTCCTTTAAATTTTGGTTCCTTTTTTACTAGTTTAGCCACTATTTTCTGTCGTTTGTAAGCCATTTTCGATCGTTATTGAAGTGATTAGGATGTGTTATTTCATTCACTTCCATGCGAAAGAAATAATTTTAGGTAATTGGAAGAACACTATTACAAAATCATTTGCCAAAGTTGAAAAAGTAAAGGAACGAACATCATAAAGAATTGAGAAAAATTATCTCACGTTATCCGTACGAGTTAGCGTTTCATTCGCTTTGATATAATATTGTAACGTTTTTTACTATTTACTAAAACTAAACACTACACTATTTGTCCTAATTAATTTATTCTAACTCTTAACACTTAATAATTTATTTCACACAGAGATGTTTATTTATTTAACGCGCGCGGTCTCTCGCCCGAATGTTTACACAACGATTCTTCAACTGTCCCGCCTTGGGTCCGGCATTCCTTATATACCAGGTATAAGCCTTCTGGAACTTTCGCTATAACTGCTAGAAAGTTCGATTTTCGCGGAACCCGTTATCGCATCGAACCTTTTCGGCTCTTTGACCGTCGGCCTCGACCCGTCCTTCTCGGGATTGCAATTCGGCGAACTTGTGTAGCTCCCGGCGTGTTTATATCGTGGCGAGCCGTTTCGTTACAATATTAACGTAATGCAGTTGGATTAACAATTCTTTCGAAATTAACACATTCGGCTACAAAGAGGCTAGTACCTCCCATCATCGGAAAACCGGAATATGCCAGGACCGGACCGGCTCAGCTCGCAGTCAGCCGGTCCGGATAACCGGCTAATCCGGACGGATGATCCCGTCCTGTGGGAGGAATTGTTTCGCGAGTGCACCGGTCCGTATAACGATGGGAACCGTAACACCTTCCCCTCCGCCTCCTTCGGGATTAGGACTGCGGCCGTCGATCTGATCGGATTTAAATTAAAATGCACCCTCGAAGTGCACATATCGAAGTCGCCGCGATCACGAAGGGGAGTTCCCGGGGCGACGTCTCTCCCTTTTCGAAAATCTTCTTCTCCTCCTTGTCCATTTCAGGTACATATTCGTGGTAACGTTTATTCTAATTTATTTACACACTTCTAATTACACACTATGCTACCTAATTTATCTAGACTCTTCCTTAAGTAATTCATTTACATTACACACTTAACGCACTAATTTATTGGTACACTTTCGCTAGTCGGTTTATCGCACTGTTTTCTCTAGTCGGCGGCTTCTCGTCTCATCTCTTTTTCGACCATAGCGTTCGTTTTTATAGCCCACCATCTAGAACCTACTCGATTATTCTTTCCCTAATAATGTTTGTTCTGGAAAGGACCCCGAACTTAATATATCATTCTTTCTTTAATTGAATTTTCGCGATTATTCTGGAAGAGTTTTTATGGTCCAATTTAGCGGAGCGGCCTCGGCCTTTGAACTATGCCTCCTGCGTCAGATAAGAAACACGTTTCGCGTTGTTGACATTTCGCGTTACAATAGTATAGTAGTGGAGGTACTGTCAAAGTTTCATTGGTCATTTCTACGTAATTACTCTCTAAATCATATGGTAGTTTTTACTTTGTAAATAATTAAAAACTATTGTCAGCTGACGCGACTCTATGATTTGTGGGCGTAACAAGCTCTAATCTTCTTAAAAAAATATTTTCCTGTAATTTTCTCACAGCTGAAAAATTGTAGATTATTTATTTATACTATTTTGTGCTATACATACTGTAGCGAGAAATGTAAACAGCAGCGTGCAACGTGTTTACTCTTATCGAAACTCGGCGGTTACTTCAAAGCGCTCCGTTAAGTGGGCAATAAAAAAACCGTCCCTAACGTTCCCGCAACATCTTATTAAGGGAAGAATGATTTATTACCTTCTGGGCGTTTCTAGATAAACATTATTAGGGAAAAGAAGGATCGAGTTCTTTCAGGAATCATCGCGAATACAATTGAGATATGTATATAAGCGGGCTTGCGGTCGGAGAGATTAGATTAGACGTGAAGCCGCGACAGAGTAAACAGTGCGAAAAACGGAAAAGCGAATGGTACAAATAAATTGAAAAGTTAAGTGTGTTATATGAATTAATTAGTTAGGAGATAGTTAAGATAAATTAAGTAGTGTGTAGTGTATAATTAAGAACAGTGTAAATAAATTAGAAATAAACGTTACAATACTATATTTAGCACGCATTATGGTACATGTGGTCCTCGGTTCTGATCGCTGGTAATAAAATTCCTTTGAAAGTCAGATTGTTCTTGATACGAATTTCCAAAATATTTTTGCACTTATTTAACCTAGTATTGTAGTATTTCGAACAAATAACACAGTAAGATTTCGACATTCTCGTATGTTATACGTCCGCACTGCTCAGTTTGATTTGCTCTAGAACCTTTAAGGCTAGTTATACGTTGTAAGACGATGTTATATAGCAGTAGTAGTCGCATAATATTTTCACCCATTTCAATAGAGGGCATTATTATAATATTCGGTGGTTGTTAATTCTGCCAGCCAATTATCAAAAACAAATCACATGGGATTTATGTGTATAAATTTCTATATTCATTTTTTACTGAAGCTTAGATCATTTCGTAGGTTCTTTCATTTTTAATTCTTTTCAAATTATAAAATTATTGAAATATAAATAAACCTTAAATAACATAAAGTCTCTATATATAATTTACAGTGTTTCTTAGAGAAATATTGCATACTGTTCCTATTTTTTTTTCTTCGTGTCATATGTATGAGAAAATCAGTAGTTAGGTATGAAGAGGTGGCATTTGCTGGTTCTCTATCTCTGGCTTTTCATATAACGATTTTCATATAGATACACATGGGTGTTAGGGGTTTGACTGCCTTTATTTTAACAGGCGAAATAAACAAAAAACCTATTACAACAGGGGTCCTAAAACCAACTGTTTTCGAGAGAAAAATTAGCAAACTTCTAATTTTAAGGTGTAAAAATTATTATTGTGTGTTTTATTAAAGAATCTCTCCAAATTTTCTACATGAAATGACCATAAGATCTAATCAATACAACTCTATAAAATGGCTATGACGTGGTGTGGCAACACCGAGAATTTATTGCACGCGTCGCGAAACATCGACCCCGTACATCTGTTTACATGGATACGGATCATATCTCGTCGGTGTTTCCAAGTTGTGGTGAAATGCTTTAATAAAATAACTTGACTTTTCTCGAAAACGGTTGGTTTTAGAACCCCCATTATATGGTTTTATGTTTGTTTTGATGAATACTATCATATATTAAAATAAAGGCAGTCAAATCACTAACACCCTGTATAACAAATTTTCACCTTTGAAGGAATCACCGGATTTTCGTATTATTTATACACCATCACATTACATCAAGCAGTTGACACATTTTTTTAGCATCAAATTATTTTAAATAAATAATCTAATATAGTTTTCAGCTTTGAGGAAATTACTGGAAAACAATATTATTTTACGCGATTGATAACCTTTTAATACCCTTAGATCACGCTTTTGAGTCAGCTGACAGGTGATTCTTCAATGAGCTATAAAACAAGAAACTGTAGAAAAAGGAAAGAACTATTAGAAAATAGTCCGATCTAGATTTACAGTACCTCCAATGCCAATGCCAGTTAAGGAGTCTCATCTTTTTCTAGGTCTGCCCACAACTCTTCTTCTTCCATTGCATTTGTATTGGTAGATTTTTACAGGTATACGGTTCTTATCCATTCTGTCGATATGTTGTTCCCATTGCTTTCTTTGGCTGTTTTATTCTTTTGTTCAAATTGAACATGTTCAGTTCATTACTTATCTTATCTGTTCTGGAACAGCCTTTAACCCTCCTTAAGTACCTCATTTCTCAACTTCATCTGGTGTAACGAATAATTTCTTTCTCTAATCAAAGTTTTCATTATCTTTGTTGGCACTGAGTGGATGGAATTTCGCTCTTTTTTCAGTTAGCATTGTTATATAGAGGTTTTTCCATGTCTTCGCACTTATGCAGTAGATATTAAATTTTGTTTTTCTGCTTGTTCCTAGACTTTTCACAATTATCCAGGGTTCCCTAGACCTCCTGGATCCAATGAAGTTATCCAATTCTCTTCATTTTTCATGCCAAAGGTCATTTTTGCCTTAGTAGGGTTTACTATCATGTGTAATTTTATGTTGGTGTCTTTGTGTTGACTCTGAATTGCTATTATCAAGCGTATCTGGTATCCAATAATGACTTTCCACAATAGATTTCTCTTCAGGCTGTCGAGTGCTTTCTCGAAGCCTATGAAAGCTATATGGGTATCTTTGTTGAACTCCCTATGTTTATCCGTTTACCTATTTTTCTTCGAAACTCTCAAATAAAAATTGACAAGAGGCGAGGAAGGAGGTTATTTCGAGGCCTCCACGTCTCGTCTAAGGGTTCTAAGTAAGGGTGAGCTTAATTATGCGCTTTGCTCTGATCCTGGAGACGCATTCACTTCGGGAGCTTTTATTTCGAAACCAAATCGACTGCAATTATCGCCTTCGCAATCGCGGAACGGAACATCTGGGGACGTCTCCCCTTCGAAATATTTTAAATAAAAATTGATAAGGAGCGAGGAGAGAGAGAGTCTCGAATTGTTTCGAGGGTTTCACGTGTCGAGTTTTGGTGTGGCAGCTGACGTTTCGAAACTCGTTCTTGCCGGATTTGATTAGAAGAGGGCGTCGTCCCTTAAAGATAGGTGGATGGAATGTCCTCGGTCAGAAATTCTATTTCATCCTAAAACGAGAATTTTTTTAATCTAGCTTGACTTTCCGGTACCGCGCATTGGACATAGATTTGAATTTAACAACGAACATCAATGTGATTAATTCACCGTTGGAAATAACATTTATCCAGAAAAACGGTCTAACCTGTTCATACATGTTCAACTATGGTTTTAGAATTTTTTAAATAGTAATTTTGAGTTCAGAGACGATATCATCGGTTCATTTCGTCGTAGCAACTTTTGAAAAAAATTATGAAATTTTGAAGATTATGGCGCGAAATTCAAATTTTTAGTAACTTTACAAATTATAAAACCGACATCTTGAAATTGAAAATAACAGATTTAAAGGAATGCGTGTTATGTGTTTTGATATAAATATTCAAAGCAACCTTTTCCAGATTTTTTTTGAGGTTGCTTAACGTAAGAAACTACTTTTTTATCAATTAATTGCACATAACTCTTGCATTAAGCATAAGTTTCTTCTTGGTTTATATTATAGTAGAAAGCTCTATTCCATACCCATACATATAGTAGTAGAGCTGATGTCAGAAAAGTCGACCGATCTGCACAAGTTTTTAACTTCATTCCCATATGGAATATGCCACTTTATTAACGAAATTGCATTTCTGCCACCTCAGGCTGGTGAATATTTATTGTTATTTAAGAAAATCGGTTGGAAATAACGGAAGAATTTTGACCGATCTTCACAAACCCCAAAATGCGCATACTGCTTCTTTTCACCAAAACAAGGCACACCGAGCTATTCTGCCAAGTTCGACTGGTCGGAAAATTGTTCTGCCTATGTTTTTTCGACGGAAAAATGGAGACAAAATTTTGACCAATTTGCACAGCTTCCAAAATTCTAAATCCGAGTTTGTCATGTTGAATCAAGTCCTCGAATATCATTCTGCCAGACTAAAATGGTGCGAAAAATGTTTTGCCAAGCCATTTCCCGAGAGGAAAAACTGGAAAATTCAACCAATGTGCACAAGCTCCAAACTATACACACGACATCGTGATAACTCAGAAACCTTATGCAAACAATTCTGCCAACCTTTTTTGGTCGGAAAAGTGTTCTGCCAAAAATTTAGAAAAATCGACCAATTCGCACAAGCTTCAAATTTTGCACACGGCTTCGTAATTACACAGGAAGCTTATGCGAACTATTCTGCCAGCTTGAAACGGTGCGAAAAATGTTCTGCCAAGCAAGTGTTGGATAGAAAACCACGAAATTCTTGAAAATCACCTCGACCTTGTAAATTAATTTGGCAATTTCCCCGCATTTTTTGGTCAATTGGAAGAGATACATCACTCTACTTTTTTCGTTAAAATTCAATAAGAACGTGGTATCAGTCAAATTTATTTAGAGAAATTCTAAGCAATTCGAGTAACATCATAATACTACCTAATCCCTTTATGTTACATTAATTCTATTAAATTGTGCTTGAAATGTTGAATTTGGCGACGTGTTATGGTTAGGTTAGGTTAGTTAATATTTTTTTTCTCATGTTTCATTAATCATTAGTTAATTAATCATCAACTAATCTTGTTTCTGCATTAATTGTATGTGGTCTAAACAAGTCTTTTTTGTTTTCATTATGCTGTTTTATTATTTTATATGCGAATATTTGGTCGCCATGGACGTCATCTTCTATGGAAGATCATAATAAGGATATAATGAGTTAACGATAAGTTATAAGAAGAGTTTGGCGTGGAGTTTTCAATGCAGGACAAATCTTTACATTTACTAGAAGGGAACAACTACAAATAAATGGCAGATGAAGCCTACACGCCGGAAGCCCATGTCACTTGAAGAAGAAGAATTGCAAATTACACTAGGTATTCCGAGTTGTGCCACCAGCGATCGTTCTCATTAAGTAACTTCACACAAAAACCTCCATCGCTCACTTCCTCTTTCACTCTCTCTCTCTCCCGCTCTATCCCAGAAGGACCCGGAAGCCTCGAACAGCCTCGGAAGGCCGTTCTTCGTCGACGCGACGCGGCACGCGTGCACGGCGTCGCGACGCTCCAGACGCTCTCTCTCGTCATTCCGTATTGCGACGTGGGCGCGCCAGGCAGGAGAGAGCGATACCGCGAGAGGGACAGATCGAGAGCGAGAGAGAGAGAGGAAGAGATCGGGAGAGGAGTTTCGTTTCCGGGAGTTCCGCGTATTATCGCGTGTGTGTGTGCGTGTCGAGTGCGGAGAGAGAGAGGCTCGCGCCCGAGGGAAGAGCGACTCCTGGGGGACTCGCGACGGAGGAGGAGTCGAGGAGTCGACGTGCCAGGCGTAAGTCGGAGGATCGGGGATGTTAATCTGTGGTCGCCGTGGTTGGGTTGATTAAGGGGAATAGGGACGTAATTGCACTTTTTAGGAAGTTGTTTCGTCGACAACTTACGGTAATTACTTTCTCCGGATCTCCGGGACACTTTATGGTATTTTTGCCGTTCTAAAGTAGATCAAATACATTTCATACATTTTTAATTGGAAGGAGTTGATGAACTAATTCACTCTAATTTCCTAAGATAATTATATTTTCTCTTGAATATTTGTAAGGCCACTGGGTTTACATTGTAAATTTAGTAAGTAATTAAGTGGATAATTTGGAAGTAAAATATATTAAGAAAAAATTTATCAACATATGGTGCTAACTTGTTAAACTTCAAGAGTGTAAAAAATTTAAACCAAACATCACTTTTGATTAAATTTTGAATTGACATCTATTTTTACTATTGTCAATTAAGTACTCATCTATATACAATTTTAAATAACGTAAGACCTAATCTAACGACAAAAACTTACACTAATTACTTTCTTAAATCTCCAGGACACTTTATGGTATCATTTGTCGTTCTAAGGTAGATCAAATACTTTCATACATTTTTAATTGGAAGAGGTTAATGAACTCATTTACTCTAATTACCAAAGATAATTATTTTTATCCTTTCATTTTTACAACATAAACGGGGTTTATGTTGTAAATTTAGTAAGTAATTTAGTGGATAATTTGGAAGTAAAATATATTAAGAAACATTTTTTTAACATATGGTGCTAACTTATTAAACTTCCAGAAGTTTTGTTATTTTGAGTTTAATGAATAATTTTATTAACTGCTAGATAAAAAATAACTTGCTATAGGGTGCAAAAAAATTAAATTAAGCTTTTATAAGTGGTCGATTTGATTTATTATAAATCAGTTAGATATTTGGAATCTAGCCATACCTAAATTATGGGAGCGTAAATCTGTTATATCTCCAAACTGGTTCTGTGCATTTTTTGTCAGTTTCAAACTTCTTAATTATTTTAATAAATTGCTAGATAAAAAAATTATGCCTTAAATCACATTTTCCTTAATTATTGAATTGGCAACTATTTTTACTAATTTCAATTAAGTACTATAGTCTATGCAATTTTAAATAAAGAAAGACCTGACGTAACGACAGAAGCTTACACTAATTACTCTTGAATCTCCAGGACACTTTATTTTATCATTTCCCGTTCTAAAGTTTTAAATTGGAAGGAGTTATTTACTAATTTACTCTAATTTCCAAAGATAATTATATATCCTCTTGAATATTTGTAATGCAACGGGATTTATATTATGTATAAATTTAGTGAGCAATTTAGTGGCTAATTTGGAAGTAAAATATATTTATATATATTTATTTATTAATAAAATTTATCAACATATGGTGCTAACTTATTAAACTTCAAGAAGATAAAACAATTATATCTTAAATCATAATTGATTAAATTTTGAACTGACATCTGTTTTTACTAATTTCAATTAAGTACTCTAATCTATATACTATTTTAAATAAAAAAGACCTGATGTAACGAAAAATCATACACTAATTACTGTCTTAAATCTCCAAGACACTTTATTGCATCATTTATATATCAAAATATATCAAGAAAAAATTCATAAACATATGGTGCTAACTTATTAAACGTCAACAAGATAAAAAAAATTATACCATAAATCACATTTGATTAAATTTTGAATTGACATCTATTTTTACTATTTTCAATTAAGTACTCTAATCTATATACAATTTTAAATAAAGAAAGACCTGATGTAACGACAAAAACTTACACTAATTACTTTTTTGAATCTCCAGGACACTTTATGGTATCATTTGTCGTTCTAAAGTAAATCAAATACTTTCATGCATTTTTAATGGAAGGGAGTTAATGAACTACTTTACTGTAAATTCCAAACATAATTATATTTATTCTGGAATATTTGTAAGGCAACGGGGGTTTATATTGTAAATTTAGTGAGTAATTTAGTTGATAATTTGGAAGAAAAGTATATTAAGAAAACAATTATCAACATATGGTGCTAATTATTAAACTTCCAGAAGTTTTGATATTTTGAGTTTTGTTGAATAATCCCATAAACTGCTAGATAAAAGATATCATGCTAAGAGGTGTAAAAAATTGAGATCAGATATTACTAGATTTAGATCTGATCTCCTTTAAATATTTATGTAAGGTAGAATTTTGCCAACTCTATCTTATGGAAGCGTGAATCTATTACAGTCTCTTATGTCCATTATATTTCAAACTAGTTTATTGCATTTTTTGTCATTTTTAAACTTCTTGTTTAATTCTGTAAATTGTTAGACGAAAAATTTATACCTTAAATCACATTTTCCTTAAAAACACTGAATTTGCAACTATTTTTGCTAATTTTTTAATTTAAAGTACCTATGCAATTTTTAATAACTAAATACGTGATATGAAAGTATGTTGAATTGCGGGAAGGTAATTAAACTTTAGTTTTTATAGCCCTTTACTAACTTGATTCATTATTTTCAAGTTAGTTTAGCATGACCTCCGCCATTTGCATGATATACTTGAGAAAAGATGTGGATATTTGTTGATCAAACTCATAGTTTGGTTTGGAGTAGTTGATTTAAAACGTCTTATTTGACAGTTAAGTTAATGTAAGTACCTTTAGTTAATTTTGAATTAAATGAATAATTATTTTGTAGGGAATGATGTATAATTTCGCGATTTTGGTGAATAATGTGAAGTTATGGTGGTTGCACAGTCCGCCAAACCCTATATAAAAATTTAAGCGTCTTCACCAATTTTTCGAATATAAATTTGTTTTCATGAAGCAGTTGTAAAAACAACATCGCATCAAAATGGAATTTCAATTAGTAACTAACTGTCTTTGTCCATATTGAAATATTAAATTCGTAGGAATTTATTAATTTTGACTAATTACGTCGTAATAAATTATTTATTAAACAAATTATGAAGGAATTATTAATCACATTAAATTATTCAGTAATCATTTTATGATTAACTATACAGGAGCATCAATTTTCCCGACAAATGTTTCAAAGAAAAGTCCTTTATGAATATTTTATTGCTTCTATCCAACGTTTAACGTTAGGTGATTCATCCCCTGCGCTGAACTTCATTTGAAATAAATTTTCCAGGATTCAGGAATAGAATAATTGGACGCCAGTCGTTATCCCGTGATTAATCGTTCCTTATAGATTCATGAGACGGTTGTAGTGCAAGCAAATGCACTTTCTAGGATTTTAATGAGTTTCGGTGCTAATTCCCGCAGACAATTCAGTGTAATCGCGAGTTTAAACTCTGTGAAAACGTAATTTACAAACTTTATTTAGTGGGTATGTACGAAAATCGAAAATGATTGGATAATGCACGTTATAGTGGAAATTGTTTGTTCAAAAAATGTCACTTTTTGGATGTTAATAGAGTGCTTTTGAGTTGAGTAAAAATATTTTGGTAGGTATAGCTTTATCGTTGAGACTGTCTGATGTAATTTCAATGCAAATTTCGTTTAAATGGAATAAAATTTTTGAAGGTTATAGAGAAAATATTTTTAAGTTCATTAAGAAGCATTTTTGAAGCATTTCTCTTGAAACATGTGTTTTTAAGACACTCTGTATGATGGGTCTAAGGGGATGAAGTGCTTGATGTATAAGAACTGGAAATCATGCACAACAAAATGTGTCAATATGCATGAAATATGCATTAAAATATGCCTAAATATGCAGTTAAATATGCAATATGCATTTATGAATGGTATGATACGCAATTATTATTTTGAGGAAATTAAGAACACTTAATGAATATATACTCATTTTCATCATTATTAATTGGGTATTTATATATTATAATATACCATTATGTATTTTTTTAAATTATACATTTTTAAATTGTGTCTGCGGTCCATTAATATATGTTTGTAGGATGAAAAAGTGTATTCGGCGTCTTTAAAAATTCCAATTCTATTTATTCATAAGAGTAAAACGCATAACCGTCTTCACACGTTTAAAAAATGAACCAAATAACAATGAATTTACTTCTTGTTCTTAAACTTAAAATTTGTACATGACTAATTTTTTAAGAAAGGTTTCTTACCTAGGCCCTAATTGCACTTTGTACTTTAAAGCGATTATTTAGAAATATCTATCTCATTAGTACAGAGTAAATGGAATGTAAATCCCACTCTGTTAATGGTTTGGAGGAAGAAAAATTGTAACATTGACAGCAATGACATTTTTTTAAATGTTACTGATGTTTTCAGGAAAATGTCGAAAATATTCTTAAATATGCAAGATACACGAGAAATATGTAACTGTATATGCATTTATCGGAAAATGCTCAAATATGCATTATATGCACTAAAAGAAAACTATAAATAACGCATTCTAGGGTATGAAGTGGATAAGTATAGAGTATTGAAGTAACATACAAAAATAAAGATAGGCATTTTGCATAAACTCCAGACTCTACTGATGTGTATTTATTCAGAATTGTGACATGCACTATTAAACAATGTTTTTTGAGTTCAACACGAAGCATTTCTGAAATTTGTGAAAGAGTGCCCACACAGTCGGAAAATATTCAGGGAAATCCGGGAAAAGTCAGAGAATTCTAAATTTAGGCTGGGAAAAGTCAGGGATTTTGGAAAAAAATTCGGAAATTTTGGGGCTAAGTATTGGGAGAAAAGTGCTGAAATTACACAGCCATTAATACTGCCAGTTGCAGATCTTACCAAAATAATCTCTACTAAGAACGAAATTTAGACAATTATTGCATATTTTGTACTCATACGCAAGACTCAACCTCAAAAATGAAAAAAAAAAATCAAAAGAGACCTGATAAGCAGTTTAATTAAAAGGCATAATACAGTAAAAATAATCTATAAATATTTTGTACTTCGATGTAACATTGATAATTTGAAATATTTATGAATCACAATAATAGAAACTTAATAAAAATTTAACAATATTAAGAAACTTTAGTTCTCCCGTTTTCACAAGTTTTCAATGAAATTTTTCCTATGATCCTTCCATTACTTTCATAAGAAAAGACTTCTTAGAAACACGCTCTGATTACAAAATAAGGTTGGGAAAATTTTAAAATTTGGCGGGAAAAGTCCGAGAATTTCGAAAGGAAAATTTTGTGGGCGCCCTGTGTTGAGTATTGCATTTTGTTTTTCCCACCAAGGAAACCTTGAAGCATATAATTTTAAGACACCCTGTATAAAGAAAATAGGGGATGAAGTGCCTGACGTGTATTCATTCGGAATTATGCCATACCGTGACAAATAATAGAAAATGTCGATGCAAGGGTTGTTCTTGGAATTCAACACGAAGCATTTCTGAGGTTGCTGAGAATTGCATTTTGTGGTTCCTACCCAGGAAATCACAACATGGAATCTTGAAGCATATAATTATAGGACACGCTGTATAAAGAAAATAGGGGATGAAGTGCCTGACGTGTATTTATTCGGAATTATGCCATACCATGAAAAATAATAATAGAAATAAATAATAGATAATGGAAATAAGGTAATAAGTATAATAATTAGATAATATAAATAGATAACAAATAATAGAAATAGAAATAAATAATAACAGAAAAACAGAAAATGTTGATGCAAAGGTTATGTTCTTTGAGTTCAACACGAAGCATTTCTGAAGTTGTTGAGTATTACATTTTGTTGTTCCCATCCAGGAAATCACGATGTGGAATCTTGAAGCATATTATTATAAGACACCCTGTATAAAGCAAACAGGGGATGAAGTCCTGACGTGTATTTATTCGGAATTATGTCATATAGTCCATTTAAAATAACGGTAAAAACGCTGGACTTGACGAGATCACTTGTCCCTTATATATTTTGGGGCGCTGATTACGGAAATGAGGACTGGAACTTGCCGCAATGATTGGAACATCCCTAAAATTGCAAAAAACACCCCTAAATATTGGTGTTTAGTTTTTTGGGTCGCTGATTTCGAAAATCGGGGTGTCGAGACTGGACAAGTTGTGTAACACCCCCCACAAGCAAGGAGCAACCCTCACAATGGGTGAATTTTCGGAAAAAATCACCAGTCACGGTGTTTCGCAAACTAAGCCATCTTATATGTTTTTTGGGTCGCTGAACTCAAAAATTGGGGTGTCGAGACTGGAAAATTTATTATTATACCATTAAACCATTATTACCTGAAAAATTTATAAAAAAGTTTACATGCGGTTGCAAAAAGGGATGTACGAAGAGATGTTCTAGCAGAACAGTCGGATTGCGTTGCACCCAATTCTGTAAAGGATGTAAAGGCAGAGACTGCGAGAATAGCGAAAACACATCGACTATCCAAGACTTTGATGAAGACGAAGACCTTAAAGAGGAAATGGAATTAGAGCTTGAGCCAGAAATATAGATTCAGGAAACTGAAAATCAATGGAATACGAGTGATTTTTGCGATTCACAGATAAATTCCGAAGTCGATTGGGGCGAAACAACAACAGAATTTGACGACGATGAAGAAATTACTTATCCATGCAAAATACCAAGACAAGATTTGAATACAACTGAATAGTGATATTTTTTTAAAAAGTTTTATACCTACTTGTCATATTTCATATCTATTAATGAAAATATATTCCATTTTTACATTTTCAATTTTATATTTCATTTCTCAACAAAATCCACCCCTTGGAAGGGGTGTTTCTTGCATGTGGGGGATGTTACACAAATTTTCTAGTCTCGACGCCCCGATTTTCGAGTCGAGCGACCCAAAAAACATATAAGATGGCTTAGTTTGCGAAACACCGTGACTGGTAATTTTTTCCGAAAGTTCACCCATTGGGAGGATTGTTCCTTGCATGTGAACGTTGTTACACAATTTTTCCAGTCTCGACACCCCGATCTTCGAAATCAGCTACCCAAAAAAGAAAACACCCCTACTTAGGGGTGTTTTTTCAATTTTAGGGGTGTTCCAACCATTGCTGCAACTTACAAAATACATATGGGACAAGTGGTCTCGTCAAGTCGAGCGTTTCCCGACCTTTTACCGTTATTTTAAATGGACTAATACCGTGACAAATAATAGAAGATGTCGATGCAAGGGTTGTTTTTCGAATTCAACACGAAGCATTTCTGAGGTTGTTGAGAATTGCATTTTGTTGTTCCCACCCAGGAAATCACAATATGAAATCTTGAAGCATTATAGGACACCCTGTATAAAGAAAATAGGGGATGAAATGCCTGACGAAATTATGCCACCCTATGTCAAATAATAGAAAATGTCGATGCAAGGGTTGTTTGTCCGTAAAGTGTCTTATTAGCTGATGGTCGCGGATTTCCATTTAGCCGCCACCACCGGACGATATTGAAAAATATGCACGCGCTAATGACGTTTCCCGTATGAATAACGGTAGGCCCAATAATTCTGCAATCGATGAGTGTAAAACCCGTAACAGGGATCGTTCGGTTTTCGGCCATAAAACGCCACGAATGCACCTCATAAATAGCGTGCCAGTGACAGTCGCATTCCATTTCTGCCTATACGTGTTACCGCTACTTTTTCCCCTCGGTTTTTCGGTTTTTCCCCGTTCGATTTTTACAAGCTAATAAACGGCACCGCCACGTGCGCGACTGTATTTTATTCGCCGGACGTATAACGCGGGACGGCACACATCCGATGCGTACGGTTAATACTTTGATTTAATTACCGCGACGGGAAGCGCGAGATCGAAGCGGAATTGGACGTGGGACGGCGATTTTGTGCAGCGAATCGAAATCTCGCGTACGATTGATACGTTTTACGGTGGTAATATCGAAAATTGGAAGGAACGTCGAATGGGTTTGCGAATTCAAGTTGTTCTCTTGTGCTGGGATTAAATTACAATTTTTATTATGGTCTTTATGTTAAAATACGCATAGAGTTAAATTCAGCAAAACTGAGATTTGCTTAAATAGTCGGTTTTCGAAAATTTCAACAGTTTTTGCTTTGAAAATAATACAAAATGACGTTTATAGACCAGGGTCGATAATTTTTAAGACAAAAAAATTATAGTAGGATGAAACCCATCGGAAATGGTAGAGAATATAACAAAAATGAAAGGAAAAATAAATTACGGGCGATCTGAGGTCGGGAAGGGGGCGGGGGTGAGTATTTAAGGGTAAAAAACGGTTTAGCTCGATTTCCGGCAAAACTGCAAGCCCTATGAAAAAAAGTTAAATAGCAGAGTTGTAGGTAATAGAAAGGTCTACAACTTTTGTATCAACACTTTTTTCACATAACCTCGAAATTGTTGTGAAAAATTCAAATAACCAAGTTTTTGGTTTTTTATTTTTAGCTTTTGCAATTTTTTTTATTTTTTCACAAAATTTGGTGAGAACTTCCCTTTTTATGTCCCAAATATACAGTAATTTTTTTGATTTTAAATATTCAGTATTTCACCTTATTTTGACTTTATACCAAAAAAGCACTTTAATTTTCAATCGAAAATTCTCACGTCAAAATATCTACTTTTTTTTAAAAAGTCCGTGTTTTTTGTTCGTTGAAATCTCTATACTTTCTGATGGTAAAAAAAATTATACATTACTATGGAAAATGTTCTAAGAAAATGCAAATAATAAAAAAAACTCGAATCCAAAAATTGTTTTTAATCATTATGTATAACTTTGAGCTATTTATTAAAATTTACACTTTAATTACTCGAAAAACGTGAGATGTCATGTTACATTGATAAACAAAAAAATTGCTAATCGAAATATACTACTATAATTAACAACCAATTAACCATCTACAATATTATGAGAAAGTTTTAGAATCTTCTTTAAATTATATGCGTATATACCTATTAATTGCTATTTTAAGATTACTTATATACCTGAGTGACCGGAAAATTGTAGCCCTTCAAAAGGTAGCTGCAGCCTAGGTGCGTCCCGCGGTCAAAACAGCCGGGCATACGACAACTGAGCCCCGCGGTCAGAAAATTCCATATATGGAAAATTCCAACGGTAACGCTAATCCCACCCTACGATTGAGCCCCGGTATACCCCAAGGCCAAATGACAACTGAGCCCAGGATTAAAATTCCGAGTCCAGGATAAAAATAGTTAGGTAAGGGAGTAAGAAAATTACGGGAAATCCCATTTTTTTCACGATAACATTAAGGGCAAGAGGGCAAGGAAAATCAGTCAAGGAACAAATATTATGCCTTCCTTTTTTTGAACCGCCGGACGCACCTCGGTTCCACCGTTTCAAAGAGTAGAGGGGAAGGGGCTAGGAAGGTATGGGGCTTAGGTCTGTTACTTAGAGAAGAAACGCCGTCATCAACTTCGCGCAGGTATACGTCACACCATTAGGTTAGGGCTTTAATAAATTCAAATAAATATACTTGGGGCTACACCATACCTTTAATAGTTTTATATGTTCTTCTTTAAATCAAGGTTTAAACACTACACAATCCAAAAATACATAATGATTAAAAAAAATTTTGGATTCGAGTTTTTTTCATTATTTGCATTTTCTGAGAAAATTTTCCATAGTAATGTATAATTTTTTTTTTACCATCAGAAAGTAGAGTTTTCAACGAACAAAAAACACAGACTTTTTTAAAAAAGCAGATATTTTGACGTGACAAATTTTGATTGAAAATTAGAGTGCTTTTTCGATATAAAGTCAAAATAAGGTGAAATACTGAATATTTAAAATCAAAAAAATTACTGTATATTTGGGACATAAAAAGGGAAGTTTTCATCAAATTTCGTGAAAAAATAAAAAAAAATTGCAAAAGCTAAAAATAAAAAACCGAAAACTTGGTTATTTGAATTTTTCACAACAATTTCGAGGTTATGTGAAAAAAGTGTTGATACAAAAGTTGAAGGGGGCGGCGGTGGTCGTGTGGTTTAAGGCGCGGGCCTTGAATCAGGCGGACACTGTCGTCGTGGGTTCGAATCCCACGTAATCCATGGATTTTGTGTGTGTTGCGGGAAGTGTGTAAAATGTAAAATGTATGTATTCACGCCGATAACCAGGCCGGATAGGATCGGATATCCTGTAGGAGGGCGGGACTAGGATACACACACCCTGAGTCGGTAGAGCACGGAGTGGATCAACTGGGGTGAGAGCCTTAAGGGGGTACAACCGTGCTCGAGGACCGTGGTTCGGAGCCCACGTTAAACTGTAGGTCCCGTCCAAATTGGCCCTGGCAGCGTAAAAGAGACGTTAACTTAATAAGACAAGACAAGACAATGGGAACTTGTGAGAATTACTGTCAACAGCCACAAGAGCAGATTTTAGTAATGGTTGTTTCAATTTTTGTTGTTATTTCTCTAATGGGTTGCATTAATAATATGCTGGGAGTACAAGCGACTTTTGAGTGGCATTTTGGAAAATTCCCCAAATTTGCTGATATCGTTAGGGGTGAAATGGCAAAGTATCTTAATCTCCTAAGTAAAGTTTGTATGGCATCTGGAAAGACGAACTCTTACAGAAGCTATTGGCTATTATATTTAGTCCAAAAGGAAAATGTTGGTAAAGGAATGACTAAAATGGGTCAAATAAAAGAAAATACTCAAAAAGATAAAAACAGACAATTTTGTTCAAAACAGGTATATAGGTAAGGTTTTAGGTTTCTACCTAATTAATCTCTTACTAATTAAAATTTCTTTTTTCTAATTAAACATGTTTCTAGTACGATATTTTCCAAAAAATACATATAGGCTAAATAATTATGCTTGATGCAAAGTGGCTCTAGTTTTAAATTTAAATATCAAAATTCGTTTTTTTTTTGTTGTGGATACCACTCACAAAAGGTTATTTCAGCTAAGTGTCGTAATTTTACAAGTTTACAGTGAAATTTTTCTTACTTAAGTTTTAAACAATTACTCTCCGAACTGTTACTCAAAGAGTAACCATTGATCAAAGTGCCCTTGAGGTATTACCAGCTGGGAAAACAATATTAATGACTGTCATGGAAATTGAAATAACAAACTGTTTGACAGTTTATTATAATTATGTTTTGAGTTTTGAGAAGATATTGTAACGTTTATTTCCAATTTATTTACACTGTCCAAATTTTACACTACACACTACTTAATTTATCTTAGACTATTACTGAACTTATTTATATAACACACTTAACTATTTCCTAACTAATTAATTTATATCACTCTTAAATGTAATTTATTTTTACTGGTCCGTTTTTCGCTTGTTTACTATGTCGCGCTTCACGTCTAATCTAATCTCTCCGACCGCAAACCCGCTTATGTACATTTCAATTGTGTTCGCGATAGTTCCTGAAATTACTCGAACCTTCTTTTTTTATGTAGAAAGGTCCAGAATGTCATAAATCACTTTTCCTTAATGAGATGTTGCGGGAACGCTCGGAACGGTTTTTATTGCTCGCCGCCGCGCTTAATAAGCGTAGCCGCGTTCCTTTGAGGAAAGCCGCCGACCGATAAGGGTAAACACGTCTCGCGCTGCTGCTTACATTTCGCGTTACATTATGAATTTTTGAAAAACTCTTCACAAACTCTAAATTTCCACAAATTAGATGAGTTTAGATAGAATTCAGAATCAGTTTCCAGAAATTGAGTAATGAAAACGTCACGTGAAGAATACTTTAACGGTGACACTGTCACAACATAATCGAATGTTATAGAAATTGAAATTACCAAGCGTATGACAGTTTGTCTAAAACTATGAAACAGTAATTATTATAAAGTAGAAGAATAGAGATTTTTTTGAATTTTAAGAAATTAATTCAGCTAATGGAAAGTTTACTAATGTTTTTTAAGAGGAATTACGAATTCATAATAACAAATTTCTATTAACCTCATGAGTAAGATTTTTTTACACTTTTTTGAAAATTTAAAAAATTTCTACTAAGCTTAAACTTCAACAAAGTTGTTGTTTGGGGAAGAGATGTTCAAAATAGTCGCCAATATCTTATTTAGTGATATCAATTGCAAATTTGCAATTGATGTTGAGTTGCAAACATGTTATCTAATCCCAATAACAACGTTGATTCGCATGGGGAAACAATTTAAATTATTATCAAGAGTATATTGGTATTATCAATTACAAATTTGACAACGTTTGTTAACCGAGTGGACTGAGTTTTGAAACATTTTGAAAATATCAAAATCTGCACCTAATTCGAAAGTTTAAGTACGTTTATGCTGTTAACCGATAATAATTTAATAGTTATTTATGGTACTAGTGTGTCATGTTGAAAATAAGTCACGCGAGGAGATCTAAAGGACCCTTTAACGTATCCATTAAGTTAAGTTTAAGTATTTTATGGTATTAGTGTGTTATATCAGGCCTCATGGTATAAATTCTTAAGTGACTTAGGTAACATAACACGCGAGTGGCATACAATGTTTTATCCAACAAGTGGAAGAAATCGTTTTTATGAAACTTTGTGATCAAATCAAAGCTACTTGCGTCTCAGTACCCTATAAATGTCATAAGGACTTGACAGTGACTTTTTTACATTTTGGTTAAAGTAGGTTGTTTGTTTGGTTGCCACGGGCAATATTTAAATAAAAATACTTTTCACGCTGCCGCTATCGTAAATCGCTCTTATATGCATAGATACGTAGCATGAAAATGTCAAATAACATTCGTGTATTATTTTTCCTTGACGACGGAATGTAAATACTGTCTTTTACATTCCTAGGAATATCAAAAGAGTAAATCAAGTTGATTTTACATTCCTTGTGACTTAAATAACTAATAGATATGAACGTAACTTATAATCCACAACTTACTAGTGAGTTACGGATTATAACACAATAATGTGTTATTTGATAGTTTACTTGTCTAAAATGACATTAATGATTACAGTCATAACTGTCATGTGTTGGATATAATAATTTTCTAGACGCTAATATTGTTCCATAACAACTACAAATTCGTGACAAATTAACCACCTGAGAAGGATTTTTTTTTTAAATTATTTGAGAGCAAATAAGAGCATTAAGCACGCATGTACACAACAATTGGAAACAGGAAACCGGAAACCGAAAATATGATACTGCAACATGCATACTTCTAAGATTCTTTAATTTAATGAAGGGCGCACCGTCCAGGTCATCACGAGACTAGGTAATAAAATACCGATACAATGCGAGAATGAAACTATCGTCAATCATATAAAGAAATATCGATCTGTCTAAGTATCGATAACCCATCGCACATCCCAACTCAAGCGCTGATTTATGTTTTCGAATGGGGATTTTCTCTTGCTTTTTCATTCGAAAATATAAATCGCGCTGAGCTTTTGATTCCCGTCGACACCTTGGGATTTAAATAGAGTTTCTCACTTCCGCCGACGATCCCTTTTATATTTCATAGTTAGACCATCGATCCCTTTGTATTCTAAAATAGGTTCGATGCTCTGCACAAAATCTACCAACGATACCCTGCCAATTTTTTCATATCAAGAAAGAAAAAATCACCACGAGAGGATTATTGAAAATATTTAATTACGAAATGTAGTAGCAGAATAATTACTTTTATTCTTGCAGCAAGCGCCACGTTAAGAAATAGTTATTAATATTGCAATAAGGAACTAAAGGAATGATGGTGAAAAACGTAGGTTTAATTTATAAGGTAGCTGTAGTAGCGATACTATTTTATTCCATTTACTTAAATTGCTAATTCTGTAGCGAATTACATATTTCAGAAGGTTGAAACTATTTTAACTCGAAGAGAATGGAAATTACATTTTGAAAATGGTCGACGTGTCGTAAGGACTCTAAACGGTATTTTCGTGCAATGTTTTATTGTTGTAACGTGTATTTCAAGTGCAGCCCAACAAATTGGTCTCAACTCCCCGTTAAGGTTTATTTTAATTTATTTTTACAGCTCTTAACAATACCTAATTTATTAATGTCTTTTCGAGAACCTACCGGATTATTCGTTCTCTAATTAGACGAGAAGAGTTTTTATAGTTCTCTTTGAAATGCGCCACCTGCGTCAGATAAGAAGGGGCACGCTTCACACTGATGTTTGCATTTCGAGTTACAGTATAATATTTTCCGATCCTAAAGATGCGTAATGTTCTCAATCTACAACAGTCGAGGATGTCCCATCTTCTCCATATATTTCCTAAACTAAAGCCGATAATAAGAAAAAAATCAAACACTTCTCGCCGTTTCCGCTCCGTTTGCAGTTTCCCCTCCATCAAAGTCGTGCTCCTCCATCTAAGAGAGGAAAAAAAATTAAGGTACATTCATAGTTCGGTATCGGAGCCGCCATCTAAATTGAAAAAGAAAATATATGGGGCATATTTTCCTTCGTGCTCGACATAAAATACAATGTTATCAGAAATTTAAGAGCGCCATAAATCCAATAGTGATGAGCAAAAATAAATTTCCCTCATGGATACCTAGTTTATAAATCTCATAAACAGGACGGCGCGAGCGGGATCCGCGAGAGGAGTTTGACGGAAATATAACTCTTTGGCCACTTTGAAATCTCAGGACGGGGAGAGTTCTCTCTTTGTCTTTTTCATTTTTCGTTATATAAATATAGATGTGGAACGTTGGCAGGTCCGAGGACGTTCTGCAGTGTATATTTACCGCAAAATGTGTTTGATGTCTACGGGACAACTTTCTCGATGGAAAGGTTGAGAAAACAAGCGCTATATTTTCGATTTCCATTATAGAATACATTTTCATAAAGAAACTTTAGTTTAGATAGAAAAACTGTCATGGCTAGAGCGTCCAAAAATATACTTTTAGTTAACATTATACCTCAACTGCGCTGTATCGTCTTCTTACTACTTTTTAAAATAAGTATTTTATACTATACTAATATTTAAAAAATGAGGAAATTGTAACGACATGTAAATTTTCTAACGCGATAACATTTTATTACATAAATTGCTTAGGTCACTTTTGATAACCAAAAAGCAAATAATGACATTGGAAAAATACAATTTGTTTTGTGTGAATATAAATTTAAAAAGAAGGAGAAAATAATGGTTGATGTTCTTTAAAACTCAGATTTTTCTTTTAAAACGTCCTAACTATATATACGTATGTACTCGTATATGCCGTACAGCCTTAGAAAATCTATTATGGTTGTAAGGGCCAATTCGTATTACACCAATAAATATTTATGTATTAGTATAATATAAGATTTATCTAAAGATATAATTTGATCTTTATTAACTTTATATAATATTTTTCTTTTTATAGTCATAATTAATCTGGCGTGTATTAAATTGAGTGAAATGCAAGTCCACAACAAATTGTGTTAAATATTCAATACAACTTAAATTCAAAATATTATTCAAGAAGAAAGTTCTTTTGTCGATTTTAAAATTTCAATCGTACATATCTTAGGAAGTTCGCTAATTGCAGAGAAAGTAAAGAATTGTCAAAACTTGTCCAATAATAATAAATGGGCCTTCCGCTTATATTATTTCACTCGCCTATATATTTCTCGAAATATATATAGTTCTCGAAAGGCCATATATTTCTTGTTGGCTAAACAGAGAAAGAACTTTTGCGACGTTGCTAGCTCGCGAAACATCACAGTCATCGCCTCAATCTACCGAATCATTCAGTATATAGCCTCCGACGGGAATATTTGGAATGGGTTAACGGACCGGCCGGCCGACAACGTTGCAAAACTTCCTTCTCTGTCATACTAACGAACCACTATTAGTTTCTCTTTTGCTCTTGTTGATTTTGGGACATGCGTTTCAATAGAAAATATAGCCGTTTCTTCCTAATGTTTCGTTTCGAGTATCCTTCCGTAGTTCCCTTAAACGTCCCGAAGGGTTTGTACCCTAATGTACCTTCTAAGTAGGTATGTGTGTTAATTTCCGGGTAAGTCATGGAATTCCCCTTACGCGAAAAATAATCCAGCATTACCCGACTCACTAGATATGTCATACGCGAGGCCCGATTCCCGGATAAATAATTCAATTTTAATAGTCCGGAAGGTAATCCGCGATAATTATATTATAAGCGTGTACGCGGCCTAAGAGATCCATCCGTCCGCAAATGGGATCCATTAAGGCGAGAGAAACGAACAATAATAGATTATACACGTAAGTATAGATATACGTGTGCGAGTGGGGAGTAAGGAATCCTTCGGAGAAGCGAACGGGACCCATCAAATATTCACGGGGGAAGCACACGCACCGCTCGCGCGCTCCTCCCAATGCGAAATAACCTTACGAATCCGTGAATGTTTCATAAATTTGTGTGTAAGTTTCGCCGCAGGGCATTTATAATACCCGCCGCACACACACACACACTCCGAGGAGGATGAAACCGATCCATTAGGAGCCCCGGCGGCGCGCCAATGCGGCAGAATGGGCGAATCGAAACCGCTCGCTTTATGTGGGAAAACGTTGGAAAAGTAAACGAGAGGAACGGTAAAAGTGTCGTTTCCAGGTTTTGAAACATTTTGCCGTTCATCTAGTGCTATATTAACTTCACTTGTAACGTTGGTTATTTTATCACTTTAATTCATCTCTAGTAAAGCCGGCTAACCGAAAGAATATCTCGGGGTCGGGTCGAAAGAAACTCAATGTATGATTACAGCGGTTTAATTAGGTACGTCCAATAAAGAGCACCGACATATCGATCATATACAAACACAACGTTAATTTGACAAATCGGTTTCGGTCAACCGAGATTGTACGTAACTATATTTCGAAAATACTTAACTACTACTCAATTAATCCTAAAAGTTAAGCATAGGTATCCGGAAGTTACCAATTTACCTAATCAAATTGTTCATATTACCGACACATAATTTACAGAGTCACATAGGCAAGTACGTGTCGTTGGTGATGGCGTCTCCCAGCACACACACTATTTGTTCAACCTTATTGTACGAAGCGTACCAATTAACACACTGTCTATTTTTATCTCGGACTGACACTCGAATCCACCACACAGATTTATCGTTGACTATTTTAGATCATGGGGCCCCTCAAATTTTGGGGTTCCCTAGCCAAAAGTTTGTCAAAATAAATCACCTTCGCACGCTTTCAATGTCTCTGACCGACTCTAAACTGATCCAAAACTAATTAACTAATACCAACTAATAGATAGCTGGGCCACAATGGTCCAGCTATCCGGAAGTTACCAATTTACCTAATTAAATTGTTCAAATTACCAACACATAAATTACATAGTCACGTAAGCTAGTACGTGTCGTTGGTGATGGCGTCTCCAAGCACACACACTATTTGTTCAACCTTAGTGTACGAAGCGTACCAATTAACACACTGTCTATCTTTATCTCGGACCGACACTCGAATTCACCACACGGATTTATCGTTGACTATTTTAGACCATTGGGTCCCTCAATTTTTGGGGTTCACTAGCCAAAAGTTTGTCAAAAGGAATCACCTCCGCACGCTTTCAAAGTCTCTAACCGACTCTAGAAACGGTAAAAGTGTCGTTTCCAGGTTTTGAAACATTTTGCCGTTCATCTAGTGCTATATTAACTTCACTTGTAACGTTGGTTATTTTATCACTTTAATTCATCTCTAGTAAAGCCGGCTAACCGAAAGAATATCTCGGGGTCGGGTCGAAAGAAACTCAATGTATGATTACAACGCTTTAATTAGGTACGTCCAATAAAGAGCACCGACATATCGATCATATACAAACACAACGTTAATTTAACAAATCCGTTCGGGCAACCGAGACTATACGTAACTAGATTGCAAAAATACTTAACTTCGATTCAATGAATCCTAAAAATTAAACATAGGTATCCGGAAGTTACCAATTTACCGAATTAAATTGTTCAGATTACCAACACATAAATTATATATACACGTAAGCTAATGCGTGTCTTTATCTTGGACCGACACTTGAATCCACCACACAGATTTATCGTTGACTATTTTAGATCATGGGGCCCCTCAAATTTTGGGGTTCCCTAGCCAAAAGTTTGTCAAAATAAATCCACCTCCGCACGCTTTCAAAGTCTCTGACCGACTCTAAACTGATTTGAACTTCCAGAACTAATTAACTAATACCAACTAATAGATAGCTGAGCCTCTTTCCAACTCATCCACTCTCGACTCACCCCTTCCCTTAACCGGAAATGAGGTAATGATCAATAACTGAATCTCAACTCTCCTTTCTAGATTTTGAACCTATCCGGGCATTCTAAACTCCCCACTTGGGAACTATCAATCCCCCACCATATGATGACGTGAAATGACGTCAGTCACGTACCCATTGCTTCTTCTTCCTCTTTAAAAATTCCAAACCGGATTTCGGTCATAAATGATCTCCGCGCCAAAGTGAGATAGATTTTCGCTTTGTGCAATTTATGTACGAATTGATAATGACTACACTAACCGGAGAATCGCGTTCAAAGTTACACAACTTATGCTCACATGGCACCACATGAATCTCTCAAAATCTCAGACGCCCAACTATTGTAGTTTTCGCCAGAGTGCGGTGGCGACACTATATCGCTAGTATTCCAATATAAGTTACCACACGTACTCGTAAGCAAATGAACATTTGACTCGTCGCGAGCACAATTTCGGACCGGGTTTCTGACCGAGCTAATTGGGATAGAGATTATGACGTAGCATTGCGTTAATATTCGGATTTAGTTAGAATAGCAAACGGAAACGAGGATTCAATTCGTTGGCTAATTTGTGATATGTAGAAACGCGTATCGTAACACATTAACATTCTAAAGAATCTCAGTAATATTTGATGGCTATGCACCAATGCACTTCCTACTCAAATTACAACTCTACCGCACATAAACACCTTCTCAAAAGTTTAAAGCTTTTACCTTAATTTTTAATTAATAAGAAAGAAAGCTTAAAGTAAAAGCGTCGCTTAATGGTTTTAAACCGTTTTGCTACTCACCTAATGTTATTGTAACGCTCATCGGCGTGAAGCGTGCTCCTTATCTGACGCAGGCGGCGTATTTCAAAGAAGGGGACCATAAAAACCTTCTTGAACGTTCCGGAAACGTCCAATTAGGGAAAGAATTATCTAGTCCGTTCTGGAAAGACATCTGTGCGACAAAAGTGCGATAAGCCGACTAGTGTACAAATATATTAGCGCGTTACGTGTGTAACATAAATTAATTAGTTAAGGAAAAGACCAAATAAATTAGATAGTGTAGTGTGTAATTAGAACTGTGCAAATAAATTAGAATTAACTTTACAGTATTTTAACTTCATTACCATTCTAAAGACACTCACTCATATTTCATGCTTAAGCACCAAATTACAATAATTATAAATACTAACTCAAATAAAAACTTACTAAAATTACAATTCTACCAAACTTAAACATCTTTTCACAAAGTTAAAGTTTTCACCTTAATTTCTAAGTAATAAAAGAAACAGTGTAAAGCGTCGTTTCCAAGTTTTGAAATGTTTTGCCGCTCATCTAGTGGTGTATTATCTTCATTAGCATTCTAAAGAAACTCATTCATATTTGATGCTTAAGTACCTGCACTTCCTACTCAAATTACAACTCTACCAAACTTAAACATGTCCTCACAAGATTTTACTCATAAGCTTTTACCCTAATTTTTAAGTAATAAGAGGGAAAGCGTAAGGTAAAAGCATCGTTTCTTGGTTTTAAGGAGTTTTGCTGCTCATCTAGTGATATTTTAACTTCATTAACATTCTAACTACGTTCTAAAGAAACTCACTGATATTTGATGCTCAAGTACCTGGTACTCATCCGGTGCTATATTAACTTCATTAACATTCCAAAGAAACTCACTCATATTTGATACTTAAGCACCTGCACTTCCTACTCAAATTACAACTCTACCAAACTTAAACATCTCTCATAAGGTTAAAGTTTTAAGCTAAATTTTTAAGTAATCTGTAAAATGCACTTACTTATGAGCAGAGGTTGGATTATTGTCCAATGTTGGATGAGTCCTAACCAACTCAAATCCTTTTAAGAGACATAAGTCATTAATGGAAGCATAATATTTTAACGGGAGTTATAAGATTTTAAACGAAATTCAAAAATGGGGAGAGCAATAATTTGAAAAATGGGATATTAGTAAAAGATAAATAAAACTTATTACAGCACTATTAAATATTTATTAGAAACTGGCTCAGACTGCTGGATTTAAGTTTCTTCAATTTACATTTCTTTTTTAATAAATGAGTGACGTCATTGGTTTTCGAGTAATGACTCCATTTTATGTTTTCCAAATGGAAACTGCCATTTCTTCCTTAAGATGGATTTGCTGTTGAATTTTCTATAATATCCTTAAAAATTCCTGGATACTAGGATACGTGACTATATTAGGAGAAGGTTTATTTATGTGGAAAGGTTACCTTAAAAAATACTCATATTAGAAACTTTGAATGAAATCTTGAGTGTAATTTTCTGCATTCAAGTTTAATTTTTGGTTTTGTTTTAACAGAAGAAATGTTAACCAATTGCATTAATTTTCAAAAAGTGGTCGAAGATTGGATTTTCAAAATTTGAGTCGCAAACGAGAGAAAATATTTTCCTCGTGCCAACAGTGAAAGAGTTTATTAAAAAATATGTTTACTTTCCGAAATTAGAACAAATACGATAAGAAAATATGAAATTTCTTACCAGATTTTTCAAAAAATTTCTATTTTTTCGAAATTTTTAAAGTTAGTTATTTAAAAAGTGTCTACACATCTAAAATGCGTCCCTTTCGCCTATCCTTTGAGTTTCATGGTGAAATTCGAAAATTTAATATTTGACTTCAAAAAAAGGAGGGTTAATCCTTAAAGGTTTTTTTCAAAAAATATCCCGACGTTGGGTTTTTAGAGCTTGTGTTGCAAATCAAAGAGAGGGAGTGGGGGTGTTTCGTCGTACAACCAAGAAACAATTCCACAAAACAGACATTTATAACTGACATATGAACTAATGAACTTTGATTTTAATAATTTTTTTCCAGAAATGTCGATATTTCCGAAAAATTGTTAGAGTTACAGATATGACACTTAGCTTAAGAAGTAAAATGACTCCCCTTGTGACAATTGAGAGATTCGGTTCGAAATTTCAAATTTTAATTTTTTGACTAAAATGGAAGATAATAAAGATAACAACCACTTGCGTTTTTCAAAAAATGGCAGAAAATTCGATTTTAACATGTTGAATCGCACCCCAAAATGGATGATTTCTTCGTGCCAGCAGTGAAAGAATTTCGTGAAAAATGCGTTTACTTACAGACATACGAAGTATTGAAATTAATTTAAAAATTATTTGGGAAAATTGCTCAAAATTGGATTCTTAATATCGAGTTGAAAACAAGGGGGGCGGGGGTTGTTTCCCTTATGCCACTAGTAATTAACTTTTCGTTTCGCTGTCTGAGATAAGAGATATTAAATTTATTTTTCAGTTTTCTGCAGAAAATAATATTAATATTGAGTGAACTGAAAAACATTCCCTTAATCCTACCCTGCGACTTCCAACGCCAAATTTAAAAGTTTGATTTTATTTAAAGTATAAAACAGTTTTCTCCTCTTTATTAAACCATTATAATTTTTTATTTATTAATACTACTTACAATGATGTCATTAATATAATTAGATAGTCGTTTATGATTTCATATTTTTTAATACAAATTCGGATATAATAAACTTAGGTTATAGCGTTAATGAACCCTTGAAATCATTTATATGTGAAGTTGAAGTTATATTACACATTTTTACAGGAATTTATAACTTCCCATTTGCTCTTAGTATTTGTATACCGTTACACATAGTGACAAGTCTCTAAAATAGCTTAGGGTGGTATATGGTATTTATGCATATTTTGGTACTTTTCCATTTTATATTGCTAACATTTTCATCCATTTTTCAATACTTACTTCCCATTCCATAGCTATAATATATCTTATGATTTTTAAAGGTCACGTTACGGTTCATTTAGTCTATTTACAGCACTTGATAGAATTTTCAAAAAAGGTTATTACCGTGCAACAGACCTCATTTTCATTTTCAAATTTATTTTTTACTTTAACTGAAGACGTTACCGTCGTTCAAGCATTTTTTGATATCTCTCTACCATTTAATTGGTTTTTGAGGTTTCCGCTAATTTATCATAAGATATGCTTTGCATACCTCTTGTCAGCTGAGAGATAAATTGAAATTTCTATACGTTGTATTGTCGTTAAATGAGCCGCGGCGGATTAATTAAACGATGTTAATCACGTCTGAAGCTGACGTTTAATAATAACTGACAGGTTACGACCATGTGTTCCTTGTTAACTTTGATTTTTGTATGTTAAACGAGTAGAGGTCGCAGTTACAACTTGTAAATTTCTTGACAAATTGTGATCTTTCACCAATAACTACAAAAATTGGTTTCAGTGACTATTCAATAAATGTAGTATCTTTTATCCAATTCTGTTTGTTAGGACGTTGAATTCTACTTGAAAAATCTCCTTACGACTTCTTTGTGCGTATTATTTGTACCCTTTTACGATTTTTCACTCGTCAATGTCTGCTCTCCAACCACCGCGCAAACACATGTTGGGAACACTTCTCACTTACTCCCTCGTATCGACATTTCACAGCTGAAATTTCCTCTAAAAATAACACAAAAGCCGTTAACGCTTTTCGCCGCGGGCCTACATATTAAAAGAAGAGTTGCTTTTATTAAAATTTTACGGGTGTCCATAAATTCCTCTCTGTCGCGACATAAACATAAAATTCGGTTCAGCATTTTTAATGACGCGCACTACGAAAAGATTTTACTTTATACGGTGAGCGCTAAGGCCCGTGTGTATGTTAACGGGGTTGGAAATTAAACGGTCTAATGTGGAGGGCGGGAGAGGGACATTAGTATGCTAAGAACATTCGCGTTGTTAGGATTCTGGAACGAGGAGAGAATTACAAGAAGTTTCCTGTAAACCCTACTAATTTAAATATAATTTATGATCTCTAGCGAAATATGACGTCTTTATAATAGAACGAAGTGGTTGTTTTTTAAATCAGGACCGCGTGGTTAAAAATTGCAATCCACAATTACTTACTTAAAAAGTACAATCTCGTGTTATCAATTTCAAGATCTTTCGTACGTCAAACTCAGCCTTCCACACAGTCAGATATCGTTTCGTGGTTAAATATGCTCTATTGTGCCAGAATTAATGTAAAATTAAAATCTCCTTAACGATCTCTACAAGAGGGGGAGGGTCCTCCATTGAAAAACCTTATGAAAGGCATCCGGGGAATGCTGAATGGCTGACTGTCAGGGTGAGTCATTCATCCACTGATTTTCAACAGAAGGACATAATGAAATAATGAAATTCCTGCAGGTCGTGTACATAGACGCATCCCCATGAAGACTGTATAATCGCGCAGTAAAATAGTGGGGGAGGTAGTTTCGTATATTAGGAATATTTTAGTACATTCCGTGAATATAAAAGAAATAACGTGCCAGACTCGGTATATCGTTTATGGCTGCGTAAATCGGAGGAATAATAGGGAAACTCGTCTTATAATACAGGGAAATCAAAGGGTAGTACCTAGTACCTTAGGGTAAGACAGGTGAAATGCCTGTTTTCGAATATTGTCAAATAGATTTGGTATAATGGTATTTGGTATTTTTTTTTTATTAATTTTACCACATTATTTACATTTTTACACATTTTAAAAATTTTTTAAACCCCACTAGATTGATTATTTCAGTTTCTCTGATTGGGTGTTACAAATTTACTTAAAAACAGTGATGCGTTAAATGATACAATTTTCACCTCTAATTGACTAAGAAGCTACGAGAAAAATGTGGGTTATCATTACACTATTTTTGTTCTGCACCTAAATTATTCTCGTCCAAGAATTATTTGCAATTTATGACTTAAACCACACGACGGGGAGTCGAGTATTAACGCTACAGGGTGCACCGTAACACTTGAGTAAGAAACCGATTGAGAGAGAGAGGTAACAGGGTAGTACTTCAGCGATTTTTAGAAATTATTATCAACATGTTGTTCAATAAGAAAGTCAATTATGAAAAATCAAATAGCACGTTCCCTTCCCACTTTACACAGCTTAGGACTGTCTTATAAACTGGCGTAAACAAACGTACATATAACAAACTACACATACCTACAAAATTACCGTTAGAAAAACAGAATAGTCAAAGGTATAGTAAATAACGAATAAGAATAATAACAGAAATTAAATAATAACATAAAGTTATGGCATTATTCGCTACTTGAATTACCACTAGAGTCAGTGTTATTAACAGGTATTATGAGTGAATTGACATCGCTCCACAACCCTTTAAAAGTGATATCAGCTTTTTTTGTGTCTTCTACTATATTTTTCCAATTATCTGAAATTACCTCAACTTCCCTGTATATAAGGTCTATCACAGAAGACGATAAAGTAGGATTCGTATTTTTTCTTCGGATATTTTGATTTAATTGACTCCAAATTAACCAAATGGCCAAATTTGTCTGCCAAAGCGTTAATAACATATTGCTTATTAAATGTTGGGGTATGTAATACTTCAAGATGTTCCCTTTTTGAATATGACTCGTGAATCTACATATGATGAATTATTAAAAAAAAATTGAATTTCAAGTTTTGGACTAGATGAATTAGGAACTTTTCCCAATAACCTGCTATGATAGCTGGCATTGTCTAAAACTAGAACACTATGCGGGGGAAGTTTTGGTAAAAGGGTTTGCTGAAACCAGTTTTCAAATAAGTCTCCAGTCATATAAAATATTTTCAAAATTTTTTCAAAAATATTCAAAATTGTTCGCTTGATTACCACCAAAATCAAACGAACAATTTTGAATATTTTAAATGAAATTAATTAATTAAAATAATAATGATACTTTAAAAAGCATTTGGGGTTTTTAAACACTAAGAATTACTAATTAAATTTATTAAGAACGTACCATTGGGAGTTCGTAGGTAGGTAATTATCTCCGACGGTATTCCGAAGAAACCGCAAATCGGTAGTTTACTACCTATGAATTGCACTCCCCGTCGCTAATAGGCCAATCAATTAGGGATTTCGCCATGACATCGAATCCTCGAGCAGGAGACCCAGGTTTTTAGGTATTATAGGCCAACAGAAACAAAACGTATAGGAAGACCCCACGAGACTATGAGCATTAGGCATAGTTATTAACAATTAAACGTCAAAAAATAAACTTTTTTGTCAATTTTCCCAATTAAAAACTAAGTTACTTTTGAGTAAAATGGGCTCACCATCCTCTAGGGAATTAAAAGACCTTTAAAATGAGTCTAAACCGACCTCGATATCTTCATTTGTTGCTGAGAAAAATGGTTTAGAATGTCAAAATGGACAAATTCTTTTCTTAACAATTGCTATTGCGAAATTGAATCTGCGGCTTTGTTATTTTGTAAGAGGTCGGGGATTATAGTGCTTAATATGTGGTAAAAATTTTAGATCGATTCTTCAAATAGTTTATTGCAAAATTCAATTTGTTTATATTTTTGAATTTTTTTTGCAATAACTATCTACGCACAACTAAAAAAAATCGCGATTCTAAGATCATGGTGCCCTAGAGAAACATTTTCTCTATCGATATCAATTATTGTTGAATATGATAAAAAGCACTTTTAAGATTGTTTAAAAAATTAAAGAAGAAAAACACTTTTTTTTTATTTTGGCACCTTATGTCACAAGCAATATCTCTGGAACTTGTTGACGAATTTTGATTTTTCTTGTTTTAATTTGAAGTTCCGTTCTGAGCACATTACGAAGATTCCATTTGTTTATTAATATATTCATTAATGTACCACCTATGAAACAAATTTTTGGAAAAAAAATATTTTCGCGAAAAATCCATTTCTTTGGTGCGGTCATTATTACTATTATTATTATCATCATCGTTATTATTATTATTATTATTATTATTAATATAATTATCATTATTATTATTACTATATGAAAGTATGTTTGGTTGTGTGGTACAATTTTACACGGAGCATATACATCTACTGCTTTTTGTGTCAACTCTTCTTCAAAACTTAATTGATATCCAGAAAAATCAATGTATACAGTTTAATTTTAAAGAATATTTTAAAAAACTTAGGATACTCATTTTAATTGCTTTAAAATGTTAAATACACTTGTAAATTCTTTAACACAATCGTTGGATCCTCACTATTGTAGTATTAATTTAAATATTGTTCGTTACCTCTCCGAGCATAAGACTTTCTTTCCTCAAGAGGAGTGCAACTTATTTTTAAATAATATGTTTTCTATAACTGTCATAAGTTTCTTAGTTGTATAACCTTATTTAATGTACTCTCAGATTCAGCCCACGATCGCCACCCCTAGAGCAGGCAATCGACAATATAAACAATTGTAACACGAGTTGCCACCAAACAGTTAGCGCGACTACGAAATAAATCACATTTATCTACTTTGCATTACTAATAATCTCATTATTACATCGAAAGTAGTGTAATAATATGCATATTATTACACTACTTTTGACAACTTTTTATTTTGTTAAATTGGTACATCAGCCTGTCACGTAGACGTACGTAGACGTCAAGGTTAAATTATTAGGATTTCAATAAACATAACTTTTAAAATTTCATGAATCTACATTCTTGTCTTCCATTTCGCTCATGTAAGTAAGTAGTTATTGAAGTTGTCCTAGGGGCCCTAGGGTCACTAGATTTTCAAATTCAAATACGAAACGTCAGTGACGTTAGTGTAACCAACCCACGCAAAATTCCCTAGGGTAATACGAAAACTTGAACAGCCAAAATTTAATGAATTAACAAAGCAAAGTAGATAAAATAGTAGGTATATTACACTCGTTTAATAAGACGTATTGTCGCACTCGTTCTATTAAAGCACTCGTGTGACGATAATTCGATAATTGATAATGTCTTATTAATCTAGTGTAATATAATGTACTATTTATTCTTCTTTATACTTTTATCCAAGCCAAACCTAACCTTCCGCACCGTAGCCGTAGGCCCAGAAACGTTTCCGTGAAGGACTTTCTCGTTCCGTGTAGATCTCAATCCAAGATGTCTACTGTCTGTTTTTACGTTTAAGATCAAATTTTATAATGAAATATCTCGGTTGATAGACGAAATAAAGTAATTGTTACACTCAGGTAGGTTCTCCTTTAGACGCTCATTCTGTTGATATAATTTTTGTTATTGTACAGTTAAAGCATTTTGTGTCCGAAACGATTGATAGCTATCGTCACCACCGAGAAGGCAACCGACAATACAAAACCAATTGTAACACGTTGTCAATAAACAACTAGCGCCGCGCGATAATTGGCCGTCCGGGTCGTACGGTTTTTCGGCAATAACACCTCTCGCCGATTCAGCGCTTCGAGCGAAGCTATGAGAAAGCTATGCTTCCAAAAGAAAGCACGTATTTATACTGTCTCCAAATTGCTGGTTGGCAATGTGTGGTGGCTTGCCTTCCTTATGTCGATCGTCGATCGAATTGTGAGCAGTCCGCCGGGGCTTTATTGCGGAGATTTATAGGGAAGTAGTGAATGCGCAATGCAATGCTGCCAATGACGGATAGACAAGTGACGGTCGCCTTCGATTGTTTGGATCGCATCGATCGCGGTACAAACGATTGGTAGCTAGCGTCACCATGAAGCAGGTAACCAATACAAAAAAACAATTGTAACACGGTTGCTACTAAACAGTTAACGCGGCGCGATAATTGGCCGTTGCGATCGTGACGGTTTTTCGGCGTTTACACCTCTCACCGATTCAGCGCTTCGAGCGAAACCCACCATAAGAAAGCTATGCTTCCAACAATGCCTAATGTTCATAGTCTCGTAGGGTCTTCCTATACGTTTTGTTTCTGTTGGCCTATATTAGGCATTCCAACGACCTGACAAATCCAATATGGCCGATGTGGGCAGACAACTTGGTTATGTCATCTGTGACTATTGATCAAAAAGTGTTCCATTTTATGTTTTTCAGAGTCAGTTAAGTTGTTTTCATATTTTTAAAGTGTACAGTACTGTTTTTTCGAACAAAGATGCTCTTGTATGCTTTCATTTGTGCTTTGCTGTAGTAACTATGGATTAAAACTAAACTCCTGGACAAAATTAACGCACCACCACATATATTTTATGTTATGTTAAAATAATGACGATTTTCAGTAGTTTAGCAATCTTACAAGTAGGCTCTGGATATACTTCGACAGTTCAAGTAAATGTTGTACACATGGGTTTTGATTTAAAAGTGTAATAGCAAAGAAAAGCATTTTTGATGAAAATTGATTTAAAATCCAATCAGAAATTGTTGCTTATTAAGACTAATTGTTTTGAGCCACCAAGGTTTTTTGTTATTGATAGTGTAAGTGCAAGTGTTCTCCAGTTTAATAATTAATCGCAGAACAAATTTGTCAGTGGAAGAAGCAGCAGGAGCATTAACTTTGCTGGATGAGGAATATTCGATGCGTCATGTTGCTAATGTGATAGGAAGAAACCATTCCAGCATAAGTCGCGTGGTTAGACGATTTAACGAGACAGGTTCTCATTTACGAAGGCCGGGACAAGGGCGAAAACGGTGTACTAATCCAATTTATGAACGTTTTCTTAGACAATCCACTCTAAGAAACAGGACAACGACTAGTACCATCCTACAAAATGAACTCGTAGCTGCTCGCAATCTTGTTGTATCTTCCCGAACGATTAGAAGGCGCTTAAATGAAGTTGAATTAGACAGCAGAAAACCACTCAAGAAACTCCTGCTCACCAGAGAGCACAAAATTCAAAGGTTGCATTTTGCGAGACATCAAGATTGGACTTGCAATGATTGGAAGAGGGTTTTATTCTCAGGTGAAACGAGAATCAGCCTTAAATCTTCTGGTGGACGTGAGTGTGTCTGGAGAAGGCCAGGAGAGAGATTTGCAAGTTGCAGTATCTCTCCAAGAGTTCCGTTTGGTGGTGGCTCTGTAATGTTTTGGAAAGGCATCTGTTTCGATGGCCGCACAGAATTGGTCCCCACACGTGGTAAGTCAGTGAACGCGGATTATTATCTGGAACATATTGTTGTTGATCATGTAATGCCATTTGCTCCTATTGTGGGACTGAATTTCTTATTTATGCAGGTCAATGCTCGTCCTCATGTGGCTGGGTAGGTTATTCGCTACTTAAATGCTATAGCTATCCCGTTCATGAATGGCCAGCGAAGAGTCCCAACATGAACCCAATAGAGCATATATGGGACGATATTAAAAAAAGGATTCGACGTCGTATTCCTCCACCTGCCAACCGCAATCAACTGGTAGATGCAGCAATGCAGGACTGGGAAAATATTCCTCAAGAAGTCGTTCAACATTTGATCTCCAGTATGCCAAGACGCATGGAAGCAGTAATTAGGAGTAGAGGAGGACATACACGATATTAGAACAGCTCTAAGTCTGAAAATTCTATTGTTGTTCGTTTGTTTTCTGTTTGCAAGTTTGCATTGTTTCCAAGAAAAAAATTTCTTTAATAAAATATTATTAGAGATAACGCCCTGATTTGCTAATTTCATTTACTAGCTACTAGACAGTACCTAACTATAAACTTTTACAAAAATGTTATTGCAATATTAATTTTGGTATTGTAATTATACAAGTTTAATTATGTGGTGCGTTAATTTTGTCCAGGAGTTTAAATATGAAACGATATCCATGTTGGTGAAAGGCGGAACTCCGTGAATAGAATTGTCCAAATCTTCAACTTTCAATGTAAACGGATCCACATTATCGATTAACTTCAGATTCTTTAGATAACTGCAAAAAATATATATAGAAATGCAAACACAAAACTTTAGTAAGTATTTTCGAGCTTACCATTCGCCAACATGGAGATTTTCAAACAATAATGTCTTTAAATATTCACTCTGCATCTTAAAAAGTATATAAGCACTATCAAAACCGATAAAACTTTCTAAAAATCACCTTTTCACCAACAAGCAACATAGCCATGAACACTTTCTTATGGTGCTGTCAAACTGTCAAACTTTGTTTGCCCACAGGGGCCATATTGGATATCACGTGGTTTGGAATACCTAATTACCTAAAAATCCGGGTCTCCTGCTCGAGGATTCGATGTCAAAAACAGGGTATTTTTTTGCTTATTTGCTTGGCCTTTATAGGGTTACAAATGGCAAATATTGTTTGGAGGACTATACCAATAAAACCACCGGGCTAGTTATTATTACTGCTCCAGCTTATTTATACCGGGACGCTGGGAGCCTTTTGATCGCCTTTCGCGCGACTACGTCCCTTCGGTTCCCTTTGGAATATTCACGCGGGTCTTCTGTTGCAGGTCGGCATGAGAAGAGAACGAGAGACTGCAGGAGACGCGTAAAAAGAAAGATTTCCATATCAGACAGTTCCGACATATCTCGCAGCCAACATATCCATCTCCCTTTTCGAGCGTCAACTTTGTGCGGAGTCGATTTTTCATTTTTCGACGCACACAAGAGAGATATCGCACATCGTTTATTCCCGAAGCCGGAATAAAAAAGGAAAGTGGGAGGAAGAGGAGGAGGATCGGGAGAGCCTGGTCGTCGAAGAATTTTATCAAAGACACCAAAACTGCTTAAGGAACTTACGAGGGGGTAGTCTGTGCGTAAGAGGACGTCAATCGCTCCCTTTTTCGTGAATAATACACGAACCCTTCGGTGTTTTATCTGCTCTCCAAACGTTAACCTCGGGATATGCAAGGTACGTCCGTATAAAAGGTCCTTATTTTGAATCATTCAGTTTTAATCTTTTGTGTGTGTGTACGTATATGGGGAGTGTGGCTTCCTAACCGACAACACTTACTTATGATTAATACCGTTGGTGTAATGCGGCACTATGCGCTCTACTTCGTTCGCTGCAGTTTTTCGAAAGTGTTGCGTTAGTAGAGAAGCAAAGCGGGTCTCAGACCACTTGTCGTCGTAGAAGGCCCCCAGGTGGTCCGAGCGACCCCAAAGTGGAGGTGTGGGTTGTTGATGACGTACCGGTCTTGTAGACGTCCCCCAGGTCTCAGTAGGTGTCCGCGTACCCCACCGGGGGGCCTATGCGGGTTTCGGACCACTCCTCGTCGTAGAAGGCCCCCAGGTGGTCCGAGCGACCCCAAAGTGGAGGTGTGGGTTGTTGAAGACGTACCGGTCTTGTAGACGTCCCCCAGGTGTCAGTAGGTGTCCGCGTACCCCACCGCGGGTTTCGGAGCAAACCTCGTCGTAGAAGGCCCCCAGGTGGTCCGAGTGACTCCTACGTGGAGGTGTGGGTTGTTGATGACGTACCGGTCTTGTAGGCGTCCCCCGCGTACCCCCCCCGGGGGGCCTATGCGTGTTTCGGACAACTCCTCCTCGGCCCCCAGGTGTTCCGAGCGACTCTAAAGTGGAGGTGGGGGGTTGTTGATGACGTACGGGGATTGCGTGCGGGTATCACACCTCGTTGTAGATGATCCCCCCAGGTGGTTCGAGCGGAGGTCGGACGCCTATAGGTCCTCGAGGTACCGATCGCGCCATCTACGTTCGCGCTCGTGAACGTCACATGTTCGAGGTAAAGAAAGCTGCGCGATTTGTACCATCTTGCCCCCCTCCCTATCAGACTACTTTACGATGAAGATCTCTAGGTATCGAAGAGGTTCGTGTGCCGAGCGAGAGGGGAGGAGAGAGAGAGAGAGAGAGAGAGAGAGTCCGATCATCAACCATTATTTCAGTATCAAAATTATGTATTACATTAAATATTTTTGCAATATTTAATGTAATACAGCTACCGAAACCGGGTCTCGATCCCGGGACACAAAGAGTTTCAATCTTCCGCTCTCCCAACTGAGCTATTTCGGTTATATCGAAATATGTTCTAATACACATTTTAAAGGTGAATGCACTTCATCTGCCCACAAAAGGCACCAAATGATAGCGGTCCTAAGAGGAGAGAGAGAGAGAGAGAGAGAGAGAGAGAGAGAGAGAGAGAGAGAGAGAGAGAGAGAGAGAGAAATAATAAAAAAATGAATAACATTTCAAGAATAATTTTTATTTTCAGCTTTTGAAATGATGTACAAATACATATCGATAATCGACCTCACGTGTTTCTCGATTCTCTCACGTTCCCATCTCCAGGAAGTGCACGAGCAGGTATCTGGACCCTCTATGGTGGTGTCTCTGGACCAGGGGCAGCTCACAAAATGTTCACCATGCGTCGATTTTCGTTTTTCTTCTGCTTCTCTGGTTGCAACTTTAGTGTGTAGCTCTAGGAGTTCTTTCATATGTGCAGGTGTTACATAGTAACCGAATTCAAACAAAAAACTTTTCACTTCCATATTTTACTGGTAGTAGATGTGAATAGTAGGAGCACTTTTAAGAGAATGAAGAAGAAGGTTCATGTGGTGATGGTGGTAATGGTGGTGGTAATAGAAGTCAGTGAACTGACTTGACCTGTCCTCATTCAAGTTTCGACAAGTTTGTCGGATGGAAATATTCGACCCAGCTGTTGGAACTTGTCGAAACTTGCAGTTTATACCATCAACGCTTTCACATCAAAATAAGTCAGTGAACTGACTTGACCTGTCGTCATTCAAGTGTCGACATGTTCGTTGGATAGAAATATTCAACTCAGCAGTTGGAACTTGAAGGACGGTAGGTCAAGTCTTGACTTGACCTACCGTCATTCAAGTTTCAACAGGTTTGTGGGATAGGATTATTCGACTCAACCGTTGGAACTTGTCAGACAGTTTACATTAAAATAAAAAAACAAAGTCAAAATTTAATTGCGTGTATTTCCATATAGGTCAACATACAATTTCATAATTTTTTGCATAGCCTTTTTAATATCGTCGCGGTGAAGTAGTCGATCTGTACACAAACAAGTATCCGGACCATCCGTGCTACAGTTCAATGCCCAAGGACAGCTCACGTAATGACGTCCGTGGATAGATGTCTGCATCTTTTCCAATTCTGCATTCAGGGATCGTTGTAAATAGTAAAGCTGAGCTTTATGTCTAGAAAGAAGTACATCGTCGTATTCGATTAAAAATTCTTTAAGATCCATGTTTGTAGCACAGGTAGACGAATGTTGATCCAGCTATGCTGAGCAGCACTGACACACTGACTGCGATGTACCAAGTCAAAAAATATATATTGTTCGAAACTGGAGTTGGGTGTACGTTAGTTAGATTCACCCATGTCGAATCTTCAAACGTGCGATTTTGGTAGACGACACGTATTTTGTAGCCTGTAGCATTACCAGGTAATTTCACCATTAAAGTTGATGTGTGTCGGTTGTATGTGAAGGATTCCATCTTCACCCAGTTTTCAGGCCAAGTGGCGTTCATCTCGAAACATATAAACACATCCTTTGCACTATGTGGTGGTGAAATGTATAGGATATTATTAAGTACTGTCGAGAGTAGTAATAAGTTTGACCCGAACGCAACCATGTTTGAATGAATACTGTGGAATGAAACTAATATTTTCAATATATTTATTTATTGTGGAACACAGTTTAAAAACCAAGCGTATAATGTATAACAATTTCGTATACTACACATATAAAAACAATTCGATTGATGATTCATACACAATGGAATGTCACATTGAAATTTGGATGTATCAGGACTGTCTGGAAGGTGTTCGATGTTGACGACGGCGATATTCGACATCTTCTTCTTCTTCTTCTCATCCTCTCGATTGTATAGGTGAGCGTCGAGTAAATATTTCTTTTGATGTCCTCTTACGTAAACCATATCAGCATCATAAATGTCAGCCATGATTATGTCATTGAGTTTTTCGTATGGTACATAACCTGAAGTATATCGGAGTCCATGTATGTGTCTGGTACAATATTGAACTTGCTTCTTATCATAGCTAGATAAGTCATCGTAGGGTATAGGTTCCTCGAACAAGTAATGATTCATGCGGGTTCCATCATAAATTGCCATTTCTTTCGCGAAAAATTCCGGTGAAGAATTCTTCGTGAGCGTAAAACCTTGAATGTCGACTAGGAGTACCTTCATGTTCGATGATCTGATTAAGACTAATAGATGCTTCTCACCATCTCACTAAGTGGTGTAGCTTCGTACATACTTTCGTAAATAATGATGCAATAAGCTTTTGTGTTGGCAGGGAATCCGGTCCTTGCCTGAAAATCGACGGAGACGTCCACGATCGATGATTTAATTTGCTCATCTTGACGTGAGCAATCGACCACGAAGAGTGTCATATCTTTAAATTTTTTCATATCGAGTAATGGTTTCTTCGAACCGAAATAGTCACCCTTGTAGGTATTATTAAAATCCACATAACTATCATGAATCTCACCGTAATCATTAGTTTCGAAATTTAAATTTAGAGGTTCGTATGGATATCGCTCGGACAAATTCACACATATATCTGATATGTTAAGATTATCGAATTTTGTAATGTCTGCCGTTTTCTTATCACGTCTATCTGTCTGGAATGCGATGATTGCGAATCGAGGTGGATGTTGGTTGTTCATCGTTTGGATCGACCAAACGGCATTAGTTGAACCCACATTGAGAGCTGGTAACTCGTGGAGTTGCCAAGTGCGAAATGCAATTATGAGCGGAGTATCATTTTTTATGGATTTCAACAGTTCCAGTTTCATTTCAACATTGGGAACGACGTGTGGGATTTTCAATAACATCTCAGTTATAGTAATGTCATAGGTAGTATTTACTCCGGTAACTATAACACAATTGTCATCGTTACGAGCTCTAACTACTCGAATAGTGTGCCTTCCGAACATTACCTTTTTATGATCGTTGAATATGCTGAAAAAATGTGACAGTGGAATGATCCAAATGAAGGTTCCATCTGCGTTAACGGTAGGTTTTTCGGGAAAAACCCAACTACCTTTATCCAAATGTTTGCTATCATCGTCATTATAGCAGAGATAACCTCGCATCAAACTCACTAGACCTGGTTGTTTCACATGTTCCACTTCTATGCCGTTCAAGAGATATGACATGGAATCGAATAGAAACCCGACAGCGTTATTTACGAATGTCACCTCTCCATCGCCGGATTTCTTCTCTAATTTCCCATAGATTTTTAGTTTGGAATCGTAGAGGTTGAGAAAAGCGTCATTTCGCGTCACCGTAATTTCGAGTATATCATTCTTGAGATAGGATTTCACGAATGGATAGTACGTGTGACGTTTTATACTCGTGATCGTATCATCGTTTTGAAGTTTTGGATACAGGTCGAAAATCTGGCTGGACAACATATCCTATGGCTTTGAGGAAAGTAGCGTTTAATCGGGATAATCGACGTCGCTGCTGCTGCTGCTGCTGCTTCAACCGCCTCGAACGTTTTTTTCTTACTGTAGTTGTACTCTTCACACTACCTCTTTTATAGTAATCACTCAAGACTAAGACCATCTTTTATTTCTAATACAATCTTTTTAATTCCAATCTAATGAGAATCTCTTCACCACGAAAATTGACAAGTTCAAAATTTTGATCGAGAACCGATAATGTGAGGTTACTTATCTCACTTGGAGTAACTTTTGAATATACCAGATTTCGAGGAACTTCGTCGATAGCGAACCCCGGGTCTGCGCTAATGGGAAACTCGTATAAAGTGTGTGACGGTCGATCGTGGTAATAAGAACCACCGATAATATTACAATCGATGTGTATGGTTCGAACTTTCACAATGTCCACAGGTAAATCCGACTGGTGCACTTTTCCTGCTTCTAAAAGTCCAGGAGTGAATCCGAGAAGTTTGGCGATCCTGGTATACCCTGCTCGAAAATCGATATCGTAATCTCGCAGAAATATTTCACTCCTTAACGTATTATTGTTGGGTCTCAAAAAGAATATATCTTCGTCGACGTCGCTGTCACCTACTCTATTCTCAGGTATCAGGAACTTTTTAAGGTAATTCTCGATATCGGCGATATCGTAAGTACCTGTCGGAATGGTAATGAAATGTGGTGTATCGACGTTCCCTTTGGAATAATACTTGAATTTCGTACCGTCCTCTATATTCGGAATGGTGTTATATGAATAGAATCCAAGTAAAGCTAATCCGTATGCGGAATGTTTCCCTAAGTAGATCGGCGTTTGGAAATCTATGGAGAGCGTTGATGTACGACTCTTTAACGTGAATGTCTCGGACATGATTAAATAGTGAACCGCTCCATACTCACGTTTTATAGAGAAATTCGAGACATAGACGACCGCAGTTACTCGCAGTAAATTTTTGATAACGGTCTCTGTTATAGAAAATTTCCACCGACTTCCTACCACCAAAGTATCGGACGAGTTCTTGTGGTGGTTTCAGATTACCGAAACTATCGAAATACTCGATGACATTTCCCCGTTTCTTGTACGCTACCCAATGTGTCCCAGAATGATTTTTTGTATCTAAATTGATGATGGCACTCTCGTTATGTCTAGATGTTTTTGGGAGAGAATCACGCATAAAAACTCCTCTAAAGTAGGGAATTTTTAATTTATTTGCATATTTAATGATTTCACGATCGTATAGTGCTCTATTGGGTAGCTTTAAAAGTTTTTTGTCTGCTTCTTCAAGTACAATCCGCGTCCATGCTGCTGCTGCTGCTTTTTGATGTACAAACCGAATCCTCTGGTGGACTTGCGTATAAACAAGCCTGATCCGGTCTTGCCGATCTCCTCCATCGCTTTATTGTGACGTTGTTGCTCTTCCATTTTCTTTTGTGCGTTTTTCGCATCGACTGTGGTCTTCGCTACCGTTGCAGCGCCTCCGGCCAAACTTCCGAGTGCCCCCAATGCTGCGAAGATTGGTAGTAAAGGTAAAATTCCCCCAGATTTACTTTCATATGGTATAATGCGTGGAATACGAATTCGTTTCCGACCTCCCGCCTTTCTAACCGCCGCTCGAGCAGCTCGTAATGCGATCGAAGCAGACGGTTTCAAACCGGATGCGCTGATACGTGGGTTGGTTTTCATGGTTGTTTTTAAAATGCGGGTGATATGTTTCAGAACGTTTCGTCTAAACGAAACCGGACGGTGACCCATCCCTAGCTTCCTTTTCGCCTTCATGCCGGTCGTAACGAACCACGCTGCAGTCTTCTCACCCAAAGATGCGTCTTTGCTTTTCACACGTTCCCAAGCACGATGCTCCAATTCTCGATCTGCCGTATGCCTGTCGTCCAAAGAAGAACTTTTCGAATAACTAATGTCGTGCGCTTTGCATGCAGAGTCGAGGGCATTGACACCAAGGTCACCTCTAGCCAATCGTTTGTCTAATTTTGTACCGGGTCCACAAAAGTTATAACCCGGTATGTGTAATTCGAAGGGTAACTTATTGATGAGAGTATTCAAAACACCATCACCTTTGTATACTAGCATCACAAGTGATAATAACTGCGATCGTGTCACCCTATTTATAGGTGGTGGTCATGTACCGCGCTGTCAGTTGCAAGAATGAGGGCAGTTCAACAAGCACACGCGCTACCAATAGACAACTTAGACTTTGTAGGAGAAGAAGATGAGCCACCGATAAAACATAGTGAACTACTTCCGAATTGTTTTCGAGCTATTTTCTCGGGTCCATCTGGTTGTGGCAAGACGAACGCCATTCTAACATTACTTTTCAATAAGAATGGTTTAAAGTTTCGTAACGTATACGTATATTCGAGATCATTGTATCAACCAAAATATCGGTTGTTACAGGAAGTGTTAAAGAAAGTTAAAGGTATGGGCTATTTCGCGTACAATGACAATGAAATTATCATGGATCCCGAGAAAGCACATCGAAATTCAATCTTTTTATTTGACGATGTGGCATGCGAAAAACAAGACAAGATACGTGCGTATTTCTCTATGGGTAGGCATCAGAATATTGATGTGGCATACCTCTGTCAAACATATTCAAAAGTTCCAAAACAACTTATACGGGACAATTGTAATGTTATAGTATTATTCAAACAGGATGATGTTAATTTGAGGCATGCTTTCGATGAGCACGTATCTCCAGATATGAGCTATGAGCACTTTAAACGATTGTGTTCTGAATGTTGGAGTAGTAAATTCACTCCTCTCGTTATCGTAAAAGATTTCGATTTGAATGCTGGACGGTATCGCAGAGGGTTCGATCAATATATAAAGGTGGATGCTCATCATTAATCGATAGCAATCATGAGGCCACCGTTTAGCGATGCTGAGGCGGCGCGAGCGAAAAAAGTTCGGGAACTGTCTCGGTCCGTACGAAAAAAATTTTTGGCTATCAAACTAGGACGATCCGAAGATGATGCAACGTTGCGAAAATTGTTTGCCCCGATAACGAAACCTTTGACTGAACTAGTGGAAGCTACAAAAAAAACACCTGTTGAGTCTGTTAAGAGAAAACTGGAGAAGTCGTCACCTCCACCACCACCACTATTACAACCTAAAAATGAATGGATAAGTCCCATGAAAACTTCAACTCCACACGTGATCCCAAGGAAACGCTTAAACTTTCGAGAGCTTCCTGTTGCCAACGTCGGTACACAGATGTCTGACAAAGAAGAAGATGCTGATGCTGATGATGAAACAGATGATTTTACTGACGCTGAAGCAGAAGACACTACCATAGCCTCCAAGAAAGTTGCCAACAAGAAAGACTTAATCGACTCCACGAAAGGAGACTCTAAAAAAGTAAATAAACCGAGAGTTGCAGAAACACCATATAATTTTCGTAAGAAGCGTGGAGGTCTTTTACCCAAAATGCATTATAATACAAAGTCTACCGAATACGTCTACTTTGATAATTTTAATGAATTAGTGGACAGGTTAAGACTTTTGTATGCATCCAAAGAAGCTGGTAATACCATATCACATGATAATGAAATTCTTTCGATCATCGAAGAACTCCGAGAGGCAAAAGTTATATATTAAGCGTTCGTAAGCGATCTGCACCCCAGTTGTACGATGAGTTTGGATGTATTAGGACGTCACTCCAGAAGTATTCCCACCATGTTGCTGCTAGTTTTGTCGGTGGTGGGTGTGGTGATGTTGTCAGAAGTGCGTGCGGAGAGCCCAGATGAATATCTTCGAGAGTATGGTTACTTGATAGGAAATGGTGATGGGAATGTTTCGGAAGCATTGTCCTTATTTCAAGAACGATACCAATTACCTCAGGATGGAGAAGTAAACAACCAAACTAGTGAATTACTCGAAACACCCAGATGCGGGTTGCCAGATCTCAGTGAATTTGCAGTATATCCCACAGCATGGCCACGGGGTAGTACCCTAAAGTGGACACTACGAACATCACGAGACTTCTATAAATGTAAACTTGTTAGTCAGAAAGCTTTCAAGGCGTGGGAGAAGATAACAAATTTAAAATTTCTATTTGTCTCTGATTTACACGCCGCAAATATTTCCATTACATTTAAAGATAAAGCTCATGATATGGATGCTAGAAATCATTCATGCCCCATGAAATTGAGGACAGACGTTTATGCGCACGCATATTCTCCCAATCCAGGAGCGGCACCTGCCGAAATTCATGTAAACGCAGCTTTAAATTGGAGTATGGATTTACAAGGAGTTTCTGCGAACAAAAAGAAACCCTCCTTGTTCCCTATATTACTTCATGAGATTGGTCATACGTTGGGACTAGACCATTCGACTAATACCTCCGCTGTAATGTTTCCCTACTATCAGGGGGAAGCACTACACTTTCATGCTGATGATATAGAGGGAATTCAATTGTTGTACGGTCCGCCCCAGCCGACTACGACTACCACCACCACGACGACGATGACGACGTCGACATCACCTAGACCTACGACGAGAATGACGCATGCTACTACACCAAAGTCGGTGGTCGAACCTGAAATTTGCACCATAAAAAGCTATGAAAAACTTTCCTTTTTGATCTTGAATGAGGAATTATATAGTATTTATGAAAATTGGGTGTGGATTCTAGATCTCAGATCTGGAAATATGTCATCTAAGGCATTGGATCTTAACAAGTTTCTACATTTTATCCCGGAACGCTTTAGCGAAATCACCGCGGTGTATCAGAGACCTAATGATGAAATCGTGTTATTCTTAGAGGAGAACATAATAGTATTCGAAGTACTACCTAAACTTAGGTTCAAACGCAGTGTAAAATATACGGATATCTACAATCAGTTTGACCGAAAATTGATCGCCGTCGTAAACACTTACAGAGGTAAAACGTTTCTCTTTTATGAACAAGATTTTTATTTGGAATTGGACGAGACTAGTTTCATCCCTAGCAGATATGGATTTATTTCCAAAGATTTTCGAGGTGTACCCTCCGATATAGATTCTGTGTTTCGATATACTAACGGATTTTTGTATTTCCTGCAGGGTGATTTTTATTATGAATATAGCGAATTTACTAATAGTTTAGCACGATCTGGAAAGTTCACCTTAGATATATTCAATATTCCCTGCCCCAATCTAAGCTTGTATGACCAACTTAAAGTATTGCTTAGACAAATTATCTCTCACACGCCACATTAGATAAGTCGACATACTGTTATATATTGTGGGGTTCGTACGTGATCTGCTTCAGTTTTACGATGAGTTTGGATAAATTCGGTCGTCGCTCGGGAGGTGTGCACAATGTCACCCAGAGTAAAGCGACATCGTTCTCCAGTCATTCGATTTTATCTCGTACGTCCGAGGGTGATATTAATATCGAACACGTTAAGATCAGTAATCTGAAAAGTCCTACGGAAGATACCGACGCTTGTACTAAAGGTTATGTGGATCGAATCATTGCCGAAAAAACTCATGATATCGATATACGAATCAATTTAGCTAAAGCTGCCATCGCACATGGCGTCACCTCACATTCGAGGCTGAAAAAGTACGTGGATGACTCTATCAAAAATACCATCGCCCTACTTCGAAGCGAGATTCAACTCGTTGCGGATTCATTTTCTAAGAAATTAGAATCGGCTCAAAATAAATTTCTCGCAACATTCGATACAACTCCTTATGCTGTCGAGATACACACTCTTAGCAAAAGAATCGATTTATTACAAGACAAGCTCAACATAGTACCGCTACCTACGACGTCACCTACTACTACTACTACTTCTACTACTAGTAACGCTCCGAAGCGACCTGCGACTCCTCTACCATCTTCTCCTAGCAGTATCGATCCTAGTATTCAAGAATCAAGTTCGCAAGGTAAATCGGCAAAAAGAAAAAAAGGAGATCCGTTAACAACCTGATAATGTCAGCTGAAAAAATTCAATTAGTTAACGAGTTACACAAACCGGCCAGGAAACTGTATCCTCGACGTCGCACGATAATTAAAGGTTTACACGACTTGTGGCAAGCAGATCTCGGACAACTAGACATGCATGCGAAAGTAAATAAAAATTTCAAATATTTTTTACTAGTCATAGATTGCTTCTCTAAGTACGTGTGGGTTAGAGCACTAAAATCGAAATCTGGTGTGGAAGTGACTAAAGCTTTTCGAGATATTCTACAACGAACGAAAATATCACCACGTAATCTACAATCTGATCAAGGAACTGATTTCTACAATGCCCATTTTCGAAGCTTGATGGAACGTTATGGAATCAATCATTACAATTCCTATACTCATATGAAGGCTGCGATGGCTGAACGAGCCATACGAACGATTAAAGAAAAACTGTTTAAATACTTCAGTTTGAATGGCACCTTCAAATGGATCGATATCATACCGACGATCGTGGAGACTTATAATAATCAAACACATTCCGTTACTAAAATGCGACCTTCCGACGCTCTGAACGCAAAAAATGAGAAACATTTAATAAAAACAGTGTATACACACCTCAAGGTTGCGACAGGCTCACGCAAGTTTAAGGTGGGTGACCTCGTACGTATTAGCAAGGTCAAGCATGTCTTTGAGAAGAGCTACACGCCGAACTGGACGAGTGAACTATTTAAAGTTAAAAAGGTTCAAATAACCAACCCTGTAACGTATTTGTTGGAGGATCTCCATGGACGACCCATCAAAGGTGGTTTCTATACGGAAGAATTGCAAAAAACTAAAACTCCAGACGTATATTTAGTTGAAAAAGTTTTAAGGCGAAAAGGTAACAAAGTACTCGTGCGTTGGCTCGGTTTCGATAATACACACGATTCTTGGATCGATGCTTCGAATCGCTTGTAGAATGTGTTCGTATTTTACATTCTCAACTTATGATGGGGGGGACCCTAGTAGGTTACACCACCCCCCCCCCACTCCTTCGAATTTCAACAACGTTCAGCTATGTTGACTTCAGTCTATGAGTGGTAATTGTCAAAGCATCAAGTGTACGACGACGACGACGACATGGAGAAATCAGCTGATTTAAGTGAATTAGTTGCTCTATATGAAAGTATTTCAAAAAGTGAACAAGAAGATGAATCGGTTGCGGTAGCAGCAGCAGCAGCATCTGAACAAGTCGAAACCAGCCTCTTACTGAACACTTGTTTTTCATGTGTGAACAGTGGATTCAACGTGAACGTCGGTCTAAGTATTTCACAAGATTTCAATCCCACCATCAACATACAAATTAACGATGGGACCACTCTACAATTTAACGTTAATGAGTGGAAAATGTTTATTAATCAACTAGCTTGGCTTCTCGATGGATATTTCAGAAGTTCAGATGAAATTTCACATCTGAGATACATATGCGGTGAGAATATTGTAATTATGAATCAACAATATAACGAAGTGCGTATGATTGTTGTTTCTAAACATTCAATATCGTTGTATTTAACGGAAAACAATGTGCGGGAATTGTGTGCTTTAGATCAAAAATTTATTAATAATCAAGTGGATAGTTTAAGAAAAATTAATTTTTTACAATATTATAAAAATGTTTCAAATTTAATTAGTAAGTTGAGGAAGATTTCGAATAGTGAAGATGCAATTATTGCATATTGTGATATAACTAGTAGTATAGAAAGTTTATGTATTAAGGAAACATTGTATTATAATAAGGTTAAAGTATTGAATGATTTAAATAAATTGTAAAATATTTATTTGTGTATTATTTTACTTTCTAAACTCTTGAAAGAGAGAGATTTCATAATGAGAGTCAGGTTTTGCAAATATGAATCGAAGTAAATTAAAAAAAAAAACAGATATTCCAATATTTTATTTTTCATAATTGTTACAGTTTATTTTCAATTCATCCTCCTTCTCCTCGTCCTCCTCCTCCTCCTCCTCGTCCTCCTGCTCCTTATCCTCCTCCTGCAGCTGCTGCTCCGGGTTCATGATGACGTCTCCTACTCCTCCTTCTCCTCCTCTTCCAGCACTTCTCGGCAACTGTGTTGTGTCCAGGCTAATTGGGACAATTCTTCTACTACTACTACAAGTTACATTACACAAATTTTGAAATCTTTTACAATTCGTGAACACATGCTCAAATCTACTGCGAACCATTTTGATTTATAAAATACAGCAAAATGAATTCGCTATAGAACGTGTATGTGTGGAACTCGAGATGAAACTTGTTGGAACTTGCATACGTCACTGTGGATAATATTCATGCTGAAACTTGATTATTACTCATCTCAAACTTGTACAAACATGTTTTTTCCTTAGATTTGCATAAAATTACATATTTATGTAGTTGAAACTTTCTTGAAATACACATAGAGTTACCCTGTAGGAAAACCACATTCAGTCACTCATACCGACTGTCAATTGAATTCTAGAGAGATTAATTTCATTTTTGGTATTGCTCGATCGCACACACACACACACACACACTTTAATCTATCTCCATAATGGAGTAGTGTCCCCACGGGATTGTGTCGTGAGAGTCAGGTAGAATGTACCGTTTATCATCGAACGCACTCAGTACAATTTTAGTTTGTTGTATTGAAAATATGTCATGAGCATACGATCGAATACACTGTTGTGTTTCGATTTTTCTACTAAAATTCTCCAAACAATCAATGTAATCTTGGAAAGTAATTTTTTGTTTAACTACATTCGGTCGGACCCCTTTTGATTTTTTTATACAAGTCTCACCTCCATCAGTCTGATATGAATACATTTTTGAGCGAAGTCCTATAAAGTGTGTTAAAATTTTACCATTACACTCATCCTTCCACAAACCCGCAACTTTCTTATTAACGAGTGGTATGCCATACCTATTGTCGGGACTATAGTCGCTAGTATCAAATTTACTTAGATCGACCTTAATCATCTCCTCATAGATGTCATTACAACATATTTCATATATTAGGCTATCAGTGTCAGTATAGAGTAATTTGCAACGGTTTTCATTAAATTTTTGCAACATGTATCCGTAGTGGAAATCATAAACACAAGTTTTTGATATATCTAAGATCACCATGCCAATGTACAAAGGTTTATCGAATATGAGATTTGTTTTATTTAATTCGATTGCAACTAGATTATCAGCAAAAATAGTTCTATTTTTGAAATTTGGTGAAGATAGTAAATTTTTAGCACCGTACCTCCCTCCCCATTTATTTACAAGTTTTACTATACGATATTTTCGAATGTTTTCCATGGTTTTACCGTAGACTGCGTTAATCATAAATTTGTAAATTTGTTTGCCAAAATCTGTTTTACTTTCCTTTCGCAATTTAGTGTTTAAATCAATGTATGATTTAAGCCATGAAGATTGTTGGAATGCTAATATTCGATGAATCTTTTTAAGTTTAATTCCATGCTTTAGGCACTGTTTTAAATTTTTATAATACAGGACATATTTTTCTTTGTTTTCCAATGTCGTTAATAACTTTGGTAATTTAGAATTTGGTGGGGTTTGATGTACCGGACACATTGGGAGATCACGATGGGCATCATGAATGTTTGTAGGGTATTCTAAATCTACCTCTAGACAATATCCGAGGGGTGAGTCATCGGGCACATTAGTAACATCAAAAGAATCTACGTCATTAATCCATTGAAAATCTTTGTATGGCAACTGCTGTGACATGGCCCAGCCATATAAGTTACAGACATCTAGATACATTATAAATTTTGATTGTTTTGAAGGATCGAAATTTGGCATATATTTATTGTTAGCGATCGATTGTCTATTACAACATTGACTTATGCCACCTCGTATACCTTTCTCGACAAACATTAGAATATCGACATCTTGTATAGTTTCCAATTGACATCCTGTATATTTCAACATCGCATCCCAAGTGTATCCAGGTAGTGTTATGTAATGACTCGGATCTAAACCATAGGTTTTGTGGGAAAGCTCACGAAAGTTTTCCATCACATCACATAGAAGCATGACATCAACTTTCATGTACAGATCTGAATATGAAAGCAAATTTTGGCAATCAAATTCTTTCCAAACTTTTTCGGCATGTTCATAATCGACATCATTCATAATTTCACAATTCAATTTACTGTAAAAACACTCGATAGGAGGTAATTTAGTTTCCAACAATTTCTCATAACTATCGATGTAGTCGTAGGGGAAAATGCCTTTTCTAGTCAATAATTTGAACTGTGTCTCGTTTACATTTTTAAATTCATCCTTTAAATGAATCAAATCGGAGACATTTAGAAAGGAAACTAACTTATCTAGAGAAAAACTTAAAAATCTTAGCGAATCTGTAAATCGAAATTTAATTTTGGTTTTTTCATCGTATTTAGTAAAACTAATGTACTTTTCATGATTGATTGGTAAAAGTGATACCCGACTATTTTTAGCTATGTCTTTTATTATGTGATGTGCGTCATATCCACTTAAATTATGAAAATAAATTGGTATGAGGAATGAGTTTTTGTATAGAAGGTTGCAGTTATTGTGAGAAAAGCCCCGGAAGTTACCAGTAAGGTGACAATGTTCCCTTATAATTTTATCAGTTTTAAGAAATTTTTTCTCACATATATGACAATGATCCGTAGCATCTTTTAAATTTACTATAGTGTTTAAAGGTTCCACATTTTTTAATTTCGAGTGCACAAATGCTGCAATTTCATCTAACTGATTAGTAAACCAAGTAATGCAGTCGAGACCTTGGTAACTTTTGTAAAAGGATAATGAATTATTAAAAGCACATTTAAAATAGTATCCGACACTAAACGCTTCATGTTTTTGATATTTTTTTGTTGCAGTTTTAGATTGTGAATCTACATATGGCTTTAATATCGATTCAAAATCTGCATATAGTACAAACGGAACCTTTTCTTTATATGCATGATGTTTAAATTCTATAAATTTTTCATGTGAAAATGAAATTTTGCAATGATTTTTGTTTTGACAATTAGTAGTGTGAAGGGTTAATTTTTCTTGTGTGCTGAAATAATTTAGACACCTGTCACATACAAACACTTTCCCCTTATGCTTCCCTATTTGAGATGATATTAAACGTGATAGATCTTTAATCCAACAATAATGATATATAAGAGTATCACTTTCATCATCACCATCATCATCATCCTCACAATAATTTTGAGTTTTAGGGAAATATTTATTTTGAATAATTAACAAATTTACATGTCTATCTCGTTTTTCTTTCGTTAATCGTACGGGTACTACTTGAAAACTGTTCTTCACATCCAATTCCAAACCGAATATATTTACTGACAAACCATTTAATTTTTCGAATTTTGAAACATCAGTAATTTTTATTGGAAACGAGATATCTCGCAAATTTAATACTTGACTAAAATGAGGATAAGATGTAGTTCGATCGGAGTGCTTCTCGACTGGGTATAGGGCTGAAATTAACGCCCAACAAAAACAAAAATTATCAAAATTTTTCACATTTACACAAGCTCGCTTTTTCTCAATTTTTTCAGGTAATTTGATGTATGACGAACCATTTCCTTGCTCAAACTTATTAATATTTATTTCTAGAGAGATTAGCCTCAAAAGCGACCAACCTGAATGCATTTCTGCAAATTCTTCTAATTTACGTAATAATTTTTCCACCACATTATCTTGAAACCATTCGCTGATATCAGTACCCACATCGACAACGACATTAGGTGTATTGAAATATTTTAAATCAATGAGTTGATCATCATCAACGGAATTTTTAATGAATTCACCACAAAAACAGACATTAATTTTAATGGTTTGATGTATTCTTAAAATTTTCTTCAATCTAGTCCTTAACAAAAACAATGAATCTCCTAAAAACTGCAATATATCTTTATGTTTTAAATTTATAATCAGACCTGAACGAATCCTACTTGAAAAAGCCGATTGTAAATCAACCCATCGAATTCTATCACTACGTTTATTTTTAAGAATACCTCCACCTACATACCGTTTTCGTATGATTTCATTATTTAAAATAATTAAAAATCTTCTAAGGTGACCGATACTTGTAAACATTTTCCGTTTGAGGCCAACTGAATCAGCATTTTTCATATATTTAGCGAACAGACGTAAATTTAATTTCACATTTTTAACCCACTTTTCAATGTCTTGCAAATTTAAAAGGTTAACTTGACCACACACTTTTTCAAAAATTTTTATAATATTTTCACTTGTACTATCGAGTTCATTCATTTTGAATACTTTCTACCGTGGAGATTTTACTATGAAATCGAGCTACCTAGTAGTGTACATTAGACATAACTTAAAATAAAATGAACACTTAATATTAATAATAAAATATTGGAAATCTGCAAAAGAAACATTTGCTATGAAATCAACACGCACAACACACCTTTGAAATGCACTAACCTTTATTTATTGAGTTCCAGTAGTAGGCACGATGTTGAAATTCATCGTTTCATTCTTGCCAAAGATTTCCCGAGATTTGCATAAAATAGCATATTTATGCGGTTGAAACTTGTCGAGGTTTTCCTTGAAACATGCAGTTACACGTGATGGCAGGAAGACGACATTTTCATCAAGTTCAGCTAATATGGTTTCCCCGAATTTTCCTTGCACCACTCGCACCGATAGGATTGGATACGGTCTGTCCAGTTCTAGAGAGATTAATTTCAATTTTGGTTTTTGGTCCACATTGGCAACTTTGTTCAAACTCTGCAGATCCATTTCTATAAAATACATTAACGATTTTAGAACATGTTCAGATTCTTTAAATAGATGCTTATAGAAATGTAGCAAAATTTAAAAACAATTAGTCTTCCTTAATTAAAAGTAAAAATTTATTGTGTGAAGTGTGATAATACTTTTGAAATATGTGGGATAATAATATTTCAACTATACACCTCCCCTTTCCTTCAAAATTATTAAACAAATTAAAATATACTCACATGAATATATAGGATGCTCGGGTTGGTCGAGATATACGATTGCAACTGAAATTGTAGAAATGACGTCAATAGAACATGTTCAGATTCTTTAAATAGAAATGCATCAAAAAACAATCAATATTCTTTAATTAAAATTAAAAATTTATTAGGTAAAGTGCGATAATACTTTTGAAATATGTGAGATAATAATGTTTCAACTATACACCTCCCCTTTCCTTTAAAATTATTAAACAAATTAAAATATACTCACATGTATATATAGGATGCTCGGGTTGGTCGAGATATACGATTGCAACTGAAATTGTAGAAATGACGTCAATAGAACATGTTCAGATTCTTTAAATAGAAATGCATCAAAAAACAATCAATATTCTTTAATTAAAATTAAAAATTTATTAGGTAAAGTGCGATAATACTTTTGAAATATGTGGGATAATAATGTTTCAACTATACACCTCCCCTTTCCTTCAAAATGTTTAAAATTATTAAACAAATTAAAATTTATTTGCATGTACGTACGTACGTATGTATGTATGTCGATATGCGTATATGTACGTATGTATGTATGTCGGTATGTATGTATGTATGTACAAAAATAAAACCTTGTATAAAATTATTTAACCAAAGTACTCACATGTCAAAGAGGAAGATCACTGTAGATGGCAAAAACGCTTGGAACTAAAATATATTCACCTGGAGTTACTTTTATAAGTCATACCCCAACCCCACCACATTCACTCATACGCATGCTCCCCTTCCACTTACCTAACAGAGCTGTCTTATCCTTCGACAAAAACACACATCGAGAGTACACGCATATATTATGAATTTACGTTTGAGGTACTTTTATGTGACATGAAAAAATACAAAAGATAAAATTTTGAAATATTTGCCAATCACTTTTTCTCTGTACATTCCTCAAAGATATGTTTTATACAAGAGTTGTTCGTCTCTATAAGGGTAACAAAACATTTAACATTTTTCTCTCAGACGCGAAATATTTTTTTTTTATTTTTGGACAAAATTAACTTTGTACATTTCTAGAAAGAGTGTTTTATACAAAAGTTGTTCGCCTCTATAAGGTTAATAAAAAAACTTAAGTAACATTTATCTCTCAGACGTGAAATAAAAATGTTTTAATTTTTTTAGAAAAAAACTTTTTTTTGTACATTTCTCGAAAAATGTTTCATTCAAATGTAATTCGCTTTTATAAGAGCAACAAAAAACCTAAGTAACATTTTTCTCTCAGACACGAAATAAAAGTTTTTTGATTTTTGAAAATAACGATCAACCATTTTGAAACCGCTAGACCGATTTGATACATTAATGAGCTAGACTGAGAGTTTAGGTCACCTGATCAAATTTCATTATGATTCTTTAAAAAATTTGAGCTAAATATCCTAAAACTCTTTTTACAACATAACTTACTTTAGAGTATTGGAGGATCAGAATGTACCGGTACACCGTTCAGGAACTTTTTTAAGTAACCGGAACGTGTTCCATAACTATTTCTCTACTCACATCTGTAAAATTATTTTCTGTATTGTATTCGACACTTGTTACCTTTTCCAGTAACGATCAGTTATTTCACAATTTTATTTATTCTGAAATTTTAACAAGAAATGTTGCTTAGAATTTATCTACCTGAAAGTCTTAAAACTGAAAAAGAGGGAGAGAGCAAAGATTGTGACTTTTTAAAATATTTATTAATCTTTGTATATTCCATGGTTTCCCTACGAAATTAAATGAATTAGTTTAAATTTATTTTTAAATAAACACACAAACTTACTAATTTATCCATAGAGCTATAAACGGGTCAAAAATTTCATAAAGTAGCTGCCTCCCCCGCCAGCGGGGGCAGTTCATGCATATTTGGTGGTATGGTATTTAATACCACACCGCCAAAAAATAATATGATTGTTCTAGTCTAAAACCGTGGATTATTACAAATTTTGGTTGGGAATATTAAAATATATAATTACTCACCCTTAGATGTACCGGTAAATATTGCCGGGCGTGTGAAAAATATTCTAATTCTAAAAAACAAAAAACACACATACACACACACAATGAAAAAACACAATTAACACACGTACCAGTAGGAGAACTTTCGAAGGTGTTCGACGACATTTTGGCGCTAGAATGACTTTGTGAAATTAGAAACTAAACTTATATCTGTAGGATCCTTTGTTTTCAAAATATATGCAAATTAAATAAATATACCTGCGATTTTTGGAACACAGAAAAATTCCATGGAAATTAATGGGATGGCAAGAGATTACATGTATTTGTTTTAAAATGCAACAGGTTAAATATATTACCTGCGATTTTGGGACATGCAAAAATTCCTTTATATGCAATCGAAATTAATGGCCTAGAGATTACAACTCACAAAATGCAAATCACACCATTAGTATAAAGGATTGGGAACTGACATACACAAATGCATCGGCCTGCATTTTAATATACCTGCGATTTTGGGACATGCAATATGCCATCGAAATTAATGGCCTAGAGATTACAACTCACAAAAAATGCAAATCACACCATTAGTTTAAAGGATTGGGAAAAATGCATTAAAACCCATATCACATCCCAACATATGTCAATGAAATTAATGTCTCAGAGATTGGGACTCGCAAAAAATGCCATCGAAATTAATTCAAAGGAATGCATCTACCTACCTGCATAAAATATCCCATTACCTTAATTACCTGCATAAAATTTAGTATCCCATTACCTTAATTAACTTACATCAGGCACCAAAAATTCCACGTTTAACTCACGACCGCACCTCAATTTACATCTGATTAAATATTCAGAAATGGTACCAGGTACAAAGCGAGGCGCGGTACCCCCACCGACCTCCGCTCGAACGCGGAGTGAGTACGCGTACGCCGTTCCCCCACCTACGAGTCACACCAAGACCTCTTCTACGTTGCGCGATCGGACTCTCTCTCTCTCTCTCTCTCTCTCTCTCTCTCTCTCACACACACACATACACACACGCGGAGAACCTCTTCGATACCTAGAGATCTTCATCGTAAAGTAGTCTGATAGGGAGGGGGGCAAGATGGTACAAATCGCGCAGCTTTCTTTACCTCGAACATGTGACGTTCACGAGCGCGAACGTAGATGGCGCGATCGGTACCTCGAGGACCTATAGGCGTCCGACCTCCGCTCGAACCACCTGGGGGGATCATCTACAACGAGGTGTGATACCCGCACGCAATCCCCGTACGTCATCAACAACCCCCCACCTCCACTTTAGAGTCGCTCGGAACACCTGGGGGCCGAGGAGGAGTTGTCCGAAACACGCATAGGCCCCCCGGGGGGGGGTACGCGGGGGACGCCTACAAGACCGGTACGTCATCAACAACCCACACCTCCACGTAGGAGTCACTCGGACCACCTGGGGGCCTTCTACGACGAGGTTTGCTCCGAAACCCGCGGTGGGGTACGCGGACACCTACTGACACCTGGGGGACGTCTACAAGACCGGTACGTCTTCAACAACCCACACCTCCACTTTGGGGTCGCTCGGACCACCTGGGGGCCTTCTACGACGAGGAGTGGTCCGAAACCCGCATAGGCCCCCCGGTGGGGTACGCGGACACCTACTGAGACCTGGGGGACGTCTACAAGACCGGTACGTCATCAACAACCCACACCTCCACTTTGGGGTCGCTCGGACCACCTGGGGGCCTTCTACGACGACAAGTGGTCTGAGACCCGCTTTGCTTCTCTACTTGCGTTTGTGGATGTATTTATTCAGAACGATCCCTCACCTCTTTCTAAGTTTCTCCAGTATAAACACACGCTCACCTACACTCTTACGTACACATACATACATTCACACACATAACGGCTTCCTGCGACTTTAATTAAGTTAGGGCAGGAAGAGCTAATTAAGAGAGCGCGCTTTATGTTGCCGCCTCGAAGTCTTGAAGAATCTCTCTCGGCGTCGAGTTTTAATTTAAATTCGAGCGAATTTAGGGATTAGTTTCGTGCTAAACGGACGTCTCGCTTTAGTTTTGCCATTGTAAAGATGGAGAACTCGTGTATTGCACTTTGTTTAAAAATGACGTTTTGGAATGTTTCCAAGTATGTTACTAGTACTATAGTACTATTTTATTTTTAAATTAAGCAGGTTAAGTCTCAAGAAGAACACATGATCCTCTCAGAATGTTTTCTGATTATCTTGTAATTAAGGCACTTTTTCAAGGAATTGGTACGTTAAAAAGATTGTTAATGTTTTTATATTGTAACGTTTATTCTAATTTATTTACACTGTTCTTAATTACACACTACACTGCCTAATTTATTTAGACTATTACTTAACTAATCAATTTATATAACACACTTAACTTTTCATTTCTCACTTGTCGGTTTATCGCACTGTTTTCACCAGTCGGCGGCTTCTCGTCTAATCTCCTCTTCGTCCGCACCGTTCGTTTTTCATAGTGCTCCATTATGTCTCGAGAACCTACTAGTATTTACTCGAAGACTCTTCCCTAATTTGTTTGTTCTAAAAACGACCCGAAAGTAATAGATCATTTTGTCTTTAAATGAATATTCGCGATTATTCTGGAACTGTTTTTATGATCCAATTAGCGGAGCGGCCTCCCTTTGAGGACATTATGATTTTCTGTTCTGAACTACGGTGTCGTAATGTCTTATTTCGTAGTGGTTGAGATGAAGTGTTCGTCCTCTTAACTAGTAGCCTCACTACGTTTAACAATAGTGTTTAAAGGTGGAAAGGCTTGACCGCAATGAGAGTGAAAACACTTCCGTTATGTAAACGTACTTGTGGGTATTGAATTTATTAAAACTGTCATTGCGATTTTATGCACTAATTTTATCATGTTGCAATTGATGATTAATTTCATATCGCATTACACGTTATAATTAAACAACCGAGTTATTTAATTACCGTAAATTACGGTATCACGGTAATTAAAAACTCGATTTGTTAGAACAAATGTCGAAGCTCCATCACATGAGTGTGACATATCATTAAACTTAATGATAAAGTTGAGGCAAGCTCATTAAATGTTGCTTAATTGTTCCCTTAGTGAATTATAATGCTAAAAATTGTTTTGATACTTAATTTAATGACTACTACTAATGACTCAGTTAATTAACGTAATTGTCAAAAATTTTAATGTTTCTTACATATGAAATTGACACCATTTAGCTAATTTTTGAGAAATAAGTGAGTCCAGTTAAGTGAATTGGACGATTTTTATTTAATTTTTAAAGAAAAAATCGTGATGTGTTCATCAGAGTACTTTCTCATATATAGGGTGTTTCAATAGGCATTTGCCAGATCCAAACCGGAAATAGATACGGTTAATTTAAGCAACAAACCGAAAAACGACAAGTACCTATAAAGTACTCCTCACAGTAGATTTAGCCAAAAACGTTACAAAACTTTTTTATATATTATATCTAATGTAGAATAGGTACTCAAAATTTTATAAAAATTCTTGGAGAAAATTCAAAAAATTGAAGAATGATACAAAGTGCCTTTCACAGAAGATTTTGCAAAATAAGATAGAAAAGCTTATTTTATACTAATTCAATGGTAGAATGTATATTCTAAACTTAAACTAAATTCTTGTAGCAAATTTTGAGAAACATTAAAAAACCGAAAAACCACAAGTATGAAGTGCTCTTCACAGAAGATTTAGCCCAATACGTTACAAACCTTTTTATACATATTTAATTGCACAATAAATTTTCAAAGTTTAAAAAGAATTCTTGGAATGAATTCCGAAAATAATACAAAAAACCCAAAATCGACAAGTATAAAGTATCCTTCACAGAAGATTTAGCCAAAAACGTTAGAAAACTTTTTGATACATATTCAATAGCAAAATAAGTATTCAAAGTTTAAAAAAAATTCGTGAAGTGGATTTCGAAAAAACTTGAGAAAACCGAAAATTGACAAGTACAAAGTGCCCTTCACAGAAGATTTAACCAAAATCGTTAGGAAACATTTTTATAGGTATTTAATCGTACAAATAAATAAATACTCAAAGTTTCAAAAAAATTCTTTTGAGCGAATTTCGAGAAAAACTCAAAAAACCGAAAAATGACAAGTGTAAACTACCCTTTTATCCTGGCCGATTTTAATGAAAAGCTTATTTTCACGTCCTGGTATGGTACAAAGTCTAAATACAAAATTTTTACCGTTTTTGATTTTTGGTTTTTGAGAAAATCCTACCACAGTCCTACATACACACATACATACAGACGGTTTTCCAAAAACATGTTTTTTGGACTCTAGGGACCTTAAACCGTTCAGAAATGCTAATAACTCAATTTCGAAAAATCGACCCGATTACAATACTCTCATATATGAGTACCTCATATGAGAAAATAAGAAGAGTGCAATTTTTGGAAGACATATCTACTTACAAAAGGGTATTGGTTTCTAACTGTTTCTACTTACACTTCAGTAATTTCATAAATTTCTTTTTCCTAACTATAAGTAATGTTCTAATCCTGGACAATTTGTCTGTATTGTATGTGGCATAAGTAACAAGAAATCTTTACATCATGAGGCAGGTATAAATTCTAATTACTACTTAGCTGAACTTACAATACTTCCAAATTAGAAAGCTGAATAAAATTTTTGCGACGACTTCTACCATGAAATAGGTGACTTTGATTGATGTTTTTTAAACAATTTCTCTTTTGAACTCATATTTTTTTTTATTCAACATAACGAGTGAAGAAGTTTTTAAATCATTTTTAGAACTAAAATGTTTTACATTAAGACCTCGGAACTTCAAAACTCCTTCACTTTAAGAGTTGAAACTCACTAAACTCCTAAAGTATAATTCAGTAAACACTTTCAGTAAGTTTTATGGAAATCTGAGTTTTGATACCAAAATTATGATGTTTTGAAACTAGGTATCGTTGCAAATTGTAGCTCCATTCTGTCACCTTTTTACACAAAACGTCACAACTTCAAAGCTTCATTCCCAAAAGTGATGAAATTCACTACACAACTTCGAAACATGTTAATAAACAAACGTTAGTGAACTTCACTAAAAGTTTCCTCTGTGTACTTTTCTATGAATTTTTAAATTTTTTACAAATCGCAACTTCATCCAACGATTTTCAGGCTGACATACGAAGACCTTAGACTTCAAAAATCCTTCACATAATTAGTTGAAACTCACTAAGGTAGATTTATGAGTAGGATATAGAGTAATATAACACACGATGTGTCCAAAAAATGTATACGAGGTGTAAAAAAATAGAAACGTCAAAATTTCAAACTTTTTGCATAGAACTTTTTTTATGTACATTTCTCAAAGATATGTTTTATACAAAAGTTGTTCGCCTCTATAATGGCAACAAAAAACCTAAGTAACATTTTTCTCTCAGACGTAAAATAAATATTTTTGGATTTTTTTTTGAAAAAAATAACTTTTTTCTCTACATTTCTCGAAAAAAATAAAAAAAAATTTTATACAAAAGTCGTTCGCCTCTATGAGATCACCAAAAAACTTAAGTAACATTTTTCTCTCAGACGCGAAATTAAAGTTTTTTTTTTTTAAAAATAACAAGCCGCCATTTTGAAACCGCTGGACCAATCTGGCCCATTACCGAACTCGACCGAGATTTTCGGCCAACTGATTTTTGTATCAAATTTCGTTGTGATTCTTTAAAAAATACGACCTGTAGCTTGCCGAAAAATTTCGTTATATTTCGACTTTATTAACGAATGCAATACTAGATAAATCTACCAAAAGCTCAATAAAATTTTTAAGAGGATTTCTACCATAAATTAGGAAACTGACTGATTTTTCTTACATAATTCCTGTTTAGAACTATTATAACATTTGGTTAACCAGCATATCGAGTAAGGCAGTTTTTAAATCTTTTTTAGAACTAAAATGTTTCGTATTAAGACCTCGGAACTTCACAACTCCTTGACTGAAAGAGTTGAAACTGAGTAAGTTCCCCATGGACACTTTAATAAATAATTCTAGTGAGTTTTACCAAAATCTGTGTTTTGATACCAAAATTATGATATTTTGAAACTAGAAATCGTTGCAAATTGTAGCTGCATTCGTTGAATTGTGTCATCTTTTTACATACAACGTCACAACTTCAAAACTTGATTCCCAAAAGTGATGAAATTCACTGCACAACTTCAAAACGTGTCAATGAACATACATTAGTGAACTTCACCGAAAGACTCGTTTGTGTACATTTTTATGAATTTCTTACAAATCGCAACTTCATCCAACGATTTTCAGGCTGATATACGAAGACCTTCAACTTCAAAAATCCTTCACATCATTAGTTGAAACTCACTGTGCTCCCCAAGGATATATGAATTTCACCATATTCTGAGTTTAGTCATTTTTTATAAATTCTTAAAATAATTATAAATTACCATTTCATTCATCTTATATGTCAGATTGTTCAATGAACAGCAGCAACTTCTAAACTCCTCTGCTGAAATCATTGAAACTCAATGAATTCCCCAAAGACACTTTAATAAGTATATCTAGTGAGTTTCAACATAACATCAGCATTAAATCAAAACTTGGGAATTTTTGAAATTCGTGGCAAATTTTAACTACACATTTTCAGCTGTGGAATTCTTTTACATAAAACATGACCACTTCTAAACTTCTTTATAAAAAGTGCTGAAACTCACTAAACAAGTCAAAGAGTCTTGCAATTATTTCAGTTTTTTAGAAACTTTTAAAATCGTTACGAATTTCAACTGCATCCAATTACTGCAAGTTTGTTAAATAAACACCTCCAATTTCAAAACTCCTTCACAAAATTGGCTGAAACTCGCTGAATATTTCACGGAGACGTCAGTTAACAACTTTGTAGGATTCACTATAATCTGAGTTCAATCCATGTTTTTTGTGAATTTTCACAACCGATTCAAATTGACATTTTGCTTAACTAAGCTAGGAGGTTGTTAAATAGACACCGATAACTTTGAATCTCCTTTAATAAAATAGTTTAAACTCACTAATTCCCCCAAGGACGCTTCAGTTAACAATTTGAGTTTTGCCACAATCTGAGTTACAATATTGTCACACGCCCGAGGACCTGGGGCCTAAAGGGAGTGCTCTGGTTGGGGGTGGTAGCTCGGTGGAGACTAAAAAGAAGACACGGTGGAACAGACAATATATAATGGAGCATTAAATATACGGAGAGAACATCATAACACAAAATTAAGGCAAATGAGCGAATGGCAAGAAGTGAGAGAAAGGTCAAAGGGAGGTATGGTTGCTTACTGTTGGATGACGAAGGGCAGCAGGCGCGAGGCTCCTCCAATTAGCGGCATGCCGAAAAGACGGGCTCTCAGACGGGCAGCGTGACGTGATACTAGGTGACTGACTCACTCTCTGATCGTTATGATCGAGCTGTATAAATACAAGCGGGATGTTTACGAACGTGATGTCGTACCTGTCCGAGAGTCGTATCGTCCTTCGGTTTAAGGTCGCCTCGGTGCTGAATAAGCTTAGACGGCGACCTATTTTCGCTAATTGGGGCCGCATCGCGACAATATGAAGATTGTTAATTTTTGAAATAATACTTAGTGGCAACTTCCAACTACACTAATCCAGTTGTGTCAAAAGAAGTCAAAATTAACTTAAAGTTAGGAATACTGAAACATCTATTGAACGGACTCTGAGAGAAAACAGTATAAACTATAACATAGATGATAGTTGGTAGATATTTTTCCTTTTTTTTAATTTTATTTATTTATATTATTATATATATTATTTATTATATTCATTTATTTTATTTACTTTTTTAAAATTACCATAGGAATTAATCGGTATTTAACTTATGTTTAAAGTGGTTTTATGTGCTTTTGACATGATAAGTTCATTAATTTCTGAAATAATAGAAATGTTATTACCAGAATAGATTTTTGAAGGTTTTTGAATTTCGGTTTCTCGAGATTATTCATATCCTCTCAAACCAAAATCCGTGGGTTAATTGCGTACTTACTTATTGCTGAATGATATAGAACAATCGCTCGAACATAATTCCTTAAATTGAAACTGTCTCCATCGATTTCACATTCCATTTCATAACATTTTTACCCAAGAAGTACATAACATAAAACAGCGTCTCCTATTGGTAAAAGAAAGGACGCTTGTATCGGGCCAGCCATAAATTACATTTTTTCGAAAGACCGCGTCCGATGCGAAAGTAAGTAGGTACAAGTATTTACGATTATTTTTGGGCGTTAAACATATCATTTTACCCAGTTATCTTTCGAAGGCAGTTGGGGTGGTTCGCTTTATGTGACACGTCCCTAATGTATCGACGCCCTTTCATCTCGGCTTCCCTTTCAGTCGTGAATTTTGTATTAATTTTCTGACATGTCCATTCGGAATATTTTTTGTTATTCGTTTTGGGGGAAGTTGTTATTGAAATTAGCTTTTGAAAGTGTTTGATGAATTAAATTTTTTTTGTGAAAGTAATTAGAACGTTCTTATTTTTGACAATATGGATTTCAGGGGAGCAGATAAATAAATAATAAAATAAAAAAAGCAAAAATATAATAATATAATATGTTATTAAAATTTAAATTAAATTTCCTATTTTCTATTAATTTTATTATTATTATTTTATTATATTATTTTCATTATTTTTATCTAATTCCATTGGTACTATTAAAATTATTTAAAATTTATTAATATAAGATATAGTGATATAAATATATAATATTAATACATAATAATAATAAAAATAATAACAATATATATATTGAACGTTGAGAAGTGCTTACAGATGTACAATGAATCCCGTGATGATGATTCTCTCTCGAACTTTTCAGGAAAATTTATTAAAACTTCCCCATTTAACTACCGTTTCGGCCACTCCGAGAGCCATTGTTTCTGGGCGTCATCTGCCGCCGATTAATTCGGCGGCGGCACGTTCAATAATTTTTTTTATTTCAACGTATTTCGTCCTTTGTCCCGCCGTCGGGAGGCGTCGAAAGTACATTTGACGAAAGCGCGTTAATTGTGAATTTATACAGCGACTGTACAAACAGGGAGGGTGCGAACCCCCTCGCCCTCGAAACTTCAAGGAAACATTTCCCCATTGCACCCCCTAAACTGAACTAACGGTTTTAAAGATAGTTGGACCTTAAAATCAGATTTAAAGTTGGGAAATAAATCCCTTATCTATTTCCCGGTGCATAACTTTTATCTTGAGCGTATAGGCGGCGCCCGGAGGGTGGTTTGGGGGTGGAGGCTTAGCATCTGTATATTGGGTGTGTTTTGAGCTGTTTTAGGGATTTACGCGGGCGAGGCCGTGAGATATATAGGTAGAGGTTTACGGCCGGTAAATGGATGAGATAAGAGGGGGAGGGCGGAAGGATCCACGATGTGTTAAAAAAGAGGGGAAATGAAATTTTCTCACGTCGGATCCTGTTCGAGACAAAAATCTGTAATCCTTTAACCGTCACGCGAGGTGTTGTAATCTACGACTTCGATGGGAAAGTGATGGGAGATTGATCACAAGGACATTGGTTTATTACCTAGGTACCTTCAATTTCCTGATGTTGGAATTGTTTTCGGATTGCCCTAACGCGAAGTGTAAACATCGGCGTGAAGCGCGTTTCTTATCTGACGCAGGCGGTGCAGTTCAAGAGAGACCATCTCGAACAATCCGGAAACGTCCAATTAGGGAAAGAACTATCTAGTCCGTTCTAGAAAACACTTGCGGCAAAATAAATGGTGTGAGACGATAAAGTTGTCAAGAGTGAGAAGTGCGATACGCGTTAAGTGTGCAATATAAGTTAGTTAGTTAAGGAATAGACTAAATAAATTAAGTAGTGTTTAGAACGGTGTATAAATAAATTACAATAAACGTTACAGTATGCATAACGGAAAGATATTGCATTGCAAGGGTCGCGGCTTACCCTGTGGCATCAGACCATAACCCTCTCATTGCAAATATGAGATTTCATCTCTCAAAGAGGAAGTTAACGACGTGTATCAAACATATAGATACAATGAAGTTACTGAAAACCTTAAACCTACTCATGCGAGGCACATTAACGAAAACCTGAGAACAATTTAAAACATCAATGACATGGACCAATACAAAAATAAAACTGGTTATAGCTGAAACTAATGGGATAGTCACGCAAAAGTTGGAAAAAGGAGCCAGAAACGAATTTTGTTGAAATTATGGGGAGTTTCATCAAGTTTCTCAACTTTTCTTAAGTTCAAATGTATTTAAATACAAATAACAAGTATTTCGTTTTTGTATTTAAACAGTATTTAAAGTTGTAAATTATTCTTAATTGCAGCAATGTTAAGCATAACCCCAGGAAGCTTAGAATTTCTATTATTTTCTTCGTGAATTTGTTGAAATTATTCAATGTTTGAAATTTCTAAATCAGTTTAAGACAATGGAATCTAATTTCTAATGGAAACTTTCTAATGGATCTCTAAAATCTTTGTTTTATTGCCCGAAGTTGTGAGGGCTTTTATACAGTAAACCTAAGTTTATGGTTTTAACACTTAAAGCAATCTCAAAAAGTGTCAGGAATTATTTTCTTTGCTTCGTGAAATCGTAAAATTTTTGCAATTTTCCGAAATTTACCAACTACTTTGTAAACAAGTGTTTAGAAATTGAAGTGATACTTCAAAACACAACGAGCTAATGTAAGTTTCAAACTTCTAAAAAATAATCCCAAGGCGAAGATGTCGACACATTAGACACTTTACTTTTTAACTTGATCTAACGAAGTAGCTAATTAAAAAACTTCATTAGTTACTTTTCGAACTTCATATAAGGCAGTTCAAGTTATTTGTGTTGCATTAGAGTTGTCATAAGTTCTTTAGAAGCTCCTTAACTTCTTTTGAAACGACAGCTTAAGTTTAAGATAACTGCGACTTCTTCAAAAATGTTGACAAGCTACTCAGTACCTTAAATATTGTTTTACAATATCACAACCTTTTTAAAAACTTTATGAATTGTACACCTTCGTTAAGATAATCGCAACTCCTTTAAAAGTGTCGTGGGATCATTATAACTGTAACAATTAGCTTCAAAATAAGCATGTAAGTACATGAACCAAAATGGAAATACAAATGAATATGCTCAAAAAATGTATAAAAATGCGCATTTGTAGTTACTGTAACAAAATAAAATAAATGTAAGAGCATTTAGCAAATAACGGATCTTAACATTGCCCAAACTTTTTGAACTACTGTAATTAAAATGTCAGAAGAAATGTATATTAAATACACAGTAAATACAGATTAAGCTTATGTATTTAAATACATAAAAAGTATTTAAAATACATTTCTAAATACATGTATTTAAATACTTAACAACACTACTTGCATAAAGAAACGTTTTTACTGTTACTAAGACTAAACACTACGCGATTTGTACTAATTAATTTATTTCTTACACTACACTTATAAACTTAACTTAACAATCACTTACAATCTAACTCTTAATTTATATTCGCACACAGAGATGTTTATTTATTTAACGCGCGCGGTCTCTCGCCAGAATGTTTACACAACGATTTTTCAACTGTCCCGCCTTGGGTCCGGCATTTCTTATATACCAGGTATAAGCCTTCTGGAACTTTCGCGATAATTGCTAGGAAGTTCGATTTTCGCGGAACCCGTTAACGCATCGAACCTTCTCGGCTCCTCGACCGTCGTTCTCGGGATCGCAATTCGGCGAACTTGTGTAGCTCCCGGCATGTTTATATCGTGGCGAGCCGTTTCGTGACAATACTTTTTCCTTGAATCGTAACGAACGTCAAAGTAATTGGCTATAACTTTATTTTATTTAGAAACCTTCTTGAACTTCCAGTGTGGGTTAATTTTTCCAGACTTTTTCTTAGATAAACAGAGCGTCCCATTTCAAAAGACTTTAATTTCAAAACTTACTTTAGTTAAGAGTGGAGGCCAAAGTAATTTACAACTTGTTTCGTCATGGAAAAGAAATCTTCTTGAAGTTCAGTAGAGTTTCTTGTACTTCTTCTAGATCTGTGTCAATTGTGGTCAATATCAATTTTTTTCAGAAGTTTATTTATAATTTAGTGGTGCCAAGTTCATTTTAACCGTTTAGAAGCTTTGAAACAGCATGCTTTTCCAAAGCACATTAACAACATATTTCATTATTAATTTTGTGTTTATCAAAGAGTTGCTTTTAGTAATATAACTCTTGTCCTTCAATTTAGTGGCTTCAGAGTTCATCTGGACTCAATTGTTTATGCATAATAATATTGCAAAAAAGGTACAGTGATGAACAATTTTAATTTCCCAAGAAAATATTAAATGTATCTCTTTGAAATATTTTTTTATCACTTATTAAGCACACTTTTTTACAGTTTTTATCAATTATATCTTAAGTTATTAACAATTGGAACAAGTCAATTTTTGAAGTATTTTTTTTGTATTTTTATTTAAGAGATATATAAATAGAATAACTTGTACCAACGTTCATTTTAAAGCGTTTCTGAAGTCTACAGGTAAATTTATGTTAATTCTTAATTAGATTAACTATTTTTAACTTATATAAGCAGCAGGGTACATAATAAGTTTGTTTTACCTATATTTGTTTATAAATACAAACTGACCATCTATATCCACTCTATTCTTATAGTTATTTTACCCAACACAACTGTCACATGTTGGTCGCACATATTATCCTTTAAAATGCTCAATTTCTATAAATTTATACGAATTTCTACGAGTTTGGAGAAATTTCAGAAACCGGATTTTTACATTGCACTGAAGTTTCTTGGATTTTTCAGATTTCTCAAAAGTTTGAGAACAAATTCTAGGAGGTTCATACGACTTTTTGGTGTTTTAGCAAAACCATTCAGGGCGGAATTTTGGAAATATCTCAGAAAATTTAAGACGACTTTTAAACTTTTCTAAAACTTTTCAGGAGGTGTAATAATTGCGGAAAAGTGTCAATGGGAGTCAAAAATTTTTGGAAATTCACTCAATGCTTGCTTTTACTACACTACATAAGTTATTTTTGAAATCTATAAGTTTTAGGTTTTGGATGAAACGAACATTTCTGAAAATTTATACATACTGTATAAAAATCTTGTAAAATAGTGTTTAATTCAAGCTATAAGGTATGTAGATGGCAATTACAGACAAATAGGTACTTAGCTGTTGCTTAAATTTCATTACTCCTATTTCATATTCTGTCCTCTATTTTTCGTTCTCTTGCCTCATTACCTCATTACCTATCTGTTGTATAGAGCTTTTGATAGTTTTCTATTCTCCAATGTAAAAGTATTATATAATGTATTACAATATATATTGCTGCTCTTACTGAACAGATATACGAATGTTTAGATATAAGTAGGCCCTCTGCGGCGGTTTTTCATGACCTTTCAAAAGCTTTTGATCCTGTGAACCATCAACTACTTGTCAAAAAACTAGAAGCTATAGGTACCACAGGCTTAATAGTCGCAATTTTAAAAAATTACTTAACAAATGGATCACAAATTGTCATATTGAACCACATTAGGAGTGATATAAGTTCTGTTGATATTGGTGTGCCACAAAGTAGCATATTGTGACCTCTTTTATTGTTAATTTATATCAATGACATATTTGAGACCCTAGTAACTGTCATTTCTTATGCAGATGACACTGCTGGATTCTGCACTGACATATGGGATAAGGTCAAATAGAAAATACAAAAACTTAAGTATGAATTAAAAATGTGGTGTGACGAAAATATACAAGTTTAAATGTAAAAAAATCTTTCTTAGTAACTTTTAGAAATCATGTTAATTGTATTCCTGAAACCTTTAATGTTACTGTAAATAATGAAAACCTAGTCAGTGTCTAGTGTTAAATATTTAGGTATTATGGTAGACTAACATTAAAGATGGGATGTTGAGATAACTAGTACAGTAAGGAGATTAAGGTTTACAATCGATGTACTTAATAAATTAAAAAATATTTTATCGCCAAATAATTTATTAACAGTAATGTATGGTATTTATTACAGTCTAGCAACATATGAGATAATTGTATGGGGGTTTGCTAATAAAGCACATACAAATATGTTACTGTCTATTCATAATAAAATTATTAAAACAGCTTCAAATAACAATACATCTAGTTTGCCACTACCAATAAGGAAACAATATATTTCCAGATATATTATGTTCCACTATGAATCATTGAAACAAAAACATGTAGAAAACTTGGAAAAATAAAGAAATAATATATTGGTTTACCTAAAATATATAAAGAAACTGGACGAAAATGTCATGTATATGCAGCTTCTATTATTAAAATAAATTAAATAATCAGCTTAAATTATTGCAAACTAAAAAATATAAATCTTTATTAAAAAAAGCTGTATATTCTTTAAATATCTCTGAAGAATTATTTACTGGATAAATAAAATTTGACCAAAACAAAAATAAATAAATCAAATAAAATATAACAAAATAAAATAAAAGATGAAAATGATATGAAAAAAGATGATTCTCATGAAGTGTGAAAAATGCACACTTTGTATTTTAGGTGCAAGTTTAAGTTTTAAGTATTAATGTAACCCGGTCTGCGCACAGCTGCTCCGCAGCTCTGCAGCGGGTTACTAAATATTTATCTGTAAAACTACAGCCTTGTATTAAAAGTACTGGAAATACATTTAGAAAGATAATATAATATAAGAAACTTTCTGGCTTCTCCTCAATGGGAGGTGTATCAATTTTTAGGATTCTGAAATATATCCAATTACAATTTCACTCCTTCCAGGTTTTGAAGACGTTTCGATATAATCGCCTGCTATGAACTCGACGTATTTTTCGAACTTTATTTCCCTGGAAGAACTTCGAACTACTCCAACCAATATTAATCACTAGAATGCCCTCTCTCTTCCTCTCTCTATTTCTTTCTTGGAGTTTTTTCCCATTTCCCATCTTGACCTGCAAAAATGTAAAAATCCCCGGATGGAATCGCTAAAACTAAATTAAACAAAAACGCCATTCTCGGGGAAGTTTCGAGATTTCAGGCGGCCAACTTCGCTGCACCCGCAGAAACTTTTCCGGGGAGAAGTTTTCAATAATAACTTCGGCAACTTATTGTGCTTTTTTGATACACGGCGCACGATTTGCGAAGTATAATTTATAAATCTTGGCGGGAACTTTTTTCCTCTCTCTCTCTCTCTCGCCCCTTTTGCGGTCGAGGTTGTGTGAATGTTTAACGAGAACGTCGGGGCGGGGTCGGTAGCGATTAGCCGAGGAAAAGTGCGATTTACTGTTCAACAATAAATTAACGGGGGATGAATGGAAAAAAGCGGTTTTTTCCGACTTGTTTTGCTTCTAACTTTTTAAGTATTGAATCTAGAAGAAAGTTGAAGAGAGAAAAAAGTTGCAGAATTGCTTTTTACATAATATGGCGTAGGTTAGAAAGTCAAAAATTTATTAGCGGGTTTGAAAAATAGCAATAAACAAAAAAAAAATCGGCCCAGAAAAGTGGTTTTTATTTTTATTATTTTAGGCACTTTAAAATGCAGTTAAGACTTCCATATCACAGGCAGAAAATCTCGAAGTTATTATAAAAGAATCGTGTAAATTTCGTTTCGATCGGTTTATTAGATTTTGCACAATACTTTTGCAATCCAGAAAAATCGAAAAATATTGAAAAGTTTCAAAATTGTATATTTTTTTTCCACTATTCTATTTTAACAAAACTGGCTGAGCATATATAAGAGGGAACAAGCTTTTATGCGCTTTTTTCAGAATTAAAAAATATTTATTAGAACAATCACAGTCATTGTTTAAATTTGGTGTCTTTTTTTTGTGCTTATAAACAAATAGAATATCTCGGCGAATTTTTTGTTCATTGAAATTTTGAAAATATAGCCGGAAAGTACTTGGAAAGACGCTTCTTTTTATATATAACAAGTAGCTATTTTGTTCATTATTTTCTGAGATATAACTCCTCAAAGTTGATTAGTGTTTAATAAAATGGTTAACGATGGTTAATAAAGTTGCTATTTTTTCTCATATTTTAAGAAATAATTGTTTCTCACAGTAACCAGTACAATATTTTTGTTGAAATTACATTGAAAAGATTGAAATTTACATTAAAAAATTTCTCGCTTCGAATTTTGATAAATTTATAAATTTAACACCAATTTTAAACAATGACTGACCGTTCTAATAAATATTTTTTAATTCTGAAAAAAGCACATGAAAGCTTGTTCCCTCTTATATACGCTCAGCAAGTTTTGTTAAAATCGTATAGTGGTTTTTTTTTAACAATTTTGAATTTTTTTAATATTTTTCGATTTTGCTGGATTGCAAAATTATGGTGAAAAATCTAATAAACCGATCGAAATGAAATTCACAGGATTTTTTTATTATAACTTCGAGATTTTCCACCTGTGATATGGAAGCCTTAACCCCATTTTAAAGTGCCTAAAATAATAAATTACCAAAACACTTTTTTGGGCCAATATTTTTTTGATTTATTGCTATTTTGCAAAATTGCTAATAAATTTTCGAATTTATAAGCTATGCCATATTATGTTAAAAGCGATTCTGCAACTTTTTTCTTTCTTCAATTTTCTTCTAAATTCAATACTTAAAAAGTTAGAAGCAAAACAAGTCGGGAAACACGCGTTTTTTTGTAATTGTTGCATTTTAAACGACGTTCCCGTTTCTGCGCTTTGGAGGATAAGTCTTGAAAAGTGATAACTTCTCGAGATGACTCTCTCTTTCGCTCCCGGAAGGAAAAATAACACGAGGAAGCTGCCGAAAGTCATTTATTAACTTTTCTTGTGCGTGAAGGCAACAATACGGCTGGGGAAATCTTTCCATATGGAATTAAGCTCCTTCAGAGATGTTAAGCCACGAGAGATTAGCGCTCGGGCGAGAGCTCCCGAAATGGATTCCTAAAATCTCTTGTAATATAGATCTTTATTAGATTCTGATCCTTTGTGTTGTGTACAGCTTTACTGCGTATACAATTATTGTGTTTATGGGGGGGATCGCTCGGAAAACAAGAAATTGTGTAAGCCGAGTTGTTTTCCTCGAAGAGTGGTCATAGCGTTATAACTCTGCAGGTGACATGGGATGATTTCCAAGTGACGATAGTGGAAGGAAGCGATTTACAGGAAAAATGTACACTTAGGTCCGTTCTTAGGTTTTAAAAATTCCAGCGACAGAAGTGATTTTCTTTATGACACGTGGTATCGATTTATATGTAATTCTTTTTATAAAATGACGCCTTGGCATTGCAATTGCAATTTACCTTGAACTTATATTATTCACCATACATCCTATTATCCCATGAAATATACATTTATACGTCCTTCACTACCATTATTCATATCATTACATATTTATTATCCTAGTAGTTACTGCTTATTTCGCTTTAATGTTAGATATTTAACTTTTCAGACGGAGTTTCCGCCCATCTGAAACTATATGTATATTTGAAATTTCTACAAAACGACGTGTAGGCGACAGAACTGATTTTCCTTATGACACTTGTTATAGATTTATATGTAATTCTTTTTTAAAAATGACCCTTTGGAATTACATTTGCAATTTACCTAATTTAATAATTTATATTATTCATCATACATCCTATTCTCCCATGAGTCATACTTCCTTCACTATTATTATCCATATCATTACATATTTAATATCCGAGTAATTACTGCTTATTTCACTTTAATGTTAAGTATCTAACTTATCTAACTAACTATCTTATGGATGGAGTTTCCACCCATATGAAACTGCATATTTAAAATCTCTACAAAGCGACGTGTAATAGTTATTTATGGTACTAGTGGTTATGTTGAAAATAAGTCACGCGAGATGATTTACAACACGAGGCCGTCAGGCCGAGTGGTATTAAGTCTCAAGTGACTTAGGAAACATAACACGTGAGTGTCATGCAATGTTTTATCCAACAAGTGGAAGAAATCGTTTTTTTTTTATAAGTTTTGTGATCAAATCTACTTGCGTCTCAGTACACTATAAATGTCAGAATGACTTGACAGTGACTATTTTACATTTAGGTTAAAGCAGGTTGTTTGTTTGGTTAAATATAAATTCCAAACTCATTGGTAAATGTAAATGTTTAAGTAGATTCTGGGAAAATGTTCAAAAACCGAAAAATCGCAGGTATAAAGTTCCCTTTAAGGAAGTTTGCCCTAAATATATTGAAAAACTTTATTATATATATTCAACAGTAGAATAACTATTAAAAAACCGAAAAATGAGTGAACTACCTCTTTATTCCAATTGGTTGTAATAAATAGCTTATTGGGAGATTGTTGTATAGTACCAACTCTAAGTTTAAAGTTTGAACCGTTTTTGCCATAAATCTTCTAATAACTTAATAATTATTATTATATATATATATATATATATATATAATCTCTATATATATAAAAATGGATTGCTGTTCGTTTGTCTAGCTTGAACTCGAGAACGGCTGGACGGATTTTGCTAATTTTGATCTTGAAATATTTGTGGAAGTTCAGGGAAGGTTTTTCGGTGAGAAACATAAATAATAAGTAGGGGAAATCCTGAAAAAGGTACGTTTTGTAATTTGACATTTATAATCAAACAAATGTAAGTATAGTGTCAGTTGGTTGTCAAATAAATAAATGTCAAGACGATTATTACAATCTATCATCAGTTTGTCAGTGCGCGAGAATTTTATTGATTATAAAATGCCAAGGAGAAGATGGACTTACGCCCGGTTACATAATGCAGTTGAAGTCCACTTTAACTTAAAGTTGACTTTGACTGTGATGCTTTCATCACTTTTATAGTTCTAACGTCACAGTCAAAGTTAACTTTATGTTAAAGTGGACTTTAACTGCATTATGAAATGGGGCGTTAGGTCGTCGAAGTCAATCAAATGTGCAACGAGACGAGCTCTCATGTCCAAATCGCACTGACGACTGACGACCGGTGAGAGACAGATAACATTCGTATTGGTATGACAGAATTACGTTCAACAGTAAATAATGGAATCGAACGAGTTCGGGCACATCTTATACAACAGCATTTAGATCGACAGGGCACCGAGTCTACAAAGTCTACACGACGCCAACACAAAAGCGGAAAGTCAAGAAACCAAGAAGAGTCCCGAGTATGTCAAAGCAACTTCACCAGGACACCAAGTCTACAAATTCTACAAATTTGAAACGACGGATATATCCAATCACTGCAGCCGGAGGAAAAGCCGCCAGTGATTACAACTCCAAAACTTCAAGAACTTCGACGCCAACACAACGGCGGGAAGTCAAGAAGACAAGCAAAGTCCTGAGTAAGTCACAACCACCTTTTCCAGAGAATTAAGTTAAAAAATTCACAATTTCAACTACGACAAGATATAACAAGCAGATGAGTTGATTCAAGAACAAGAAAAAAATATCCCAAGAAATCATATAACTACAAAATAATTGCAAGAAAAACGGAAGTGCAAGAAAAACCAAGGAATACTTACAAAAAAGGAATGATCACCTAGAAGCACTATGGGGGAAAGCCCAAGAGAACAACAAGGCGTTCCATGAACTTGGGTTTGACGATCAGCACAATTATATAAGATCACACTATTTCAAAAGGATCGAGGAAAACTACAAGACAATTCGACTGTACCCGACGTTAAACGAATAAAACACCCAAGAAACATGTCTATGATGTACAAATACAAGACCCAAAACCGGAAGTGAAGAAACCCAAACAACAGACCGAACAGAATTACCGACGAATCGAACTAAAGGTAAAAATAACAAACAAACAAAGAACTACTTAGACAAGCTGAAAAAGACATGGCAGAATCAACACCAAGATGGTCATGCACGTACTACGAGCAACAAATGCCCAAAACATGGAGCGCACTTCAAGACACAATGAAATAGAGCGATTCCGCAAACGCAGTGTTCCTGTAAACTTGGAACGAGTAGCATTCCACTACGACCCGGAAATAGATTTTTGTGCCGAAGAATCCGTAAAGATTGGAGAAATGACAATCGTTTGTCAATATTGTAAAGCGTTAAAATGCAGCGGTGAAGCTACTGGATTATGTTGTGCTGGTGGTAAAGTAAAATTGCCGTAATTGTTCCCACCACCAGATCCATTACCTTCTTTAGTTTCTGGGGTGGGAAATGACTAAATATTTCTTGGCCAACATCCAAACGTATAATAATTGCTTTTAAATGACGTCGTTTGGTCAAACGCATATTGAGAGGAAAATTTCATACCTAATTTCAGGGTAGTTTTTCATAAATTATTTATTAAAAATTTAAAAAGATAATATACAATTGCTAATACAAGGACAGTTTGCGGAATAAACTTGGAGTTTCCCGGTTTCGCGCATGGACAATTATACGTCGCGTGTTCGCGAGTCGTAAAACCATCATCTTTATAAATTTACGCACTGCAAAAAAAGACAGAAAATATAGTTGATCAGAAAGCCTTAAATTGATTATGTGTATAACTGTGTTGCATTTAATTTAATGTAGATAAAAATTTTGTATTGTTTTGACATTATTTTTAAAAAATATGTGTAGATGATAGGAATTTCACCGGGTCATCTATAATTTTTTTTTCTTTAAACTTTACGTGGCATTGCGACGCATGCCGGGTACGGCTTGTAATTAATAAAAATTAAAAAAAACATATTTGCTGAGGGCTCCGAGTCTTATAATCTCCATAGAATGACATTGCCAGCGGCTAATGAATAGATAAAATTGAAAAACTTTTCCGAGCAGTGGGTGTAACCTAAACTATATTCTATGTTAAAAATGATTGTGACGCGAAATGTATACATCAGTGTGAAGCGTGCTCTTTCCTATCTGACGAAGTCGGCGCAGTTCAAAGCGGACCGCTTCGGAGAATTCAATAGAGCGCGACCGTAAAAACTTTCTTCTCGAATGATCGAGAACGTCCAAGAATAACCCGGAATCTTCTCGAAAAACATTATTAGGGGATATAAATTACGAGCCGGTCCCGTTACAGGCAGAGGAGACCAGGAGTCCTCGCGAGTGAAAAAGTGCGATAAGCCGATAAGTGTACAAATAAATTAGCGCGTTAAGTGTTTAACATAAATTAATTAGGTAGTGTTAGGAACTCTGAAAATAAATAAAGGCTACAATATTAAAATATTTTGACTGCACGTACGGGATATTCCACGTTAAACCATTCACTTGCGGCGCAGGAGGTTTATCTGATTATAAATAGATTCCTCGATTTAAACGTATTCACCGGAGAACTAAAAACTATTGTCGCTAAATCCGAGAGCTGTTCAAATCGTGCCAGGGGAAGGTACACACAATGGATGGGTTTCTTTTCGAGAATTACCGAGCATATACACCCGCAAACTTGTGTTATTTATCTTCCGCCGGGGACGGAGAATAGATACAATACAGTCGGAGGGCTAAACGCAGAAGTTATTCCGCTTTTCAAATGAAATTAGTGCGATGAAATGCAAATGAAATCCGACCGCGTTATTTATGTGAATTTCAAGTTTATCTGCGGGACGGCATCGGGCGCCACAGGGAGAGGAGACGAATATTTCATTTATTTACATTTATGCCAGGTATTAATGAAAATCTGTTGTTTGTCTTGAATTTTGGGCGAAATTGAGCGTCGGCTTTCACTCTTCCGCCCTGACTCTTCGTTACTCTCTCCCTCTCTCTCTCTCTCTTCTATATTGAATTTTCAATCGCCTCTTATTTGAATATTTTTCGGGAGTTCGGATCACACGACACGGAACCTCGTCTCGTAATAAATTCATGGAAATGATACAGAGCAAATTTAATTAAGAATCCACCGAATCCATACATTTTTTTCGAACGATTTATGTCAAATTTATACCGAGAAATTTCACGTCGACTCGTTAATATTTTAAATTCTCTATTGTCCTTAGCATTGGATAAACGAATTTATTGCGGGGACCGTCTTGATTATCTCCGTTAAATTTCTGGTTTCTATGAATTATTCTGGTACCAATATACATTTCAAAATAATATTTAAATCGTAGTAATCTGTGATTATTCACGTGGAAAATGTTCCATATTGAAAATATTCCACATGTAACTTATGAAGTTTAAAAAAAAAAAATTATATAGATGATAATGAACTGCAACTTACTTCGAACTACAGGAAGAATTTTGGTCCACTAATAGCGGGGACATTCATGAAATGATTATGAGAGTTATTATTACAACTCTTATCTCAGATAAGGAGATTATATCTCTTAATTCAGATAAGGGTCTCAACTGAGAGATATAGTTTTTAATGGCTTTTCGTCCAGGTTCGAGTTAAATTTCACGTGTTACTAGTTATCTCACAACATTGAGGATGGTCTCGAACAATATCTTTACATTGACTCTAGGGAGTTGAAATATGAACCATTTTGGTCGACTACTAGAGGAGTTATTCATAAAATACTTATAATGAGAGTTATTATTACAACTCTTCTCTAAGATAAGGAGATTATATCTCTTAACTCAGATACCAATGGTCTTACCTGAGAGATAAAATTTTTAATTAGTTTTCGTCCAGACTCGAGTTACTAATTATCTCACAACATTGAGGATGATCTCAAACAATATTTTTACATTTATTATATTAAGTTAAAGTATGAAGCATTTTGATCCGCTAGAACCGGGGTTATTCTTGAAGTGATTATAATAAATAATAAGAATTGTTTTACTCCGTTTAGAACATACCAAGCAATCTATGCTGAACTACATAAAATGTGACTGTTACGTCCCCTCTATCGGTATTAAGGGGAAGAACATTATGTCTGAAACCTGAATAGGTAGGTACATTGCTTGATGGTACTTTCAGCTCTCGTTCTTCTTATCTGTAAATTAAAGCAACTTAAGCACTAACCTAACCTAACCTTAATTTGAAAACTTGCCTAATTTGCCTCTGTTGTATTTGTTTTTCAGTACTAGACCAGTGTCGATAATTTTGAAAATGGTAGAAAGTGAAAAAAAAATTATAGTAGGACAAGCCGTACCCGGCATGCTTTGCAATACCACGTAAAGCTTAAAAAAATAAAGGTAAAAAAATTATACATCACCCGGTGAACTTCGTATCACCTACATATATTTTTGAAAAATATTGTCAAAACGTAATAAAAATATTTTATCTGCATTAAATTAAATGCAACACAGTTATACACATAATCAGTTTAAGGCTTTCTGATGTCCTATATGTTTTGTCTTTTTTGCGGTGCGTAAATATATAGAGATGATGATTGTACGACTCGCGAACACGCGACGCATGCGCGAAACAGGGAAACTCCTTGTTGCTTCCGCAAACTGTCCTTGTAACTGCAATTGTACATTATCTTTTTAAATTTTTAATAACTAATTTATCAAAAACTACCTCGAAAGTAGGCATGAAATTTTCTTGTAAAATATGCGTTCCCACCCCAGAAACTAATGAGCGTAATGGATCTTGTGGTGGGAACAATTGTGGCAATTTTACTACCACCAGCACAACATAATCCAATAGATTCACCGCTGTATTTTAACGCTTTACAATATTGACAAATGATTGTCATTTCTCCAATCGTTACGGATTGGTCGGCACAATAATCTATTTCCGGGTCGTAGTGGAATGCTACTCGTTCCAAGTTTACAGGAACACTGCGTCTCCGGAATCGCTCTATTTCATTTTGTCTTGAAGTGCGCTCCATTTTTTGGATATTTGTTGCTCGTAGTACGTGTATGACCATCTTGGTGTTGATTCTACCATGTCTTCTTCAGCTTGTCTAAGTAGTTTTTTTTTCTCGTTATTTTTACCTTTAGTTTGATTCGTCGGTAATCCTGTTCGGTATGTTGTTTGGCTTTCTTCATTTCTTTTCTTTCATTTCTTCATTTCCTGTTTTGGGTCTTGTATTTATACCTCATAGACTTGTTTCTTGGGTGTTTTTATATTCCTCGTGTGACGTCAGGTACAGTCGAATTGTCTTGTGGTTTTCCTGCATCCTTTTGAAATAGTGTGATTTTATAAAATTGTGCTGATCGTCAAACCCAAGTTCATGGAACGCCTCGTTGTTCTCTTGGGCTTTCCCCCATAGTGCTTCTAGGTGATCAATCCTTTTTTGTAGATATTCCTTGGTTTTTCTTACACTTCCGTCTTTGTTGAAATTATTATGTAGTTATATGATTTCTTGGGCTATTTTTTCTTGTTCTTGAATCAATTCATCTGCTTGTTTTATCTTGTCGTAATTGAAGTTTTTAACTATTTAACTTAGTTGTCTGGAAAAAGTGGCTGTGACTTACTCAGGACTTTGCTTGTCTTCTTGACTTCCCGTCGTTGTGTTGGCGTCGAAGTTCTTGAAGTTTTGGAGTTGTAATCACTGGCGGTTTTCCTTCCGGCTGCAGTGACTCGATGCGTCCGTTTTTTCGAACTTGTAGAATTTGTAGACTCGGTGTCCCGTCGATCTAAATGCTGCTGTGTAAGATGTGCCCTAACTCGTTCCATTCTAAGCCTTTCTACTTCATAATTATTCACTTTTGTACCCAATTTTCTCATACCAATACGAACGTTATTATTATCTGCCTCTCGATGGTCTTCAGTGCGATTTGCACGTGAGGTAGCTCGTAGCACATTTGAATTACTCCGACGACCTAAATCAGATCGTTTTCTCCCTGGCATTTTAAAATGAATAAAGTTTTCGCGCACTGACAAACTGATGACAGATTGTAATAATTTTTTATTTGACAACCAACTGACAGTATGATTGGTTGCCTTGGCGATTTGTCCCCAAAATTACAAAATGTACCTTTTTTAGTATTTCCCTTAGTTATTATTTATGTTTCTCGTCACAAAAACCTTCCCTGAACTTCCACAAATATTTCAAGATCAAAATTAGCAAAATCCGTCCAGCCGTTCTTGAGTTGAAGCCTAGACAAACGAACAGCATTTCATTTATATATATATATAGAGATGAAACCCATTAGAAAAGGTAGATAATATAACAAAAATGAAAGAAAAAAATAAATTACGGGCGATCTGAGGTCGGGAAGGGCGAGAGGGTGAGTTTTTAAGGGTAAAAAACGGTTTATCTTGATTTGCGGCAAAACTGCAAGTCCAATGAAAAAAAGTTAAATAGCAAAGTTGTAGGTAATGAAAAGATCTACAACTTTTGTATCAACACTTTTTTCACATAATCTCAAAATTTATGTGAAAAATTCAAATAACCAAGTTTTTGGTTTTTTATTTTTATCTTTTGCAAAAAAAAAATATTTTTTCACAAAATTTGGTGAAAACTTACCTTTTTATGTCCCAAACATACAGTAATTTTTTGATTTAAAATATTCATTTTTTCACCTTATTTTCATTCGATATCGAAAAAGCACCCTAATTTTCAATCAATAATTCTCACGTCAAAATATCTGCTTTTTTAAAAAAGTCGGTGTAGTTTTTGTTGGTTGCAATCTCCAGTTTCTGATGGTACAAAAAAAATATACATTACTATGGTAAATGTTCTCAAAAAATGCAAATAATGAAAAAAACTCAAATCCGAATTATTTTTTTTGAATCATTATGTATAATTTTGAGCTATTTATTAACACTTTAATTACTCGAAAAATTTAAGATTTAATGTTACATTGATAAACAAAAAAATTACAAATTCATAAAACATCAAGATTGCAAAAAACGTGCGAAAATAGTTTTTCTAAATATTAAAAATGGGATTTAAAGGGGATTTCATCTAAAAAATATGACTGCTGCAATTTTTTTGAGTAATAAAGTTGATTTATTAAATTCTCATTACATTTATGTCATAGAAAATCTCGTAATATATAAATATATATATACATGTAAATCGTACTATTGAATTTAAATACTTTATACTGATTACGTTATTCATTATAATATTTTTAAATACAATAATCTTATTATTTATAAATACCTTATCTTGCATTCTAGTCACTTCTCCATTACTATTTGTCTCTTTGATGGCATTTCTTCCATCGTTAGATTCGACAAACCTTCCCGGATCTTCGAAACCTTCAAGATCATCACCGTCTTCGTCTCCAAGATTATTTCCGGTCTGCATTGGTTCTTCATCCTCAATTTCATTTGAATCATCAACTTCCTCGTAGGTTTCTTCTTCCACATTGGAGCATGTTTCAGAACCATGACAATTTGAGCATAAATTTGTGCATTTTAAACCATGTTTAAATGTATATCATGATTATTAGAATTTAAATCATTTAATAATACCAACAGATCAGTATCTTGACCCACAACAATGACAGTTTTATTAGTATCTCTTGCAATTTCTATCGAGATCTTAATAATGTCAGCATCAGATCAGCATCTTCTTCCGCTTGTTTACAGGAAAATCTTTGTCACTGTAATTTTTTTTATTAACGTCTTTAAATGGGCTTTGGTCAAATGGTATTTCATAGAGATCATAGATCATGAATAAATATTTGCGCTATGTAGAAGAACTTTACGCAGCAAGCAGCTATACCTTTTTTGATGGGTACCCCAAAATTGAAATATTAGTTACTGTGACAACAGTACCAGCAGCTAATTCAACTAAAAGAGGAGAACGTAGTCGTAGAAAAACCTCACAATCCAGTTTCCAGAGTTTCAATTCCAGAGTTCAATTTTCAAAACCATACAAAAATATAATTTTTGCAAGAAAAAATTTTATCCAACGAGAAAAACAAGGACAAAATATTCTTCTTCTTCTTCCTGCTGTGTATAGGCATCATTGCCTGTTTTTCTTCACATTATTGCCTCTGCTCAGTCACCTGGGAGGTTGTCACTCCACCTTTTCCTAGGTCTTCCAAGGCTTCTTTGTCCTGCTGGTGATTTGTCCCTTGATATTTTCACAATTCTTTCTTCCGTCATGCGGTCAATGTGCTCATTCCATTTTATCTTTCTATCCAGTACCCAGTCATTGATGTTATCTATCTCGCATGTTCGTCTTATGTTTTCACTTCTTTCTCTATCCATTAGTGTTCTTCCCGCTATTCTTCGAACTATTTTCATTTCTGTAGTCTCCAGTATCCGTTTTGTTTTAGAGGTCTCAGGTCGGGTTTCTGCTGCATAGGATAATATAGGTCTGATTGCGGTCTTGTATATGCGGGCTTTGGCTTCAGTTCGAATGTGTTTATTTCGCCAGATTGTCGTTTAGGTATGCTGCTGCTCTTGAGGCTCTTGTAGCTTGGTTTCTTACTTCCGTCTCCACGTCCCCGTGTCCAGATATTTCGATTCCCAGATATTTAAATTTCATTTCCTGGTGTATTATTTTGTTATCCACCACAAGCTTACATATGATCGGTGTCTTGGAAGTAACCATTGATTTTGTCTTTGCCGCTGATATTATCATATTGAACTTTTTTGCTGTTTTGTTAAATTGGTACAGTAGCCTTTGCAGATCGTCCGTGACGGCCTAAAATTTTCCGAAGGTCACTGAGGTATATAAGTAATCTTAAAATAGCAAGAAATAGGTATCTACGCATATAATTTAAAGAAGATTCTTAAACTTTCTCAAAATATTGTAGATGTCTTATTAAATATTAACTTTATTAACTTATTTGGTTGTTAATTATAGTAGTATATTTCGATTAGCAATTTTTTTTGTTTATCAATGTAACATTGAATCTTACATTTTTCGAGTAATTAAAGTGTAAATTTTAATAAATAACTCAAAATTATACATAATGATTAAAAAAAAATAATTCGGATTCGAGTTTTTTTCATTATTTTCATTTTCTGAGAACATTTACCACAGTAATGTATACATTTTTTTATACCATCAGAAAGTAGAGATTTCAGCGAACAAAAAACACACCGACTTTTTTAAAACAGCAGACATTTTGACGTGAGAATTTTCGATTGAAAATTAGGGTGCCTTTTCGATATTAAGTCAAAATAAGATGAAAAAATTGATATTTTAAGTTAAAAAAAATACTGTATGTTTGCGATATAAACAGGTAAGTTTTCACCAAATTTCGTGAAAAAATATTTTTTTTTGCAAAAGATAAAAATGAAAAACCAAAAACTTGGTTATTTGAATTTTTCACATAAATTTTGAGGTTATGTGAAAAAAGTGTTGATACAAAAGTTGTAGATCTGTTCATTACCTACAGCTTTGCTATTTAACTTTTTTTCATTGGACTTGCAGTTTTGCCGCAAATCAAGATAAACCGTTCTTTACCCTTAAAAACTCACCCTCTCCCCCATCACGACCTCAGATCGCCCGTAATTTATTTTTCCTTTCATTTTTGTTATATTCTCTACCTTTTCCAGTGGGTTTCATCCTACTATAATTTTTTTTGGTCTTGAAAATTATCGACCCTGGTCTATACCGCCAACGATATATTAAATTTGAACCAGAATTGGCACCGTCTGAATAATATTTCCCTCTATAATTTTATAATATCCTTCTCTCCCACAAGCAGACTCGTGCGACAGTCAAAAGCTTCAGGACGTTCAGGACCGAATTTCCCAGCATTCTCATCCCCCATCGACTCGTCCTCCTGGAGGATTATCACCCGCACACTCGACACACACGCTCGGCAAAATCGATACACCCGACTAATTCCTCCGATGGATTCATAATTTCGATTAAACCGTACGCTTCGCGCATTTTTCAACCCCGACAGGATGATCCTACCCCCTTTTTTTTCAATTCCAAGGTTCCGAGTTTATTTATTTATTTATTTTTTGGACTCTGTAGGTACATATGTGCGTATTTCCCGTACGACGGGGTGGCACTTTTGCGGTGGACAACCCTTCCTTCCCACGGGGGAGGTTTAATTAATCTTATCGGAGGACTAATTGACTTATGCAGATACGAATCGGATTAGAGACGAATTTTTAGGAATGCCGGGATGATTCGGGAATGGGGGGAATCGGGGACGAATTAACGAAGTTATGTGTTGGTAATGGGGAAGTTTAACTGTTTTGGGGATGCGTTTAGGTTGCCGACTCGATTTGTAATTGGGAGGAAAAACGGGAATGTAAATCTCACAGTTCTCATGTGTAATAGTTAATGTTAAATAGGGTGATATAATATGGTAATAGTTCAGTACGTCGTAACGTTGATGTTGACCTGTTATCCATCGTCCATCTGTTCTGCATGTTAAGATGATGATGAAAATGACGAAAAGTAGTGTTTCCTATTTGACGCAGGCGACGCAGTTCAAAGGGGACCATAGAAACCTTCTTGATCGTTCCGGAAACGTACAATTAGAGAAACCATCATCTGGTCTGTTCTGGAAAAGACATTATTGAGGATATATAATTACGGGCCTGCGGTCGAAGGCACAGTAGACTAGGAGCCACCTTGAGTAAACAAAGTGCTATGAACCGACTAGTGAAAGTGTACAAATAAATTAGCGCGTCAAGTGTGTAATATAAATTAATTAGTTAGGGAGTAGACTAAATAAATTAGGTAATGTAATATGTAATTAGAACTGTGTAAATAAATTAGAATAAACGTTACAGTATTAACGCCCCAGAAAGTTGGCTTAGAGTTACCGTTATCGTTAATTTCACACAAAATTATACCAGTGAATTTCAGATAGGAAGATAGAGAAAGGTAACTATTCAGTTTAGCCCAACAAGCTGATTTGACACCTCAGAATTAAGCTTCATTTTCATACCTCAGAAAATTGATTTTGGTGAAATGAGTTAAGTACGTGTATAATAAATAAATTTCAGATGAGGTTATAAAATAGTTATTTATGGTACTATTGTTATGTTGAAAATAAGCCACGCGAGAAGATTTTAAGTAAAATTCTCAAGTGACTTAGGAAACATAACACGCGAGTGGCATACAATGTTTTATCCAACAAATGGAAGAAATCGTGTTTTTTTTGAGATAATAATTAATAAGCTTTGTGATCAAATCAAAGCTACTTGCGTCGCAGTACCCTATAAATGTCAGAATGACTTGACAGTGACTTTTTTACATTTTGGTTAAAGTAGGTTGTTTGTTTGGTTGTCACGGACAATAAATAAATAACTAGAATACCATACTCTTTTCAAAACAAATCCCGATGCACGTCATTTTGATGACGTCAGAATCATCCAATACTACCAACTTAATATAGTCACAGGACATCGAAATTTATGTGTTCCGTGTATATTTTAGGTTGACAATATATATGGTTATTACATTCTCAACCTAAAATATACACGGAACACATAAATTGCGATGTCCTGGGACTCTATTAAGTTGGTAGTATTGGATGTTTGGTAACGTCATCAAAATGACGTGCATCGGCATTTGTCTTGAACAGAGTATTTGATAACGTGATTTATTTGATAGTTTACTTGTCTAAAATGACATTAATAATGAAAGTCATAACTGTCACGTGTTTAAATAAATATTAAATAAATTTCATATAAGATAATATAAAATAGTAACTATTCAGTAGCTAAGGAAGTTGATTTTGATGGGTCGGAATTTAGGTACTTTTTGGGTCATCAGTTCATGGTGGTTGACAGATGACATTGTAAGATGACAGAAGACATATAATATTTAACTCATAAGAAAGTTGATATGGGCAAAATAATTTAAAATAAATTCAGATCAGATGATACAAAATAATAAATATTCAATTTTCTTCTTTAGATGCCATACGCAAGGCATATGTTATGCACTTCATATTGTATATGATTATATATAAGTCTATTAGTTGCTACTGTGTAGTGAATTCCGTTTTTCTGAATATTGTTGAATATTGTCTCAAGATCTCTGAAACCACACCATTTCCTAATATCTCTGAGCCGTGAATGCTGTTTCCGATCTGGCCCTCTGTTGACGCTAGCGTCAACATTATTTAAGGAAATTTTAGGTGAAGAAATCATAATTTATTGTAACCGAATTTAGGGAACTTTTGACATAATAATCATTGAAATTAATACGCGTTGTTTTACAAAACAGAAAAATCATTCACAATTAAGAACGAGGATAAGTGTGAATAATATTATTGGATTGTTTTAACGTTCGCACACGAATCAATAACACTAGCGACCACTTCACGTTACTAGAGGAAAACAATTACGATTAAACGTGAAGCGGTCTAGTTCAACTCTCACACTCAGCCGACTAAGCATAACACGAGTCTAGGTAACTTGATAACAAACGATTCTCGAGAAGGTCAGTCTGGGTGCAAGGCAACAAAAACAATAATAAATATCTCATTTAATCAATGTAACACAAGATGTATAAAAACCCCGAAATTTGGCACAATAAATTCAGTATACCCTAGTATGCTCAAAACGACAGTGTGTTGTGATCTTTCTTCACGCCACTTAACCCGACAACCCAAAACCTAACAAACTTCAACGCGGAGAGTACGTCACGCCCTCTCTACAAACTACTAGAACCTCAAACCCCGGATCTGCACGATACGCCCTCAGATCCAAACCCGGAGAAGTACGTCACGCCCTCTCTCCAAACTACAAGAACTTCAAGAGATCACGTCACGCCCTGATCTCCGCCTACAAGAACTTCAAGAACTTCAAAGAGATCACGTCACGCCCTGATCTTCAATCTACAAGACCGTCTTCAGCCTTACAACCTGGAGACAAGATTTATCTCCGCAGCCACCCACGAGTTACGAGAGATATCTACGTACAGTCCACTCTCTACAGAGACCACTTCACACTTCGTTCACCCTCTCTTACCTTCTTCTATGTTGCCCATAAATATTCAATAACCCAGAATATTGCTTTTGGCGCCTCAGAAATAGCTTACGTTCCAGTAAATATAAAACTTCAACTACTCAGTATAGCAGTTTGTTTTACATACCTCATAAATATGTTGGGTATGTCGTCAACAATACAAAGGTATGCTAGAATACAACCATTATTCAATTTCTCATAAATTTATGAATAATATTTTTAATCTTACATGAGCAAATCAAATTCAGATGGCGCGAATAGAAAACAGCAGCTATCCATACGAGAGGGAAAATATGTAGTTAACAGCAGCTGTTTTAATACAAAATTCAGACAAATAATAGAAATATGAGCAGGCCAGAGCTACTATTGATTGCCAGTTGTAACACATATAATCCTAAGATTAAATAATATCACGTAATAGACTTACGTGGAAAATTTTGTTGTACACAGGACGCATGATCAAAAATCCGAACGATTTCTGGAACTTGACACCTTCCAATTAACTCCACCATTTTTTAAGTCGTTTGTATCCTCGCAGGACCATGAAACCCTATCCCATTGTCGCCTTCATGTTAATGTTGGTAACTTAAAATATTAGGAATAAGTCATTAGCAACTGTATAACAAGGGAATTTAAAGTTTCCATGTACATATCTAATCATCCAGTCAGAAACGTGGAGATTCTACAGTCTGTAGCTTTTATAGATTTGTTTCCATATTATTAATACTAATTTTATATTGGATTAGAGACTGTGGTAAACGCAGAGATAATACAGTCTATAGCTTCTATAGATTTGTTTGTATATTAATAAATAAAAAATAAGACAAAACGAAGCTAAGGGAAAATTAACGTTTTACAATTTGAAAAGTTTTTTTTAATGCATTTCCAATAAGGAACGAGGAGACTCAAAGTACTGTAGCTCCTATAGATCTGTTTGCCTATTAATAACACTTTTATATTAGATTAGTGACTGGAACGAACATATGGTATTAAATATTTATAAAAATATGCATGCAACGTACCCCATTTGCAAGCAAACTAGGCACGTAAATGTGCTTTCATTTTCTTTTCTCGATGACCACAATATTACCGTAAATATTACGGAAACAGCATTAGTAAGTTATATTTGTCGAGCATTAGTGTGATAGCAACACGATTTTTCCACGTGTGTCTAAAATTAAAGGAAGCAAGATGAAAATCCACTCAATACTGCTTAAAACTACTCTTCATTTTTCTGGTAAATGTTGTTACCATCACCAGCTTTAATTTTGATCCTTAAAGTTCTTACTCTCGTCATACCACTTGTTTCTAACCTTGTCCTGACCTTTTCTTAAGGAGGGGAAGTCCCTTATGGACTCCAGATGTGGTAAAAGACACCTCAGAAATAGAACAAAGTAAACTGCAACTCTGGGAGGGATGGAAAACCACCCCTAATATATATACATTGATCTGGGTCAGGTAAACTCTTTATTAGAATTGTAGAAGGTTGCCAAAGGTCTCAAGGTTGATCATGCTTTATGAGGAATAAAACTCAAAGGCTTACCACTAGGATTTTAATCTATAATAGTAGATATGTCTTTTCCTACTTCCTAGTAGAATAATTGCTTTTGTTTTTTTCAAGAGTCAAATCGTCCGCCAATGCCATTTCCTTGACATTTTAAGACACATGACTTGCAATGTACAACAAAACAGTTCAGGCAATAACTCCTAAGGAATCCTAAAGTATGTAGGAGACTTTACAAAACCTTCTCGAATGAAACATTAGTTTTAACAAATGAAACCGCTTGTCAATAATTCCGACATTTCCCTCTTTCCAGGCTTCTCATGAACCAGTAGCTGAGCCGAACGCACGAATCCGAGCAACGAAACTGAACGACGACTGCCAAAAAGTGCCAACATGTCGGAAAGCGCCTACAACTCCCCATTGCCGAACCGCAAGCTGACCGACTCCTGCTGCAGCTCTCCAGCGAGGAGCATCAGGAGTCACCACGCCGAGGACCTCACCGACTCCGAAGGTGAGGTCGATGTGCAGCACGTCGACGTGGCGGAGAAGACTGATTCCGAGGAGCAGACCGTCATCTCGGGCTGGCTCAAGTTCCGGGACAACAAGAAGGTAAGAGGGGATGTCTTTCTTTGGGTTGGTTTGTTCCAGCGAGCAGCGAACTTATTAAAAAAACCCTGATTTTTAATGTTGTGGACTTTTACAATCGACACATCAAATAACTCCGCCTTGTAGACGGCCGGTGCGGAGTGCGACATTGCCGGTATAACTTTTTGACGGTATAATCATTTGGCAGTTATAAATAGTTTGACATTTAGGTTCTATTTGTTAAAGTTGTTCGTACAACACAATTAATCCATGAACTGTATTCAGAATAATTCTTCCCCAAATGAATACATAAAAACACCCCCTCTCTATACCTGAGGCTATTTTCAGCTTTATAAACCTTTTTATAGGCTTTTATCCACCGATCTTATTTAGAGATGTGAGTACATTTGACAATATCGCTCGGATTACGACAATCATGTGATACTCGTCCTGACCGATAAACCAATAGCCGAAGAAAGGGGTGGTAACAATATCGGCATCTCTCTCTTTTTGACGGGCTGTAAAAGTCCACAACATTAAAAATCAGGTTATAGAAAGCTTACTAGTTGTAATAGTAAGTTGTGTGCCGCTTGCTGGAAGGGACTTGATGCGTTGAACTGTTGTCGGATTTTTATGCTTTTCGAGTTAATTTCTGCGGGTCACATGGAAAGGAAATAGACCTTATTTTTAAAGCTTTTTTAGACGTGTCCCTACATAGTATAGATAGGACATTACTATTGATTATGAATAGAGACCGCATAGTAACCAAAATAAAGTTTCAAAAAGTTACTACAACATGCCAAAAAAGGCACAAAAATAAATTTCTCTCTTTTTCTTTTAATACCTCTAAATTTTTATTTTATTTTGCTTCATAAAAAATCAAATAAATATTCGAAATTTCCTGGAGGTTATCTCATGGCAATTTGTCATACGAATTTCAGTGTTTTGTCCTAGTCGGCTATTTTGCTGTTGCTAGGGTTATTACTTATTACTGTGTTGACAATTGTTTGTTATTAAACAACTGACATCAAAGAGCAATAGAGAGAAAGATAGTTGGAGTAACACTGAAAGACCGAAAAACTAACGAATGGAGCACGAGAACGTCAAAAATCAAGGACATCGAAAGGACAATAGCCTCACTCAAGTGGAACTGGGCTGGGCATATTGCTAGAAACAACAACAACTGGAGCAGCAAAGTGACTAGATGGAGACCTTGGGGCGAGAGGAGAAGCGTTGGCAGACCTCAACAGCGTTGGTACGACGATATAAAGCGCACAGCAGGTTTAAAGTGGTATCAGGTTGCACAAAAGAGGGAAACCTGGAGAACAATGAGAGAGGCCTATATCCAACAGATAGAAAACGGCTAGAAGGAAGGAAGGAAACAACTGACGGATCAAAAAGACGACAAATGGATCTTGAAGAAGCAGAAAACGTTTATTCAGAGGAAAGCAAGGAAAATTGATCGCAGATAAGTCAAGGGACTTATAAAATGAAGGAATATGTCAAGTTTTATCAATGTAATTGCAAGTCGAGTTTCGTTATTGCTTAGCAATTTATGTTGACAGTTCCGGGTCATAAAGGCCAATTTACGCCCGCATTTGAGTGTCTATAAAGACGATTTTAGTGCCAAAATAAAATAAAATAAATTTTGGTCTTCTCTGATTAAAGATATGTCAAGCATGCATTTATATTTAGAAATATGAAAAGATGGCTAACATTGTCTAAGTTAGCTACGATAAGAGACCGGGTAGTAAGGAAAATGAAATTGCGAAAAAGTGAAAAATGCTTCAAAAATGCTAAAAATTGCAGTTTTAGGCAAAAATTTTGACTTGTGGGGAGGGGTTAAGATAGATTATGGTGTTTTTTAAAGAAATATATCCCAGATGTACATTTTATTTCGATATATGCAAAGATAGCTGACAATAACTGCAAAATTGCATAATTACGAAAATGGCAAAAATAACACTATAAACAGTGGACATTACAGTTCCAGACAAAAATTGTGACTTATGGAGAAAGGTTAAAAATTGGATTCTGTTCCCTTTTAACGACATATATGTGAAATTTTAATTTGTGCATTTTGAATTATGAAATATGAATTATGGAAAAAGGCAAACCAGCGCTATAAAAGATAAAAAATATGCAGTTTCAAGTAAAAAGTATCGACTTCTGGAGAGGCATTAAAGCAGCTTTTGTTCCTTTTTATATGCCCTTTTTAATGTGTATATGTCAATTAAGCATACCTTTTTGCTCAAAAATAACTCAAATATAGAGTTCTCATATACATAAGGAATACAATAAGTAAAATAAAATAGAATTGCGAAAAAAGCAAAAAGGACACTAAAAACAGAAAAAACCTTTCTGAAAAAGTTTCAAGCAAAAATTTTGACTTGTCAGGAGGCGTCAAAATCTTATTTTGAAATATACAAAATATACAACAATGACTAACAATAAATACAAAACGTGTCTAATGTGCAGTTCCCTCCTATGTATAATTGTAACTAGAAACAGGGGAAACCAGGCCCCCTTTAAAATTGTAAAATATATAAAAAAAATGTAAAAAGACAAAAAAAAATAAATTCAGGGAAAAGTTATAGTTCTTGAAATATGCTTATTTAATTTAATATTTAATACCAAATAATTTCTATATTCTACTTTTGTTTAACGAAAGAATATAAGGTAATTTATTATAAATACTAAATTAAGAAATTAGGTATATTATGCGTTAAAATATTGTAACGTTTATTTTATAATTTTTTTACAATAATTGTACACTAATTTATTTAACACACTTAACTACTTGTTCAATAGACTAGACACTACTTAATTTACTTGTACTGCTCCGCTTTCGGATCGTATGTCGCGTTCACGTCTGCTTCTCTACTTCTCACTGTTCTCCTTGATCACAAGCCCGCTTATATATACACCTTGATTCTGATCTAGAACCTTCTCGTATGTTTTTTCATAGTTCTGGATTGTTCTTTTAATAATGTTTACGTAGGAAATGTTCAGGTCTTAAATTACTTTCCGTAAACAACAATCCGGGAGAATTCATGGAGCTGTCTTTTACGCGTCGTAGTAATTCTTTTGAAGTAGCCGCTTCACTCGGAGCGAGTAAACATGTGTCGCGTTGTTTACTTCTCGCATTACACTGCCCCCGCCTTAGAGACGTTTCGTCTCGGAACGTATCCCTGGTAGGCCCATGCAGGAACCTGCAGTTAGCCCCCCGCTTACAGCGAGACGTGGCGTTAAAATAACAGGGGACCGTCTTCCCGAGTCGACATGGTGCAGGCCCAAAACAGCAGACTAAAACTTCCACTCCGGTATTCTTCAACACTACTTCCAGCATATTCCGGACAACCCTCCAGTCCAGCTGATCTCGTCCAGCACCTAACTTGGGGACAGCTAGCTTCCTGATGTCGAGCTCCAGCAGTCGGTCTCGTAGCCTATGCAAGGTTCGCCATACATCGTGATAACATGGGGACCCGATCTCCTTCGTAACCAGATAAAAGATGTGTCTTACGTTGTCACGTAGTTCCAGAACCTTGCCAATTTCCGGGAGTTGCGCTCTGCGTTGTTCCAAGCGCCCGTACTTCTTCTTGAAAACCGTGGCGATACCTCGTGACATTACCAGGTCGGCGGACACACAATGGGCCAACGAGTATTCTTCAGGTACGCTGAACAAATCCTGTTGTTTTTCACAGGTTACCCATACCGTGCTTTTCCGGTACCCCCCTAGGCGCTCATAAATTCTTCGAAGGAAAGTTCGTTCTCCTGCGCCAACGTGTTTCTTACTCGGGGAACCTCCGCCTCATCGTGCGACCCCTCATAGGGTGCCAACCGATTGAAGTGCACCACTCTCGGCTTGCCGTTTGGTAGTTTATTGCTTACCCGGTAGACCACGTTATTGATTCGTTTCTTCACAACATAGGGACCTTCCCAATTGGTCTGTAACTTAGGGGACAAACCACGTTTCTTCTGTGGGTTGTACAGCCAAACTCGATCTCCCATTTGGTAGCCACCCTCTTTAGCGTTGATGTCGTAACGCTCTTTGATGCGATCACTGGCGATATTTAGTTGGTACCGGACTTGATCGTCAATCTCGTTCATCCTTTTCCGCATCCGGGAGACGTAATCTTCCCCCGAAACGTCCTCGTCCGGTCTAGCGCCAAAGATTAGATCACAGGGCAGTTTAAGTTCTCGCCCGAACAGGACTTTGGCTGGAGTTTGTCCTGTCGACTCATGAACGGCCGAGCGGTAGGCCATCAGGAAGAACGGCACGTGTTCGTCCCAGTCTCGTTGATGTGACGAGACCATTTTCGCCAGATAGCGGTTGAGGGTGCGATTCATTCGATCTACCATGCCGTCAGACTGAGGGTGAAGGGCCGTGGTTCTTGTTTTTCGTACCCCAAACTTCTCACATATCCTCCGGAATAGGCCATTCTCAAAGTTTCTTCCTTGATCCGAGTGTAATTCCATGGGTACTCCAAACCGGCAGATCATCTCCTTCACTAGCACATCGGCCACTGTCTCTGCCTCCTGATTAGGGAGAGCGTACGCTTCTACCCACTTCGTAAAGTAGCCGCTTCACTCGGAGCGAGTAAACATGTGTCGCATTGTTTACTTCTAGCATTACAATATATATGAATTTTGAAATTTCTTAAAAGTGTCTCGTATTGTAAAGGAATCTATCTGTATCTGAAGAGTTCGTACTATATCGCGACTAATAACCACAATCTTTTATATATAGTCACCTTTAAACCAACTAAATTGACAATTAAAAATTAATAATTAGTTCTTGGTAGAACGAGAGAAACTATACAGCTAGACCTATCGCACTATTTCCTCTCTTATATCAAAATTTTATTCTAAATTGCATATTTTGTTTATGAAAATAACAATTACATATTCGTAAAATCTACCTAAAGTGTGTAGTTTGGTGAAAAATTTCTTTGGAAATAATATGCCTTAAAATTGACTTATGGTCATGTTTTGTGATTTATTTTAGAATAAGGCCATGTTTTTCTAAAGGCAAATTGCTCTGTTGCAAACAGTTTTGAATAACGCCATTTTGGTTGTAAACAAGCAACTCTATTTTAATAAATGTATGATAGTTTAATTTTATTCAACGAGAGATAATAACAAGAATATTACAAAATTCTAAAAAATAATTCAAACATTCTATACCATTCGAAGGAAAAGTTAGATTTGAAAAACAAGTTAATATAAAGCGTGTTTATATGGTACATCATGACAATATTAATATATAACATAAGATAACTTTTATATGCCGACATTATTCTTTTAGTGGGGGATGTAACGAAGTATGTCTGCTGGAAATCTACCTACTTTACTAAGACCGCTTAAATCCTGACTTTGTGATAACGATAACTTATTCTCGATAACGATGACTGATTCTCGGAAAATATGTACCTTTTAAAATTTTGTAGGTATAATTGTAAGATAATGAGTAAGGGAAAAATTAGGTTCGAAAAACAAATTAATATAACGTATGTTTATATGTTACATCATCATATTATTACTATGTAACATATAAGGAAAGTTCTATACACCTGCATCACTTTCTTAGTGGGGGATGTAACGAATTATGTCTTTGCTGGAAATCTACCTACTTTATTAAGACGGCTTAAATCTTGACTTTGTGATAACTTCTCAATAATGATGACTGATTCTCGAAAATTAAGTACTTTTTAAATTTTTTTAGGTATAATTGTAAGGTAATGGGTAAAGAAAAAATCAAATTCGAAAAACAAATTAATATAACGTATGTTTATATGTTACATCATCATATTATTACTATGTAACATATAAGGAAAGTTCTATACACCTGCATCACTTTCTTAGTGGGGGATGTAACGAATTATGTCTTTGCTGGAAATCTACCTACTTTACTAAGACGGCTTAAATCTTGACTTTGTGATAACTTCTCGATAATGATGACTGATTCTCGGAAAATATGTACGCTTTAAAGTTTTTTCATAATTATTGTAGATAATGGGGTTTTCGGAGAAAGTAAATTTTACCACGGAAAAGGGTAAATACTTGGAAATAGGCAAAACCCCAAAATAACTTGAATTTTAGGCAAAAGTGTCATTTGCTGAAAATGTCATTGCATTTTCCTAAACGACAACCTCCAATTGTGGTAATGTTTCTAATGGTCACAAAAGAATATTAGTGTCTTATGTACAACATTGTACTAAATGAAACATTTATTATGAATTTGGAAAAAATGCAATAAAAATTCTCAAATTGTAGCTATCAAACAGTTCCTTTCGGCGTCGTTTATTTCACATGAAACATTGAGCAAAAATTGACTAGAAAGTTTTAGATGCTTTCATTTGAGAGTACTCCAAAAAAATGACCGCTTTACACACATTTACACCTACTTCTGTCACATACTGAACGAAGTGTGAAATGACCTCTGTAGAGAGTGGGCTGTATAGATATCTCTCGTAGCTCGTGGGTGGCTGCGGAGATGAATCTTGTCTGCAGGTCGTAAGGCTGGAGACTGTAGTTGTAGTTGGAGATCAGGGCGGTGGCGTGATTTCTTGAAGTTCTAGTTGTGTGGAGAGAGGGCGTATCGTGCTCTCCGGTGTGGACCTGAGGGCGTAACGTGCAGGTCCGTGTTGAAGTTCTAGTAGTTTGGAGAGACTCAACACACTGTCCTGTTGAGCATACATCGTATACTAATTTACTGTCCCAAATTTCAGAGCGTTTATACATCTTATTTTACATTGGTTAAATGGGATATTATTTGTTTTCTTACAATGACCTAGCGTTGCAGAAACTGACCTTAACTGGAGCGCGCTTCTTATCACGTTCCGTAAACGCCTTTGTTATGCTGACTCGGTTAATTATTGTGATTTGAACTTGATTTGTTGACGTTCGGTCTGCGTTGTTATTCTTCGTAGTAAAATAAGCCGTGCTTTGTATTGAATTAGATATCCCAAAACCTTGTTACCTAAGCTGCGTCGGTGATTATTATCTGATTGTAAAACAAAACGTGTTGAAAATTTCCCAAAATTAGTTCACCATAAATTACAATTTCTTAACCTAAATTAATGTTGAAGTTAGCGTTATCTGTCACAACCAGCTCTATTCTACCAGTTCCAATCTCGTTTAACCGTTATAAAACGAGCCGGTAACGACGTAACGATTAATATCGGCACCAAGTTCAACGCTCAATTTGTCGGTCAACATTTAATTAACCGAACCACCACCCCCCCGACCCCGGCTGTTTGCTTATTAACCAAAACAGGAGCGTCCTATCACGTCCCATCACCTCAGATACAATTACATTAAACACAATCTATAATTCCGTACCGTACCCACGGCAATTAGATCCGGAGCGTTTAATAAATACTAATGGCTGGCAATTCGGGCTGTCGGGAAGAAAACTAGTCGTATTATAATCGGTGGTGGATGTAGAGGGAGAGAGAGGGAACGTTCAGTGATCCGGAATAAAGGAATTCATTATTGAAGAGAGAAAGGGAGAGAGAGGGCATGAGGGAGAGAGTAAGGTTCAGGGAACTTATTGACACGCACTCCTGCCGGGTTGAATTATCGATGGCGGCCGCTGTCGGGGGGTGGGGGGTGGGGGGATTTTCTTGTGATGAATTGTATCGAATCAACAGACGAGTTGCCATAGATTTATTCGTGCCACAACTATTAGGCCCGTCCCGCAGTCGAATGAAAGATTCAGGCGGCAATTAGAAGCGTATTTCTCGCCGGCGTCAATTACCGCCGCCGGCTATTAGAACGGTAATGGAGACGTATAAATTGAGAAACGGCGGCTCGAAAGAAAGAAATTGCGAGTTAATTGTACTGGAGAGATAAGGCTCGTGATCGTTACTTAAGCTCGGGGCGCTGATGTGCAAGGAGGCGATTCGACGCGTCAATTAATAAATCGAGTTCGAACTTTTCGGTTAAATTAGGAAAGTTGCGCGATTTTATCCGGCTAACTTTCGAAACTGCTCGGGACGGAGATGGGAATGTACAGAGGAGCCAAAATTTAAAAAAGACATGTTAGATGGGGAACTTAGTCAGTTAATGAATTATTACTCATTTTTGTGATTGGTGAATATTTTCGTATTTTTTTTGCAAGGTTCTCTTTGTTTTTAAGGTAATTTTTACTCTTAGGTCTTTTACTCTTTTACTATTGGGTCGAGAGGGTCTTCGTTCAGCTTCGTTCAAAAAATATATTTTAAATTTTGGTTAAGTACAAATCTGATAGACATATTCTAATATACGAGTAAACCAACATGATATCTCATTTCTCAAAAATATTGCTTTTGGCGATATTTCAAACAGCAGAGATTAAGAGAAGGATAAGACTAACTTGGAAAGCCTTCGGAAAGCTGAAATTTATATTTATAAACAGTGAGATTCCTATAAACCTAAAAAGAAGAGTTTTCGACACGTGCATATTGCCAGTGGCTACTTATGGCCTGGAAACAATGGCGATGACAAAAAAGACCGCTAATCAATTGAGGGTAATGCAACGAGCCATGGAAAGAACAATGCTTAACATCAGTCTTAGGGATAAAATAAGAAACGATGAAATCCGACGAAGAACTAAGGTCGTAGATATTATAGCCCGTATTGCAGACCTGAGGTGGCAATGGGTGGGTCATGTCGCACGACAAGATCAGTCGAGATGGACATACAAGCTCGTACACTGGAGACCAAGACTGACAAAGCGCAGCATGGGAAGACCACAGAGAAGATGGCTCGATGATATCAAGCAATATGCGGGAAGGAGGTGGTTCCAGGTAGCACAGGACAGATCAGCATGGAGAAGCATGAGGGAGGCCTATGTCCAACAGTGGACAACAGAGGGCTGACTAAGAAGAAGAACAAGAAGAAGAAGATTCGAGAGTGAATCTTTAGGTTCGTTTCAGTTAGTAATACGATGTTTCCAAATGTTCCCATAGATGGATTCAGTCTGGAGATTGTAATGGAGTTTTCAAGAAAGTTATAAAGCAACCATTGCTGTACCAAGCAAATGTATCTGTGCATAGATGGAATATGTTCTCGAAATTAATCAATGTAAAGGTGTATATGAAACACATGTAAGAGAATCTGTGAAAATGGAATTTGTAGCTCAGCCGGGATTTGAACCCGGGTCTCCCAAATTTCGCGTCGGGTATTCTTACCACTAAACTACTTAACTGGGAGACCCGGGTTCAAATCCCGGCTGAGCTACAAATTCCATTTTCACAGATTCTCTTACATTTGTTTCAAATCTGTGCATAGTCCCCCCCCTTAACAACCTCTTGTGCACAAAAAACAGGCAATTTTAACACAGTTAAAAAATTTAAATCTAACTAAATATAGAAGTTGATCTTTCTGGGTTTTTCTAAAGTTCCTCAACTGCTTTCTTCCTTGCATAATCTATAAGTCGCTTAATGACGCGTGTATACGTGTGAAATGTATCTCCAAATGTGGGGCCATATTAGCTACAATTTTGCAATTGGCAATGTTCTGTCATTTTTGTTTTTTATTTTATTTTTTTAAATTTACTATCTTTATTGAACAATCAAAAATTGAAAGACCATATTCGTACTTTTTTAATATGAATGCAAATTCATTTTGTTTTAATAAATATTTCATTAATAAATATTTTTTTTGGTTGTTTGTTAGATGACAATCGTTTCTGAAAAATGTTTTTGAGTACAACTAACAATCGAAATGATTAAATTTATTTATGTAATATATCAACAACAAATTTCAGTGTCCATACTTCGAGATAAGAATCCCATCATCTATTTGGAACAAATAAAACAACTTTACTTGATGGAGATGTATCAGTTAGACCGAACAATTACTCTACAAACCGATGCACTTAAGGAAGTACCCTTTGTAGTAATGTAACGTTTTTACCATTTACTAAAACTAAACACTACGCGATTTGTACTAATTAATTTATTTCTTACACGACACTTATAAACTTAACTTAACAATTCCTTAACTTAATTTATATTCGCACACAGATGTTTATTTATTTAACGAGCGCCGTCTCTCGCCCGAATGTTTACGTTCCGATTCTTCAACTGCTCTCACCTTGGGTCCGGAATTCCTTATATACCAGGTATAAGCCTTCTCGAAATTTCGCGATAGTTGCCAGAATATTCGATTTTCGAGGAACCCGTTATCGCATCGAACCATCTCGTCTCTTCCCGTCGGCTTCGACCCGTCCTTCTCGGGATCGCAATTCGGCGAACTTGTGTAGCTCCCGGCGTGTTTTTATCGCGGCGAGCCGTTTCGTTACAGTAATTTTAGATAAAAATGTTTCAAATAAAAGGTATAGGCTTTAAACAGCTTACTTAAGTTATGAGATTTGTTGTAAAACACCAAAACCGTTTTAAAGAAAATTGTACAACAAAATAAAAATTCTTTAGAGTAAAGTGCCCCTTAGGACAGTTTTAGGAAAACATATTTCGAATGAAAATTGTGTATATTTAATATGTTAATTCAAATATAAATTTAATGAAAACAATCAAAGCTTCTTTGAAAAAAAAACATAATTTCAAGATTGAAAATTTTCAGTAGAAAAGTGCCTTTTAGGGATATTTTAGAAAAAAATGTTTCAAATAAAAGTTGTAGCTATCGATTAGCTCAGTTAAAATCCAAAACTTGGTAAGAATTGGTAAAGCTGTTTTGGATGAAATTGAGAAAAACTGAAAATTCACAACAAAAGTGGGGTGTCCTTCGCTGAAGATCAGTCAAGATAACGATAACGGCAATCAATACCAAATGAATACCAAGGTAAACATACAAAGTTAAAAAAAAACGTTTTACCAGATTTTGAGATGAAAACGCCCAGAAATGCTATATCACTAATTCCGAAAACCAGCCCAATTACAATAAGTACTTTCTCTTATTTTACCAGGTAAGTACCACATATGAGAAAGTAATAATGTACCATGGCTAAAATTACCCCATTTTAAGTATATTTATTGTATTACGGTTTTTACCTTCTGTTTAGTATATATCTGCCTATATGTAAACTTACTAATAATTAAATTAAGGCACGAATATTTTTTGTACCATTTGTTTCGAATTCTTGGTTAAATTTACCCCCTCTTTAAAAAAAATCACCCAACGTGTCTTTCCGCCATTTTGGCAATTGATTATATATTATACATTACAGCAAACGAACCTTGCAATTGGCGAAAATAATGTCAATGATGAGCATCACCCAAAAATTTTGTATATTCACCATCTTCTGATTTTCGCTTAGTTACATCATGATCATGATCTCACGAGCGTCACAAAAAAAATCGTCACTTTCACCCCTTATAGCTACCCTCGTCCCCAAAGCCGTTTTCCGCCATTGCGGGGAAGTCATGTACTCGACTACCTCAACATATCTCTGTATAGTCTGTTCATATTCAACCAGCGTAAGCGTATTCCTTCTTATCGGACAAGGGGAGGCCACTCCGCTTAATTGGACCATAAAAACTCTTTTAGAATAATCGCGAATATTCAATTAAAGAAAGAATGATCTACGATTACGTTCCGGGCCTTTCTAGAATAAGCATTATTAGGGAAGAGGATGAACCGGAACCTTCTCGAATAAAATTGAGATATGTATATAATCACGGGCTAGCGGTCGGAGAGGCAGATTAGACGAGAAGCGAGAACAGTGCGATAAACGACAAGCGAAAGCGTATAAATAAATTAGCCGTTAAGTGTGATATAAATTAATAAGTTAACTAATAGTCTAGATAAATTAAGTAGTGTTAAGACAGTGTGAAAATAAATTAGAATAAACGTTACAATATTCTCGATCGTGAGCAAAATCCGGCTCCAGCTCTTAGAATATAACTGTGTAATAATTGTGAAAGTAGTGCATGCGCAGTAGCTGTATAGAAGAGGCTGGTTTCTGATTGGCGGAAACTGAACTTTTCGAATTGACACCGCGATCCGACCAATCGAGGACGACCGTTACTCGTCCGCTACTGCGCATACACCAGTCTAAATCTCGTAACTCTGAGAAGTAGTGGCTAGGTTTGCAATGCCGGTAAGATTCGTCCTCTGAAGTTACCATTCCTACTGTTTGTATTTTTTTTAAATCCTCGGGATTCTGAAAATCCCCTTTCGTCTCTCGTCTAGACCGGATTAAAGTATTAAATGTCTTTTGAATTCTCCGAGCGGCTTTGTTCTACTCTCACTACTTAAATCTTTCTGCCGGTCCCTTTATGTTTTCCAAAATAAACCATTACGTAATTAAATCCCCCCCTCCGCTGGCAACGTAGCATCGCCCCGTCATGTACACACACTATTTCAGGATTGTTTTTTTCAGCGTTTCGTTTTCAATCCGAGCGCTCCGTTACATTTCGGAAATTAAAAATCATTTCGGGCGTATTTACCGTCGAAAACGTCGCTCGATTTAATATTTAAACAACACATTTGTGAATACCTTGAAGCGAGAATGATGGAAAAAAGTTTGCCTCCCCCTCCACCCCGTTTTCCGGGACTCGATTTCGCGTTTCCCGTCAATAATGGAAGCCGTACATTTTTCGACTGTTCCCGCGTATAAATCTAATTTGTCGTCCGGCTTTATTAAACGCTCCCGACGGGAATTGCATCGGGATGAAGTTCCACTCCCGTTGGCCGCCGGATGGATTCCCGTCCGAGGGAACGGGACTGCATCTGGGATATTGATTCCTTGCGGGACGGTGCCGTGGGTAACGTTCGAACTCCGGCCGGTCGGTTAAGCTGCAGTTAGGTGTAACGTAATGGGGTGGTTTTATGGGTTTCCGATGACTCGAACTAAGAGTTTAGTGTCGAATATTCCGCTAAGCTCGAACTGCTGTTGGGCTAATAACGGCCCTTATACAACAGTTTTGTATCATAGACTGCTTCGAATCACAGTTTAGATATATACAGTTAGACCACTCCTTTGTATAAACTACGGAATGCCGGCAGTTTTTATGACTGAACCATTCGCAGGTAAAGTTTGCCACTACAAGGGAGGATTACCGTTTAAAATGTGTTATGTAATGTGTTATAAAGTTATAAAGTTGTGTTATAAAGTTGAAATCGTTGCAATTCGACTGCCGTCCGCGGTCAGGTCTGTACTAATCCTATGCTCAACTGCCGTCCGGCTTGATTTTACCTGGCCCTTATCATCAAATTAAACTTCATATTTTATTTCAATTTATAACGAAAACGCCGGCACAAACAATATAATACTTACAATGACTCAGTGACAACGTGTAATATCCTTGCCCCCTCGCGCTTCCCACGTACTTTCGAGCATATTATATATAAAAGCAATAAGGGATGGGCTGGAAATCCCGATGCCCGGAGATCACGTCACGTTGACCGCGACGGCAGTCGATATGCGCCCGTTGAAATAGTTGATTTTTATTATCTGGCTAAATATTAATAATTCTTAATAATACAATTAATTAATAATTATAATTAATTATTAATACATCTTAGGTGGATAATAAAATAAATGATGTTACAAATGTAATTGAGGCAGATAATTTGTATTTTAATGTTTAAGATATATTATATCTTGTTGTATAATATATTGCTAATTCATAAATATAGAATGGATTTTAGGTAAAATAAAATTGTTCATAAAAGTAAAATAAAACTTAGAAAAATATTGAAAAAAGAAGTGAAAAATAAAACAAAAAATTAGTTCTTCAGCTATATTTTACCCCCACACATAAAATGCATAATTTTTTAAAACTTACTTATTTTCCCAAGAATAAATTAACAATTCTTCGATATTTTCAGGTGTTAGATTTCTTCTTAGAGTTCTTAACGTTTATATCGCCGAACACCTGCTGTGCTTTCATAATTATGTTATAATTGATAACAAATGATCCAAATAATTTAATTGAAAATGATGTGGTCGGATTCAAAACTTTAGACCTTAAATTTAATGTCTTGAAAGTTTACTTAAAGCCGATAAAAAGACTTACCTCTCGAATTTTTTCCAAATTATCTATATAAAATGTACAAACTGTAATTCAAGTGCCCCAACGAGTAAGTGGTGGCAACGAGTGTATTTTAAGAAAATTTCCAAAAATCGAAAAATGACGAGTATACTGTCCTTTTGAGGTTTTGCCAAAACTGTTATACAACTTTATTATACATATTAGATAGTAGAATGTATGCGGAAATTCTAAAAACATATTGGAGTAAATTTTATAAGAATTTTCAAAGACTGTAAAATGACTTAAAGTGCCTTTTAGAGAAGTTATGGTCAAAAATGTTATACAACTTTATTATATATATTCAGTAGTAGAATGAATGCTGAAATTATAGAAAAATTTTGGATTGAATTTTAAGAAAATTTCTTAAATCCGAAAAAAGGCAAGAGTAAAGTGTCTTTAGAGGACATTTAGCCAAAAATATTATACAGCTTTATTACACATATTCAATAGTAGAATTAAAGCTAAAATTTTAGAAATTATTGGAGTGAATTTTAAGAAAATTTCGAAAAATCGAAAAATTACCATTGAAGTGCCCTTACGAGGTTTTGTCAAAACTATTTTACAACTTTCCTATACATACTCGATAAAGAATGAATGCTGAAATTGTAGAAAATTGTTGGAGTTAATTTTAAAAAAAAATTCAAAAAAACCGAAAAATTACAAGAGTAAATTGCCTCTAGGGGAAGTTTAGTCAAAAATGTTATACAACATTATTATATTACACATATTCGACAGTAGAATCAACGCTGAAATTGTAGAAAAGTATCGCAGTGAATATTAGGAACATTTCTAAAACAGAAAGATTACCAGTAAAGTGCCCTTTAGAGAAGTTAAAGCCAAAAATGTTATACAACTTCATTATAATATATTTGATAGTGGAATAAATGCTGAAATGTAGAAAAATATTGAAGTAAATTTTAAGGAAATTTCCAAAAACCGAAAAATTACAAGAGTAAAGTGCCCTTTAGGGGAAGTTTAGCCAAAAATATTATACAACTTTATTATACATATTCCACAGTAGAATCAACGCTGAAATTGTAAAAAAATATCGTAGTGAATATTAGGAAAATTTCTAAAAGAGAAAAATTTCCAGTAAAGAGCCCTTTGAGAAGTTTAAGCCAAAAATGTTATACAACTTCATTATATACATTTGATAGTAGAATAAATCCTGAAATTGTAGAAAAATATTGAAGTGAATGTTAAGGAAATTTCCAAAAATCGAAAAATTACAAGTGTAAAGTGCCCTTTAGGGGAAATTTAGCCATAAATGTTATACAACTTCATGTTATACAACATATTCACAGTAGAATAAATGGTTGTTATAGAAAAGTATTGGAGTGAATTTTAAGAAAATTTCCTAAAACCAAAAAACGTCAAGGGTAAAATGTCCTTTAGAGGTGTAGCGCAAAATGGTATACAACTTTATTACACATATTCGATAGTAGAATATATGCTGAAATTGTAGTAAAATTATTGGAGTGAATTTTAAGAAAATTCCCAAAAACCCAAAAAATGACAAAATTAAAGTGCCTTTTAGAGAAAATATGGTCAAAAATGTTATACAACTTTATTACACATATTCGAAAGTAGAATAAAAATGGTGAAGTTATAGAAAAATATTAGAATTAATTTTAAGAAAATTTTCAAAAATCGAAAAATGACGAGTAAACTTTCCTTCAGAGAAGTTTTAGCCAAAAATATTATACAACTTCATCACATATATATATATATATATACTATATATGATAGTAGAATGAAAGTGGATTTTAATAAAATTTCCAAAAGCAGAAAAATGACAGGAGTACCTGAACCCTGGTACGATTTAATGAAAAGCTTATTTAGGGATCCTGTCACATTACGAAGTGAAAATCCAGTTTGAATCCTAAGTGGTTTATAATTTTCGAAATAAAAGTCAAATTGTTAGAAATTCGACTTAAAAGGAGTACATATGTAATTTGATTCCAAAAATCAATCGAAAAATCATCAAATCACCGATTTATGCTAGAAGCAAACAAAATTTTGATACTACACAGGTTCTCTTGGTAACTCAAATAAAATGACTTTTTTTTTATATTTCCAACGTTTCGTCTACTACGTTTGGGACATCTCCAGGCAGTGTTTTGTTGTCAATTTTTATACGAGAAATTTTATGTTATAAATATGTAACGAAGCCGATTTTAGAGAGTCGAGGGTAGACCACCCACCGTACAATTAATCGTAAAATCGAACATATCTCAAATAGATGGCTGCCGATCAGGCAATGTTCAATCTGCCATCGTTTAAATATCAAGACTAAATATATATAAGCCACTCGCCCCCTCCGGAGTTCTTTGCCCGATTTAATCCAAGGTGAGACCCAAGACTTGTTTATAGCAAGTCGATCCGTCTATCTGTCTATTGTAAACGTCACCGCCGTTAGTTATAAGCCGCCGAATTATTTGGTATTTGTGAGTGTACGTAAATTGTGCGTTGTCCCCGACCGATAGTCTTAAGCCGTCCGAGCTATTCGTAGTTATTCGTCTATTGTGAAAGCGTCCCCGACCGCTAGCTAGTAGGCTATACGTTATCGTGATTTTTCGTTGGGAGCGTACCGACCACTAGATATAATCTATCTGTGGATGAACGCTTGCTACCTGTTAAACCGGCGGTTGTGAACACGTCCGTTTTTCTAACCGCCCGGAATTAATTTTTCCGTCGTCGCGTCGAGGAAAAGTTAATTCCCGCCTACCGTATTCTCTCTCTCACGCTCTCGCTCTCTCGAAATGTAAAAGCCGCACTACCGAATATTAGCCACTGCACGTTTTCCTATCATCTCCGTATTTAGCTATTTCTCTTTCATTGCTAAATTGTTAGGATAATTTTCCGTTTTCGCATTTTCAGTATTAAGAGGGTTTTTCATATCTCAGGTTCTAAATATTTGTAAGAGTATTTCCACTTTCCGTTTCCGCCTTTTCGATTTGTTAAAATAATTTCTTCTCTTCTCACTGTTATTTAGAATACATTTTATTTCTCTCCAACTGCGATAATACTAATATTTTCGCATTTGTGTGTTTCCTTTCCGAAATACATAAATAATTGTAAATAAATTTTTGCCCGATCTCCGTTCAACGAACTAGCGCCAGTAGGTGTTAGTCGTACGAATTGTGTTTCACTGCCGATTGGAAATAAAATAATTTAGGATTTTCTATTTTTGAGCGTGTGTTTCATTTCTACAGACAACCCTGGTAATCTTCTGAGTTCGTAAATTACCCAGGCATATTCCCGAGGGAGAAAACCGTTAAAAATCTGGCGCCCGAGCAAAACCGTCAAACCGACTCTTAAATTCGTTTTCCGATCTCCCGAAATCCGTCCCATCGCCAAATCTCCCAAGTAACCGCAAAAAGCGCGTTACAAATAATTTCTACAAACAATTCAGTAATTTACAATAGTATTTCCGACAACACTATCAAAACGTAGGCATCAAAATTCCATTCCATGTTAACACAATTCTTAAAAACGTGAAACAATATACGTCAAATCTGAAATGTGAAGCTTTTAATTTTTCTTCCAAACTTTACATTTGCAAGTTGCGCCATTACGTATTCGCAAATTAAAAATCTCTGAGTTGCGGATACGATTAGTCGGTGAATTCTTCGAAATTAACGCAGCGCGAAGCGCTCCAGACCAATAAATCTGGATCGGTGAGAAGCGGCCGAAAGTGAGACAGTTTAGAGGGAACGCAAACCTAATTCGGACGCTCTCCGAGTTTATACAAGGACGTTCCTCTCAGGAAATTGAGAAAGAAGTTCGTCGCCGTCACATTTCAGTGTTATTTAAACGTTCCCGAATCTCCCCAGATTCCATATAGTATCAGTATCCCTTCGTCGTTCCTCGATATTTCCATATGTGGCACGTGTACCAAATTTCACACACTTTCCCCCCTTTCGACGCGGCAAACGGAGTACGTAGAACGCGATCCGAAACCGGGATATCGATTCTCCTCCCGAAACCGCCGATATCGTGACAAAACACCATTAATAAGTTGTTTCGTTCCAATCATTGTAATGTTTTAGTAATACCGGCCGTATAAAGAGAGAATGATGAAGTACGGTTCTAACCATGTGGAAATACGTAATTAATATGCATTTAAGGGAAACTTTCGACGGTCGGTAGGTATATACGTACGACGTACGTCTGGCGAACGAACCCGGGCCCGTGTTCCACTTATAATGTGCTGCACAAATACGCCGGAATTATCGATTAAGCCAATATCGGGACGTAATTGATACGGATCAAACGAGCGGTTTAACGTTTTAGGCGGTGCGCGATTTTGTGCGAAACCGGTGATAGCGAATCGGGCATCGAAAATAATTAAGTGTTAAGCGCGTAATGCAAGTACATTCGACAAATTTATTTAAAGGGAATTTTCCATAATATCTGCTTGAAACTCATCAGCTTACTTTTTCAAAAAGTAGAAATAGTCCAAGACCGATCTGTCAGAAATTTGGTTTAGATGGACGTAAGAGGTAACCACAATGTTTTTACATGCATACCTCGGGAATAATGCCTATAGAATAAGGATTGACTTATTGAACGAAAGTGTGATATGATCTATATAGGGAGTGGACTGTATAGATCTTGTCTCCAGGTTGTAAGGCTGAAGACGTTCTTGTAGGCGGAGATCAGGGCGTGACGTGATCTCTTTGAAGTTCTTGAAGTTCTTGTAGGCTGAGATCAGGGCGTGACGTGATCTCTTGAAGTTCTTGTAGTTTGGAGAGAGGGCGTGACGTACTTCTCCGGGTTTGGATCTAAGGGCGTATCGTGCAGATCCGGGGTTTGTTAGGTTTTGGGTTGTCGGGTTAAATGGCGTGAAGAAAGATCACAACACACTGTCGTTTTGAGCATACTAGGGTATACTAAATTTATTGTGCCAAATTTCAGGGTTTTTATACAGATTAATTTTACATAGGTTAAATGCGCTTTTATTGTTTTCGTTACCTTGTACCCAGCTGACCCCTACTGTTATCATGTTACCGAGACGTTGTGTTATGCTTAGTCAGCTGAGTGTCAGAGTTGAACTTGACCGGTCCACGTTTAATCGTAATTGTTTTCCTCTAGTAACGTGAAATGGTCGCTCGTGTTATTGATTCGTGTGCGAACGTTAAAACAATCTGATAATATTTAACATAACTATCTTCGCTCTTAATTCTGACTTAGCTTTCTGTTTTGTAAAACAACGCGTATTAATTTCAATGATAAAATTACGTAAAAAGTTCCCTAAAATCGGTTACAATAAATTATAAGTTCTTCACCTAAAATTCCCTTAAATAATGTTGACATAAGCGTCAACACTTATCCTCCAAAGCGCAGAGGTCGAGAACGTTGTTTAAAATGCAACAATTTAAAGAAAAATGGAAAAAACGCGTTTTTTCCGAATTGATTTGCTTCTAACTTTTTAAGTATTGAATTCAGAAGAAAGTTGAGGAGAGAAAAAAGTTGCAGAATCGCTTTTTACATAATATGGCATATGTTATAAATTCAAAATTTATTGGCGGTTTTGCAAAATAGCAATAAACAAATAAAATCGACCCAAAAAAATTGTTTTTTTTTTAATTTATTATTTTAGACACTTTAAAATGTAGTTAGGACTTCCATATCACAGGTAGAAAATCTTGAAATTATCGTAAACGAATCCTGTATATTTCGTTTCGATTGGTTTATTAGATTTTGCACAATAATTTTGCAATCCAGAAAATTCGAAAAATATTGAAAATTTTCAAAATTGTTAATTTTTTTTTCCAGTATTCGATTTTAACAAAACTGGCTGAGCATATATAAGACGGAAACAAGCTTTCATGTGCTTCTTTCAGAATTAAAAAATATTTATTAGAACGGTTACAGTCATTGTTTAAATTTGGTATCTTTTTTTTGCTTATAAACAAATAGAATATCTCGGCGAATTTTTTGTTAAATGGAATTCTGAAAACATAGCCGGAAAGTACTCAGAAAGACGCTTCTTCATATATATAATAAGTTGCCATTTTGTTCATTAGCTTCTGAGATATAACTCCTCAAATTTGATTACTGTTTAACAAAATTGTTAATAATGGTTAATAAAATTAATATTTTTTCTCATGTCTTAAGAAATAATTGTTTCTCACAGTAAGCAGTATAGTGTTTTTGTTGAAATTTACATTAAAAAAATTTCTGGCTTCGAATTTTGACAAATTTATAAATGTGACACCAAATTTAAACAATGACTGTGACCGTTCTAATAAATATTTTTTAATTCTGAAAAGGGCGCTTGGAAGCTTATTTGCTCTTATATACGCTTAGCCAGTTCTTCTTCAAAGTTGGACATGTGCCGAAATGTGCTTTTTATTTTTTAGGGGCGAAAACTACCCCTTACTGCAAAAAATCAAAAAAATCGTAGATTTTAGCATGCATTTGGTTAATATAGAGTTTGAACGAATTGTTTGTAGACTTTTTTGACATTATCGAAGAAGTTTATGATTAATAAGACAAAAGCAACCCCTGGAAATCATCCCTTGTGGGTAGCAATTTTCGATACTAGTTTTAAATATATTTTTGTAATTTGAAATGAGTGAAAATCGCGTTATATTAAATTGGAATCATTGTACTTCATTTAAATAACAGTATTAGCCGAGACACTTCAACCCTTATACTCCAGTAATCAACGGTATAATACCGTATTATTATGGAATTTTGGGAAACAAGGTCAATTTCTTTGAAAATTGGGATTTAGGATTTATAACGTTCTTCAAAGTTGAACTTGTGCCGAAGTGTGCTTTTTCCCTAGGGGTGGAAACGACCCCTTCTAAGGGGTAAGAAATTTTTTAATCAAAATAAGCCGAGAAATCGATAGACTGATTAATTCTAAGTAACTTTTGTTCTATCGAGTTTTTTTGTAAAGTTGATATTTTTCGAGCTATTCACGATTAAAGCTACACATTTTTCATTGAAAAACGAATGTGTTTCAACAATTTTTCACCAATACCTTGAAAATCTCTCATTTTATCGAAAAAAAAAATCAATACAAAAAAGTAGCTAATAAAAAAACAAAGAGACATGTTTTCGAATGATCTCTATAAACCTAATAAGGGTTGAGTTACTGCTCGCTCCAGTCATCAATGGTAAAATAAGTAAGAAATTTTTGAATCAAAATAAACCCGGAAATCTATAGACTGACCAATTCTAAGTAACTTTTGTTCTATAAAGTTTTTTTGGAAAGTTGATATTTTTCGAGTTATTCATGATAAAAATAAATGTAATATATCATAGACCATTTCAAATTATGAAATAGCGAAAAAAAATCCCTTGCTTTCCAAGCTAGAAGCTATTTAAAAAATGCTTTTTGTAGAGAATTCCAAGCGCTTTAACATCAAATTAGTTAAAAGTTTTTACAATGCGTAGTTTTGAAAAGGGTTGCGTTCAAAGGGCTTGGATGCGCTATAATTAGTACGCGAATGCAAACTTCGAAACGCCATATTTCCTTTATTTTTATATTACAAAGATAAATAAAAAAATAAAAATTATCACTGAGACAAACCCTGTAATTAACATTTGAAAAAGTTTTTTATATCTGACATAGTTTTTGAATTATTTAAGAAAAATGCATTTTTTATTCTCTAAAATTACGAAAATGCAATTTTCATTTTAAACAATTATTTTTTTTAAATAAGGATTCTAAACCAGTTAAACCACATAGATCTTGTCAATAATACCTAAACAAAGTTAAAGGCAAGTAGGTTACATTTAATTTTTATCAGGGTGGTAATGACGAGGGTGTAATTTTTAAATTTTGAAAAACAAGAAAGTTGTTACTTTATTTTTATTATAAATCAGTCAATTCTTATCCATAAGATTTATGTCAGTACTCATTTTAAAGGGTATTTTATGTACTTTAGAAAAAGTCGATTGAGTTATCCCCAAAAATTTTACCATTTTCTAATTATTGAAGGTTGAATATTTTCAATTTCGCTGTTCTCGAAAAATAGCCATGTTTCAACGAGCAATAACTCAGTCCTTATTAGGTTTATAGAGATCACTCAAAAACGTATCTCTTTGTTTTTTTATTAGCTACATTTTTGTTCTGATTGTTTTTTCCGAAAAAAATAAAGATTTTCAAGTTATTAGTGAAAAACTGTTAATAATGAAAAATGTGTAGTTCCAAAAGAAAAATACCAACTTTACAAAGAAACTTTATAAAACAAAAGTTACTTAGAATTGGTCAGTCTATCGATTATTTTGATTAAAAAATTTCTTATTCCTTAGAAGGGGTGGTTTCCACCCGTAGGGAAAAAGCACACTTCGGCACAAGTTCAACTTTGAAGAACGTTATAAATACTACCTAAATCCCAATTTTCAAAGAAATCGACTTTGTTTCCCAAAATTCCACTCGAAAATGGCTGATGACTGGAGACTATTAGAAATCATCTCCTAAGAGTATGAATTATTAAAAACAATCTCGACCATTTTTTTTTAATTAAAAATGAATTCAAAGTGCATTTATACTGAATTGAGGATATTTTATATTGTTGTTCTTTAATAGTCCAGCCATCTTAGGCCAAATTAGGTGAATATCTTGACATACCCAGTATATTACCACGTAAAAACTTCTATTTTGGCATCCTAACACGTTTCTCAAAAGGAAGTTTTAAATTCAGGGGTCAAAAGTCACAAAAATCGTTTTTTATACATTTTTTGCAAATATCTTGTTTTCTATGGGTTTTACGCTATATGTATTTACCATCGATATTGTGGAGAATTAAAGTCTCTATAACTTTTGTATTTAACATTTCTTCATACCTCGAGCTGTTTTCGAGATAAAGGGCTGAGAGCGCTGGTCAGAGAATAATGTGAGGTCAACTCCGATCCCGATCGAAAACTCGTAATATTAAGGTTGAGGCGGCGGTGGCCGTGTGGTTTAAGGCGCTGGCTTTGAGTCAGGCGATCACTGTCGTCGTGGGTTCGAATCCCACGTAATCCATGGATGTTGTGATTGTTGCGGGAAGTGTGTAAAATGTATCCAAAATCCCGTTCCTATTCACGCCGGTAACCAGGCCGGATAGGATCGGATATCCTGTAGGAGGGCGGGACTAGGATACACACACCCTGAGTCGGTAGAGCACGGAGTGGATCAACTGGGGTGAGAGCCTTACGGGGTACAACCGTGCTCGAGGACCGTGGTTCGGAGCCCACGTTAAACTGTAGGTCCCGTCCAGATTAGCCTTGCAGCAAAAAGGAGACGTTAACTACTCACACACACACACACAATATTAAGGTTATAAATTATTGCTAAATATTGAATTATCATTTATTATTAACTTTTACTATAAATTAATTTTTTTGGTTACTTATATATTTTTAATTAAGTGCCTATTTATTTAATAACACTTACCTGGCCATTTAATTAAAAAATTGTTCAGGACGATACTTAAATTATATTTTAATTCTAATCTAATTTATACTAGTGTAATGACTTTCTAAATAAATAAAGAAGAAAAGAAATAAAGTTTTAATTAAGGTTTTTATTAAAAGTGTCATTTGATAGATTTAACATTTAAGAGTTTACAGATTTTAAACAAAATGTACTTAATTATTTTTTACTTCACATGCAATTAGTGTACATGAGAATATAATTAAAATGTAGTAATTAAAGTATGTCCCTTAATAATTTTCATTTACAGAAATAGATTATGAATGTTATTGAATTGAGAATTACTAGAAAGAAATATCGAAATAGTGTTACTTCCTATCAATTTATTCCATTAACTATAATGGCCTGTCGGTTTATAATTTATTTACGAATGGATAAATTAACCGTATGACGAACAATTTAGATTGCATTAAACGCAATCCTACTCTCTGCGTTTCGATATAAAATCATTCACGCTATCAATCGCATCGAAAATCACACACTGCCGCTACGTCGAAAAGTTCGGAATCTTGTTTCAACATGTTCGGCAAAATTGCCATTAAAATCGAAACGTTTTACAATGCCTGGTTTTACTGTAATTATTTTCAAACGTTTTATTTCATAGTAAAGCGATATGATTAACGAGATTATGAATAATCGAAATTTATCGGTGGTTCTCGTTTAAACGTGTCGCTGTCCCATAAATTACGAATTACAAACGGCCATAAAAATGAATTAAATGTGGAGTAACATTACAAAGTGACCTATTCCTTTCCCATCGTTATCAACTCCACTTTTAGTATCGCGTTGAGAACGGCCGTTTCGATCCAGACGACGCACGAATGATACACATCGCCGGTCCGTATTAGCATAATTTTTATTGGCCGTTAAAATCGTTGTTGTACAACGAACAAAAAACATATTTTTCCATTAGTCGGGCGGCGAAATTCGAATAATTCAACCGAAATCACCATATTTCGGGATATAATTCAGAGGGGGATGAAACAAACTGACACGATTCACGCATCACGTTAAAATCTGGTCGGGAGCCCGAAACAAAACATGTAAATCTGAGATTAAGGAAGGGGTGGATAGGGGTGGGACGTGCGAGGGGGTGGGGGTGGGGGGCGAGTTTTTCACCCCCCACCCCCCCTTCCCCCGATCGAACGGTGAAGTGTGTTTCACGGTTGTCTGGTTTCGGTTTTCATTCGACGAATGGTTCGGATAAAACGCGAATAAAAGCGAAAAAAGAAGGGAAGAGGCAATGAATGGGAGCTTTTTGTCACGCTGATTTATACTTTATTTGCATTGACTTATACAAATACGCCGGAGCCAAACAATTGAAAACGCGATAAAATGTTTTTAACCTGCCCGTTTAACGGCCACGCAGATTTGATTATCGCTCCGTCGAAATAAACAACACCCTAAACGGTCATGTCCGTCAGCACGTCGGAGTTCATAGCGTGCAATTAAACAGGCAATAACTGTATCCAAGAATTTTATACACCCTGTACATGTACTTAAGTCAAGATAGGTTAAGCTTGTTCGATACTTTGGTACTTCGATACGGATTCCGCTAGATGTCGTCAAATGCGAATATGCAAAAAGAAAAGATAAATTGTTCAAGATCCAGAGAGTCTGTCGAGATAGTGCCCGTTCGAGGGGCGTATCAATTATTCTAATTTCAACAATAACTACCAAGATACTTTTACAAGCTCGTAATATTTTGATAGACATCGTACAATACTTCATTCTCCACATTATTTAGATGTCAATTTTTACTATTTTACGATTGGATAGGTTGTAGATTTTTTTGTTTTCAAAATAATATGTCCAGAAATGTAATAAGTTTCAAACAAAAGTAATCTCTTAAAAACATACATTTATGTTTTCTTAATCGATTGGTACAATAAACATTCAATTCTTATGATTCAAGCTTGAGTTATCATTGAAATCAGTTTGCATTGTAAAGCATACGGCGTTATATTGTATCGCATAACCTTAAGCACATCGTCACTTTAATATTAATTAAAGTCCATAAAGTTTTGAAACACTTGGAATATTAAAAATTTTGAGCCCAACAAATTATTCAGTTTAGTCAATATTAAATAAATATTCTAATAAGAACTTTTTATTACCGAATTTAAAATTAGAAACGATAATCAAACAATGTTAAGTTAGAAACTAATTTTCATTTGATAATCCATCCCTGGAAGACGGAATGATCCAGAAATGGAAATACTTGGAACACAAAAGTGTGTGTTTTAGCCTAATTATTAGATTAATTAGGTAATTTTCCTAATAAAATTAATCAACAAATAGTTAAAACTCAGAAATGAAACTCACTCAACGATAAATTAAAGATTAATTCCGATGTACAATCTAATCAGTAGAGATGGAATGGTTCAATAATGAAAATAGTTGCAATACAAAAACTGACCATTTAAGCCCAATAAATATATTAGAAAATTAGTAATTAGTGAATTACACCAAAACAAATTAATTGTCATCAAATTAAAAAAATGATGATAAATCAACGTTGGACTAACAATTACTTTTCTGTACAATTTGATTTTGTTGAACATATCTTGAGTTTGGTATCATGTATCAGAAGAAAAAACATCCATTTTAATAAAAATATATTGTTGCTCGACTCGCTAAGCTCGTCTCGCAATCTTCAAGCTCGTTCGATAAAGTGTCACTTTACTGCTTTGTTTTTCTCATTTCTCAAAGATATGTTTTATACAAAAGTTGTTCGCCTCTATAAGGGCAACAAAAAACCTAAGTAACATTTTTCTCTCAGACGCGAAATAAAAATTTTTTGATTTATTTATTTTTGAAAAAAATATCTTTTCCTGTACATTTCTCGAAAAAATATTTTTTACAAAAGTCGTTCGCCTCTATAAGATCAACAAAAAACCTCAGTAACATTTTTCTCTCAGACGCGAAATTATTATTTTTTTTTTTTGAAAATAACAAGCCGCCATTTTGAAACCGCTGGACCTATTTGGCCCATTAACGATCTTGACCGAGATTTTCGGCCAACTGATTTTTGTACCAAATTTCGTTATGATTATTTAAAAAATGCGGCCTATATATGTATAATATATGTATATATATAGATATCCTTAGGTAGAAACGACCATCCGAATCAAAAATGGACGGTGTCTTGGTATGTCCAACTCGCCGGCAAAAGATGTCGCTATAACATAAATAGCCCCGCACGAGACTTACTATTCCAGGGTCCTTAACGTGCTCCACTTCGATACCATTCAATTCGTATGTGGCTGAATCAAAGAGAAACGCTCCCATATTACTACTTAGCTGAGCAGATCGTTTTGCACTTGTTTTCTTATAGGTCCCTTTCATCGTTAGAGCAGCATCGTACATTAGTAACCAAACGTCATTTTTAGTGATGGTGTGATAACTCGTTGTTGATGGGGTTAAAGGAAGAAATTTAACTCTTGCTAATTCCTTCGAAAAAACATAGTTTATTTCTTTTTACACCTATTCATTGACAGCGGAACAATACTTGTCTTAACTATTCATTAACCCCGAAGAAACTATGACGATCCGAACGTACCACACAATTGCTTATTCTGCATTCTACAATATTTTTTGAGAAATGATTAAGTATGATCTCTTGAGACCAAAAAACGGAAAACCGCATTTTAATCCTTCTTTTTTCGACTTCGTTAACGAATGAAATACTAGATAAATCTACCAGAAGTGGAGAAAGTAACGCTTCTCTCACTAGTTGCACGAATACTATTAGGACACTCTCGGCTCGCGGCAGAACCTTCCTCGATCCGCCACGTCTTGCCGGGCATCTTTGACGACGCTTCTCGCATAATCCCCTCCGTTATTATCCCGTCCCGTTGTTAGGGATCCAGAAAAGGGCCGAGGACCCTTTTTATCTGGGCCCCGAATGACGATAAGGCGCTATCGCGTCGATTCCGCGCGTTGCACCCTCGGGCCGCGAAAGGGAAAAAGGGTTCCCGATGGATTCGATTCCCGTTCGCCGACCGAGAAAAACGTTTCACCTGCGTTCCGTGTGCGCTTTTAAACCGAGAAACCTTTAACCGAGAGAAAAAAGGGGATTAATATAAATGGGTTGTCGAAGTAAAGTTTGGCGTGTGTCTTGAGAAATCCTCTTATAGAGAGAGAGTGTGTGTGTGAGAGAGAAAGAAATGGGGGATAGTACGATCCCTAGGGCGGTAATAGGATTATCGGCGACAAATCTAAGAAGGGTGTGATTGAAATTCCAATTCTGCAATACTTGTCTGGGAATGGGGCGTTATTGCTTTCCGATAAAAATTGCAACGAGTCAGATTTAATCCCGGACAGAGGGGGAAGTTAAGGGGGATAGATTATCATTGCTGGATCGAAACAATTTATTCCTATCCGCCTGAGAGTTGTACAAAGTGTTATTTAAAATTGGCGTCGCCCTCTCTCACTCTCCTCTCTCTCTCTCTCCCTCTCTTTACTTCTCGGGAAGTCGTGCGATTGTAAAAATGAGGAGATCGACTTGTAAAACGTACAATGTACACTACGTTTACGGCGGCGAAACGGCGATGCCTCTTGTTGTTTTAAAACTGTGTATGCATCGCGTCGATGACATCTGCGCCGGCCGTAAAACCGAATCGCCTTCTCTGAAGAAACGCGTTTGATTAAGAGGAAAGATATTCGGGGGTAGTTCGGGGAAACGTGATTTCGGGTCGTTTCGTTTCATTGTTGCACGAAAATTAACAAGCTCCGGAAGGGATCGGTACGTACCATCATCTCATAACCTGTATGTCAAGTGTCGAGATACATGAAACGACATAAAATCTTCTTCGTGTGTACTGTCTCGTCTAAATTAATTTATTTTAACCACTTACACTAACACTTATCTACTAATACCTAGTACCTAATTTATAATCGCAATTGCTTAATATATATTAGCACCATTTATTTATGTTTGCTTATTGCCGCTCCGGCCGACATCCGATTTTACGACTCCCGGCGACTGTTGTCGTCTCCTTCTGCTGCCTGCTATTTATTTTGCCGCATGTGAATTCCCGAACAATCTTGTCCTTTCCCGAAATCCCGATCCCATCCCGAAAATCTGCGATTTCCCAGAAATCCATCAGTTCGCCGAATTCCCACCGTTACGAAGTTTCCAGAAACGACACTTTCCGAAGGGTGCTTATCTTTATGGTCAGCTGTTTAGTTACAGTACATTGAAATATAACGCCGCTGCCTTCGAAGAGTATAACTCTGAAAAACGAGGCGAAGAGTATAACTGTCAATAAACACTTCAGAAACTATTACTTCTAATGGTATGTCAGGGAAAAGTAATAAAAAAACTTAATAGGAAAAAACTCAGGAAAACTCTTAATAATGCGTCAGTGAATACAATAATTACTCTTTGACGTGTGTCAGTGAATAAAGTCATTTCTATTCATGCGTCCACGAAACAATTGTTATTAAAAAGTATCCGGTGAAAAAAATTACTGTTCCATAAGTGTCAGCGGAAATAGTTAATGCTGATTCTGAGTCCGCGAAGAGTATAACTCCTAATAATACGTGGCGATAAAAATTATTGCCTAATTATTGCCTAAAATTTTATTCGCGAGTGTATTACGACGTTTTATTCAATTTTGCCATATATAAACTGACGTTTAGCGGGGTAAAGCCGGATTCTCACGGTGTGAAGTGCGACAGCGAATTTACTAAACTATTGGTGGCTATGTTCTGATTGGTGCATAATCCGGCTTAAGTCCAATTTTGAAGAGAAAATTTGAAAAGAACAAAACTTCTGTGCCGCAACCTTGACAACGACGACAACAATTTTAAACATATAAAACGTCACTTTATACGGCAAAATTGAATAAGCAGCGAATTAAGGGTGGGTATTATAAACATGTTGACAAGTTAACTTTGAAGTTAACAGTCACGTTAACTTTAGCTTTTATAATACCAGTTTTATAAAAGTCCCATTAAAATTGAAGTTATAGACACAGAATGGTTAGTTATTGACAGAAGAACTGTCGAAATTCGAATAAAAAACATGAAGAGGGCAAACCATGGGCAAACATAAAAGATAACTTAGATTTATACTTTCTCATATGGGATATCCATATTATAAGAGAAATATTGTAATCGTGATAATTTTCGAATTTGAGATATTGACAATTAAAAAGAATACGTACCTACCTACGTCTACGTATACATAAACACAATAAAAAAATTGAGGTTATAATCACGGAATAGTTAGTTATTGACATAAGAACTGTCGAAATTCGGAAAAACATGATTTTCTACAAAGTTAACTTTAACCGATACCCTTTTCACCCGATAAAGTTAACTCCGACGTTTTGAAGTTAACTGGTGTATGTGACGCCATTCCCCAAGTTAACTTTTAGTTAACTGCCAAACAAGTTTTATAATACCCATCCTTACTCTTTTGATTTTCCTAGGAATGTAAATGACAGTATTTACATTCCGTCGTCAAGGAACAATAATACACGAATAAATAAACAAAATAAACAATGACTTTATAGGTTCGATTTGACGTCAATAAACGTCAGTTTATATGGCAAAATTAAATAAATTTATTTGTACGATAAATTCAATAGTATTCAGGACATTTGTACTGGGCTTTCGTCATCTTCGGCGTTCTTAGGATGACCAGTGCCGTTACTCGAGATATGATAAGTCGGGACGTTAAGTCCTTCACCGACGTTTCGGACATCCCTCGTCCTTCCTCCTGCACACACTTCGCGGGCACTCTACCGTCGAAGAGGAATCAAAAACACGCTCTCATCTCGCGGCTAGAATGGGGCAAGTGGCATTTGACATCGCCGAAACCCGACAAACACGACTCTACTACTCCGCTCCCTCGATTCCTCTTCGGCATGTTGACTCTTCTGATTGTAGTTCTATACAGTGAACGAGAATCCAAACAGAGGAACGGGAACAATGCGAAAGTACAACAACGGGAGAGTGAGGGAGAGAGAGAGGAAACGTAAATGCATTCATCTTGGGACGCGAGCTAAAAGCTCCGGAGTGCCAGAAGTAAATTATGAAATCCCTAAGCCTACGTGATCATCGTGCCTCGTCGACTTTCCGTTTTCGCCCTTGGCGCGAGCGAACTCCCCCGGAACTCCCTTTCACCCTTCTTCGCGACGACGATGATAATGATCGCGATGATGAGTCGTATCGCATAAATTACATCCTACATAGTAGGAATGCCGCTCGGCTCATAATTGAAACGGTAGTTGGAAATACCGTGTGGAACGCACATACATATATATATATATTTCACTAGCTAGTTGAGTTACGGCCCGTTTGTCAGGATTAACATATTTTCGAGTTAGTCCGTGGAGCAGTTAACTACGGATTTCGCGCGAGTTTTAACACTTTCCCGTGCCGGATTGAGTTATTCTTTTTTCCGACGGCTCACTAACACTAACGTGATATGCAAATTTCAATTTCCCGACGGCCGTATAAACATATTAAGGTGGGTCGGTGTTTTTTTTTACGTCTAGTTAATCGAGCGCTCCTCGTCAGTGAGCCTTTTCGTCCCGAAAGGTATAATTCCATTATCCGGCTAATTGGTTCGAATGGATCGATCGGACACGTGAGTCGGTAATGAAATGACCGGTTTGATTTTGCACTGTGGTTCATTGAGAAATGTCTTGTGTCTCAAGGTGGATTTCAAGAAAATTGCGGAAAACCAAATAACGTCAAGAATAAAGTGCCTTTAAAAATGGAATATCCGAAAATGTGACACAACTTTACTAAACATATTCGGCTGTAGGTTGGATTTCGAAAAAAAATAAAAAAAAATCGAAAAAGTGCCCCTTAGAGAAAATTTAGCCAAAAATGTCATTAAACTTTATGATATTGTAACGTTTTTACCTACGCGAGAATTACTAAACGACACGAGTTGTCTTACTTAATTTTTTTCACCACTTAACGCTATATGCTACATATATACTTAACTACTATATGCTAGTATGCTACAGGGTTTTAATATCGAAAGATTGAGTAGTAGGAGGCAAGCAATGTCTGTTCTTTAATGTCAAGACGATTATTACAATCTATCATCAGTTTGTCAGTGCGCGAGAACTTTATTGATTTTAAAATGCTAAGGAGAAGATGGACTTAGGTCGTCGAAGTTAATCAAATGTGCAACGAGACGAGCTCTCACGTCCAAATGGCACTGACGACTGACGACCGGTGAGAGACAGATAACATTCCTATTGGTATGACAGAATTACGTTTAACAGTATATAATGGAATCGAACGAGTTCGGGCACGTCTTATACAACAGCATTTAGATCGACAGGGCACCGACTCTACAAAGTCTACACGACGCCAACACAAAAGCGGGAAGTCAAGAAACCAAGAAGAGTCCTGAGTAAGTCAAAGCAACTTCACCAGGACACCAAGTCTACAAATTCTACAAATTTGAAACGACGGACATATCCAGTCACTGCAGCTGGAGGAAAAGCCGCCAGTGATTACAACTCCAAAACTTCAAGAACTTCGACACCAACACAACGTCGGGAAGTCAAGAAGACAACCAAAGTCCTGAGTAAGTCACAACCACCTTTTCCAGAGAATTAAGTTAAAAATTTCACAATTTCAACTACGACAAGATATAACAAGCAGATGAGTTGATTCAAGAACAAGAAAAAATAGCCCAAGAAATCATATAACTACAAAATAATTGCAAGAAAAACGGAAGTGCAAGAAAAACCAAGGAATACTTACAAAAAAGGATTGATCACTTAGAAGCACTATGGGGGAAAGCCCAAGAGAACAACGAGGCGTTCCATGAACTTGGGTTTGACGATCAGCGCAATTATATTAGATCACACTATTTCAAAAGGATCGAGGAAAACTACAAGACAATTCGACTGTACCTGACGTCAAACGAATAAAACACCCAAGAAATAAGTCTATGAGGTACAAATACAAGACCCAAAACCGAAAGTGAAGAAACCCAAACAACAGACCGAACAGAATTACCGACGAATCGAACTAAAGGTAAAAATAACAAACAAACAAAAATCTACTTAGACAATCTGAAAAAGACATGGCAGAATAAACACCAAGATGGTCATGCACGTACTACGAGCAACAAATGCCCAAAACATGGAGCGCACTTCAAGACATCATGAAATAGAGCGATTCCGCAGACGCAGTGTTCCTTTAAATATGGAACGAGTAGCATTCCACTACGACCCGGAAATAGATTATTGTGCCGAAGAATCCGTAACGATTGGAAAAATGACAATAGTTTGTCAATATTGTAAAGCGTTAAAATGCAGCGGTGAAGCTACTGGATTATGTTGTGCTGGTGGTAAAGTAAAATTGCCGTAATTGTTCCCAGCACCAGATCCATTACCTTCTTTAGTTTCTGGGGTGGGAAATGACTCTAAATTTTTCTTGGCCAACATCCCAACGTATAATAATTGCTTTTAAATGACGTCGTATGGTGCAACGCATATTGTACAGGGAAATTTCATACCTAATTTCAGGGTAGTTTTTCATAAACTATTTATTAAAAATTTAAAAAGATAATATACAATTGCTAATACAAGGACAGTTTGCGGAATAAACTTGGAGTTTCCCGGTTTCGCGCATGGACAATTATACGTCGCGTGTTCGCGAGTCGTAAAACCATCATCTTTATAAATTTACGCACCGCAAAAAAAAAGACGGAAAATATAGTAGATCCGAAAGCCTTAAATTGATTATGTGTATAACTGTGTTGCATTTAATTTAATGTAGATAAAAATTTTGTATTATTTTGACATTATTTTTCAAAAATATATGTAGATGATAGGAATTTCACCGGGTCATCAATAATTTTTATTTATCTTTTTTCTTTAAACTTTACGTGGCATTGCGACGCATCCCGGGTACGGCTTGTAAAATATAAAAATATAAAAATATAAAATATAATTTGTTTATACACTTCACTTAGCATTTATCTACTAATACTTAATCTAAGTTATCTTATCTCACTTACTATTACTCAACCAATTAATTTATATTACACACTTAATCTAATTTATATAAACCACTGTTTATTCATCTTACGGCCGCCTGGCTGACATCCGTCGGCCTGCTATGCCCTCCTATTTATTTAGCCGTATGGGAAATCTAGAAAGATCGAGGCGTTACCGGTCCTTTCGAGAAACTTCTTGAATGCTCTACGGGTTTCCAAGAATTCCACCAGTTCCCCGAATGTATCTCGTTAGGAATTTCTTTGAAGAGACTCATTCCGACGGGCGCTTATCTTTATGGCAGGCTATTTCGTTACAAAATATATAGGAGAGTGAATTGGATATCAACAGCTTTAAAAAAGTTCTTGGTACATATTTTAAGAGAATTCCCAAAAACTGAAGAGGTAACTAAAAACTACCCCCGTATTCTAGCAGATTTTAATGGAACGTTAATTATGTTTGCGACTTTTACTTTTTTTACTTTCACAGAAAAACGTACCACAGATACACTTACATACATATACAAACTTTTTTCGAAAAAATGGTTTTATGACTCAGGGGACCTTTAAACTCCTAGAAATTCTAATAACTCGAATTCGAAAATAGACTCAACTACAATACTTCTCATACATGAATACAACATTATGAGAAAGTAAAAATAAACTCAAATTTTAGGTTGACTATTAGTCCATTCATTCACGGTAAAATATTGTAAAACCTCTGAATTTTAAAGTACCACATCGATTTTAATGAAATTTTGCAACTGAGCTTGTCTTACCATCCTCTTCAAAAGGTGTGTGATTAAAATGTGAGCTTTATGTTTTTAAGGTGTGAAAACTACCCCTTTTCGCCAAAAATTAAAAACTGCATATTGTCGCGATGCGGCCCCAATTAGCGAAAATAGGTCGCCGTCTAAGCTTATTCAGCACCGAGGCGACCTTAAACCGAAGGACGATACGACTCTCGGACAGGTACGACATCACGTTCGTAAACATCCCGCTTGTATTTATACAGCGGGATCATAACGATCAGGAGTCAGTCGGTCACCGTAGTATCACGTCTCGCTGCCCGTCTGAGAGCTCGTCTTTCCGGCATACCGCTAATTGGGGGAGCCTTGCGCCTGCCGCCCTTCGTCACTTTAAAGTAAGCAACCACCTCCCTTTAAACTTTTCTCACTTTTCTACCTTTGATCACTCGCCTTAATTTTGTATACGATGTTCTCTCCCCTATATTTAGTGTCTGAATAAATATTGTCTGTGTCACCATGCCTTCTTTGGTGGTAGTCTCCACCGAGCTACCACCCCCAACCAGAGCACTCCCTTTGGACCCTAGGTCCTCAGGTGTGTGACAATATTTAAGCGTTATTTGAATTTTAATAATACTTAAGTGTGGTTAAATAAAGTTTTGAAACTATTTTTCAACCCTTAAAAACTACCCTGTAGGTGAAAATTTCCCAAAAAATACTTTTTTGCAGCGTTAAACTATTTAATGATGCATTTCGTAGGGAACTAACATCTATTTAATATTCGTAGTTTAATTTCTTAACTATTTAATGGTTTCAACCTTTACAAACCACCCCTTACAATGAATTTTATTAGATATATTTTTTGATATATCAATATTTGAAATGGTCTATTTATGATACATTACATTAATTTCACCATTTATAAATCTACTTTGTGAAATGATACATTTATTCAACCGTTAAAAACCACCCTTTATGGGGCAATATTTAAAAATTGTTTACTATAATTTTAAATTAGTCAATATTTTGAGTGCAATTAAATAAAATCTCCTCATTATTTTTAATGTTATTCTACAAATATTTCGCTGTTTCAACCCCTAAAAGTCACCCCTTCTTAGAAAGTGTTATAGAATTTTTTAAAATTTAAAAAAACTTATATTTTTTCATATCTTAAAAATTATAAAATAAAAATTATACAGTGGCTATATGAGTTACCTATATAATTTACATAATATCATTTTCCTGATTACACGCATTGGATGATTATCACTATGATTACATAGTTAAAAATTTAACAAACGAAATTAAAATTAGTAAATTACCTTTTCCATTTAAAATTATAGATAATTAATTTAATTACTACATCTTATAATATGTTAAATATGACATGACAGTTAAATAATTGTTAAGAACTTAAAAATTCATCATTTTCTTAACGTTAATCACCGTCAACACTTCTTAAAACACGTTATGAATAACTTCCTAAACTTGATGTTATTTTTAGTAAATTGCAGTTCATCACATTCCTTATAAATTCTTTAAATTCCTTTACAAAGGATCACAACCTTTTACAAACGTTAAATCTTATATGGCAGTTCATTACAATGTGCATAGTACCATTAGAAACTCTTCATCTTTCTTTAAAAAGTCGAATGTGATTTGAAATGACTGCTTCTTTAAAATTGTCGTCTACAAACTATTATTGTTATGAGTAACTTAACATCTTTGTTGTTGTCATTAAAATAACTCCTTTAAGAACGTTATCAATTCATTACAATTGAGAATTTTTTTTATCAGTTTCTTGGAAAATTTTCTTTAAGAACGTTACTACTTAACTTTGTGTAGCGGTAAAATTTCTTTAAAACGGTTACGAACTAAATTTCAAAATATCTTAGTTTGAGTTAATTGCAGTTCATGACCACCATTACAAATTATTTAGAAACTTCTCAGTTTCCTTCGACACGTCAGATGTGGTTTAAAATGACTACAATTTCTTTAAAAATGTCAACTGTTGCCATAAGTATCCTATAAAGTTCATGTTTCCTTTGAGACAACTTCACCGTCCTTAAAATGCCTTCAGTTCATTACAATTATTGTCAAAAATTTCTCAAAAATACTCTACTCCACCAGTGGAAATGTTGAAATGAATGTATTACGGCAGAAGTTCGACTAAAGTACAAGGATCAATGGTATTAAGCCTCATTAGGTCTCATTTTTGAAAAGTTCAAAGTATATTATGAAAGATAGTCCAGGTGAGACAGGTGGAAATGTCAAATTTACCACGTCTTGTGCTTGTGAAATACTTAAAAGGTGATATTGTGACCCAATTGGCGGAGCGGCCTCCCTTTGAGGTGGACCGCCTCGTCCGATAAGGAGGACGCTTACGCTGTTTGTTTACGTTTCGCGTTACATTACTTAAAGTTAAATATTTGTATGTAAGCTCTAAGGAAACTTTTACAAGTGGGTGTGCTAAATTTTAACTGAGTCTTTTCAAAACTGATACGTCGTTATCTCCTGCCATTAAATTTATAAGGGTAGTTTGACGGACACTTTACAGCATGGAAAACGTCTCGATCGCATTTGGATTTCAATTTTTTACCATCCCTCTAACCGCCCCCTCATCCATCCGCCGCTTATTACACTGTCTGCTCGAGCCAGCGACGTCATTAACCACTCGATGGAAACTACGACAGATAACGGATTAAGAATTTACATCGCGATCAAATATTCATGGAGGCATCGCATCGAAAAAGTGCAAGGAGACGGTAAACTCGGGGCGGAAAGGACATGCCACGTTGTAATTTTCCGGCATACATGACAACGTACGGGGGGGTCGGTATTAAGTTTTAAAATTGATTGGCAGCTGCGGTGCTCGTTGCCGCCGAGGAAACGTCGAGATACATTGTGCTCTTCGCGTAAGGGATGACTCGGCTGATCGGAGTATGACTCGAAATCCTCCACTGCTTCATGTGGTAGATAAGTGTGATTTTTATGATGAAATAACTGAGGTCTTATTTTAGTGATGAGATGGTAATGTAATGGGATTATGTTGGAGAGTCTCCTTCTTCTTCTTTCTAATGTGGATAATCATATTAGTTGGCTACTGTTTGTTCATTGCCAACAGGTCTCCCCGGAAAATGAGGTTCAATATTTAGTTGTCTCTGTCTATTTAGTCTTTTCTGCGATCTTTTTCCTTCTGGGTTATTTATTTTTGCACTTTGGCAACATAGCTTTCTTATGGCAGGCTTCGCTCGAAGCGCTGGATCGGTGAGACGTGTCAACCTCGAAAACCAAACGGTCCGGACGGCCAATTATCGCGCTTTGCCAGATGTTTGGTGGCAACTCGTGTTACGATTGTTTGTATTGTTGGTTGTGTGCCTTTTTTGCTTCTTAATGTTTTCATTTTCACTGTTCTCATCATTGGTAGAGTTCTGCTTATATCTGGGCCTTGTTTCTGGTGCGTATGTTATTATGGGTCTTATGGCCGTTTTATATACGTTGATTTTGCATTCGGTGTTAAGGTATTTGTTCTTCCAAACAATTTCTAAGAGGCATCCCGAGATTCAAGACGTTTTCATTGTTCGCTCTCTTACTTCATTAAAAAGATTACCTTAAGTCAAGCCCGCATTTGTTATGGGCTCCATATTTAAAATATTTTTTATCATTTTTAATACAATCTAAAGAAATTGTCTCTTATTTCAAAAATTACTTTTGAGAAGATGATGTTTTGTCATTTTTGACATTTTTCTAGGGGAAACACTGCATCCCTTACTTCCATGGACCGCACGCCGCTGCTTATGTTTCTAGTGATTTCTCCTAGTATAGTTTTGTTAGAATGCTATAGAGAAGTGTTATCCTATAAAGGAGATGTTGGTGAGTGACCGTTGTTAATCTTCTGGTCCAAAAGGAAATTTGGTTGCTTGGTCCAAGTTGTACAATTCCGAAATGATTTTCACGATTTTCTTAAGATATCTTCGGTAATTATCCCCTTTTACCGTCTCGTCGGAAATGAATTATTTAGGAAAAGTGCACGACGGTTCCGGAGCCGTTTTCCCGTGCCCGGAGAATTATCGTTAACCTCGCAGGGAGATTCTTCAGTCGCTCTTACGTTGTTACACGGCGAAGTGCCACCTAACGTTACACGCAGGAGCTTATTGTTGGAATATTAAAAGGGAAGGGGAGAGAAGGAGCAGATGTGGCGGATGGAGGAAATGTGGCTCTGCTCGCGGCAGAACTGGGACGCGGAGAACGGATGTTCGTTATGAAGAAAATCGTGCAATTTTTACACTTTATGTTTTATAATGCAATTTTGGTTCTATTTTAACTCGAGATTGGATTGTTCTAATTGATTTTTTATCGCAGCAACCGATTATGGAAATATAAGTCTACTACTTTGTCTGTCAAATTTTCTTCAAAACTTAATAGATGTCCATAAATTATTATAATTATTATTATTAACAACGATTTAAGTACTGGACACTTTTAGCCCACACGCTCTATAATATTTTTTCTATTTTAGGAAAATATTAATCTACTCTTTAGTATATCAACTTTTCGTCAAAGCTTGATATATATGCAGAAGTCATTATTACTACTATTATTATTATCGGTATTACTATTATTACTTTGCAAGGTGTTAGGGGTTTGACTGCCTTTATTTTAACAGGCGATAGTATTAACCAAAATAAACAAAAAACTTTATATAACAGGGGTCCTAAAACCAACCGTTTTCGAGAAAAAAATTAGCAAACTTCTAATTTTAAGGTGTAAAAATTCAGTTTTATTAAAGAATCTAAAATAATTTTGTACATGAAATAACCATAAGATGTGTTGTTTTAATGTATTTATGTCTAATTTTTAACAAAACAATGTTTTTAAACAAAGAATTTGTCCATTTTGACTTTCTATACCATTTTTCTCAGCAACAAATGAAGATATCGAGGTCAGTTTAGAGTCATTTGAAAGGTCTTTTAATTCCCTAGACGATGGTAAGGCCATTTTACCCGAAAGTAACTTAGTTTTTAATTGTGATCAAAAATAGTCAAAAAAGTGCAATTTTTGACGTATAATTGTTAATAACAATGCCTAATGTTCAAAGTCTCGTGTGGTCTTCCTATACGTTTTGTTTCTGTTGGCCGATATTACCTAAAAATCCGGGTCTCCTGCTCGAGGATTCGATGTCAAAAACGGGGTATTTCTTTGCTTATTTGCTGGGCCCATAACTACTATAAAAAAGTCATCAGTTTATTAAAATTGTGATGTTTCTTAGAAAGTCATCAGTTTCTTGGAAAATTTTCTTTAAAAACGTTACTACTTAACTTTGTTTAGCGCTAAAATTTCTTTAAAATGTTTATGAGCTAAATTGCAAAGTATGTATTGGTATAAGTTAATTGCAGTTCATTACCATCATTTACATCATCAGCAATATACTTATAAAATTCACTTTATTGTAAAACATTAAACAATGAAAAATTCAAATATTTCTCACCGATCCAGCCACTTTTGGAGCAGACAACCTACAATACAAACGATTGTAACACGAGTTGCCACCAAATAGCTAGCGCGGCGCTAATTGGCCGTCCGCCTCGTTCAGTTTTTTCGATGTTAATACCTCTCACCGATCCAGCGCTTCGTGCGAAGCTCGCGATAAGAAAGCTGTGCTTGCAATATTGTCTAATCTTAATTACAAATTAGGTTTTTTGGTTATTGTTATTATTTAAGAACTACAATTGTTTCTCTTATTCGACAATTTATTGCAGCCCTCGTAATTAGTAATAATAAGTAAAAACAGACTGTTCGTCGTCGTGACTCGTTCCGCGACACGTCGACTCTAATTGCTACCGTCAAAAATGTCCTGTTGATCTAACTAATTACTAATCAAGTATCAAGTCGGTTAATCTATTTAAAAACATCGAATTTTATATTAAATTTAAAGCAAAAAACCGCGTCCCGTTCTCGGGGCGATTGTGCATGCTGGCAGTGCAACCCGACGGGGCCGCAGGCGTCATGTATTACAGCGTGTTCAGTTAGGAAACTTTGTTTCACTGTCATGTTTTACGAAAGGGAATTTATCGCTCCCGGTTGACATGCTCCTGTGTGGCATTAAAGTTGCTACTTAGTTGGCGGAACACTCGAGGAATATTAAAGTTGCCGGGTTCATAGCCGGTCCAATCTGTAGTTTTCTAAGATTTTCTTTTGATCTGCGTTCCCGTATTTTAAATGAAGGTCTCACTCGGGGTTTACGAGGTGGTGCATGCGGGACTCTTCTTTTTACTGAAGGGTGTTAACCTTTCTTTCCTCGGTTTATTGTGCATTTATCGTCCCATGTGTATCCTTTGTAAGAGTGGAAAATTAACAAACTGAAAGTATTTCGCAAGTTTGTATCATGCAAAGGTCTTAGTGGCTCGATTGGTCACCTTTGTCTTTCTTATAAGTAGCCATTGAATATATCTTTTTTTCGTTATTATTTTGAAGTAGTAGTAACTGTGACTGTTTGCTTTCTACATCAGCTTCTCATTGGAGTAACTTGTTTCGTTCCTTAACTTCACTTCATTACTTACACCTCCCTTCCTGATTATTTGTTTCACTTATCTTTCTTTGATTAAATCGACATTTGCACTTAATTGCAACTTTGGGACTTAGCTTCTTATTTCCTTAATATTCAGTTGGGTGGGTTGCGATCTGAAACTACTTCTTGTGCTTGATGTATATTTGCTAACTTCGTGCAGACTCTGTCTCTTTTCTAGAGACTTCTCTCGATGTTGTCTCGACTCGAATTTGAAGAGGACAAAGACGAGATTAAATGCTGACATTTCAATACTAATTCTTATAAACTAACCCTAAGTAATCGTAAGGAACCACGATGTGACCGCGAAAATAATAACCTCAAATTATCGACTGAAGAGTTTTTCGCGGATAAATGAACAACTGGGGAAATAAGCCGATCACTTATCAACTGGTCTCGCTTGCTCATTGGCGGGAGATTGCCCGTGGGCTAAAATGCGCAAAGAACGGCCCTATTGCCCTGTAGTGACGTTACCAAGCTAAATTGGTTATCCAAGCAGGTAACCAATTTACAGGAACCTAGTTATCTAAGCGGACTAGGCATGTTATCTATGTGTTGGAAAATAATCTGAAGATACAAGGCGAAGGTATCTCGAAGCTCTGACAGTGTAGACCGCATATAGATAACGCTTATTTATTAGAAAATATTTTTTTCCTTTATTTGGTATACATAGTCATCCTCAATCAACACGTTTAAATTTGTGGGCATTATTAGGTTTTGAGTTTCCATTTACAATTACCTGTTATCTAAATTTCCGAGATATTTTTCTCATGCATATCCATTTTCCAAATTTCCATGACTTCCAAGGTCGAGATCCGACCCGTACAAAACACATTTCCCATCGAAGGAGAATTTACGTACCCGTCCTAATTTCCATCCGATTCGTAATCGTTTTTCCCTACCATATTTCATCTCCTCCCTCCCGAAGATTTTCATTCGGAAAATCGGAAAATTCGGTCCCGAAGGATTAATCTCTCCGAAACGAGCTCTGCGGCCATAACAAAAATTTAAGGGCTCATCTCGGTTTTTCCGCGGCGGCCTCCTCCCATAACACCGAGATGTATTATATATATATATATTACTTTGGTCAAAGAGAGACTTACTTCCTAAGTATGATTTTATGAATTTTAAAGGAATGTAGATACCAATTAGAAGCTCTATATATGAAAATTTCAATGGGAAAAACTGTAATAATTATATAGGGAAAAGTGTCACCAGTTCTTTGGAAAGGTTGTATAGACAAATACTGAAGGAACAATCACGGATATAGAAGAACAAGACGGCTTTAGAAGTGGAAGATCCTGCATGGATAATATCTTCTGTATAATCAGGTTATTGCGAAAAGGGGTTGGAAGAAACCTAGATACCCATTTGATATTTATTGTCCTAGAAAAAGCTTTGTATAATGGGCCATTGTCTAAGCTATTTGAGGTGTTATGAATGTAAGTCATTTCTATAAAGGTACGTCGGTAGTTATTTCTTTCTCTAGCCAGAATTTCGGTGTTCTCAAAATCTATTAGGTGTCCTTCCTGTTGAGCACGTTTTGACAAGACACAGGCATGTGGCTAATATCGCTTTTGTGTGACACGATTCTGGCTTTCAGAGGACGTGAAGTTTAGTCTACATAGTGGGAATGACAGCCCAGATATTCAACCCTATAAACAACTCCTGATACATCCCATTTATATAAAGTGTTTTTGAGTTTGGTGTAAAGGTTGCCAACTTCCTTAACCGTACTGTTAGCTATCTTAATAGACAGGTCTTGCTTTAATATTGACACACGCCTGAGGGCCTAGGGCCCAAAGGGAGTGCTCTGGTTGGGGGTGAAGCTCGGTAGAGACTAAGAAGACATGGCAACGTTGACAAATATTTATTCAAGCATTAAGTATGACAGGGGAGAGAAAATTTGACAAATAGTGATTAGAGGGTGAAAAGAGAATGTAGAAGTGGAAGAAGAGGTTGCTTACTGGTGTGTGACGGAGGGCAGCAGGCACTAGGCTCCTCCAATCAGCGTCATGTCGAAGGACGGACTCTCAGACGGGCAGCGTGACGTGGTACTCGATGACTGAATCCCTGATCGATCTAATCGATCCATATAAATACGTTTCGTTTGTTTGACGAACGTGCCTGCCGCTTACCCGCGCGTCACGTATCGTCCTTCGATTTAAGGTCGCCTGGGTGCTGAATTAGCTTAGACGGCGACCTATTTTCGCTAATTGGGGCTGCATCGCGACAATATGTTGGTAAGTTTGGGTGTGAGTCTTCAATATATCTTACATTCAGTTGAAGCTCAGGTTTGGTATTGGTCCCGTCATCACTACTATTTAATAGTGGTTAGTGGAATCAATTTTCATTGATGTTGGGGTTATCTGGTATGTTAGATATTAATTTATATAAAACGGGTCTAGAAAAACCGTTTTCCTATATTAGAGTGTGTAGTCTTCTCAGGCTGTTAGTCCTCAACGTATCGTGGCAAATTCTGTTTATGCGTGTTTTCAATGCTACAACTAAATTTGTTTTCATAATATATGTTGTTTATGTTATGAAGCGTAGTTAATGTATCTTATTGAGCTTATAGGTTTTCGGTACTAGTCCAATATGATTTTATTTTCAGGAAGTCTTATTACCAAAGTGTCAAGGAACGCTATACTTCTATCATTTTCAATTGTGAATTTAATGAATGGGTTATAAATATTATAACTTATATTAGCCCCGATGTTTTCAAAACTTTTAAGTTTTTATACTAATCAGCCTATACTATCTTTTTGCTTTATGTATATATATATATATATATATATATATATAGACCGTTTCTACAGAGTGGCAGTATGGTATAAACATAAGAGCGAAAGAAAGGCCATATATTTCTCGTTGGCTAAACAGAGAAAGAACTTTTGCGACGTTGCTAGCTCCCGAAACATCACGGATACGGACCGGCCGGCCGGCAACGTTGCACAACTTCCTTCTCTGTCATACTAACGAACTACTATTAGTTTCTCATTCGCTCTTGTTGATTTCGGACCCTGCATCTCAACAGAATAGGTCCGTATATGATTTTAAACCTTGACCGTAATCAACCGGCCCCCATCTTGCGTCTCTTGGTCGTATTCTCTAATTTGTGACCTTTCGCCGTCGACGCTGTCATTAGGAAGGGAGGAAATTCGACGCGGCTTTCCATTAATCAGCCCTACGCGCCGAGGAAAAATCCCCGAAGGAAAACTCGCTTGCATACGTTCCCCCGGACTCGGAAAATTGTTCGCGGTCGAGTTAGTACTTGACTTCTGTTTCCGAAACGACTGGTCCGGTCGAATGGGTAATAATAATAGAGCTGCGATCGCTCTCGGGGAGATAATTGGGAACTTTCCGGGGCTCACACGGACGGGACGTCATAACTTCTCACGTTTTCGAAATGCAAGCGAGACGGATCCATCCGGGAACAATGCTAACGTTGCGTCGTACGATAACGACGAAGTTAAGAGTGTCGGGAAGCGAGCGGAGGGACGTCTGTAGTGATAACTTTTTCTTCGCTGAACTAATTGGGAAACACAAATCGGGAAGGGTCCGTTCGGCGAACCGATATCAGTTCAGTTAAATGTTAGACTAATTTCATGTTCAGTAAATGTTACTTAGTAGGAATTAAAACATATACTGCCCATGACATCAGGATGATGTAACTTAAGGGATTTTTTTCTATTTATTACATTTTGTGACGTTAGGAAAGAGGGCACTGTATATGAAAAAATGTACATCGCTACGTGACTTATCCCTTGTTGCGTAATATGCATTCACTCGTAAGTGTAACATGTCCCGGAAATTGCAGCTGTAGATAACAACGATGCGCTCATTATCAGAGTTCAAGATTCTGGTCTTTGAACACGACCGACGTACTAGAAATTGCATTATTTAATTAGTTCACGGAGGCGGACTTTATGTAACGTAACACGGATATTCATAGGTTCAGGAAAGAAATTTCGACCAAATAGAATTTTGGAGACAAACATTTCGATCGAATTTTTGGTACTCGTAGAAGGGGGACCGAGGGCTCTTGGAGAGAATAAAGTTGGGAGTGAAGGAGACGGTCCGTCCGGTTGTGTTTTAGAGTGGGTGGTCGTTTTGTGTTGAAGGTAAGGACCGCAAGGAAGTTCAGAATTAGGGAGAGACTGTCTGGGGCCGGACGTCAGGTCAGTTGTGTTGTAATGAGTTTTAAGGTTTTTGTTAAGTGTCTGGGACCTTTGAGGAAAGTCAGAGTGCGATTTGCTAGGGCGAAGTACAGAGTTTGGAGCTATTTGAAGCTCGGGGACCTTCGAGCAGTATTGGAGTTCATCTCGCAAGGCCGAAGTCCAGGGTGCGGAGTTATTTTCAGGTCGGGGACCTTTGAGGAATATTAGAGTTTGACTCGCGAGGGCGAAGTCCAGGAGCTAAGAGTTATTTTCAGGTCGGGGACCTTTGAGGGAAGTCAGAATTTAATTCGCGAGGAGCCAGGAGTTATTACGAAGGAGTCGTAAGGATTTGGAGAGGTTTAGAGTTGCTAAACGAGTCGTACATTTTTAAGAGTGAGAGTTGTTGAGTGAGGGCGGTGATTTTGGAGTTTAGAGTCTACGCGAGTGTCATAATATAGTTTGAGTTTTAGACTTATTGTTCAAGGGCATCAACCTTGCGAGTGTTAGAGTTGTACGCGAGAGGCGTAGTTGGTGAGTTGTAGACTTTTACGCTAGGGTCGTAATACTTTGAGAGAGTTAGAGTTTGTACGCCGAGGGAAGGAGGGCTGAGTGCCGGGCCGAGATCAAAAGAGAACTTCTAGAGATTGGGTGAGTCGTTAATAAGTTGCAAGGGTGGTCTAGCCCCAAATTTGGAGTTGATTTAATATATCTGTGCAATCATGATCATTTGTTTAATGAAATTTTGGAAAAGTCACTTTCCTCATGTCTCGTGGGGACACGTTTTTCATATACAGGAACGTTAATGGTTTTAAGGAGATTTTACCATGATATTTGTGTTCATTTTTTTATTTTTGGTTTTGTCTGTTCACTAATTAAATTATATTTGATATCGTTTTGTTGTGTGTTAATTTTGCACTTGGCTTGTGTAACTTTATGAACTGAATGACTTAGCGGGATAAACTAATTCTTTATGCTATTTGGACTTAATATTTTTTTAATATAATTTTGTATTTTGTTCCGTCGTTACTTTTTTTAAACTCGATTAAAGCGGGCATTTGCGAAGCCCCGCACCAATGTTTCACTAAGGAACCAGTTAATTTTTGAAGATAATCAGTTACCTCAATCAATCACACCCAAACGTAATATCGGTGCCTATACCTTGACTAGTGTGTCGATTTTCTATTAAACCCTCACATAATAGGGGCCGATATTACAATAATTATTATACGTATCATATTCTGATACGCGGTAATCGGTTTTCGGTGGTTTTTACCCTTCATCTTCTTCTTCATGTGCCGTCTTCAATAAAGGTTGGCAATCACGTCGGCTGCGTGTCTATCTTGAGCGATTCTGAGGACCTGCTCGAAATTTAGGCCGGTCCAGTTCCTGATGTTCCGCATCCAGGAGAGCCTCTTTCTTCCTAAGCCTCGTTTACCTTCCAGCTTTCCCTCAATTATTAGCTGAGGCAACTCGTATTTTTCGTGCCTGAGTAGGTGGCCTAAATATGTAGTTTTCCTTATTTTTATTATATGCAGCAGCTCCCGCTCACCACCTATTCTCTGAAGTACTTCATCGTTCGTAATTTTCGCTGTCCAAGGAATCCTCAGCATCTTCCTGTAGCACCAAAGTTCTAACGCTTCCAGTTTGTTTATCATGCCAGCTTTCAACGTTCATGACTCAACGCCGTACAGTAGAATAGACCAGACGTAACATTTTACCAGTCTCAGACGCAGATCAGGTCCAAGTACAGATCAGAGAGGAGTCGTTTATATCGTAGAAATCCCTGACGTGCTTGCTCGATTCTAGCCCTTATTTCGTTATCAGGGTTTGTGTCCCTTTCAATCCAGGAACCCAAATACTTAAAGCGGTCTACCAATTCTAGGACTTCACTGTTGATCTGGAATGGAATCGGGATATTCTGATTTTTGCTAATTACCATGGTCTTCGTTTTCTTAACGTTGATCTTCATACCATAGTCCGAGCATGCTCTTTGTACGCCATCTATAGTATTCTGAAGCCCAATGTCAGTATCGGCCATGATCACCGTATCGTTAGCATATCTTATGCTGTTAATGGTTTCCCCATTTACTTTTATCCCATCTGAAATATTTTCCATTGCGAATTTAAACAACTCCTCTGATGATGGTGATAATATACATCCTTGACGCACCCCTTTACGAATTTCTATTTCCGTAGAGGTGGTATTTTTTATTCTTATTTTTGCCACTTGATGTCAATAAAGACTCTTTATTAACTGGATATCCTTCTCAGTGATTCCTAAGTTGATGAGGGAATTTATGAGTCTTGCATGCGGCACTTTGTCAAATGCTTTTTCAAAGTCGACGAAGCATATGTATAGGCTCCCTTGTTGCTCCATGCATTTCTGAGCTAAAACTTGAAGGCTAAATAATGCTTCACGAGTGCCCATGCCCCTCCTAAATCCAAACTGTTCTCTCGAGATTACCTGCTCGCACCTATTCTGGATCCTATTGTGGATAATTCTAAGAAGAAACTTTAAGGCGTTGCTCATCAAGCTAATCAACCTGAAGTCATTGCATTGGCGAGGGTTCGGCTTTTTGGGAATGGGAATGAACGTAGATTCTAGCCAGTCTTTTGGTTTTTACCCACCAGCGATATATTTTAGTGATTATTTCAGTAAATTGTCTTGTAAGTTGTGTTACTCGCGGTATGTTAGAGTTAATCGATCGAAGTAGCGTACCACTACATCGATCAACTATGCTTATTCCTTCCGGTGCATTCATTGAACGCGTCCCGAAATAATCTAGATATTACGGTGATAAAATGCTCGCTTAACAGTAGACATCCCCCGTTGACAAGCCCTATAAACCATCCCATTCTTCGGCGAGCAATTTAAGCCCCGCTTTATGTAAAATTAAGACGGTACATCTCCTTAAACAAAACAATATTTTCGCGGAGTCCTTTAAAAAATTACCTCGTTCATTAAGGCCGAGGGAGTTTACGCTTTCCGGGGGAGAAGAGGAAAATTCGCCCTTAGTAAATCGCCGTAATTCCGGGTGCGATCTCCTTAAATTTTTTAAACGGATAATAAAGCCGCAGTCGTCGCATGATTCCCGTGTATTTCCGCAATTCGGCGCTGCGGCACAGCGACAATTCCCCATCGCGCCGGTTGACGTGTCCGTTAAATGCAAGCGGTCCAATTACGTGCCGGTAACGTTAAGCGAGTCGGTAAGAGGGGGGGAATTTAAAAAGTAATTTAAAGTTTGGAGAAAGAGGAATCAAACAGTGGGGTCGTGTGTATGTGCGGCTTTCTCCTCGTTTCACGAAGATATATTTGTTCTCGAGGAACGGTCACGCTTCCTCCCCTCGGCTCGCTTTTGCGATCTGATTAAAATTCCGCGAAAATGCGCCGGAACTGCTTGACCGGAATAACGAAAAACCTCCCTTCCTTACGACTGTAACACCCTAAATCTCGCGGAACGGCGCCCCTCCGACCCACACTCGGACGATAAATCTTATGCAAAACTCGCGTATGCACGGCGAAACAAGTAGCGTATTATTTAGTGCGCTCGTCGACGATTTGTCAAGAGCACGGACGGAGCGTCGCGACGCCGAGCGAGTGGGGCGAGAGATGTACTTACTCGTCGTGCCCCTCGCATACTTACCTGACCTAGCTGCGGAGGATGGGGATTAGGGCGAGAGCACGTGGGGGAAATATCCCGCTGGCGGCACGAACGAAGACGGTAAACGTTAAGTGTTGTCGGTATTGTCGGGGAGAGCGTAAAGGAGGTACTAATTTACAGCTTACCTAAGCATCGAGCTGATTTCGTCGGTGCCTACTGTAACACCCTGCAGGTGTTTATGGGATTTTACTTAGTTATTATCTATAAATTGTATTATTATTTTAACACCCTGTAGAGGTTAGTGGGAATTTAATTGTTTATTACTTATGGATTCGATTACTACTGTAACATCCTGTAGGCGGTTATGGGATTTTAAATTATGAAGCTTAAGGGACAGCCATAGGTCAAGTGGGTAAGACATGGCCAATTAGAAAATTGGAGGAATAATTTAGTAAGCAAGTTAGGGTTGTGGAGAAGGAAAAGCGAGTCTTCCACTAGATAAGAAATTGTGGAGGAAATGGTCGGTTGGAGTCCGGGACTCCGAACTGTATAGTTTTTCGAGTCGGGAGTGTTTTCTTAGTGTTCATTTTTTTGAGAAGGTTCTGTATTATTGGGAGTCAGAGTTTTGCTTTATATTAGCGGAGCGAAGTAAAGTCTTGGAAGTAATACGTGGGAGTCGTAAGTTGAGAGAGTTTTGTTTTGTTAAGTTAAGTTTTGAGGGAAGTTAATTTTGTTGTACCGGGAGTTTAGAGTTTTCAAAGGAGAATAGTGCTTGAAATATAGATTTTCCTAGAGATTGAGTTCAGGGGAATTTAGAGTCACCCACGAGGAAGTACTAATTTTCTGGGTTGTGTTTCAAATATGCCTAGAGATTTTAGACTTTTGTTGAGAGCGCTTTACGCCAGAACCTTTTGATAGTAGTAGTTTGGAAACGTGTATTACGATCGCCCCCTGCTGAGCTCCGTCGTCGCAGGTTTCCACGCCAAATCCCAGGTTGTTAGCATAGTTTCCCACCGTGGCCCCAGGGTGAGTCAGTTCTGAAGTGGAAGGGTCGAACTCCCCTTAAATTATGGGGTTGGTTTTGGTACGTCGTACGTCTGTATAATCTCGATATACCGTTTAATAAATTCTTTAAGAGTCACGTCCTGGTATCGTACCGCGTCAAAGTTTCCATATACATGGATTCGAAGATAAGTAAAGGTGAATTGTAAGATTTGAGTTATTTGTTTGGGTTTTAGTTTCCTGGTTATCCAGGTTTCTTAAGGGAATAGGTTTATTATTTTTATTATCTTATTTTGAATGATTTCTTTGCGGTTCGAATTTAATTTATACTGGACGACCGTGTTTGGTCGAATAATTTTTTTTGGTGACTTTTTTTAACAGATTTTTTTTTAAGTCAGTTGTTTAATTTCTAATCGAGTAAAGCAGGCATTCGGGAAGCCCTGCGCCTACGCTCTCTTGAAACATAACTTTTAGTCAATTTTATTAAATTAGTTGATCCCACTTAAAGTAATATCGGTCCTTATTCTCAGTTGAATTAAAAGTCTGGCCGTTATACTACGAAGAGTGTAACAACAGTTTTAGATATATACAGTTAGAATATTCGTTTTGGGAGTTATACTCTTCGCGGCATGCAGAGAAAAATAAATTTCTTTGTCGATAATTTTTTGGGAGTTGTACTCTTCGCGGCATTTGGAGAAAAATCATTTTTTTCGTTGACTCTCATCGATGAGTTTTTTTTGTCGAAAATTTTTTGGGAGTTATATACTCTTCGCGGAATATAGAGACAATAACTTTATCGGCGACTTATCCTCTAGGCGCGGCTGTCTTCATGCGCTTCCGCGATGAGTACCAAACGTTTGATTCCATAGCGAAACCAAATAAAGCTTAGGTAAAATGTAATATATTGAAGAGACTACTTCTTTTTGAGAGGTTGAGGTGTATATTTTGTAAGGAAGAAAATTGCAATGGAAACAGTATGTGCGTAATAGGTCGAAATCGTACTTCAAGTATTATGATATAAATAATTTTTACGGAACGGCAATGTCATGTCCATTTCCACATGGTGATTTCGAGTGGATCGAAGATTTATATCATGCTAACATCATGGAAAGCCTCATGAAGTTCAGCACGGTTACATAATCGAGTTGACCTTGTTTATCCGAGGGTCCAGGATAAAAAAAATACTAGAAACTCGATAAAAAAATTCTATTATTCGAGACAAAAATTTAAAATTAGGTGTAATTTTTTGAGTTGAGCAGAGTGTGTGGATGAAGCCTTATATTGATCTCAACACCCAGACGCGAAAATATAGCAATAAATAATGTGAACAGTTGTTTCTCAAATTAATGGATATTCCAGTTTTTGGAAATACCATGGGAAATATCAGGAAATACCATGACGTGAAGTTGGTTACAATTGGGAGTGACTATACGGATCAAATTATTTTATCTCACAGCCAAACTTTAAGTCACTTACGTTTTTGATATTGAAAGGAGATATCTATTTCAATAAGTCCATCTAAATTAGTTCTGGATATTTTTAAAACGTACGGCTACAATTTTCATTATATTTCTATAAAATAAGTATCTCAACTTCCTCTCAAAACTATTATACACTGACACAGATGCATTAATCAATAGATTTGAAATGAAATAAATCACATTAATGAGATAAATAAAAAATATTAAAAGACTCAGTTTGCCGTCACGCAACGTCACTCGGATACCGATATTGCTCTTATTTTTATATAAATCATATGCAGTGGAAGTTAGAGTCTCCTAGTTACGATAGACGAGCGACAGAAAGATTTTCCTAAAATTCTCCATTTTGCCCGTAAATTCCCAAAGGAAAATTCGATGGTCTTTCTATCTTTTGCCATAAACTAGACACATGTTTTGTCAGCTTTTCACTTCCAGTGTTTTCGGCCATAAGAAGTCTTAATTACGGCCCCATAAGGAGCTTTATGTTGTTTTGATCAATTTCTGTTACACTCCAATTTACCCACTCTTCCGCGTCAACTGTCGTATACCGCCATACGTGACATGTATTCCGTTAATGAACCGTCGAGGATCGAGCAGTCCTTTTTCCTTCTCAGCGAATCGAACAAAACCAATTACCCAAACGATCTATTTACGTAGGCGAAGGTCCGGCACACAAACAAAGTTGTTTCGGCTAAAACGTCTCAATTAAAGAAGTTCCCGTTTCGCGTCCAATTTATTCGGCCTCTTTCGAAATCCAATTATGGCTAAATTAATTATCGGGAAAGAATTTCCAATTAGCGTCGGACGCGGAAGGCGAAAGTCGCGTACACCTGAGCGGCTCGGCGGTAAGATGGGGATCGGTTCCGAGGGCGACAGAGCGAAAGAATCCCATTAACTTCCGTTGTGACGTCCATTAAACGACGGCCGATAAAAATTATAATTCCGCATTAAAATTCAGAAGACAGATAACCTCGAAGGATGTTACACAAGTTCGCCACTACCATTAAACTTTAATAGCTTGGGAGTTTAAGTGTTGCCGACATCGGCTTCGATCAATCAAATCCCGGTTCGCCCCTTCCTATCCCCCCAACCCCCTTCTCCTCCGGATTTGAATGAACGAAGAACAGGGCGAGACTGCAAACAAATACAACGAAAATTAGGAAAAATCGGATCCCGCGTCTCCCGAGGGCGGAACGGCGGAATCAGCTAATCGAATGTTTGAGATCGTCGTTATCGGCGCTGATTTTAATGATGTCGAATTTCGAAATATCCGTCTGGATGCAATTATTCCGGAATTTCGACGATTCGAGGATTTATAGACAAAAATAGGTTTAAACTGGCACGGCTGGAGATGGTGGCACGGGCGACAAATTCTGTCTTTTTGTGTCGGAAAAGAAAAGCGCTCTTCCTTGAGGTGAAACAACATTTTACTATATTTAGTACTCTGTTTACAAATTTAGTACTAAGTGTTAACATCTCGCACTGGAAGGTTTTTACACATTAAATTTCTCATCTTAACACTTTTTAGTACTAAAAATTTTTATACTGTAATGCCACGTGGACCTATTACTACATGATTTCGTGATCTTAGTGCAATGGTCTCGGTATGTAGACTCTCGCAGCTCATTTTCGGCTGCGGAGATGAACCTTATTTACAGGTTGTAAGGCTGTAGACGATTTTGTCGAATGGAGACGGGGCGTGACGTAATCTCCGGTGTGGATCTGAGGGCATAACCTGCAGATCCGACTTGAAATTCTTGTAGGTGGAAGTTCTTGTAACTTGAAATTCTCGTCCAGACAGGACAGGGCGTAACGTGAATCTCTCAGGGTGTATCTTGAGAACTTGTAGTTAGGGTGAAGTAAGGGCGTCCCGAAATGCAGTCTCACACTTCGGTTTAAGACCTTAAGATCTTCAACGTTAGCGTCAGCATCGGGCGAGGTCCCGTCGCGAATACTTACTTACTTCTGTAGCTCTACAACCCGTTTTCCCGTTGGGTTGGTTTCCCGAGCCAGTTTGACCATTCTATTGTGTGAATGTGTCATGTCCATCTCAGCCTGCCAGCTTTAATCTCCATCTTTGTACAGCTCTTCAAGCTTCTATTGGTTCTTTTTCTGCACTCCTGTGTTGTAACGTCATACACAGACCCATACATTTTTGGACACATTCTTTTTCAAACCACTTTTTCCTTTGGTGCCTATCTATTCTCCCAATTGTGAAATTCAAAATTATCTTGCATACGTGCAAAAATGTATACTTCTAATATTGTAACGTTAAATGTAAACACGCAGCTTAAGCGTAGTCCTTCGTATCGGACGAGGCGGCCCACCTCAAAGGGAGGCCGCTCCGTTTAATTGAACCATAAAAACTCTTGGAGAATACTCGCGAATATTCAATTGAACAAAGAATGATCTATTACGTTCCGGGCCTTTCTAGAATAAACATTATTAGCAAAAAGAATATACCGGAAGGCTCTGGAGGCATAATGGTGAGATATATAAACACGGGCTTGCGGTCGGAGAGAAGATTAGACGAGAAGCCGCGTTAGTAAACAGTGGGATAAACGGACAAGTGAAATTGTATAAATAAATTAGCAGTTAAGAGTGTGATATAAATTAATTAGTTAAGAAATATTCTAGATAATTAAGTAGTGTTAACACAGTGGGTAAATAAATTAGAATAAACGTTACAATATAAATAAAATATTAATAAATATGTGGATTGAGAACGTCCATTCTGGTTCTGCACTAATAAATCGAACATTAATTTTTTACTATAGTTTATTACGTTTAATACGTTTATTATTAACTGAATCGATATTAAATTTTCCTAGTAATTTTTCAACAAGTTTAATAATTAAAAATATTATAATTAATATTAGGAACTAAAATTAACACACTTTTGATTGATATATGCATTTTTGCAAATTTTTTATTACAGTTGAAAAATTAAGAAAGAAATTTTTCTAAAAACCCACTTTTAATTTCCATAAATAAAATTCAAAAATGGTTATATATGATCTATAATAATTGAACTACTTTAGTTTGATGCTTTGCCAAAGTTGCTCCTGCTGCAGAACACTATTAGTCAATACTTTATATTGTTAAATTGAATAGGACATTAATAACAAATCAGGATGGCCAATGCAGTACATTTGAACTAAAACAGCATTATCTATTAATGCGCCGGGGATAACTGATGAAAATTTATTTAAAACCAGGAATGTCAGTTGTTGTCGAATAGTTTAAACACATAGAAGAGTTTTGCAGAGGTTGATTAATTTTTTTGAATGATTTCACTTAAATTTGCCCCAATTTTTTCTTCTAATTCTTGAAAAACTGAACAATGAAAAAAAGCAAAAAGGGAAATTCCAATGGGTACTTAAAGCACCTATTTTAATCTTTGTCACTACTTCTTTAAATGAATTAATATTAAAATCAATTACAATTAGTCACCAAGATCCAGGTACCGTAATTACTAAAGAAACTATAGTAATAATGATAAGAAACCCCAATTATAAATCAATCAAGTCAATCAGTCTTGAACGCAGTGTGAAATGATCTCTCTAGAGAGTGGACTGTATGTAGATATCTCTCGTAGCTCGTGGGTGGCTGCGGAGATGAACCTTGTCTCCAGGTTGTAAGGCTGGAGACTGTATTTGTAGGTTGGAGATCAGGGCGTGACGTGATCTGTTGAAGTTCTTGAAGATCTAGTTGTGTGGAGAGAGGGCGTAACGTGCTCTCCGGGTTGGATCTGAGGGCGTAACGTGCAGATCCGCGGTTGAAGTTCTCGTCGTTTGGAGAGAGGGCGTATCGTGCTCTCCGTGGTTGAAATTCTTGAGGTTAGGGGTTGTCGGTTTGGGTGGCGTGAAGAAAGATCACAACACACTGTCGTTTTGAGCATACATCGTATACTGGTTATTGTCCCAATTTTCAGAGCTTTTATACATCTTGTTTTACATTGGTTAAATGAGATATTATTTGTTTTCTTAAAATGACTTGGCGTTGCAGAAACTGAGCTTAATTGGAGCGCGCTTCTTATCACGTTCCGTAAACCCATTTGTTATGCTGACTCGGTTAATTATTGTGATTTTGAACTTGAGTTGTTGACGTTCGGTCGGCGTTGTTATTCTTCCTAATAAAATAGGACGTGCTTTTAGTTTAATTAGATATCCCAAAAATCTTGTTACCTAAGCTGCGTCAGTGATTATTATCTGTTTGTAAAACAAAACGTGTTGAAAAGTTACCAAAATTAGTTTACCATAAATTACAATTTCTTAACCTAAAATAATGTTGACGTTAGCGTCAACAGGTCTAGCCTAGTAAATCAAAAAATACCGCCAACTTTCTATTTTATGTGAGCATTACACACTTTGACAAATTTGAAACACCATTAAATTTATGAAAGTTACTTAATTGGAGTGATGCTTTACGCATAATAATTAGTAGAGCCTTGCAAATACTCGCTAAAAATATTTTCACAAAATGAAGGCAATATAAGTCACAAAATCACACACTTTGTTATTTTATGATTATATGCATTTATTTGTTTTCATACATTTTTCAAATAGTCTCACTTATATATTAAGTTTATAGATTTTTATACACATGCTTTTTTAGATATTACTATTATGTTCCCTGTTTTCATTATTTACTAATTCATGCAGATAAAAAAATCCTTAATTTTGTTTTCAACCCTTCTATTAGTTCTTCATAGGCGGACTTGCTTTTCCCAATTTATGAATCTTGTCAGAACTATAAACAAAGTTGGTTTTAATGTGCGGAAATTGGTTTTTCAAAATTAAAGTTTTTAAAATTGTTACACATTTTCCAGTATGAAGTTAACATGAAATAAAGTGAAACGTACAAATAAATTCATGGCGCTTTTGTTCAAGAAATTTTCTACTAAATTTCCAGAAACTGTTTAACTATGAAACACTAGCTTTTAAAAGGCTCGCTTAAAGTCTGGCTCAAAAAAAAATTTAGTAGTTTGAGGAAAAATTTGATGAACTCTTGGTAATTTTCCAGAAATCCACTCAATTTTTATTCGAAAATCTGATATATATCTATATAACGTTCGTTTTTTGAACTGAACTTCAAAAACATTTCCCACAAAATGTAATGAAACCTTGTCGATTATCCAAAAATCAATTCTGATATTAATGGAAAATGTGACTTTTGCATCTAATTCTATAGTTTTCTATATTGTATTGACTCATTTTGAGAATCAGAATGAGTCAGAATCAGAATAACTTTCATTTTAATAACTAATTTTTCAGTTTTTTTTCTTAATATTGTAGTGTAAACCGAATATATCTTACTTCTGTAACTAATGAAACAGACTCAATTATCCAGAAATAGTTACTAGTAAGTATATTGTAGTAAATTTTCAGACACCGAGATTTTAATTAAGCAATTGATTCCCGAATGTGGCATTGATGGAATTTCAGAATTTTTGAACAAGTCTGATGAGCTCTGTTCAATGGTCTAGAAATTCCCCAAACTTTTAATGAAAAATTATTGTCTTTTGTACCAGATTAATAAATTTCCCAAAAAATATAATCATGTCTTATGGATTACATAGCAATCAATTCCATTTTTTTCTCAAAATGTGCCTTATTTCACTAACACATTAATGACATATTAACTGAAATTTTGGTCCTTTTTCGAAATACACTCATTTTAGTCAATCCTGTGTTTCATAACTCTGGAATTTACACCCATTTCCTCACTTTTTGAAACTGAGATCTCAGCAAGGCAACTGACCAATAAATTGAGCTTTTGAAGTAAATTTTTGGATTTTCCAAAAAACCTGATTGTCCAGATTTTTCGTTGGTAAAAAGCCATATAAAATAAGGCCAATTGTGAAGCAGGCAAAATTTACTTGCAATTGTTTAAGACCAAAAATCATCATTGTTTTTATCGGCTGGAGAATAAATTTCGCAAACAGAAAAAAATAGTTAAAAAGGTTAGTTAAAACACATAGAACGTACTACGATGGTAAAGAACATAAAATATGCAAAAAAATAAAATGTAAATTTTGTAAAATTTATTCTGTAAATATCTGTAAAATATGCAAATGTAAAATGCATTTTGCATATTTTCCAAGCCGTTGTAATTAGTAACCCAGCACACTTGAAGGAATATAGCAAACGTATGAAATATTATTTTCTCGATGTGCCTATTGAAGATAGTTTAAAATTTATAAGAGTTCCCCATATAAAGTATTCCCCAAATATAATTGAACTGTACGAAGCAGGTTCCATTGCTTGTCTCAATTTAAAATAAATTGCGAATAAAGTGCAATTACGATTGAAACGAACTTTGAACTTTAAATGAGCCTTCAACTAAGATTCTTTCTATGTGTTATAAACTCCATTAGAAGTAAAGAAACTTTAAAATCCACTTACAACTTAAAAGCACCAGCAGCAATAACACTCAATTTATTAATGAACTTCCCTTAGTCTATTTTTCCCTTTGCCGGAATGGCGGGTAATGTAATCAACCTGAATCTGACTAATAACAAGTCAATGTCAGCGAAGCGATCTCTGCCTTGGAGTATTTCGTCACTTTAAGCGACTTTTAAATTTAAAGTTTTTATTTGTCCTCGTAATTAGGATTTAAATTTACTATCCTTCGCGATTATCCCGTTTCGTAAAGTTGGGGGGATTTAAATCTCTCGGTTATTTTTTTGTACGAGAAGTGAATTTGTTTGCTCAGCGAGCAGTTCCCTTCTTATAATGTCTAGCTAATTCCGACAGATTCGACGACTGTATTAGTCGAAAGGGAGGGAGGAGAGAGAAAAAGACGAATTTACTTCGAATACGTTCATTTTGTACTCGGCGTTTATGTACGAGCTACAATTTTTCTCACAAGAATTTGCATATAAATATGCAGCGAGAGGGAAAAATTTACATTTGTATTGACTCTATAACTCTTCTTAGAGATGTTTGTACTTTTCCCCATTCGTCTTCTATTTTTCCCCGATCCTCGTCATACGTATCGCGGAATCGAGTTACGGTCGGCACGTAACTTCTCGAATTAAGTTGGAAATTTTCGATGATTTCTTTTTTATTTCGTCGTCGTGCAAATCGGCGGGAAAGTTTATGTATTATCGCGGGACTCCCCGGGACGAAGTTCGCGAACTTGTCACGGTGAGATATACGGCGGTTACACGTCCGTACTCCGATTTTAATTAAATGAATAACGGACGAGAACCATATCGGAAAAAAGTTGGTCGTCACCAAAAACCAATAAGAAATGTGAAGTAAAGTGAAAAAATTGAGTTGCGTTAATAAACTCAATACACTTTTATTAAAAAAATTTGGTTGTTTGTAAAGTGGGTTTACATTGATCAAAAATGGCATTCGTTCATCAATTAAATATAATTATTATCACTAAATTATCATTAGACGGTTTTTTTCGCACTGCGGCTGGCCGGTCCAACTGGTCATTTTAGACACAGTGGAAACAGTCCAATCAGAACGGGCGTACCTTTCCGTCGCGCTCGCGAACCGAGCCGATCGCCAAATCGAGCTTTCACTCGGACGCTGTCGTGCAAAATTCGATCTCTGTCTATTGTTGTCGCTCTCACTCTAACTCGCACGCATGGGTCTGGCGTAACGTTACAATGTTTTGTGAACCGGCAGGTAGTTGGCACATCGATTTATAAGACGTATATCACGTTAAAAAAATATTTAAGTTAATGACTCGCAGCATAACAGATTTCATGCTGACGGCAAGTTAAATTTGATTTGAATCGGCAGATTGTGTTCCGTAATGGGATTGTTGTGCACACATATTAAGCATGTTACTGTAGCCTTTGATCATAACTGACTTTTTTAAACAGATTTTAACATATTTTACACTGACTTGAAACCTTTAAGCACTTTAAAAACAATAATATTTCTAAGAAAGAAACAGAGAAGCAATGAAGTGAGCGCAAGGTAGTACTGAGTGGGCATGGCGGTATTAGAGAGCGTCATGACATACCGTCACGTGGCTTGGCTTTATGGCACGCCAGTAGATATTGCACATCAAAAACATGTAAATTTCACGTCAAATCCTCTTTCACCTATGACGTCACACTATGACACTAACCCCCCCCCCCTCCCTGCCGGATCGACGTTAATTTTTTATCGTCTCTCACGGGAGACTGGGAATAAAGTAGTTTTCCGTCCAATTTAGGTCGTCGTTCCTCTCCCCTCCCTTAAGAGCATTAATCCGACAACAGGCGTAACATTATCCCGGACAAGAGTTCGCGACTGTCTCGCACGATATGTAAGTAATTTATCTTGTTTTGTTCTAGTGGAAGCAGAGATGGGGCGTCATCTCCAAGCTGTCACCAGCTGCAGGTAAGTGATGGAACTGCACCGACATATCACTCGAGCTAGACCAGATAAGGCGATGAGGTTTTGATAAATGAATACCCGCATACCCGGGATTCGCGTTTCATTAGGTCGAAGTAGAGAGAAAGGAGTCGTGGTGTTATTTCGACGTTACTCGCAGGGAGGAGCGGCTCAGAGATAGAGTTTGACTCGAATTCAAAACGATGAGCTTTGTTCTGTTCTGTTCTGGATCCTAAGATGTCATAAGTTACGGTTACTCGTAACTTCCTATGCAATTATATTTACAGGAAGCGTGTATAGTTCGATTAACTTCTTCTATTATTGTAGGGCCATGCCCTGTTCATCTCCACGCTTCAAATTTTTGTCAAGTCCTCACTAACTCTGAGCCCGTCTTTCTTGTGTCCTTCACGCGCTTCATTTTCCTTGAGGTTTATAGTCTCTTGATATTTTTATTTTCGAAATTTTCGATTCGTTAATTTTCTCTTGAAATATCGAAACTACTTACTGCCACGGCTAGCTATATATTTTCAAGTGACTTACGAAACATAACACGCGAGTGGCATACAATGTTTTGTCCAACAATTTGAAGAAATCGTTTTTTATGAGATAATAATTAATAAGCTTTGTGATCAAATCAAAGTTAACTGTGTATCAGTACCCTATAAATGTCACAATGACTTGACAGTGACTTTTTTACATTTTGGTTAAAGAAGGTTGTTTGTTTGGCCTAGTGGTATAAATCTTCTCACGTGACTTATTTTCAACATAACACACTAGTACCATAAATAAATAAATGAAGTACTACTTTAATTATGAACGTGAGTTATAATCCACAACTCACTAGTTTGTTATGGATTATAACACACTAGTGTATTATTTGATAGTTTACTTGTCTAAAATGACAATAATAATGACAGTCATATCTGTCATGTGTTAGATAAAGAACTTTATTTAAGCACAGGTCGTGAGGAAAGATAAAATAGATTACAGATTTAAATTACGTGGTCTTCACACCAAATAGACTAAATTCACAATTAATTACTAGACAGTAGGCAATCAACAATACAGACAGTTAATTAGCACCATTAATAACCGATGGTAACTCTAATATATCCTAAACTAAAATTGAAGTAGAAATTACTTACTATTTCACCTTTCAAAATTTCGTTAATTTTCCTTACATTTGAATAATCCTCATTTATATATAACCCTTTTTCTAATTTTCGGTAATACATACTCGCCTATCTCATATCTTGACCAATGTAAAGCGCATTACAAGGCAATCAGGAAATTTTGGATTTTCCAGTGAAGTCTATTGGATTTACCAATATTTTAATCCATATAATGTGTAACGGATTTTTCGTTCCTTTTTTAGGAACTATTATTTTTATGTACAGTTCAAAGCATGTAGCTACTATGCGTTTCACGCTCGTTGATTCGGGATTGGCCAGCCTAGATACCCGACAGGGTTGGCCTCAGAGGCCGATGAAATTTTTAGCGGAAGTATAAACAACAAGCAGAGAACAAAATTTATTCATAGAAATACCATACAAAATATTAATATCAAAATGGCTGTACTTATAAAATATAAGCCATGTATCGATATATTTAATTATACTACGTCTGAAACGACAATACAACTACTATTATTAACACTACTACTACTTTCAACTAAATATATAACAATTTTATTTGCATGATTATGTATTTGTAAATATTGCTTTTCAATTTTGCAGACGTGGTTAATTGCATTTTCCCAGATGTCAGCAGTTATGTTTTTAAATTGGTAATTGATTAAATCAGTTACACTATTTAATAATGTAGGGTTGCTGTTTTTCGCACAACAGTTATTTTTTATTTGAGCCCATTGCAATTCAATAGCATATTCAATATAATAGCATTTCAATAGCAATTCAAAGGCAGTTATTTTTTATTTGAGCTCATAGCAATTCAATTGAAGGTAAGAACGCAATAATATGGTGATAGGCGCAATATCGATGACCATATTCTTTACCATTTCGTCATCATAATAATAACTTTTAAATTCTTTGCTATTTAGTACCTCCAACAATTGTTTTTGTCGGTAATTTTCTTCAAAATATAAATCCGTATTCATTACAAATTCCTGAATTTTCGATATTTTTAGAGCCAGAATTTTGTATTTTGTATGATTGTCTGGAATGGTAAGGTGCGTTTACTAATACAATTGTGCTATTTGGTTTTAACCGTGGTAACAGTGTGCCTTCGAACCAATTTTTAAACAACATGCTATCTATATCCTTGTGATAATCCAAGCTACAATGTCTTACATCTTTTGCACATAAAGGAAGTGCACCTTCCACCCATCCAAACTCACTTTTCCACAATGTAAAATGCAAATACATTTGCCTCTTGAGCGAGGAACGTCCACTTTGCATAAATTGCTGTCGTTAGTCCAACACTTTTTGGTAATGTGATTAGTGTCAATCCAGGATTCATATAAAAAGCAACTCATAGATTTTTTTCGTTTAATATCTTTAAGATAAATATTTCTTAATGATATTAAAGAGCTAGATTGCATAATAGTTTGCCGCTTATTTAAGGCTTTAAATTTAAAACCATTATACTCTAACCACCTCCATAATGTTCCCTGTGTTCAGTGATATGCATTAAAACCTCCTCATACTTTAAGCCCTTACTTGTAAAGGACGGGTACAACTTGTAATGTTGAGAACACGAGTTACAGAACGTATAGATGTAGATTATGTAGATAGGATATAAGAATGGGACATTTAGTTCTAAGACTTAAACTACATGCAAGCTTGGGAATCCCAAATCAACGAGCGTGAAACGGACTACAGTGTGATTCTTATTCGAGCAATTTGTGGTTCTGAGGAAACGCGGAGTAATAGGTAGATCTAACCTTAATTGTTTCCTGTTGCAAATGTAATGCAACTTGTAACACTTTGCTTTATTATCCTCGCCACAAAGTATCTAATTAACTGAATTAAAATGTAATAAAATTAAAGGCGTAAATTAATCTACGCTTTCAACAGACCACAGATGCGATGACATTAAACTAAGACCAAGATTACACTACACTAGGGAAGCCATAAACCGAAAAGGATATCTGTCATTTCGGTTGAAACGACGTGATGGTTTATCACGTTCGATATGAGATACCGCTCATATTACCCAATACAGAATATAGACGATAAAATTTACCTTTACCGTTCGTTTTAACGTTTCATTCACAGGATAGGCACTTTATAAACCGTTTATCATCGCGTCTGTGTATCTTTCAATACGACTTTTCTTTTGTTTGGAAAGTAACGTCAGAGCGTCTGGAATGAAATATCGATCCGACACTTTGTAGACACACGGAATTATAATTTTTACACGACAGCTCAGCGGCGAACTCCCCCGGAAAACCGAATTAATTAAGATAGTTTCCGGAATTGACACAACGAGTCTCGACTCATAGTGGATTACCGCAAACTTTCCAACTACGATCCGAAGTCGGACATCACCTCGTCCGAACTTAATTTACATCGTCCCGACTAAATCCATCGGTTTACGACTATGATTCCGAACTTCTGCATCGAACTCAAACGCAGACGGGAAAGTAGAACGGGGAGCACCTGCCATGCAACTTACCGGCGCTAATGCAACAAACGAAAATTGCACTCTTCATTGTCTGCAGACGTCGGGAGGGAAACTCCCGACGTGGAAATCTCCAGGGAAATCCCCGAGGAGTTCGAAGCGGAGGCGGCGGCGGCGGCGGCGGCGAGTCGATTTTTGCGAACTTTAAAATTCCCGTTTCGCTTCGTTAAGGACCCACCCTTTCCCGTTCCTATCCAATAATGGATATCTCGCTCATAATGATGTTTAATTCGCCGTGCCCTAACGTTGTTAGCTTTAATTCAATGGTGGATCTTCAGCGGGACGCTTTGAGGCACTCGAAAGTTTCAATTAGACGTTAAATGAGGGTCTGTCTCTCCGCTGAGGTTTCGCGTTCCGGCGTCGCGACTCGCAAAGAATTTTTTGTCCCGGAGATTAACGTGCCGAGCCGGGAGAGGTAATTCCGGGGGAGTGTACTTTGCGATCTTTAAATTTTGTGCTCGGGGATTATCTCGAAAATGTCTGGGAAACCGCCGTGTTTGAATAGATACCTTTCAGGGCACGTCAGACTGTTAGTTTTGAGCTCCGCGAATTTTCCTAAATACGACGAGTTCGTTTATTTTATTTTCGTTAATATAACTTCAGTATTATGTACATACTGGAAATGACAGCCCAGACCCTATGTACGACTCCTGGTATATCCCATTTGTTTAAAGGGTCTTTGACTTTGGTGTATAGGTTATCAACTCCCTTAATGGTATTGATATATATGTTAATAGACTGGTCCTGTCTGGGTAGTTTGGGTGTGAATACCTCATTTTAAGTAAAGAAATGCAACAGGTAGTCTTCCCTAATTAGTTTAACATAAAACTTTTGAATATATAGAGGCTGCAGCCTGGGAGCGGATAAAGAAAACTATTTTTCTCGTGAAACGTTTCGATTACATTCAAATCATCTTCAGTCACTCCACAAAAAGAAGAATTGGAGAAGAAAGAATTTTGATGTGAATAATTCTTATGGCATGCCTATGTTTTGCACAGGGAAAAAGTTTCGATGTGAATAATTCTTATGGCGCGGTATGGCTGTATGTTTTGCATGGGGGAAAAGTTCAGTTTGCCATCACGCTCTAACATATCTATACTGTGTTCCAAATTCCATACGAGCAATGAATATAGACTACTCAATAATGATGTATACTTATATTATAAAGTATATGATATAACATACACATTTACTTATACTACACTCGTCGACTTTAAACGTAGATGGAGAGGGGAGTGAGAAAGAAGGAAGAAAGAGAGGAGAGAAATGCATGCTGTAATATAAGATGTTTTATAAGATTACTAGTAATATTAGTGTGTACCTTTCAATTCCACTATATGCTGTATATACTGTATTGTATTATTGTGTTTTTATTATTGTGTACGTGTTATTGGTTAAGTCGCGTGTGTAAGGGAATCACATAAATTACTATACATAACTAAATATTAGTGATAAATATATGTCTTTTTATTTTATATTATTAATATTTAGAATATCCATATTTGTTTAATATCGTGTTTCACATTGTGCAAAACATATAACATGTAATTATACAGAATGGACGAGGGTTTCAAGAAATTTGGGAAGCACTACAAAAATAAAAATATGAGTATAATAAAAATTGAAAGTTAGCATGCACAGTAAAAATTTATGATATTCATACATAGTGTGTAATATTTGTATAAATGGGTACTTGAATCCTTAATAGCAACAAGCGCGAAGCACGTGTTATAACGTTAGGATTTAAATAAATGAACAAATAATCATTGCAAATATTTTCCATTCTGTCTCTTATGATCTCGTTCGGTACTCTGTCGATTCTTGTTATTCTGCAAGACTTCCGTAGTACATCCATATCTACTGCATTTAGTCTCTTTCTATCAGCTCCCTTACATCTACAAGTTTCAGAATCACACCTCATAATACTTTTAACCACTGTAGATTTTAACAAAAAAAATTTTTTTAAGATGTCAAATATTAGAATCGCTCGCTAAGACAATTTTACGGCTTATTTTGGCCTGTAGAAGACCTTTAAACTTCGCAAACTTTCAGGTGTGTCAAAAGCGTATCACTTAAGTAAAATAAGTAGAATTCCTACTTACCGAACTTGCGTTAAATTGTCATAATACATGAACTCCTCCACACTAAAGTTACCTTACTCCTCGACTCCTTTTCGACACATATTATGAGAGGATTCAAACTCGACAGTGTCTCGCGGTTTCTGTGCCGAGTAACTTTGAACTTCCGTAGAACCCATTATACTTCACTTATCGATTCGGAATTTACATCAAATTGTACCGTCGATGTATCGAATCGGCGTTATCATATTCCATTCAACTGACGTGACAAATTCTTTTAACGGGTACGAATGTGATATGACGTGAATGTGAGATATATTCGTGTTACGTTCGCATTCCTTTGTTTAAGAGCTGGGGTTGTATACGTACAGATAACTATCGATTCATTAGAGTGGATTGTTTGTCTGTTAGTATCGAATGTCGTGTTTCAATTACAATATTCTGATGTTTTTTGATGAAAGTAATGATTGATAGATTGGTAAAACGGTTACTACTAACGGGCTGAATTTTCGTAAGTGGCTTCGTTTCGACGAGTCCCCAAAATTTAAATCGCAGCCTTTTAACATGTTTATTTGGGGAGTTTTTAAATTCCATATATGACACTTTGATTTTCATTTTAATTGACAGGTTAATTACAAAATAATTGGGAACTGCGTGTGTTCCACAAAAGGTTTGGCTTAGAATTGAGAATAAAGTTAAGAGCAAAATTGAGAGTTGGAACAAATAAAAGGAGTAGTAAATACACTCCCCATCAATATATCTCAGTGTCTCTCTTTCCCATTTCCCCCAATCAAGTCACTTGCAGGCTGTTTTAACGCTCACATCAAAAATTGCCAAATATCGCCGATGCTTACGAAGAGTATAACTCTGGAAAACGTGGCAAAGAGTATATATAACTTTCCATATACGTGGCGAAAACTATTATGTCTAATTGTATCTCAGGGAAAAGTATGACTCTTAATAATGCATCAGCGAATAGAATTACTATTTAACATGTGTCAGCGAATCAAGTCATGTCTATTCATGCGTTTACGGAAAAAAAATTATTAAAATGTATCCAATGAAGAAAATTACTATTCGATAAGTGTCAGTGAAAATAATTATCTCTGATTCTGAGTCCGCGAAGAGTACAACTCTTATAATACGCTGCGATAAAAATAACTGCTTAATAAGTGTCAGAGAAGAACGATATTTCTGTTTGGGTGTCCGCGAAGAGTATAACTCCTCATAATTCGCGGCGATAAAAAGAATTGCATAATAAGTGTATTGGGAAATAATTTGTTTCGCTACAGATCTTGTAGGAGTTATACTCTTCGCGCGACATGTAGAGGAAAATAATTTTTTCGCCGCCATTTATCAAATAGTTATTTTTTCGCCTACAGGTATAGCCTTCGCGGGCACACAGAGACCACTATTTTTTTTCGCCAACTCTTGTCGAAGAGATATTGTATTCGCCTATGATTTTCTGGGAGTTATACTCTTCGCGGGCATGTAGAGACAAATAATTGTTTCGCAGACTCTTATCGAAGAGTTATTTTTGTCCGCAATAATTTATTGGGAGTTATATTCTTCGCGGGCAAGTAGAGAAAAATAATTTTTTTCGTTGACAATTGAGAATTATACTCTTCGTAGGCACCTGAGATATAACCCTTCCATTGATTTCATTACGTGTACTCTTAATTTGGTTTGTAAATTTTTCCAAAATCACTTTTCCTGCTCCTCATGAGAGGTTTCTTCAATCTGGACCCCTAAGCGTACAATCTCGTTTCCATTTCCGCGACCGCTTCCGAAGAATCGTCCCTCGGAAGGAATACCCCGCCTAATGCCTTTTATGATACCGTTTTCGTATCTTGTGGTGTCGCTGTCCGTGTAACGCGAATTTATGGACAAGTCTGCGGACGGAGGTATACGTAGCGGATCGAGTTTTTTCCGAGGCAGATATATCAAATTTGTAGTTTCTGAGTCTAGCGTCGGGTCCCGTTGAATTTATGCTCCTATTAAAGTTTAATTGTATCAACGCAAGAACGAGAAAATTAATGGCTGCCGTAAAACTTGTTTCACTCTGCCGGACGGCCGAATCGGCCCCGCAGATTTATTCACGTATGTATTAAAATGTATTGTTTGTCTTCGGGAATCGCGCTTACTGTAGCCGAAACCGCGTATCGATCGCCTTGTGGTTATTATCGTTTAATGAGTTATTAAAGTTATGCCGCGTAGGCCATAAAATGAGCGTTTGTGATGTTCGGCGTGTCGTCGGATTTATCGACGTTATACCTTTTTATTTAATAATTCCGGATACTGTGGACGTTGTAAAACGTGTTACGATCTCATGCGGGAAAGACGATTTTCCGCTCGGTTCGGCTATGCAGACAGCGCAACGCCCGATTTTTCCTATAAATTAAACCGGCGAATGTGCCGTCGATTTCCCAAACAAAACCGTCGGTCTAACGCTATTATTCCGTTCCCGATTTATTGCTCATAATTCCGCTTCGGACAATTATCAATTGCGGACAGTAAATCTCGTTCAATTTTTCGGTCAGCACCGGCCAGACTGGGAGATTGTCGCCAACGCTGTGGACTTGATTCCGAAAGAGGAAAATTGGAAATCTCCATCAGATCGTGGAAGGCTGTCATTTCTCTCAAAGTTGGTTACGTTTTAAGAGAAATGAAACTCAAAGTCTTGCCAAGAAGTTTAATGATGGCTGAAATGTCGCGATCGGTTTCGACTGCTTAACAGTCATCTTCAGGCGAACTATACAAATATCAAGAAAGACAGTTACTACCATTATAGTGAATTAAGGGTAAATACATACCTAAAAATAATTTCTAACAATTCATTCGTATTTAATGAAAAGACCATGAAGAAGTCGACGGTAAAATTAGACAAACACACTTAAAAAACACATCCCTTGTCTTCGTAAAGTCCGCTAGAAGATGACTGCTAAGCAGTCGAAACCGGTCGTGGCATTTTAGCTATCATTAAACCTGTTGGCAAGACTACGAGTTTCATTTCTCTCTTCCATTTCCATGAGATCTATTGCAATAACTTCATGAACACTTATTATCTAAATTAAAAACTTCCTCGAGATAAGAGGTCACCTCCTCATCTGGACGTATAAGTATAAACCTCCAGTGCGGCATTCAATGTGTTCTAACTCCAATTGCGTCTTAATTTGCCGAACTTAACTCTCAAGCACACTCCACATTTGTGATCTAAGAAGCCGTAAAAGTTTTTACGATCACAATCTACGTTACACGTTCGCTGTGCCACTGGCGTGTCAATTTTACTTCTTTTACGTGAAACAGATAGTAATTTTAATAAAGCCTTAAACTGACTGAGAAATGAGATTTTATAAGAGCCTCTGTTTTGCCTGAATGAGTCTCGATATTGCTCCATAATATTTCATCGTCCAGCGAAGACTAGAGAGGAGGTGTGAGTTCTCTTTGCTGGGATTGGATGGGATTTTATGTTCGGAAAAGGGGACGGTTCAGTTTATTACAATAAAACTTTTAAAGTGAAAATAAAGAAAAGGTAATAGTGATCACAATGTAAACAAATATTGTCGCTTGAATAGGAGAGATTGGGGCAGAATTTGACACTTTGTTTGATCATCATTATTTTTGCTCGATAGCTATGCTTATTGGCCTTAACTACTGTTATCGAAATTTAAATCGTCTTTTCTTTTCTTTGCATCTGTCTAATTTTGCCCATAATTTGGGACAAATTTGACTTATTGCACTCATTGAAAAATCTGCAAGTAATATTTTATTATTGAAATTGTGGAACGATATTGAAGTTTTACTGACATGGTTCTAATTGGAAAAATAATCTACAGTTTGATTTCGAACGTAAAATCTCGTAATTTGTTTTTTTTAAGATCTTCTGGTAATCTAGTTCAAGTTCATCAAATTCAGTATCATCAGAAGATGCAGATGGTACCACTTCATGATCGCCCAGGGCTATAGCTGTCATTTTTCACTGATAAACCTGTAGAAAGTCTGTGTCTACGAATTTCAGCAATATCATGGTCGTTAAATATATGGCTGTAAGGCAATTTTTGCAATGTAGTTAAATGTGGTCTCTTCGTCTGGACATAATATTTTATCATCGTTATCATTGAAATATGACGTTTAAACGAATCATAGACGCCGATGTCCAACGGCAATTTTATTTGTGCAATGCGGTAAGAAAGAACGCATTGCTGTCCCTCAATAATTATTTGTGTCGAGAAGAACATAACTTTCATGGCTCTCCATAGGAATGTTATTAATTTTCTTTATGTAGTAGTACTTCGCTTATGGGACTATAGGTTTTCAGGGAAAATGTACACTTCGCCTGTTTCTTTTTTATCGTTTAAGTATCTATGTTAATATGCTAATGAATATTTCAGTAGGAAGATATCTTTGAAAATTACCTGTACGGTCAGGTATTTGTCACATCAGCTAGTTTTATTTCATAAAATTCAGTTCTATGGCGCATTTCACACTGGGAACGTGTCATGCCATTACCTGCCGGATTATTAGATTACAAAAGAATTTGTTAAAATTTGGGAAATTATGTTATTAATTATTGAATATATTAGCGTTATTGCTTTTATTATCCGTTTACCTGCACATTAGTCATTCATGGCTGTGGGGTATTTCAAAATGGTGGACGTAGATATATACTTTGAGACATTTAGAGACGAGACCAAATTTAGATCTCGTCTCGTATCAAAATTGCGACATTTAATCTCGTCTTGTCCCGTCTTGAAATTCACCAGACATGATCGAGACTATTTTTTCTAGGTGAACTATCTCTCACTCGCTCGCTTTTCGCTATATGTATACCACGAGTTGGGCTGAACCCTAATATATCAGTAAAACAACTACTGGAATTCCTTGGAATAACAGAAAATCTTAGAATTGGTAGATAAATAGACCTAAATTGGCCTTTTGCAAAAAATAATGTTGGATTAAACAATATAGTGTAGAAGGAGGATCGACATTCAAGGGTGCCATACTTAATTCACCTGGAAATTTCTTTACCTAATCTACAACACGTCTGATTCAAAGGGTTGCTCATCTCTTATATATCGAATTTTATGACTGTACTTTATATAACCAACTTACTTATCCCATATAAATCTATTTTGAAAAGGAATTTGGACCGGTTCTTTAAAAATCTTGTTATACGGTTTTTCAATATCTGAATTCTAGTTTCTATAAATTTCTGGAATTCTAAAATTTTGCCATTAAACCGTAGACATATAATTATATAGTGCCTGAGTGAAAAGCAATTTTGATATTAATCATACACACCTCTATTAATCAATTTATATCCAATACCATCAAACTCGTCCCTAGTAGACGAAGTATTAATATATATATATATATATATAAGGCATAAAAAGGTAGGGTTGTAAAGCTACTGGATTCATGCTCCAATCATGGGGTTATGAACCCTTCTTTTTGAGAAAATGATGAAGCCACTTCAGCGAAAGCATCAATTACATATTTTATTACTTAAGTCACAAACGTTGTTTAATTGGTCGTTAACAAATTAATTATCATCTCTATTTCATGACAAAAATCCAGTGTGTCCTTTTTATTAAGAAGGAGCCGGTCCATTCCACGTTTTAGTTCCTGAAGTTATAAGTGGATAATCCTGAATGATCTTGATTATTTTCAAGAGACAGAAAATTCCAACTCTATTTATTTTAGTACAAGTAATTGCACCAGGAAAAATATGATTTTATTTTTGTTATAACTTAGTATTTTTAAGCAAAAGATTTTTACAAGTGCTCATTTCAAAGATTTTTTAAATACTTTAAAAAGTCTTAATCTTTCTTTAATATTTAATACTTAAGTCATGAGTTTTCCACAAAAATGTCGCTGACGACGGAGTGGAAACAGTGTAATCAGATCGCGCATAGCGCATACCCCTTCGTCCCCTTCCATCGCGCTCGCGAACCGAGCCGATCGCCAAATCGAGCTTTCACTCGGACGCTGTCGTGTAAAAGAGATAGATGCGTTGCAAGGCAACCGCCAAGGTCGATCTCTGTCTATTGTTGTCGTTCTCACTCTTGCTCGCACGCATGGGTCTGGCGTAACGTTAAAATGTATTGTGGACCGGTAGGTAGCCGGCACATCGATTTATAAGACGTATATCACCTCAAAAATGTTTCATCCCCTAGACGGGGTGGCTTCCATCCCTAGGGTAAAAGTCCGCTTCGGCACAGGATAGGTTTCAAAGAAGGTTATAAATATACCTACCTAAATCGCAATTTTCAAGAAAATCGATGTTGATTCCAAAAATTGCACGCGTAACTGGCCCATAACTGTTGTATCTGAACGAGGAAACATGCCTTGAGGTGACAACTAAAATATATACATACAACCTCATTAATAACTTTCTATAATATTTCTGAATTAATGGCTGAATTTGAATTTATTTTGACAAGTGCGTATGAAATTCAAACGATATCATTTGATGTGAAGGAATTTTGCGTCAGTTTTACGGATCCTGAGAGCCCTTCTCGATCGGGACTTTGGTAATCAATCAGAGGCGCAATTTTTTCGAATGAATCGAGGAGCCTCGGCTCCCGTTCCGATCGCTGAAAAATCCATCGCCCTAATAGCTCTCCCGCTCTCCCTAATATTAAGAAACAGGAGAAATTACTTAAATAACTACTCGATAATGAGCGCTCTTCGGTGATTAACGTCCTCTCCGGGCGAATTATACTTCACCCGGCTCGCATTTATTAGCCGGTCCGAGGATCGATCGATAACATGCCGAAAGGACCCAGGATCCAGACTGACGGTCGCGATAATGGAATTTCGGTACAATCGGTCCCGCTTTTGTTTCCGGGTAACATCATTAAGTGGGGCAATTGGGGGGATGGATTTAATGCGACGTCTCTTCGCCGTGGTCGAGTTTTAACCGTCTGCGGGATCGATTCGTTACGGGAGCCCGGCCCGGTTATGAAAACTTTGATGTTTGCTCCGAGTCGCGGTTACGGACGGGCGAATCTCCGGGCCCGCGGGGAGTTTCCGCGTGACGTTTGATAAAAAAGCTGTAATAATTTCGGGCAGTCGGTCGAAATGCAGATGGCCGAGCGTAGCTTTTCGTCGAAAGTAATTCCCGTTTGTCGGGTTTGTTTCGCCGTTCATCAAGCGAGCTGTCTTTTGCTTCCAAACAAGTTGTGCTTGCCAGTTGCTTTCTCTTGATTCTTGGGTTAGGCCATTCCGTCCCTCTCATAACCGTTCGTGAGTGTCCGATCGTAGTAAATCGATCCCGACGAGTCACCGTTTGAGCACGCCCTTTTGGGCCCAATACCGCCCTTGCTTACTTGTTCCGCTCTCGCTGTAACTATCTCTTTCTTCCGCTTGCATCTAACCGCTTCAACTGCTCTGCACGTTTAATATCCTATTATAGTTTATTAATTTGCGATCTTCCGTTTTGTAAATAGTTTAATCTGTTTTAAATAGAAACTTTCAAGGGTGGCAATTATACTGCCATCCTAAGCAAGAAGGCACTATCTCCAAGATGGTTATTTTTTATTTATTAATTATGTATGTTTACATGACATGTGTTGATAGTAAACCCGAAGAGAGAGAAACACCATCTGTGCCCGGGAGCCGCTTAAAAACTATGGCTAAAACTAATAGTACTCATAATAGAAAGTCCTGGACAAAATTAAAGCACCACCACATATATGTTAGGTTATTCCAGAATAATGATGATTTTCAGTTCTTTGGTTCAAATTGCCTCTGAATATACTTTGACGGTTCAAGTAAATGTAAACTGTAAAGAAAAGCCTATTTGATGAAAATTGATTTAAAATCTGATGAAAATGTTTTGCTTAGTAAGACATATTATTATGCTTATTAAGTATATACTTTTCTCTTTTGTTAAAGTTGTTTAATTTAGGTAAAGATATCGACTTGTTTCTACTTATACCGATTAAGTTAGTAAATAGTAGCGATAATGCATCGTAGTGAAAGATTAAATCCTGAGTATAATATAGTTGCGCAAGCATAATTACTTCTCAGTCTTATAAGTTACACCCCAGATTAGAAGACCATATTTTAACATACTATATACATATGCATAATATATCGTTTGCAAGACTTTTAATAGTTAGATTCTTAAGTTTGTATGTAGTGTACAAAATTATCTACATCTATTTGATACTATCTCTATATTCAGATCCCATTTCAGGTGACACTCTACTTGAATACCCAAATATTTTACATCATTTGCTCTTTCAATCGTAGTATCACTAATTATTATGTTAGTATTATAAGGTGCACTATTGATATAGCACCCTAGAGTAACATACTCAGTTTTTTTTATATAACTTATTATCAACTTATTTTCAATAAACCCGTCATTAAGTAGATCAAGATTTCTATTCATATGCATCTCATCACATATCCAATTTTTCTCATTACCAAGTACAACAGTATCATCAGCAAAAGCGTACACATTATTGCATAATTATATCGAACATGTCATTTTTACATATAATAAAAAATAGAGGACCTAATACGGATATATATACTAATATGGTTAGTTTCGAGATAATTTGGTAAGCAGAGCTGGGTCACCATGAAAATATGTTGTGGTAAACTTTAGATTGTTGTCGTAGACAGAGGTAGACAAATACGAACGGACAGTTCTGAGGTTAAGTGATTATTCTCTATTTTAGAATTAGGTGTGAATACATTGCACTGTATAAATGCTGACAAGAGTGAGACGGTTTGCTGCGAATCCATGTGTTCCTCTTCCTATTGGTTAGTTATATACCCAACATAGATCTCGCTATGCTCTCAGTGTCTTTGTCCACTGAGACAAACCAACTCAGAAAACCATATCCATGGTTTTCTTTGTGAGTGTCCAGGTTTGACATCTGTGTGTGAGTATAGGAAGATGTCTTCTTCTTTTTCTACTTCTTGGAGATCTGTCGATCTGTTAATCCTGAGTTGCCTGTGCATTTTTTCCTGAGATGTAGGTTGTCAACTTTCTCTCCATTCTCTCCATCTTTTGGGTGGTCTAGAGCCTGGTTGCCATCTAAGACGATTTTAGGAAATCTGTTGCCATCCATCCGTCTTACATAGTTGTACCATTGCCTGTTGCGCTACCTAATCCATATTACTATGTCTTGTATTCCGCATTGAGCCATGATGTCTGTGTTTATCACGATTTCCCTTCTTATTTTCCCTATTATTGTTTTTAATGTTCTTATTTCGGCCACCCTTAACATGACACCTTGTTGGTGTCTCCGCGTACTTCTATGCTATACGTCATGAACGGTCTGATGCAAGTTTTATATATTCTAATTTTGCTATCAGTGCTCATATATGGGTCTGACCGGACTATGTCTCGTAGGCATCCTTTGTTAATATGACTGCTCAGGTCTTTAACTTCTTTATCGGAAGAACACATTGGTTAAACACTTTGCATTTCATATGTTGTGGTGTTCTTCGTCTCTTCAATATCCATGCTATCTTTCCAAATAATGCCAATGCTAATCTTATGCGTCTCGTTATTTCATCATGCTAGTTGTCTTTGTTCAATTTCAAGAGCTGCCCCAGGTATATACATTCACTGACCTGTTCAACTGTATTTGCATTCACTTACATGCCTCTGACGTCTTCTTGTCTTTCATATATTCATCTTTAGACCAAATTTATTTGAGGTTGCTTTCAACTAGCTAATCATGATGTGTAGTTCTTCATATATGCCGATAATACGGACTACATCGTCAGTAAATCTGAGGTAGCTCAGTCTATTTATTCCTTCTTTTGCCCAGTCCAGTGTTGTGAAAACGTCATTAATACCTAGTGTAAACAGATTGGGTGACATTACGTCTCCTTGTCGTTCTCCTCTTGCAATTGGGACAGGTTTCGTTTGCACGTCTTGTTTCAGCTGTATTATCATTGTGGCATTTTCCAATATATTGTGTATAAGCTGTCTGTATCTAGAATCTATTTTACTATTGTTCGTGGCTTATTCTGCCCCTAGCTCAACGCTATCGAACGCCTACTCACAGTCTAAAAGTATAAGTGGGTAATAGATATAAAATGCAATTCGGCTATTAAAAATAAAAGTGTGAATAGACGTTAACGAATTTATACTGGAATATGGCAATAAGGGCAAGGCAATTGAACCCTGTTACCTTTTGACCTATAATTCCAGCATAACTTGTAGATTTTCTATTTGCTTAACTGCGTTGTAGTTCATTTGCTTACTACTGCATAATTTGGGTGCTGGAAGGATATTTCGATTCCCAGAAATATCTACCTCTCGGCTCGCCGCATTCGTGCCGAGTTGTCGTTAAAATGTAAATAAAAGTTTGGAGAAGCTGGTGTGTGATAAACTAATTTCAAATCTTAAAACCCATGAATTAATTCCTTGGAATGGTATGAATTGCGTTCATTTGGGTTTGTCGGTCGGCTGTGCCGGCGAGAGTGTATCATTCATGAGCGAGGCGCAATTAGGACGTGATTAAGCCGGCATCCACGGTAGAACAAGGCGACGATTCCATATCATCCCCTAATTAAGGGGTGAATTCTGAATAAATCAGAATTTCGCCTTGCGTGTGACTCGGGCAGAGATCCCCAATCGGGCTCGTGTATCGTGTGTGTGTGGCGAGCATTGTGTTGGTAGAAGTGGCGGCCGACCTAATCGCCCCCATTGTCTGCATTTAATGGCGCGTCATAGATTGCTCGTCGTCGGAGGAGAGGACGTCGAATACGTCACCCAAAAAATAATCGAAAATTAATGAAACGGCGAAGAGGCGGCCGGGCACGATCCGTCCGTCGAGGGTCCCGGTCTCGCGTAATCGTTTTTGAATATTTTAAAGTCTAATTGGGAAAATTGAGATGGGACGAGCCGTCGAAGACTCTCTCCGCGGGAGAGGCGGTCGCTTTTATTTTTTTCGACGACGCCGCGAATCAAACGCGTCCACGTTGTACGAGCGAAGACGGACGGAATCGAATTAGCTACCGAATGACGTACACCGGTTTGACGTTTTGGGTGGGAATCGACGTGATTAACCCTCGAAGATCCATCGGAATTGCGTTATTTACGGAATATAATGGAAGGGCCAATTACCAGCGGCCCTTCGTGCAATATTGTTTATGGTACAAATGGGAAAGGAATTGCGGTGACCTCCCATCAAAATGAGCCACAGACTTTAAAGAACCGAAACATCATCATCATCATCATCATCATCATCGTCACCACCACCACCACCATCATTATCATTATCATCATCATCAATATCGTCGTCGTCATCATTATCATCCTCAACATCGTCGTCATCATTATTGTCATTATCAACATAGTCATCATGATCACCACCATAATCATCATTATTATCAACATCCTCATCACCATCATTATCCTCATCATCATACCAGCGGCCCGCTGTACAATATTGTTTATGGTATAAATGGGAAAGGAACTGAGTTCACCTCCTGAAAAAATGAGCCGCAGACTTTAACTTCGTAAAGTACCCAAACATCATCATCATCATCATCACCACCACCATCATTATCAACATCGTCGGCATCATCATTATCATTTTCAACATCGTCATTATACCCATCATCATCATCATCATCATTATCAACATCGTCATCATCATACCAGCGGCCCTCTGTACAATATTGTTTATGGTACAAATGGGAAAGAAACTGAGGTCACCTCCGATCAAAATCAGCAGCAGACTTTAATCTCGTAAAGTACCCAAACATCACCATCATCATCATCATCATCACCACCACCATCATTATCATTATCATCATCATCATCAACATCGTCGTCATCATCATTATCATCCTCAACATCATCGTCATCATCATTATCATTATCAACATCGTCATCATGACCACCATCATCATCATCATCATTATCAACATCGTCATCATTATCATCATCATCATCATCATCATCATCATCCTCATACCAGCGGCCCTCTGTATAATATTGTTTATGGTACAAATGGGAAAGGAACTGAGGTCACCTTCGAAAAAAATTAGCCGTTAGTTAACGGTTTGTAACTTATTGGCGAAATTGTGTAAATAAGATGTTTTTACTGATATTTGATTACACGTTAAAACTGAATACTAATTTTACACATAATTAATGTGCACTTTGTCTCTGTACACTTATATTACTCAACATAACTCTCAGATATTGGTTGCAGAGACTTTCCCCAACTGGGTATTTATTTTACTATTTTTTCTGTTTTATTATAGCAGTTAAGTAATACTTATTTGGCCTGCTGCGACGACTTTTCAATAAATCCCGATTTAACACCGTGATTACCGTAAATTAGCTAAGCAGACTTAACGGTAATTGGTAACAATTAGCCAACGAGTGAGGAATTCAACATCGAACTTCAAATTAAATCTATTCTCTTTTTCCCAACATCATAGACGCATATTAATGAGTTGACCGTCAAGGTCATAGGCGTGCAGGTAACAATATCATTTAGGATAATGGAGTACCAATAATTACGGTATTTTTCGTTGAAATAAGGTTATTTAGGAGTAGGGTTAATAGTAACGAGAGTTATTACGAGTAATAGGGGTGGGTAGGAAATTTGTAACAAGTAACCCCGTCTTCCTGGAAAAATATATGTAGAGAGGATTTAGTTGAAAACGCGAAACACCACTGACATCTCAATATTCGCTCGCCAGATTTCTGCTTATCTCTCACCTTCTTCTTCTTCTTCGCCTTCTGACGTTTTGTTCTGACACCACTAAACAGGGTGGCCCCAACAAAATTATACAAAAACAGGTAAAAATGGTGATTTTTTTCCCTCCGGTACATGAAAAATCCCTCTGTCGACGACCATCTCATTAATATGCGTCTATCTTGTTGTGGAAAAGAGTATGGATGAAACTAATTTCGACGTCATTCAAAAGTATGTTTGCCTTACAGTGCAAATCTCCATCCTCTCCCCCCTCTTTTCCCGGGCTACTTTACGATTGCGATAAGCGAACGCGAGAATTCGCGAAAGATAAAATCCGAGGGCGACGAGGGGCGCGACCCGCACCGGCTTTCGATGTGTTATTGTTTCCTCGAGGAGGAAGGATCGATTCATGAAATGACGGTGCCATTTTATTGTTGGAGAAGTCGCCCGGAAGAAAATTTAGGATACGCGCTCCGGATACCGCGGGACTGACGGCCCGTAAAATGGATAGCCGATTCGGAAATATCGAAATATTAATAGGGGACGTTGTTCGTGGAAGGAGGGCGGAAGTCTTTCAGAAAATTAAAAATACGTCGCTGCGTCGGGTTTTGTGTAGCATCGCGTCTTTCTCATTAAAAACCGGGGCGGAACGGGCCGTTTCCGAGTTGTAATAATGTTCGCACCATCTACAGTAAAAATAACAATTCCCTTTGCTACTTGAGAAAGTTTATAACGACGCGGTTTCCGCTTATGCGAGCTTAAAACGTTCTAGACGGCCACATTACTCCTCGCGAGAAGTCATTTTCTAGACTTTTTTCGTTTTCGGGGTAAGCATGCGTTCATCTCTTCTTCTTCTATTATTTTAGAGCTATGCCCTGTTCTTCTTCATGCTTCAAATTTTTGTCAAGTCCTCTTCCGAAGATGACCTCACTTAGAGATCATTTTCTTCTGGTCTTCCTAGCTTCTTTTTCCTGAAATCATGGGATGATGATTGTAACGAAGTAGTTTGGATATTTGTTGAAATTAAGAATATGACATAAGGGGGTGGTTTGTTACGTTCCAACTAAACGGTGACGATGGATCGCACCGAGATAGTTGTGGATTTTATTAAAAGTCAACGCGGCAAGGACTTGCTTCTTGTTAATAACGGTCGGGTTACGCAGGGTTTCCCTTGCCCTCTCGCAGAGATTACGATAATCCCCCTTTTGGGATTTTTCAGGTAGTTCTAACCCTTACGGGTTGACCAATCTAGAGAACCATATTCTTACGAGTTGACCGATCTCACGAAGGTCAAATGCGGACCGGGGATTAATTCTTAGGAGTTGACCCGTGCCCGACATATGTTCATTCCAAAATCTTCTTCTTAGTCTTATGAATTTCGTAATGTCTTACGAAAGTAAGACAAGTTAAGGAAACATGACATTTCGTGTAATTCTTCATTGAAAATTTTTGTTATAGTACCTGGTATAGGTGTATTTATCTATGATATATTTAATGAATAACGAATTGGAATGCATAACGCAACATTCCAATTCATTTATGAAAATATACTTTCAGCAATTATTGCTTAATTTTTTTATCTACTTTGCGTTACTAATGATCTCATTATTACACCGAAATAATGAATATTATTACACTACTTTTGGTTACTTTTAGTCTTGTTAGATTGATACGTCAGCCTGCCACTTAGACGTGTTTAGACGTCAAGGTTAAATTATCAGTATTTCAATACATTTCTTGATCAGCTTTGCGTATTTCTGGGGGTGTACAGGTCAATTCTACATTTATGTCTTCCATTTCGCGCACGTATGTAAGTAGTTATTGAATTTGTCCTAGGGCTACTAGATTTTCAAATTCAAATACGAAACATCCATGTCAGTGACGTCAGTATAACTAATCCACGCAAAATTCCCTAGTGTAATACGAACACTTGGAACAGCCAAAATTTTATTAATCAATAAAGCAAAGTAGATAAAATAGTATATTACTCACGTTTAATAAGACGTATTGTTACACTCGTTCTATTAAAAAAAAACTCTCGTTTAATACTCCGCCTTATTAAACTAGTAAAATAATATACTATTATACTTTCATTATTGTCTTAAGCAGTTATTTTTTAAAACTATTTTAAAAAGTATAGTTAGCATCACATAACTTATAACGCCACTTCTCAATCAAGCTAAGAAAATATGAGAATTCGTGAACGAAAGTGTGAAGTGGTCTCGGTAGAGAATGGACTGTATAGATCTCTCTCGTAGCTCGTGGGTGGCTGCGGAGATGAATCTTGTCTCCAGGTTGTAAGGCTAAAGAGGGTCTCGTAGTTTGTAGATCAGGGCGTGACGTGATCTCTTGAAGTTCTCGAAGTATGGAGAGAGGGCCTAACGTGCTCTCCGGGTTTAAATCCGGGTTGGATCTGAGGGCGTAACGTGCAGATCTGGGGTTGAAGTTCTCGAAGTCTAGAGAGAGAGCGTAACGTGCTTTCCGGGTTGGATCTGAGGGTGTAACGAGCAGGTCCTAGGTTGAAGTTCTTGAAGTTAGAAGTTGTCGTAGCTTGAAGATCTCGTAGAACTCTCAGGGCGTAACGTGAGAGCTTGTAGGTTGGGGTGAAGAATCAAGACCACAACACAATGTCGTTTGAGCATACTAGGTATACTGGTTTATTGTCCAAAATTCACACGCTTTTATACATCTTCAAATTACAATGGTTAAATGGTATATTAGTTTTTGTTTTCTTGCAATGACCTAGCGTTGCAGAAACTGACCTCAACCGGGGCGCTCTTTATCACGTTCCGTAAACGTTTTTGTTATGCTGACTTTTTTTTAATTGTTGCATTCTAAGCAACGTTTCCGACCTCTGCGCTTTGGAGGATAGGTCAATCCTTATTCTAGTCATTATGGAACTAGGTCTTGGACTAAGTGTTGATATCGTGCAATTACAGTTGGTTTCACGAGACTTTCTCTAAATTTTTCTTTAAGCTCTGTTATATTCTGTTATCTCCACCAAACAACTCTCGCACGGCATCGTATCCTAATGAAATCCGATGCGGCGTTATTGCCGGCGATGGTTCGTTTTCGAAAAATTTGCATGTCAATACGCCAAATCCGAGTAGTAATAAGGGAACCACCGGAATTATCCGGAATCCGCCATGGGCCGCGTTCCCTTACGCGATACATCTCGGCAAAAATTTAATTTCGCCCGTAACGACGATTAACATTAATCAAATTCATCCGCCGGATATACGTATACGCGAAGGGGGAAGGGGGAAAGGTTCCGACGGGATATTAGGCGGCGTGAAGCTATCAAATCAAATTACTTCTTGAAATACGAAAATCCCCCTTTAAATTCCGCAGAATAAACATTTCATATATCTTCCGTCAAACGGTGAAATCATATTTCTACCATCTGACAACGGTGTATGTATAAGTAAAAGCGCGCCCACTTTAAATATTAAATTTCGTTTTGTGGAGAGGGCCGTAAACGTTCCTTTAGGTATTTTGTTCTTATGGCGGCGGGAGCCATTTGGACGTGTACGCTCACAGAGAATACATTAAAGCCGCTAACCGGGAATTGTATTACACGACTCGATTTAGACGATTTTTCATGTCGATGCCGCGTTAGGAACATAAAACAAATTAACGGACTGACATCCTGAAATTTTATAGTACAGTCATTGAAGGCTTTTCCTTCTGAAATGTTTAAACCTTCATCGATTTTGGTAAAAATTGGTGGGTAGTTAGAGGGTGACTCAAGTAACAAGAGTGACTTAGTGCTGACTTACCCTGGGGGTGGATGGAAATTACTTTATCAAAAATATCCCCGGAAATCGATAAAGGGACTAATTGTAAGCAAAATATACACTATAAAGTTTTTTTGATAAATCAATATTTTTTGAACTATTAATGGTTAAAAATGTAGATTTTTCATGAAAAATGACATGTTTTGAAACATTTTTTTTGTAAATAAATCCAAAGCTATACATCTTCCCAAAAAAAATTGTTTTTACCAAACTTTAAGCTAATAAAAAAACAAAGAGACTGTTATTTTATAAACATTTTAAGTTGAATCCAATGTGACTTACAGCTTATTTAAAAGCATCTTTTTTTTAATACTCGAATTTGAGGTTAAATTCCGGGAAATGGATACATTTTCCGGAAAATACAAATAAGACACTTTTCAGAGTACTTGGAAATGCCTTTCAAATGAGCCCTGGATAGAGTCGATTGCATTAGAACTGAGCGAGTTATGATGAAAATAAAACGGGATTCTCGAATTTCTTAGGAAAAAGTGAAAAATTTTTGCGCCATTTCCACTTCCATTTTCATTTTCCATTTTCCAGTGAAATTTGGATTAATCCCTGCCGGATTTACTTTATTTTAGTATAAATAATGTATTATAATATTTATTATATATTATATAATATTTATAATAAGTAATGCTTGTTTTTGAAAGAAAGTACAATTAAAAAAAAACAGGATTTTTCAAGTTTCTATAATTTTTTTGTTTCCTAACTTTAAAGCTACTAAAGATACACAAAAAATTATCGAGAACAAAAATGTAGGTTTTTCTAAAAATCCCTTTTTTTAAATTTCTGTAAGATGAAAAACAATCGAGATATCAACGTTAGAAATTTAACTTTTATTGGAAACATCATATGACCTAAACCATTTTACCTTATAACTTTTACAAATGAAGGATTTTATAACCTGGAAATGTAGATAATCTTATAGATCGTGAAGTTACTTTTAAAACAGATTTTGCATGGACCCGATAGCACAAGAAATAACGAAGTTATCAAAAGAAGACAATCGTATTTTTAAGAGAAATTTTACGAACATATTTTGTATCTGTAATACATATCATATTGTCGCGACCTGTGTTAAGCACAGGGTCGTACACTGAGGGGTAGCTAGGGGTAGAGTAACATGAAAGCAAGTAGGCCTAAGTAAAAAGGGTATATTGAACAAAATCAAATACGTTAAAGGCGCGACCAGCGGCCAACACGACACCAGTTGAAAATAACACAAAGGAGAAGGAATCAAAAGTAATCAAAATATGGGACAACGTAGTACAACTTAAAAAACACGAAAAAACAAATGATTAACAGGGACTAATAATAATAAAAAAGGGGACCTAAATAAAAACAGTATATGAAATATAACGACTTACCCTTAAAGGTTCATCTTGGCCGTGGCTCGGGGGACGTGTCTCGGAGACCGATCAAGGGCGCGCTTTGCGAAACTGGTTTTGTCGGTCCCCAGCCAATTTATAATTTTTTCCTGATGACCAATCAGCTTTTGTCGTTGTTAACATAACGTGGAAAGTTCGTCGATTCCCGGACCCTTTGGCGGATGCTCGATCTCGAATTCGAGACGTTGCATCCGCTCGCGGGAATCGCGGGTCGAATTAGCGAAGAGTATTTTCCGGGAATTGCTTAATCTATAAGTTACTGCAAAGTAGCTAAATTAGTTACTTTGCAGAGTAAAGAAAAGAAAAAAGGAAACACGCGAGTTGACATAATGTAACAATAAAAAGTTAAATTATCAGCGGAATTTGGATTAGTTAATTGATTGATACATAAGCTGATTGATCATTTCTTGACAATATTACGTATATTATATAAGCCTTTATTTATTTGTTTATTTATTTATGTATTTATTTATTTATTTGTTTATTTATTTGTTAATTTATTTACAGTAATTGCGTACAGGTAAATGCTCAAAAAATATAGATGTGAATATGTGTATATTTGTATGTGTGAGTGTATTGTATACCTATTACTTATACGTATGTATATATTATATAATAATAATATGCCAGTATATTCCCGAAATCAAGAACCAAATAAAATCCAAAATAAATAAATAATAAATAAGTAATATAAACAATTAAAATATCTTTTTATTGATTCCAAAGTAAGGGGTGCTTTCGAACGGTTAAAATTTCACAATAAATAAATAAAAAAACTTATATTGAGTATAAACGATCTCAATTTATAAATGCACAATTGAAACGACTAAAGGTGTTCAAAAAATATTTTTTTATTGATTTAAGTATGAGGGGTGGTTTTTAAGGTTTGAAAATTCACAGTAAATGAATGACTTATGTCAGAAGCAGTAAATAATTTTTGGTGTGATGTTAATGTGCGATTTAATTATTTCAGGGAAATAAAACCAATTTTTCAATGATTTTCCATTTAGGGGATGGTTTTTAACGGTCAACAAATTGAAGGAAATTATAAATCATGCTTAAAAATTTTTACGAATATTTATTATACTTTACTGAAAATGAATTCCACCAATAGGATGCTTCAATTTTCATTTTTTTTAAATGTTAGTGTTTCATTAAATGAGATATCAGAAGCAGTAAATAATTTGTGGTTTAATGTTATTGTGCGATTTAATATTTCAGGCAGACAAAAACTAATTTTTCCATGATTTTACGACTTAAGGGATGGTTTTTAACGGTCAAAAAATTTAAGGAAATCATGAGTCAGTCTGCAAAATTTTAACGAATGTTTATTCTACTTACCTAAAAAGATTTCCTCCAATAGAATGCTCAAATTCGCATTTCTTTCAATTTTTTGCAGAAGAGGTGGATTTCACCCCTAAGATGCAAAAATCGTAAGTCGAGCACATGTCCATTTTGAACTTAAGGTTAAAGTAAGCTTGACCCCAATTTATAATTAAAATAGATGGAGCTTCAATAAATTCTGAGGTAATAAATAGCCTATTTTACTTTCAATAATTGCACGGAAATGCGTATTTTTACGTTTGACTGACGTAAGGGATGCCCCGCACGAGACGATTTAATGAGGGCAGCCGTTTGAATCCCATTCCCGGACATAAAAGCGACAATATTCGTTAGTCTTTTCGAGTCGAAACGATCGGATATGAGCCGTAAGTCCGTTTACCCGCTCGGTTATGATTTATCAATATACTACGTCGGATTACTCCGTTCCCGTTCCTCGACTCTACTTACCCATTGCTCGCCCAACGATATGGCGTCCATTTATATACGTGTTCCTGCGTTCCCCCTTGAAAAATGCGATGTAAAAATGTGGAGAAGTGGCGCATTAACTTCTAAAGAGCGGGTCGGATTGAGCCTTTTATATGGTCCCGGAATTATTTTACCGCTCCCGATATTCCTGCGAGGGATGCGAGGCATTTGGGGGGATATCGCGAAGGGGGGATATATTTTTTAACGATGCGTGAGGAGATCGCCGTGGATTCATCGTCGTCCCGAAATGGAAATATCGACGTTCGCGTTCATAGAGATATGTGTTTATTAAAAAATATCTTCAAGGCGGAAAAGTGCCGGTGAAGGCATCCTGAATTTTCCACGGTAAATTTCCAACTTAACTGTGGAATTTACTAAAGCTACGAACATGTGATTAAAGTCTGAAGTTCGAAAAAAGATCACTACTCTTGTGTCTAAGTTCTAAACTCCCAAACTCACTACTCCCTCGTAATAACTCGAAAAATCTCTACACTTCGCCCTTGCGAATCAAAGACTCTAATTGCTCTCGACCGAATTCCTTAATCTACGATTTCTTTATCCCAGGAGCACTTGTGCTCCCCCCCCCTCTCTCTCAGTAACCCCTGAGCAAATTTATTTTTCTAATATTTTAAGTGGTTACTTTTTTCCCATTTGACCTATCATGAGACTTTGGGTTAACCACGTTATCACTTCATCAGCAATTTTGCGTTACGTTCTACTTACCGACTTATTACGTTACGTAATAATCTAAAGTCACATCCTACTTAGTTTTTCATATACAGGGCCCTCTTTCTTAATATTACAAATAACTAATTAACCAATAATATAATTCCCTTAAGCACCCGCAGGGCGTTACAGATCCTAAAAATTGTGTAAAATTACCAACTTCTGATATTTATTACGACGTATGATTCGAATTGCTAGGCTAAATGAACATCCCCTACGCGAGACGTAAATGAGATATCACCCCCTCCCGGAAAAATCCGGATAATTCAGCGGATCGCATGCAAACCGAGCGAGGGGTCGTAACGATCAAATCTGACAGCGGAGCCAGCTCGTTCAGCAGAACCGTGTCGTCGATCTGCGACACTGTAGTTAACCGCAAATTACCTCGTCCGACTAACGCTAATGAAGTGCCCTAATGGTAACGGCGGAAGGGGCGACAATCAAAAACGACGCCGCGTAACGTTCCGATACACTGTTCCTTAATCCCGGGTCCGCAATATTAAGAGGCGTGCAATTGTCGTTTTGTGGCGTCCGAAGTTTGTCGTTCGAATTTCAGGCGTTAAAAGTGGCGGCGATTGGAAATGGGGCGTCGCGTTTAATGTGCGTTTAATTTCGATAGAACGCGTTTTGTACGCCGGCCGTGTGATGGAATCGGAGCGCAATAATCTGCGTGTGAAATTGATATTAATATTGCAGGGGCAATGTTGCGCCGCGTGTAGTTTTACAGACGTGTCGTTATTTATTAAAGTTTTTTGATGGACGGTATAAAATACTAATAAGAAGGTGATAGTAGTTTTCACGTAGGTCTAGTGCTATGAAATGTTTCCAAAATTCTTTCAAACCTAATTATCCCTTTTATTTGATAAAAAAATTTTAGTGGCAACTCGACCAACATTGTGCCATTTTTCACGTCAAATTTAAGTAAAGAATCAGCAAATTCGGTAAATTTCTATCTTAGTCACCGACGACTTATTTGGTGAAGTCTCACGTCCTAAGCTGAGTCATATTTGGTAAATACTCACTTTCCCAGTTAACGACTGTCATAGAGGTAGGTAACACAATTTAAATTAGACAATAACTTCATGGTGAGCATTAGGGATGATATAAATTTGTAGTTTCCATCGATATCAGTATCAGAAATCGCAGTCATATAGAAATATTGCATACATTGATATAATTACAAAAATAATATTATAACAACTTGTTATAATATTTTATCAAGTGTATTATATAGTAGTTATAGTACTTTAATCATTAGATGTGTTAATACTACCAAATATTGCTACATGTCCTTAAAATTTTGAGTAATTCTTTGTTAAATTTAGGAAATATTATTATTTCGAAATAGTGCTTATATCGTTCAAATTCGCCATATTGTTTTCAAGATAGTTATGTGACATTTCACTTAAATTACTTACAAGTTAAGTAAATTGAAACCGCCTATTGCAATGACTAATGACTAACTTGTAGGTATTAAAATAGAGTAATTTTTACCATTGGTCGCCATGTAATGCGCCATATTACACTAATTAGGTGAAAAAAATTACTTTTTGGTGTAAATGCACCATTTTATTAGTGAAATTGCACTTATGTTACATATTAGGTGGTATTCGTGACACATACTGAAGTAATTCAACATGTCCTATTATATATAATATTAAATATGGTGCGTATACATTTCACCAGTTTGGTATCAGCAAGTAGACTCTATTATTGTAGATGATGTAGTATCACTGGCGCTGTTCTACATATTATGTTCTTGTGCGACCTGTTAGATCATCTGATACTACTTAACATAATATCACTACTTAACTGACTATTAACTAATAACTTTTTTTTCAAAATATCTAACGTGTATCCAAATTTTTGTGATAGTAAAGGCATAAATCATACTTGTATATGATGTTATTTGAGAGATGAGTCACAAGACAGTTAAATCTTTCAATATTTTTGCCTTTTGGGAAGCAGAAACGATTGTCATTGTTAAATTTGTCATAAACCACTTAATCCAAAAAAAGAGTACTTTTGAATTTTGCATGGAAAAAAACTGAAGAATGTCCTTCTTTAATCATAGTCTTAAAATGCTACATTTAATTTTATAGCACTATGTAGTTTAAGCACCCCTGGGGCGCAATAAACCTTTGAAATGTTAAAACCATTTTAACTCAAATGATCTTTTATAGATTACATCGAGATAAATTACTTGCCAAATAGGCAAAGCAGGTTTATTAGATTTATCAAACTAGTGTAAATGTTAATGCAAAATTTAACAAGATATACATATAAGTGTCATATGGATAAATTATGCAGTATTATATATAAAAACCCAGAAAAGGCATAGTTTACAAGTTAACGCAAAAAATTATTGACATTATGAAAAATCACTGTATTTTGCTTTCTCATGTAAAGCGTTCAAAAATAAGAAGTGTTGTACAGCTGTCATATTTTAGCATTTGATTTATTAGTATTTCTAGACGTTTTGATTGGGCCCAAAAAACATGTTTTTAAAAATGTTTGTTATAAATAAAGTTTAATAACATTTGTCAACAAATCTCCCCTAAAGAGCACTTGACAGAGTTGCAGCTTTTCGGTTTTTAGAAATCTTCTAAAAAAAAGCGTCCAATATTTTTTTCTCAAACTTTGATTATGTACTCCACTCTCGATATGTATAAAAAATGTTTAGTAACATTTTTGCAAAATCGTTTCTGAATGGCACTTTATTCTTGTCTTTTTTCGGAATTTTCGAAATTCGCCTGAAGAATTCTCCTCAAACATTGAGCATTTATACACTAAACACTGTATTTAAACATTGAGTTCTTAACATTTATTCTACCATCGAATATTTTTAGTAAAATATTGTCACACGCCTGAGGACCTAGGATCCAAAGGGAGTGCTCGGGTTGGGGGTGTAGCTCGGTGGAGACTAAAAAGAAGGCATGGTGACACAGACAATATTTATTCAGACACTAAATATAGGGGAGAGAACATCGTAAACAAAATTAAGGCGAGTGATCAAAAGTAGAAAAGCGAGAAAAGGTTAAAGGGAGGTGGTTGCTTACTTTAAAGTGACGAAGGGCAGCAGGCGCAAGGCTCCCCCAATTAGCGGCATGTCGAGGGACGGATTCTCAGACGGGCAGCGTGACGTGGTACTCGATGATGGACTGACTTTTTGATCGTTGTGATCGATCCGTATAAATATGTGCGGGATGTTTATGAACGTGATGTCATACCCGTCCGAGAGTCGTATCGTCCTTCGGTTTAAGGTCGCCTCGGTGCTGAATAAGCTTAGACGGCGACCTATTTTCGCTAATTGGGGCCTCATCGCGACAATATGAGAAATTAGTCCTTATTTTAGACATCGCCGTTTTTGTTCTATTGCATTGTACCGCATAAAGTAGTTGATGAAAGATGAAATATTTGAAATAGCATAATCTACCTATGTACGATACCTACTTAGTATGTACGAATCGGAAAATGCTCATTGTATTGACAAAATTTTTTATCAAATGAAAATTGCATTTTCCATTTTCCATTTCGAAATTATATAATTTCCCTTCCGAGTAGATCCTGTAACGACTCGTTTCCTTTTTCGTCGGTAGTGTCGGTGGAGGTTTTCCACTTTTCCGGCCAACGTGTAAACACGGGCTCCTCACACCCCGAAACCGACTCTTCCCGATACAAAGTAGATCTCGCAACGTATTAGGGTATCCGCCGTTACTCTCGTCCCCGATTCCCTCCATAAATCGCGTTTGTACCTGCATCGTTAGTCTGTGCAGGGGGCGGAAAAGCAATCGAGAACTTTCGACTTCGACTACACCGAGGAAGTTTCCCGGGCACTATCGAAATAAAATATCGCGGACATTGTTGCGAAAAGTATCGAGAAGACTCCGGAAGACGTTACTTTTTACCGACGGAGCCGGCGTTATGGCGAATAATCGAGTTTCTTCCTTCTTCGTCGGTAGGAGGAGTAGGGCACGATCCCCCCCTTCGCACTGAAAGAGACAGATGTGTCCGTGATTCCCTCTTCCGGCCGTCGTACGGGGAAGGGAAATAATAAATGGAACCCTTCTGCAATATATTTATGCAAAACGTCCAGGATTTCATATTCAGAAACAGGAAGGAACGGTCCACGGTGGACAGGCTAATGACGTTAACATTTCTATTATGTTCGACTCGATAAATATGAAAGTTTTCGGGATATGGACGATGATGGCCCCTTTCTCTCTCTCTCTCTCTCGCCCAGCGCCATTGTCTCGCTTTTGTGGGGATACAATATTTAAACGTCGCCGGAGTTTATCGTTGGAAAATTTTGTTTGTTTATGAACCATAAAGCACGACGTTTAATTAGAAAGCTGCCACGGCCCTACAAGTTTATGTATGGTGTACACGGCAGATAACCGATGCGTGATCCTTTTTGGGACCGACGGTTAATTTTCTTATTGCATTTTGGCATCAGATTCCATAATAGGACGAAAATGACTGGAAAATGTGTAAATATCTGTATATTTTACCTGTTATGATTATTTCACATTCATCCATTCCCACATTGATATATCATGGTGCGAGATAGCGTAATGGGACACCTCTTAACACTCGACCGTCCACCCCACTTGAGATTATATAAACCTTCAGATTCTCCAGGGCGAACTTCCAGAATCTGAAGAGGGAAAAGTAGTGTAATACTACAGACATACTACTACATGTCCCATCGAGTATTATTCCTGACCTGACATTATTAAAGAAATTCCCGTACATACCACATTTTCTTTATTATTTGATATTTAATATTAAATAATTTTTAATTATTGAAACAAGTTTTTAAATAAATATATTGTTTAAAATTCAATATTTTCATTTATTAGGTACATTTATTTTATTATACTATTATTAAAAAATTATCTACCTAAATGCGTTATATATGAATATTAAACCTCATTTCTTTCGATTTACTTTATTTACTATGTTAGAATTAGTCTCAAAAGCTCTTACGATATTTAATAGACTCATTATAGCATTGGTACATATTCTTTGGTAATTTGGATAACAACCAAACATTTCTAGATAATTTAAAAAAAACAAGGTTGGCATTTTACATAACTTCTATACATTTTTACATTTTTGCATTTTACGTAACGATCAGTGTTGTTAAGTAATTAATTACAATTACTTAAAAAAGTAATTGAATTACCTTCATTGTAATTGAAGCAATAATTAATTACTTGCTTCCCAATTGTAATCGACTAGTAATTCAATTACTCGTTTCGGTACAATTACAATTATATTTTCAATTACTTTTCACAATTACATAATATTTTTAGTAGGTAATATGTAAGTAGCTTAAAGTTGCTTATTGTGGGTTCTGACTACCTGGTTTCTTTAAGGCAACTCTACCCCTGTCCCAACCAGTGATTAGCATTAACGATTATCTTTAACCATCCTATTAGGGTCGTGTTTCTAGGAAACTGCTCATTTCGGATGATTGTTGGGGATGGTTGTTTACAACATTTTTTTACAACACAAACTGAAATCGACTGAATTAGAGTTTTTGCAAGAATATTTTATTGTTATGAAACCATTGGCTTCAGCTATTGATACTTTCAGGGAGAAAGCCAGTTGTATCTAGCTTATGTTTTGCCAACTGTTTTTCAGTTAATTCATAACGAACAAAAATTTTGTAATTTGAAATTTTGTGCTGAGCTCCGGAATTCAATTATATGAAATGTTAAAAAACGATTTTCACATATTCTAGATTTCAGTCAGTCATCCAGCAGACCATACACTTTGGCAACTTGTTCGTTACCACAGTTTAAACTGAACTGGATCAATTCTGATACAGATAAAGGAAACTATGTTACAATTAGAGAACTCTACATGAGAAGAGAACTAAAACTAAAACAGAGAGATTGTTCCTAGCAATATAACTATATGAAAATGATGACTAAATTTTCTTTTAGATTTTTTTATTAATTATATTCCATTCAGTAGGAAACTTCTGTAATTTCATTTTGAAACCTGTGATTGTTAATAAAATTATAATAATAAAAGACCAAAATCAAGTTTCGTATCTAAACCATCAAGAACTATATTGAAATACAATCATTTTACACTAGCTTAATGTTCTTCTGTACTATTTTTACAAGCAATGAAAATGAGTGTCAATTTCTTTAATTGCACATAGTCCAATTTAAATTATTTTCCAATTAATAATAAATTTATATTTTCATTGAATTGGAAAGTAGATTTTTATAACTGCAATTTGAAAATATTTTGATGATTGTCATTACATTTTTCACAATTTGATCCATGATTATTGTAGTATCCAGTAGTATCACAAAGTACAAAGTTAGAAGTTACAAAGGCCTAGTGAACGAAAGTGTGAAATGTGATCTCTGTAGAGAGTGGAATGTATGTAATCTCTCTCGTAGCTCGTGGGTGGCTGCGGAGATGAATCTTGTCTCCAGGTTGTAAGGCTGGAGACTGTTGTAGTAGTTGGAGATCAGGGCGTGACGTGATCTCTTGAAGTTCTAGGAGTTAAAATTCTCGAAGTATGGAGAGAGGGCTTAACGTGCTCTCCGGGTTGGATCTGAGGGCGTGACGTGCAGATCCGGGGTTGAAGTTGTAGTAGAGTGGAGAGAGGGCGTAACGTGCAGATCTGGGGTTGAAGATCTCGAAGTTAGAAGTTCTCGTGTCTCGTCGTCGCTTGAAGATCTCGTAGACTCTCAGGGCGTAACGTGAGAGCTTGTAGGTTGGGTTGAAGAATCAAGACCACAATACACTGTCGTCTTGAGCATACTAGGTATACTAATTTAGTGCCAAAAATTCACGAGCTTTTATACACAGTCATTTTGAGTTACCTTACCTTTTGTGCCAATTATTTGATAACCTTGTTATATTTTGTTGAATGTTATTTGCCAATGTCCGAGAATTGCTCCACTGACCTTACCGATGCGGATTTGCGATCACGTTACCAGTGAGTATTATGCTGAGATCCACAATCCGCACCTTAGTAGTACACTGTTGACTTCATTAACTTGGATTAGTGTTATGCTTCGTTTCGTAAAACAAAGCGTAATGATGTAAGAGGCTCCCTGAATTAGTTCGCAATAAATTAGAATTTCTTAACCCTAAAAATTTCCTAAAATAATGTTGACGTTAGCGTCAACACCTAGTATAGGCCACAATACCCACAAATATCCTCGAGAACCCGGAATGGCCCGGGGGTGACATGAAATGGCCCTTAGTTAGTTCTGGGATAAATCCGAAGAACCCATAATGATCCAGAGGTGACAGAAGGTAGGCCTTAATTCGACGGGAGAACCTAGAACTGTTCTGAAGAACCCGGAATGGTTCTGGAGTTCCATGCGGTAGGATTTAATTATATTGGAGAGTTCCGAATGGCCCTGAACGAATCGTAGTGATCCTGGTGTGGCATGAGGTAGGCACTAATTTGACCAGAGGAACTAGTACTGTCCTAAGGTAACCGGAATTATCCTGAAAACTCCAGAATGGTCCTGAAGAACCAGGAATGATCCTAATTAGGCCTCAATTAAGTCCGGAATGGCCCTGTAGTAACAGGAGTGATAATGATAAGGAGAATGATCCTGGAGTGATAGGAGGTGTACTTAGGTTCTTGGGTCGATGGATTCAATGGTCTTGAAGGACCCGAAGTGGTCGTCGAATGTCGAGTTCAATATTTATCTCTCCAATAGAGCATAATTTGTTTTCTTCTATTTAATTTTTTTTTTTAAGATTTTGGTTTTAAAATTGTAACCTTGTCAGAGCATATGTAAATTTGAAACATCAGTTTCTGAACTGATTTCATAGTTTTTTTGGGTAATTTTCAGCAAGTGTTATATCCAAATGTTTTCAAACCCAGTGATAATTATAAATTCAAAGAAAAGTTGTATTCATTATATCTTTATAATGACGAATTCATATGATTTAATTTAAATCATTAGGCAATTGTTAATATCGTAATATTTTTTTATTTTTTGAAATTGTTATTTCAGGACTGATACTGACTTGAATATTTGAAAAAAATAACTTTATAAAAATGTCTTTGTTTCAAAAACATCTGCTTTATGAATGTTATAATCTTCGTTTGAATCAGTTATTAATTTTACAAATTATGTTCGTCATTGCCCGTTAAATTACCCATTTTGACTTTACTACACACCAATTATTATTATTAGCAACTACTATATTTTACATTACTATCTTTGTACGAAGGTTATAGTGGTCTGTGTGTAAATGGACTATATATATATATATATATATATATAGAATCTCGCAGCTTGTTAATTGGCTACAGTGTTGACTCTTGTCGACAAGTTATAGACGGTCTTCTAGAATGAAGACAGGGCGTGACGTAATCTCCGGTGTAGATCTTAGGTGTGATACTTAGAGAGTGGAGACAGGGCGTGACGTAATCTCCGGCGTAGATCTTAGGGCGTATCGTGCAGATTTTACTCGTGTTACTTGTAGGCTGGAAACAGGACGTGACGTAATCTCCGGTGTGTTTCGTTAAATGATGTAAAAGTTCCCTGAATTAGTTCACAATAATTTATAATTTCTCAACTAAAGATTTCCTTAAATAATGTTGACATTAGCGTCAGTAAACTTACTTACCGAATTAACTATATTTTATTGCTGCATTCTGCTGATAAAATATTAGCGTAAAACACCCTTGAAACTTCAGAGAGCTTTTGTGTCGAGCAATGGGCGACGAAATAAAAACAGCGATAAACGGTTAAGTTAATCGTAACCGATTTATAATAATTTACTACTTTTTAATTCGTCGCTGCCCCATACAGATAAGTTAGAGGGGCTCATAAAATGGATATTGGCGGGTAGAGCCTGCGGGAGCTTTCGCCGAAGCGTATCGAAGGCGATAATAAAAACAAGTAAGCTATTCGCATTCAAATTAATCATCGAGTTAGTCGAGAAGTGATCCCGTCTAATTCGGCGATGGCCGATACGCCGCTATCGGCATATCTGTACGCGGAGACGCTGCGGGAGCTTCGCCGGAATTAAATCGGACGAGATAAGATCCCCATAATACATTATCCCGCCCGATATGAAGTGTAAAAGGGAAACGAGTGAGTGCAAGCGAATTTTTTAAGTATGCTCCGGAGATCCCTAAAATGAAAAATCGCCCCTCTTCCCCGACTATAACGCGATATTTCATTGTTTAGCCCTCGTGGCTCTCGCCTAATTTACGTACCGAACTGATAAACAATCATTTAGCATGGAAATCACGTTTCCGCCTTCAGACGTATATTACTCGATCGGGGACGAGTTTTTTCCTCGGCTCGGCACTTCGTGTAGTTTACAAGTGAAGTTTTCGCATTTTCCTGATTGCGGATGGGCCCGTAATGTATTCAGCGAACTCCGGAATGGAACGCCCGGATTATGCTTATCCGCTATACGGAAATCGGGATGTGTGAAAATACAGACGAATCACCGCCGCCGTCCTTTCGGGAAATTTCGAATGCCGTCATTATAATTTTAAATCCGTCTGCAATCGCGAGATACGATGGCTCCCAGTAGCTTTTAAGGAACCACGTCCAAAGACAGGAAGTTGTGGAATATTAGCGAACTACCATTTACTTGACGCACTCTTACCGTTGATGATTTTTGAATATATCTCCACAACATACAATAAATTTACAAAAAAAAAAAACTGGAAAGCTACCGGCCATGACAAAATATACGCTGAAATACTCAAAGTAATTGCGGAAAATGAAGAAAAACGCACATATTAATTTATGTGTAGTTATGTTATTAATAACATCTGTTGGGAGAACTCTCCCAACGCTGTGTTGCCTATGGTACGTCCATAGCTTTAGTGTCTGACCTATGCAGCTCCCCGCAGCGCTGGATAAACCTAATAGTACCTGTTGGAGATTGTCGCGCTGCGAATCTCGAAAGTACCATGGCTAGGGCCGTCACGAGCCCTACCTTACCTACTTAACAACAATTTCTCATGCTTTCAAACATAAAGACACTACGAAGAAATGCGGGAGTTTTAGGTGATCATTACTTACCTGGAATGGGTGGTTAGGTGATCCAAGGACGATAATCCTTCAACAATAAAATACTCAAGTGCGGTTATTTATTTTTATTGCCACTTGATGTTATAATGAGACACTAAAGCTATGGACGGACTATACCTTTCGGCGGCATTGGTCAGGAAGCAAACAGTATGTTTGTGTGGTCTCGAGATAGATGACGTGAGAAGAGAAGTGTTAGTAGAAGACGGAAGGGACGCATATCAGCTTTAGCTCATTAGTTAATCTCTCTCTCTCTTGTTAGTAATCAAATCTCTCTCTCTCTCTCTCTCTCTCTCTCTATCTCTCTCTCAAACTTCGAAAAGTTCAGTGGAAGTAGAAAAGGGTAAGATACCATAAGACTGGCTAAAATCAAATTTATAACATTGCCAAAAATGCCGAACTCTTCACAGTGCGATGGTTATAGAATGATAAGTCTCATGTCCCACGTTCTCAAAACTTTTTTAAGAATCATTACTTCATTCTTTGGCCAATCTGTATCTATTCTATTGCCACACACCTGAGGGACTAGGGCCCAAAGGGAGTGCTCTAGTTGGGGGTGTAGCTAGGTAGAGACAATGCAAAAGACGGGGTAATACTAATGGTAGTTTATTAGGAACCGAATATCTAGGGGAGAGAGCATTAAAAAGAGCAAAATTGATGAATATAAAATGAGAGAGGTGGTTGCTTACGGTTGTATGTAGAAGGGCATTAGGCGCGGTGCTTCCCCAACGAACGACATGTCGAACAGGACGGACTCTCGAACGGGCAGCGTGACGGGGCGCTGGAAGGCTGATCCCCTGATCGTATGTTGACCTGAGTGTTTCTAAAGTTGAGCGCCTGGCTCCTTACTTCTCCCTCTTGGTTCTTCTTTCCTCCGCGTGATGGTATTTCCTGGGTTGTCCTGGTCGTCCTGGTGGTCCTCCTAATGTATTATCATCTTCCTGGTATGTCCTTCGTGGTTTAGTCTTCCTTCATCGCCGTCTTGGGTCTTTTCCTCTTTGATCTTGCGTCCTCGTCGTAGTCCGTTGCCTTTCTTATTAGGGGTTCGTGTACTCCATTGCCTTGATTATCGTCTTCGTCGTCCTCTTCCTGATGGTCTTCTTTAGCTCTTCGATGCGTAGGTCCACGGCATTCTTTAACCAGGCAGGAGGACTGAAAAGTGGCAACGTGGCGTACCGTGTCGATAACTGTGAACGTCAAGCGAGCTTAGTGTAAACAAAGCCGTTTGCGATTCGAATTTCGAAGTAAATTCTCTAAATGTTGATCTGCTGTTATCACCTGTTGCCTGCACATTCTTTTTATTCAACATCTAATGTTCTGTTTGGCATTCCATTGAAGAATACGCAAATAATGAGAAAATAATTTTACTTAACCTAAAAATAGATTGTATCTATAAGGTAAGAGATCTTCTATTATTGTCTGTTATTAGTTTAAATTTAGTTATCTGAATAGGCACTTTTAACAATTGTTTTTATTAGGTAGTGGTTTTTATAAATTATGTTCCTACTTATCAGACGATTTTCAAAGAAATATAAAATAAACTCCTATACTTATTTTCAGTTACAAAATGCCAGATACGTGTGTTGTTCCCGGTTGTAAGAGCAATTATAAGTCTCAAGAAGAAACCGTATCGGTTTTCAGGATTCCTAAGGATGAGACAAGTCGAAAAATGTGGCTAAGAAACATTCCAAGGAAGGACTGGACTCCAGGAGATCGAGCTGTCGTGTGTGAGAAACACTTTGAACCCCATTTAATTTCAAGGCAGGAGATGTATACTGATGGAAGTGGAGTGGAAAAGAGCTGTATGAGAGCAAGACCAATACTGACTCCGGGTGCTGTACCAACCTTATTTCCTAATCTTCCATCGTATTTGAGCAAACCAACTACATCAAAACGAAGAGACCCTTCTCTTCGAAGGGAAAAAATGTTGCAGCAGTATGAGCAGAAAGTGGAGCAGTGGGTGTGTACTGATTTGATCCATGATTTTAATGATCTTAAAAATAATTACAAGGAACATCTAGACTTGAGTGTGTGGAAGTGCAAAGTCTTTAGCGACAAACTATACATTTATCAGATTGATTTCGAAAGGAATATACCAGCTGTGGTAGTGTGTGTTAAAGTGTTGGCGGATATGAGCATACAGGTATGCCAAGAAAATTGTTATATAAGTAAGGAACATTTGAAATGGGCTTTAAATGATGGTAAACAGATGACTAGATGGTCTCAGCTAGAAAATATTCTGACAAGGTTCAAATATGAAAATTATCAAGAATCAGTCAGAAATATATCAATATTAGTAGATAATATCAATAAACTATTGAAAATTTTGCAAGAAGTACTGAAGGCAAATGATAAAGAGACTTCACTGTGTAAATTAAACTTTTTTACAGAACAATTTAATCTGATTTTTAAAGATTCAATGCAAAGGAGATATTCAACCGACATGATTTTACATGCATTTTTAATATATACCCAGTCAATAGGCTGCTATGCAATGTTAAGGGAAAATTTAGTCTTAACTTTACCTCATCCTAAAACTATCCAGAGTATTACAAGTTCATTGATCATTGCTGCCAATAAACAGGACCAAAATGACAATTTTTTAAAGGGAAGAGCATGTAATTTAAATGAGCGAGAAAGGTTTGTAATATTACAAATTGACGAAATATATGTCAAACAGAGGTACGATTTCAAAAACGGGGAAATTTTAGGGTGCGCAGAAAATAAAATCTCTTGTGCCGCTAAGACTATAGTAGCCTATATGGTGTCTTCAGCTTTTGGTAATTTCAAAGAAATTGTTTCTCTTATTCCAGTTCACAATGTAACTGGTAAAGAATTAGCAGACATGACTCTAACAGTGTGTAAAGCGGTAGAAAATTGTGGTTTAAAAATCATAGCTATTGTATCTGATAACAATAGAGTTAATCGAGTTATGTTTGAAGGTTTGTCAAGAGATTCCGTCTCAAAATTCATATGCCCCCTATACAAAACTGTTAAAACTTTTTTAACTTATGATACTGTTCACATATTCAAAAATGTAAGAAACAATTGGATAAATCAAAAAGATTTTGAAAAGTCATTTGTATTTCCCCATTTTGATAGTGATGTTATTTTAATTGCTAAATTCATAGATATTCGTAACCTTTACAAAAAGGAATCAAAACTTTTGCTGAAGTCAGCTTTTAAATTAAATTATAAATCAGTTTTTCCAACTACATTTGAACGTCAGAAAGTAAGCCTAGTAGTGAATATATTTCATGAAAGTACCGTCACAGCGATTAAACTTGAATATGGCGAAGAATCTGGTACATTTCACTTCTTAAATATAATTCAAAAATGGTGGACCATAATGAATATAAAAAGTCCAGTAAAGGGTATTGCACACAAAAACATAATAGAACATCCATTCACACAAGTATCTGATGAGAGGCTCAGTTTTTTATCAAATTTCCTAACGTGGATGAATCGTTGGAAATCTCTTAAATTAGGGTATGGCATTTTAACTGCAGACACTTTTAATGCTATTTGTCAGTGTACCACAGTAATGATTAATTTTATCAAATACTCTTTAACTGATTTAGAAATACCATATGTACTACCAGGTAAAATGCAAACTGATAATTTAGAAGGCAGGTTTAGTCGTTACAGACAACTCTCGGGGGGCAATTATCATGTTTCAGTAACGCAGATTTTAGAATCGGAAAAAAAATTACGCGTCAAAAGTGTTTTAGGAATACATTCAGCTCGATATGGTCGAGTAACTTTTTCATTTGAAGGATTATCACAAATCAATGATAATTCTGAAATAGAACCTCAAAATATAAATGTTGACGATACTGTTTTTTTAGGAATCTTTGACGATGTTTCTACTTTTAATGACTTCAATGAAACTTCTTTATTATATGTATGTGGTTACACTGCTTTCAAAATAAAAAATAAGCTTCCATTATGCGAATTATGTTCAAATTTAATAATTGGTTGTGATTACTTAGATAATAATTATAAAGGCAGTGAGTATTTTAGTGATTTAAATAGAGGTGGCTTAACCATACCGTCTGAAACTACCCTATTAATTGGAAAACATGCATTTTTTATTATGCAAAATTTAATATCAAAAAAATATGAGGCCAGTTTTTTAAGGTTTGACAAGAAACGCTTATTGTTAAAACAATTAATAATAAAGAGTTTTGATGTAATATCAATATCACCTGGTAATAATTTGTATGCCTCTCAAATATATAATGACAACTGTGTTTGTGGTCTGTCATTTAAAGATATTATACAGGCTATGCTGAAAATATTCATTAACATTCTTTTAAATAATTACACAAAAATAAAAAACAATAGTTTGAATGAATTAAGCACATCCTCTAAGAAGCGGAAATTATTAACATTAATTTAGTACTGTCCAATTATAACTTTTAACTTGTTTTTACCTATAAATAAAATTCGTAAATTTTATTTTCATGTTTTATTGTTTCACATTCCAGCTACCTACCTAGTTAACATATAATTTTGACGATTCATGTTTCTTATATTAATATCTAACCCCTAAATCGATCTATGTGGCTGTATTGCCATGGGATTTTTAATTACGAACTAATTATGTTGTCATCGCACGTCGTTGTCGCATTCGACATTCGCGCCATCGACAATCATTCACAGAGCAAGAGGACGTCGCCGACATGACACGGCAGCGGCGACGTAAGGCGCAGTTGCCAAATGAGCTACTACGGCCTTCTTAGAGAGGGCCATGGTAGGTCCCGTCGTAGTTGTTCATTTCTCATATACCATGGTGCGTCCGTCATCCTTCTCATCGCTTGGTTTTGTATCCTCTCCAGTTTCTCCAGGTGCGTCCTTGCTGCTTGTCCCCACGCTGCTGTTCCGTATGCCATTATTGGTCTTATTCCTGCCAGGTAGATCTTCCTCTTGGTTTCCAGTCTCAGCTTGCTCCGTCGTCCTATTAGTGGTCCCAGTCTGTTCAGCCGGTCTTTCGCCTTCTTCTCGGTCTCCTCTATGTGCTTTCTCCATGTTAGTCCTCAGTCTATGTGGATTCCTAGATATTTTACTTCTTCCTTCCATTGCAGTTCCTTTTCTCCTATTATGATGTTGGTCGTAGTTCGTCTCGTCTTCGGTCTTATGTATATTGCTTCTGTCGTCTCCGCGTTGAGTTTGATCTTCCATTTCTTCGTCCATTCTTCCATTTGTTCCACTTCTGTTTGTAGGTACTCCGTCGCTTTGTTGGGTTGTCTCGATGTCGCCGCCTTCGCCGTGTCGTCCGCGTAGATATAGGTCCTCGTGTGGCTGTTCCCTCTTCCAATTGGTATGTCGCTAGTGTAGATGTTGTATAGGACCGGTGCCAATACCGATCCTTGTGGTGCTCCTGCTTCCATCCTCCTACTGCTCGATGTCGTCCCTCTGTCCTTGATTCTGAAGTTCCTGTTTCGTAGGTAGTCCTGTATCATCTGGGTCGTCGCCGTCTTGAATCCTAATCCATCCATCTTTGCTATAAGTCCGTTGTGCCAAATCCTGTCGAACGCCTTCTCCACGTCGAATAGTACCATGCATGTCGTCCTCTTCTCGTTGATGTCCTTGATCGTCTCTTCTACCATCCTCAGCGCCTGGTGCTCCGTCGAGTGTCCTTCCCTGAATCCATATCGTTCGTCCGGTATGATACGTAGCCTCTCCTCTTCCTTCTTGATCCTCCTCAGTAGTATCCTCCCCAGTAGTTTTCCTAAATTGTTCAAAAGACATATGGGGCGGTAATTTTCCGGGAATTTCTTGTTCTTGCCTGGCTTCTGGAACATGACGACGTCTGCCTCCTTCCATATCTGTGGGTAGTATTTCTTCTTCATCGCCGCGTTGTAGATTTCCTGGATCCTCTTCTATGCCTCCTTCGGTAGTTCCTTTATCATCTTGTTTGTGATGGTGTCCCGTCCTGGTGCCTTCTTTGTCGGTAGGGTTCTGATGGTCCCCTCTATCTCTTCCATCGTCGTGGGTTCCAATTCGTCCTCGCAATTTCTCCTTCTGATCTTGGCCGCCCTCCTGTCGATGTCCTCTTCGAAATCGATGTCGTCCTCTTGGTCTTCGTTCATCTTGAATTGTTCCTCCATGGTATCTGCGAACGCCTCTATCTTGTCCTCGTCCCTAAAACATAAACCAAATTTTCCATGAATAGCATTGCTCGTAGTTGAAGGTTTGTTCTCCTTCAGTTTCCGCATGATCCTCCAGTGCGCTCCTGTGTCCTCGTCCAGTTCTTCCAAAAATGCGGTCCATTTGTTACTCCTGTGCTCTGCCAGTTCTTCTTTAATCTCCTTGTTCTTCCGGTTGATGTTCCTCTTAATTTCTGGGTCGTAGTTAATCCTGTATCACCTGTTCAGCCTGTTCCTTTCCCTGATTTTCTCTTTGATGTTCCTCGGTATGTCCCCCGTCCTTAGTGGTTCGTGGATTATCGTCGTGTTCCTTCGTACGGCTTCGTTGATGTCTCTGGTTAACTTCTCCGCTTCCTTATCCGATCTCCTGATCGATCTGATCGATCCGTATAAATACTTCTCGTTCGTCGACAAACGTGCCCGCCGCCTATCCGCGAGTCACGTATTGTCCTTCGGTCTAGGTCACCTCAGTGCTGAATTAGCTTAGGCGGTGACCTAGTTTCGCTAATTGGGGCTGCATCGCGACACTATGGCCACCTATTGTCACGCTTAAGGGGATGAGGTCACCCTGAGTGTGCGCTTGTGGTTAACTCAAGGTGGAGAATAAAAATTGGTGAGCAAAAATTTGCATTTATTGTCGCGTTAATAACAAGGACAATTAATTGCAAAATACAGAAATGTACATTATAGGAAGAGAGTAGTTAACATTATGGAAAACAATAAAGCAACAAAAGTGACCTCTTTACGAAAAATGGAGGTTCTTACTTGATTTACAGAGAGACGAGGATGGGTGTCATGATTGTGACAACAGCCGAGTTGCTTGGTGGCAAAGTAATAATCGCCACTAAGGCAATTATACAACTCCTCCTTTCTTGATTTGATCGCCTATACTTACATCGTGTATATCGCAGAATTAGCGACTTTGTCCGACTAGTGTCAATGGCCGAATTGCGATACACACTTGACAACAGATGAACGCGTGCTCTAATTAGATCGTCGTGAGGCGATTATTAAGTACAGCAAATTACATAAATGTTATCGCAATCGTGACAATATAATACACCGGTTAAAATTTCCATTTAGATTTATCAACCCATTTAAGGGGCCAAAGACCACCGCCATCAATCGACGTCGACGAAAATCGATGGTCCCGTTCATTAATTAGTCATTCGACCATCCCACGAACGAACAACGGGAATAACAACATCGAGCATGCCGTGTCGAACGCGTGTTCCGCACGAAAAATTTGAGTAAAATCTTTCGCCTCGACAAAAATACACACGGAGATTAATCTAAGCCATTAATTTTCCGGGCACGAAGGCTATTCGCCCCCGGAGGGTCATAAGAGCGTGCGGCGCGGGAGAGGAGGATGCGACGATCTCCCTTACGGAGTGCACGCGAAGCAACCCGATACTATCCAATCGTGTTACTGCATTTTTAACGAAATAACGAAAATATACCGAGGAAGTGCTCGTTCTCGTAAAATAACACCTATAAAAGTTTTTATTGCCGTTCGAGTCGAGATGGAAAATAACGGGAAGCAGATGAGGATGAGAATGATCCTGCGAGGGAAAGAAAGTACGCCCCATGATAATACTTGAAATATTCATTTGAGATCGAGTGTCCGACGTACCTACTTTATATTTACAAGTGGAATTGTGAAATCTTGTTAGCTGAAACTGAAATTTCAGCATTTGTTGGCACTTAGGAATGATCACTTCAACTTTTATACGAAATGATGTATCGCCGCATTTGGTTATTTTAAAATGTACTTTAAATTCACATCAACGCATATTAAAAAAACTTTACGAAAGTAGTAAGTGCACATATAGCTAAAGCAAGTATACATAAAAATATAACTAACGACTAACATGAGGCACTGCTGTGATGACCGAGAGAGGAAGCATAGCTTCCTTAAAGCACTGCACTACAAGTGAATCGAATATATATGCGAAAAACGCAAGAAGTAATGTAAACTTATTAATATTAAGGGAAAATATATGAACAGATAATATTGTCTTATATGCGTGTAACGTCGCGTACGTATCAGAGATTTCGATTGTCTTAGTTAGATCGTTATAACTGACCGTACATTTCACGCGCCAACTTAATATTGCGTGAACACTTACAAAGATAGAAACTGACTATTTGGCAGTTACACGGAGAGTCCTTCTTAAAATTAAATTCCTCAAAAATTATAGACGAGAAACGCGATCTCCGCTTATTGGCCGGTTGGATTTCAGCCCCCTTTACTCGTCGCTTATTGGTTGGAAATCACCCCGGTAATGAGTAAAGGGCGTTCTGACCACAGCCGAAGATCTTTGTTGCCTCATGTATCGTGTATGGTGGAAATCGCGGCGTACCCTACTTCTTCGAAATGCGGTCAAACTTAGTCCGTAAAAATACTCGATGACTTTACCGGAAGGGTCGTTGTTACCCTTACGGTTCATTGTTCACTTGACTTGTGTTTTATCGGAAATAAATGTCGAAGAAATATTGGGTACGCGAGGGTGACCGCAGCATCGACCTCTTGTAAATCACTTATCTTGGAACAAACAATGAGTGTACCATAGCATATATGTATGTGGTAGTGGAGCGTGTGAGAGAGGGGGTAGGATGAGCAGCGTCGTTCAAGGGCGTTCGGGTCGTTATGGTCGTTCATTTCTTCGGCGTTCATACTTCTCAGAGATCCAATGCTCCGAGGGAGAACAGCGATAACAAAGCTGTGCTTTCAATAATCATATTGGGAAAAAATAATGCTGCGCTCCAACGTAATTACATTAAACAACTTTAAATAATTTCATTATTTTATAATTAATCTAAAACAACTGGGAGTACAATATGAGAAATATTCCCATATAAATATGCGACGTGTCACATGACATATTTTCCCATTAATAATGGTTATGGGGATAGCTGTACCCTTAGGGGCAACCTTGAAGAAAAGCGCAACGACCCTTGTAAAGCATTTTTCTAATGTTGTTATCCAGCTTAGTGGTGTTGTTTTGCGTAAAAAGGAGAGAAAAGCCTGTCTTCGATTTATATATTGTTTTTTTTTTCAATTTAAGCTACCGGTTTCGTTACTCAGATCATCCTCAGGCTAAGTACACTTTAACGAATGTTTTGTAGAAATATTGCACATCCATCCACTTTACATAAGTTATTCCGGTTCAAACTTTCCCTCGCTGTACACAAAAGCGAAAGCTCCTTAACGATGAATTTACCTGCGCCACGAGGAAATCCAGAAGAGGAAGATTACCTCGATGGTCGATAATCGTCGTCCGTCGCTCATCCTCTCTTCTCGTAACTTAAGAACGCCGGCAATTTTCCCCGGATCGTCACATCACTCCGTCATTTGTTTCCCTTCGTTCCGTGTGCGTGCCGCGAACTAATTCCGTGGGAGCCCCGTGTTTCTCTCTTTTCGACCTGTTCCGCTCGATACCGGGCGATATCGACAATAATTCACTATCAGATGTTGATGTGGGTTATGGGGTGTCAAAAGACTTGATAAATCGTTACTTTACACACATACACTCACGTCGAGGAGCCGACGTAACGTAGGTCGATCGCTTACTTTTATTATTTTCCATGAATACATCGGAGGGAGGTGAATTGGGGATGCAAAGTAGGATTTTCGGAATGTTCACTGGGGAATTTACCGTCAGCTTCGAAAATATCTTGTAAATATTACACTACATAACAATAGATTAAGGAAATAGTATAATTAATAATTATAGTTCTACGTTCTAGTTCTACTCTATAGTTCTAATTCTACGACATCTTTGACAATTTTTCGATGATTTGACAATCACTTTACCTTCCAATCTTAACTGACCATGCCCACACGTTCGAATCCCACCTTACAACTCAATCCAGCTGGTTTCATTCATACACAATAATTAATCAACGCTTGGATTAGTTCATGTGAGTGGTTAACCTATCGAAACTAACTAGGTCCGTGCAAGTTAACGAGTTAAGGGATGAAAAAGATTTTAGAGAAATACGATTCACTATGTCCCGTTCTAAATTTTTAATATCCTAATGGCACCCCTCCGCGCGACTTATTAGCCAGTTCCTTAACGAATCGGGAGATTAAAGTGAACTTTTGCAAATCTAGCCGCCATTCCACTGTCGGATAGAGTGAATCGAGCCACTATCCGCCGCAGCAATATCCATTAGCGCCGTCAAATTGTTGACTTACCTTTCCGTTTCGGTTCTCCGGTCGGTCGGAAGATGAGGAAAGGGGAAAAAGCGAGAAATCGACATAGGACGGACAGTTGAAGTCTTTAAACGGAGACCTGAACGTACACAAACTTATTAATCAATTATCGTTATTTATCGATTGTTATTAATGGTCGTTTAATCATCCCCAATCTGAACTGTCATTAATTACGATGGTATTAACGTTGCAATGGATTGATAGGAAATGCCGGACGTTTTTGTGAGTTTCCACGTTTTCTTCGATATCTGCCTTTTTGCTGGTGTTCTTAAATCTAATATACCTTTTTTTTTGGAAGCTAAGATACAGAACGTATTACTGTATAATATACCCTACATAAGTTTAAAAATTAATAACCTATTCTAGTCTAAGTGACTATCACTTAGGCAGTCTTTGGTAGAGCAGTAAACTTTTTTTTGTTAAAATCTCGTAGCGACGGACATTTTCACGGTACTACAGATCACTCACATATATCGGTCGGTAACGTACAATTACGTAACGGAAAACAGAGAGTTCGGGCGGTTTAATCTAACGGCGGAACGATCACAGTTACATATAATTCGGTCGGTGGTACGTTCACAATCGGACGGTGTCGGTCGGTCTCAAACTAACGGTCGGTAACGTTCACAATTACATTTATCGGTCGGTAGTACGTTCACAATCGGATGGTTACGTAACAAATAACGAATAATTCGGTCGGTTTAAATCTAACGGTCGGTAACGTTCACAATTACATGTATCGCTCGGTAGAACGGAAACGGATATCAGACGCAACGGAAAAATACGGATATCGTACGGCTTGTTACAGACAAGTATTACTTCTGACCTTGGATTAACTCAGGTACACTACGATTTGAGGGGGGTTTACCTATACAAGTTAAGTCTGTTAAGTTAAGTTAAGCGGTGGTAGATTGAACGGTTCCATATCGGCCGCGATCTATCTGAGATAGGTTTGATTTCGCGATTAACTGTACGGTGGGTGGTCCACCATCGAGTCTCAAAAATCGGCTTCTTTACATACGCTTAGAATTTTAGCTGTGAACGCAACTGGTTCAGATTGGACTTTATCAGAATTATCGTCTTCGTCATATTTGTTTGTTTCACGAATCATGTTAATTCAATCATCTTCTTCAGCTCTTTCTCACCCATTATTTCTTATATCTGCCAAATCGTTGCATAATCTTTGCTCAATACTTCCATGAACCAGATAGCTTTCCTGTTGCATATTTTCTGTATGCAGTGAAATACATAGTGCATATTACAGGGATTCCCCTAAATCTATATATATTTTACATCACCGGAATTCCGCTGTTGCTTCCATTAGCGTTACCAAAGGAATAAAAAATATGGAAATACTCTACTTTGGTATTAATAGACGCCGTTTTAGTTTCTTTTGAATTACACTGATATTCCTTTTCTGAAAATCGGATTTTGCGTACCAGAATAGCAGAAGGACCAAGAGGTATGGAGGTGTATTGATTCCTGTGCCTAATAATGTTTCTTAAATCGACGTTCCGTGCCATAGAACCGATGTGTCCGGTCAAATTAGCCTTGGCAGCAAAGAGAGAGGTTAAGAGAAAAACAAACTTGAACCGATATAGACAAGAGATCTTATAACCGAATGTCTAGAAGAAGGACGATCGTAAAGAAGCTATGGGACTTGTGGAAAATAATGGAAGCGCTGAAGTGGTATGCATCGTCCACGGCGCCGCTTGGTTGTTGAATAAGCCAAGCAATAGAGCATTTTGTCGTGATAAAATACGCGAGGGATGTGTGAAGTCAGAATTTGGTAACGATGGCAACTGTTTTTCTCATATTTTTTGTATGTTCAATTTTAAATATATTTTCTTATTCGATTTCTTATGTTATGTTATGCTCTCTCCAATGTTTTTAATTCGAATGTACAGGGATTACAAATGTCCAACACAGCACTTCTGAATTGATATTGATGATATTAGCAATTATATGATGATATGATTAATCAAGGTGTAAAGTAATATCGCGTATCTATCGAAGCTGGTGTACTGGTAATTTTAAAAACAATGAAGATCCAGACTTCGTAGGAAGAGGTTGTTTTCCTGAATACATTACAGTACTTTGAAAGATTATTTGTCGGGAAAGTCGTTCGAAACTGTCGTTTGTAGCTCGACATTTAAAAATGAACGAATCTCTGCTCGTAAAATACTTTTCTATGCCCATTCCTCTTCTCGTTCGCTCGCTCGATGTTCCGTACTCTCGCTTTCGCGGAAAGTAATGGAAATCAACGTCGGGGAATTTAATCGCAATTGTTCAACGACGTGCGGGTTTAACGTTACGGATTAGCGATCGATCGCGGCGGGATCATTGGTCTCACTCGCCTGATTACGAGGGCTCAAAGGATGGCCGATCGGCCGAAGTGAAAGATAACGATTCCGAGACGGGAGATGCTCGAATTTCGCCCCATGAATGCGTACCCCAATTAACGGTTAACGGCCCTTCGCCTGACTGCGACGTTCCCTTAAATCGCGTCTGTCGAAATCGTCTCATATTTGAGTAGTAATCGACCCTTTCGGTTACAGAGAATCGAGTTCATTGAATTACCCCTTGAAAAATTAATACTCTCGTTTCTAGAACTCCAAAATTGACGACACCAAATAAATCTGTTCTGAAGTTAGAACAATCACTACTCTTACGTCCGAAATTTGCAATACAAAAGAAAATTGCTCTGGAGTTCAACACAACAAAATTGCTACTCAAGTCTAAGGTTTCAACTCTCAAACTCACTACTCTGAAATTCAACAAATCTACTACTACCACGTTAAAACTTTAAACCTCCCAAAATTGAGACTCCCTCTTAATAACGCAAAAGACCCTACACTTTAGAGTTTTATTGTATTAAAACTTTAGAAATGAAAATATCCACTACAAAATTTGCTATACACATTTCGAGACATTATATGCAAAAATATTTTTCTTACTAAAGCATATATTTGAATCAGGGAACACACAGATATGGTTTTAAAAAATAGTTTTCCAATATTAGATTAATGTTTAACATTCAAGAATCCATTTACAACTAAATGTGCAGAATTTATTACATCTTGATGTAAACAATTTTTATGGCCATTAATGGCCTTCTTCTATGTGTTAATATATGTAACTAAAATTGTTAAAGTTCTATATTTGAATCAGGAAACACACGGACATCGATTAGAAAATAGTTTCCAACTATTTAATGAATGCCTAACATTCAAGAATCCATTTATAACTAAATGCGCAGAATTTATTACATCTTGATGTAAATAATTTTTAATGGACATTAGTTAGTGGCTTTCTTCTATCTGTTAATATGTCACTAACAATTTTAATGTTTTATATTTCAATCAGTAAACACGTCAGTAAACACAGACATCAATTAGAAGATAGCTTCCCAATATTTTGTCAATGCTTAATATTCAAGAACTTATTACTCAAAAATGAAATTTCTCTGAAATTCACCAAAATTACTTGTTGATTAAAAGTTATTGTGAAGTTATGAATAATTTATGTAAATGAATGACTCGCCATCGTTTTACTTGAAGTATATCTTAGTACTATTATTTCAGTCTATAAATTCAATTTGTAATGTTATATAGTTGTAATACAGTTTAATAATTTGCAATATTGAAAATACAAAAGAAAACGACAACGCAGCTCGTTCTCAAGACATTTGCCATTGCATTTTTATTCCAACACGTAATGCCAACCTAAATACAGTGCTAAACATAATGCCAACCTAAAACTATAGCCAGTGCTGACCTCCGTGGCAAGAACGTCGCAATATATAGGTGTATTATGTATATATCGGTCATCTGACGGTTTTAGCAGTAGAAGAACCTCGCATAATGAAAGCTAGCTTTCTAACAAAAAAATGAACACTACCGATGAACTTTCAATAAAACTCGACCGGATGGGGATCCGGCCCCTGACCGACTTCTTTATTTCACAATTTCTGTTCGTCAGGAGCACTCAGTTCCATTTCTCCCAGTAATAAAACTTCATCAAAATTTTCTCTCCAAAATTCTATTTGGTTGCTTTTTTCCTATTTGACCTATGACTATTCTAGGTACGTCACAAGACCCGCCTTATCGAATAATATTATTGCAGTCGCGATTTTTTCCACGTCTCTTCTACTTAGTACGCAAACTTCTCTCCTGAGTTAGCAAAACATCAAGTGACCAGAGTCCAATCCCCGACCTGCATGTAGTTCTCTGGGTTATGTTACACTTATGAGTCAATGAACGTTATGATTTAGTCTTTTCATATACAGGGTCCTCTTTATTAATGTTATAAAAAATCTAATCAATAAAAAAGTTCCTGGTACACCCACAGGGTGTTACGTTTGGCATACGTCGCGCGTTGATTTAAAACTTTCGAAATTGGATTTCGATGGGACCACGTCTCCAAAATTCGATCATCGGGTGTATGGAGGAAGTTCGTCCCGATTGTCTTTTTTATCAATCCGCCGTTAAGATAAAGTAAAATCGAGGAAAAACAATAACATTTCGTTACGTGAGCGGACTTTTATCGTCTGCACAAGTATAGAAAGTTATCGCCGGATATTCCGTTCCGGGGCGCGCCCACTAATCCTCCGCACGTCGATATATCAATTTAGACGGCGAGATGAGGAACAAATTGGCGTTCCCTTTGAGGCATTATTCACATTCACGAGAGCCTCCGCCGCGTATAAGCCGTTCAAAGTTAATAAACGTCAGGAGTAGCGCCGTCGCCGCCGACTCCCGTACAGATAATTTGACCGCTGACTTTCGCCTCTGCCCCTCATACCTCATAAAATGCGGTTAAACTCCAGATTTATCGGAGCATTTGTTGTTAATAATAGCAATTCCGTGTAACGTTAATGATGCGAGGCATGCTCCGGGGGAGCTGATAGCGTCTGCATTGTTGGCGCTGAGAGAAATGACTGCGAACGGCGCTTGATAATGCGATGAGACGACGCCGATGTATGACGGCGGACGGGGAACGGAAACGTTTTGCCACTACACTACTTAAAATTATTTATACGATACATTAGTTCCCCGTTCCCTAGGACAAATTAAAATTCGTACGCGTATCTTCCGAGGCTTTGCGGCTTTCGCGGGTAATTTCGAAGCGGAGTAGTGAAATCGATTGATATTATCATGATTTACCACCTGCATTTCGATACGATCTCAAATAAGAACAGGGTTCAAGCGACGGCGGCAATGCCTTCTTCTTTTAGGTTTTTAGTTCCAGTTTCTTTGTATTGAAAATTCATGTGAAGTTGATTTCCAGCTGTCTTACCATCGTTTTGGTGCTCTTCTTTCGTGTGGTGTGTTATTTGGTACTATCTTGGCTATTCTGTCATTATTCATTAAGTTGACATGCTGTTTCCATTCTCTGCTACGGTTCCTTATCCATCTGACTACGTCGTATTCTCGCGATGCGGCCCCAATTAGCGAAACTAGGTCACCGCCTAAGCTAAATCAGTACTGAGGTGACCTAGACAGGGGGACAATACGTGACTCGCGGACAGGCAGCTGCACGTTTGTAAAAAAATTATAAGCATTTATACGGATCGATGAAATCGATCCAGAGATCAGTCTCCCAGCACCCCGTCACGCTGCCAGTCCGAGGGTTCGTCCTGTTCGCCATGTAGCTCTTTCGGAAAGCCTCGTACCTGCCACCCTTTCACAAGTTCAAGTTAGCAACCACCTCTCCCATGTTCTATTTATCATTTTTCTTAGTGTCTAAATAAACATTGTCCATGTCGCCATGTCTTTTACCGTCTCTACCTAGCTGCACACCCAACTAGAGCACTCCCTTTGGGCCCTTTGGCACTTTTCTCTTATGTCCGTGTTTCTTTGCCTATCGTTTGATCAGTTTAATGTGTATCTCGTTATGATACATTTTTTAAATGGACGATCCACCAAATAATTGACCTCTTGTCAACCTCTTGTTAAGATTACCACTATCATAAATAATGACGGTAATAAACAGCTTCCTAATTTAAGGGTTCTTTTCCAAGTACAAGATGGACCTTGCCATATACCGATTTCCGTCGAATCTTGAATTATGACAATTAAAAAATCTAACAAAAATATAAGTATTAATAAAAAATAAAATCACCCTAAGCTTAGTTGTGAAGTTGCCTCTTATAAATTAAGGGAAGTGTCTGAAAAATTACAAAATGGCGATATACTAAATTGTTAAAATTTTCTGTAAATTTTAACGCGAATAACACACATAAATTACCAGATGTGACGAAACAGTTATCGAAAAATGCAACTGCACACGTTGAGATGTCAAAATATTGTTACTTAGTTACTGTTAGACATTAAGCCTTAATTTGTCTATAGGGAATTTATGTATATACAATGCCAAATTTTTGAACGTCATGTTTCTATTTTCTTCCTCAGCTCCGTGTCAAAGCAAAGCCGAAAGCACTTGGACTGATCGATTTTATTGCATTTATCTATTCCGTATCGTGTCCCTCGGCCAACCGAGGCCATGTTATACCCCGCCGCCGCAGCCGAAACACCACAACTTCCAAATTTAGCATACAAATTGCGAGGAGACTCAAAAATAAAGCAGAAAAGGAAGAACGAGAGCCCTCTTTCGCGGTACACACAACTTCTTATACATAACTAACGGTTCGCCCCCCCACAAGATGTAGCTCGGCAGTAAAGATATGGTTATGACCCTTGTGTATATCATGTTACACGTATAATTCAAGATAAAGGAGTGGATCCAGACGTGCCGCTCTCCATGTGAAATACGCGCGCGGACTCTTCATTCTGTTTATGTTGCGAAAAATATTTATGTGCCGAGCCTCGGGGGGACGTCGGTGAAAAGTAAATTTTCCGGGCGGTCTCGGGGCTTAACGTAAATGATCGTTGATGTAACCGAGAGCTCCCAAACCGCATGGAACGAGGCGAGTCTCAATGCTGTGCAGGTCAATAAGTACCTAAAATTACATGAAAATGAGTAAAAATGCGCCTTTTAATGCACCATTTCTCTTTCAAAATGTATGGAAGACTATACCAAAATATGCTAAAGGCGTCACTTTGGAGTTTTATTGTATTAAAACTTTAGAAATGGAAATATTCGCTACAAAATTTGCTATACACATTTCAAGTCATTATACGCAAAAGTATTTTTCTTACTAAAGTATATATTTGAATCAGGAAACACACAGATATGGAGTTAAAAAATAGTTTTCAAATATTTGATTAATGCTTAAGATGCAAGAATTCATTTATAACTAAATGTGCAGAATTTATTACATCTCGATGTAAACAATTTTTATGGCCATTAATGGCCTTCTTCTATGTGTTAATATATGTAACTAAAAATGTTAAAGTTCTATATTTGAATCAGGAAACACACGGATATCGATTAGAAAATAGTTTCCCAATATTTTATTCATGCTTAATATTCAAGAATCCATTTATAACTAAATTTGCGGAATTTATTACATCTTGATGTAAATAATTTTTATGGACATTAGTTAGTGACTTTCTTCTACCTGTTAATATATCTCAATAGAAAAATTTATGTTTTATATTTCAATCAGTAAACACGCAGATATCAATTAGAAGATAGTTTCCCAATATTTTATGAATGCTTAATATTCAAGAACCTATTTATAAATAAATGTGCAAAATTGGTTATATCTTGATACAAAAAATTTTACAAGCCATTAATGGTTTCCTTCTATCTGTTAATATATGTCACTAAATATATTAAAGTTCTAAATTTGAATTAGGAAACACACAGATATCGATTAGGAACTACTTTCCCAATATTTGAGTAATGCTTAATATTCAAGAATTCATTTATAACTAAATGTGTAAAATTAGTTACATCTTGATTCAACAAATTTTACAAGCCATTAGTGGTCTCCTTCTATCAGTTAATATATTTTATTAAAAATGTTAAACTTCTGTTATAAAGCATGTTAAATTGTAAGGAATATTAAAAATGGCTGTTAATCTGTTTCAACGCTCACCGAAGTAAATGGGGCAAGTAAATTGCCTCAAATTTCAGTAAAGGCATTGAAATTGCCCAAAAAGAATTTTTAAGGTAGTTTAGAAACCTTAAATTAGGTATTGTAATTAATTCATGATATACAAATATGTATGCATGGTATGTTAAAAATATTTGCTTAAAACATAAAACCGAAACAAACGTATAGTTTAGTGTATATGTTACTGTATCCATATTCAAATGGTACCAAATGGACCATATATTATAATGGATAATAAATAATAGAGGTTTAGTCAATGATATTAAGGTATCAAACAGCCATAAGCTTTTTTTCATGGGATTTTAGTCAAAATAACTACCAGTATGTCTCCATTCATCGGAATTTTATTATCCATATTCCCTCGGAACGTCCAGAAAGCGACGTTATTGTCCGATTATCCAGATTTACCGCAAACGTACGTACGTCCGACGTAAGACCTCCATTATCCTTCGGGACGATCGGGGAAGGGGGGGATGAATCCGCCCTTAATCACATTCGGTGCCGACGTCGGTGTTTTTACTTCCTCCTTTGAACTTCTGCCGGGGCGAAACCCTTTCGACTCTCCCCGAGTTCATTCGGAAGAATAATTTAAAAAAAGAGAGTTTGGATGGAGTTCGGGAGTTGAACGCATCCTGACCGATCCCTATCTGAAGGCTCATTTATCACAAGAATGGGTTTTCTGGGTGGGGTGGGGGGTGGGGGTAGGATGGATGTGCCCCGGTCACTGCAAATGGAAATATTTAGTTAGGATCTCCTTCTCTCTCCCTCTCGCGTTCTCTCCCAGGCATTCCGCCTCAGACCGCACATACAATATCATTTAATGATGATTAATTGGTCGGGGCTGGGTCGATTAGAGGGGGTTAAGTCCTGGAGGGTTTCCTTTTTGAACAAAAAAAGAGGAGTTTAAATCCCAAATTGAAATTCATTTTTATTTCCTATAAATTCCCGCTCGGCGGCAGTAAAATTTAATAGACTTTCGTCTCTCTTTGCGCGGTGTGGCAATAAATTTTATTGCGTAACTGGATAGCGCGGGCGAATTCCTCTTTTCCGTTAATTTTATGGGGGTGGGGGGCGGCTCGGATTTCCTCGGTGACATTCCGATAAGTGACAGGTGCGTTTCTCCCTTGATTAAAAACCTCCACTATTCTATTACAGTGAGTCCCTGGATTGGCCACCTCCCCTATTTTTATTGTCACGCGGCGGAAGGAGTCGTAAGAAATTAATGGGGATTACCGCTGAAGTGCATAACCGTAAAAAGAGTATTTTAAGGTTTATTGCGACTTGAAGCGCGAAATGCTGAAAATAGAAGAAATCTCGACCGTTCACTTGTGCAATGGAAATGTTGGTCTTTATGGCGAATGTTAAAGTTTTATTTCCAGTTCACATTGACATGCCTCTTGGCACCTAAGTTAATTATCCTGTAATTCTGGATGAGAAAACTTCGCTTTTCACAGCGAAAGAATTCAAGCAAATCTCAAAATAATTAATTAATATATTGATGAAATAATTGATCGTGCCAAATAATAAAACATTTACTTACAACTCAGTACTATCTAGAATTCTCACTGAGTTCAAATTGTGGGTAGTTTATGAACTCAGTTGCCCTTATCATTTGCCCCATAATTTTCCCCGGACTACTTGAAAACTATGGTCAGTTTACTAAATTTTTGTGATATTTATCGATAAAATATTTTTCAAGAAACAGATTGGACCCCCTTTTAATATTAAAGTATATTAAAAATTTATTTCAATAATTGCAAAATACTGCCGAAATTTGAATTTTCAATAACTAGAAGAAGACAGCATAAATAATCTCGAAACTTACATGATAGTTGCCTATTGCTACTTTTAAGAATTTCTCAAAATTTGGTAAAAAAAATATTTATCTGCCAAGGGAAGTTATTGTATTTGCATTTTTATAAAGTTGTTAAAAAATGCTTAAAAAAATCGCCCTAACTTATATTTTCAAAATTCATAACTGGAAATTTGAATTTCAACCCCTTGAAATGGAGTTCGAAAAATTGTCTAATTTGTTTATAGGGGTTTATAGAGGAATAAATATATTTTAATGGCGTTTTGTTATTTGTGTTAGTGGTAATTTTTCAAGAATTAAAAGCGGTAAAAGTTGTTTTACGACCATTTTCAGCCGAGATATCCGCTATTATTTAAAACAAAAAATGATTACTTTGTTTATAATGGGTAAAACCTTAAACTGTGGGAAGAGTTCATGTCAATAACAATAAAGGACTTTTTCGTTATTATACATAACGATTTTAGGACGTCGTCGAAAATAATTTTTATCCCTAAAAAGTGACAAGGGTGTATATCTACGCTAATAATATAACAGTCTCAACATTATTTTTAATCTGGGATAGCACATTAAAGTAACAACAACTGCATTGTCATTTTTGCAATAATCCTTCCTTTATTTGTTATAAACAATTACTTTGACAAAATTCGTTTTATATTATTGTGGGAAATATCAATCTAGCGCCATATCTACGGTAATATTGTACCAATATTAACATTATTAATCTGGGGTAGAATATGACAATTACTGCATTGCCCTGTTTGCATTAATCATTCATTTATTTGTAATTAACAGTTACTTTGACAAATGTCTTTTTAATTTATTGTGAGAAATATTAATTGTCATTAATAAAACTATGTCCAGTTCACTACATATTGCTACATTTGCATTCTGCTATTTATCTATAAAATATTTTTAACAAACTTAGTTAACTAGTATCTCTATAAAATAAAAAGACAAGTGTAATTTTTTCAATTTCACAATAAGATATTTTTGAAATTAATTTAAAATTAAAATTAAATTAAATTAATTAATAATTAAATTAAATTAATGAAAAAAAAAATAATTTTGGTAAAACGAAATTGTGCAATTCACAAGTTTCGGCGTCATTGTTTAAACATTAAACAATATATAAAATTTGCAAAAATTACATTTTTGTCTGCTTCAAAGTGCGCATTCTAACACAAGTATCCACTTTTTTATTTGCTAAAACATTTTTTAAAAGGTGTCATTTTAGTCCTACTAATTAAAATTCATTAATAATTTATTTAAGTAATTAAAATGACCGTCGAAATTCAATTTTGCAATAAATATAAGGAAAAACATAGATAATCTCTAAATCTGCATAAAAATATGTTTTACTACCCTTAAAAAAACATTCAAAATTTAGTTAAAAATATCAATTTGTTTGAGTTATTACATTTGTTCATTACAACGTTGTTTTTTTCAAAAAAAAATGCGGCTGTTACTGTTATAGTTATAGTGCAGGGTTCTATATGGCCTCATTTTGTTCGTCTTAATTTATGTTTTTGAAATTTGTAACGGAGATTTTAACTTCAATGGCACTGAAATGTAGCCTGAAACATCTCCTAATTTGTTTATAAGATTTGTTATTAGTAACTTCGCGAGTAATAAATATTTTTCAATAACTTTTTGATATTAGTGTTTCTTGTAATTTTACACAAATTTGTAAAAAGGAAAGTTGTCTTAGCGCCATTATCAGCCGAGATAACATCTTCTTGTTTAAATAACCCATTTGTTTGTTTATTAAAATTGAGACCTTAAACTTCCAAAATAAGTCAGCCAGTGAATAATTGTTATAAATATATCAAAAAAGTTTGTTTTATTATACGCAACGTCTTAAAGATGGTTGTCACGACCGAGTGACGAATTTGACCGTATGTACCGCTTGATAGTATTAAAACTAATGGATTCCCTGGTTTACTAGACTTACAATCGGTTGTTATGATCAATTTCTGATACTTACTAAAACCAACTAATCCGGCTAGCTACAAAAAATAATTAATGGGTCGTGCTCAAAAGAAAGCATAAATAATTGTAAAGCGGTTTAAGAATGGCGAGTCCGAAATATAACAGTGTAAAGACCCAAGAGTTCCTTAACTAACTTTACAAAACATGAATTCTAAAATTCACTTTAAACAATTATCCTAGCATGTAATCAAAGAAATAATCAAACCAACAATCAAATAAAGAAAATAGTTCGATAGATCGATTCGCACTTTTAAAAAAGGCGTCACTCCCAAACACTTAACTCTTTACAAACTTATCCAAACTTATTCGCTAATCTAAACGTTAGGCCAGCTTGAATTATGGAAACCTCAGCAAAAATTTGTCAAGTGAGGCCTTCATCCAAAACTAACCTAGCTTAAATCCTCTCTCCTTCTTTCCCTTTCCCAAATTTCTCCTAAAAATGTTCCTAATTCAATTCCCACTCTTACTCTCATGACCAATCAAAAATCGTTTATACACACTCTCTTCGCCCAACAAGCTCCTCTCTTGCGAAGTGCTTAGCTCGGTGTAATTTTGTATTTATGGCGTCCTTCCTGGAACCATCAAAAATGTTTTCTGCTAAAGTATCGACTATCTCTTTACCTTACTGTGCATCAACTCACTTAAACTGTAATTACAGGCAAACCGTATAACGGAACACTTTCAAATTTTTACCAACGATAGTTAATAGATCGAGCCCGTTTCTGACAAAATTTCAACATTCTAAGTTAGCAATTCTCGCTGTAATCCGTGGCCAAACACCTCGACGCTATCTTTACCACAAATTTCCAACCGAGAGGCGTCTTCCAACGCGGGCTCAACAAATGAAGCTAAACACAGTTTATTACATTATTTCACACGTCGCGCTTTTCTTATTGATTGTAATATTTTGGTTAAGATTAGAGTAATTTCGGTAATAGAACTGAGCTCCTACACTGCGATGATTATTAGTAATTAGACTAACGCAATCCTGGGAGGTGAGAGGATTTGGAAACCTTGACATTTTAACTTTTAGTGTAATACTCAAATAGTATTCCAAATCTCTTTGGAAGTATACACATCATGTACCCACCCGTATTGATCCTGTCACTTTTCACAGAATATACATCGGAATCTCCAATCAGAAGCCTAGAATCCAGTAACGCTCGCTCATAGAGTAATTTAATCCCTCCGATCGTATTAAATCCCGACACCCCTAAAATATAAATACAACGTTCGTTAGATTGCGACGGGGAACGGAATCGGACGTCCGAAAATAATTCATCCCCCTCCCACCCTCACATTCGCCATCCCCATAACGGCAATTTTCCGGGCACCTCAGTTCGCAGCTCGAATTTTACGACCCGCGGCGGCTTTTACAAGAAAACTTCGTCCGGTAATTATTTTCTAAAGAGCAGTAAAATGAATCGGGACCGTTAGCGTTATTGTCGAGGAGACGAGAGGAAAGAGTTAGGCTAAGAGAGGGAGAGGAGGGGCGATGTATAGAAATGGTAACTGGGAATAATCGACTAAGAGTCAACTCGTTTATTTGTTTTGCTCGCTTCAAAGGCGATAGGGAGTTGTTTGTTAGAGAGAGATTTGATTAAATAGAAAAAATCTTCAAGAGGCGTTTTACCAGTGGAGACTTAATAACGTTGGATGTCTTGTTGGTGCGTTTTTAGAAATCAGATTGTTTGTTAGTAAATACAGCGTGTCTCCAAATTAAGACACATTTTCCGGGCATATTCTTCTCGTTACAATAATACTAAAGGTTTCAACACTTATGCACATTAACAAAATACAACAAGTATCAAACTTTATAGATTTTTGATAAATATTTCGAAAATGGTTGTTCAGCATTAAGTTTTCAAAGTTACTCACTGTTTAATGGCCGATTAGCACTAAGCGCTTAACAGTTATTTAAATCATCTTCATTCCTTATTTTAGAGTTACTTAAAATAATACACTTAGATTATAATCAGGGGTATTAAAGGGTTTTTCCTTTTTCAGATAATATTCTAATTTGGTATTTTTGATTAGGGAGCATATCGCTGATTATTCTACAGTTTGTTTGCCTGCTATAAAACTTAGGAAGATTAGAAATTTGACAATAAATGTGCCTTTCTATCTCTAAAAAATATTTAAATTTAAAAAAATTTATTTATCTGCATAAATCGTTAGTGCCGCTTACCCTACGGTTCGTAGCAACACTACCTTGACTTTTCCAAAAAACTGATATCCCCATATTGAAAATCAGAATACTCATTTTTTTTTCTTCAGAAAACCATCAAATTTTGAATTTTTTAATTAGTTTCCCTGATAATGTGGTGAGTATGTCGTTGATTTATTCGCACTCTATTTAATGATAATAATGGGAAAATGACTAGCTTCGATTTTGAAAATTGAACTTCCAAAATTCATTAGGAGAGACTCCTTATTCCAAATAATGTCCTAATTTAGTATTTTCGTTTTTTATATTTTTTAGTAAAATATTCGTCTAACTTCCTAAGATAAAAAAATTGAAATTTCAAGAATCAATATTCTTTCCATTTTCAAAACATATTCCAAACTAAAATGTTGAATTTAAGTGCTTAAATCGTTAGTGGGCATGTCTCTGATGGATATACTCTTCTTGTCGTGGCAATACTATCGTGACTTCTTGGAATATTCACAAAAGCAATATTTCGAAATTGAAGTTGGTATATTTCTTTTTTCAGAAAGTGTTAAAATTTGCATTTTTTTTTATTTTTTCTCTCTAATTATATAGTGGGTTTGTCACTGATTTATTCACACTTTTCTCTATAGCAGTAGGTACAACAATTACTATCTTAGATTTGTAAAATTGAAACTCAAAAATAAGAGAGTCTTCCTTATTCCATATAATATTCCTATGTGGTATTTTCGATTCAAGTTCCTAAATTGATAGTGAGTAAGTCGCTGATTATTTCAAATTTTGGTTTAATATAATGTTTGCCTAATTTTTTCTGATAGGAGGAATTTAAGTTTCAAAATCAGTTAAGGAGGTTTCCTTTTTCCAAAAAAATATTTTCTATAAGTAACGCCCTGCACAGCACCCTACTTACTTAAGTATAAGGGTAAATATAAATAATTACTAAAATATGTTATAAAATACATACTTGTCATATATGTCAAAGGAATGACATATTAGTATATTATACTGTATTCAAAATGGACTCCTCGAACAAAATTTAATTAGTTCGTAGTCATTTTCATTTTTACATATCACCCCTTTCTTATACCTTCCCTAGAGATGCTAGGGTTGTCTTATCCCTGCAGTCCTACTTGATGAATTGTACGGCATAGGCGTACCAAATTTAGTTAGAGTTGCTCCAGGCGTTCCAAAATTTTCCAGAAACATATATACATATATTCAATTATATATGTCTAGATATGGTAATGACTTATTTAAAAATTGTTCCAAGAATGTATTTAATATATTAAATGTAACATTTAAGAAATGAGAGGGGTGGAGAAGTCTAAATACCTAGGGATTATATTGAATAAACAGGGAAATAGTGAGGATGAGATTAATAAAGGTAGAAAAGTGACGGGAGCATTAAACCCAGTCCTATGGGAAAAAGGAGTTAAAAAACAAGAGCCTTATGGAAAGTGTGATGCTATATGTGACTGAAGTGTGGTAATTTTAGTAAGAGGAGCAAAGCGTAATTGTCGGCAACCGAGATGGACTTCCTACGAGGGAATTGTGAGAGGCCAAAATTAGAAAAAGTTTGAAACTCAAATGTACTATAAATGACTAACAAGGAATATACAGTCGCTGACGAGATTGACAGAAGACAGTCGATATGGTTGGGCCATACAAAAATGATGAAGGAAAATAGTGTCACGGTCCTAAGGACCTAGAGCCCAGAAGGATGATCTGGTTGGGGGTAATCTTTCAGAAAGACATTTAATACCGTTTATTGACTAAGTAGAGGGGAGTGAGAGAAGGGGCCCGAGCCCCTTCAGAGCAAAACATAAATAAAAAGGCAAAATACAGAAGAGAACAAAAAAATTGCAAAATGGTGTAAAAAGCTAGCTGGTACGGAGTCCTCATCACGACGGACATCTTTCCTCACAAGAGGGCAGCAGGCGGGCACGCAGGATAATGGGCAGCGACACCGGACTCTTGGCGGTATTCAGTGGGTACCGCCGGAGAGAAGAAAGAGAGGACGACCAAGGAGAAGTTGGCGAAATGATGTGGAGGAAGCCATTACAGCCAGAAACTTGATAGGGAAAGCGTGCCTCGATAGAAGAATATCCGTTATATATAACATATTTAACAATTTATTCTAGTAATCTGAATACTGTGTTAAATCACCAGTAATCTGCAAGATTTTTTTTCAAAATTAATCAAACTTATGGATCCTCCGCCTACTATTGATTGAGCCGCCATAAAAAGTATCCCGGGATAAAAACAAATTTGCCTGCCGGTACAAAACCGGAATTAATCAAGGAATGCCTTTTAAATTATTCACGGGGATCCCTTCAAAAAAAAATAGAACCTTTGAGAGGGATGACGGGCATTCTAAATCGTTCGATGCTTCACTCCTAATGTAATTATTTTCTCCGTGGGCCCCGTAACATTTTTGCAACGCGGCAAAAGAGTCCGATGATCTCCGGGAGAAAATTAAATCTTCCCGGATTACTCCATCGTTTAGGATTCATTAATCCACCCCTCGACGATGGGTCCGTCTCCTTCCTTCCCTTGATTAAAATATGGGAAGGAAGGAATACCTCGCGTCCGCATTTGTATTTCGGGTGCATCTCTCCCGGTCGAAATTTAAATCGGTCCCGAGATGGGGTGCATCGCCTCTTCAGACTTCGACAGCGTCTAAATGCGCTGGAAGTAACGATGAAACGGCGAAAACTAATTGGGGCGCCGCCTCGTAAATCTCTCCGATCGCCGCCGACCCTCCGACGTGGAGATAGATTAATTCTTTTCCTCGGATGATAATTGAGGGATGAGGAAAGTCGAGGTACGAGGTGCATGCGAGACGCGTCTCATTAAAAGGGGTACAGCAGTGCAAACGAAGTACGGTTGCATCAAGCGATACTCCAAGTTCTTTTATTTTGTACTCTTTTCTAAGCGTGGTTCGAGGAACGTATGTCTACTCTAAGATTTTGTCGATCAGTTATCACGTTTAGCACGTCACCATCTTATTATTTACAGTGAGCGCATAAAGTATGCAATAGAATTTATTGGCGTGATACACGTCTTATGAATCGGTGTGCGGGCTACCTACACGCCCCAGAAAACATGGTAACGTTACGCCAGACCCATGCGTGAGAGCGAGAGCGATAGCGAGAACAGTAGACAGAGATCGACCAGCGTTTGCCTTGCGACGCATCTCTATCTCTTCCTCTACAGCGTCCGAGTGAAAGAGGGACCGGCACCACACAACCAATGTGAGCCATGCGGGAGTGAGATGACGCATCTTTCTCCCTTCCACTCCGTCGGCGGCGACGGCGACAGCACACAGCTGATAGCGGTATTGCCGATTATTATTTATAAAGTTATCTGAATATTTACTGTGCATACCATTGCTTATTACTATTACAATAACAATAAACCGACTTTACAGAGAACCAAATTTTGATTATGACAGTGTTGTAGAATATTTATAAGAAAATCGCTCGTTCTGGTCCATTTTAGTTATTAAAATTACACCTCCCTTTCATCAAAAGCAATAGATGGCATTATTAGTTTTAGAGTAATGACGTCATCGTATAGATTTTTAAAGGTAAATTGCGCTATTTCCACTCTTTATTTACATTTTTTTCAAAGTCTTTTCACAAGTCTTTTTTAAGGAACTCAATTAATGGTTGTGCTGGTTCTTCTTCAAAATATGCATTAAAATCTATGCTAAGAATCATTAGCATTTCGTTAAATTTGTCTGATTTGTTTCTAAAAAACCAGCTTCAGTATAAATCAGTAAATTTTGTAGAAAGTTTATAATATGATTGATTGAATTGCTTGGAGAAATATAAATAGCCACCATCAGTATTGTTGATCCATGTTCCGAACTGCAATGGGCAAAGTATATTTCTCCGATTTCAGACACATTTAATCCAAACGATTGAGTATTTCTCATATGTATGTCCATATGAGAACTAACAATATGAGTTTTATCTTGTACGTCATGATAAATGGCTACATCTGCTGCTGAAACTTGTGGTGTTTCATGGCTTACAATACAATTGAAATTTGGAATTTGAAATATGTCATTATGTCAGTATTATTATACTTGATTTTTTTACGATAATGTCATTAAATTTTGGTAGCTTTTGTCTCTGAGGTTTGTCTGAATGTAACCACTTTGTTGATTAGAGTAATCGGCTGGATTTGATCGATTCTAGTTGATATTGTCAATTATTTTTTCTTTAGCTGTGGCGTTTGATTCGTGGATTTTTAGTATAGTTTCTTAAAGACTTCTTTATGACCTTGCACGTAATAGGACTAAGTGGTCGCTTAAATCATCAGGATTATTAATATGTCCTTTAATGATTTCAAGAGGTGTAAATTTGGTAACGGAATAGATTGAATTATTGTAGGTCAAAATTGTATTGATCTGACACATTATATCTTCTTTACTCGTATCAGTAATATTACACTAATTCTTTAAACAAATTGACTTCTTATTAATAATTGTAGTCAGGTACCGACATCTGTCATGTTTTCATTTTTGAAAGTGTTTGTTTTAGATAATTCCTGTAAAAGACAATCTAAGTATCGTCTTTCAGAAAAATCATTTTTAAAGTCTTTCCAGTTGGTCAATTCCATTCGATTACCATGGCTTCCGCTTTTTCTACTAACTTTTCTTGCAAACATAAGAAAATATGTTTGTTTAAGTCTGTATATCTATAAACTTCGTAGTCGGGTATGAAATTTTCACAAAGGGGAACGAATTTATCGAGTGTATTACTATTGCCATCATATGGTTTAATATTGTTTAATTTTAGCTTAAATAGGTCCCAATTAATTTTATTTATGTCTGATAGTTGAATGTGCAGTAGAGTTTAGATTGTCGTCTAAATATTAACCTGATTAAATTTGACTTTCGTTTTTTAAGCTTAACCCACTAAGTTCTCTTCATAATTCGCCTTCTAAATCGCTCATTTTCCTTGTGTTCTCTTCTGTTCTACACCTATCTCTTCTCTGACAAGGATAAGGAAAGCCAAAGGAACTTGGCACTTACACTTTTCGCCTGAAGTATCCGTACGAATCCTACTGACTGCGCCAATTATAACTTTGAGGATTCAGAAATCTTATCGCTGTCTTAATTGCGAAAATCTGAAGATGCGTGGTTTTGCGGAAAGTCTCCGGGAATGTATTGAAGACAGTTCTACCAACATGGTGGGCTTGGGAAATGCGCTAACTTAAATCGCGCAAGTCGGAAAATGCGTGTTTTTTCCTCGAAGGTCTCCGATATTTATTGAAGATAGTCCTAACAACACGGTACATTGGGGAAATGTGCGATCTTAAAGTGCCAATATTGGAAAATGCGTGGTTTTGTCGAAGATATCTGGAGAGGTATTGAAGACAGTTTTTACAACTCTGTGCATTTGACTGTAGGTCTATCTTAAATCACGATGTCGGAAAATGCGTTGTAGTGTCTGAGGTCTCCAACATTTTTTGTAGATAACCACAACACGATGTGTTTGTAAAATGCGTAATTTTAAATTAAAAAAGGCCGGGAAATGCGTAGTTGTGTCGAAGGTTCGCGGAAATATATTGAACACAGTCCTGCCAACACAGTGTGTTCGGAAAATACGCTGTCTTAAATTCTGAAAGGTCGGAATAAATGCGTGGTTGTGTCAGTATCTAAATCGCTCATTTTCTTTGTGTTTTCTTCTGTTCTATCGATCACGAAACTCTGACAAGGAGCAGGAAAGGCAAAAGGATCTTGTCATTTACAGTTTTCGCCTGAAGTATCCGTACGAATCCTACTGACTACGCCAATTATAACTGTGAGCATCCAAAAATCATATCGCTGTCTTAATTGCGAAAATCTGAAGATGCGTGGTTTTGCGGAAAGTCTCCGGGAATGTATTGAAGACAATTCTACCAACATGGCGGGCTTGGGAAATGCGCTAACTTAAATCGCGCAAGTCGGAAAATGCGTGTTTTTTCCTCGAAGGTCTCCGATATTTATTGAAGATAGTTCTAACAACACGGTACATTGGGGAAATGTGCGATCTTAAAGTGCCAATGTTGGAAAATGCGTGGTTTTGTCGAAGATCTCTGGAGAGGTATTGAAGACAGTTTTTACAACTCTGTGCATTTGACTGTAGGTCAATCTTAAATCACGATGTCGGAAAATGCGTTGTATTGTCGGAGGTCTCCATCATTTTTTGTAGATAACCACAATACCGTGTGTTTGTAAAATCTTAAATTATGAAAAGCCGGGAAATGCGTAGTTGTGTCGAAGGTTCGCGGAAATATATTGAACGCAGTTCTGCCAATACAGTGTGTTTGGAAAATGCGCGGACTTAAATTTTGAAAGGTCGGAATAATTGCGTGGTTTTATCAGTATCTAAATCGCTCATTTTTTTTTTGTATTTTCTCCTGTTCTACACCTATCTCTCCTGAAACTCTGACAAGGAGCAGGAAAGCCAAACGAACTTGGCACTTACAGTTTTTGCCTGAAGTATCCGTACGAATCCTACTGACTGCGCCAATTATAACTTTGAGGATCCAGCAATCTTATTTTGCTTAACTGCGAAAATCTGAAGATGCGTGGTTTTGCGGAAAGTCTCCGGGAATGTATTGAAGACAGTTCTACCAACATGGTGGGCTTGGGAAATGCGCTAACTTAAATCGCGCAAGTCGGAAAATGCGTGTTTTGCCCTCGAAGGTCTCCGATATTTATTGAAGATAGTCCTAACAACACGGTACATTGGGGAAATGTGCGATCTTAAAGTGCCAATGTTGGAAAATGCGTGATTTTGTCGAAGATCTCTGGAGAGGTATTGAAGACAGTTTTTACAACTCTGTGCATTTGACTGTAGGTCAATCTTAAATCACGATGTCGGAAAATGCGTTGTATTGTCGGAGGTCTCCATCATTTTTTGTAGATAACCACAACACGATGTGTTTGTAAAATGTGTAATTTTAAATTAAAAAAGGCCGGGAAATGCGTAGTTGTGTCGAAGGTTCGCGGAAATATATTGAACACAGTCCTGCCAACACAGTGTGTTCGGAAAATACGCTGTCTTAAATTCTGAAAGGTCGGAATAAATGCGTGGTTGTGTCAGTATCTAAATCGCTCATTTTCTTTGTGTTTTCTTCTGTTCTATCGATCACGAAACTCTGACAAGGAGCAGGAAAGGCAAAAGGATCTTGTCATTTACAGTTTTCGCCTGAAGTATCCGTACGAATCCTACTGACTACGCCAATTATAACTGTGAGCATCCAAAAATCATATCGCTGTCTTAATTGCGAAAATCTGAAGATGCGTGGTTTTGCGGAAAGTCTCCGGGAATGTATTGAAGACAATTCTACCAACATGGCGGGCTTGGAAAATGCGCTAACTTAAATCGCGCAAGTCGGAAAATGCGTGTTTTTTCCTCGAAGGTCTCCGATATTTATTGAAGATAGTTCTAACAACACGGTACATTGGGGAAATGTGCGATCTTAAAGTGCCAATGTTGGAAAATGCGTGGTTTTGTCGAAGATCTCTGGAGAGGTATTGAAGACAGTTTTTACAACTCTGTGCATTTGACTGTAGGTCAATCTTAAATCACGATGTCGGAAAATGCGTTGTATTGTCGGAGGTCTCCATCATTTTTTGTAGATAACCACAATACCGTGTGTTTGTAAAATCTTAAATTATGAAAAGCCGGGAAATGCGTAGTTGTGTCGAAGGTTCGCGGAAATATATTGAACGCAGTTCTGCCAATACAGTGTGTTTGGAAAATGCGCGGACTTAAATTTTGAAAGGTCGGAATAATTGCGTGGTTTTATCAGTATCTAAATCGCTCATTTTTTTTTGTATTTTCTCCTGTTCTACACCTATCTCTCCTGAAACTCTGACAAGGAGCAGGAAAGGTGAAAGGAACTTGGCGCTTACAGTTTTCGCCTGAAGTATTCGTACGAATCCTACTGACTGCGCCAATTATAACTTTGAGGATCCAGCAATCTTATTTTGCTTAATTGCGAAAATCTGAAGATGCGTGGTTTTGCGGAAAGTCTCCGGGAATGTATTGAAGACAGTTCTACCAACATGGTGGGCTTGGGAAATGCGCGAATTTAAATCGCGGAAGTCGGAAAATGCGTGTTATTTTAAGGTCTCCGATATTTATTGAAGATAGTTCTAACAACACGGTACATTGGGGAAATGTGCGATCTTAAAGTGCCAATGTTGGAAAATGCGTGGTTTTGTCGAAGATCTCTGGAGAGGTATTGAAGACAGTTTTTACAACTCTGTGCATTTGACTGTAGGTCAATCTTAAATCACGATGTCGGAAAATGCGTTGTATTGTCGGAGGTCTCCATCATTTTTTGTAGATAACCACAATACCGTGTGTTTGTAAAATCTTAAATTATGAAAAGCCGGGAAATGCGTAGTTGTGTCGAAGGTTCGCGGAAATATATTGAACGCAGTTCTGCCAATACAGTGTGTTTGGAAAATGCGCGGACTTAAATTTTGAAAGGTCGGAATAATTGCGTGGTTTTATCAGTATCTAAATCGCTCATTTTTTTTGTATTTTCTCCTGTTCTACACCTATCTCTCCTGAAACTCTGACAAGGAGCAGGAAAGGTGAAAGGAACTTGGCGCTTACAGTTTTCGCCTGAAGTATTCGTACGAATCCTACTGACTGCGCCAATTATAACTTTGAGGATCCAGCAATCTTATTTTGCTTAATTGCGAAAATCTGAAGATGCGTGGTTTTGCGGAAAGTCTCCGGGAATGTATTGAAGACAGTTCTACCAACATGGTGGGCTTGGGAAATGCGCGAATTTAAATCGCGGAAGTCGGAAAATGCGTGTTATTTTAAGGTCTCCGATATTTATTGAAGATAGTCATAACAACACGGTACATTGGGGAATATGCGATCTTAAAGTGCCAATGTTGGAAAATGAGTGGTTTTGTCGAAGATCTCTGGAGAGGTATTGAAGACTGTTTTTACAACTCTGTGCATTCGACCGTAAATCAGTCTTAAATCAGGATGTCGGAAAATGCGTTGTATTGTCGGAGGCCTTCAACATTTTTTGTAGATAACCACAATACGATGTGTTTGTAAAATACATAATCTTAAATCATGAAACGCCGGGAAATGCGTAGTTGTGTCGAAGGTTCGCGGAAATATATTGAACACAGTCCTGCCAACACAGTGTGTTCGGAAAATGCGCGGTCTTAAATTCTGAAAGGTCGGAATAAATGCGTGGTTGTATCTGTATCTAAATCGCTCATTTACTTTGTGTTCTCTTCTGTTCTACACAAGGATCAGGAAAGCCAAAGGAACATGGCACTTACAGTTTTCGCCTGAAGTATCCGTTCTAATCCTACCGACTACGCCAATTATAATTTTGAGGGTCCAGAAATCATATCGCTGTCTTAATTGCGAAGATCTGAAGGTGCGGAAAGTCCCCGAGAATGTATTGAAGACAGTTCTACCAACATGGTGGGCTTGGGAAATGCGCGAATTTAAATCGCGGAAGTAGGAAAATGAGTGTTTATTTCGAAGGTCTCCGATATTTATTGAAAATAGTCCTAACAACACGGTGCATTGGGGAAATGTGCGATATTATAGTGCCAATGTTGGAAAATGAGTGGTTTTGTCGAAGATCTCGAAGACCGTAAATCAATCTTAAATCAGGATGTCGGAAAATGCGTTGTATTGTCGGAGGACTCCAACATTTTTTGTAGATAACCACAATACCGTGTGTTTGTAAATGCGTAGTTGTGTCGAAGGTTCGCGGAAATATATTGAACACAGTCCAGCCAACACAGTGTGTTCGGAAAATGCGCGGTTTTAAATTCTGAAAGGTCGGAATAAATGCGTGGTTGTATCTGTATCTAAATCGCTCATTTTCCTTGCGTTTTCTTCTATTCCACACCTGACACTCTCCTAAAACTCTGACAAGGAGCAGGATAGTCAAAAGGAACTTGACACTTACAGTTTTCGCCTGAAGTATCCGTACGAATCCTACCGACTGCGCCAATTATAACTTTATGGATCTAGAAATCGTTTTTAAAATATCTTATTTCTCCGAGTATCTACAATGAACTTGATGATTGACTCTTGATGAGACATCAGTTCTCCCATGAGTGTGATTCATACCTCGTGCGTATATTACTTTTCTCTTCAAAAATTCTTCGTCGGTGACGATCATCGATATTTCCCCCTACTTTCATCTTGCGCGAGATTAAATTTACGGCGATGTAAAGATAGTGTGAAATTTAGGTATTCCGTCGTTTATTAAATCAAACTATGAGAGCGACTAACCCCCTCGCTCTCGGGTTAGAGATCGTCTCTGTCTCTCGTAATTACGCCGCTTAAATTCGAATTAAGCAAAGACTTCGTCAAAGAATTTCCCCCGGCTAAGATAGTTCGCGGAGCGTCTCGGATTCTTTGCGTTCCGGCGGATCACTCCTTTCGTCCGGAGAGTGGCGTAAACATATTTTATGTAGACGGTAATTGAGATTGTTGTAACGGGTCAGCGGTCGCGGGGGTTGGGTGGGGTTGGGCTGGTAACGCTCCCTCCCTTACACTTGTGAAATCGTTACTCGCATGTAGATAACTAATTAGCAATAACCGCCGATTCCGGCGACGATTACCTCGAGTTCTGGAACACATTAAAAAGGAGTAGGAGGCATATAAAAAATTACGACGAAAAACTCTTTATGGCGCTGCCGCTGTTAATGTTCAGCCGGCATGCGATGCATAAGCTCCGGCGGAATTGTTAAAGTTGCTTTGAGTTTGGGGAATAAATTTTCGTAAACGGCTTCTTTTCGTTAACAGGTTCTTTAAAAGTTCATAAAATGATCGCGTACTTGTGGGAATAAATTCGACAAGCGACCAACTTTAAATTGTTTTAATGGGTGATGACTGGGGAGGGAGGAAAAATTCTAACAGGATTTTCATAACTTCCTCGTCGTAATTTATAAACGACGGAGTAGGCAGTTTTGAGGATTTCCCGAAATTTGTTACTTACCCACTTTTATTCTTCTTCCTTCTTTCCGTCCAATTTCATCCATTCTCCCTGCTTTGTAGACTGCTTATAACCGTTCTAAGAAGAACCACTATTTAATTTAACGCTAGGCTTTATGGGCCAGCCAATTCTTATGTCGCCTTAAATGAATTTCGATGTAAAAAAATTAATATTGTAACGTTTATTTCTAATTTATTTACACAGTTTTAATTACGGACTACACACCACCTAATTTAATTAGACTATTACTGAACTAATTAATTTATATGACACACTTAACGTTTAATTTATTTGTACAACTCGCTTGTCCGTTTTTCGCACTGTTTACTCACTCGCGGCTTCACGTCTAATCTCTCCCTCCGACCGCAAGCCCGTGTTTGTATGCATATCTCAATTGTATTCGAGAAGATTCCAGTTCATAATGTTTTTCTAGAAAGGCCCGGAAAGTATTAAATCATTCTTCCTTTAATAAGAATATTCGGGAGTATTCTCCATTCTCCTTTTATGGCCCAATTAATGGAGCGCTTTTAAGTGGCCGCCGAGGTCCGATAAAAGTAAACACGTTTCGCGCTGCTGTTTACATGTCGTGTTACAATATGAAAAAGCTGTATAAGTGTTTTCAAGACTTCTTATATGTGCAACTTTCCGTTTTTTTTTTTTTTCGATAAAATTGTTTGAGCTAAGTATACCTCATTCAATATGGAATTAAAGTTTCACACTTTTTGGGCCTTCTAGAAGTTTCTAATTGTTAAATGTTTAATATATTTTCTGTCACCTTTTTCACACATTCTTTTTTATTGCGGTTAGATAAGTTTTCCAAAACAAGCAGTTTATTGACTGTCAAAGTATCTTTAGTAGTCATTAGAAAAATTACAAAATTTCTATATTTTTTGTAGAAATGTTGTTTGTTATGTAATCTTGTTCTCAACGTCCTGAAACGAGTAAAATATAATGGAAAACGGTATAAAGTATCCCAAGGGTTTCTAAAGTTTTTTCAATTGTTGTTAAGAACTTCAAAGTTCTACTTACATTTCCCAGTAAATTGTAGAACATTTCCTATAAATGTCCAAGTACTTTTTACAAAACACTCTTGCTCTTAATGTCATGTTCAGCGTTATCGTTCGGGTCGTTACGGTCGTTCGGTATTTCGGCGTTCATACTTCTCAGCGATCCAGCGTTCCGAGTGAGACCCGCTATAAGAGAGCTATACTTACAACAAAACTAATTCTACTAATTGTTATTAAATCTTAATAGCAAATCTGAAAGATGCATCGAAGGTTCAGATTTGTTTGTAATGAAATATCTTCATATTTCCATATAAAAAGTGAGGTTAAGGTTATTTCGATCTCGTAATTTTTTGAAAACTTTGGCAACAGTGGTCGCCTCTCCGTTGATGTGCAGCCATTTTCTAATTTACTTATCACATGTTAATCACCATTAAATTGCACAAATGGATTAATCATCCATTATGTACACTTTGCAGGACGTTCTGTAAAAGGAAAACATTTAGACATACCCAACGTCTACTTTACAACGATCAGTCTTGAGGAATTACAACCTCCCCCAAAAACACATTTTCCATTTTCCCGCCAATGGTGGAGCCGTCCCGGACCCTCCGGTCTCGGTCCCGGATCGGCAGTCGATTAATCAATTTTAGTTTCAATTAATTACGGTAATTTGATGGCTGTATATCTCGTTTCAGTTTGTGCGTTTCCGAGCTCCGAGAGCGTTATCGATACCGATGCTGATTCCGTTGTAATTCCGGGTTAGGGCTAATTCAAGTTAGTTGGCGTAACCCGATTGGCGTGGAATTGTACGGTGCACGGGCGAAATTCCGACGTTGGCGACGTTTGGGGACGTTAAGATGCAGAAGGGATGTTTAGAAGGGGAGAGAGTGGAAGGAGGGTTGATTGAGCGGGTCAGGTCTTGCGGGAGATATCGTAAGGTTGAAGATATCTGGTGAACGTGAGGAATTGTCTTAGTTTAAAAAGGTGTCACTTTGACAGGTATTCCAAATTACGTTAGGAATAAAATTCATACTTCATTCTAACGCCTCTTGGTAATCATCAAAAGATTATGGCTTAATTCGAAGTTAAAGTTTGGTTTACGCAACGGTTTTGCTCGGGCGTCAAATTTTAAGGGTTTACTCCTTAAAGTCTGAAGTAGTTTTACTCAGGAGATTGCCAGTCATGATTAATTTAAAGTGAAGCGTAAACCTAACCCAACTATATGCAGATGGGCGTCAATTCTACTAATTTTTTCAGTAGACAAGTATCAAGGTAATAAACAAACGGTTAGGGTCAATTAAATAGCGGAAATTTACAAGCGAGTGTAGTCACTGTGGTATTTATACAAATAGTGCAGTCGACGCAAGAGAGCGGTGGAGATGAGTACTAAAACTAAAACAATATTTACCATAGTGTTCAGACAGCCGAAATTAAATTAACAAATTGGGATCAAGCAAATCCGAATCTAAGTTTACATAGATTGAAGAGTTGGTCGATTTCTCGGTAATAGTTGCACTCGGTCGGTAAATGTCCCAGTAATACCGGGTGGTCGGAAAATTCGTTTCCTTAATTCACCAAGATTGGAAAATGGATACGTTTGTCTGATATCTCCGATATTTATTGAAGACAGTCGTACCAACACGGGAAATACGTAACCTTAAACTGCCGACGTCTTAAACTGCGTGGTTTTGTCTAAGGTCTTCAGAAAGCTATTGAACACATTCTTGCCAACACAGTGTGTTCAGGATATACCCTGTCTTAATTGTGAAAATCTGGAAAATGTGTGATATTGCCGAAAGTCTTCGAGAATGTATCGAAGACAGTTCAACCTACATGATGGGCTCGGGAAATGCGCGAACTCAAATCACAAATGTCGGAAAATGTCTCCGATGTTTATCGAAGATAGTTCTAACAACACAATGTCGGAAAATGCCGTGGTTTTGTTGAAGGTCTCTGGGAATATATTGAAGACAATTTTTACAACTCGATGCCTTCGAGCATAAATTGGTCTTAAATCGCGATGTGGGAAAATGCGCTGTATTGTCGGAGGTCTCCAATATTTTTTAGTAGATAACCACATTACGATGTGTTTGTAAAATGCGAAATCTTAAATTAGAAAAGGTCGGGAAATGCGTAGTTATGTCGAAGGTTCCCGGAAATATATTGAACACAGTCCTGCCAACACAGCGCGTTCGGAAAATCCGTTGTCTTAAATTTGGGAAGGTCGGAAGTTGCGTAAATTGAAGACAGTTCTACCAACATGGTGGACTCGGGAAATGCGCGAACTCAAATCACAAATGTCGGAAAATGTCTCCGATGTTTATCGAAGATAGTTCTAACAACACGGTGCATTCGGGAAATGTGCGACCTTAAATTTCCAATGTCGGAAAATGCCGTGGTTTTGTTGAAGGTCTCTGGGAATATATTGAAGACAATTTTTACAACTCGGTGCCTTTGTCCTTGGTGCCCTCGGTGCCCTTATTGTCGGAGGTCTCCAATATTTTTTAGAGAAAACCACATTACGATGTATTTATAAAATGCGAAATCTTAAATTAGAAAAGTCGGAAAATGCGTAGTTGTGTCGAAAGTTTTCGGAAATATATTGAACACAGTCCTGCCAACACAGTGCGTTCGGAAAATTCGCGGTATTAAATTTGAGAAGGTCGGAAAATGCGTGGTTGTGTTAATAGTCTCTAGAAGTATATTGAAAACTGTCCTACCATTACCGTGTGTTAGAGAAATACGCAGTTTTAAATTGCAGAGGTCAGAAAATGCGTGGTTTTCTCGAAGATTTTCAGAAATGTGTTGAACACATTTCTACCATCACGATGTGTTCGGGGTATGTGCCATCTTAATTGCGAAAATCTGAAGATGGGCGGTTTAGTCGAAAGTCCCCGGGAGTGTATTGAAGACAGTTCTATCAACATGATAGGTTCGGAAAATGTGCGAACTTAAATCACAAAAGTCGGAAAACTTCTCAGATTTTTATCGAAGATAGCCCTAACAACACGGTGCATTCGTGAAAGGTGCGGTCTTAAATTGCTAATGTCGGAAAATGCCGTGGTTTTGTCGAAGGTCTCTGGGAATATACAGCATAAATCGGCCTTAAATCGCGATGTCGGAAAATGTACGGTGTGATCGAGAAATACGCAGCATTAACTTGCAAAGGCCGGAAAATGCGTTATTTTGTCGAAGGTCTTTAGAAATATATTGAACACATTTCTACCGACACGATGTGTTCAGGATACGTGCCATCTTAATTGCGAAAATCTGAAGATGGCCGGTTTTTCCGAAAGTCCCCAGGAATGTATTGAAAACAGTTCTACCAACATGAGGGGCTCGGGAAATATGCGAACTTAAATCGCAAAAGTCGGAAGATGTCTCCGATGTTTATCGAAGATAGTCCTTACAACGTCGTGCATTCGTGAAATGTGCGATCTTAAATTGCCAATGTCGGAAAATGCGTAGTTGTGTCGAATGTTCGCGAAATACATTGAACACAGTCCTGCCAACACAGTGCGTTCAAATATTCGCGGTCTTAAATTTGGGAAGGTCGAAGAATGCGTGTCTGTGTCGATGCTCTCTGGAAATATATTCAAACCTGTCCTACCAATACGGTTTGAAAAATACGCAGCCTTCAGTTGCAAAGGTCGGAAAATGCGTGTTATTGTTGTGACAAATGTCTTGAAAATATTCCTACCGACACGATGTGTTCGGGATACGCGCCTTCTTAATTGAGAAAATATTGCCGAAAGTCCCCTAAAATGTACTGAAGACAGTTCTACCAACATGTTGGGCTCGGGAAATACGCGAACTTAAATCGCGAAAGTCGGAAAATGCGTGGTTTTTTCGAAAGTCTACGAGGTCTCCGACAATTTTTACAACTCGAGCATGAATCGGTCTTAAATCGCGATGTCGGAAAATACGCTGTATTGTCTGAGGTCTCCAATATTTTTTCTAGCTAACCACAATACGGTGTATTTTTAAAATGCAATATCTTAAGTTAAGGAAGGTCGGAAAATGCGTAGTTGTGTCGATGATCTCCGGAAATATATTATACACAGTCCTGCCAACACAGCGCGTTCGGAAAATGGACGGTCTAATATTTCGGAAGGTCGGAAAATGCGTGGTTGTGTCGATGATCTCCGGAAATATAAATAACAAAGTCCTGCCAACACAGTGTATACGGAAAATGCGCGGTGTCAAATCGCGAAAGTCGGAAAATGTATGGATTCTTAAAAAGTCTCCGGGAACGTATTGAACACGATCCTAACAACGTGATGCCTTCGAGCTTAAATTGATATTAAATCGCAATGCATGGAAAATGTGTTGTCTTAAATCGCGTAAATCGGAAAATGCGTGGTTTTGTCGATTCGACATGAAATTAATTTACAGCATTACTACTAACAGAGCGTGGTAGGAAAATGCGCGACAATAAGTCGGGAAATTCGTAAAAGTCTATGTATTAATATCTGACTTAGGAAACGTCCCACTTTTCGTTCATTATTTTGAACATCATCAAGGTTATACACTACCACTAGGATAGGAAATTTGTACTTCGTACCTTGTACCGCATGCTGCTCTTCAATTACTCGACTCTACTCGAGTGTAGTAAGCGAGCATGGTCATTTATTCGTCGTGTAGTTTTTGAAAACGGCCGCAGTGAAATTCCGCTCCGGCAATTCCGACGCGCCCGTCGCGGTTAGTTAGGAGCCTGCCGGCGACGAAAAAGCGAGAATGGCGAGAAGGAAGTTTTTTCCCCATCAAAAGGGAATATATTTTTATTTCCTCTGTTTGAGTGCCCGCATGGGACGGCCGAAAAAAAGAGCTAATTGCCTCTTCCGAACTTCCACCTTCGAGAAATGCGGGACCCGAAAGAACTCTCCCCCACAAGACTCTTTTGTAAACTTCGACGTGTAGAGTGAACGGGAATAAATGATCCTCGAGTTTCTCTTTCTCTCCCTCTCGCGATCTCTAACGACGACTTCTCGGCGATAGTTTTAGTGATGCAGTAACTCTCCCCGCCGAAAATTTCCTTATCTTCTCGTCCGGTCGATTCGCTGTAATCACCGTGGCGATAATGGGCCTAGCGATGGAAAAACAGTTTCGTTTTCCTGATGGGCCACTACTCATCTAATAATCGAGAAGGGGGAGATAGTGCGTGCAAGAAAGTGTTTTCTTTCTGCTATTATTTCGAACATAAATGATGAAAGCCGCAAGTTCTTACGGGAGGAAGGGAATAAAGAAAGTTGTTTTCTCGTACAAAAACGTATGGGGAAGGTGGGCGACGCCCGAAATTTACGGCCGACGAAGTTACAGTCGTTAGTAAAATTCGCTGCGATTTACTTGAGAGTAATAAACTGCGTTCTGAAGTCCCTTGGGGAAATAACGGGAAACTAGTACCAAGATTTTCCTTTATTACTTTTTGTTGATAATTAACTTCAAACCTCTCCTACTGATCAACACAACTCGATGCTCTTCAATTATTCAGAACTTGCTGGTCCGAATCCTAAAATTAAAAACTGTTGTAATACAAGGGCAGTACAAGGTTTAAAGTGGTATAACACTTGACACCTGTTTTGGGGTGAGCTTTTAGGGTGAAAGCCACGCCCCTCAAATGTCGAAGGGACTTGGTTATAAATATTTAAACGTATCGTCCCTTTTTAAATCGACATATATGTGCTGTTTGTTTAGCTTGATTATTACGTTCAAATATTTGGAAGGAATAATATCAGTATGCATACATTGCGGGCGTATGCATACGGATGAACGTGATTAAATTTCTTAAAACATGTTTTTTCAATAGAATAAAGGTGTATTGGTTATAGTGAAATTTGAAATATGTTTTATTGTCATTGCTGATTCATCGAAAAAATCGTATTAAATGGTCCAGAATTAAGGTTAATTATGAGCTTGCATAAATTGGAAAATCTGCATGCTTATTAGTTTTATTAAAGCTAATTATTACAAGATTTATATCCAAAACAGTTTTGGTAGACTGTGTCTACTGATGAAATTGCACTATGACTATTAATTCTGAACAATTTTTAATCTCAAACGCAATATGTCAAACCCGTCTTGCTGAACTTAGAACCCTAGATTCCTTAGATGTCTGCAGTATTTTTCATAGAGATTTTCTGCAGTCTGAATCCGTAATCCTGGAAACTAGGAACCCTAGGATATCCTTAGTGTTTTATATGGACATTTTTTCAACTTTTAAATCCAAACTCTAGAAAAATAGGAATCCTAGGAATCCTTCACTGGTCCCTTTAGTCATTTTTTGAACACTGAATCATAAATTTTGAAAAATAGGACCCTCTACAAATTTCATAAGTTTCTTCTAAATGATTTTTGAACTCTGACTATGAAGTCCAAGAGAATTGGATACCTATAGATTTCCTAGGATTTTACTTAATAATTTTTTGAACGTTTATCTGAAGTACTGAAAAATAGGAACCCCACTACACCCTTTTTTATGTTTTTAGGGGTATTCTGAACATCAGATCGGAAATCCTGAAAAATAGGAACACTGAACATTCTCTGAACCCTGAATTTGAAATCCTGAAAAATGGCAAATCTGTGAACTCTTTGTCTTGGTCATTTTCTGAACTCTGAATCTAAAATGATAGGAAAACGCATTCTAGGATTTCTTTAGGTCTTTTTAAAGATTTTCTGAATATGAATCTGGAAACCTAATATATTAGGATCCTAGGATATCCATAGATTTGTTTGAAGATCTGTGAACTCTGAATCTGTAATTCAGAAAAATTGGAACTCTAGAAAATCTCCAATGTCCTCCTGAGACAATTTATGAACTCTAAAACTTAAATCTTAAAGATTAAGAAAATTACGAAAAATGGGAAGCTAATCAAAGTTTAAGTGTTATTCTTCGACATTCTGTGAATTCTGAATCTGATATCCAGGACAACAAGGAGCCTATAAACTCCTTAGTATTCTCGTTTAATAGCCATAATGATCTACTTGGATAATTCCTGAACTCAGAATCTGATATCCTGAAAAACAGTGACCTTATGAATTCCTTAGAGGCCTTCTTAGACATTTCCTGAGTCATGTTCTTCATTGTTTTTCTTCAATATCTTAATATTTTCTGAACCCGAAATGTGAAATCCTGAAAAATTAGGACTCTAAGAATTCCTCTGAGGTCTTTTTTAAGGTTTTTTGAATTCTGAATCTGAAATTCTAAAGAAATAGGAAACTTCCAAACTCCTTAGTGTTCATCTTAGGGATTTTATAAAACCTTAACCCAACATTCTGTTCATTTAGAACCCCAGAAATTCCTCAGGGTCCTTTTTAGAAAATTTATTAACTCTGAATATAAAATCATAAAGAATAGAAACCCTAGGATATGTTTAATGTTCTTGTATATTTCTTACACGATATATCTGAAATCAGAATATAGGAAATCCTTGAAAGACCTCCTTGCATATTTTTTGAACCCTGAATCCCAAATTCTGAAACTTGAAAACGCTCGAAATTCTTCAGTGTCCTTCGTAATGATTTTCAAATTTTGAGTCTGAAATCCTGAAAAATTGAAATCTCAGGCCGTCTGTAGTGTTCTATACAATGATTTGTGAACTACGAATCTTGAAAAAAAAATAAACCCAAGGAAACCTTCAATGTCCTCCTAAGACAATTTATGAACTTCAAATCTCAAATCGTACAGATTAAGAAAATTCCGTAAAATAGGAATGCTATGTAAGTTTTAGTGTTATTCTCGGACATTCTCTGAATTTTGAATCTAAAATCCAGAAAAACAAGGAGCCCATAATTTCCTTATTATTCCTATTTAAAATTTTCAGAACTCTGTATCTGATATCATAAAAAATAAGAACTGTAGGAAATCCATATTGATGTACTTGAATAATTCCTGAACTCTGAATTTGATATCCTGAAAAACAGTAAACCTATGAATTCCTTAGGGGCCTTCTTAGACATTTCCTGAATCATGAATCCGAAATCCTAAAATAGAGATGCATAGATTCTTAGTGTTCATTTCAAATATTTTCTGAACTGTGAACCTGAAATCCTATAAAATAATAGTAAAAAATCTTCATTATTGTTCTTAAATATTTTGTAAACCCTAATTCTGAAATCCTGAAAAATAGGGACTCTAAGAATTCCTTTGAAGTCTTCGTTAAGGTTTTTCTGAATTCTGAACCTGAAATCTTAAAAAAATAGGAAACCTACAAACTTCTTAGTGTTCATCTTAGAGATTCTCTAAAGCCTGAAGCCAGAATTCTGTCCAATTAGAACCCCAGAAAGTCCTCAGTGTACTCCTTAGAAAATTTATGAACTCTGGATCTTAAGTCTTAAGACATAAGATATGTTTAATATTCTTATCGATTTTTCATGCTGTAATTTTGAAATCAGAATAATAGAAATCCTTGGAAAACCTTCTCGTATATTTTTTGAAGTCTGAATCTGAAATCCCGAAACACAAGAACGTTAAAAACTCTTCAGTGTCCTTCTTAATGATTTTAGAACTCTAAATCTGAAATCCTGAAAAATTGAAAACCTAGATCGTCCCTAGTGTTCTATACAATGATTTTGGGACTATAAATCTTGAGGTACACGAACCTTACGAAATATTTCATTTCCGTTTTAGAGGTTACCTGAACGAATGGTCTATAATTTTGAAAAATGGGAACACTTTGTTATCGTTTATGTTCTTCGTGGAGATTTTCAGTACTTCGAATCTCAAAATCTGAAACATTGCACTCATGGAAAATTTTTAACTTTTTTGGGCCTTTGGTGAACCCTGAATCTGAAACATAGGACACCTATGAACTCGTTGATCTTCTTCTTATAGAGATTTTCTTAAAAATGAAATTCTAGAAAATTCTAGAGATTCCTTACAGGTTTTCATAGAGATTTTCCGAACTCTGAATATGAAATCCTATGAAATAGGTAACTTAATAGAAATCCTGAGTATTCTTCTGGGAGATTTTTGTCTACTGAGTGAAATTTTTAAATAAGGGATTTTATGAACTTTGAATCTTATCTGTTGTAAAATAAATTAAGTGCAATTACTTTACTTCCGTTCCAAAATGATTAAGTTAGCTCTAGCATTGATAGCAGTAAACAAACAGTTTTTGATCAATTTTCTATTGCTTGTGGGCAAATAGTAGCGCAGTGCGTCATTGTGGTTCAAGGTCGTTCGGGTCGCTACGGTCGTTCATATTTTCGGTGTTCACACCTCTCAGCTAATAATGCTATGCTTCCAAAACATGATTTTTCCAAGTACATATATTTTAATTAGAATTCAGTTAATGATTAGACCTAAAGGTTTGAAGTTCAATTGAATACAGTGGATTTATAAGGAACAGAGTAGTCGTTTGAGAAACGTAGAGGTAAATAATGTTCCTCCTTGAAACTCAATCCGCGGCCTGTTGTGAAGTTGCTGCCTTGCACATAATTCATTAATCCTGGCACTGTGCGTTATCGTCGTTCAAGGTCGTTCGGGTCGTTACGGTCGTTCGATTTTTCGGCGTTCACCCCTCTCAGCTAATAAAGCTATGCTTCCAAAACATGATTTTTCCAAGTATGTATATTTTACTTAGAATTCAGTTAATGATTAGCTCAAACAGTTAGAAGTTCAATTGAGTCCAGTGGTTTTATATCCAACCCAGTATTCCTTTGAGAAACGTAGAGGTAAATAATTTTCCTCCTTGAAACTCAATCCGCGGACTGTTGTGGAATTGCCGCCTTGCACGTAATTCATCACCCGTTTTCGCCGCTTTAAAAAGTGTCGAGAAACTTTCGGCTTGCATGTCAATCGCCTTCTTCCCCTTGCGCAAAATGTAGATTTGCGAGTGGAATAAATAAAGCGCTTAGTAATTGGGAGTTAACAAGAGCGTCTCAGGAACGGATCCGGCGAATAGTTTATCGTACCTGCGAAAAACTCATAAATTCCCACCGGTAGGGGCGGCAGCCCTCCTAATCTGGCGAAGAGGGGGAGGGGATCGATACGCGCCGTCGGACGACCGTTCAACCGCATTTCTGGGACGTTAGACTTATCAATTTCCGTCGAGGGGGGAATTGCATTTTCGACAGGAAATTAATTTCGCATTCGGCCCAATTCGAATGTTAGTTTTCCATTTTTTTTTATCGCGAGAGGGGAGTACAATGCGTTACGCGGAACGCGCGTGATATATTATACTTTCTTTTCCCGACGAAACGCTCCGTTTAATACAACCCCCGGAATGACCGGGGCGGGCGGGAGCAACCCTTTGGGGCGCGCAAAAAATATGATAATGCAACCCCGCGCCATTCAGATGTCAAGCCTTCTTTGTCAGATTATTAAAACCGTCCGCATCTGTGACTGAAGATGATTAAAATGGGGGCCATTCCGTCTCTCCATTTAGTAATTAAAATATACAGTGGATGGCGGCGGTGGGCACAATTAAAAAGTAATAAACTCGAACGCGTAGGGATGTTTCGCCTTTTTCACCGACCGCGGGGAATTTTTTCCGACGGGACAGTTAGCGCGTAAACCTTCATGAGGGAATTCGGACAGTACGTTGCGATTAAAATTTTCCAGACGGTATTGCAGATTGTGAACTTTACTAGAAATTCTACACTTAAGGTGCCAATTAAATTCACCCTTACTCTGTGGGAAATTGACGTAAACTAAATGGACTAAAAACGAAAGGGACATTAGATTCTTAAGTTTCTTGTTTAAGGTGCCAATTAAACCCACCCTTACCATGTGGGACATTGACGTAAACTAAATGGACTGAAAGTAAAAGTGATATTAGATTCTTAAGTTTCTTGCTTAAGGTGCCAATTAAACCCACCCTTACCATGTGGGACATTGACGTACACAAAATGGACTGAAAACAAAAGGAACATTAGATTCTTAAGTTTCTTGCTTGAGGTGCCAATTAAATCCACCCTTACCCTGTGGGACAATGACGTAAACTAAATGGACGGAAAACAAAAGGGACATTAGATTCTTAAGTTTCTTTCGTTTCCGTTATACCGACCGATATATGTAATTGTGAACGTTACCGACCGTTAGATCTAGACCGACCGACACCGTTCGATTGTGAACGTACCGCCGACCGAACTATATGTTCCGCCGTTATACGTTAGGTAATTGTCCGTTATCGACCGATATATGTGAGGGATCTGTAGTACCGTCAAAATATCCGTCTCTCCGAACCGCTCTGAATTAATTTCTCCCTCGTCGTGTTAGGCAAAAATTAATTCACCACAATCTTCCACACGCTGTCTCGCTCTCTCCTAATGTAAAAGACCGTATTACAGAATATTAGGCACTGCACGTTTTCCTATCGTCTCCGTATCTTTGTGAAATTGTTGGGATAATTTTCCGTTTTCCCCATTTTCAATACTTAGAGGCTTTTTCGTATTTCAGATCTCAATTGTTTGCAAAAGTATTGTGATTTTCCGTTTCCGCATTTTTTTGCTTCGCCAAACAATTTTCGACCTTTCCAATTTTCTCTACGTAAAGTAATTTTTATTTTTCGTACTTTCCTAACTGCATTTTTTCCCGAAATGTATAAATATTTGTAAATAAACATAATTTTTGGCAATTCTCCGGTCTCCGATCTCCGAAACGCCAACAGGTGTTTGGCGATACAGTGTTGTCACTTTCATTTAGAAATAAAATAATTTAGGGATTTTCCATTTTGGGTGTGTGTTTCATTACTACGGGCAACCCTGGTAATCTCCTGAGTTCGTAAACTACCCAGGCATATTCCCGAGGGAGAAAACCCTTAAAAATCTGGAAAACCCTTTACCGAACTCCCAAATTCCGTCCCAGCGCCAAATCTCCCTAGTAATCGCACACAAGCTCGTAACACCTTTGTATGTACGTTTCTCTATGATCTATATTATTTTTCCTACTCAATACGTTTGAGGAATCTACATCAGGGTAGTTCTCTATGGCTCTATTCGAAGCAGTTTTTGATGCACTAACTGAATATCTTGTCTATATTAGGTTGTTGGTTCCGTGGCTCTATAGCTTTATGACTCTATTCCAGGCAGCTCTTTAGGCATTAGATGAGTGTCTTCTCAATATTAAGCTATTGGCTCTATAGCTCTCTTGCAAACAAACTGCTCTACCGAAGAGACGTGGTCACTCTATTTTTGTCTTTCTTTATGCTATATCTCAACAAGAGGAGTGTCAATATACATGCTTCTCTATGACTCTATTCCAAACAGCTTCTTAGGCACTAGATGAGTGTCTTCTCTATATTAAGTTGTGGGCTCTATGGCTCTATTGGGAATAAATTGCTCTACTGAAAAGAAGGAGCTACTCTATTTTTGACTGCTTTTCTATTATCTGTCTCAATTCAAGAGGAGTGTCCAATCTACATGTTTCTCTATGACTATACCAAATAGCTTTTTAAACAGTACATAAGTGTCTTCTCTATATTAGGTTGCTGGCTCCATTGCTGTATCGCAAATATGACTCTATTTTAAACAGTTTCTGGGTACTAGATGAGTGTCTTCTCTATATTAAGATGTTGGCTCCATGGCTTTATCGCAGATATGACTCTATTTCAAACAGCGTTTTAGGTACTAGATGAGTGTCTTCTCTATATTAGGATGTTGGCTTCATTGCTCTATCTCAAATATGAGTCTATTTCAAAGGTATTTTTAAGAAGTAGAGGAGTGTCTTCTCTATATTAGGTTGTTGGCTCCATGGCTCTATCGCAAATATAGCTCTATTTCAAACGGCTTTTTATGTACTAGACGAGGTTGTTCTCCATATTAGGTTGTTGGCGTCATGGCTCTATCACAAATATGACTCTATTTCAAAGGGCTTTTTAAGTAATAGATGAGTGTTTTGTGTCTATTAGTTTGTTGGCTCTGTGGCTCAATTGCAAATAAACTGGTCTATTAAAGAGTAGTGGTCACTCTATTTTTATCTGTTCCTCTATCCACTATGTCTACTCAAGAGGAGTGTCCAATCTACCTGTTCCTCTATGATTATTCCAAACAGATTTTTCTATGCTAAACGAGTAACTCACCTATCTTAGGTTGTTGTTAATTGACTGCATTTTCTGCTCTCCTTTGACCAGTTTTCTTATCTCAAATAAAATCACAATTTTTTGTTGTTCTAAGTTATTATCAGCTTGATATCAGTGTATCAATACCAAATATCATACTAAAAATAGTGTCTTTGTTGTCGGTTTCAATTCTCCTCTTAACTGTATTGCTTCGAAGTACTGTTTTCTTCCACTTTCAAGCGGTTTAACGATCCAGCAACCTCGTAATGCTGAAAATGCGTCTTTGTACATTTCGCGTTCCTTTACCCGTTTTCACTGTAACAAAAATTAAATTTTTATCTAGATTTATCCCGCGTCCCGCATGTAACGTAACACTATTGCGCTCCCTCTTTTTCCTAGCGACTCGAATCCGCCATAAAATACGCGAACGGTCTTTGTGGCCCTCTCGGAATAAAACCGACCGCAAATACACGGATATCGCGAAAAAATTTTACCCTCTTATCCACGAAAAATAAATTAGTGCGGTCACCGCCAATAAATTACTTGATTCATTTAAACCAGGTCCGAAACACACCCCGCCGTTATTATCATCATCCCCCGAACAGGCTGTTCACCCTTGACTGGCAAATGGGGTGTGGGGGCCGGCGAGCGAGAGAGGGTAGTTGCAGGAATTCCTACGTGGGGTGCATAAAGATGTATTATGCGAAATTATTTGGTTTGCTTTTATTGCGAGCATAAATCTTCTGGCTTTTTAGAAACGGGGGTGGATGGATGTTGGTGCAGCTTTGATTGTCACCGTTAGGGATTACAATATTTAATTAGCGTTTAGGCTCGAGAGAGGTTACGTTTTAAAATAACAAAGAGGGGAAGATAACAGCGACAAGTTTAACAGACAAAGTGATCCCGAGGAAGGGTGGGCAATATTTCAGAACGAAGGCTCACAATTAAACCCTTTTTAAGCGTCAAGGTTGGTGTGTGTGAAATGTACTGAGTACTGAGTGTCTTTCAAGTGCTTTGAAACGTTCTAACCAAAGGAATGTATGCCAATGAGACCAAATAATGCATTTACCGGAACAAGACCCTGATTTTATAAAAAAGGGAGTGAGGGAACTTCTGTTCTCTCTGCGGTGTCACTAAGCGGTGTCGGTCGTTTTTTCTGTCACATTTTTCCAGTCATTTCTCCTTTACGTTTCTCTCTAAGAGTAAACTAACATTAAAAGCTTCGCTCTAAATATTTTTGGCATTTTTTCTCGCCAAACTCAAATTTCGATACACCACGTTGCACATGTGGTGTGTGTGTGTGAATAACGATTTTCTATTCATAAATTATACTTCGTGCTGAGCGAACCTATACTTTAGAACGTATAAGAGTAAACACGGCGAAATGCAAATTGTGAACTAAAACAGGGGGAGAAGGGCGACGGCCAACCCTCGGTGTACTCTAACTTCCTTGGCGATAAAACAGAACGTAGACGTAAACCACTATTGGGGTTTATAACGCGAGTGGTGTATAAATTTGGACGGAACGTGCCGGCGAAATTGTTGTTGATTAATTGTTATTAACTTTTTGGATTGTTTAGGTGAACTGGTTGTGGGATGGAGACGGTTGAGTTTAAAAAGGGGTGAGGATTTGTTAGTTTAACATTACATATAAAGTAACAATCGCCACTAAATTACACGGTAAAGTGGTAATGATGTCTTGCAGAATTTGTTCCTGGTACATACTTTTTATTTGCAAGATTTGAGTGAAGTTCTTGTTAAAGTTGAAACGCAATATATCTTGTTTTGTGGACCTAACTCAAAACCGCTTGTTGCAATTTAAAGTATCTTCAAATTTGAATTTTCCGAATAATGAACGCCTTACTTGCACAAGTCCATTTTAGGGGGAGACATTGTACCTACATTGGGACACTAAATATCACTTGTAGATACACTTAAAAAAGTGTTTCCAAGAACAAATTCCCAATTTTGAGATCACAAAAATCACAAAAATAGAATTTCAAGCCAAATGGACCACCATTTATTGTTAATAGTAATGTGAGCAGGAGTGAAGTTATTTTTTTCGAACAAATATAAAACTCAAAAAGTATTTTTTTTAATTCAATCCAAAAATCTTGTCATCGAGTTATTTTGGGCAAGTCTATTGGGTAGTACTCCAGTAGTCCAATGGAATTTGCTACTGTTTAATCATCATAGAGAAATATATTCGCAACATTGTAAATATGAGAACTGTAGCTTACATTTCTACATTACATACATACATTACAAAGAAAATTCATCATAACAATATAATGAAAAACAGTTGAACAATAACAGTTTCGTATGTTTTTATATGAACATGGGAAAGCATCTCGTGAACGTCCATCTTTAATTTTATATTCATTCAATCTAACTTTAAAGACCGTGAAATTTCAGTGAACTTTGGGAGAAATAGCACCAGGCAGTTCGTACCTTCATTTCCCGATCTGAATTTCGTCTCTTATATTCCATCCCGACCTATCCTAAATCCCCTCTTCCTCCTTCTCCTCCCCTTCGGGCGAGGGTTAATAACATTCAATAAACCTGAAAAATCCCGACGTTCAAGTGATCCCTAAACTCTGAAATTCATCGGCCTTTGGCCGGGGAACTTCTAAAAACAAGCGTACTTCAAAGTTTTATAAAAAAAAAGGGACCGTCGGTGGAGAGGGGGGGGGGCGTGTAGCCACTTCGGCCTCAAATAAAAATGCAAATCTGATTTCATGAAGGAAATTTTAAATTGCTTTTGAATGTTAATGCGACAAGCAAGTCCTTATTAAGTTAGGCTTTTTATTTTGTGTTATTCAATTCTGTGGTGTTTCTCGCGTCAACTGTGGTCGGTTATAAAAGGATTGTTGGGGAGTGCTTTTTGTCGTTCGAAACGTCGTAATTAATATTATTTGTGGAGTCGCCCTAAGATGACGCGATTAGGGAGGCTTTCTTTGCGGAACGTGAATACTCAATTGGAACTCGACTAATTAAGATGATTTCTAGGATGATTGACGATCTATGGTTTAATCTACGATGTGATTGTTGCAATACACAAGAACCTCACTGTTGATGACTCACTGACAAAACTTAATGACGATCAGTTACAGGAAGTTGTGTGAAAGTTAAATGGAAGATCTCAACATCTTGAAATCGTATGCAGATGCGTCCAAAAACATTTGACATGTTAAACCATTAAAAAGAAAGCATATTTAAGAAAGTTATAACTTCTGTATTTGGTCCCAAATCAACAAAAGAAGTCTCAAGAAGTCCAACTCATAAACGTTATTGCCTTTAATAGTTTAAAATCTCTTGACAGTATGTCTCCAAATGAATGAACAAATAAATGAGATCACTTAAACCAATTGTTGACGCTGCAACATTGTAGCAAAGGTCGTGTATGGATTTAGGGATTTAAGATTTTAGGAATTTAACAGTTAACAACAATTAATAGGGAATTTAATATTCGAGATAGGTTGTTTAAGCATTGGGGATAGTTTTTTGGTTATTAGTTCGGTTATATATTTATCATTTTTTGGGTACAGGGATTTTACAAGTCACGTTATTAACTACAACAGAACGTGAGCCGATCAAGTTCAAATCTCAATACTCAGCTGACTAAGCATAACACGACGTTTAGGTAACGTGATAACGATCGCTCCTCGAGAAGGTCAGTCTGGGTCCAAGGTAACAAAACAATAATATCTCATTTTGCGAATGTAAAATCTAATGTATAAAAGCGATGGATTTTGGGACAATAAATTAGTATACTTGTAACGACGTGTGTTGTTGGTCTTGATTTACGTCACCCCAACCTACAAGCTCTCACGTTCTACGAGATCTTCAAGATACGACAACTTCAACCTTAGAGATCTTCAAACCCGGATCTGCACGATACGCCCTCAGATCCAAACCCGGAGAAGTACGTCACGCCCTCTCTCCACACGACTAGAACTTCAACTCCAGACCTGCACGTTACGCCCTCAGGTCTTCAACTACTGCTACAATCTCCAGCCTTACAACCTGGAGACAGAGAGATCTATACAGTCCACTCTCAACAGAGGCCACTTCACACTTCGTTCACCGATAGTCATAAAGTAGTCCATTATCTCAAACTGTTGTTGACCCACTAGTAATTATTCATTATTATCATGACGAACTAATATATTTTTAATTTTTGCATAATATAGTGCGTAGTGTTCCATGTGGGTGGTGAACGCAGAGGAGGGTAACTCACAATAAAACACAGGAAAGGGTGTGATGTGTTTTTGGTATTAGGCAAAATACAACATTCTTTCATATTTTAGTTACACAGTAATAAGAGAAATGAATGATAAGAAAGCAGGAAACAATATTTCATGAAGAACAGCTTACTTTTTGGTAGGAACAGATGTGAACTTGACCCGTGTCTCTGACTGTCCCCATATGTATATCGCATTTCTACGTAAAAACACTTTTGTCTCGTTGACGACGCATTTATATGGACGCGATCTCTTACTTAATAATTAAGTTAACTTTCCATCATGGTAACTAATAAAAGTAAAATCATACTTGTTAGCCAATCTATCACTTTTGCACTTAGGTAGCTGTGGTTAGCGCTTAAACATCTATCGAAATTCACATCCTAATCTTGAACTTAATATTTTGTAATTGTTGTAAAATTTGTTTAAAATAACATCATTAACCATCTCGTTTTGTTCCAGGTAAGTGATCGATCGACCTTCGCGACGACAACAGTACGTAAGTAAAATCTTTAGTTCGAAGATTAATAAGCTCACCTAACAATTAGACGAAACCAGCGCTCGCGTGCTACAACTATTCGGCCGCATTAATTTCCAAACGGTCCTGAATAATAGCTATCATAATATATTTATGGCGCTATTCTACTAATATTTCCTATGCAAATTGCGACTTCAGTTCTCCCAATAGGGAACCTTTAACAATGCCTCTAGCTCTCGTTAACGATTAAATAACCCAGACCGTCTAGATAATTTTGTTCAGCATACATCACGAATAAGACGAAGGAGAGAGAGAGAGAGAGACTTGCGAAACGTTCGAGTGTTTACTGTTTTATTTGTCTCGGTGGCAATCGAAAGATTCGATAGAAATTAAAGTTCCCCTCCGATTGAAATTTTTAATAAAACCGTTAGTCGCTCTCTAGACGTAAACTGCACTCCAGATAGATAGAAAAAGAGAGGGAGAGAGAGAGGAAGAGATGAGGAAATTAAATCCTAAATCTAACTTTCTCTATTTTCTTTCCGGTGTTGACTGGTCGCCCCTCAAAAGGCGTATTATTTCTTTTTCTACGGACAATCGAATAACACGCTCCAGTTCCTGGAAAATTAAAGAGATCAATTCTCTGGATATAGTAGGTCATGATGCTGGAACTCCCAACCTATACACGTATATTCGTTTTTATTGCAGCGAGTTTCCTTCGGGTAAACATTAAGACTTTTGGGATTTTTATTGTGTTTGCTGCGATAACAAACAGAGAGGCTCTATTGTGCTACTTAGCTACACCTGATTCGATCTTAGATATCCAATAAGACGGGAGCATCATGTTCGGTTCGCCCGGCAGAACTCTCGAACTCCCTGGATGAATTTCGGTGCTCGTATGTAATTGTGAGGGCATTTGGATACATTTGTGTAGGTTTTTAAGCCTTTTTTAAGGTTTTTGCTACATTTTCCAGAAATTTGTGGAATTTAGTCGTTGGGGTTTCAATAGTAACGAGCAAGTTAAAAAATAGCGATCGTAATTTTTACTAAGTCGTTACGAGACCGAGACCTTAGGATTCCTCTGGCGCCAGATTTTATAGGGTTTACTCCCTTAAACCCCAGGTAGATTTACATTCAAGGAAAATTGTAGCCACTGTAAAAATAAAACAAGATACGGAGAGCAATTCAGTGGTTTTCTGTAATATTCGTCGGAAATATTTTTGCTGCATTTTCCAGGAATTTATGTAATTCTGTCGATACCGTTGAGCAGGTTTTAATAGTGACGATCATGTTAAAAAAATTGCAATCGTAATTTTTACTAAGACTGGAATCTTAGGTTTCCTTGGGCGCCAGATTTCATAGGGTTTACTACCTTAAACCCCAGGTAGATTTATACTCAGAAAAATTGTAGCAACGTAAAAATAAAACAAGATCCGGAGAGCAATTTAGTGATATTATTTTCAATAGATTTTCTGTAATATTCATCAGAAATATTTTTGCTGCATTTTCCAGCAATTTATGTGGTTTTGTCGATACCGTTGAACAAGTTTTCATAGTGACGATCATGATAAAAAAATGGCAATCGTAATTTTTACTGGGGCGTTTACGAGACTAAAATCTTGGATTACTTAGGTGCCAGATTTTAAAGGGTTTACTCCCTTAAACCACAGGTAGATTTATGGGACATGGGAGCGCCTGTAGAAATGAAACAAAATTCGTAGAGAAATTTAGCGATTTTATTTACTCTTTATTATCAAAAATCATTATGCAACGGAATTCAAAACAATATCGGCAACCATGTGCAAGATAATTAATTGAAATAAAGTCTTTCGGAAAATTGTGTGAAATGTAAAAGTAGGCAGTTATAAGGTTTGAAAATGTACGCCCTCCGGCTGAAAGTAGGGAAAGTTAACACTTGTCGCGGTTTATCGAGTTTTGTTGATATAGTTTACATCAGATATTACTTTTCTATTCAAAATGTCTTGTGATTTTTTTTATACTGGACGAGGTTGAAATTACCGGAAAATTCCAGAATTTTAGAATGTATATCTCGGAAATGATGCGTTTCACGAAGAAATTTTACATAACTTTGTTTCAAAATCTGTGAATTTAAAATTTTTCAAATCGGACGAGGTGGAAATTTTCGGAAAATTCCAATAATATTTTGGATTTTATTATCTCGGAAACGACGCGATTCATGAAGTTTTACATGTTTCTTTTCAAAATGCAGGAATTTAAAATTTTTCAAAATCGGACGAGGTTGAAATTTTCGAAACATTGGAAAATTCTAGATTTTATATCTCTGAAACGACGCGTTTCACGAAGAAATTTTACACAACTTTCTATTCAAAATGTGTGAATTTAAAATTTTCAAATCGGACGAGGTTGAAATTACCGGAAAATTCCAGAATTCTAGAATTTATATCTCGGAAACGACGCGTTTCACGAAGAAATTTTACATAACTTTCTATTTAAAATGTGTGAATTTAAAATTTTCAAATCGAACGAGGTTGAAATTTTCGGAACATTGGAAAATTCTAGATTTTATATGACGGCAACGACGCGTTTCACGAAAAAAATTTACAAAAGTTTCTTTTCGAAATGTGTGAATTTAAAATGTTTCAAAATCGGACGAGGTTGAAATTTTCGGAAAATTCCAAGATTCTAAATTTAATATCTCGCAAACGACGCGTTTTACGAAAAAATTTTGACATGACTGTTTTCAAAAAATGTGAATTTGAAATTTCTCAAATCGGACGAGGTTGAAATTATCGGAAAATTAAAGAATTCTAGACTTTATATCTCGGAAACGCGCGTTTCATGAAAAAATATTACATAAATTTGTTTTCAAAATATGTGAATTTGAAATTTCTCAAATCAGACGAGGTTGAAATTATCGGAAAATTCAAGAATTATAGACTTTATAGCTCGGAAACGCGCGTTTCATGAAGAAATATTACATAACTTTGTTTTCAAAATATGTGAATTCAAAATGTTTCAAAATATGTGAATTTGAAATGTCTCAAATCGGACGAGGTTGAAATTATCGGAAAATTCAAGAATTCTAGACTTTATCTCTCGGAAACGGGCGTTTCATGAAGAAATATTACATAACTATGTTTTCAAAATATGTGAATTTGAAATTTCTCAAATCGGACGAGGTTGAAATTATCGGAAAATTCAAGAATTCTAGACTTTATATCTCGGAAACGCGCGTTTCATGAAGAAATATTACATAAATTTGTTTTCAAAATATGTGAATTTGAAATTTCTCAAATCGGACGAGGTTGAAATTATCGGAAAATTCAAGAATTCTAGATTTTATATCTCGGAAACGACGCGATTCTGAAGAAATTTTACATAAGTTTTCAAAATGTTTGAATTTAAATTTTTCAAAATCGGACGAGGTTGAAGTTTTGGGAAAATTCCAAAATCCTAGAATTCATATCTCGGAAACGACGCGTTTTCCGGTGTACCATGATTGATACGAGAGTTTTAGCAGTCGCTTGTATGTATCAGGCAGACCTAAAAATTTGAGATATATCACTTTGTTGGTTTTTTTGACGGGGATGTAGAGGTACATTGTTTAAAATGCAACAATTTAAAATAAAATGAAAAACGTGTGTTTTCCAGATTTGTTTTGATTCTAACTTTTTAAATATTGAATTTAGAAGAAACTTGAACAGAGGAAAAAGTTGCAAAATTGCTTTTTACATAACATGGCATAGGTTAGAAATTCAAAAATTTATCGGCGGTTTTGCAAAATAGCAATAAACAAAGAAATCGGACTAAAAAAGTGTTTTTTTTTATTTATTATTTTAGGCACTTTAAAACGGAGTTAGGACTTCCTTGTCACAGGTAGCCAATCTTGAAGTTATAGTAAAAGAATCCTGTAAATTTCGATCGGTTTATTAGATTTTGCATAATAATTTTGCAATCCAGAGAAATCTAAAAATATAGAAAATTTTCAAAATTGTTTAAATTTTTTTCCAATATTCGATCTTAACAAAACTGACTGAGCATATATAAGAGCGAACAAGCTTTCATGTGCTTTTTCATAATTAAAAAATATTTATTAGAACCGTCGCGGTCATTGTTTATAATTGGTGTCAAATTTATACATTTGTCAAAATTCGAAGCGAGAAATTTTTTTAATGTAAATTTCAATCTTTTTAATGTAAATTTCAATCTTTTTAATGTAAATTTCAACAAAACTATTATACTGGTTACGGTGAGAAACAATTATTTCATAAGATATGAGAAAAAATAGCAATTTTATTAACCATTATTAACCATTTTGTTAAACACTAATCAACTTTGAGGAGTTATATCTCAGAAACTAATGAACAAAATAGCAACTTATTATATATAAAAAGAAGCGTCTTTCCGAGTACTTCCCGGCTATGTTTTCAGAATTTCATTTAACAAAAAATTCCCCGAGATAATCTATTTGTTTATAAGCAAAAAAACGACACCAACTTTAAACATTGACTGTGTCCGTTCTAATAAATATTTTTTAATTCTGAAAAAAGCAATGAAAGCTTGTCCATTTTTATATATGCTCAGCCAGTTTTGTTAAAATCGAATGGTGGGAAAACTGTTTAAACAATTTTGAAAATTATCAATATTTTTCGATTTTTCTGGAATTCAAAATTAATGTGTAAAATCTAGTAAACCGATCGAAACGAAATTTACAGGATTGTTTTACTATAACTTCAAGATTTTTTACCTGTGATATGAAAGTCCTAACTTCATTTTAAAGTGCCTAAAATTATAAATTAGAAAAACACTTTTTTGGGCCGATTTGTTTTGTTTATTGCTATTTTGCAAAACCGCTAATAAATTTTTGAATTTCTATCCTATGCCAGATTATGTAGAATGCGATTTTGAAACTTTTTCCTCTCTTCAACTTTCTTCTAAATTCAATATTTAAAAAGTTAGCAGTAAAACAAGTCGGGAAAACACACGTTTTTTCCATTTTTTTAATTGTTGCATGTTAAACTATGTTCCCAAAGCAAATTTCTGACAGATGGATCTTGGACTATATGTCCAAATGCGTTTCGCAATAACCTTTAAAATCCCTTCAAAATACGCAAGATATGCACATTATCCAGGAATATTCAATATTCCCTAAAATAACAAAATAGATGTCACATTTGTCCCGTCAACTATTAATACCGATTTTAATGAACGTGCCATTTCCGCAATTGTCTCTCCTCGCTCTCATTCGAACCGATAGAAATCGACATTACGTAGCATTATTTCCCCTCACTACCTAAAAGAAGTAATCTAAAAACCCTCTTCTCTTCTCTCTCTATCCCCTTCCCTCTTTCTCTCCCTCCTCTCGTTTCCCGCGATGAAAAATTCACGAGTCTCCCCCCCCCTCGTTGCATACGTTGCACTCCGATCGCTTTTCCTAATATTTGTGGCAGGTTGACGGCGTTGTTTAATAGAGGAAAGCCGGTGAATTATTAACGACATCGGCCACGATCTATGCCATTGTAAATTATTAATGCCGGGCCTGATTGGATCATATATCCATTGCGTTTGTCGGCGGAGGACAAGGGTGAGGACCGAGACCGTGGAGCTTGTTTGCATTCGGAGAGGAGAGAGAGAGAGAGAGAGAGGGGGGGGGGGAGAGAGAGAGAGAGAGAGATGGGGGGGAGTATTCGAGGGGAATGCTCCGGGAGATTCCTGAGGTGCACAATGGGAAGGAGCGAGTCGACTCCTGGATACCTGTGGACAACTCCGCATTGAAGATGTTGGAGGGAGGTAATTGCCATCATATTCCGATATCGAAATTCCCAAATTAGAAAATTTAAATTAAGAATTTAAGTGAAAAATGACGTTCAAATCAGATTGGCTCCGTGAATCCCACAGGTTTACAAACACAATTTTGGAAATTCTTAAATAGTTAGACGCTTATTATTTAGTTTTGGCACTCAACATAAATCAGTTCTGTAATGTTTTCCTGGGTCCAAACTACGATACATTAATTGTGTAGGTACTTAGTGTATTTATTTAGCACTAATTAATACGAACTTAAACTTATCACGTAAGTTATTTCACTACTTCGCATTAGGCTCGTGTTGGACTGTCCCTCACTATCGATGAAAACAAAGTCAGCTCCTCGTTCATCTACGATTTAGATGTTGGTCCTTCGAGCCGGATATCCGGAAAACAAACAAGTGGTCCTTCGAGCCGGATTAAGAATTTTTACTATTTTATTAAACTCAACTACGGTGGTATGGAAATATGAAGAAAAGCTGTTAGGTAGATCTTAACATAAATTAGTTCCTTAATGTTTTCGTATGTCCAAATTACACTACATTAATTGTGTAGGTACTTAGTGTGTTTATTTGGCACTAATTACTACGAACTTAAACTTACCTTCTAATTTATTTCACTATTTCGCACTAGGCTCGTGTTGGACTCTGCCTCACTATCGATGAAAACAATGTCAGCTCCTCGTTCATCTGCGATTTAGATGTTGGTCCTTCGAGCCGGATATCCGGAAGACAAACAAGTGGTCCTTCGAGCCGGATTAAGAATTTTGACTATTTTATTAAACTCGACAACTGTGGTGTGGAAATATGAACAAAAGCGGTTAGGTAGATCTTGTCTCGACGGTGGTCCGAAAAAGAGACTCCTTTCAGAACAAAAATTTTCTTTAGGGATTTTTTAGGGCTACCTGCTAGAGGTAGACACACTTGTCTTTTAGCCGAAGGTCTCAAGTGTTCCGGGATATCATTAACACATCTGGCAAATTTTTCTAAAGAGTCAAAATTACAACTAAACCATGTTACGACTTAACAGATGTCTTATTGGCAACCATAACGTTGAAGTAGTCGGGCAGTTTTTCAGACTTCATAATAGTCTTACCTACGTAGTAGTTTAATTCTAATAACTAAATCTGATGATATCCATGTAGTTGTTCGTGTGGTTATTATTCCTAATGCAAGGTTTGTACATTTGTTAAAAAAAAACAAGTATTAAAAATTAATCAACCATTGGACCATACACCAATTACCACCAAAATGACAAATTATATTCTCTACGAGTCTACGCAGATAGTTTGTGGATTTGTGTTTTCTACATACACAGAACGTCGAATATCAATGATTCTTTTCCCTATTTTCAATTAATACCGATCAGTACTAAAACATGCAGGTTAATGATTAGGATATATTTGACTTTCAACCAATCTAGATTCTAGTATAAATAATTCAACTACTTATATTAGATACCATAACATTTAATAATATACTGTACTAAGGTAGCATAATCATTAGATTTTTAATTGAGAACTGGAATGAAAGGTTTGATGAAAAAACAACTAAAAAATTAAACAGTTTTAAAACGTAAGTTTGAAATAGATATGAATCTGTGGATTGAAGAGACGAAATTCAGGGGAAAACGAGAACCATTTGAAATATGAGTGTTTTTTGAGTGTTGTTTTGGAGAGTTCTTATGGCCTTTTTGCAGCCATCGCTTACATATTCGAGATAAGGAGAGAACAGTTCGGAAGGATATTGATCATACAGGAGGTTTTTGTTCACCTCGAATCCCGGAAGTGACCACCTGCTGTCGGTAGTATTTGTATCGCCCTATAGTAGTATTTGTTTCGACGCGAAACTTTCTGTTACAATTCTTCACAAAATCGTCTCGTAAACGTCGCAAGTTTAGAAGAGCTGAAGTTTTGTTTTATATAAAGTTTAGTTCAGTTGTTGACTTTGTGTAAGAGAAAGTAATGAGTAACGGTGTCTCTTATATTATGAATTTCTATATATATAAATGAAATGCTGTTCGTTTGTCTCGCTTAAACTCGAGAATGGCTGGACCGATTTTGCTAATTTTGATCTTGAAATATTTGTGGAAGTTCAGGGAAGGTTTAAGTAGCGAGAAAAATAAATAATAAGTAACGGAATTACTAAAAAAGGTACGTTTTGTAATATGACATTTGTAATCAAACAAATGAAAGTATAGTGTCAGTTGGTTGTCAAATAAATAAATATCAAGACAATTATTAACATCTATCATCAGTTTGTCAGTGCGCGAGAACTTTATTGATTTTAAAATGCCAAGGAGAAGACGACCTGACTTAGGTCGTCGAAGTCAATCAAATGTGCGATGAGCTACCTCACGTGCAAATCGCACTGACGACCAGCGAGAGACAGATAACGATAACATTCGTATTGGTATGACAAAATTGCGTTCAACAGTGAATAATTATGAAGTAGATAGGCTGTAGCAAAGTTCAATGAGAGACGGCCAAAAAACTTGCAATGATCAAAAAAGTATATTGACACTTTTTAACGGCTTCTAGAAAAATATTACTAGCAGATGACAGTCGATACATAAGACTAACGATATCGATACATGATATTATGATTTATTCAATACTTCCCCTCGATGAGTACAGCCCAGCCGTAGAAGCAGATGCCAAAGCTATGCTGCAGCAGATAGAAACTGGTGACAAGGTGTGCAGGATGAAGAAGGCACTGTATGGCCTCAAGCAAGCTGGTCGCGCATGGCACACTCGACTGGATAAGACCCTTCGCGTCATGGGTGCTCGTCCTACAAAAGGTGATCCGTGCCTGTACATCATGGGAAGTGACGCAAACTTTACTATGATCATCGTTTACGTGGATGACATCCTCGTCATGTCACGTAATCCAAACAAAGCAATTTCTTTTGGAACGCAACTGACAAAACATTTTGACGTCAAGAATATCGGTGAATTGATGAGATGCCTCGGGATGGACTTCAAGGTCAGCAACGACGGTATCAAGATTTGCCAACGTACGTACGTGAATGAGCTGTTGGATCGTTTCAGTATGAAAGACTGCAGAACTGTCTCAACCCCCCTCGACGTTGGGACAAAACTGATGAAGATCGAACCTTGGAATTCGAAAGATGGACCAAAACCACCGTACCGCGAGCTGGTAGGTTGTCTACTCTATCTGGCTGTAGCTACTCGTCCCGATGTGGCTCACACTGCCAGCGTATTTGGGCAATGCAACGACTGCCCAATGTAAGGTTCATTGGAGTGCAGCGAAAAGGGTTCTACGCTATTTGAAGGGCAACGCAGATGTGGGAATCACTTTCAAGAGCAAGGAGGGAGATCTCGAAGGATTTGTGGATGCAGATTGGGCTGGATCCATTGACGATCGAAGATCTTCACTTGGTACGCTTTCAAGATGGGCAGCGGGTGCATCTCATGGGACTCAAGAAAGCAAAGGACCGTAGCCCTATCATCCACTGAGGCCGAGTACATGGCCCTCGGTGAGGCTACAAAGGAAGCCTTGTACATTCGACGTCTACTACGTGAACTTAGCGTCTCCGTGGGTTCTGTGAAGCTGTGGAACGACAACGTCGGAGCCGAGAAACTTGCCTCAAATCCAGTCTTCCAAGCGCGAACCAAGCATATCGCTGTTTGCCATCACTTTATTCGAGAGGTCGTCGGTTGCGGAGCAGTTAACCTGGGACACGTAGCGTCCAAAGAAATGCCGGCCGATGTCCTCACCAAGGCGCTCACAAAATTGAACCATGAACATTGTGTCTCTCTTTTGGGCCTGCAGAAGGTGGCAGTTTAATTCCCTAAGACATCGAGGGGAAGTATTGAATAAATCATAATATCATGTATCGATATCGTTAGTCTTATGTATCGACTGTCATCTGTTTATAATATTCTTCTAGAAACCGTTAAAAAGTGTCAATATACTTTTTTGATCATTGCAAGTTTTTTGGCCGTCTCTCATTGAACTTTGCTACATAGGCTTAGAATGGAACAAGTTCGGGCACATCAAACACAACAGCAGCGAGCACGACACAATGAAATAGAGCGATTCTACAGACGCAGTGTTCCTGTAAACCTGGAACGAGTAGCATTCCACTACGACCCGGAAATAGATGCATTACGCTCATTAGTTTCTGGGGTGGGAAATGACCCTAAACATTACTTGGTCAACATCCAAAAATATAATAATTGCTTTGAAATAATGTCGTTCGATGCAACGCATATTGTACAGGAAAATTTTATGCCCACTTTCAAGGTAGTTTTGGTAAAGTATTTATTAAAAATTTAAAAAGAGAATATACAATTACAGATACAAGGACAGTTTGCGGAATCAACTTGGAGTTTCCCTGTTTCGCGCATGGGCAATTACACGTCGCGTGTTCCCGAGTCGTAAAACCATGATCTTCATATATTTACGCACCGCAAAAAATCACACAAAATTTAGTACATTAGAAAGTCTTAAATTGATTATGTGTATAACTGTGTTGCATTTAATTTAATGTACATAAAAACTTTGTATCAAGTTTTGACCATATTTTTCAAAAATATAAGTAGGTGATACTAAATCTATAATCATCTATAATTTTTATTTATCTTTCTTTTTTTAAACTTTACGTGTCATTGCAACCCATGCAGTGTACGGCTTGTATTTGACATATGCAACTTGATATTTCGTTGATAATTATTCACGTTACCTTTTTCCATCTCATCAAATTCCAGCGAACCTCTTTTCGCTATAGACAACGACCTGATCGATGCATACGAAACGAGGAACGGCTGGCTCGCTGGCTGGCAAGGGTGGGCCCCATCACCGATGGAAAGGGTAGCGAGTGCGCCCTCATCACTAAATCACTGGTACATTCGGTATTAGCGGAGGCTCGCGCTGAGTGCATTTCAATGTTCCTCCTCTAGAGGTTCCTCGAACTCTGCCATAATTCATCTTTATTACGCATCAACTGTTTAGTTTTCATTCAAGCGGTGTGGAGGCGCGAAAACGTACCGCGGCGCCGACGATGATGATGATGATGATGATGATGGCGAAAGTGGGAAATCGCGTGGAAATCTGGAAAGCTGAGAAATGGGGTTATAATAGCTCGCGTATAGTCAATTAAACAAAAAAATAAAATTGGGAACACTCTGAAGTGGCTCGAAGGGAAATTTCTTTGAATGTGGAATTAGTGGATGAAAGTTGGAACATTGCGAGGTGATTGTATAATAATTCTAGTATTCATTTATGTAACAAAAAATTTAAGAAATATTAGATATTAACATAAATATAAAGTATAAATTGAACTAAAGCACAGCTTCAATTCCCACGATGTGAATGGAGAGAATTGGACAACTTAAAGCAGTAAACTATGTAGATCAAAATAACATTAACTCAAACCCTAATGCAAGTAATCGTTTTTGAAGCACTTACGAGCGGTCAAAAATTTTGGAGAATCTAATGAGCAAAGCAATTAGGATGGTACAAAGGGAAATTTAGCCATTTTGCAACGTTATTCCAAGTCAGTTTGGGGCGAGAATATGCAGAAGTTAATAATTAGTAACTTACAGTAGAAAATTTAAATCTGTGTTTGTAGGACTTACTAAAGTGTTAATTAGGAAAATACATTTGCTGATTCTACTTGTTCTTAAATTATGATGAAAATATGTACTTTGATATATCTTGCAAGTTTCATTCCTAACCAGAATTACAAAATTCAAATTAAGTTTTAACTAAATGCCTGTAAATTACTAAGCAGTACATACAAATATCTACGAAGATACTGTAATTTTGTAATCTTTTTGTGCTTTTTTCCTCATTTGTAAGATTACTGGTTAAATCATCTCATTAGATCTTTTGTAACATACCTCAAAAACTAAAAACTAAATTCGCCATTTTAAAGAAATGGCGAATTCTCTATGTTGTACTGACTCTCTCATACTTTAAGTTAGAGAGCTGGAAAAAAATAGAAAATTCGAATTTGTGTTTGGAAGTATCTGAAAACTAAGGTACTAGACCATCCAATTATTAAAGGAAAGTAGAATTTGGAAAATGGTGAATTCTACAACTTTTACACTGGTTCTTAAATTATGAGGTAACTACTTTGGCTGTAAATAATATTCAACTTACAAACTTTAACTATAAGTTAATGTCACCTTTGAATCACCAAACAGAATATTTGAACTTGAATTTATTTCCAGTAAAATACTAAATTAAATATTGGTAAATATTGAAATGATTTTTATCTTACATATCTTACAGTTTTTCCTGAAGTGTGAAATTTTCATAAAACGCACAATGATATCTTTTGTAACTTACATATAAAATCGCAATTATATAAATCAATGCCTTGTTTAGAGGTACCAGCAAATTGCCAAACAAATAATATTGAGCGGACGCTACAAAAATTAGACTTCGAATAAATGGCGGATAATACCAATATGATTTTCCATTAAGTTAAGGGGATTGATATTTCAGTTTCGAGTTAATTACAAATTTAGTGTAACAAATTAAATCATTTTTTCAAATTTTTTAATAGATTCGAAAATTTAATCTGTTTTTGATGGTACGTACTTATATTTCCAAAATATGTATTTTTTTTGTTTAAATTCTTTAGTGGTGGATTCAAAAAATATTAGCAATTAATAGTTAAATCACGTAAGGCAATTTGATAAATTTTGTAACTTAGGTATATGACCGAAGTTATAAATTTAAGTTAAATCATGCAAGGCAATTTGGTAAATTTTGTAACTTACTTATACTACCGAAGATATGAAGTTATAGATTTAAAAGTTATAAGATAGAGTTGGTTATAAATTTAATTTCAGGTTTGGAAGAACCAGCAATTTAGTCAAACAAAATGTTGAACTGATTGTTACATTAACCAGATTTTGTAGAAAATGGCGAATTCTCACCAATGTACTTTTGCCGAATTAACAGTTCACTTTTGAGTTAGTTGCAGCTTTATTGTAACATTTATAACTATATAGAGCGTTTTTCCACAAACCATCGAATATTAAATGAAGTACTCTTCAAGACTATAAATATTTTGCGGTTCAAAGTGTATCTTGACTTTATAACTAGATCGTAATTAATATCCATTGTTGGTACTAACTTTAAAATTAGGTATTAGGTTAATGCAGCAATAATAAAGGAAAATCCCACAATAAAGACAGTTTCTAGGAAAAACTTTCAAGTATTATAAAAACCAAAGTCCAAAAACTAACTTTAGTGTACTTTGCCTATTTTTTTTACTATAGACATTATATATAGTACGAAATTAATACAAAATATTCTATTTCGTACTATTATTGTTCAAGTACCGGAACATCCTCTCGTTTAAACCCTCCTGTAAATACCACGTTTCAAAAGCGTGCATTCAGCGCCATCCAGCGCGAACGTCCTCAAACTCTGACCGCCATCCTGCGACTGATATCCTGCGGCATCGATCCTAGCATTTTAGTTGGTAGGTTATCCTGCGAGATGGAGCGAGCGACCCGCTCAGCAGGATTGCAGTTCTAGTCGATCGATAGGACAGCAGGAAACTGGAATTCGATTAAGACGAGCGAGTAGGGGTAGTTTTCTAGAAATTGGTGTTGTTGGTGTTGTTGGTGTTGGACGGTAGGAAGCTGTAGGGGTTGCAAAATTTTTTTTAACGCTACAGTGAGAGGGTTTGATAACTTTACGGAAATACCACTATTACTTCTTCAATTCAGAACTATAAAGTTACGCCGAAGCTCGCGATCGCAAATCACAGGAAACGTTCATTAAGTGGGGCTTAATTACTTGAGCTCCAATCGCCGGGAAAAAATCGCCGAGGCATTTCTCTTCATTCCCACTCGAAACCGTCCATAAATCCGACCAAAAACTAAACAGTCCATTTAAATTCAGACGGAGTAGACGCGAACTCTAATAATTACCCATCTTCCTGATGTCTTCCCGACCGTTCCCGAACTCCGCGGGACAAAAGGGGGGAGCCGGAGGGAAAGGGATCACGGTTAATTGCATAATTTCAAGCGTAATTTAACTTCCATGGGATCCGAAACGTTAGATATATTATTATATCGATACGTGATCTGGGAGAGATCGTATCGTTCCAGGCCGGAGTCGGGAACGAGAAGTTATCGGGTCGGGGTAGGAGGGGATCATTTTTCTGCTCCTTCAATAAATAGTACATCAAGTAGTGAGGGATAGTTAATAATATTGAGCAAATTAGGGAATAAACGTTTCCATGAATAACTTCAACAACAACAAAACAAACAAGTAAAACAGAAGAAACTGTTTTGAAATTACAGTTGTAAGTTAGGGTTACTAATCTATACATATTATTGGATACTTCATAATATTAAGCAAATTTGAAAGTAAGCTTTTCCATGAATAACCTAAACAACAACAAAACAAACAAAACAAAATAAACAAAAAAGAAAGTATCATGAAATTACAGTTGTAAGTTAGTGTTACTAATCTATATATTATTGGATAAATAATATTATTGAACAAATTTGAGAGTAAACTTTGCCGTGACTAACTTAAACAATAACAAAACAAACAAACAAAACAAAAGAATCAAAAGAAAGTGTCATGAAATTACAGTTGTAAGTGAATGTTACTAATATATACATATTGAATAAATTAATAATATTTAGCAACGTTGAGGCTAAACTTTTCCATTAATAACTTAAACAATAACAAAACAAACAAACAGAACAAAAGAAATAAACGAGAGTGTCATGAAATTTCAGTTGTTGAGTGTTACTAATCTATATACTGTTGGATAATTAATATTAATATTATTTCTATATTAACTAATATTACTAATATTATTGAGCAAATTTGGAAGTAAACTTCGGCATGAATAACTTAAACAACATCAAAACAAACAAACAGAACAAAAGAAATAAACGAGAGTGTCATGAAATTACAGTTATAAGTTAGTGTTATTAATCTATATATTATTGGATAATTAATATTGTTATGTAAATTTGAGAGAAAACGTCGGTATGAATAACTTAAACAATAAAACAAACAAACAGAACAAAAGAATCAGAATAATTTTTTATGAAATTACAGTTGTAAGTTAGTGTTAATATGTGGAGCAAATATAAATAAAATGAGTTGACTTCCCAATACATCAGAAAAAACATGTTTTATTAAAATTTCATATTTAGTATAGATTGTATCGAATTTTGTACCATAACTGTATTGGAAACTCACCATAACTGTATTACAACCATATAACTGTATTATTACAAATAATGAATTTTATTATTACTTTAGAACATGGAATGTTAAGTTACTATTTCAGTTTTTGAAATATATTTTATTTCACGTTTTATCAATAGGTGCATTAAAACAAATTTAAAACTGAAGGTATAAATTGATCTAGTTCAAATCTGAATTTCAAAAAAGCTTAAAAAATAAATTGGTTTTCTAATAACTTAGATATGTCATTTTTTTAATTTCATATGCAATAATTTTTTTTTATTAGATTCTGTGGTATAATTGTATTGGAGGAGCAACATAATTGTATTACCTCTGAGAAGTAATTAATTTTCTGATAATATAATTAGAAAAAGGATCCAAAGTGAATAATTTCGTTTTTAAATATATTTTAACTATTAAATTTTTTTAACTAATTTAACTTATTTATTACTAATTTATTTTAACTAATTTAACCAATAAGATGTTCAGTGATAAAACCAAAAAATGTGAATATGTTAGTAGGTAGATATATTTCAAATAGGAATTTCAAATAATTTGAGAACTATTTCAGAAAATTAAATTTGATATTTCGTAGGTATTTCTAGTAGAAATATAATACCAAAAGTATTACTAAAACTTTAGTAATAAATAAATAAAACAAATTTTGTTTTAATCCAATAATCGGGCAGGTAATGGTATGGCAGATTCCTGGTGCGAAATGAATGATCGAGTAATATAAAATCAGCTGATTTAACTAATACGTGACCGACCATATATTTTATAATAACGATATCTTTCTTGTAAAATGGTCAGAAAATCTATCAGTAACGAGTATTTCAAATCTTACGACGCTAGATAGAAGCTTACATATTAAATAAAGTTCATCAAAATTTCTTAGCGATTTTTGAGAAAATTTTACCACAGGCGAAAAGACTAATTACCCGATGAGGCAGAGATAATTTCAAAAAGAGGTTTTTCCTAATAAGGCCTTAATTTTAGCCTAAGGGCCTTGCCTCCTAATTTCATTTGGAAATACAGTAACACGTCTAACAACGGGCACCTCCCAATAGCGGACTCCTCTACATATCGGACAGTTTTATATTCCCCGAATTTCTTAATAGGCATTTATACATATCAGCATCTCCCAGTAGCGGACCCTCCAAATAAAGGACAAGGACAGTTAAAAACTACCATTTCCTATATAACTGTTAATAAAATGACCTCTTAACAACGGACAACATCTTTTGAAATCAGATGTGTAAGAAATATACCTCTTAAATAGGAATTCATATTTTAATCATCATCTCCTGGAATCCGTTTTACTAAGCAGTTTAAATAATGGACACCTTTCATAATTGCATCCATAAATCCCTTAAGTCTACTAAATAGGTCTTTAAATTTGCAATTATTCTATTCAGGAATTGCAGATATATTTCAGAATAAAGAGGTAGTCTTATGTTGATTCCGTGGTTTCTGGCATATTGATAAATTTTTCAATAAGAAACATATTGCAATTTGAAAATGTAGTATTTTGAATTACATTTATGCACATATCAATATTTTTTTTATTTAATTCTTTCCTTCCAATAGCGGACACCTCCTTATAACGGATAAAATTGTGGTTCCCGTGACTGTCCGCTTTATAGAGGTTTCACTGTAGTAAGTTTATTTTAATAAAAAATTAAACGAGAATTTTATTAAATAATACCGATTTCACATATACCACCCTTTACATTAATTTCATGTTTCTTCTTATAATTGGATTAATTAAAAATTTCCTTCGACTTTATCTAACATATTTATTAATAAAAGCGATGTTAGTTGTTGTACTTGTCCCGCAGTGTCTAATTTCCTTACTTGAATATTTAAAAAAAAATTAAGTACCCTGCATAACAATATGAAATGGATAAGACTAATTTCTGTACACTCAACATTACCACGCCTGTAGGTATAGATAATTCCGGAAAATTTGCGAAAGTTGTCAAGGAATAACACATTGATTAATCTCGAGATTTTTCGAGACCGAATCGAGACGAGACAAGACATGACCTTTAGGGATTTTTCCATACTGAAACAAGACGTCATTTTTCGTTTCGTCTCGTCTAGTCTCGTCTCGTCTCGTCTCGTCTTGTATTCTCACCTACTAGGTATACTTTTTAAAACAATCATTTTTCAAAATCTATTCGTCGCTTTGTATACCTATATACATACATAGCTATATATTCTAATAACTGCATTTCATTTTTAATTTCCAAATTCACAATATACGTTGCTTTTTTAAAGAATATACTCTGTATTTATAGTTTCGCTTCGGATCTCTCCCAAATAAACGTTGATAAAGCTTTTAAGGATTTTCGAGACCGAGACGAGACCAGACTTAGATCGAGACGAGACTTGACGTAACTTTTCAGGATTTTTCGAGACCGAGACGAGACCATGATATTTCTAGTCTCGTCTCGTCTCGTCTCGTGTTCATCATTACTAGGTAATATATCTTTTAAAAAAATATTTTTCATAATCTAAACATCCCTTTGTATACTTACATATTTTCAAAAACTAGCATTTTAGTATTAATTGAAAAGTATTAATAAAACTAGGATCCCTTCCTGTAGCACCATACGCCATTTTTAAATGTCTCTTGCCAATTTTTAAGTATAAAATGTTATAAATAAGTCGAGATTTTTCCATATGGAGACGAGACGAGACTCAAGATCGAGACGAGACTCTTAAGAATTTTTCGAGACCTAGACGAGAATATGTTATTTCTTGTCTCGTCTCGAGTCCACCACATTCCAATCCTTGAGTTAAGAAATAACATTAAATAAAAAAATAGAAATATCACGTTGTGCTTTAGATTTCTCCGAAATGAGTATTTATAAAGCTAGCATCCTTTCCTGTCGCGCCACACCTCGTTTTTGAGTGTCCCTTACTAAATTTTAAGTATACAATTTTATACATAGGAATACATATATTTTTCGAGATTTTTCCATATAAAGACGAGACGAGACCAGACTTAGATCGAGACGAGACTTGACGTAACTTTTCAGGATTTTTCGAGACCGAGAGGAGACCATGTTATTTCTAGTCTCGTCTCGTCTCGTCTCGTTTTCACCAGTACTAGGTGTACCTTTTAAAAAAATATTTTTCATAATCTAAACATCCCTGTGAATACCTAGGTATATATTTTCAAATACTACTAGCATTTTATTATTAATTAATACGTATTCATAAAACTAGGATCTCGTCCTGTAGCACCACACACCATTTTTAAGTGTCTCTTACCAATTTTTATGTATAAAATGTTACAAATAAGAATATTCATATTTTTCGAGATTTTTCCATATCGAGACGAGACGAGACTCAAGATCGAGACGAGACTCTTAAGGATTTTTCGAGACCTAGACGAGAATATGTTATTTCTTGTCTCGTCTCGAGTCCACCACATTCCAATCCATGAGTTAAGAAATAACATAAATTAGAAAAATATAAATATCACGTTGTGCTTTAGATTTCTCCTAAATGAGTATTTATAAAGCTAGCATCCCTTCCTGTAGCACCACACTCCGTTTTTGAGTGTCCCTTACTAAATTTTAAGTATAAAATTTTATATATAAGAACATATATTTTTCGAGATTTTTTCATATCAAAACGAGACGAGACCAGGCATAGATCGAGACGAGACTTGACGTAACTTTTCAGGATTTTTCGAGACCGAGAGGAGACCATGTTATTTCTAGTCTCGTCTCCTCTCGTCTCGTGCTCATCATTACTAGGTATACCTTTTAAAAAAATATTTTTCATAACCTAAACATCCCTTTGTATACCTATATATTTTCAAATACTACTAGCATTTTGTTATTAATTAATAAGTATTCATAAAACTAGGATCCCGTCCTGTAGCACCACACGCCATTTTTAAGTGTCTCTTGCCAATTTTAAAGTATAAAATGTTACAAATAAGAATATTCATATTTTTCGAGATTTTTCCATATCGAGACGAGACGAGACTCAAGATCGAGACGAGACTCTTAAGGATTTTTCGAGACCTAGACGAGAATATGTTATTTCTCGTCTCGTCTCGAGTCCACCACATTCCAAACTTTGAGTTAAGAAATAACATAAATAGAAAAAAATAGAAATATCACGTTGTGCTTTAGATTTCTCCGAAATGAGTATTTATAAAGCTAGCATCCCTTCCTGTAGCGCCACACTCCGTTTTTGGGTGTCCTTTACTAAATTTTAAGTATAAAATTTTATACATATCAACACATATATTTTTCGAGATTTTTCCATATCAAGACGAGACGAGACCAGGCATAGATCGAGACGAGACTTGAAGTAACTTTTCAGGATTTTTCGAGACCGAGACGAGACCATGTTATTTCTAGTCTCGTCTCGTCTCGTCTCGTGCTCATCATTACTAGAGGTATATCTTTTAAAAAAAATATTTTTCATAATCTAAACATCCCTGTGAATACCTACATATTTTCAAAAACTAGCATTTTAGTATTAATTAGTAAGTATTAATAAAACTAGGATCCCTTCGTGTAGCACCGCATGCGATTTTTAAGTGTCTCGTAACAATTTTTAAGTATAAAATGTTACAAATAAGAATATTCATATTTTTCGAGATTTTTCCATATCGAGACGAGACGAGACTCAAGATCGAGACGAGACTCTTAAGGATTTTTCGAGACCTAGACGAGAATATGTTATTTCTTGTCTCGTCTCGAGTCCACCACATTCCAAATCTCGAGTTAAGAAATAACAAATTAGAAAAATAGAAGTATCTTGAAATGGTAGGTTTGTCATCAATTTTCGATAGCTGCAAGATGAGTGTGCCAGTTCGTAATCTTCGCTAAGTCGCCTTTAAAAATAGCTATAAACTTATGGTATAAGTGAAGTGCATCCCTTTCGCGACGTGACATTTTCCACCCCCTTCCCTCCACAGCAATAAAACTCCCTACTCCATTAAAACCCGCTTCAGCCCTTCCCCCCTATAAACAACTAAACCGTACGTCCACGAAGTATACGCGGAGAGCCTCGTAACGGGTAGATCGTTAAAACCAGACAATTACAATTCAAATTTTCTCGATCGACTATTAACAACTGCACAATAAACATTTAATGGCGAATCGAAATGAGACGTAAAACCGAACTCAGTTTATGTGTATATGTACTACTCTCTGTCTCTCTCTCTCGCACTCGTCGGCGCCGCATTGTCCGTTATTAATTATCGCGGATACGAAGTAATTCGATTAATAATAAAATCCATCGATATAACAGCGGGGGCGGCGGTACGCGTCAGTGCAACGTGTCTATATCAAAACGCGGGGTCAGTAATTATATTCCATATAAATCGGTGGATCCTTTTGAATTCGCGTGGATCGCATGAACAAGTGTTTGCTAGGGAAAATATTAGGTAATTGATTTATTGCGGTTATTTTGCAATGCAGATGATGTATAATGTATATAATCTATGTCGCTGTCTGTCTGGTCGGACGAGAGTTATGATTTTTAATTACGCCATTTTTCGTTCACTCCCTTCTCTCTCTCTCTCTCTCTCTCTCTCTCTCTCTCTCTCTCTCTCTCTCTCTTTTATTAATAGCAATCACCGGGTGAGTTACGGGTTTAGCATAAATTAATCCAACCGAAAGATAAATATTTAATAACAACTACCAACGTGTTTAACGTTACCTTGATTCACCTAAACGCATTAAATAAGAATTATACAACCTTTGATAATGAGATAGAAATAAATCTCTATAAACGCACTTTTCATGATATAGTTGTTAAAATTTAGATCATTTTCGTATGTCGACCATCTGTATAAAGTTCCATTGAAAAGCGTCCTCTGAGGATCAGTACTTATCGTCTTTACAATACTACTTGGGACACAAAACAAAATGTCGACATACCGAGCGCATTTTCTCTAAACTAAAGCACAGTATTTATGCGACTGTCACAAGCCTAAGCAATAGGAATTAGTCTATGAGAGTATTAGAGTCGGGTCACTATAGTCGTAAAACTTAAACAGGCTCCTTTATCATGCAGGTGCTGTTTAACAGACATTGCGGTCAATTTTATACAGGCTGTAGCTGTTTCTGTAGCTGTCCCAAGTAAGAATGTAAAGAGACACCCCTACCCAATTTATAGTCCAGTCATTATGGGGTGTTCACTTAGGAAAATCGACATACCCAGTATATTAATAAGTAAAAACTTCTATTTTGGCATATTAAAACTTTCCTCAAAATTCACATATAATTGGATGGTCGCACGTTTTAAAAATCGGCGGTCAAAATTAACAAAAATCGATTTTTTTCTACATATTTTGAAAATATCTCGTTTTCTATGGGTTTTACGCTGTTTGTATTTATTATCTATATTGTAGAGAATCAAATTCTCTACAACTTTTGTATTTAACATTTCTTCATACCTCGAACTGTTTTCGAGATAGAGGGCGGAGAGCCATGTGAGGTCAACTGGTAATCCCGATCAAAAACTCCTAGTATTAAGGTTATAAATTATTGCTAAACATTTAATTAGCATTTATTATTAATTTTTAGATTAAATTCATTTTTTTTTGGTTACTAATCTATTTTTAATTAACTGTCAATTTATAAATTATATTAATTTAAATTAAATTAAAAAATAAAATTAACACGTTCCGATATTATTCTAAAACATCCCTTAACGTAACAGTGTTATATTATTTTGATTTAATATTTTACAGGTATATCATGTTGTAGTTACTTGCGTTATAGCTGAAATTAGGGAGTGAAAGTTACGTAATTGGAAATTTTTCAAAATCACCCCTCTGAAATGGGGTAAAACATCCCCCAAAATTAATATCTATTTTTAATTTCTCAGCAAGTGCTTCGAGTTTCTCAAATTGTGTAAAGTCTATTGATTGAAAACAAGTATTTTTGCAATACTTTATCAGTAGGGGTAGCATCCCCTGTTTTGTAAAACAAAAACTAATATTTCTTCATTTTTTCCCATATATAAATTCTAAAATTTGTTAAACCTGATTGCATTATAAACTAAATTGGAACGAAAAATTGCCGTGTATCTACCGTACTACTTTCTTATATTTTATTACAAATATTCAGGGGAAGAACAAATATTAAATTTTAAACAAATCTTGTAGCGAATTTTCAGAAAATTTCAAAAACCTGAAACATGTCAAGACAAGTGTAATATGCCTTTCAGAGATTTAGCCAAAAATGTTATTACACCTGTTTGTAAATATTTCTTTATTGCAAATATTTGTAATAATCTCGAGAAAATTTCAAAAATCGATTGGAAAGCACCCTTCAACGAAAATTTAATTAAAAATGTTGAAATTTTATTATAAGATGAAAATTATTTTTATATATAAGATTATTTATTATTTAATGATAATTGTATATTGAATATTTACTTTTTATATTAGATTATTTTCATTATAGATAAATATAAGATATTATAATATCTTATGAATATAGATGAATTATAGATAGTATTTACCGGACTACATTCTCAAATTTTATTACAAATGTTCGGGAGAACAAATATCAAATTTAAAAAAAAATCTTGAAGCGAATTTTGAGATAATTTCAAAAAACCGAAACATGTCAAGTGTAATGTACTTTTCAGATTTTTTTGAACCTTTTTATAAACATTTTCTAATTGTAAATATTTCTAATGATCTCGAAAAATTTCCAAAATTGAAAAATGTAAAATGTTCAAAATTTGGAAATAATGTTTGGAGTGGATTTTGAGAAAATTTCAAAAAACTGAAAAATTATAAGTATAAAGTACCCTTCAGTGAAAATTTATTCAAAATTATTATAAAACGTTATTATCCTTCTGTTGCCCTTCTGGTTGTCCCTTCACTCTTTTGACCACGTGAAGGACGCTTACGACCCACGCTTTTATTTTTATTTACCTCTGTGACGACGCCGGTAAAGGCAATTGAATTATCGAAAAGTCTCCCATTATATAAAGCTCGTTCGCGACCGATAATTGATAGTACGTGCCCCGTACGCCATTCGGACGTTTCGATTTTTTTCCCTCCGCTCCGTCCCTACTTAGGGTAGGTACAAAAAAAGGGCCGTCAAATGGACCGGGTCCCATCGTCCCCGTTGACACTGACACTGTTAAATTCTCGAATTTCAATTAGCTGAATACACATACATCAGATGGGGGTGGCGTAGTCCACCTACCACCCCCCCACCAACCCCCTCACCCCGCCTATCCCGAAAGTAACGTTGTCGAGGACCATCCATACGTTTGTAGCTGGTAATGGATTTACGCAGGCGAAATTTGCATTTACAATAATATCATTGCCCTCATTTGCATACACAGGCCGATTATCACGGTTCACGGATGATTTTCTCCCTCCCTCTCCCTCTCTCCCTCTCTCTCTCTCTCCCGCTCTCTCCCCGTCCACTCTTTCGGGGGAGGGTTGCGGATTTTCAAATGTGGAAAATATGTGGAGTAACGTCGTGGCCAGATATTTAATGGCCTTTTATTGGAATCGGCGATTATTTAGGCCCGGATGGCCGGGACAAAAAATCTCCAATGGGAAGGTTTAACGGCTCTCTCTCCCTTTTTTTTTCACAAAACGGAAAGTGGAAATTAATATTGCGACCTTCTTGGGAATTGGAAACGTATTTTACGACCCGTTGATCAATTTCGATGATGGAAATTGGGTAAAGTGGATTTTAATCCCATAAGGATTATTTTTGACATTTACACATTATGGAAGTAGGGTTGTTTGGTGATCATTCCAAGTAGTTTGTTGTATCACTTGTGCCTGAAAAGTTGGCTACAAAATTCACGTTAACTATAAAGGCAACATATCAAAGATAGCCAAACAAAATAAATGGTGATTAAAATATCCAAAATAATATAAATCAATGTGAAGGCATATAGGTGAACGATAAGTAAGACATAGTGCAAGTAGAGTTGTTTGGTGATCGTCCCAAGCAGTTTGGTGCATCACTTGCGTCTGAAAAGTTGGCTGATTTGCCGCAATTGTTATTGTAATAATAATAAGCAATGATATGCACAGTAAATATTCAGATAACTTTATAAATAGTTGTCGGTAATACCGCTAACGTCCGGCTGTGTGCTGTCGCCGTCGCCGCCGACGGAGTGGAACGGAGATAGATGCGTCATCTCACTCCCGCATGGCTCCCATTGATTGTATGGCGCTGGTCTCTCTTTCACTCGGACGCTGTAGTGGAAGAGAGATGGATGCGTCGCAAGACAAACGCTAAGGTCGATCTCTGTCTATTGTTCTCGCTCTCGCTCTCGCTCGCACGCATGGGTCTGGAGTAACGTTACATTGTTTTCTGGGACGTGTAGGTAGCAGCCCGCACACCGATTTATAAGACGTATATCACGTCAAAAAGAAACATATATAACAGAAGCAAACAAAATAATTTGTGATCAAAATATCGTGTTATGACATGTTATTACCTCCAATTTCTTTTTTTTCTGATTTTGGATGATCTTAAGGAAGTTGGGGAGCTTTGGAAGAACTTTAAACCAATTATAACGAACTGAGGACATTGTTAAAGATATCGTAGACGTCAAATTTATAATGCAAGTCTTTCATAGAAGTTTAGGAGTATTTGTGTGGTCATTTTGAAGAGTTACAACTGTCTTTAAAAAAAGCTTGCGACATCTATAAGTAAGTTACATATGGTAGTAATAAATATACAATATTGGGTACGACACAATTTTATTAAAGGAGTTGCAGTTCCAAAAAACTTCCTTCTAAAACTTGTAAAAAATTGATGTCGTTTTAAATGCAGTTGCAATTGGCTTATTGACGTTTTAAATAAGTTGAGATCCCTTGAAGGAAGTTAGAGAAGTTCAATCCTACTTGTTAAAATTGTAATAATTACGATATTTTTAACGGAGCAGCACTTATCTTAAGAAAGGTGTGAAATTTATGAAGTTCATGAGTATCTATGGAGTCATTTTTAAAAGAGTTATTTGTCTTAAGAGAACCTTCAAGGTTGAAGTACAGTTGGTATTCTTGAGGGAGTTTGGACACTTTAAAGGAAGTTGTAACGAGCTTCAGAGAAGTTGTGACAATTCTGAAAGCGTTGAAATTGGGTTTAGACAAATATGTATGAAATGTAAGGAAGTTTCAATGGAACTTCTCACAATTTCAATTGACATTGACAATATTTCTGAACGAGTTGTTATTGTTTTAAGGAAAACGCGCAGATAGTAATCTAGTTTATGTGTTAGATGATTTTATTGTCATATATGTTAACGCCCTAAAGCGTTTTCCAGTACCGTTACCAGTTATTTGTGAATATATTTTACTTTTGATTTTTAGGGGTGAAAACAACCCCATTTTACAAAAGATTACAAAATATGTTTAGATTGAAACGTATGGAATAAAAATTGTTTTATGGTTAAGAACATTATTTACATAGAACATTAGAACGTTGTCACCCTTACAATGGCCCTTTTGGGCTGATTATTGTGACGAAATTCTTAGATATACTTTTTATCAGCATGAAAAATATAATGATTATTTAAAATAAAATTGGAGAAACCTCCACTGTCTACAATATAATTTTCTAATTATTGCAATATTTTAACCCCTATAAATCACCCCTTATAACTAAACTTGGGAATTTTGTTGATTTTTAGTTATTTTAGCTGGAGATTATTGAAGCTTGAAATTATTGATCCTATTTTAGCTTGATATTATTGAAGATTATTATATTATGGATATTATTCTATTATACTATAGCTTCTATTAAAGCTGGATAGTTCTAAATTTTTTAATGGTGCAACTAAATTGAACTCAAACCTCTCCGCTCTTAATATTATAATTTATCATTTAACATATTGTTTCTACCCCTATTAATCACCAATTTTGACAAAAATTGGGGAAACTGTTGATCTTAGTACTATTAGTTTTAAATTGTTTAAACATATGGAACAAATATTTTTCTAGATTCTGGAAAATAATTCCTGATAAGGTATTGTCACACGCCTGAGGGCCTAGGGTCCAAAGGGAGTGCTCTGGTTGGGGGTGTAGCTAGGTAGAAGCTAAAAAGAAAGAATGGTAACACATAACAATATTTATTTGTTAAGAAATGAGAAAAAAGGTCAAAAGGGAGGTGGTTGCTTACTTTAGAGTGACGAAGGGCAACAGGTGCGATGCTCCTCCAATTAGCGGCATGCCGAAAAGGACGGGCTCTCAGACGGGCAGCGTGACGTGATACTAGGTGACAGCCTGACTTCCTGATCGTTATTATCGAGCTGTATAAATACAAGCGGGAAGTTTACGAACGTGATGTCGTACCTGTCCGAGAGTCGTATCGTCCTTCGGTTTAAGGTCGCCTCGGTGCTGAATAAGCTTAGACGGCGACCTATTTTCGCTAATTGGGGCCGCATCGCGACAGTATAATTACACATTTTGTATTACTGTATTATGTATTACACATTAAATTACACAATTAACTTGATTACTTAATTAATTAATGAATTATTTTTTCAACATGTTTTTATCATTTTATCATTTTTTCTCATATCTTTAGTTTTCGATGTATTTCCAAAAACACAAAAATCTTTTTTTAAAGTGTTATAAGATACTTTTTAGATTTCAATAAATTTTTATTGAGACATTCTAAACCCGTCAATCTTCTGCAAGATATTATTAATACTTAAGAAGGTTAATATTATAAATTGTTATAAATAAAATCAATTGTGTCATTGATTTTAGTCCTCCTCTTGTCCACGTATATCTATTTACATTGTTATGTTTAAAAACCCATTGATAAGTGATTAAAAAATATTGTTTTCTTCTTTTCTAGAGCACTATCACTGGAGGCACATAAACCTGTTATGTACACGTCTGTTCCTTTGATTTTCAGTTCTACAATAATGATGTTACACTAATTTCCAATGTTTGTAATTTCTCTTCAAATTTTTGTCAGAGCGATGGAGACCCCTTTTTGCTAGACATTCTTTACTTACACCACTATACAGGGCGTTAGGGCTTTGACTGCCTTTATTTTAACAGGCGGTAGTACTCACCAAAATAAACAAAAAACCTTATATAACAGAGGTCCTAAAACAAACCGTTTTCGAGAAAAAAATTGGCAAACTTCTAATTTTAAGGTGTAAAAATTCAGTATTATTAAAGAATCTCACATAATTTTGTAGTACATGAAATGATCATATTAAATTTTAACAAAACAATTTTTCCTTTAAGGGATAAAAAAATTCTAATCAGTACAACTCGATAAAATGCCTATGACGTGGTGTGGCAACACCGCGAATATATCGCACGCGTCGCAAAACATTAACCCAGCACAGCTGTTTACATGCATACGGATTATTACTTGTCGGTGTTGCCAAGTTGTGGTGAAAGGCCTTGATAAAATAACTCGACTTTTCTCGAAAACGGTTGGTTTTAGGATCCACGTTATATAAGGTTTTTTGTTTGTTATGATGAATGCTATCGCCTATTAAAATAAAGGCAGTCAAACCCCCAACACCCTGTATATGTGGATATAGTCTTTGATTTGTTCACTTCCTTGGCCTTTCTTTGTTGTTTCAGAGAGCACTGCAATGCCTTCTTTTTGTTGTTGTAATTCCACAAATACTTCTGTGTTGTTATTGTTTAAACCTTAAACTTTCCATGTACCACATTTCATATACCTTTGTGGTTTTCCAAGAGATCCGTCCGGCTTTCTCTCTTTGCTAAGATATTTAGCGTTTGCAATGTTTCACAGGTAAAGGGTTGTTGGTCCTGCGTCCCAAGTCGTTACTTGGAGGACCAGGTAATTTTAGGTTTCTCCTCCTTTAGCCTTTGATATCCAACATCCAACTACAAGCCAGCGGCTTCAAGGAATAGTAGGAAGGAATTAAGATTTGATTGAGGAAACAGTGATTCACCCCTTGTGGTGTTTGGAGATAAACATAGATAACATAGATGAGTATCTACCCGCTACCTTGAAAGATGGCGCGTAGTTATCCAACGTATTTGCTGAGCTTAATTTAGATATCATTTTCCAACAAACTGGTTTAATAACCTCATTTCCATTACTTCTCAAGCGCTTGGTAGTTGTTTTCACACCAGCAGCGCCGGATTAAACGCATCGCAGAGCCTGGTTCGCGCGACTTTATTAAAATTACTTTAAATAACGTGTATTTACCCGGCATCCTAGCGCAGCGTTTACGAGAACGTCCCGAGAGCTGCTTTTTCAACCCCTAAAGAGCCCTTATTGAATTTTCTAACGGGGCACGTCCGGTTATCGTTAATTATTCTTACCTCTACACGTCGGAGCGGTGCGATTAAATTTTCAGTTTTCGATTAATCGCATTCGAAGTTTAATGAAAACATTGGTCCCTATGAATGGCCCTTATCGGCGGTAATGACCGCCCCGCCGGCATTATATTCAAATTTATTTTAATAAGTTTTAATTTCGGTGTTATGCATCACGTCGATATTTATGTATGGGAGAGCGATTATTATTTTATCATCGATCAGGAAGGGATGAATAGTAATAACGATGTTGATTATAAATATTAATTATCGATAGAAATGATAATATGAAATTGTTGCTCTCGGGGGAGTGACGACAGAAGTGAAAACTTTTATTATATTGAGAAACACTTGAAATTTCGTTGAAAATGCAGTGAAACTTAATTATAGTTATGTGACTGCTTAGTTTCATATTGTTTTCTCATATCTTTATATTCTTTTTAAATTTAATTAAAAATAAGCATAAAATATAAATTGATTTTTTTTAAATTAATTTCTCTTCAAATTATTATAACATGAAAGTTTTTTAAAATGGAAAAAGTGAATAAAGAAATACGCAGTTCATTCTCATAATCTGATAAATACAATATATAATATTTATTTATTTATCTCGTAAACAATATTAAAATCTGATAGAATGTTAACCCTGCTATCAGCATTATCTATTTCTATATTTTCATTATTAACATCATATTCTGAAAATGATACAATCGGTCCATGGCAACTAAAATAGGAAATTAATTAATTTGAAAGAAACTTACCTAAGTATCTTGTAAAATCGACATTTCGTTAAATTTGTTTGATTTGTCTCTAAGTACTTAGAAACCAGCTTCAGTTGTAGGTAATTTACATTGTTATTGATTGGATTTCCTGGAGAAATATAAAGAGCCTAAATGAGTGGTCACCTTAATAACATCACGAGGCGTCATTCGACATTACGCGCCGTTTGAAATTCCGCCTCTATTCAAGTCTATTCCGGCCGTGTCATCCCAAGTTTGTCGTTGTTGAGGTTCGATATTTTAGCGTTTCGGGCTAGAGCTGGAATTCTTGGGAACGTTCCAGGATTCTATTTCTATTTGTTTTCGTATCCCTTTAAGTGGCGAAAAGTGCCCGGGACGCTCAAAGGTACGCTCCGTACGAATTTGTAACGGGATTTCTCGTCGTCGAGGAAAAGTAGGTAAATACCTCGTCGATATTCCAACTATCCAGATGCATTTCTTAAATGAAATATTGCATCCTCACTCAGATTCTTAATTTCTCTAAGAAAAAATATATTCATAATTTACATTGTATGAGAAGCATTTTCTGCTCAACCTCAAATACTAACTACTAGATTAAATATTAGATCGTCAATTGAATGTCTCCAAAATCAATCACCAGAAGAACATAGTGTAACGTTTATTCTAATTTATTTATACGATTCTTAACACTACCTAATTTATTCAGTCTATTCCGTAACTAATTAATTTATGTTGAACACTTAACTCTACACTTATCGCTAGTCCGCTTGTCGCACTTTTCACTCACGACTCACACACGTAGCGGTCTCCTTTGAACTGCGCCGCCTGCGTCAAATAAGAAAGGGCACGCTTCACGCTGATGTTTACATCTCGCGTTACAATAGATACTCTGAAATTCCTGCTGTCACATCATTATTCTGATATGGCAGAGTAGTGCAATGGGTTTAAACCCCATTTATAAAGAAAATGTTCAAACACAAATAATTGTAAATTCACTAATGGTTGTTTATTGAAATTATGTGAAGCATATAGGAAATTTGAGAGCTTGTTATAAAGGAATTTTAAAGTTATAACAAATGGCACAATTGAAACAATGTAATTACTAACTGGTTTCAAATATTTATAGTGTTTGTATTGAATCTTGGAATTTGGTGAAACCTGCTATTGGAACATGTTAAGGGGAGTTTTACTGAAGGAGTTTTAAAGTTATTGGTGTCCATTTAATAATATGATGTGTTTGGATCAAGTGGCACTTGGTATGGTTTAAAAATTCATAGAAAACTAGTCAATCTCAAGTTATTTTACAGATCTCTAAGACTGTTTACTGAAAGTCATAGAGAAGTTTAGTGAGTTTCGTACTTTTTATAAAGGAGCTTTACGAATTAGGTAAAAATTTGCCCCAATTGAACCAGTGAAGTCGCAATTTGGCAAAATTTCTATTTTCAAAAAATCATCAATTTTCCATTGAAACTCAGACATCAGTAAAACTCACTATTATTGTTTATTTAAGTGTGCTTGGGAAATTTTGTGAGTTTCAACGCTTTTAGTGAAGTACTTTTGAAGTTGTCGGTAAGCATTTAAAAACCTCGCATAGTGGTTCGATAAAGTCTGCAGTTCGCAGTTATTTTAGGAATTCATATTAAAATTATTTAAACTCAGGATGTGATAAATCTCATTGAAGTTGTCATAGGAGACTTTAGTGAATATCAACTCTTTTTTGTGGAGCAGTTTTAAAGCCGAAAGTGTATATCTAACAACCCGACAGCGATTCAGTCACATTATAGTGATAACAAGACAGTCAAACTGAAATAATTGAAAATTCACTAATGGTCGTCGAAATATTGTTAAGACTTTAGTGATTTTCTGAACTTTATATAAAGCAATTTTTAACTTGTAACAAATAACACAATTTTACGAGTGTATTTGCAGTTTCTATTTTGAAAAACTCTTGAAAAAATCTTTGGGAAGTTTAGTGAGTTTTAGTGAAGGAGTTTTAAAGTTGTTGGTGTCCATTTAATAATATGTCATAGTGTTTGGCTGAAGTGACAATGAATTAAAAATTCACATGAAAAGTAGTCAAACTCAAATTATTTCACAGATCACTAAGATTTTTAGTAACATGTCATATTCAGCGATTTTAGTGAAGTACTTTTGAAGTTGTCGATAAGCATTTAAAAACCTCGCATAGTGGTTCAATAAAGTCTGCAGTTCGCAGTTATTTTAGGAATTTATATTAAAATTATTTAAACTCAGAATGTGATAAATCTCATTGAAGTTGTCATAGGAGGCTTTAGTGAATTTCAACTCTTTTTTGTAGAGAAGTTTTAAAATCGAAAGTGTTTATATAACAACCCAAAAGCGAGTTGATGACATTATAGTAATAAAAAGATAGTCAAACTCAAATAATTGTAAAATTCACTAAAGGTCATTTACTGAAATATTGTGAAGACTTTAGTGACTTTCTGAACGTTCATAAAGCAATTTTCAACTTGTAACAATTGACACAATTGTACGAGTGTATTTGCAATTTCTAGTTTCAAAAACTGTTCAAAAAATCTTTGGGAAGTTTAGTGAGTTTTAGTGAAAGAGTTTTAAAGTTGTTGGTGTCCATTTAATAATATATCATAGTGTTTGGATGAAGTGACAATGAATTAAAAATTCACTGGAAAAGTAGTCAAACTCAAATTATTTCACAGATCACTAAGATTTTTTAGTGACGTGTCACAGAGGAGTTTAGTGAGTTCAACACTTTTCATAAAAGGGTTTTAAAGTTGTTACGTATTAAATATAGATTTGCACCAATTAAACGAGTGAAGTCTCAATTTTGTACTATTTCTATTTTCAAAAATTCGTCATTTTTGTAGGGCAATTCGGATCTCATTAAAACTCACTATTATTGATTTAAGTGTGCTTGAGAAATTTGGGGAATTTCAAAGCTTATAGTGAAGTACTTTTGAAGTTGTCGGTAAGCATTTAAAAACCTCGCATAGTGGTTCGATAAAGTCTGCAGTTCGCAGTTATTTTAGGAATTTATATTAAAATTATTTAAACGCAGAATGTGATAAATCTCATTGAAGTTGTCATAGGAGGCTTTAGTGAATTTCAATTATTTTTTGTGGAGAAGTTTTGAAGTCGAAAGTGTTTATCTAACAACCCGACAGCGATTCAGTCACATTATAGTGATAACAAGACAGTCAAACTGAAATAATTGAAAATTCACTAATGGTCGTCGAAATATTGTTAAGACTTTAGTGATTTTCTGAACTTTATATAAAGCAATTTTTAACTTGTAACAAATAACACAATTTTACGAGTGTATTTGCAGTTTCTATTTTGAAAAACTCTTGAAAAAATCTTTGGGAAGTTTAGTGAGTTTTAGTGAAGGAGTTTTAAAGTTGTTGGTGTCCATTTATATTCACGGATCACAAAGGTTTTTTTAGTTACGTGTCATAGAGGAGTGTAGTAAGTTCAGCACTTTTCATAAACGAGTTTTAAAGTTGTTACACATTAAATATAAATTTGCACCAATGAACAAGTGAAGTCGCAATTCTGCACTATTTCATTTTTCAGAAATTCATCATTTTTGCATTGCAATTCAGATCTCAGTAAAACACACTATTATTATTTATTTAAGTGTGCTTGGGAAGTTTTGTGAGTTTCGACGCTTTTAGTGAAGTACTTTTGAAGTTGTCGTTATCCATTTTTAAACTTTACATAGTGATGGGACAAAGGCTGCAGTGCGCAGTGAATTTAGGAAATCATATTAAAATTATTTTAACTCAGAACACGGTAAATCTCCCTGGAGTTGACAAAGGAGATTTTAATGAATATCAACTCTGTTTTGTGGAAAAGTTTTGGAGCCGAAGGTGTTTATTGAACAACCCTACAGCGATTTGATGACATTGCAATTAAAAACTTCCTTAAAAATATGGCGATGTGTTACATCATAAAACTTTCTTATATGGCCGAACCAAATATTCATTGCAACGTTATTAAAGTGCCATTTAGAACAAAATGTTTCAAACAAAAGTTGTAGCTATTTCTTAAGTCAGTTCAAATCTAAAATTTGGTAAGACTCGATAAAGTCGTTTTGGAGAAAATTGAGAAAAACTGAAAATTCCCAAGAGTAAAAAACTCTTCGCTGAAGATCAATCAAGATAAAGATAATGGCAGTCAAGAAAAGTTGAATAGTAAAGTAAATAAACAAAGTTTAAAAATAATGTTATACAATTTTTTGAGTTAATCCAAAATAAACCTAAAAATCGCAAGAGTAAAGTGCCCTTCACCCTTAACTCATTCTGATGAAATTTATGTGATCGTGAGTTTCTCGAAAACCCAGCCCAAATACAAAATTTTAACTTTCTGCTATTTATATGTTCTGAGGAAACGTTGACCACATACACCATACATACCTACACACTCACACATATACATACATACAAACACAAAGACATGTTTCCAAAAACATGTTTTAGAACTCATGGAACCTTAAAACGTCTAGAAATGACAATATCTCAATTTCCTAAAATCACCACAATTACAATACTTTCTCTTATTATTAGGTACCCCATATGAGATAGTAATAGTCAAATTTCATCAAAGTTATAAATCGTCCTGCGTTTAATCAGGAAAATGAAGAAATTTCGATGCAATGAGATTCCGTTCCAGTTTCCGAACTATTAATAATGTTGTGTATTCGTATTTCATTAAGATTCGAGTTATGAAAATCTATGAAACCTACGAAACGAACACGAATTTGCTATATTTACGATTTCCCAGAGATTAATTGTCTGTAAACAATCCGCTCCGGTGGGGAATCCCAGAAATTTACCTCGAACAAACAAACGAGGCAAGACGGCAATTTTTCTTCATTCGCAGGACAACTTCTTTATTCCCCGAAAGCCTTGATAATTATGAATTATGAAAGTAATAATTTAAATTTAAAAGAACGAAAACAAATCCATCCCGCTAATTTTCCCTCCAGCTCTCCAGTCCTTTTTTCAAAGAAAAAATCCCTCGTTCTACAACTGGAACCATTAATTTCTCGAGATGGACGATTTCCCAGATTCTCCCTCGATGAAAATTGTTATCTCCGGCGAACTTTTCCTTTTTCCCCTCCGGCCCGAGTTAATAATTACTCTCTGAACCGAGCGACTGTTCTAACGTACGTGTGTGAGATAATTAGGCACTCCGTAACTCGGGTTTAATTGGTACAATTTAATTTCTAGAATGCATTTCGTAGGAATCGGTTCGGTTTTTCTACTGGCGGCGATAATCTAGATTTTAATTAAGGAAAAAAATTAGGAACGCGAAACTTATTGTCGTACTCGCATCGAGATTAGATGGACAGTCAGTTATTGCGTTATCCCACTTCTGGTCTAACAGTCCGTTTTAAGTCCTCTCCGAGTGAAATTGAGTTTGATATTCCGCCGCGTACCTGCGTAATACATAAAACATATCCGACGTCCGAAAATTTCAATTACCCATCTTCTACCAACTTATTTGCGTTTTTTCCCATCTCCGTTCGTTATATATTTATTTTAGTTAAAGAAGAATTTGAATTTTAAAACAGCCCGGCCCATTCGCGAGACGGGGGAATTAATTCAATTTTTTCGTATTAAAAAGTTTGTTAGAAGTAAAGCTTCCTGCACGCGAAAAAAGTCGACCGACGCGATGTAATGGAATATGACGAAACACTATCGAGTTGGTTATTAATGTGGAGTTTGAGGTAAAGTCCGTGAAATTAAGGCGGTTTTTAGTTCGGAACGTGTACTGTTTGATCAAGGAGCAAAAACAGGATTGATTGTTAGCAGAACCAATTTTATATGAGAGTCATTCACGTTACATACACACAGTAATGCAGTTTCCCTCATTACCGACACTGGCATAGCATGACTTAGTACAAACATTATTTACTAAGTTTTAGCAACGTAGAAAATTTTCGTAAGCCCATGGTTCAATGGGTAAGACGGTTTAGTTAGGCTTAAACGCTATTTTCCATATACAGGGTGTTCCATTCGAGGGGCAAAAACAGGATTGATTGTTAGGAGAACCAATTTTATATGAGAGTCATTAACGTTACATACACACAGTAATGCAGTTTCCTTCATTACCGACACTGGCATAGCATGACTTAGTACAAACATTATTTACTAAGTTTAAGCAACGTAGAAAATTTTCGTAAGCCCATGGTTCAATGGGTAAGACGGTTTAGTTAGGCTTAAACGCTATTTTCCATATACAGGGTGTTCCATTCGAGGGCACACTGTATATACAAAAATTGACTAATTTTCACAATGTTGACAAGGAGAGAACAATAACAAAAAATTTAGTACAGAACTTTAGTACAAACTTTGTTTACTAAATGTTGGTAATGTAATGTTTTTTTTTACCTACGCGAGAATTACTACACGACACGAGTTCTCTTACTTAATTTATTTTAACCACTTACACGCAAATTTATTTGTACACTTACACTTAGCACTTAACTACTAACACTTAATTTAGTTTATCTTATCTGACTTACTATTACTAATTAATTACTAATTTATATTACACACTTCATCTAATTTATATATACCACTGTTTATAGATATCAGTCGACCAGTCTACCGGCCACTGTCCTTGTATCGCTCTCCGTCTGATATTTATTTAGCCGCATCGGAATTCCAGAAAGATCGAGGCGTTTCCGGTCCTCTCGCGAACCTTCTTTATAGTTCTTGAATATTTTACGAAAATTTTACTGCTTTCAGAGAATTTCAGCAGTTCCCAGAATCTATCTCGTTAAGAATTTCTTTGAGGAGACTCATTCCGACGGGCGCTTATCTTTATGCTTCAGCAATAACACGTAACGAATGAAATTGATAAATTTATCTCAATTGAAATGTCGTTTGTTAAAATTAAATACATTTGTATTTCAGTTGCTTCAGCAATAACACGTAACGAAAGAAATTGATAAATTTGTTAATTTTAACGTCAGTTGTTAAAATTCAATATATTTTGCAATTCAGTTGCTTCAGCAATTACACGTAACGATAGAAATTGATAAGTTTGTCAAAATTGAAATGTCAGTTGTTAAAATTCAATATATTTGCAATTCAGTTGCTTCAGCAATAACACGTAACGAAAGAAATTGATAAGTTTGTCTCAATTGAAATGTCAGTTGTTAAAATTCAATATATTTGCAATTCAGTTCCTTCAGCAATTACACGTAACGAAAGAAATTGATAAGTTTGTCTCAATTGAAATGTCAGTTGTAAAAAATTCAATATATTTGCAATTCAGTTCCTTCAGCAATTACACGTAACGAAAGAAATTGATAAGTTTGTCTCAATTGAAATGTCAGTTGTTAAAATTCAACATATTTGTAATTCAGTTGCTTGAGCAATAACACGTAACGAAAGAAATTGATAGGTGTGTCTCAATTGAAATGCCAGTTGTTAAAATTCAATATATTTGTAATTCAGTTGCTTCAGCAATAACACGTAACGAGAGAAATAGATAAGTTTGTCCCAATTGAAATGTCAGTTGTTAAAACTCAACATATTTGCAATTCAGTTACTTCAGCAATTACACGTAACGAAAGAAATTGATAAGTTTGTCCCAATTAAAATGTCAGTTGTTAAAACTCAACATATTTGTAATTCAGTTGCTTGAGCAATAACACGTAAGGAATGAAATTGATAAGTTTGTCAAAATTGAAATGTCAGTTGTTAAAATTTAATATATTTGCAATTCAGTTGCTTCAGCAATTACACGTAACGAAAGAAATTGATAAGTATGTCTCAATTGAAATGTCAGTTGTTAAAATTCAATATATTTGTAATTCAGTTGCTTCAGCAATAACACGTAACGAAAGAAATTGATAAGTTTGTCTCAATTGAAATGTCAGTTGTTAAAATTCAATATATTTGCAATTCAGTTGCTTCAGCAATAACACGTAACGAAAGAAATTGATAAGTTTGTCTCAATTGAAATGTCAGTTGTTAAAATTCAATACATTTGTAATTCAGTTGCTTTAGCAATAACAAGTAACGAAAGAAATTGATAAGTTTGTCTCAATTGAAATGTCAGTTGTTAAAATTCAATATATTTGCAATTCAGTTGCTTCAGCAATTACACGTAACGAAAGAAATTGATTAGTTTGTCTCAATTGAAATGTTAGTTGTTAAAACTCAATATGTTTGCAATTCAGTTGCATCAGCAATAACACGTAAGGAATGAAATTGATAAGTTTGTCTCAATTGAAATGTCAGTTGTTAAAATTCAATATATTAGCAATTCAGTTGCTTCAGCAATTACACGTAACGAAAGAAATTGATTAGTTTGTCTCAATTGAAATGTCAGTTGTTAAAATTCAATATATTTGTATTTCAGTTGCTTCAGCAATAACAAGTAAGGAAAGACATTGCAACGTTTCTCTCAATGGAAATGTCATTAGTCAAATTTCAAAATATATGTAATTCGGTAATTAATAGAAATTAGGCGCCTTGATTCCATTAACAAAAGTTAAACATAATTTTTGAGAAGTGAAATAGATAGGTTTTATGTAGTTTATAAAATGTGCCCTATATATTAATGGTTGTAATTAAGGTTAAATTATAATTTAAGGCAAGTCACAATTATATACTATATATTTGTAATTGTATATGAATAATAAGTACCATCTGGATTAAAGAAGGTATATATCCAGTTTATACAATGAATCTAATGTCCATCTAGCGACAGTACGGCGGGCACAAGAGCTAAGCTGTCAGAGCAAAAATAGTTTGTTATGTTTGTAACTTTGAAGAAGAATTAATAATGGACTCCAATATTAACTTAACGGTATTGTTTCAAAGAACTGACTGTATATATATACACAGTCTGATTGAAGAACTGAAGACTGACTGAATATATAGTTCCACTTTCTGAGTTGTACTCTATTTGGAATATTCACAAGTCGCCTTTTACAATTTGACAGACAATATTGGCCTGGTCTTTACTGATATTCTTATGGAAATATGCTAAGATGCCATGCAATCTTTGTTGGTCAGGAGGTTAATGATATTTTGTCACAAGACATTCTGTCTACAATGAGAAAGAAATTGCTCTTACTTAAATTCCACTTTCCGAGTTATACCATTTGGAAAACTCACAAGTCGCCTTCTACAATTTGAAAGGCCATATTGTCCTGGTCTTTCCTGATATTCCTATGGAAATGTGCCAAGATGCTATGCAAAGCTTTGTTGGTCAGGGGATTAACAATATTTTGTCACAAGACATTCTGTCTACAATGAGAAAGAAATTGCTCTTACTTCAATGAGTTAAAAAGAAGTTTTGCTAAGAATTATAATTGTAGTCCTCCAAATTCTTTGAAAGTTGGTTCTATTTAGTGAAATTCTGTGATTTACGCACCGAATCGCGAATATTTAAGGGATGATAGCAGGGATAGTCTAAGGGATGGTTTTCACAAAATAAGGTTTTTCGACAACCTATTAAAACAGAATTAGGTAGTTAGTACATCACATTAGAATTATCAATTCGTTTTATTTTTGGTGTCAGTCATTGACGTCGCATATGTTGCGAGTCGTCTTCACGTGATCGTTGCCAGATTTTAAATATATTCCGATTGCCCTCTGCATATCTTCGTGACTTTGACTGAATTCCCGTCACCTTTGACAAATCCCCGCGATACGTTACATCGTCATAAATCCGTCGAACAGAAAATTAGATTATCTCATGGGAAGAGGGACCTGTACGAATCTACCCTTCGCGTTTAAGATGATTAACTCTAATTTCTTTACGTTTTCGTTGCTGCCTCGCTAATTAAATCGTTTTTATTTTCGGTCGAGGCTACGACAAAAGGACTTGGAATCTATTCGGAAAATCTCTCTTTCTATCCAGTGAAAAGACGGTAAAAGGAGGATCCTCGAATCCGGCGAGGAGGTCCACTCGACGTTCGCGCTCTGAAGCTCGTTAAAATTACACACTCGAAACGTTAATTTTAGCGGAGATTCCAAGAGGAGATAAATTAAGATGCAACCTAACTCGTTTATACGTGTGTGTGTGTGTGTGTATCTGCTTTTGCCGTACGTTTCCCCTCGCCGCCGTACGTAACGAATAAAACTGTCTAATTAGTAAAAAGATAAACAGATGTATTTGCCGTACATGTGGGTACCCTTTTTGTTGGCCGTAATGTGGTGTTTGTGCGGCTTTTGTAATACGAGGAGAATAAATAATCAACGAGAAGGAAAAGAGAGAGTGAGAGAGGGCGAGGGAAACAAACACGAGGAAATTATGCTCGTCAGGCTCGCGAGCGGGTCCCCATTTTTCATGAAAATTTTTACGTGCCCTTCGCTGCTGGTGCCGCTGCTCTCTTTTTAATTTTCACGTTTAAATTAGGACAATGGGAGCATATGGAAATTCCACATTGTCATGTAGATTCAACGACTTTCGATTAACGCGCGGATATGTACATAAGTCGCGATCAACGAGGCTACCTTAACCTTTTTTAATCTCATTAAAGGTTTAGTGAACTTTATATTTCCAGTTTAGCGTTATTTAGACGTGTCTATATTCAAATTAAGTTAAATTTCGGTAATACGATACTTATGTAGCATACCGACAACGATGGTTGAGTTGGGGTTGTTTTTAAGGGATGATTAGAATAAATCCACACTTGATAGTAATAATAATATTAATGATAATAAACATATCTACATACTGTAAAAAGTAGATCGTCTAAAAATTTCAGCACCAACAAACTCACAAATCCTAGAGATTATTTTATGCTTCGTTGGGGAGGTAACACCCTTATAAGATGGCATCATTGCACATTCAAGAAAACGGCATGAAGTCCTCCACCAAAACATTCATTGTAACGTTTATTTCTAATTTATTAACACTGTCCTAATTATACACTACACACTACTTAATTTATCTAAACTATTTTCTAACTAATTAACTTATATCACTCTTAAGTGTTAATTTATTTCACTTGTTTCATCTCCGTTTTCAGCGTTCGCTTTTTTTATAGTCCTCTACTACGTCTCCAGAACCTACTAGAGAGAGCTCGATCCTTCTTTTCCCTAATAATGTTTACCTAGAAACTCCCGGAACGTAATAAATCATTCTTTCTTTAATAATATGTTGCCGGAACGTTGGGGACGGTTTTCATTGCCCAATTAACAGAGCGCTTTGAAGTGGCCGCCGAGGTCCGATAAGAGTAAATACGTTTCGCGCTGCTGTTTACATTTCGCGTTACAGTATCTTTTTCACAATTCACTATATTTAAACTTATTTTATATAAACGGTCTTCAGGTGATCTAATTGCTGCAGAAGCTGATAAGGGTGATTTTCTGGTAGTTTTGGATAGCGCTTCTTAGGTGGATGAAGATAACAACTGTTGATTTCGGATATGTTTCAATTGTTGATCATCACAATCATGTAAAACCACCTTAAAAAGTGTGAAGAATACACCCATGAAATTTATCACATCAATATCATTATCGTTGATAACTAGAAATTGACCGATTAAATAGAAAATTAAATAAAAAATATAATGATACAGAAACTGAATAGAAGTTAATTAGTTTTGGTATTGATTCTTCATGTATATGTTTTTTTAAACGATCTTAGCAATTTTAGATTTTCATAATTGTGAACAATTCACTGAAAGGTAATTCACTCTTTACATGAAAAATGACTGCATTGAAACATTTCTCTTACAATCCTTTCTCTCCCACTGTCTCAACATAATTTTAGTAAAGATATCGATATTACTAATTATGTATATCATTAGTTTCTCATTTTTCAGTTAATATCTTGACTCACATCTCATTCACTACATTGAAGACATCAGCATTAATTTTATTCGCTAGTAAATATAAAATTCAAATAATTCAGGAGTTAAATTGTAAATGGCTGTAATTTGATTTGCATTGATCAGACTGGCAGAAATTCTAACATTAGAATTAACTAGAATTATCTAGATAAGTATTTTCTAACACAAACTTGGTTTTTGAAACCTACAAGAAAAACTTTTTGTGTAGGTTTCTAATGTTAACATTTTGCACATTTGCGGTAATTGTAGTAGATTAAATTTATTATAGATTTTTGGAAATTTTAAAAGCTTCTAGACACAAATACAACACACAACAAATGGTACTCAAAAAAACACAGTTGAGGGAAGGGAGTAATTAACTTAAGCCAAAGTTGAATAAAGTAGAAAACAAAAGAAATGGTTAAATGTTGCTAACTTTGAATATTGAGAACTGTGTTGAACTTGGCCAACGAGCGGTCGATCCCATCTTGACCCGCTACGTTTATACTTAAAGTATACTTAAGGTTACACCAGCTTTCCAAAATGTTGAGTTTTGTCATTTTTGGAACTTCTTCTTAAACATTTTGCCTCTCATATAAATTCTTCTTGGGAAAGTTTCGTTAACCCTGAAAACTCATTATTGTCTAAAATTTCGTAAATAGCATTTTCAGGTGAAATAATAGTTGAAGATATCTTAGTTTTCTGGGATATTGTGAACAATTTTTGTATCATTTTTCTACTCTTAAAATCCCCTAATTCAATCTTATAATGGAATCTTTTGAAATATTCATGCAAACTTTAAAAATGCTTTTCCGAAGATATCTAAAATTCTTTAGAAAAATGTTCCTAAATTTTCCAGTTTTCTAAATTTCCCCTAATTTTCTTGTTACTACTGTAACGTTTCAAATATATTGGTTTTGACCACGACGAATCATCATACTGTTCTTGTATGTAATCAACGTCACCTGAATGCAGTTAATTGCAATTAATATCGCGAACTTTAGACGTGACAATATTGTTTTAAATTTGTTAGTATTTCGTTCTAAATTAGTACGTTTAACGTACAAATTAACGTACAAATCTAACGTTTATACTTAAAGTGCTCTAGTTGCTGATTATCCATATTTTGTTTATTTGATGATTTTGGTTTTGACCACGACGAATTATATTATTCTTGAGAGTAATGAACCTCAACTTAATGTAGTTAATTGCAATTAATTGAGCCGAGATTAACACGAACTTTAGACGTGACAGTGTTGTATTTTTGATTATTTTTTTAGTATTTTTTTAGTTTATTTAGTTTACAATTTTTTAGTATTTTGTGTTTTAAACTTGTTAAAAATTAAACTTTCAAAATAAATTTAAATGAAACTGTCATTTTAACAGGTAGCTATTTCCCATATATTCTAGCTCCTCATTTATAGATACATACATAGATACAGAATACATATAATAACATTAAGGCCGCATTAATCATTTAATTAAATAATTTCCATGAGAGTTTTTCCATTACTTATTCGACGTTAAGAAAGTGAATAATAATTATTTTTAAATTTATTTGCAGGAAAATCAAAAATTTCGGTTCTGGAAACCGATAAACAAGCGAAGCTTAATATTGGAACAAATTTCATATTGTTACATTTGACGTCAAATTTTAAAAACAAAATTGTGATGTGAAAGGGTTGTGATACTCGCAGAGAAATCACATTTACAATAAGAGATTCGCAATTCAAACGTTCTAAATGTACCAAGTTTCAAAAATTTTTGAGGAAAATTGAGATGAAGATGCCAGCTTCAAAGGACGTTACCTCCCTTTTTTACCATTTTTGTATAAACTGATTGTTGTCAAATGTTAAATAAGTGATTTTGGTACCAAAATTCATAAAATTGATTTCCAAAAATAAATTCACAGAACTTTGAGAAATATTTTTCCTACCTTTACATTCAAATGTTTTGAGATGACACTTTCCTGCAAAATACTTCACAAACAAAACGGCTTAGCCGTAGGTGGCGAAAAGCCCCTTATGATAATTAATCCTCCTTTAAACTGGATTAAGCACTACAAGCTTCCAAAGGTACATTTTAATATCTCGCTAAGACAGAGGTGAACGTTCCCAATGACAAATCCCGATATGGAGATGGAGCATTAAGGCAAACAAATAGAGGGACCAGACGGACGGAGGCAATCTGCTAAAGGTCGCCGAGGAGATATATACCGTCTCCGAGATGGAGGGATTGCACGTTAATAAGACGCTTTCCTAAGTCATAACTCCCACGATAATGGGATGATCCATCATCAGGCAGAACTCGGTCCATTCCCTCCGAATTCCCATCCGACAATAGGGCAATTCCGGAGTAATAGAAGGACAATTGCCGTAGCATAACGTAATTACTAAAATAATCGCATTCCGCCCATTTCGGATAGTTTAATAAGTCTCTCCCCCGCTCCGCGTCGAGAAAATAAACTCGAGCGCGACGTAAGAGGGGGACGCACTCATTACTTTTAATTTATAATCTCAGTATTTTAACATATTTGACAATCCGGTACATAATAAACTCCAGTAAATCACACTTTGTCTAAATTTCACGAGCGCAAATTTCCCGCCCGCCGCGTCTCAGATGCTCCTTGAGTAGCAATCTCCATACAAATTAAGCAGATGGATTTATGCACCCCTCCCACTCGAAGAAGTTACGACAATCCTAAGGGCGCATCACGAGACGTCTTTTTCTCTCTTTCCCTTTCGAATTGCTCCTATTAGGCCCATGTAAATAATCAATTAAACGGGAGGATCGACGCGTACGTCAAAGTGGGACGATTCGATTCGTCGTATGGATTCGGGTGAGCTTTACTAAATCCCCCTGCGGAGCTTCGCTGATTTTCAACCTTCTCGCTAAAAATCATGTCGCTCGTCTTGCTGTTCTTGAGTAGGTTTCGTTAACTCGGAAAAATCCTAATCTTCCTTAAGGGCTCTGAGGAGTACCCTCACTTCGACTTTTCCCTTGAATTTTTGAATTAAGTTACTTAAATGAAGTACTATCATTTTTGGAACCATTCAATTCGGCATTGGATTATTGGATCCCTCTCCATAAGATTTCATTAACCAATTTAGCGTTGTTATAGCAACTTTGGGATCAGACAAGCTTTCCTAAATATTCTGTCAAAGCTCGGCCAGTTTTGAAGCTTTCGATTAAAATTTCTGCCACTCGTGCAGCATCTCTCTTGAGAAAAAATTGGTAGGTCTGAAAATTTTTTGTTAAATGTTCATACAAAGCTTTGCCACATTTGAAGCTTTCCACTAAAATTTCTGCCAATCCTGCAATATTTCCCTGAATTATCCTAACATTTCCTTTGAAATCATACAACTTTCTTGTGCAATTTTAAAACTCATTAAGTTTAGAAATTTTCTATTATCTTTTTTTGGAAATTCCTTATAGCTTTTCGGGATGATTTCTGCCATATCTGAAACATTTCGTTGAGATTTCTTCAACTGATTTTATAAAATTAAGATTTTTTTAAAAGTTCTGGGACGTATGGTCATTTAGGACTTTAATAACTGATTCTCTAATTCTACAACTTCGACTGATTCTATGAAATCAAAATTTTTCCCAAAGCTGTGGGACGTATTTCATGTAGGAGTTTAATAACTGACTATAATTCTATAACTTTAACTAATGCTCTAAAATCAACTTTTTTCAAAGCTCTGGGACATATTTCATGTAGGAGTTTAATAACTGATTCTATTATTCTATAACTTCGACGAATTCTATAAAATCAAAGATTTTTTAAAAGCTCTGGGACGTATGTAGGACTTTAATAACTGATGCTATAATTCTACAACTTCTACTGATTCTATAAAATAAAAATTTTCCTCAAAGCTGTGGGACGTATTTCATGTAGGAGTTTAATAACTGACTATAATTCTATAACTTTAACTAATTCTCTAAAACCAAAATTTTTCTCAAAGCTCGGGGACGTATTTCATGTAGGAGTTTAATAACTGATTCTATAATTTTATAACTTCGACTAATTCTAACAAATCAAAGTTCTGTTAAAAGCTCTGGGTCGTAAGGTCATGTAGGACTTTAATAACTGATTCTATAATTCTACAACTTCGACTGATTCTATGACATCAAAATTTTCTTGAATGCTGTGGGACGTATTTCATGTAGGAGTTTAATAACTGATTCTATAATTCTATAACTTTAACTAAGTCTCTAAAATCAAAATTTGTTTCAAGCTCGTGGACGTATCTCTTGTAAGAGTTTAATAACTGATTCTATAATTCTATATTTTCGCCTAATTCTATAAAATCAAAGTTTTCTTAAAAGCTCTGGGTCGTAAGGTCACGTAGGACTTTAATAACTGATTCAGTAATTCTAGAACTTCGACTGAATCTATGAAATAAAAATTTTCTTCAAAGCTGTGGGACGTCTTTCAAGTAGGAGTTTAATAACTGACTCTATAATTCTATACCTTTAACTAATTCTCTGAAATAAATTTTTTTTTCAAAGCTCTGGGACGTATTTCATGTAGGAGTTTAATAACTGATTCTATTATTCTATAACTTCAACTATCTCTATAAAATCAAAGTTTTCTTAAAAGCTCTGGGACGCATAGTCATGTAGGACTTTAATAACTGATTCTATAATTCTACAACTTGGACTGATTCTATGAAATCAAAATTTTCTTCAAAGCTGTGGGACGTATTTCATGTAGGAGTTTAATAACTGACTATAATTCTATAGCTTTAACTAATTCTCTAAAACCAAAATTTTTCTCAAAGCTCGGGGACGTATTTCATGTAGGAGTTTAATAACTGATTCTATAATTTTATAACTTCGACTAATTCTAACAAATCAAAGTTCTGTTAAATGCTCTGGGTCGTAAGGTCATGTAGGACTTTAATAACTGATTCTATAATTCTACAACTTCGACTGATTCTATGAAATCAAAATTTTCTTCAATGCTGTGGGACGTATTTCATGTAGGAGTTTAATAACTGACTCTATAATTCTATAACTTTAACTAAGTCTCTAAAATCAAAATTTGTTTCAAGCTCGTGGGCGTATCTCTTGTAAGAGTTTAATAACTGATTCTATAATTCTATATCTTCGCCTAATTCTATAAAATCAAAGTTTTCTTAAAAGCCCTGGGTCGTAAGGTCATGCAGGACTTTAATAACTGATTCAATAATTCTAGAACTTCGACTGAATCTATGAAATCAAAATTTTCTTCAAAGTTGTGGGACGTATTTCAAGTAGGAGTTTAATAACTGACTCTATAATTCTATACCTTTAACTAATTCTCTAAAATAATTTTTTTTTCAAAGCTCTGGGACGTATTTCATGTAGGAGTTTAATAACTGATTCTATTATTCTATAACTTCAACTATCTCTATAAAATCAAAGTTTTCTTAAAAGCTCTGGGACGCGTGGTCATGTAGGACGTTAATAACTGAATCTATAATTCTACAACTTCGACTGATTCTATGAAATCAAAATTTTCTTCAATGCTGTGGGACGTATTTCATGTAGGAGTTTAATAACTGACTCTATAATTCTATAACTTTAACTAAGTCTCTAAAATCAAAATTTGTTTCAAGCTCGTGGGCGTATCTCTTGTAAGAGTTTAATAACTGATTCTATAATTCTATATCTTCGCCTAATTCTATAAAATCAAAGTTTTCTTAAAAGCTCTGGGTCGTAAGGTCACGTAGGACTTTAATAACTGATTCAATAATTCTAGAACTTCGACTGAATCTATGAAATCAAAATTTTCTTCAAAGTTGTGGGACGTATTTCAAGTAGGAGTTTAATAACTGACTCTATAATTCTATACCTTTAACTAATTCTCTAAAACAATTTTTTTTTCAAAGCTCTGGGACGTATTTCATGTAGGAGTTTAATAACTGATTCTATAATTTTATAACTTCGACTAATTCTAACAAATCAAAGTTCTGTTAAATGCTCTGGGTCGTAAGGTCATGTAGGACTTTAATAACTGATTCTATAATTCTACAACTTCGACTGATTCTATGAAATCAAAATTTTCTTCAATGCTGTGGGACGTATTTCATGTAGGAGTTTAATAACTGACTCTATAATTCTATAACTTTAACTAAGTCTCTAAAATCAAAATTTGTTTCAAGCTCGTGGGCGTATCTCTTGTAAGAGTTTAATAACTGATTCTATAATTCTATATCTTCGCCTAATTCTATAAAATCAAAGTTTTCTTAAAAGCTCTGGGTCGTAAGGTCACGTAGGACTTTAATAACTGATTCAATAATTCTAGAACTTCGACTGAATCTATGAAATCAAAATTTTCTTCAAAGTTGTGGGACGTATTTCAAGTAGGAGTTTAATAACTGACTCTATAATTCTATACCTTTAACTAATTCTCTAAAATAATTTTTTTTCAAAGCTCTGGGACGTATTTCATGTAGGAGTTTAATAACTGATTCTATAATTTTATAACTTCGACTAATTCTAACAAATCAAAGTTCTGTTAAATGCTCTGGGTCGTAAGGTCATGTAGGACTTTAATAACTGATTCTATAATTCTACAACTTCGACTGATTCTATGAAATCAAAATTTTCTTCAATGCTGTGGGACGTATTTCATGTAGGAGTTTAATAACTGACTCTATAATTCTATAACTTTAACTAAGTCTCTAAAATCAAAATTTGTTTCAAGCTCGTGGGCGTATCTCTTGTAAGAGTTTAATAACTGATTCTATAATTCTATATCTTCGCCTAATTCTATAAAATCAAAGTTTTCTTAAAAGCCCTGGGTCGTAAGGTCATGCAGGACTTTAATAACTGATTCAATAATTCTAGAACTTCGACTGAATCTATGAAATCAAAATTTTCTTCAAAGTTGTGTGACGTATTTCAAGTAGGAGTTTAATAACTGACTCTATAATTCTATACCTTTAACTAATTCTCTAAAATAATTTTTTTTTCAAAGCTCTGGGACGTATTTCATGTAGGAGTTTAATAACTGATTCTATTATTCTATAACTTCAACTATCTCTATAAAATCAAAGTTTTCTTAAAAGCTCTGGGACGCGTGGTCATGTAGGACGTTAATAACTGAATCTATAATTCTACAACTTCGACTGATTCTATGAAATCAAAATTTTCTTCAATGCTGTGGGACGTATTTCATGTAGGAGTTTAATAACTGATTCTATAATTCTATAACTTTAACTAAGTCTCTAAAATCAAAATTTGTTTCAAGCTCGTGGCGTATTTCATGTAAGAGTTTAATAACTTATTCAATATTTCTATATCTTCGCCTAATTCTATAAAATCAAAGTTTTCTTAAAAGCTCTGGGTCGTAAGGTCATGTAGGACTTTAATAACTGATTCAATAATTCTAGAACTTCGACTGAATCTATGAAATCAAAATTTTCTTCAAAGCTATGGGCCGTATTAAATTTAGGAGTTTAATAACTGACTCTATAATTCTATAACTTTAACTAAGTCTCTAAAATCAAAATTTGTTTCAAGCTCGTGGACGTATTTCATGTAAGAGTTTAATAACTTATTCTATAATTCTATATCTTCGCCTAATTCTATAAAATCAAAGTTTTCTTAAAAGCTCTGGGTCGTAAGGTCATGTAGGACTTTAATAACTGATTCAATAATTCTAGAACTTCGACTGAATCTATAAAATCAAAATTTTCTTCAAAGCTGTGGGACGTCTTTCAAGTAGGAGTTTAATAACTGACTCTATCATTCTATAACTATAACTAAGTCTCTAAAATCAAAATTTGTTTCAAGCTCGTGGACGTATCTCTTGTAAGAGTTTAATAACTGATTCTATAATTCTATATCTTCGCCTAATTCTATGCAACGTTAAGTTCTATTAACGTTACAAGACGTTCGATGATCTTACTCACAGGGCCCGACTAACTCAACTCGTCGGTGAGTGGTCGTGGGTGAACTACAAGTTGACCAAATAATGCGATGAAAGAAGGGCGCCAACAACTACAAAGCCCGGCCCTGACTGATACTTCGATCTCCCCTTTAGTTGTTAAGAGGAGACGATACCGTCTCACAGCTATCAGATGTCTCACTTACCTTTACGAAGGCTTATTCGCATCCAAGAGAGAGGTTGAGGTTAAATCCGAAAAATAAAACTTGGACAACTCTCATAAATGAATTTAATATACTATAGTTTGATATAGTACCCCACTCTCGGATATGCAACCACTAAAATATTGTGCCCTAATAACCCTAACCTGACCGGTACGGGGCGACGCTGCCGTTGACCCTCGAGGGACTGCCTAGACTGCCGGCGTAGGCCCCCTGGACTGGGGTGGTTGGACTGGTACGGCTATCGGCGTGGGCAGCTCCGGCGTCGTCTCTGGACCCCTGGATTGGAGGCTGGTCCAACTGCGTGGACGGCTCTGGCGTCGTGGCCGACCCCTGGGCTGCTTACGTAGGTCCCTGGTCGCTGGGACTGACCCCTGGGCTGCTTACGTAGGTCCCCGGTCGTTGTGGCTGGTCCTACTGCGAGGGCGGCTCTGGCGTCGTAGCGGGACTACGGCGTGGACGGCTCTGGGCCCCCCCCTGTCGACAGATGCGAAGTCCCTCGGATGGCTCGGTTCGGATGTGCGTCGCTGCGGGACGGGTTACCGTCGGAACAGGAAACAGGAACCCCCTTTCTCTCGCTGTCGCCTGTCAGCGCGCGAAACGAAACGACGGAGCACCGCGTTCACGTAACGGTCGTTCCGTGCATACACCAACCGGTTCGGGATCACAACGTTCGCGAGAGTCCCACTTTCTGTCGCTCGCACTTACGCCCGGAATCAGGAACCACTCGATAGCGGAGGGCAAGAATCACTGAGATTGACAGAGAGTAAATCACTAAAATAACTAACGTTAACAAAGAGCAAGAGTAAGAACTAACGGAGAGTAAGAGCGTAAAAGACTAAGAGAATAAGAGCAACCGGTAACAGAGACTAAGAATAAGAGAGAATAAGAGCAACCGGTAACAGAGACTAAGAATAAGAGAGCGAAAACAGGGGAGCTGTCCGCTTTTATACTAATCGTTCCTTCTCTACAAAAAAAAGAACCTTCTAGAAGGTATGGCCATAAACTTAACAAAATTCATTACCAATACAAATAAATGTTCCTAACTGTCAACCAATCCGAATTAAGTGAGAGAAGGAAAGACATATCTGCATGAGCGAAATAAAACTACTCGTATAACTGGTTGCCTACCCTTGACTTCTAGGAATAGATAGAAATTATTCAAATTATCCCTATTTCCTTTGGTACTGTTACTATAGGGTCTCACCATGTATTCCTAAAAGTCGCCAATACTTTGTACTACATTTTAAGCCGAATCTTTCTATTGAATCTAACCTCTCATCCAAAAATGTGTTCACAGAGGATGGGAGATCACTTGAGGGCTCAACCCTTCATTATGTACTACGCAATAATCTATAATATCCCCTGTGAAGACATTCCGGGTACATTAGTTCTATTATTGGCAACTTATTACGTTTTATAATTGGAGGTTAAAATTCCTAGATTACCTGTTCCCTACTTAGTCCACACAATCCTAGTTAAGATAACTTCGTTCTTGTATAACTACCTATTCTCCCGGAGCCTTATCTGACGTTAAACTAGTTACCGCGCATAACCTCTCACGAACCAGAAATGTGTTCACAAGGGAAGGGATACGAAACTAATAACTTAGCCCTTAATGGGGCAACAATACACCCTATCCCTTGCGACACTAGACCTGTTACATCGGCCCTATTCCCTGGTATTGAATTACATGTGGCCTGTTAGAGGTTATGATTTACATTTACCTTTATTACCTGACTCCTGTTGGCCTTAGGGGCAACCGAGCTATGTCAACAGGTCAGTTTGGCTCCCGGGGACGTGAATTACGTAAAATGTGTGAATATAAAGTTAAGTAGAGTTACTAAGTAAAGAGCTAAGTTGGTTGCATATCCAGGGATCTTAAATAATTTCCAATTAACTGGCTGAGGTTGTCGATTCAGGCCGCCTCTCAAAAAAATAACGTTACAATCCCCCCTCACTTTAAAGAAATTTACCCAAATTTCTTTCCCCAAAAGAATTAAAACATACCTAATTCGGAGTTTCAAGTACTTAGCCCTGCGCATACACACTACTTAACATAACCATAGACATCCAGTTTTAATCTCTCACTCTGAGAATTATGTGACCAGTAATTACAACGGTAATACTCACATCCATACTGAAATGTCTTACGCATGGTAAACTCTTTGATGGCAAACAGACCGATGTGGAGAAACTTCTGACGGCTAAATCCCTCATACCGAGGTAAACATAGTCTGCAACTACAGCAACATCTACAAATCATCCATCAAGAATCTCACCACAACAAGCCTAATCGGTCAACTCACATTAGTGTACGGGGCGGGATATCGAGAGAAAGAAGGATTTGCAAAAAAAAACTCTGATGGAACTTGCGACAATCCAGCACCAGTCAATTACAACCAAGCTAAAGCTTTAAATAGAACCGAAGGAACGAAACAGGCTACAAAATAAAAAGAATTTAGGACGTGAAGCGTCCCAATTCCAAGTGTTCACTTAACCTAGTAAAGCTGACGAAACCTCTATCGGGAATTTCATTATATTACACGTCAGAATGGGAGCTAGGGGAATCGGTCACCCCTAGTCCCATGTGGGGCAATCAATACAAAAAAAAAACGATAAGAAGACTCTACGAATTTATACCAGTTTCCCACAATAACTGGGGTGCGCTGGGTCAGAACCAACGACACCTACCTTAAAACTACTGAAATGCGGCACTTAGCCCCCACGCTAAGTCCGCCCAAAAAGGGATAAAGCAGGAGACCGCTCGGTGGTGATCCCTGCGGGCAAATCCCGCGCGCGAGCCTACGCGATGACGTCCGCACACGGTTCATCCCAAGACTCCTTGCACCCAAACGCGAAGATCGATCACACGAGGTGATCGATCGATGGAGAACCTCCATCCTAAATAAATGAACTATTGGACTTCTGCCCTAAGAGGGTTACAGAAAACTACACACCGATTCTACCGGGATCATGCCCGGATGGGAAAATGGTTCGGCTAGACCAAAAAAGAAACAATTAACCCTCTATTCCCACACATATTCGAGGCTCCACTAAATTCCTATTATCGAAAGGGAATTCTATCAAATCTTCTCAATCCAGCTTTAAAGACTGACAAAGGGAAGCTCCAATGAGGAAACGAAAATGAAACGACTGACTCCAAATGCAGTTTCTGAAACACAGCTATCACCGGAAACAACTACTCCGCGAGCTAATATCCCTCCCGGCATTGAATGACACCGGTGATTTCTGACCTCACAAACAAACCCACATGAAAGCCTGAAAATTGTTGGGGGTGAAATTTAGGTCGGAGTTTTACCGCCAGGACTCCCAACAGCCCTACGGAGATATTCTACCGCCGTCATCCGCTCAGCGAACATTGTTGGGGGATGGAATTTAGGTCGGAGTTTTACCGCCAGGACTCCCAACAGCCCTACGGAGATATTCTACCGCCGTCATCCGCTCAGCGAACATTGTTGGGGGATGGAATTTAGGTCGGAGTTTTACCGCCAGGACTCCCAACAGCCCTACGGAGATATTCTACCGCCGTCATCCGCTCAGCGAACATTGTTGGGGGATGGAATTTAGGTCGGAGTTTTACCGCCAGGACTCCCAACAGCCCTACGGAGATATTCTACCGCCGTCATCCGCTCAGCGAACATTGTTGGGGGATGGAATTTAGGTCGGAGTTTTACCGCCAGGACTCCCAACAGCCCTACGGAGATATTCTACCGCCGTCATCCGCTCAGCGAGCATTGTTGGGGGATGGAATTTAGGTCGGAGTTTTACCGCCAGGACTCCCAACAGCCCTACGGAGATATTCTACCGCCGTCATCCGCTCAGCGAACATTGTTGGGGGATGGAATTTAGGTCGGAGTTTTACCGCCAGGACTCCCAACAGCCCTACGGAGATATTCTACCGCCGTCATCCGCTCAGCGAACATTGTTGGGGGATGGAATTTAGGTCGGAGTTTTACCGCCAGGACTCCCGTTAGTTAGTTAGTTAGTTAGTTAGTTAGTCGGGCCCCACGTTGGGCGCCACTTTTGCAACGTTAAGTTCTATTAACGTTACAAGACGTTCGATGATCTTACTCACAGGGCCCGACTAACTCAACTCGTCGGTGAGTGGTCGTGGGTGAACTACAAGTTGACCAAATAATGCGATGAAAGAAGGGCGCCAACAACTACAAAGCCCGGCCCTGACTGATACTTCGATCTCCCCTTTAGTTGTTAAGAGGAGACGATACCGTCTCACAGCTATCAGATGTCTCACTTACCTTTACGAAGGCTTATTCGCATCCAAGAGAGAGGTTGAGGTTAAATCCGAAAAATAAAACTTGGACAACTCTCATAAATGAATTTAATATACTATAGTTTGATATAGTACCCCACTCTCGGATATGCAACCACTAAAATATTGTGCCCTAATAACCCTAACCTGACCGGTACGGGGCGACGCTGCCGTTGACCCTCGAGGGACTGCCTAGACTGCCGGCGTAGGCCCCCTGGACTGGGGTGGTTGGACTGGTACGGCTATCGGCGTGGGCAGCTCCGGCGTCGTCTCTGGACCCCTGGATTGGAGGCTGGTCCAACTGCGTGGACGGCTCTGGCGTCGTGGCCGACCCCTGGGCTGCTTACGTAGGTCCCTGGTCGCTGGGACTGACCCCTGGGCTGCTTACGTAGGTCCCCGGTCGTTGTGGCTGGTCCTACTGCGAGGGCGGCTCTGGCGTCGTAGCGGGACTACGGCGTGGACGGCTCTGGGCCCCCCCCCTGTCGACAGATGCGAAGTCCCTCGGATGGCTCGGTTCGGATGTGCGTCGCTGCGGGACGGGTTACCGTCGGAACAGGAAACAGGAACCCCCTTTCTCTCGCTGTCGCCTGTCAGCGCGCGAAACGAAACGACGGAGCACCGCGTTCACGTAACGGTCGTTCCGTGCATACACCAACCGGTTCGGGATCACAACGTTCGCGAGAGTCCCACTTTCTGTCGCTCGCACTTACGCCCGGAATCAGGAACCACTCGATAGCGGAGGGCAAGAATCACTGAGATTGACAGAGAGTAAATCACTAAAATAACTAACGTTAACAAAGAGCAAGAGTAAGAACTAACGGAGAGTAAGAGCGTAAAAGACTAAGAGAATAAGAGCAACCGGTAACAGAGACTAAGAATAAGAGAGAATAAGAGCAACCGGTAACAGAGACTAAGAATAAGAGAGCGAAAACAGGGGAGCTGTCCGCTTTTATACTAATCGTTCCTTCTCTACAAAAAAAAGAACCTTCTAGAAGGTATGGCCATAAACTTAACAAAATTCATTACCAATACAAATAAATGTTCCTAACTGTCAACCAATCCGAATTAAGTGAGAGAAGGAAAGACATATCTGCATGAGCGAAATAAAACTACTCGTATAACTGGTTGCCTACCCTTGACTTCTAGGAATAGATAGAAATTATTCAAATTATCCCTATTTCCTTTGGTACTGTTACTATAGGGTCTCACCATGTATTCCTAAAAGTCGCCAATACTTTGTACTACATTTTAAGCCGAATCTTTCTATTGAATCTAACCTCTCATCCAAAAATGTGTTCACAGAGGATGGGAGATCACTTGAGGGCTCAACCCTTCATTATGTACTACGCAATAATCTATAATATCCCCTGTGAAGACATTCCGGGTACATTAGTTCTATTATTGGCAACTTATTACGTTTTATAATTGGAGGTTAAAATTCCTAGATTACCTGTTCCCTACTTAGTCCACACAATCCTAGTTAAGATAACTTCGTTCTTGTATAACTACCTATTCTCCCGGAGCCTTATCTGACGTTAAACTAGTTACCGCGCATAACCTCTCACGAACCAGAAATGTGTTCACAAGGGAAGGGATACGAAACTAATAACTTAGCCCTTAATGGGGCAACAATACACCCTATCCCTTGCGACACTAGACCTGTTACATCGGCCCTATTCCCTGGTATTGAATTACATGTGGCCTGTTAGAGGTTATGATTTACATTTACCTTTATTACCTGACTCCTGTTGGCCTTAGGGGCAACCGAGCTATGTCAACAGGTCAGTTTGGCTCCCGGGGACGTGAATTACGTAAAATGTGTGAATATAAAGTTAAGTAGAGTTACTAAGTAAAGAGCTAAGTTGGTTGCATATCCAGGGATCTTAAATAATTTCCAATTAACTGGCTGAGGTTGTCGATTCAGGCCGCCTCTCAAAAAAATAACGTTACATCTATAAAATCAAAGTTTTCTTAAAAGCTCTGGGTCGTGAGGTCATGTAGGACTTTAATAACTGATTAAATAATTCTAGAACTTCGACTGAATCTATGAAATCAAAATTTTCTTCAAAGCTGTGGGACGTATATTTCACGTAGGAGTTTAATAACTGACTAAAATTCTATAACTTTAACTAATTCTCTAAAATCAAAATTTTTTCAAAGCTCTGGGACGTATTTCATGTAGGAGTTTAATAACTGATTCTATAATTTTATAACTTCGACGAATTCTATAAAATCAAAGTTTTCCTAAAAGCTCTGGGACGTATGGTCATGTAGGACTTTAATAACTGATTCTATAATTCTACAACTTCGACTGATTCTATGAAATCAAAATTTTCTTCAATGCTGTGGGACGTATTTCACGTAGGAGTTTAATAACTGACTGTATAATTCTATAACTTTAACTAATTCTCTAAAATAAAATTTTTTTCAAAGCTCTGGGACGTATTTCATGTAGGAGTTTAATAACTGATTCTATAATTTTATAACTTCGACGAATTCTATAAAATCAAAGTTTTCTTAAAAGCTCTGGGACGCATGGTCATGTAGGACGTTAATAACTGAATCTATAATTCTAGAACTTCGACTGAATCTATGAAATCAAAATTTTCTTCAAAGCTGTGGGACGTCTTTCAAGTAGGAGTTTAATAACTGACTGTATAATTCTATATTTAACTGATTCTCTAAAATTAATTTTTTTTTAAAGCTCTGGGACGTATTTCATGTAGGAGTTTAATAACTGATTCTATAATTTTATAACTTAGACTGATGCTGTGAAATCAAAATTTTCTTCAATGCTTTGAGGCACATTTCATGTAGGAGTTTCATAACTGATTTCATAATTTTATAACTCCAACTGATTCTATAAAAACGAAATTCTCTTAAAAACCCTGGGACGTATTACATGTAGAAGTTTAATAACTGATTCTATAATTTCGACAACTTCTATAAAATCAGTTTTCTTAAAAGCTGTGGGACGTATCTACGTTACGTAAAATACGTTCTGTAAAATAATTCTTGTAATCTTGTAAAGGTTCTAAATTGTCTTCAAAAACTCTCATTGTTCTTACCACTTTGGTGAGTTTCTCAATACAATTCCTGAAACTGATTTTTACAAGTAGATTTCTGATAAATTTCTTGAGACTTGAAGCTCATAGGCTTCTTAAGCTCTTGAGCTCTTAAAGCACAGGTATACAGATACTGAACTACTTTGGATTTTTCTTGAATTTTCCATAAAATTTCCTGCAAATTCAGGATATTTTCCATTTATTTTCCTGAAACATTTTTTTCAAATTTCTAGTATTGTTTTAAAAGCTTTGAATCATCCATGCCACTTTTTAGGTTTCCTGATAATATTGATACGACTCCTGAAATTACAGGAAAATTAATTTGTAAGTAATTTCGTTGCTTAAATATACCTTTAATATCACTTATTCGAAATTACCTTTTATAGCCCATCCTGTCGTACCTGTCGTAATATCATTTATATTTCTTGTTTAAACGTGTCGCTTTCGGTGTGATTTAACGTTCCCTCGGTCAAGCCCTTTTTCCGGAGACGTCCACATTTTTCAAAAATGAGGAGTAACATTCCATTCAGGAATTAGTCTTATATCCATGACAATATTATAAAATGTATTTACGACGAGCACTCCCGTAGTTAGTCCGCCACGGAGAGGAGAACGATAAAATTATAGACATATTTCTTTTGTCTTGCCTTAAAAGGAGCCAGAAATCTCGGTGAATAACTTAAATTTGTGAGTAATGAATAATGCATGACGGCGGATCCGAAGTGGTAAGTAGGTACCATTGCCCCTCTCTCTTTCTCGCTTTTTAACGTACACGTCTCATTTGTTTATTAAATCTAAGAAACGGTCGAATGTACGTAAGTGTTTTAAATATTTCCTACGATCCGATACGTATACGATATATATAATATATAATAATACATCTCTTGGAGCGAATGTACAATTCTGGTGACACGGCAGCACGGGGCGGAACCTTTACGGAATCTCATCAGAAAGAAAATCCTCAAAGGGCAAAGCGCATTTGTACAAGGGTCAAGAAGGGGTGGAAACAAAGACCTTTTAAATAAGGTGAGGGCATGAACGTAGGCGAGGGAGGAGGCGGCAGTTATTTGCCACTCTATTACATCGAGAATTATGTATGGACCGAGGGGGTTGTGATGATGTGATGGCTCGAACTACATCAGAATTACGGCTGGATATTAAATGGCTTTTAGAGTTATTTCGCGTCAGTGTGTCACCGTTAGGGATGTGGGCCGTTTACAACACGTGAATTAATACGAGGGCTTTTAAAGTTAAGGGAACTTTAATGGCGCTATTATATTTCTCACAAAAAATTGTAAAATGATGATTTAAGTAGATGAATTTACAACAAAATCAACAAACAAACAAACAAACAAACAAAATGTAGGCAATATTATGCATAAAATATCATCGTGTCATATCACTTGGGGCATGAAAAGTACATTTTTCTACGATTTGTAGATTGTTTTAAAATTTCATCCTAGCTTCTTGATTTTGGTATGGTGGAAGAGCACTTAGCCCATGAACATAATTTTTCGGTAATTTTTCCCTTTTTGTAAAACTCGTCGGCGAGCCCCTGCACCGGTTGTATTATGCAGACAATCGCCTTATTTCCAAAACTCTAATTCGAATTAAATATAGATCAGGACCGGAGCCTTGCTCCCCCGTAATCCCCATTCGAAAAAAAAGGGGGGGAGAGGGTGAGAGTGGGGGAAGGTGAGGGAGGCGAAAAATCGAAGAGCAAACCTAATCCATTCCAACTCTTGACGTCTACCATCTTCGTAGGTGCGAAATAATTAATTATCCGCCGGTCAAATAGAGGGCTTACGCGCACCCAAAAAATGTGTAGGCATCTGGGAACTTTTAATAAGTCGAAAAATTCATTAACCGCTTAATTCCGATGCGGCTGGAGCGGACGTTGATTGATAAGGCTAATAATTCAGGCGGCGGGCCGTTTAATTCGGGATGGAATCGGTAAATTGCCGGAATTGATTTTGACGTTTCGCTCGGACGGCGCGGGAACCGCAAAAAAGCCGCAGGATTAATACTATTCTTTACTTGCGCAGCTTAGATATTCGTAGTGAGGTCGAATTGCCCGGTTTTACTCATGTAAAAATAGTACTCAGCAGGGCCAGAAAGGGCAAATCACTTGGTGTTATGTCATCGTAAGGTAATACTGATGGAATTTTAAGTCCGAAAACTCATAATGTCAGAAATGTTGTAAGGGGTCGTCCATTAACCACGTTATGTTTTTGACCTGATATACGTCCTATAAATCGGTGTGCGGGCTACCTACGCGTCCCAGAAAACATTGTAACGTTACGCCAGACCCATGCGTGCGAGCGAGAGCGAGAGCGAGAACAAGTGACAGAGATCGACCATAGCGTTTTCCTTGCGAGGCATCTATATCTCTTCCACTACAGCGTCCAAGTGTCATTTGAATTTACAAATTGAAATTATTTATTATAATGATCTGAATATTTATAATGAATAATACACGCCCATTTTTGCTACGCCTAAGTGAGTTAAAAACTTTAATTTCACCAGATCTGGCGTTAAAAAGTTGCCAGATTTACACTACTTTTCACCAGATACATTTTTTTTAAACAATGATCTATCGAGGCTTTTATCGATGCAGATTAAAGTAATAATTGTAATAATAATAATAATAATAATAATAAATAATAATACAATAAAAAACACTGGAAATTAAAAAGATTAATTTTCAAACTAAAAAGATTAACATTCTACAATAATAATAAATTCAGTTTGCATTGGAACAAAAACTAAAGATGTTTACATAAAATTTGTAGCAAACAAAACGATAACCAAAAACGAAAACCAACTAAAAAATATTACAACAAACAAATAAAAGTCTGTACATATCATTATTATGTTTTGAAATAATTTGGGGAGGTATTTCAAAATTGTAACAGTCTTTACCGTCTTTATTTATGTGTAACGCTTAGTATGTAGCAGACCACTTACCATGTTCGCACCCAGTCTGTTTCGTAAATTTGTTTTGTTTAAGTTTATGGTGCTTAAAACTCTCTCCATTACTATGCACTACTATGTGGAACGTTAAAAACATGGAGACTACTCTAATTAACTCTGGGAAAGCCAGAGTACCATCTCTCGGACTAATTCGTTTAAATTTTTTTTATATTATTGGGAAACTTGGCCCCAACTGGACCAAGACTTTTTATTGATTGAATTTCGGATGGATTTAAAAAAGATAAGCATCTTTAAAATTGTGTAAAGGTGTAGTGTAGTTTTAAGTCGCCGAAAATTCACCAGATTTGCCGGTTTTTGTAAAAGTTTTCACCAAATCACCAGTTCGACACTAAAATCACCAGATATGGTGAAATTTCACCAGACCTGGCAACACGCGGCAGCACACAACCAATGTGAGCCATGCGGGAGTGTGATGACGTATCTATCTCCCTTCCACGCCGTCGGCGGCGACGGCGACAGCTCACAGCTGGACGTTAGCGGTATTGCCGACTATTATTTATAAAGTTATCTGAATATTTACTGTGCATACCATTGCTTATTACTATTACAATAACAATTGAGGCAATAAGGTATTTAATTCTTGCATTCTAAGAGTTTGATTAGCTATATAATCTCATATATTTGTTCTTGCATCGGTTAACGAGCGCAGTAATATTAGGTTATGTTACGATTTCGACTAAAAAATTATGATGAATGATATAAATGATCGTGTAAAATGTCGACTGCTTTCATTTAGTATTCAATGAAAACAATTATCCTGCGTAGCAATTCATGTAAAGTTCAAGATTAATGTTCAACTTCACACATGTCATAACAATGTGTCTCAAATGACCAGTTGGACCGGCCAACCGCAATGCAAAGAAATCTTCTATAATATTGAACTGGTCGCAAAATTGTTAATATAGTGTTAATAGCGCTTTGTTAATTGTAATTAATCGTATAATTTAAGTAAATAAGTAAACATTGCAGTGTTGATTGAACGACCATGTGCCTGTGTGTACATGTGAAGAATTAGTACATCGGCATCCATTTCTGTCAAAACAATTATTAATTATAGGAAAAAACTGAAATGAAATCAGTATCAATAAATTGTTAATTTGAAATGACGAAATTGGACAAATAAATCAAGATCCTTCTTTGTATTATTCAGAATATTATTCAGAATAATAATAATTTTGTGATAATAACTCAATTACATTCATAAACGTATGTCATTTTGGAACTTTAGTTCCTTTTGCCAGGGATTGGGGAGCGATGGTGGTCGCGCCGCAAAAAATGGAATGCGTTACCGGAAAGCGTTACCTCGGCAGCGTTCGTAGCGGCTCGGAGGCGTTCGTAGTGGCTCGGTGGGGGGGGGGAGAGGAAGAGTGGGAGAGAGTGGGGGGTGAGGAAGAGAGTGGGGAGAATAGGAGAGAGAGGGGGTGAGGGAGAGAGAGGGATGGTGAGGGAGAGAGTGTGAGAGAGGGAGAGTGGGAGAGAGAGAGAGAGAGAGAGAGAGAGACCACGCGCTTGACGCACCGAGGAACGATATTCCATTATTCCATTGCCTTACTTATAGAAACAATGCTGTGTATTATATGCAATGCCCGTCTTACTGTCGCTGTTTCACGTTACATTACAAAGTTTTATTAAGAAATAATTAAAAAAAAATTGGTTATTAATTAAAAGGAACTAAAGTTCATAACGCGTGTCCCGCGACACGTTTCAGGGTTTTTGTTTGTTTGTTGTCTTTAAAACAATTTGTTGTAAACAAAATAAAGAAATTTTAAATAAACTTATGACATCATCTTATTGAGTACATTCATAGAAAGGACTCCATGAAGCAAAAAATTTGTAGAGAGATTATTTAAACATTTAGCCTGCTTTCAATGAAGTGATGAAGAAGTACGAAAAAAATAATTAATTAACAACGGGCTAGCTTTTTGAAAAATGCATTCAAAAATTTTTTCCAATGGGGAATTCTACTTTCAAGCGTATAGAATACATTAAAATTTCTTTAAATTTTTAAACTAATATTAATACCTTAAAAAATATATTATCTATTTCGTACTCGCTTTAGAGACGGCGAGCGCATACCGTAACGTAACGTATAATTAAAATTATAAATATTAGAGATAGAAATCCGGGAATCGGCACTTTTATATAAGAAATTTCTTCCTCTTTTTTGCGATTTCAGCTATTAGTCCAGTAAATGAACGCCGATAAACGTCCAAATCGGGATTATATTCTGTAAAAAGATGACAACGTGTAACCCCCGTTTTTCCTTCATTTACTGGACTTTGTCTCTTATGGTTTTTGAATTATCATAAAAAAATCGAAATAGCATTTTTTTGTTTTTTGTTAATAACAATTGCAATTTTTATTGGCAGAAAAAATCCTCAAAACGACTTTCTCCAAATTGCATTCGCTCATATTTTTCGAAGCATTTTAACTAGTTTACGCAGAAAACACACTTCCCGACTAGACTACTAAACTAATTGATGCTGAGAATGCCAACACCCCGTATATAGATTTCCTCCAAACATTATTCCATCATCAGTCTCTATTTCACCTTCGATATGAGGCTTCCCACACTAACCTCCACGTTTCCTCCCTTAGTTTCCAGAAGGAAATCAATTTATTCTACTCGATTCATTTTTCCGGGAGAGAAACGTCTTCCCCCATCGCGCCTAGCTCGTCTAATTAAACCGTAAATATGTCGGGAGGAGGAAAAACCGAGGAACCGCCGCCCCCGTATCCGATCGAGATTAATTCGACACCGAAAAACCGCTACTGCAAATTTCAATCGAACACAGAATCGCAATTAAGTAGACAATTTCCCCGCCAAAGATCCCTCCTAATGGGTTTATATTTCAGGCAGCCGTCACCGGTTGAAATTTCAGGAGGGTATTAATATTTGATCGATACATCTTTTCCGCGATCGGCACACAAAGGGTTCTCGTATTGTTCCCGTAACGCGATTTGAATAATATCGAGACGAGTCGGTCGGGTAACGTGCGAAAGTTGCAGCCAGTTCCGCGATAGACGTCGAAAAGGTAATTTGTAGCCGGCTTTGGTATGCAAAGTTGCGAAAAATGCGGGAAAATCAAAGGGCTCCGCGTGGGAAATTCGTTTTTAATCCCGAGCCGCTCTCGTATTATATACAACCAGTCGTTGTTGCTCGCTACAAAACAGAGACAAAAATGGAACGAGACGAGACCCTTTTGATATTTAATGACGCTGGGAGTTCTACGAGTTTCGTTCGATGGAACGTTGACTTCTCCTGCGATAGGCCGACAGCTATCAATTTGAGGGAAAATAAAGACGAACTTAAGGTTCGCTGGAAATATGTACCTACAGGAATTTTCATTAAACGAAACACGAGAAATATTTCGTAACACACAAACAAGTTTCAGGGTGTAAGGGCGACTACTTTCACTTTGGCATGCCCGTCAAAAGAACGTCTGCTTTTCGGTTAAAAAATGACGCTCGAAATCACGAAATATTCGTTATGGTCCAATCAAAAAAGGCTGGAAAGAAGAGATTTACCATTTTCATAATGACTTTTTCAGGAAAAATTTGAGGCTGAAGAAGAAGGGGTAGTTTTGATTGTTAACATTTAACTCTTACGCAACCCATTTTTACTCAATAACATCAATGCAATAAACGTTTATGTACCAACAGCAATAGAGCTCGGCAAATATGCACTTAAAAATCCCAGAAATATGCATGAAAATATGCGCAAAAATAGACAAAATATGCTCTTAAAGCACTTACTATGCAAATATGCATTTATAAAACGACGATATAAACCGTTTTTAATAATTATAAGAACTTCATACATATGAAAAACAAACAAAAATTAATCAATTACCTATTTACTATTGCTATTATTTATTAATTGAGTACAACACAGTTACCTCACCTCTTGTTATTATAATTATTTATATATTTATCCAACACATGACAGTTATGACTCTCTTTATTAATGTCACTTTAGACAAGTAAACTATCAAATTAGTGAATTATGGATTATAACTCAGGTTTATATTTCAACTAGTATTCTATTTATTTATCCAACACATGACAATTATGACTGGCATTATTAATGTCCGTTTAGACAAGTAAACTATCAAACAACACACCAGTATGTTATAATCCATAACTCACTAGTGAGTTACGGATTATAAGTCACGTTCATATTTAAAGTATTTATATTTACAGGTTGCCCGTGGCAACCAAACAAACAACCTATTTTAACCAAAATGTAAAAAAGTCACTGTCAAGTCATCCTGGCGTTTATGGGGTACTGAGACGCAAGTAGCTTTGATTTGATCAAAAAGCTTATTAATTAATATCTCATAAATTTCTTCCACTTGTTAGATAAAACAGTGTATGACACTCGCGTGTTATGTTTCCTAAGTTACTTGAGAATTACTCGGCCTGACGGCCTCGTGGTATAATCTTCTCGCGTGACATTTTCAACATAACACACTAGTACCATAAATAACCGTAATTATTTCTATCACAGTGGAAACAATACGTTATTAAGTGTTTTTCTTAGTTCTCTAAAGTGAAACTTTGCCTGATAACATTAATCTGTAGGCGGAAAAACTGCGTTCTACTTCGCATGACGTCAATGGGGAAAATTTAAAATTATTTGTTAGAGGTGGTTCTTGATGTATATTAAAATTATGATCACCGCAGGAATTTCCTTTTATTACATTTTTTTGTAATTTATAATTGTTCAAAATAGCAAATTTGTCTGAATATTTGCCAAGTGGCTTTTCAGTAATTGATTTTTGACATCAATGGGGCAAATTTTAAATTATTTAATAGAGATGGTCCTAAGTGTATGATAAAATTATGACCACCGCAGGAATTTCCTTTTATTACATTTTTTTGTAATTTGTAATTTTTCAATTTAGCAAATTTGTTTGAATATTTGCCAAGTGGCTTTTCAGTAATTGATTTTTGACGTCAATGGGGCAAATTTTAAATTATTTAATAGAGATGGTCCTAAGTGTATGATAAAATTGTGATCACCGCAGGAATTTCCTTTTATTAATTTTTTTTAATTAGTAATTTTTCAATTTAGCAAATTTGTCTGAATAGTTGCTAATTGGCTTTTCTGTAATTGATTTTTGACGTGAATGGAGCAAATTTAAAAATAGTTATTAGACATAGTTCTAAAAGTATGTTAAAATTATGATCACCGCAGGAATTTCCTTTTGTTACATTTTTTTTTGTAATTTGTAATATTTGAATTTAGCAAACTTGTCTGAATATTGATAACTGGCATTTCAGTAATTGATTTTTGACGTCAATGGAGCAAATTTAATGTTATTTATTAGAGATGGTTTATATAGAGATAGTTATAGTTTTAATTTGATCACAAAGGTTATTAATTATTATCTCATAAAAACCATTTCTTCCACTTGTTGGATAAAACATTGTATGTCAGTCGCGTGTTATGTTTCCTAAGTCACATGAGAATTTATTTTCGACATAACACACTAGTACCATAAATAACTATTAAATATGAACGTGACTTAAAATCCATAACGCACTATTGAGTTATGGCTTATAACTAGTTTGTTATTTGATAGTTTACTTGTCTACAATGACATTAATAATGACAGTCATATCTGTCATGTGTTTAATAAATATTTATTGTCTAATAATTCTTATTATAATGAATATGGTGAAAATTTTTGTCACGTTAGTGTAATTAGACAATTTATTCAGGATAAATTTATAACGCCTGAATATCAATTGATTCAGCCGTTTAGAACTTGAAGGAGTCAAGCGTGGAATGGGGCTTCAAGCACCTATCTTGATAAATAAAGCTGATTGAATTATCATGGGTAAATTAAAATTGTTGTTAATTTGTTCATTATAGTGGAATGACCATATTTATACTTTCGGAATTACATCTTAGTAGCTTCATTATACGTGAACATGATTGGGAAATCGGGAAATCTCGAAATAACTATGGATACTTTGTAAGTCTTATCGTTTATTATAAAAGTAAGGGTCTAGAGGGTTGTTCTTCCGGAGTTAACCAATATTTACGAAACATGTTTCATAGTTTGGGGTGAAGTAACGACCGTTGGCGGAAATGACTCCCGTACAAAAATCGACGCTGGAGATTCGCCGTTAACTTCACACACATAACGTAGAGCTTAAATTAGTTTAGTTAGTAATACCGTTTTTTTAAGCTAAAAAGTAAGGGAGATTCTCGTTATTCAGCTTAAATAGTAGGACTCCTTACGTCGATTCTTGCCGAATTTCTGCTACAAACAACCGATCGCGTCGAAATTTTTCCCCGTCAATATCCCTAGGCTTATCCCCGAAAACCGCACCCCCCTTCCCCTCCCCTCATACGGGGCGGATTTTCCCCATTTTCCCTACCGCGACTCGAAAATATTTAAAAACAATATATCACTCTCGGCGGTAAGGGATATTTTTTCCTTGTATGTTTGCGTGTAAGAGGGCGAAACAATCGTACCCGCCCTTAATGCACGTCGGTGAAGGTCTCTCCCTCTCCCTCTCTCCCTCACCCTTCGCCAGGCCGGGGCTAAATCCCGCGCCTGGATAACGACTTGAGGAGAAGTTCCTTCATCAATAACAAGTGTCATTTTCAGGACGGCGACGTATGACGTCGTGTGCGAATAATAAATGAAAGAACAAAGGGGAATAAGAGAAACGCGAGAGGAAGTTTATCGGTTTTTCTCTTCCGATCTAATTAAGTTCCTCGGTCGGGTACGGTAAATAATAAAGAAAGTTAAACACCGCTGTTTACCTAACATATCGAAAGTGTAAAGTATCTCCCACTCTCTCGGGTTGTAATTACGTATAAAGCTTGCTTACTCCTTTAAGAGGGGTTGGAGCAATGTAAGCGAAGTACGGCTTCTTGAATCCATAAATATGTATTCGTGTCAGTGGACAGAATACAAAAATTAATGACGAAACAGTTAAAGAAATATTTAAAAAATTTGTTAAAGAAACCCTTATTGCCTATAATTTTTATATTTCAGTCACAAGTGTTTATAAGTATTGATGTATTAGTTGCCTTTCTTATTAGGATTAAGAACTATTCAAACTGACATCCAAGTTGGTTACATATAAATCAGTATCTGTTTTTTTTTCAACAAAACTGTCTAATTTTTTTCAAAACATCAGCATATTCTTCCATTTCTTTTTTTTGTGATTTAATAGTTTTATGGATATGGCACACATAAACATACTTATTAAACATATATAAAATATTTGCCAATGTGACATATCCACCTATTTTTACGTCATCAGATGGTAAAGACCTTTCAGCTTGCGATAATTGCTATGTACTAGAAGATTCATTTATGTTCGAAAAAGTCGAACTCATTTGACGACGCTGTACAAAAAGGTGTAGATTTCCTGTTTCAGCTCTTTTCATCGATAAATTCTGCCAGAGTGTTCGAATTTTCTCATCACTAATTCTATCAATGATATGATAATATTTTTGTTATATTTTTATTGATTATTTTTCATATGATTATATTTGATATAATATGAAGGAGAAGAATTACTTTTAGCCCCTTCCTTTAATATAGAAAGTTATTGCATTTTCAGTATTTTATGATTTTTTTTAAAGGTAGCCCAAATGCGTATTAAGATGTGAGCAACTTATTCACATGCAAATTGGCCCTAAAAATCAGATTAATTTTTTTTCCAGAAAGATATTGATTTTGTTTCAAGAGGGAAAAAAAGTTGAAAAAATGTACTTTTTAGGTTCTACAAGGGTGGTGCCAAGATGGAGAGATCTACTAATATTACCGAACCTTATCTTAAGTGCTTCAAAAATAATAGCATAAATTGATTTCAATATTACGGAGGGGGGCATATGGATCACAAATTTTCTTTACGTGATATAGTTATTTGTATGTATTTCGACTTGAAGTTTCATATACGTCTGTTTTATGTTACTAAGATTGTAGGTAGATTAACTAAAATTTCCAGAAAGTTTTGCATAAGGTAATTGCATGTTTTATTTCTTAAATTGGGTTTATTTCTGTCAGGAAAACAAGTCGTAATTGAAACTTTTTCATATTTAGCAAAGCAAAGTCTAAGTCAATCTTCATTATTCGTTCAGAAAATTAAGTAATTTTAGTTTTTCCCTAAAAAAAAGTTTCAAACTTTATCAAAAACCATACATACTGTAACGTTTATTTCTAATTTATTTACACTGTCCTAGTTATACACTACACACTACTTAACTTATCTTACTATTTCCTAACTAATTAATTTAGATCACTCTTAAATATAACTTATTTCACTGGTCCGTCTTTCGCCTTATTTATTCACTCGCGGCTTCACGTCTAATCTCCTTCCGACCGCAAGCCCGCTTATATACACCTCAATTGTGTTCGCGATAGTTCCTGGAATCACTCGAACCCTCTTTTTTTATGTTGAAAGGTCTAGGAGGTAATAAATCATTCTTCCTTAATAAGATGTTGCCGGGACTCAATTAAGCGTAGCGGCGTGCCTTTGAGGTAAGCCGCCGAGGTCCGATAAGAGTATACACATTTCGCGCTGCTGTTTACATTTCAATTTTCAATCTTTAATCGTCTTTTAAACGATTTAAATTTCAATCTTTGCCATTGTTCTCCATAAAGTGCACTCGTTTTTAATCCTTCTGAGAAATAACGTTTAATTTAAAGTTTTTCAGGAAGCAGAGCTTGAGGCAGATTTCTCTTTTTTCTTCAGAAAATGAGGTAATTTCAGTATTTTCGTAAAACAAAGTACTGTTTCTTTCAATCTTCCCGAAATTATGTGGAATTTCAATCTTAATAAGAAATAAAGTTCATTCAAATGTTTTCTAGAATGAAAAGTCTAATTTGAACTTCCTCTTTTTGAAAAAAGGAAGTTTTTGTCATCCTTCTCCAAATTTTATAGAATGTAAAACAATCCATTTTTGCTATTATTCTCCATAAAACGAACCTTATTGCAACTTCTTTCAGAAATCAAGTTTATTACAACCTTTCAACCTTTGAACTAAAGTGAATTGAGGCATTAAATAACTACGTTTGATCTATTGTCTGCGTCAGTGCTTGTTCGGAAATTACCAAGCCAATCATTTTTTTTTATAATAATTCTTTGCGCCGTTGTTACGGGAATGGCACAATTAAAAAAATAGTGAAAATTTTGAGTTAACGCGTTCAGAGTATTAATTCAACTGCCTATATTTTGCATAGAGTGACCAGTCATTTAAATATCGAAATGGATCAAAACAGTGACTAATTTCGACAGAAACACAATGACTAGTCGTTAAAATCATACCATTTTGAGTTGTGTCTGTTTTAATGATCGGCATTGAAGTGGTTATTGAGAATTATTTTGAGTTTAGACAGTTTAAAACGACAAATTTAGAAAAAGACACTCAATATTTTGAATTGTATAATTTTTGAGGAAATTTTTTTTAAATGGAATTTATTGAGATTTACAATCAACTTTCAAAAGTATTAAGTAAATGTGTTGTATGTAGAGACTAAGATAAAGTATTGAACATTGATAAATTCATAGTAATGATTAGCCAGTTAGGTCGTTTGGCCAGGTCCTTTTCAGCCTTCGTGAATTGAATGGATCTTCTGTCAGTTGGTCGATCAGTTGGTTGGCATGTCCTTCCAGTTTCTGATGATATTTTCTCGAGTAATTTTCTATTTCTGTGGTGACATATGGGACTCTCAAATCCTCATGAATGGTGTGGTTGGAGACATACCAAGGGGCATTAACCAGTGAACGTAGTATTTTAGATTGAAGTCTTTGGATGATTTGAATATTTGATGGTTTAGCGCAACCCCAGAATTGGATGCCGTACGTCCATATTGGCTTGATGATTGCCTTGTAAATAAGTAATTTATTTTGGAGGTTCAATTTGGACTTCCTGCCTATAAGCCAATAAATTTTTCGGATTTTCAGATTTATTTCATTTTTCTTTGCATTGATATGTTGTCTCTAGTTGAGGCGCTGATCTAAATGTATGCCGAGATACTTTGCTTTGGTGTCAACTGATATCTCCTTTTCGAATATTTTGACAGGGGGACATATATTTCTTCTTGTTGTAAATGTTACTTGTACTGATTTAGCCTCATTGATGCTGAGTCGCCATTTTCGATGCCACTGCCCAAGGTCATCCAAGTGTTCTTGTAGATGTTTAGAAGCTGTTTCGGCGTTTTCATGAGATGCAAGCAAGGCTACATCGTCTGCAAAAGATGCTATGGTGGTATTTTCATTCTCCGGTATGTCTGAAGTATAGATGATATATAAAAGTGGTCACAAGGTACTTCCCTGTGGGACTCCGGATTTGACTTTGGAAGGAGTGGATGTTGCTTCCCCATATTTCACGGAAAAACAACGGTCTGCTAGATAAGACTTCAGAATCATGTAATATGGTTGTGGGAGGAGTTGTTTGAGTTGGTATAGCAGTCCGTTGTGCCAAACCTTGTCGAATGCTTGGGATGAGATTTGATGTGTTGTCGAGTGGTTCTCTCGGAAACCTAGTTGGTGGTCTGGTACTAGTTGGTGCATATCCATGTCATCTTTCAGCCTTTGAAGGAGCAGCTTCTCAAAGAGCTTACCCAGGATTGGTAGCAGGCTTATAGGCCTGTATGATTCCACATTGTGTTCTGGTTTACCAGGTTTGGGTATCATTATAATCTCAGCATACCTCCATATGATGGGGAAGTAGGATATGCTCATCATTCTATTGAACAGTGTTGTGAGCAGTACGACAATTTTTCTGGGTAGTTTTTTCAGAGTTTCTGCCGTTATGAGGTCGTAGCCAGGAGCCTTCTTGTTTTTCAGTCTTCTAATCTCATTGGCTACTTCTATTGGTGTAAAAGTTCTAATTGGTAAGGACATCTGACATGGAACATCCAGAAAAGCTTCAACTTCTGCATCGCTGGTACCAGGAAAGGGGTCATTCGGTGTGAAGACGTGTGCAAGATGTATGGCAAATGTATTGCATTTTTCCTCATCTGAGACAGCCCACTCTCTATTGGCCATTTTAATTGGAGATTTCCTCAAAGTGGGTCTTTTGAATTTCTTGGTAGCTTTCCAGATACTGTGCTCATTTTTGTCATTCATTTTCTCTATATAGTGTTGGAATTGGCAATTTTTATATTGCTGCAGGGTTTCACGTAGTTTTCTGGTGAGTTGATTGAGTATTGTCTTGTCTAGTGGATTCCGTGATCTTTGCCATTTCCCTCTTGCTCTTCGTTTTTCTACCAGCAGTTCCCGAATTTGAAGGGGTAATTTTGTTTGAATTTCTTCTCTCCTTGAGTGTGTTGGGGTACTTTCCCATGCTGCTTTTTGAATCATTTTTGTTATGCTGTTTGCAGCTGTTTCTATGTCATCGGGCGTTTCTAGGATTATATTCATAACTGCATCTTCCTTGAGTATTTGCTGGAACTTAACCCAATTGGTTTTCTCCGTCGTGAGTGAAGATTTAATTTCATACGATTGAGGTATTGTGTGAAGGGTCATTAAAACTGGTGAGTGGTCAGATGAAAGGTCTGGAGGATAAGATTCCGCATGTATGTGGCTATTGTTAATTCCATTTGTGACGAAAAAGTCCAAGACATCAGGAGTCTTGTTTCTGTTTGTTGGCCAGTAGGTCGGTGAACCTGGTGAAACTACGTCAAAATTGTTGCTTGTTATCACTTCCATTAGATTACGACCTTTGGGAGTTATTAGTCTTGATGCCCAATGGGTGTGCTTCGCATTCTAGTCACCTCCTATTATAAACCGTTGTTGAAAATTTGGAAAAAATGACTCATATTGGTTTGGAGAAATATTGTGCCGAGGTGGTGAGTATATTGCTGATACATCGAAACTCCATAATTCTGTGTACATTCTGATGTTCGTTGCTTGTATTTCGTGACTAACGTATTTTGGTAGTGGATCATGTTTCAAGCTTCTTCGGTTTAGAATAGCTGCGCCACCGTGAGCAGTACCGTCTGGGTGTTCAGTGGAGTAAGTGAGGTATTGTGGGATCTGAAACACTGTTTTGTCGGTGAAATGGGTTTCTGATATAAGCATCACATCTATTCTATTGAGACTCATGAATATTTCCAATTCATGTTTGTGGTTTGGAAGCCCATTTGCGTTCCATGTAGCTATACGTATAAACTTAGCCATTTTTAACAATTGTTGTAAGTAGATTCAGTATGATCTGGTTCTGGTTAATAAGTTGTGCCATCATGGATTTGAGATCTGATAGGAAAGTAGACATCATCGTTTCTAAACAATTTGGATTTTGACTTTGAGTAGGTAGTTCTTGTTGTGGCTGTTGGTTTCTCGTTGCTTCTGCGTAGGACATCTCTGGTGTTCTGGTTGTAACTTGGGTTTGGGGTATGTAGATACCGTTTGGAGGTTCGGATGCATTCTGTTGTCTATCACTCCTTCGAATAGTTTGATTCTTGGTTCGTATGAGTTGTTTGTAGACTTGACAACCTTTGTAGTTTGCTGGGTGACTACCTTCACATAAGGCAAATTTAGAAAAAGACACTCAATATTTTGAATTGTATAATTTTTGAGGAATGGGCAAAAAATATTTTTCTTGTCTTAAATTATGTCACTTTCAATTTCCACGAGAATATTTGTTTAATCACTATGTATTACGGTACAAAATAACTTTCGTAACGCGTTAACTGTAAAATGGAGTTGGTTTTATTATAAATATTTTCGTGTACAAAAATGTGGAAATTTCCACTTAGTCAATTTCGTCCTAATCAGATATTGTTTTTCGTAAGAACAGTCGTTTTCAAAATAAAGTGTTTTTAACAATTTTTTTTATTTCTTTAGGTTAATTGGATAGAACGTTTTGTTTGAAACAATTTACTTTATTTTAGTCAGCTAAGTATGAGTTTGTTCAATTTAAAAGTGTAGGCTTCCTTCGGGGTGGATTGATGGCCGACTTCACTTCAAACTGTTTATTCGTACTCTGATTTACAAACGTTCGCTCTCGACGCTGTCAAGCGAACCACACTCCCTGACACATCGTGCGTGCGTTCCTCTTTCTCAGGGTGGTTGCTAGGACAACGGCGCTAACAATGGAATACTAGATATACTCTTACAAAAGACAAACTTCAAATTGTACCAATCGTTACACTAATTAGTGGTTGTTTGGCATACCTTTCTGATAGACCAAATTGTTCTTAATAAATGCCTTAATTGCATAGTTATCGTCAAAATTATAATAATTCAAAATAATACCGTCGAAGTTAAGTGAAATTTGAAGTAAATTTCAATACGTTCTTCATAAACTTTTGAGAAATAAAGTTCATTCCGACATTTTCCCGGAAACAAAAGCATAATCCAAATTTCTCCTTTTCCAGCTACCCTTCATCAAGAGTAGCTGAGTGTTATTTTTCAGTTTGCCGAAAAAGCACAGTCACGCCTCGATAAATCTTAAGTACTTCACTGAAAGCCGCATTCAATTACATCAATTTTTAAGACAGTCCGTTATCCAAGTAACGAGATTTTGTAGTCTCCTTACTTGTTGAACGCGAATTCTGATTCAAATTTCCCGAATAAATTAGCGGAACTTTGGCGCCCATGAATAGGAAACTGAAAAGTACAATCGATGAGGGAGCCCCATGAATCGAATTAGAACCCGGAAGGTCTACTTTTGCGACGAGGGAAGGGAGATTATAAAATAACAACGGCGAATACGGGCGAATGAATGATTAATTAGCGGAAGTTCGGGGAGATCCGGCCTGGCTAGGAGACAAGTCGAGTCCTGGACAATGCCATTTTTCAAACGGAGAAACGCATCAAAAATGCAACTCGCTCGCGAGGGTTTTTCCGCATCTCGCTGCACTCACGTAAGGATTTTGTTACTCTCGACGTTGGGAATAATTTAAATTCCATTAAGGGTTTAAATTTTTACACCGGCGTAATGACGTTGACGTTTCGGATCGGACCCTTCCTATATTGAAATGGACGTTTCGGGAACGGGAAATTTGCAATTTTTCCCGGGGGCGCATATCGAAAAAATTTCCACGGCTCGTGGACGTCGCGTTCCTCCCGCTTTTTGTATTAATTCGAAGATGCGGCGAGGCGAGACCGTTCGAACGGTTCACATATTTAGACTAATTTAAAACAGGCGTTCGCTTCAATCGAAGCGTTTCCCGAACTTTATGGTGCCGATCGACGGCACGTTAATTGTAAACGGGGTTCGTGCTGGGCTGAATGAGTGTTTGGCAAGGGAACGTATTATATTGAATAACGTACTCTTGCCGCAATGGTGGGAATTTAAAAATTTAATGTATTAGGCACGTTTAAAGGCGTTACGTTTTGTGACGCACCAACTAATTATGGAGTATCTATTAAGTGTCTCGAAACCAATTTTTTTTAATGAGGAAACCATTTAACTTCGACGGTACTTTTTTGAATTATTATACTTTTAATGATAATTATGCAATTAAGGCATTTTTTGAAGTTAATTTGTGTCTATCAGAAAGGTATGCCAAACAACCACTAATTAGTGTAATGATTGGTACAATTAGAAGTTTGTCTTTTAAATTGAACGAACTCATATTTAGCTGACTAAAATAGAATAAATTGTTTCATATTTTGTTCAATTAACCTAAAGAAAGACAAATTTTTTTTAAATACATTTCATTTAAAACACGACTGTTCTTATGAAAAAAAAATCTGATTAGGAAAAAATCGGCTCAGTTAAAAATTTCACATTTTTCTACATGAAAATTATTATAATTAAAGCAACTCCATTTTACAGCTAACGCGTTACGAAAGTTAATTTTGTATTGTAATACATGATGATTAAACAAATATCCTCGTGGAAATTGAAAGTGACATAACTTAAGATACGAAAAATATTTTTACTCATTCCTCAAAAATTATACAATTCAAAATATTGAAATTGTCTTTTCTAAATTTAATTTCTCTATCTAAATCTAATTTCTGAATAAACTTTATTTCTTAATAAAATTGAAATTAGGTATAATTCCAGAAAATTTAAGACAGATTGAAAGAAACGGTACTTTTTGATAATGGTTAAAATTTTGTTTTACGAAAATATTGAAATTACCTCATTTTCTAAAGAAAAAAGAGAATTTGGCATTAGGCTCTGCTTTCTGAAGAACGTTGAATTGAACTTTGTTTCTCAAAATGATTAAAAAAGGGTTCAATTTATTGAGAACAATGGGACAAGATTGAAATTTGTTTTAATTACTATGATATTTGGGAGAGATTGAAAGAAGCTGCGCTTTTTGATGGAGTTTGAAACTTTGTTTCAGGAAATTACTGAAATTATCTCATTTTCTGAAGGAAAAGAGAAGTTTGAATTAGGCTTTGCTTTTTAGATAATTTAGAAATAAACCTAAAAACATTACTATTATGCCCGTTTGCACCAATTCTACTTAAATCAGTACATAGCAAAGTGATACTTAATGTTTAAACCCAGTTTAAAATTGTGTGACTTGCACCAGTTGCACTTAAAAAATACTTAGCTAAGGTACGGTGGAAGGTTGGTAGCACTTGGAATTATCATCTTTCGTGATTAAATTGTCAAGTGACAACTAGTCAGGTCGTGGTTTTGTGGTTATGTTTGTTAGTTGTTGTTATAGACTGTTAGAGCCAGACTGTTGTTCCTAAAAAATTAATGCAAATATGATGAAATGCCAACTAAATAATCAAGAAATATTTATTTTACATATTGTGCAAGATACTTACAAATCGCAAGGATATTCTAAATGTTCCTCAATTTCTTCCAACAACAAAAGTGTCGTTGCTTTCGAGATTCGAAACCTCTTATAATAGGTAACATCATCAAATGAATAAAAATATTCTTCTCTGATGCAGATTTTACGTGGTATTTCAAATTCTATTAAATTAAGTGCATTTTATTCAAAAATATCTTGAAATATTTGCAACATTTCTTTGCTTTTCAAAATAAACAGCACAAAACCGTCAAATCCTCTATACACAACAAGGTTAAGTCAGAGTTAAACCGAGAATATTCTTGGCTCAGTTAAACCTCATACTAAGGTGAGCTTAGTGGTGAAATTTCACCATGCGCAAACCATTTTTTGCATTAAAGTGTTACTTAGGGTTAAGTGTAACTGGCGCAAACGGGCATTAGATTCGTTTTTTGAATAATACGGGCAAGAACGAAAATTAGATTTTATTCTACAAAATTTATTTTTAGTTTTTGAGTTGGTCGAAAACACTGAAATCACCTCCTTTTGCTAAGGGGAAATAGGGAGTTTAGATTTCTGAAAGAGATCAACACCAGGTTCGTTTTCTAGAGAACAATGGCGACGTTGTAATTTTTTTTAATTATAGGACATTTGAATCAGTTGCGTTTTTTGAGAAAATTTTAAACTATATTTCAGAAGGATGCTACAATTACCTTGTTTTCTGGAAACAGGGTAAATTTGGGTTAGGCTTTTACTTATTTTTGGAAAGTATTGAAATGAACCTTGCCTCAAAAATATTGAAGTCATATTTGTTTTATGAAAAACAATGACAAGTAGGTATTGAAGTTTGCTTTAAATTTTATAAAATTTGGGGAAAACTGAACAAAGCTGTGCTTTTTAAGAAATGTTGAAATTTTGTTTAAGAACAAACTAAAGTTACCTTGTTATCTGAAGAAAAAGGAGAAGTTTGAGTCAAACATTGCTTTCTGGACAACGTGGAAATAATCTTAATTTTTTGAAACGCTAGAAATTTCGTTTGTTTCCTGAAGAACAGTGGCAATGAAGAAACGTTTTTAATTATAGAAAATGTTTTTCAAAGATAGCAAAAAAACCTCTTTTTTGGGAAAATTTCAAACTACGTTTTAGAAGGAGGCTGAAGTTACCTTATTTGTTGGAGAAAAAGGTGAAGTTTGAATGAGACTTTGCTATCAGAAAAATATTATTATGAATAACATTGATCGAAAGACGGTATGGTTTCTGGGAATGGTTGAAACTTTGTTTCAAGAAGAAACTGATATTTCTTTACTTTTCTTTATGGCAAATCATAAGTTTCAATTAAATTTTCCTTCCTGATGACTGTTACGTTTGTAAAGACGAATCTTTGGTGGCCAATAATCTTCTTTTCAATAATAAGTACATGTCCTTCTTGTCTTAGCAGGGCAGTAGAGGTCTCAAAGTCCCACCAATCCAAAGAAACAATCAAAAGTCGATTTTAAGGAAAACATATTATATCTGACATGTATTGAACCTCTAGGGTTTATCTTCAGCAAAACTTTTCCTGCAAGAAGAAACAGTTAATAATGTGTTTGCCATGTTTATCCCATGTCGAACATCTTACATAGTTATCATGGAATGTATCATAGTACAGAAATTAAAATGAGAAATATAAAATGTGACGTTAATACAGTAAAAACACAATTAGAACAAACGATAAAATGAAAATGTCGCGTACATGAGGGACTGAGGTAACTGATTTCCCACAAAAGTAAAATACATAAAAGAATGTAAAACAAAAACCTACCAAAAAAATAGGAGTTACAGCTACAAATTAAAATGGGTGCAATTCTGTTAAGGACATCTTAGTGATAAAACAATGCCGCATGTGTTAATTGTGTAATAAATTTTCTATAACTAATATTAAACTCTGAGAAAATTACTTCACGCTAGTTAGTGTTTATTACCACTTGGAACATATTTACTATTAAACTCCTTCATCCGAAAGACATTTTTCCCTTTAAATATCAATTTACATTGTATGCGTATATTTTGTAGCATATTACAATGTAGATCAGTCCAGAATATATGACTGGATGTAATGGTAGCTGGAACTCTTCATTGGGACTGGGTAGATCGGAGTAATTGTAATTTTGCTTCTATTAATAATGCTGTCTAAAAATCTCCACGTTAATAAAATGGAAGGTTTTCATCGCCAATGAGATAATAATACTGGAGCCTGCTCACGACGGTAATTCCATCGGGAATTGCACTGTAATCGCCGTAAGGTAGGAGTAATACTGGACTCAAGGGAGAAACCAAGTAAGTTGACCAGAAGGGATTGGTATTGTATTCGCATAAATGACTCAAAGGCTTTCTTCCCGTAATTAAGTCTTTACGGTCATCTCCTTCATTTTGGGAGATATTTCCAGTATTTAGCCACTTGACCATTCAGTTGTTTCCATCGACTAAAGTCATTGTCGTCGTCGTGAATATGACGCTTTCGGCGACTCCATCCGAAACGCTTTGCGACGGTACGACCCGTTTCCTTTCAGCGAGCCACCCACAAAGCCTTGCGGCAATGAATCCGTAAATTACGTTATATGACGGCATCATATTCACATGCACCATATACACACACTTCGTACGGCTAAGTGTTGCTCTAAATCTTCAAAGGGTCGAGATGAACTCCGAAAACGTCGACCGAGCTTACATGTAAATAGGAAATATCGTACGACTCCGCCGAACGCGTGTATATCTATTCTTTGATCTCTATATTTAGACACTTCAAAGGTTCGTCTGTTGCGTATTAAAAAGTTGAGCGCAAGTGTGACTTATTAGCGTTATGGTTTACACCTCCCCGGTTTAATTTCGTTTGATGGATGGCGAGTCTTTTTTCCCTAAATGAACGGACAATGTTGCTTTTTCTCATTAGGGAAGCGTAGGGTGGCAGTAGCGCGAAGGCGAGAGGTGTAAGGGGGTACAACTAGACGAAAGTGGCTTTACTTTCCTCCGCTCTTGAGGAGAATAATTAAGGAAAACGTCATGCTAAACCTAAAACGAAAACAACAAAATACGTTGCAGATACGAGTTAGTAGGGTAAGCCTTTTTAAATTGTGTGGAAACAGTCTTTCTATGAAATGTTTTATTAATTTTTTGGAAGCATTTTGGCTTCGTTCGAAGCGCTGGATCGGTGAGAGGTATGAACATCGAAAAAAGCGAACGAGCCGGACGGCCACGCTACGCTCACTCTTTGGTGGCAACTCGTGTTACCATTGTTTGTATTGTCGGTTGCCTGCTCCAGAAGTGGCGACTGCGGGCTGGATCGGAGAGAGGTATTAACATCGAAAAAAGGAATGGGTCGGATATATCATTAGTAACGAATTATATATGTATATATATAAAGCTATGCTTCCCCTCTCGGTCATTCTCATAGTGTCCATTTCGTTTTGGTTTATTATATTGATTAAATTATAATAATTTTAAATATTTTAATTAATGATCAGTTAATTAAAAGTAACGCAACGCTACCAATAGGTGAATAAATTTTATTTCACCAAATTCTAGTGAGTGCAACTAGTGCTATGTTAATCTGTAAAGCAAAGTCACAACATTACTAAGGTTTTCTTTACCTTACCCAATAACCCCAGTTTCTATCGAGTTTCTTTCAATTTGCACCAAATTTCTTATGTTTTTCAAATCTCAAATTTCAATTTTCGTCAGGAGAGAAATACAGATACAAACTTCTACTCTTTGTAAAAAAAAAAGTTAACTTCAACCTCCTCCTGGAATATAGTTTAAAGTTTTCCCAATTAACACAACTCTAGTCAGTCTGATGCAAATATATGATTCTATAATTTTTCTATAATTATATTCGTTCTCGTCTCGTAAATGGAATCACTGTAGTCTACTTGGACTTCATTTAGTTATGATCTAACTTCACTTAAGTAAGTGTGTTTGATCAAATGATCAAAAATTCATGGTTGCCTAAGCCTAAGTTAAACTTCTTATTTTTTCTCTAGAAAATTAGGTAAATTCAGTCTTCTCCTGAAATATAGTTTATAGATTTCCCAATTAACACAACTCTAGTCAGTCTGATTCAAATATATAATTCTATAATTTTTCTATAATTATATTCGTCCTCGTCTCGTAAATAGAATCACTGTAGTCTCCTTGGACTTAATATAATTATGATCTAACTTCACTTAAGTAAGTGTGTTTGATCAAATGATCAAAAAAAGTTTTATGGTTGCCTAAGACTAAGTTAAACTTATTTTTCTCTAGAAAATTAGGTAAATTCAGTCTTTTCCTGAAATAAAGTTTGAAGAAATTTCCCGAAAAATCTTATTGTATTGAATCTGCCCTAAATTTTGTAGAATTAAAACTAAATTTTCACCTTTGCCATTTTTCTCCAAAAAGATAAACTGATTTTGGTATTTTCCAGTTCATTTCTATGTTGTGTGCAGGAAGGAAGGCCTGGTTCAAAATTTCCCCTTTCCTTTAGAAAGCAAGGTACACTCAATCAATAGAGTTTCAAAATTTCTCAAAAATGAACTTGATGTTTTGGTTCCCAGGAGGCAAAGCATACTTGAAACTTCTTTTTTCTCTAGAAAACAAGGTATCTTCAGTCTTTTCCCGAAACAAAATTCCATTCTTCCCCAAACACTCAGCTTCGCTCAATAAACCACAAATTTTCTGGAATTCGCAACAAATTTCAATTTCGTTAAAATTCAAAATTAATTTCAATCTTTTCTATAGTTTCCCAAAAAATTAGCCTTGCGTCTAACTGTTCCAGACCTAAAGCCTAGTTCAATGTTTCTTATAAAGTAAAGCGTAATTGAAACTTCTAAACTAGGTAACTTCAGACTTTCCCCTTTCAACCCTTCTCTTCAATATACCCCAGATTTTCATGAATTGCAGAATATATTTCCATCTTTCTCATTGCTCTCCAAAAATTTTGGATCTAATTTCAATATTTTTTCCGAAAAAAAAGTTTATTTCTACGATGTGCAAAAAGTAATGCTGACAAGATACTTTCAGTCTTATCCCGAAACAAACTTTCAGCATTTCTCAACAGCACAGAGGTTCGTTCAATCTACCCTAAATTTACCCCAAATCAGCCCCAGAAGATAACTTCTTCATTTCTCAAAAATGAAATTGATTTTCCAGTAAGCAAAGCATAAGGGACACTTCTCCATTTTCTCTAGAAAACAAGGTAACTTTATTCACTCAATTTATATGAAACTCAATTGAAACAAAAATAAGAGCTTATATCTGCGACTAACGAGCTGTTATCAATGTTCTCTTATTATTATGGGACGTATTGCATAGTGTTAATTCGTCGTAGGTGTGTTATTTAAATCTAACTTCTTCGTAATGAAACATTAATGAAAGGATTGTATTGGGCTCAATTTATATAAAACTAAATCACGACTGACGCTGACGAATTTATATTAAACTCGTTTTAATGTTGGCTTTAAATCGTACCTAATCTTTCTATAATCTTAATAAAATAAATTGTGCAGTATCTGTAGGTATATGAATTTTATTATGTTCTTTCTTAACTTGCTATTCATAAACACTGGACAGCAAATAAAATGAATTAGAGACCACAAAGAACTGCATCAGATCTTTCTAAGGAAAATATCCGGATAATTTACAGGATATCCGGTTAATTTCTCGGATATTAATCTGGTTGATTTTCCGGGAACCCGGTTAATTTCCCGGACATCCGATTAATATGTGGTGAATTTTCCGGGTACCAGGTTAATTTCCCGGATATCCGATTAATATCCGGTTAATTTTCCGTATACCCTGTTAATTTTCCGGATATCCGATTAATATCTAGTGAATTTCCCGGGTACCCGGTTAATTTCCAGGGTATCCGATTAACAGCTGGTGAATTTTCCGGGTACCCGGTTAATTTCCCGGATATCCGATTAATACCTGGTTAATTTCCCGGATATCCGTTTAATATCTGATTAATTTTCCGGGTACCCGGTTAATTTCCGGGATATCCGGTAATGTAGACTCTATTTTAGGATTGCTATGGGCGGCTGATAACTCTAGATGTCAGGTAAAATGTTGAAAGGTTACGTTAAACAGATATTCAATTACAGACCTAAATGAACTGCATCGACTCTTTCTAAAGCAAATATCCGGATAATTTACAAGATATCCGGTTAATTTCCCAGATATTAATGTGGTTGATTTTCCGGGTATGCAGTTAATTTCCCGAATATCCGATTAATATTCTATAATCTTAATAAAATAAATTGTGCAGTATCTGTATATGAATTTTATTATGTTATTTCTTAACTTGGTATTCATAAACACCGGACAGCAAATAAAATGAATTAGAGACCACAAAGAACTTCATCAGATCTATCTAAGGAAAATATTCGGATGATTTACAGGATATCCGGTTAATTTCTCGGATATTAATCTGGTTGATTTTCCGGGAACCCGGTTAATTTCCCGGATATCCGATTAATACCTGGTTAATTTCCCGGATATCCGTTTAATATCTGATTAATTTTCCGGGTACCCGGTTAATTTCCGGGATATCCGGTAATGTAGACTCTATTTTAGGATTGCTATGGGCGGCTGATAACTCTAGATTTCAGGTAAAATGTTGAAAGGTTACGTCAAACAGATATTCAATTACAGACCTAAATGAAAGGCATCAACTCTTTCTAAAGCAAATATCCGGATAATTTACAGGATATCCGGTTAATTTCCCATATATTAATGTGGTTGATTTTCCGGGTATGCAGTTAATTTCCCGAATATCCGATTAATATTCTATAATCTTAATAAAATAAATTGTGCAGTATCTATATATGAACTTTATTATGTTATTTCTTAACTTGGTATTCATAAACACCGTACAGCAAATAAAATGAATTAGAGACCACAAAGAAATGCATCAGATCTTTCAATGGAAAATATCCGGATAAGGATATCCGGTTAATTTCTCTGATATTAATCTGGTTGATTTTCCGGGTACCCGTTAATTTCCCCGACATCCGATTAATATGTGGTGAATTTTCCGGGTACCAGGTTAATTTCCCGGATATCAGATTAATATCCGGTTAATTTTCCGTACACCCTGTTAATTTTCCGGATATCCGATTAATATCTAGTGAATTTCCCGGGTACCCGGTTAATTTCCAGGGTATCCGATTAACAGCTGGTGAATTTTCCGGGTACCCGGTTAATTTCCCGGATATCCGATTAATACCTGGTTAATTTCCCGGATATCCGTTTAATATCTGATTAATTTTCCGGGTACCCGGTTAATTTCCGGGATATCCGGTAATGTAGACTCTATTTTAGGATTGCTATGGGCGGCTGATAACTCTAGATGTCAGGTAAAATGTTGAAAGGTTACGTTAAACAGATATTCAATTACAGACCTAAATGAACTGCATCGACTCTTTCTAAAGCAAATATCCGGATAATTTATAGGATATTCGGTTAATTTCCCAGATATTAATGTGGTTGATTTTCCGAGTATGCAGTTAATGTCCTGAATATCCGATTAATATTCTATAATCTTAATAAAATAAATTGTGCAGTATCTGTATATGAATTTTATTATGTTATTTATTAACTTGATATTCATAAACACCGGACAGCAAATAAAATGAATTAGAGACCACAAAGAACTTCATCAGATCTTTCTAAGGAAAATATTCGGATGATTTACAGGATATCCGGTTAATTTCTCGGATATTAATCTGGTTGATTTTCCGGGAACCCGGTTAATTTCCCGGATATCCGACTAATACCTGGTTAATTTCCCGGATATCCGTTTAATATCTGATTAATTTTCCGGGTACCCGGTTAATTTCCGGGATATCCGGTAATGTAGACTCTATTTTAGGATTGCTATGGGCGGCTGATAACTCTAGATTTCAGGTAAAATGTTGAAAGGTTACGTCAAACAGATATTCAATTACAGACCTAAATGAAAGGCATCAACTCTTTCTAAAGCAAATATCCGGATAATTTACAGGATATCCGGTTAATTTCCCATATATTAATGTGGTTGATTTTCCGGGTATGCAGTTAATTTCCCGAATATCCGATTAATATTCTATAATCTTAATAAAACAAATTGTGCAGTATCTATATATGAACTTTATTATGTTATTTCTTAACTTGGTATTCATAAACACCGTACAGCAAATAAAATGAATTAGAGACCACAAAGAAATGCATCAGATCTTTCAAAGGAAAATATCCGGATAAGGATATCCGGTTAATTTCTCTGATATTAATCTGGTTGATTTTCCGGGTACCCGTTAATTTCCCCGACATCCGATTAATATGTGGTGAATTTTCCGGGTACCAGGTTAATTTCCCGGATATCAGATTAATATCCGGTTAATTTTCCGTACACCCTGTTAATTTTCCGGATATCCGATTAATATCTAGTGAATTTCCCGGGTACCCGGTTAATTTCCCGGATATCCGATTAATACCTGGTTAATTTCCCGGATATCCGTTTAATATCTGATTAATTTTCCGGGTACCCGGTTAATTTCCCGGATATCCGGTAATGTAGACTCTATTTTAGGATTGCTATGAGCGGCTGATAACTCTAGCTTCCAGGTAAAATGTTGAAAGGTTACGTTAAACAGATATTCAATTACAGACCTAAATGAACTGCATCAACTCTTTCTATAGCAAATATCCGAATAATTTACAGGATATCCGGTTAATTTCCCGGATATTAATCTGGTTGATTTTCCGGGTACCCGTCTAATTTCCCGGATATCCGATTAATATCTGATCAATTTTCCGGGTACCCGGTTAATTTCCCGGACATCCGATTAATATCTGGTGGATTTTCCGGGTATCCGGTTAATTTCCCGGACATCCGATTAATATTTGGTGAATTTTCCGGGTACCCGGGTAATTTCCCGGATATCCGATTAATATCTGGTGAATTTTCCGGGTACCCGGTTAATTTCCCGGACATCCGATTAATATTTGGTGAATTTTCCGGGTATCCGGGTAATTTCCCGGATATCCGATTAATATCTGGTGGATTTTCCGGGTACCCGGGTAATTTCCCGGATATCCGATTAATATCTGGTGAATTTTCCGGATACCCGGTTAATTTCACGGATATCCGGTAATGTAGGTTCGATTTTAGCATTGCTATGAGCGGCTGATAACTCTAGCTTCCAGGTGAAACGCGTTGAAAGGTTACGTTAAACAGATATTCAAAAGTAAATACCTGCACCACGTTCAATGCAACGTTGGTAGAAATTTGATTATCTCCAATGTTCAACTACTGCAAAAGAAGTCCATTGAGGACTATCAGGGTTATTCGCTTAACCGAGCTCTAAATAAAATTAACCGGAAAGACCCCAGGGTCTACCGAACTTCCCCAAACATCGGTTAAACTACCTTCCACGGTTATATCATCATTTCAGACTTAATTTCGAATTTTTCCTCGTCTCCATCCATCACTCTCCCTTCGCTCAGCTCCTCGTACTCCCGAAATATTAATTTGTACGGTTTTCCTGTCCCGGCACACGAACACAAGGGCCCTTTTCACTCGCGGCCTTTCATCGTCGCAGTAAAAACCCCGAAACAAACATTTCACGAATGAATTTCGTAAAGGTCCCGCCTCGTTTGTGTTTAAGTAAAAATAACAATCGTCGACGATTGTTATTTCAGCGGCTCGTAAAGTGAACGTTTTAACGCCGCATCCCGTGAACTTAGCTTTTCAGACATCTGTCGTTCGATGATACTCGGCGAGAGAGAGTGAGAGAGAGGAAGAGAAGGGAGTTCGATGGATATCGGGAGATATATGGTGGATCCTCCTTTCGTATCCTGTTTATTTAAAAATTTAGCTGTTAATTAATTTTTATAAGCGTTGAGTTCGTAAAACGCGAGAGAAAACAAACCGGGTTTTTAATTGCCGGAAGAGATGGGGCAATTAATTTTGTGCTTTGATTCTAAACACAATCGAAAACTGTTCATATAAATTAGAGACCGTTAAATATCCTGTTTCAGTCGTTTTACATTATTTCGTACATGCTGCTCATTTTTATTAATTACTATCATGAAAATCTAAGCGTTCAATACACCGAAATTCAATTAGCAGAAATAAGTAATTAGTCAGTTAATAGTTAGTTACTAATTATTTACTAATAACTAGTTAATAAAAGCGAATACAGTCAACCTCGCCAATTCAATCTATTGTCACCGTCGTTAATTATTATCCGAATTGGTTTTAAGGCAATAATGGGATAAGATGCAATTCCCTATTTTAAGAGATGTAATTAAGTCTTCATCACGTCATATGGGTCTAATTTATGTCACCATAGGTTTCTAGGTTTCTCGAAACCAAATATTGAGTTTTCCGATTTCGCAATAGAACTCACAGGGCAGGACAGGGACACGTGTTTTGATTTCAGTACAACTTCAATTGTTCCTGAAACATTGAAAATTTTTGAAACCAATACTGAAAATGAAATTCAACACTTCATATCTCTGAAAATGGTCATTTTCATTAACACATTTACTGTCGCTACGAGGAGAACGTCACTTTTCGTTTGTAACTTAAATTTTGGAAATCCCATTTTGAGACAATTTTGAAAAAAATCGTCAAGGAAAGAAGCATCCCCTGATTTGAAACAAAGAAAAAGAATTTTTTGGCTTCGCAATCAAACTCGCAGGTCTATAGGACAAGTTTTGTAGTTCGGGAGAACAAACGAGAGAACATCGGAAACAATATTAAGGCAAATGAGCAAATGGCAAGGAGTGAGAAAAATGTCAAAGGGAGGTTTACTGTTGGATCACGATGGGCAGCAGGCGCAAGGCTCCTCCAATTAGCGGCATGCCGAAGGACGGGCTCTCAGACGGGCAGCGTGACGTGATACTTGATGATTGACTGACCTCTTGATCGTTATGATCGAGCTGTATAAATATGTGCATGATGTCGTACCTGTCCGAGAGTCGTATCGTCCTTCGGTCTAAGGTCGCCTCGGTGCTGAATAAGCTTAGACGGCGACCTATTTTCGCTAATTAGGGCCGCATCGCGACAATATGCCAACGATATTAATTGTGTATTTGTTTATCATCCAATTTATGTGGCTTGAAACAATTGATCAAAGTAACTCCAAATACTTTAAGTATATCAAATAATTTCAATTACGAAAATGGACAGTAAAAGTAATCCGAACAACTCTGCCATTCTTGCTGTTATGATAACGATAATAATTGTGTTATTTGATTAGCAACAAATTTATATGGTTTAAACAGCTTGAACAAAGTAAATACCTATTATTGTTTCCATTTACTGTAGAGGGAAATGAAACGTGACCGTCATTGTCACGCTTTTTAAATATTGTTACCCGTGCGTATATTGTAATGTAAATCACAATTTTTGTAGCGGATGTAGCGGATAGTAGGCGCGTTTTCAGTACGTACCGATAGCGAATCCATTAAGGTTTTCTTCGGTCGGGAAAACTGCATTTCCCTTCGTTTCCGCACGAAGTGGAAAGCCGATTACTTATCCAGCTAATTGATAAAGATTCCGAGTGGAATCGGCGTCAAAACCAGGACACGGCACATCCCTCGTCCTCACTCAACGGCCTTAAGCAAAAACTCGACCGTTTGAATGGGCCGAAAATAAATTAGCAATATTTCTTCCCCGCGGATAGGGGACACCGAACAACAATTCCGGTACACGTATTATCATAACGAGCATATATCACGTTGATGACACACGAGCAAATTGGGTCAAGCTCTCCTCGGGTTCTCCCATTCCCGTTCTTATTTCTCCAGGCAGGAAAAAAGGGAAAAATCCCCGGCGACGGGACGCTTCCTCTCTCTCTGCGAGTCTAGAGGGGCGGGCGAGATGACGGATGCCCTTAATGGTTGTTAACGGAAAAAGTGCGACGCCCTAATGAGCTTCGTTTACCGGAAACGCGGCGGATTCCTTCGGGACACGCGATCCCGTGTTCCGCACCTTCACGGTAAATTGTTTTTTTCCGAAGGTGAATGTGTGTGTGTGTGGAGCGATATTTTCTTATTACATAACACAATAAGTCGGTTATTAGAACGTTAATACACCGCGGAAAACGGTGACGTATTGATAACAATGTCTGAGTTCGAGAATCGGACCTTGCTTCGTACAGCCCGTTCGATATTTGGTGAGATAGAATTCCACGGAAACCCCTACGCTACCTTTCTCGGTATCGACGACTTTTAGGCCAACTAGTAGATATTTTTTGGTACAATAAAAAAATTGGTTTAAATGTATGCAGGGTTTTAAAGTATGATTCGTAGATGAAAAGGGATAAACTCATAACCACGAATTATTGTTTATAACAAAATGGCAGCCAAAAAAACCGTAAAATATTGCAAGAAATAAGTTTTTTCTGTTTCTAGCAGAATCTATAGGAGATATCGTCTTGACTACAATGCAAAAGTTGTAGAGAATTTAAAAACCTTTGAAATGAGTTCTACAGCAACCCTGTAGTTGCGTTTTTCGCCGATAAAACCCGAAAAAACAAAAAAAAAACACGAGTTTTTGAAAATTCGTATCTCCTACAAATATGAACCTACAGGACGCGCTGTTTGGGAAATAGTGTTGATATGCTTATTAAACAGGTAGATATCTGGACCCTATCGGAGGGGGCATTCCGCGTGGAATCTGATGAGGAATCTTCGGCACTAGCGCGAATTCTTCCGTTTTACTCAATTTTCGAATGCGGTTTAGACCATTTTAATGGATTTGTAATGAATAGATAGAATATAATATTTTTAGCCAAGATTCTGAAGTTTCCAAAACAGTTTTCAAAATTACGATCGGACCTCCGTACGAGCAAGAATGAGCAAGTGAAAAATCGGCCCAAAAAAATCAATCGGGAATATTTGCCAAACAATACATCCGATAGGGTCCAGATTTCTAGCTGTTTAATAAGCATATCAACCACTACTATTTCCCGAAGAGCGCGTCCTGTAGGTTCATATTTGGAAGAGATACGAATTTTCAAAAAACGCGTATTTTTTTTAGTTTTTTCGGGTTCTTTCGGCGAAAAATGCACTTACAGGATTTCTGTTCGACTCATATCAAAGGTTTTTAAATTCTCTACAACTTTTGCATTGTAGTCAAGACGATATCTCCTATAGTTTCTGCTAGAAACAGAAAAAACATATTTTCTTGCAATATTTGACGGTTTTTTTTGGCTGCTATTTTGTTATGAACAATAATTCGTGGTTATGATTTTATGCTTTTTCATCTACGAATCATACCTTAACACCCTGCCTACATTTCAACCTATTTTTTTAATGCAAAAATGACCACTTTTAGAGTTCTGCTGGTTGGTCTATTTCGACAATCGACGGAGTATGAGTAGCGGTAGAAAGTCATTGACGGTCGTAGCACTCACCAGATCAGCTTTTGCGTGCATTCGACATTGACCATAATGTCGAAATTTTTAAGGCACGCCTCTGTCGCGGTACATTGTTACAGTAGTTCCGATAAGAAGGGGTTTGGTGGCTTAGTAATTTCTTGGAATTCTATCTCACCAAATATCGAACGGGCTGTACTTCTGTCGAATAAGCAAAGGCGGATAACAATAACCAATATTAAGAAGGCGAACCTTGTGACGTAACGAGGATAGTTGTAGGTTCACTAAAGGAATTTCAACCACTTAGAATTTTGATCGAGTTTTGGTACTCGGAGAAAGGGTAACCAAATACTCCTGAAAGGACGAAATTAGGAACTAAGACGGATGTGTCGCCGTTACGTTTTTACCTCGAGGCGATCCTCTCCTCCGCCACGGGCGTCATTCGGGCAGCAGCCTCCATTTATCAAAAGCTGTCCCGTAGAACGACTCACTCGGTTTACCGGGAACGGTCGGGAGCTTTTAAAGTTTAAAATTTATACGCGAGCTCTTGAACTTTCCGGGGATGGTCGGAGGGGGGTGGGGAGAAAAAATCGCGGCGTCGTTTAATTTAAAAAATTTCGGAGGAGGAGGAGGAGGAGGAGGCAACTTTCCTCCGGGCCGAAGTTCTGCCGGAGAGCTGAATGGGAGCCCGAGAGAAACTGCCGTTATTCCGAAGCGAAATTACGGCAACAGTAACTTTATGATTCCGAATATAATCTTCAACGTCACTCCGCCTAATTGAAACAGTTTATTGTTAAATTGCCTTTCTTGTTCTTCTTCTTCTTCCAACCATTTGTGGATGTAGGCCTCCTATTTTCCTTCCAATCATCTCTGTTTTACGCTACTCTCTTCCAGGCTAGTCCAACGTGTCTCTTCACGTCATCTATCCATCTCGTGTGAGGCCTTCCACTTGCTCCTTTTCCTAGCACTACAAAATTTGTTAGTTCCACCTGTTCTTCCATTCGCCTGGTGAACGAACGGTGACAGGTGGTCTGAGTGTAATGGACTGTACGTAGAATCTCCAGCTCGTAAGGTGGTCCTGTAAGCTGAATCTAGTCGACAGGCTGTAAGGCTGTAGACGGTCTAAAGGGCTTGACGTGCTCTCCAGCTTAACTTTAAGAGGGTGTCAATTATATAACACGTACTTACATAACTACAAGAACTCTCCACTTCCCTTAAAAGACCTCGTGAACATTTTTCAGCTTCACTTTACCGTCAAATCTGAGTGTCAGGGAAATCCTGAAATACATGGCGGACCTTAACGTCTCCCTCGGCATGAATTCTCCTAATATTAGTAAGCTGAATCTAGTTGACAGGCTGTAAGGCTGTAGACGGTCTAAAGGGCTTGACGTGCTCTCCAGCGTAACTTTAAGAGGGTGTCGTGATCGTGAGAGCTCGTAATTGACGTGAAGTAAGGGAATCAAGACCGAACTATAGACCTTCGTTTTTGAGCATACTAGGTACACTAATTTATTGCCAAAAATTGAGGAGCTTTTATTCATATTCATTTTGGATTACATTGGTGGTACATTGCGCCTTGGTTCCAATTAACTGATAACGTATTTAATTTTTGTTGAATGTTATCTTCCATTGTCCGGGACTTACCGTCACTTGTTCTACACTGAGTGTTTCCAGTTTTAACCGGCCGCCAATTTGAGATCGTTTACCCATCTCATCGGTGGGCTTACTTGAGATCTCGGGTTGTTATGTGGTCACCATTTTGATATTTTTTAAAATCATTTACCTTTTACCATTTCCTGCTTTATGTTACCTGCAAATCGTATAGATTATGTCATGCCATATCTTTTTTGTATCCTGTCTCTCACAAGATGACTGATTTTCACACACTATTCCATTCATTATTCAATATTCTACTCTCAATAGAAACATTTAATCTAGCATTATTCATAACATTTCATATAGATATATTTTTCAATTATATAACAAACTACAAGAACTCTCAACTTCCCTTAAAAGACCTCGTGAACATTTCTCAGCTTCACTTTAGCGTCCAATCTCAATGATAGGGAGACTCTGAAATACATGGCGGACCTTAACGTCTCTCTCGGCATGAATTCTCTTAATATTACTAAGTTAATTAACACTAAAGATCGAATACTTCCATGGGACAGATCAGATGTATATATGATACACTGCCCTTTTGAGGATTATGTCTGGCGACCGATGTTGGACAAACAGGGAGACGTTTTACCTTTAGGGATAACGAACATTTAATACAGGTTATTCAATATATTTCCAACCCTCTGTCGAGGACCACGAGTATAATAATTAATTAACCATATGGCAATTAATACCCAAATTCCCATCTCCCTCCCAGATCACCTTGATTATGATATCTTACAGTTATAACAAAACTCTTTTAGTCTTTTAGAATTTTTATTCGATGATTGGAGACTCATTTCGAAGTATTTAGTTTGCAATAATTTAAGGTCATTCTTTAATTCATTATAATAATAAGCAGCTGTATATACATGACATTTCCGTCAAATTTCTTTACATATTTTAGGTAAACCAATATTAATATTAAAATTCACTGTTAGGAATATTCAACGATTACAAAACTTTCGGGAATAATTCACAAGTAAAAATTATATTAGAAGCAAAAATCTACCGTTCGAGAACGATAAGTGTGCAAAAAGGCTCGTTATATTAAAAGCATCGTTAAGATAAGCATTATTACGTGTCGACAATCGAGATGATTAAGTGTGTAATCCTCCGGTAGGGTCAGTTCACGTCGAGGATCGGTCGCGAGTGGACGTGAAAAATTATTATTCGAAAATCGATTGCTTTGTGATTGTGAAAGTGAATTTTGTGAATGGAACGCCTCCCACTACTAACGTCTCGCTCTGGGACTTCCTAAAGGCTCCTAGATATAATTTTGGAAGCACAGAAATCTTTTCCAAATTACATCGAGTCCGGGTACTATTCAAATTTACACTGGAACATCAGTTCAAAGCTTTGATTGTTACTCATAGTTAATTATTGGTCACTTAAAGGAGTCCTAGGGTGCTGATGTCTTTTGGATGACGAGGTAAAAGAAGACGTGCCTCCAGGATCCACACATGAGAGGAGAGATGAGATTCGGGCCTTGGGAATCCTTTGGTAAGTGGTAAGTATCCCGCCAAAGAAATATTTACAAGTTACATTGAAATCTTATTAATTTCTATTATTATTAGCGAATGTTGTAAATTTAACACAAGTAACTAAATAATTGCGCCTTTCTATTGTATTATATATAAGATTGTGTAGTTAATCTGAGTTTGTGGTGTCTGTTGCATTTAGGGATTGTTAAATTTGTTTGAATTTCACATGGTAAGGTAAAATTTGATGAGATACCTATTTAAAGTTTAATTGCAAAAAAGGAAGAAATGTATTTGTTACATGATTATATAATCTTTGTCACTTTATAACTGAAATTTTGTTATTTTGTAATATTAAACTTATATGTTTTACAAAAATGAGTCGTTTCAATGTTCAGTCTTTAATTCGGTTTATCCCCTTCCAAAATTCCAAATCCAAATTTTCTTTTTATTTGAAATTTGAACTCTAATAGACTTTCTTCTTTATTTTCAGGTACGTGAACATTTTCTTATGGACGCGCATTTACTGTTAAATCATCGTTTGGCGTTTAGAAGCTCGTGATGGATCGTGATGCTTTTAGTGTTTTGCGAGCGAGTTTTATATTTTTTGGTTTTCTGGTAAGTAAGTATGTTATACATAAATATTTTATTTTGATTTTCAGTAAGAATAATTTTTTTATAGGTAGCTAAATATTTTTAAGGTGAGTAAGGTATTTTGTCATTTTTTTATTTCAGGTACTTAAAATTTTTTTAACGGTGCCATTTGTAATACCAAATCCCTTAACTTAAGTTAGCTGTTTAATGCCTATACCTTTTATTTGAAAGGTATAGGCATTATTGTTGTATTTTGTTTGTAGAGTAATTGTCCAGTATGATATATCCCCATAAAGTAAAGTAATTTTACTTTCTCAGATTATTTATTCTAAGTCTATAGTTTGATAAAGAGTTTAACAATGGTTAGGTAGCTGTATTCACTTTATAGCACATTGAAATCGAGACTACTCAAAACTTGAATATTCTTCAACTTGAAATCATAATTTGAAAGTCCAAGAAGGTTCTGGATTGGCAAATAAACAACAGCTCGGACAATCAGCCAATTGCTGGATTAATTAGATTGGTCAGTAGCTCATATGGTAACTAAGGAGTTAATAAACACGCTAGGAATAGGTTGCTAGATAGCTCCAATATACTGCAGTCCACATAGTCGATCAGTTACTAATAGGCTATTGGAGTTAGCGCAGGTTGTTATTTCATTGAAAGAGTTACTTGTTCCTGAGTTAAGTAAGTTGTGAAATAAGCTAGATTGTTTACTGGATTCAATACATTCCAACTGGACGAGAGATTTGTTAGCCAATTAACTGTCCGAATTGGTACATCTACTAGATTACAGCACATCGAAATTTTAGACTCAAGTAATCCACTAATTTATTCATTACTTGAGCTAGTAGGATCAGTCGTTAAAATGCTTACTGGGAAGTTTAACAAGCTACTAAATAGCGTAAGTGCACGACAGCTCGAATAGTTAGTCAATTGCTGAATTATTTGAGTTCCCCGCTAAAAATCCAATTAGTGTACATAGATGGGTAAAATTCAGTTTGGTTTTTGTGGAATACACCTAAATTGTCAGCTTGGAGCAAGGCAGTACGAATATCCTAATGAAGTTATGGCACCGTCCGCTTAATACTAAAGTGCGGAAAAAGTCCGAGAGGGACAATATAATAATTAAAGTTCTCTCGTTGTTATCTATGGACGTATGCACTTCTCGCTTCGGATTAATCTCAATAAAAACGTGTTTGTGGATCTCAGATAATTAAACCAGCCGCGAAGCAGCGGAAAACAATGGAGGACCCCGAGGCGAGCGCGGAACGCTATCTCCTCATTTCTCTTCTCGTTCTGGTAGTCTGGGCCCTCTCGTCCTTATCGAACATTCAGTAAACATTCGTCAGTTTATTATCACTCGAAACACGATTTTAATTCAAACGGGTATATCCTCGTGCATTAATCTTCGCTCGTCGGGGGGGAAAAATAACCGACGCTCGTCCTTCGGGGCATTCCGTCACGTGAATCACGCGTAACTCATTCGTTAGGTTACTTAGGATCAACTCGTAAATGTAGGATCATGTGGTAACCATTAGGTGAATCAAAGTTTGAGTGCAGTTAACATGTCAATAACTACAGAAATGAGTTGGAGAATGAATCAAAATATATTAAAATATTGTAACGTTTATTCTTAATTTATTTACACTGTCCTAATTTTACACTACACACTACTTAATTTATCTGAACTATTTCCTGACTAATTAATTTATATCGCACTCTTAATCATTAATTTATTTATACGCTCTCGCTTGTCCGTTTTTCAGCTTGTTTATTCACTCGCGGCTTCACGTCTAATCTCCTCTCCGACCGCAAGCCCGCTTATATACATATCTCCTTTTTTTTGGCGATGACTCCATGTCATTCCTTTCTCAAATAATGTTTACTTAGAAACGTCCAGAAAGGTCATAAATCATTCGTCCTTAATAACATGTTGCCGGGACTCAGATAAGCGTAGCGGCGTTCCTTTGAGGAAAGCCGTGATCCGATAAGAGTAAACACATTTCGCGCTGCTGTTTACATTTCGCGTTACACTATATTCAATTTTTGGCATGTCAATCAGTGTGGTCGGAGCACCAGATGAAGAACTTACTTTACTGACAAATCAGTACAAATACACACACATCTGTAAACAGGGTAGTTAGACATGATTTGTTGCATCCATATCATTTCCTAAAAGTAGAAGAGTTGTTGCAGTTGCAGTGGTATAAGATTTAATACAGCCAATGATCTGAAAAAATTTAATTGTACAAAATATGATATTCAGTTATTGGACAGAGTAGACTTCAATATTCTGCCAACATTGAATTTATGTCTTAGGGAAAATGGCAGACAAATCGAACAATTCTTAAATTTACATTTAACTTATTCTATAACTAATGAATTTAATTCTACAAAATATGATATTCAGTTATAGGACAGAGTGGACTTTAATATTCGGCTGACATTAAATTTATGTCTTAGAGAAAACGGGAATTGTGTAAATGTGTAAATCATTGTCATTTTGACATACAAATTTCCACGACCTAGAAGGTGAATCTTCAGAAGAGCATTTTAGAACAGCTTTACCAAGTCTGTCTAAAGCTGTCCCGACGTTATTTAAAACTGTCCTGAAGCTGCTCTGAAGTTCGAAACAGCTTCAGAACTGAATTTTGGAACAGCTTTAACTAGTCTCTTTGAAGCTGTCCCGACGTTGTTTAAAACTGCCCTGAAGCTACTGTGAAGTTCGAAAAAGCTTCAGAAGAGCGTTTTAGAACAGCTTTAACTAGTCTATCTGAAGCTGTCCCGAGTTGTTTAAAACTGTCTTGAAGCCTCTGTGAAGTTCGAAAAAGCTTCAGAACAGCACTTTAGAACAGCTTTAACTAGTCAGTCTGAAGCTGTCCCGATGTTGTTAAACACTGCCCTGAAGCTGCTTTGAAGTTCGAAACAGCTTCAGAGCTGCATTTTAGAACAGATTTAACTATGCTGTCTAAAGCTGTCCGACGTTGTTTAAAACTGCCCTGAAGCTGCTGTGAAGTTCGAAAAAGCTTCAGAAGAGCCTTTTAGAAGAGCTTTAACTAGTCTGTCTAAAGCTGTTCCGACGTTGTTTAAAAGTGTCCTGAAGCTGATGTGAAGTTCTAATCAGCTTCAGAACAGCATTTTAGAACAGCTTTAACTATGCTGTCTATACCTGTTCCGACGTTATTTAAAACTGCCCTGAAGCTGCATTGAAGTTCGAAACAGCTTCTGAAGAGCATTTTAGAACAGCTTTAACTATACTGTATACAGCTGTCCGACGTAATTTAAAACTGCCCTGAAGCTGCTTTGAAGTTCGAAACAGCTTCTGAAGAGCATTTTAGAACAGCTTTAACTATACTGTATACAGCTGTCCGACGTAATTTAAAACTGCCCTGAAGCTGCTTTGAAGTTTGAAACAGCTTCAGTACTGCATTTTGGAACAGCTTTAACTAGTCTGTTTGAAGCTGTCCCGACGTTGTTTAAAACTGCCCTGAAGCTGATGTGAAGTTCGAAACAGCTTCCGACGAGCATTTTAGAACAGCTATAACTAGTCTGTCTGAAGCTGTCCCGATGTTGTTAAAAACTGCCTTGAAACTGCTCTGAAGTTCGAAACAGCTCTAGAACAGCTTTTTAGAACAGCTTTAACTAGTCTGTCGAAAGCTGTCCCAACGTTGTTTAAAACTGCCCTGAAGCTACTGTGAAGTTCGAAACAGCTTCAGAACGGCTTTTTAGAACAGCTTAACTAGTCTGTCTAAAGCTATTCCGACGTTGTTTAAAACTGCCCTGAAGCTGCTTTGAAGTTCTAAACAGCTTCAGAACAGCATTTTAGATCAGCTTTGACTAGTCTGTCTAAAGCTGTTCCGACGATGTTTAAAGCTGCCCTGAAACTGCTTTGAAGTTCGTAACAGCTTCAGAACAGCATTGTAGATCAGCTTTGACTAGTCTGTCTAAAGCTGTTCCGACGATGTTTAAAGCTGCCCTGAAACTGTTGTGAAGTTCGTAACAGCTTCAGAAGTGCATTTTAGAACACTTTTAACTAGTCTGTCTAAAGCTGTTCTGACGTTGTTTAAAACTGCCCTGAAGCTGTTGTGAAGTTCTAAACAGCTTTAGAAGTGCATTTTAGAACAGTTTTAACTAGTCTGTCTAAAGCTGTTCCGACGTTGTTTAAAAGTGCCTGGAAGCTGCCGTGAAGTTCGAAAAAGCTTCAGAAGAGCATCTTAGAACAACCTTAACTAGTTTATCTGAAGCTGTGCCGACGTTGTTTAAAGCTGCCCTGAAGCTGATGTGAAGTTAGAAAAATCTTCAGAAGTGCATTTTAGGACAGCTTTAACTAGTTTGTTTGAAGCTGTCCCGACGTTGATTAAAACTGCCGTGAAGCTGTTGTGAAGTGCGAAACAGCTTTAGAAGAGTATTTTAGGACAGCTTTAACTACTCTTTCTAAAGCTGTTCCGACGTTGTTTAAACCTGCCCTGAAGCTGCTGTGAAGTTCGAATCAGCTTCAGAACAGCATTTTAGAACAGCTGTAACTAGTCTTTCTAAAGCTGTCCCGACGTTGTTTAAAAGTGCCTTGAAGTTGCTGTGAAATTAGAAACAGCTTCAGAAGAGCATTGTCTGAAGCTGTTCCGATGTCTAAAACTGTTCTGAAGCTGTTTAAATGTGTGCTGAATCTGTTTGGGGGAAGTGGGTGCAGTTTAAAAGAGGAGGTGGCCCAAGTGTCGCCATACCTTCTCTTATTCACATTTCACATATAACTATGCATATTGTCGAAAAACTTGTCGTACGTAAGTGCACATTTTGCACATATTCTACTCCTTAGGGCGATCGTGCTATAATAATTGAGATCAAAACTCGAGTACCTACCGTTCGGCGGTCGCAAAGCACCCCCGCAATATCTCCCTAATGACGTCGTCATATCGACGTGGTTTTTGTGATAATTTCCGAGCGAATATTTTACGCCTTTATGTCACGCTATTATTCACGGAGAAGAGGGCCCTTTCCATTTCCGAAATCTATAAAAAATAAAAGAGTCCGGTCATGGTGACGCTCATACACTGAGCGTTCGGGCTTTATGGCGTCATTACGCTGACGTCTCGATGGACGTTGTAAAAATCTCATACCCGTTACTTCCGACGAGAGGCGGCGTTAGGTGGAAATTATTTCTTTTCCCGTTTTGTTGATATAAAAATTGGAGATTTAGGGCAGCGCGAGGGACGCAGTAACTCCTGAAAACATTCAATTAACTATATACCCTGAATCGGGATTTATTTCACGGACAAAACCGCGGGGATCAAAAATTTGAAGGCTGGTCTCGTTAAAATGGAAATATGAGATAAGTGCCGAATCCAATTTATTACAACTACTTCAAAAAAATCACAGTGTGAGCTTATATTAATAACTATTTCTTCTCGGAACGTTCCCTCTTCTCTTAACTAAACGTGTAGCGTGTGATACGTGAGGGAACATTCAGTGTTGAAGAGGAAGGAGTGTTATCAAACGCGAGCTTATAGCATGTCTATTTGCATCTCCTATTTCCTGTTTTAATTATGTTTATAACAAATTATTCAAAGTGAAATTTTGACTGTAATGCAAGTTTTAAACATCCACAGGATATTTAAAAAAGTCGCGAAAGTGGATTGCTGTACAACATAGTACACAACAAGTAACTAGCTCATTAATTATTAACTCAATTAATTGATGATCTATTTGACTCTAGCTCTGATACAATATAGTAAAATAAAATATAGTACAAACTGGATCCAGCTATGTAGCAATTAGCGACTGTACTACTTAGCGAGTTGCCATATAGCACATTATACAGCTGATTTAACAATTCCTTGGATTTCAGGGCAAGCAACTAGTTCATTTTTAGTGATCGACTAACTCAATTATTTGATGATTGATCTGTTTGAGTTTAGTATTGCTTCAATATATCAATATAAAATATTTTTAAAAATGGATCTAGTTATGTACCAATTGATAACTGTATTATCTAACCAGTTGCCATGCAGTAACCTATCTAGCTGATTTAATATTTTCTTTGACTTCATGGTAAGTAACTGTTTTTGGTAATTGACCAACTCAATTATTTGATAATTTGTTTAAGTCTTGTATTGCTCCAATATATTGATATAAAATATTTTGCAAAATGGATCTAGTTATGTAGAAATTAGCAGCTGTAGTATCGAGAAAGTTGCCATATACTTAACTGGTTAGTTTATTCAACTACTTCTCTGACTCTAGAGCAAGTAACTAAGTAACTAGTTCATTTCAGTAAATTACTAACTCAATTAATTGATCATCTATTTGACCCTAGCACTGCTACGATACTATAAAATGAAATATTGTACAAACAGGGTCCAGCTATGTAGCAATTAGCAACTGTACCACTTATCAAGTTGCCATATAGCAAATTATACAGCTGATTTAACAATTCCTTTGGTTTCAGGGCAAGTAAGTAGTTTATATATTTGACACTAGCACTGATACAACACAGTAAAATAAAATATTGTACAAACAAACTTTATATCAATTAGCGAATATACTAGTTAGCAAGTTACCATACAGAAAATTATACAGCTGAAGTAACAATTGCTTGAATTTCCGAGCAAGTAACTAGTTCATTTTAGTAACTGACTAACTCGGTTATTTGATGATCTGTTTTGTGTTTAGCATTTCTCCAATATACTGAAATAAAATATTTTGCAAAATGGATCCACTTCAATATCAATTAGCAGCTGTGCTATCCATCAAGTTTCCATATAGCAAACTATACAGCTGATTTAACAACATCTCGGGATTTAGGATAAGTAACTAGTTCATTTTAGTAACTGACTAACTCAATTAATTGACGACCTGTTTTTGCATGGCATTGCTGCGATATAGAATGTGGTGCAAACTGAGTCCAGCTGTGTAGTAAATAGCAGCTGTACTGCTATCTAGCAAGTTGCCCTACAGAAAATTATGCAGCTGATTTAACAATTGCTTGAATTTCAGAGCAAGTAACTAGTTCATTTTAGTGTTTGTGCCTGGCATTGCTCCGATATAGTAAAATAGAATGTTGTGCAAACTGGTGCCAGCTGTGTAACAATTAGCAGCTTACTATCTAGCAAGTTGCCATATATCAAAGTATACAGCTGATTTAACAACTTCTTGGATTTCAGAGCAAGTAACTAGATCATTTTAATAATTGACTAACTCGATTATTTGATGATCTGTTTGAGTTTAGCGTTGCTCCAATATATTGAAATAAACTATTTTGCTAAAAAATAAATAGCAATTAGCAGCTATACTATCTATCAAGTTTCTACATAGCAAACTATGCAGCTTATTTAACAACTTATTGGATTTCAGAGCAAGTAAATAGTTTGTTCTGGGAACTGACTAACTCAATTAATGAGCTATAAATTCAGTTGAAAAAGCGGAGTTTGATATAAGCAGGTGTAGAGATCATTAAACGTTATCGCTGTGTTAATGAATTGGTACGAAGATAGATTAATTTAAGTAGCGTATTGGTTAGAGTTCCTTTCCAAAGTGTTCCTTGGTTTAATTTTTGAATTCATTTCATTGTAACCATCTGTTTTGTGAGTAAAAGTTACCAAGTTACAAAAATCATTAAACATAGACCCATTATATTAAAGCATAGGTAAAAATTTCAAAAAAAAAGCTTAATTCTAATGGCAAGTACAGACAAAATTTACTTTCCTAAAATTTAGCCTCTTTGTCATAATTATTATTATATAATGTACTTATATTTTGTAATTTTTAAAAACTAGCTTTCTTTATGCGAGGTTCTTCTACTGCTAAAACATACGGGTCAATACGCAAAATTTCCGACCGTCAGATGACCGATGTATACATTGCGACGTTCTTGCTACAGAGGTCAGCACTGGTTATAGTTTTATGTTGGCATTATGTTTAGCACTGTATTTGGGTTGGCATTACGTTTTGGGATAAAAATGCAATGGTGAATGTTTTGAGAACGAAGGTGCGTTGTAGACATATTTCCTTATTTAATTTCTTATTATATTACAAATTGAATTTATAGACTGAAATAGTAATACTAAGATATACTTCAAGTAAAACGTTGGCGAGTCATTCATTTACATAAACATATTAATACCCTCACAATAATTTTTAACCTCCTGTACAGTTACCCAAAACAATGCTAGCTTTCGACTGTCGGCACTCCCAGAGTGCAACGTGTCTGATTTTTTAATATCTAATTAATTAATAATAATTTTTAATATGTTGTAATTATATTATTGTGTTATCGTTCGCTAGGGGTTAGAGAGATATGAACATCGCCGCCACCGGAATTAGCGATCACATCTTGTATCGCGATTTCATCCCTTTTGCCTACTTTCAACTGAATCCTAAATTATCAACCGTTACATATCGCAAAGTTTCGAGCATTAGAACGACCGTCCTCCTTTTAAACACTCTAAAATCTCTTCGTCTCGCCTCGCAGGATAGAATTTTTCAATCACGCCACCCTTAAAGGAGCAATTCGGAGCTCGACGTGATCGAATAAAAAAATCACTCCCGACAACAACGTCCGGATTACCTCCATAATCGTCCCGGAATTCATATCTTCACCAGCAGGAGCAGCAGCAGCAGCACCGCAAATTTTTATAAGCCACCCCTAATCCGCAACATAGTGATAGTGTATATATATGTGTGTGTATATAGATACATAAATGTATATATGTGTGTGTATATATAAAAGGCGAAGGGGGAGCGTTTATCGTGTGTGCATTACGGGGATGATGACGCACCCATTTCAATTTTCGGGCGTCATTAGCGTTGCACATGTTCGACGGGGGTGCATGTGCAATATCCCGAGGGGGATGCGCGACCTATGTCGGAATTATTATCTTCGCCCACAATCGGAGGCCGCGATCTGCACGCACGATATCATTACTGAATTATGTCTATCTAATTTCAATTTCTGGCTTTGATGTCGCAATCCCGCTAAAATATTATCGTCGAGATAAAGTGGACACCCTCCAGGCTACAGGGTGTTCGTTGTGTTACGTGATTAGCGGAGCCGGAGGGGTCGCTCCGCCTTAGAGATAGATGGACGTTACGTATAAGGGAATTCGTTAGTTAATCCGATCAAGATGCGGCGGACGGGAAAGATTCCTCCGAAGGTGGTTTTTTCCGTCGTGGGGATAGATAACGAAATAACACGCAATAGTCCAGTAGGTCGCCATTTTCGCGTGCAATTTTGGGAATCGACATCGGTTTTGTTGAAAATTTGGATTTAGGAAATCTATCCTGTGCAGCAACGCGCTTTTATCCTAGGGGTGGAAACTACCCCCTCTAGGGGATGAATCTTTTTTGACCAAATAGACTAGTATATTTATGGATTGACCAATTGTAAGTAATTTTTATTCTATAAAGTTTTTTGTGCAGTTGGTACTTTCCGGGTTATTCACAATTGAAATTGTACACTTTTCATTGAAAAAACACATTTTGTATCTGTTTTCCACGAATTACTTATACATTTTTCATTTTATCGAAATATTTGTTAAAAACAAAAATGTAGCTAATAAAATAACAAAGAGACTCGCTTTTTAATGACTTTTGTAAACCCAATACTAATCGAGTTATTGATCGTCGAAAAATGATTATTTTTCGTATACTTATTTTATTTTTTAAAAAATAAGAGAATTATCGTCGATAAACCAATTGCATTTTTTAAATCGCGGAGAAGGTATTTTAATTATTTACGTATTTACTTATCATGAATGGTTTTTGGTTTATTTAATAAAAATGCATTTTTTTTTTCAAAATTACAAAAATGTAATTTTTATTTAGTTAATTATTTTTTCTAAAATAAGCGTTCCAAACTGGTCAAATCACTTAAATCGTATCAATAATACCCAAATAAAATAAATTGCAAGTGATTTGAGATCAATTTCAATTAGGGTGGTAATTTCGAGGGTTTTATTGTTAAATGTTTTTTAAAAAAAAAGAAGTGACTTTATTTTTATTATAACTCAGTCAATTTTTGTGCAAAAGGATTTTGTCGGTACTCGTTTGAAAGGTTTTTTTAATTACTTTAAAAAAGGTCTCTTGAGTTTTTTCCAAAAAGTTCATCATTTCCAAGTTATTTAAGGTTGAATGTTCCAAATTTCGGGTTTCTCAAAACATAACCGTTCTTCAACGAGTAATAACTTGATTCGTATTGGGTTTACAGAAGTCATTAAACTACGGATCTCTTTGGTTTTTCATTAGCTACATTTTTGTTTTTGCTAATTTTTTCGATAAAATTTAAATTTTTTAAGTAATTCGTGGGAAACATAAAAACGCGTTTTTACAATGAAAAATGTATAATTTCAATCGTGAAAAACACGGAAAGTATCAACTTAACAAAAAACTTAATATAACAAAAATTGCTTAGAAATAATGGTCAATCTATCGATTTCCAAGTATATTTATTGGCCAAAAATTTGATAACTACTTTAATTAATTAAAATGTAACTGAGAAACATTAAGCAAACTTCAGTAAACGGTTTCAGAGAGTATCAATAAAATTAGAGCTTCAGTAATTTTTGTTAAGCTCTTAATAACACAACTTATAATTATATAACTTAGATTTATTCGCCAATTAGACTATTACTACTTTACGTAAATTAAACGAAACTCCTGAACTAATGGTCAATAAATAGCTGTTAAGATGTTCAGTTAAATTTGGATTTCAGTTAATGCTTAAATTTTAATACCTAAACGGTTTCGAAAAGTTTAAGTTAAATTAGGGTTTCAGTTAGATTTTGTTAAGCTCTAAATAACAGGGCTTATAATAGAACTTAGTTTTATACGTCAATTAGACCATTACTACTTTACGTAATTAAACGAAATTCCTGAATCAAACCTCAATTAATAGCTGTTAAGATGTTCAGTTAAAATTGGATTTCAGTTAATGTTTAAACTTTCGTAAACGGTTTCGAAAGTTTTAGTTAAATTAAGGTTTCAGTAAATTTTGGTAAGGTGTAAATAACATGACATAATATAACTTAGATTTATTCGTCAATTAGACCATTACTACTTTACGTGTTAATTAAACGAAACTCCTGAACCAAACGTCAATAAATAGCTGTTAGGATGTTCAGTTAAAATTGGATTTCAGTTAATGTTTAAACTTTAGCAAACTGTTTCGAAAAGTTTCAGTTCAATTCAAGTCTTATTAAGTTTTTATTCAGCTCTTAATAACATAACTTAGTTTTATTCGTCAATTAGACCATTACTGCCTTACGTAGTTAAACGAAACTCCTGAACCAAACGTCAATAAACAGCTGTTAAGAAGTTCAGTTAAATTTGGATTTCAGTTAATGTTTAAACTTTAGTAAACCGTTTCGAAAAGTTTCAGTTAAATTAGAGTCTCAGTAAGTTTTTGGTAAGCTCTTAATAACATGACTTATAATATAACTTAGTTTTATTCGTCAATTAGACCATTACTACTTTACGACTAGAGTTTCAGTAAGTTTTGCTAAGCTCTTAATAACATGACTTATAATATAACTTAGTTTTATTCGTTAATTAGACCATTACTACTTTACGTAATTAAACAAAACTCCTGAAGCAAACGTCAATAAACAGCTGTTAAGAAGTTCAGTTAAATTTGGATTTCAGTTAATGTTTAAACTTTAGTAATCGGTTTCGAAAAGATTCAGTTAAATTAGAGTCTCAGTAAGTTTTGTTAAACTCTTAATAACACAACTTATAATTATATAACTTAGATTTATTCGTCAAAAAGACTATTACTACTTTACGTAAATTAAACGAAACTCCTGGACCAAACGTCAATAAAAGCTCTTAAGATGTTCAGTTCAATTTGGATTTAAGTTAATGATTAAACGTTAGTACCTAAACGGTTTCGAAAAGTTCCAGTTAAATCAGAGTTTCAGTTAGTTTTTGTTAACCTTTTAATAACATGACATAATATAACTTAATTTTATTCGTCATTTAGACCATTACTACTTTACGTAATTAAACGAAATTCCTGAACCAAACCTCAATTAATAGCTGTTAAGATGTTCAGTTAAATTCGGATTTCAGTTAATGTTTAAACTTTAGCAAACTGTTTCGAAAAGTTTCAGTTAAATTTGAGTCTCATTAAGTTTTTCTTAAGCTCTTAATAACATAACTTAGTTTTATTCGTCAATTAGACCATTACTACTTTACATAATTAAACGAAACTCCTGAACCAAACGTCAATAAATAGCTGTTAAGATGTTCAGTTCAATTTGGATTTCAGTTAATGTTTAAACTTTAGCAAACTGTTTTGAAAAGTTTCAGTTAAATTAGAGTCTCATTAAGTTTTTCTTAAGCTCTTAATAGCATAACTTAGTTTTATTCGTCAATTAGACCATTACTACTTTACGTAATTAAACGAAAGTCCCCAACCAAACGTCAATAAATAGCTGTTAAGATGTTCAGTTAAAATTGGATTTCAGTTAATGTTTAACTTTAGTAAACGGCTTCGAAAAGTTTCAGTTAAATCAGAGTTGCAGTAAGTTTTGTTGAGCTCTAAATTACATAACTTAAAATATAACTTAATTTTATACGTCAATTAAATACGTAAATACGTAATTAAACGAAACTCCAGAACCAAACGTCAATAATCAGCCGTTAAGATGTTCAGTTAAATCTGGATTTCAGTTAACGTTTTGTGTAAATTTGAGCTCCCCTAATCGCAAGTTCCAATACAACTTAGGTTCAAAAACTCTTAACTATCTTAACTAATCAAATAAAGCTATGAAAGTTTAAAAAGGAGTGTATAATAAGCTTTTTTGGAAAATTTCAGGAATATTCTTAGCAATACGAGTTCTGATGCAACTTTATGAATAATTTAATAAATATTTCAGAAATTAAATGGAATTTCGTAGGTTTGTAACGTAGGTTTCGTTCAACAATTTTATGGAGTTTCAGCTAAATCTATATTTTAGTTTATGTTTTATGGATATTTAAAACTCACATTTCATTTAAATCACACTAATAGTCAGTTATGTTATACTGAATTATCATTTTATTATATTAAGAGGATCCACAGAATATATCTCATCTCAGTCTCTCCAAATTATTTCTCGTTTCTGGTATCGATACGTACAACTTTCCATTTCTTTATATTCCACTCTGGTCTCGTTCGCTTTTACATAATTTGGCTTTTAAAATACAAGATCAATACTGACGAATTTCAGTTGGATTGGCTGTCTATTTCTGCGTCAGAAGTGACAGAGCTTTAAAGATACCATTGGGTAGGTTGATAATGAAAATTTTTAATTTGAGAGGTTAGTGGCATTTAAGCTACTCCTGCGAACAATTTGAGTGTATATTTGTTAGTAGAAAATGTTAACCTGTGAATTTTTAGTTAAGGAAAGGCACTTACTAAGGTATAAATGTAGTTGGTCCCGAATGTGACATATTTTATTGTCAAAGCCAATTCCGTCAACATTTCCATATCGTCTCCTGATTTTTATCAAACCGTTGTTTTCCTTGACGTCATTTATCTTTACGTCTTTCGGGTTCGTGACCTGGACTACCAGGCCACTTGCCCAGCACCCACAAGTATAAACGGTACCATTTGTCAAAGTAGACGTCGAGTACTGTAAACACGGGCAAATGTGTCACGACTTGAATACCTAAACATCCATGGTCCTTCCTGCCGTATTCCATTAGAACGCCGCAATACAACAAAAGTTATTTCACTAAAACAATACCTCCTCCTACTTAACCTCGAAGAAAACTTCGCCGTAATTAAATCCTAATCCTTCGAAAAACTCTCTTGAATATTCTGTAAGTGTCTGAAAATTTCATGCGGGACGGGCGTCCAACGGCGTTGATTAATAGTCGATCGGGTCGAAAGTTTTGTGAGGGTTTTTTCCCCGCCGAACAATTGTTTAGTGTTGTTGCCGTGTGTTGGTTTTGCCATTTCGGTGGATTACAATTGCGTTGCGGGATTGCTTCCATTGAAAAAAAAAAAACGTGTCATTTTGCAGGAATGGGAAACTCAGTGGCAGAGAATTGAATTCGAGATTTTTTAATGGAGTTGTGTATCGAAAATTTTAGGTGGTTTCAGCCGTGGCAAGTTCGAAAGTCTAAATGAGGTTCAGTATTGTCACGCATAAGGTCGCTTGGTATTTATCTTCTTTGAAGTGCTTTGTTTTTAAAGATGGGTAATTCTTTATGCGCAACATTAGTATGACGTAAGCGTTTGGAGAGGGGGATGGTAACCAATGGCAACAGTTCCTATACTATTTGTTTCTTATGGGAATGTGCCTATGTTTGATGTTAGTTTGTCATTAATTCTTATTCTAGTTTCTGTAGTTTCTGTGCTCTTTAATTATTCTTGTTATGGTATATCGGATTGTTTCAGTATGTTCAGTACATCTGATAGGCTGATTCGGTCAAAAATTTTAGTTAAATCTATGAAACAAAGATATGCTGGTTTGTTTCATTCTATAGCTTTCTCCGATAGTTGTCTTATTGTGAAAATACCATCAATAGTTTATATGTTGTGACGAAACCCTTGTTGTTTTTTGCTGGTATCTTGTCGTTGTTCTATTATTGTTTTTAATATGGTTGTAAAAACTTTCATTATCAAACTTAGGAGCATTATTCCTCTGTAATTTTCCGAATTTTTTTGTCGCTTTTCTTCCAAATTGATATTGTGATACTTCGTTTCCAGCATTATGGTCTTGTTCCTCAGTGTTGTTATTTCCTTTAGTGTCGTTGTCTTTATATAATTCTTTGAAATAGTTCATCGAAGTTTGTTCATTTATTGTTAGAGATCCTGTGTATTCGTTCGTCTCCTGTCTTCTTCGCCTCAGCATACCTCATACCTTCTTTTGAGTCCCATACATGTCGTGTTTCATGTCCTTTGTGAATTCCTCCCAATAATGCCTGTTATGTTTTTATATTTGTGTGTTAATAATGTTTCTTATATCTTTGAATCTCCTTCGTTCCTCCTCTGTTCTTTTGTTAAGATATTTAATGTATGCTGCCTTCTTTTCTTTTACCGAGTCGTTTATTTCTGGGGCAATTCTTTTATTACAATTAGTCTTAAGAGCAAAAATTTCTGATCAGATTTTATATTAATTTTCATCAAAAATGATTTTCTTTACAATTATGCTTTAAATCGAAAAAAAAGTCAAAGTATATCCAAAGCCTACTTGTAAGATAGCTAACCAACTGAAAATCATTATTATCTTGGAATAACGCAAAATATATATATGGTGGTGAGTTAATCTTGTCCATGAGTGTATATACCGTACCATAAAGGAACGTATCGCAGCGAGGCGCGTTAGCGTCGCTCAAGGTCGTTCGGGTCGTTACGTTACGTTCGTTTTTTCGGCGTCCATACCTCTCGAGAGTCGCGATGAGAAAGCTAAGCTTCCAACATTGGTATTTTCGTACTATTTATCCAAAGTACTTTCTAGTTAAATAAGAAAAGCTTCAAAATTCAGTGTCCGATGAGACGAACCTCAGCCCTCACATTTCCCTTGCTGATGAGCTGTGCGTGAATCTAGGAAAAGAAGTCCCCGGAAAAAAGTCCCCGGAAAGAAAATCCCCGGAAAAAGGTCTCTTCTTCTTTTTCTTATTTTAAGACGAAAAGTCTTGGTTTTCAAAGCTGTAGCCTAAGTTGTGACTCCGCGATGACCAGCTTTCGTACCATCGTGCCATCTTGGAGGTCTAAGGTTGGTTGGTTTCTCCTCTTTTGCAATTCTGGGTAGTCGATTATCAGCCATTCTGTCGACGTAGTTTCGTCATGCTCGTCATCTTAATCTGGACCATCTTACAATGTCTAGGATATCACATTGGGTTCTTATATCGCTGCTTCTCACTCTGTCTCTAAGCGTTTTGCCCGTGATTGATCTTAGCGTCTTCATTTCGGTCGTTCTTAGCAGTTGCTTAGTAGCGGCTGTTTCTGTTTCTGCTGCCTCAATAAACCGAACTCGTGAGTATCGCGAAACCTTCAACCGAGTACGTAAAGTAGTAGCGACTGAATACAATAATCTGCATACATGTCGATTTCTTGATCTCCCATGGAGTTTCAATTAAATTACTAAAAACTGCCCTCGTGACAATGCTCTCTCGTCTCTTCATCTTCTTCTTATTATTATTTTAAGACAAAGTCTTGTTTTTTCAAAGCTGTAGCCTAAGTTGTGATCCGCGATGACCAGCTTTCGTACCATCGTGCCATCTTGGAGGTCTACGGTTGGTTGGTTTCTCCTCTTTTGTAATTTTGGGTAGTCGATTATCAGCCATTCTGTCGACGTGGTCTCGTCATGCTCGTCATCTTATTCTGAACCATCTTACAATGTCTAGAATGTCACATTGGGTTCTTATATTGCTGCTTCTCACTCTGTCTCTAAGCTTTTTGCCCATGATTGATCTTAGCGTCTTCATTTCGGTCATTCTTAGCAGTTGCTTAGTAGCTCCTCTTTCTGCTCCTGTTTCTGTGGCGTAAGTCATAATAGGACTTACACACGTCTTGTAAATTCGCGTTTTGCCTTCAACACTCATGTATTTGTTTCTCCATATTACGTCCCGTAGATATCCTGGTACCCGCAGCCGCTATTGTTTGTGTTCGGACTTCTTCTTTAAGGTTTCTATTACTCGTGATATTAACGCCTAGCTATTTGAATGACATGACCTGTTTCTACACATTTATTGTAGATCGCTAACTCACACCTTCTCGGTGCTCTTGATATTGTCAGAGACTTTGTTTTCTGGGCAGAGATCAGCATGTTTAATTCCTTTGCTACTCTTTCGAATCTATAAAGTAGTTTCTGCAGATTGTCCTCATTTTCCGATATTATCACCGCGTCGTCAGCATAGCAGATTATTTTAAATTCTTTCTTACCCAGTTTATATCCTTTCCCTGCAGATTTTACTTCCACGATGATCTTATCAAATTAAAAGATTAAAGAGTATTGGGCTAAGACTATCCCTTGCCTGATTCCTGTTGAGACTGGTATCTTGTTGGAAAGCTTATTATTTGCTTTTATAAAAGGGCTACTTCCGATTTTCATTTCTTTAATGATATCAATTGTTTTGGGATTCAAGTTCCTCTCCTTTAGTAATTTCAGGACATCGCAGAGTCTAACCCTATCAAAGGCTTGCGTGAGGTCAATAAAGCACCTAAAGGCAAGTTTGTTATACTCAATGGCTTTTTCCACTATTTAGTTTAAAATGCATATTGCATCTATGGTGGATCTGTTTTGTCGTTGTTCTGTTCTTCTTCACTGATGCCAGTCTGTATGATTTCTTCTGCTAAGATTTTTGTGAATACTTTTGAAGGTGCGCTTAATAGACTAATACCTCTATAATTTTGTGGATCCATTTTTTCTCCTTTTTTGAAAACTGGGATTGTGATGTTTTGTTTCCACTGTTCTGGCACGTTTGTTCTATTGTCTATTTTATTAAATAAAATTTGCATTTCGTCCGTAAATGCGTTACCCCCATATTTGAACAGCTCATTATGAATATTATCCAGTCCTGGTGCTTTCCGATTTTTCAGCTTAGTCACGACTAGTTCAATTTTTTGTTTTGTTATTGTGTGATTTTGGTCCTCTTTGTCTTCACTGCAATCATTTTCACGTTCCAGTCCTATTATCTCGTCTATGTGTGTGTTACTATATAGAGTGTCAAAGTGTCTCTCCCAGGTTTCTGTTGTTATTGCTTTGGTTTGTACATATTCATTAATTGTTTTTTTTTGCGGTTTCGTAGCATACTCCATATCTTTCTTTGACCTCCGTATAGATCATGCTCCATGTCTATTGAATATTTCTCCCAAACACTCTTTTGATTGCCTAAATTTCTGTGTTTCTGTTTCTCACAATTTTGTATTGGTCATATGTGATAGTTTGACTTCTTAGCTGTAGATAAGCCTTCCTTTTCTCTGCTGCAAGCATTTTGATATCTTTGGTGAACCATGGCATCGAGTTGGTCTTTCGATTGTTGTTTATATTGTGTTTACTATGTGCTTCCTCTGCAGCTGCTGCTATGTTGTTACTAAGTTTCATCCACGCAGTCTCGACATCATCATCCTTCTTAATTTTGTTTTCAGTAACTTTCTGCTTTAATCTTTGTTGGTATAATTATTTTGTGATAGCGTCACTGATGATCTCTATATTAAATTTTTCGATTGGTTCGGTTTTATTTTTCGAGTTTTCTTGTACACATTCCCTTAGTTTAGCTAATACCCGCCGGTGGTTGGTTCCTGTATTTGCTGAACTTAAGACCCTTACATCTAATATTCTCGAGGGGTGAATATTTCGGTATATGGTTGATTTTTGTCCTCTGAAAAATCTAGGAAAAAAGTAGCTAAGAAAAAAGTCCCAAGAAAAAATGTACCAAAGGAAAAAATCCCGGAAAAGTCCCCGGAATAAAAATACCAAAGAAAGAAAGTCCCAGGAAAAAATCACAATGAGAAACGTTCCTTTTCAATGCAACTTTTTTCCTTGGGACTTTTTTTTCTGGGACTTTCTTTGGTACCTACTCTTTTTCCGGGGACTTTTTTTTCCGGTACTGTTTTTCCGGGGACTTTTTTTCCGGTTACCGTTGTGCGTATAGCTCGACAATCCCCCGGTAAATCCGCCGTAATTAAAGCCAAAGCAAGCTCCTCTTAATCCGGTTTCGCCTCGCCGAAAACGTCACGAATGTCCCTTTAACAACAAGAAAAACATTAAGAAATACGGGACATTCGTCCCGTATTCCCGCCGCTCGTTATCCGCCGAGGAACAATCAAATTATATTTCCTATATTGAGCCACTTTGGGGGTGAGCGGGACCAGAAATTCTCATTATACGCTTCCGAACGACGGGGTCAAACAACTTATTCCGGGCAACATCAAAGTTCCCTTGGAGATTCGGTTTCTTTGAGAGGAGCAGAGCCCCGACAAAGGATTCCGCGGACTTCATGCGGCGATATCGTGAGTTTAAAGGCTTGCGGGCGCCCCCCATGCGAGAAAAAGTCTTCTCCGGAGTTCCCCGGGAAAACATACAGAGTCGTGGAGGAGGGTACGTACTACGTACGTGTGCGTATATGCAAGTTCGACTGTATTATTCATGCCCGGGTTAAGTTTGTGCACGAACTTGTAACGAATTTATCAGCTGCAACTTTGCGGGGAGTTAATTAATAATGGCGCGGGCTGCAGAGCGATGTGGAAAGTTTTATTATGCATTGAAGTAGTCGTTGGGGAACTTTGCGTCGCGGCACGATTTTTGAAACTATTCGAGCTGTCGAAGCAAGTCGGAAATTGAATATTAAAATAAGGGACTTCAAGGGAAGAGGACTTTCATAACTGAACGTGCGTAATACAAATAGACAAATAGACAATAACCCTCGGCCTAGCCAAGCCAGAATATAATAGTTATTTATTATACAAGCGGATAAAATGAACGTTTAACGAGCTATATGTTTAAATATAAATATGTTAATATCGCGAGTTAAACGTTCATTATATCCGCGAGTGTATTACAACGTTTTATTTAATTTTGCCATATATAAACTGACGTTTAGCGGAGTAAGTCCTAAAGAGAAAATTTGACAGATGACAACTTCAGTGCCGCAACCTTGACAACGACGAAAACAATTTTAAACATATAAAACGTCACTTTATACGGCAAAATTGAATAGGCAGCCTATTAAAACATTTTAATCCGCTGATTAAATCCGCTGGCTCTACGCCAATTAACAACTGAGAATGTCATGTCATGTGCCAATAAATATGAAAACTGCTATATAAAGTTGCTAAATACTCTAGACTCTAACCTTGCACAAGAGGCAAAAACTGCTTGCACAAATTTGTTATTCCTTGGTAATTTATCAATACTAATTAAGGCACAAAAACCAGATTCTTTAGAGAAAGCATAAGTAATTGCTTTGGTTGAAGAACAAGAACAATTATTATCAAAAAACGAAATTTTTAAACAACATTGTTCAATTTGTAGAAGGACGAACCATTCAATACTCAATGGTAGGTTTAAAACAGATAATCAGAACATCAGACATTTCCAAACTCAAAATGCTAAACAAAATGTAAATCTCCAGAATCAAGATTTTAGTGATCAATCTCAACCTATGCCTAATTTTAATGTCCGAGGAACAATACAAAAGCCGTGGTATTTACCGAACGACGAGATTAAACCGACAACTACTGATTGCAGAATGCATAGGAACTGCATATTTGTAACTAATTGCTTGACTTACTGTTGAAAGCTTTTAGGTTTATTGCGTTTCTTACGTTTATGGTTACCTTGAGGGAAGGCCTACTTTTCTATTTTCCTACGTTATTGTTATGGGCAAGGAGATAAAACACAACAACAACAGGGTCGAGAGATCAGCTTTCGCAATGGTAATAACCGGAAAACAAAGCATAGTTAAAATATCTTCTCTTTCTCAGTCTTTTCTGAAACAAGGTTTTTCCACATTTTCTCAACTTGTTTAATTCAAATTTTAATCGTTGCAATTGTTCACTAATAAACAACGCTGATTTCATATTTTTACATTTTCTCGAAAAAAAAGTATAATTCAAAATTTTCCTTTCAGGAAATAAAGTAACTTCAACCATTTCCTGAAACGAAATTGTAACCTTCTACAAAAAGCAACGAAATCCAGATTTTCTAAAATTATAAACAAATATTGATTTTTGAACCAGAAAACAGACGCCATTACAGTTTTTTCCAGAAATAAAGTTCATTCCAACCTTTCCCAAAAACCAAAAATTGATTCAAATATTTTGTTTTTCTGCAGAAATGGTACTTTCCTCTTGTCCAGAAACAGAATCCAAATTTTCCCAAAAAGCACTGCTCCTTTTGATCTGCCCCACATTTTCTAAAATAAAGTACATTTCAATCTTTCCTAAAAAGTAATGCATAATTCATCCTTCTTATTCTTCAGAAAACAAAGTTTCAAACTTCTCCAAAAACACAAATATATTTTCAGTCTGCCGCAATTATTTTGGAATTTAAGACAAACTTCCAATCTTTGCCGTTCTTCTTCAGAAAACGAAGGTGAATTCAATATTTCCAGAAATTAAGTTTATTTCATTATTTTTCTGAAAACAAAGTCACATCCAAATCCTTCCTTGCTTTTCCGGAAAACAAGATCAATTTAATCTTTTTCTGGAACAAACTTTTGATCTCTTTCATATTTTGCACAAAGCAAAGCGTAATTCAAACTTCTTATTCTTCTCTAGAGAAGAAGAGGACTTCAGTCTTTTTCTGAAAAAACGTGTCAACTTTACCCAAAAAGGACTTTGTATTAGGCCTAAGTTTTATAGAATTCGAGATAATTTCAATGTTTGGCTATCTTTCTCTAAAAAATGAAACAGATTTCAATTGCCTTCAGAAATAACGTTCATTTTCATCTTTTCCAGAAAACAAAGTGTAATTCCAACTTTTTCTAGTTCTCCGGAAAAGAAAAGGACTTCAGTCTTTTTCTACCTTCCCCAAAAACGACTTTCTATTTTTCAAATTTTTCAAAATTCAAAATAATTTTCAATGTTTGCCACTCTTCTGAAAAAATGAACCATCTCTCAATTTTTCAGAAATCATGGACTTTTCCATCTTTGTCCGGAAAGCAAAGCGTTACTCAAACTTCAATTTTGTTTTTTGAATTTTAATCTTTTCCTGAAACAAAGCCACAACCTTCCCCGAAAAGCACAGTTTTTTCAATGTTCATTTTCATGTTTTACAGAAAGCAAAGTGTAATTCCAACTTTTTCTTGTTCTCCAGAGAAGAAAACGACATCAGTCTTTTCCTAAAACAAAGTTTCTACCTTCCCCAAAAACGACTTTCGATTAGCCCCAAATTTTTCAGAATTCAAAATAAATTTCAATGTTTGCCCACTCTTCTGAAAAGATGAACCACAATTCAGATTTTCAGAAATCATGGACTTTTCCACCTTTTCCTGAATGCAAAGCGTTACTCAAACTTCAATTTTGTTTTTTGAATTTTAATCTTATCCTGAAACAAAGCTACAACCTTCCCCAAAAAGCACAGTTTTTTTAATGTTCATTTTCGTGTTTTACAGAAAGCAAAGTGTACTTCCAACTTTTTCTTGTTCTCCAGAGAAGAAAACGACTTCAGTCTTTTCCTAAAACAAAGTTTCTACTTTACCCAAAAACGACTTTCGATTAGCCCCAAATTTTTCATAATTCAAATTAAATTTCAATGTTTGCCCACTCTTCTGAGAAAATGAACCACAATTCAGATTTTCAGAAATCATGGACTTTTCCACCTTTTCCTGAATGCAAAGCGTTACTCAAACTTCAATTTTGTTTTTTGAATTTTAATCTTATCCTGAAACAAAGCTACAACCTTCCCCAAAAAGCACAGTTTTTTTAATGTTCATTTTCGTGTTTTACAGAAAGCAAAGTGTACTTCCAACTTTTTCTTGTTCTCCAGAGAAGAAAACGACTTCAGTCTTTTCCTAAAACAAAGTTTCTACTTTACCCAAAAACGACTTTCGATTAGCCCCAAATTTTTCATAATTCAAATTAAATTTCAATGTTTGCCCACTCTTCTGAGAAAATGAACCACATTTCAGTTTTTCAGAAATCATGGACTTTTCCACCTTTTCCTGAAAGCAAAGCGTAACTCAAATTTCAATTCTGGTTTTTGAATTTTAATGTTTCCTTGAAACAAAGCTACAACCTTCCCCAAAAAGCACAGTTTTTACAATTTTCATTTTCATGTTTTCCAGAAAGTAAAGTATACTTCAAACTTTTTCTTCTTCTCCACAAACGAAAAGGACTTCAGTCTTTTCCTGAAACAAAGTTTCTACCTTCCCCAAAAACGACTATTTACTCCAAATTTTTCAGAATTCAAAATAAATTTCAATATTTGCCCACTCTTCTGAAAAGATGAACCACATTTCAGTTTTTCAAAAATCATGGACTTTCCACCTTTTCCGGAATGCAAAGCGTTACTCAAACTTCAATTTTGCTTTTTGAATTTTAATCTTTTCCTGAAACAAAACTACAACCTTCCCCAAAAAGCACAGTTTTCTTCATTTTCATCTTTTCCAGGAAGCAAAGTGTAATTCCAACTTTTTCTTGTTCTCCAGAAAGGAAAACGACTTCAGTCTTTTCCTGAAACAAAGTTTCTACCTTCCCCAAAAACGACTTTCTATTAGCCCCATGTTTTTCAGAATTCAAAATGAAATTCAATGTTTGCCCACTCTTCTGAAAAAATGAACCACATTTCAGTTTTTTAAATAGCATGGACTTTTCCACCCTTTCCGGAATGCAAAGCGTGACTCAAATATCAATTTTGGTTTTTGAATTTTAATCTTTTCCTGAAACAAAACTACAACCTTCCCCAAAAAGCACAGTTTTCTTCATTTTCATCTTTTCCAGGAAGCAAAGTGTAATTCAAACTTTTTCTTGTTCTCCAGAAAAGAAAACGACTTCAGTCCTTTCCTGAAACAAAGTTTTTACCTTCCCCAAAAACGACTTTCTATTAGCCCCATGTTTTTCAGAATTCAAAATGAATTTCAATGTTTGTCCACTCTTCTGAAAAGATGAACCACATTTCAGATTTTCAGAAATCATGGACTTTTCCACCTTTTCCTGAAAGCAAAGCGTACCTCAAATTTCAATTCTGGTTTTTGAATTTCAATGTTTCCTTGAAACAAAGCTACAACCTTCCCCAAAAAGCACAGTTTTTACAATGTTCATTTTCATGTTTTCCAGAAAGCAAAGTATACTTCAAACTTTTTCTTCTTCTCCACAAACGAAAACGACTTCAGTCTTTTCCTGAAACAAAGTTTCTACCTTCCTCAAAAACGACTCTATTAGCCCCAAATTTTTCAGAATTCAAAATAAATTTCAATGTTTGTCCACTTTTCTGAAAAAATGAACCACATTTCAGTTTTTCAAAAATCATGGACTTTTCCACCTTTTCCGGAAAACAAAGCGTTACTCAAACTTCAATTTTGTTTTTTGAATTTTAATCTTTTCCTGAAACAAAGCTACAACCTTCCCCAAAAAGGCCAGTTTTTTCAATGTTTATTTTCATCTTTTCCAGAAAACAAAGTGTAATTCCAACATTTTCTTGTTCTCCAGAAAAGAAAAGCACTTCAGCCTTTTCCTGAAACAAAGTTTCTACCTTCCCCAAAAACGACTCTATATTTGCCCCAAATTTTTCAGAATTCAAAATAAATTTCAATGTTTGCCCACTCTTCTGAAAAAATGAACCACATTTCAGTTTTTTAAATAGCATGGACTTTTCCACCCTTTCCGGAATGCAAACCGTGACTCAAATATCAATTTTGGTTTTTGAATTTTAATCTTTTCCTGAAACAAAACTACAACCTTCCCCAAAAAGCACAGTTTTCTTCATTTTCATCTTTTCCAGGAAGCAAAGTGTAATTCAAACTTTTTCTTGTTCTCCAGAAAAGAAAACGACTTCAGTCCTTTCCTGAAACAAAGTTTTTACCTTCCCCAAAAACGACTTTCTATTAGCCCCATGTTTTTCAGAATTCAAAATGAATTTCAATGTTTGTCCACTCTTCTGAAAAGATGAACCACATTTCAGTTTTTTAAAAATCATGGACTTTCCACCTTTTCCGGAATGCAAAGCGTTACTCAAACTTCAATTTTGCTTTTTGAATTTTAATCTTTTCCTGAAACAAAACTACAACCTTCCCCAAAAAGCACAGTTTTGTTCATTTTCATATTTTCCAGAAAGCAAAGTGTAAATCAAACTTTTTCTTGTTCTCCAGAAAAGAAAACGACTTCAGTCCTTTCCTGAAACAAAGTTTTTACCTTCCCCAAAAATGACTCGATTAGCCCCAAATTTCTCAGCATTCAAAATAAATTTCAATGTTTGTCCACTCTTCTGAAAAAATGAACCACATTTCAGTTTTTCAAAAATCATGGACTATTCCACCTTTTCCGGAAAACAAAGCGTTACTCAAACTTCAATTTTGATTTTTGAATTTTAATCTTTTCCTGAAACAAAGCTACAACCTTCCCCAAAAAGGCCAGTTTTTTCAATGTTTATTTTCATGTTTTACAGAAAGCAAAGTGTACTTCCAACTTTTTCTTGTTCTCCAGAGAAGAAAACGACTTCAGTCTTTTCCTGAAACAAAGTTTCTACCTTCCCCAAAAACGACTTTCTATTAGCCCCATGTTTTTCAGAATTCAAAATGAATTTCAATGTTTGCCCACTCTTCTGAAAAGATGAACCACAGTTCAGTTTTTCAAAAATCATGGACTTTCCACCTTTTCCGGAATGCAAAGCGTTACTCAAACTTCAATTTTGCTTTTTGAATTTTAATCTTTTCCTGAAACAAAACTACAACCTTCCCCAAAAAACACAGTTTTCTTCATTTTCATCTTTTCCAGGAAGCAAAGTGTAATTCCAACTTTTTCTTATTCTCCAGAGAAGAAAACGACTTCAGTCTTTTCCTGAAACAAAGTTTCTACCTTCCCCAAAAACGACTTTCGATTAGCCCCAAATTTTTCAGAATTCAAAATAAATTTCAATGTTTGCCCACTCTTCTGAAAAAATGAACCACATTTCAGTTTTTCAAAAATCATGGACTTTTCCACCTTTTCCGGAAAACAAAGCATTACTCAAACTTCAATTTTGTTTTTTTGAATTTTAATCTTTTCCTGAAACAAAACTACAACCTTCCCCAAAAAGCACAGTTTTCTTCATTTTCATCTTTTCCAGGAAGCAAAGTGTAATTCCAACTTTTTCTTGTTCTCCAGAAAGGAAAACGACTTCAGTCTTTTCCTGAAACAAAGTTTCTACCTTCCCCAAAAACGACTTTCTATTAGCCCCATGTTTTTCAGAATTCCAAATGAATTTCAATGTTTGCCCACTCTTCTGAAAAGATGAACCACATTTCAGATTTTCAGAAATCATGGACTTTTCCACCTTTTCCTGAAAGCAAAGCGTACCTCAAATTTCAATTCTGGTTTTTGAATTTCAATGTTTCCTTGAAACAAAGCTACAACCTTCCCCAAAAAGCACAGTTTTTACAATGTTCATTTTCATGTTTTCCAGAAAGCAAAGTATACTTCAAACTTTTTCTTCTTCTCCACAAACGAAAACGACTTCAGTCTTTTCCTGAAACAAAGTTTCTACCTTCCTCAAAAACGACTCTATTAGCCCCAAATTTTTCAGAATTCAAAATAAATTTCAATGTTTGTCCACTTTTCTGAAAAAATGAACCACATTTCAGTTTTTCAAAAATCATGGACTTTTCCACCTTTTCCGGAAAACAAAGCGTTACTCAAACTTCAATTTTGTTTTTTGAATTTTAATCTTTTCCTGAAACAAAACTACAACCTTCCCCAAAAAGCACAGTTTTCTTCATTTTCATCTTTTCCAGGAAGCAAAGTGTAATTCCAACTTTTTCTTGTTCTCCAGAAAGGAAAACGACTTCAGTCTTTTCCTGAAACAAAGTTTCTACCTTCCCCAAAAACGACTTTCTATTAGCCCCATGTTTTTCAGAATTCAAAATGAAATTCAATGTTTGCCCACTCTTCTGAAAAAATGAACCACATTTCAGTTTTTTAAATAGCATGGACTTTTCCACCCTTTCCGGAATGCAAAGCGTGACTCAAATATCAATTTTGGTTTTTGAATTTTAATCTTTTCCTGAAACAAAACTACAACCTTCCCCAAAAAGCACAGTTTTCTTCATTTTCATCTTTTCCAGGAAGCAAAGTGTAATTCAAACTTTTTCTTGTTCTCCAGAAAAGAAAACGACTTCAGTCCTTTCCTGAAACAAAGTTTTTACCTTCCCCAAAAACGACTTTCTATTAGCCCCATGTTTTTCAGAATTCAAAATGAATTTCAATGTTTGTCCACTCTTCTGAAAAGATGAACCACATTTCAGATTTTCAGAAATCATGGACTTTTCCACCTTTTCCTGAAAGCAAAGCGTACCTCAAATTTCAATTCTGGTTTTTGAATTTCAATGTTTCCTTGAAACAAAGCTACAACCTTCCCCAAAAAGCACAGTTTTTACAATGTTCATTTTCATGTTTTCCAGAAAGCAAAGTATACTTCAAACTTTTTCTTCTTCTCCACAAACGAAAACGACTTCAGTCTTTTCCTGAAACAAAGTTTCTACCTTCCTCAAAAACGACTCTATTAGCCCCAAATTTTTCAGAATTCAAAATAAATTTCAATGTTTGTCCACTTTTCTGAAAAAATGAACCACATTTCAGTTTTTCAAAAATCATGGACTTTTCCACCTTTTCCGGAAAACAAAGCGTTACTCAAACTTCAATTTTGTTTTTTGAATTTTAATCTTTTCCTGAAACAAAGCTACAACCTTCCCCAAAAAGGCCAGTTTTTTCAATGTTTATTTTCATCTTTTCCAGAAAACAAAGTGTAATTCCAACATTTTCTTGTTCTCCAGAAAAGAAAAGCACTTCAGCCTTTTCCTGAAACAAAGTTTCTACCTTCCCCAAAAACGACTCTATATTTGCCCCAAATTTTTCAGAATTCAAAATAAATTTCAATGTTTGCCCACTCTTCTGAAAAAATGAACCACATTTCAGTTTTTTAAATAGCATGGACTTTTCCACCCTTTCCGGAATGCAAACCGTGACTCAAATATCAATTTTGGTTTTTGAATTTTAATCTTTTCCTGAAACAAAACTACAACCTTCCCCAAAAAGCACAGTTTTCTTCATTTTCATCTTTTCCAGGAAGCAAAGTGTAATTCAAACTTTTTCTTGTTCTCCAGAAAAGAAAACGACTTCAGTCCTTTCCTGAAACAAAGTTTTTACCTTCCCCAAAAACGACTTTTTATTAGCCCCATGTTTTTCAGAATTCAAAATGAATTTCAATGTTTGTCCACTCTTCTGAAAAGATGAACCACATTTCAGTTTTTTAAAAATCATGGACTTTCCACCTTTTCCGGAATGCAAAGCGTTACTCAAACTTCAATTTTGCTTTTTGAATTTTAATCTTTTCCTGAAACAAAACTACAACCTTCCCCAAAAAGCACAGTTTTGTTCATTTTCATATTTTCCAGAAAGCAAAGTGTAAATCAAACTTTTTCTTGTTCTCCAGAAAAGAAAACGACTTCAGTCCTTTCCTGAAACAAAGTTTTTACCTTCCCCAAAAATGACTCGATTAGCCCCAAATTTCTCAGCATTCAAAATAAATTTCAATGTTTGTCCACTCTTCTGAAAAAATGAACCACATTTCAGTTTTTCAAAAATCATGGACTATTCCACCTTTTCCGGAAAACAAAGCGTTACTCAAACTTCAATTTTGATTTTTGAATTTTAATCTTTTCCTGAAACAAAGCTACAACCTTCCCCAAAAAGGCCAGTTTTTTCAATGTTTATTTTCATGTTTTACAGAAAGCAAAGTGTACTTCCAACTTTTTCTTGTTCTCCAGAGAAGAAAACGACTTCAGTCTTTTCCTGAAACAAAGTTTCTACCTTCCCCCAAAACGACTTTCTATTAGCCCCATGTTTTTCAGAATTCAAAATGAATTTCAATGTTTGCCCACTCTTCTGAAAAGATGAACCACATTTCAGTTTTTCAAAAATCATGGACTTTCCACCTTTTCCGGAATGCAAAGCGTTACTCAAACTTCAATTTTGCTTTTTGAATTTTAATCTTTTCCTGAAACAAAACTACAACCTTCCCCAAAAAACACAGTTTTCTTCATTTTCATCTTTTCCAGGAAGCAAAGTGTAATTCCAACTTTTTCTTGTTCTCCAGAGAAGAAAACGACTTCAGTCTTTTCCTGAAACAAAGTTTCTACCTTCCCCAAAAACGACTTTCGATTAGCCCCAAATTTTTCAGAATTCAAAATAAATTTCAATGTTTGCCCACTCTTCTGAAAAAATGAACCACATTTCAGTTTTTCAAAAATCATGGACTTTTCCACCTTTTCCGGAAAACAAAGCATTACTCAAACTTCAATTTTGTTTTTTTGAATTTTAATCTTTTCCTGAAACAAAACTACAACCTTCCCCAAAAAGCACAGTTTTTTCAAGGTTCATTTTCATCTTTTCCAGAAAGCAAAGTGTAATTCCAACTTTTTCTTGTTCTCCAAAGAAGAAAACGACTTCAGTCTTTTTCTAAAACAAAGTTTCTACCTTCCCCAAAAACGAATCAGCCCCAAATTTTTCAGAATTCAAAATAAATTTCAATGTTTGTCCACTTTTCTGAAAAAATGAACCACATTTCAGTTTTTCAAAAATCATGAACTTTCCACCTTTTCCGGAATGCAAAGCGTTACTCAAACTTCAATTTTGTTTTTTGAATTTTAATCTTTCCCTGAAACAAAACTAAAACACAAAGTTACAAAATTTTTCTTTAAAATAAATTTGCAATCTTTACCATTGTTCTCCAAAAAACTAATCAGATTTCATCCCTCTCCAGAAATAAAGTTTCATACTGTTCAATTTTCGTCATTGTTAAGAAAACAAACCTACTTTCACTGTATTCTAGAAATAAAGTTTATTATGACATGACATTATGACCGTTTCAGCTATTGTAAAATCTTACTACATACCTGGAATTAGCTGCTCTCAATGATCATATAATCTGTAACTAATGGGAAGTTAGTTTGATAGTCCAAGATAAATGCAGTAGCACTGAAAGGACTTTTGGGGCTAACAATTTAATCTATTGAGAAAACGTCATTGCATGTCTCCTAAAGTTTAAGGGTTGGAATAACTAACGGAATTTTGTAACGCACTTTAGTCGCCGTCTAAGGCAAAATTCGGAAGAAAGGCATAGCTACGTCATTAATTGTAGGTAATTTCGAGATAGAATACGCTTTATGCTCGGGCGCCAGATTTGTCGGGTTTACTCCCTTACGCCTCAAGTAGTTTATGCACATACAATGGGCTAAATTAAGAAGATGTTGTTGACAATTTGACATATATTTACCATAGTTCCTTGGCTTACATTGATATTAAATAGTTTCATTATTTTGTTTCGTTTTTCATTTAATTTAATTTCCAAAAATTAAATTGCAACGATGAGGAACTCAAAATGTGGCAGTGTAATTAAACTCCGTTGAGACTAGAAAGTAGGATTTCAAGTTTGAAAACAGAAACCAACAAATTGAAACCCTTTGTTATTCCAATATGCACGACGGGCCATAATTTGTAGACGGTTAAAGTTTGATTGAAGACTTTATAATTATGTAATTTTATGGGAAATTCCATTTTAGCGTTCCTATAACTCTTATTGTAGCGCCCGTTAGAGAAACATCAATTAGCGAGTAGTGGATTTTAAACTTATTTCATTTAAATTTCACAAATTTTCGCTTCCTCTTTCCGTCATTCCGCTCGTTTCACTTTTTTGAAAAATATTAACGAACGAAACGAATGAAAGGATTTTTTTTTTCGTTAAGTGACGTGCCAAATGAATCCGCACCTGTTTTATGAATATGGAACGGATTCCGCGGCGAAAGGTGCGGGTAACACGAAGAACCTACGGGACAGTCACCTTAATTACAATCCGATGAATGCCATTAAACCGCCTAAACAGACAGGCAGTCTGCATGAACCTGCCAGTTCTTAATTATGGAATTATAAATATGGGACAATTACGCCGATAAAGCGTCGGAGGACAGGTGTCGCGGTTTCGAGAGAAAAAACTAGTCGCGGTTATTACGAATAAAGGCGCGCAGGTGCGATCCGGCAACATTTTAAATCCGAAAAATGATGAAAGTGACTAAGTGTCTTGTCACTTAATCTCCTGTATCTCTTCTAATATTCTTCTGTCATGTTACGGTTAATATGTTCGCGGTTATTGTTCCATGGTAAATCACCATATATGTTTTGCTGTCCATGGAGCTATGACGAATACTGTATTATTATAATAGTAGATATACTAGGTCGCTTCTGGATAATATTCGTTCATAACCTCACTTCCGCCGGCCATTATTTTGCCAATATTGTCGCGATACGGGCACCAATTAGCGCAACTAGGTCACCGCCTAAGCTAAATCAGCACGGAGGTGACCTAGACGCTAGAACAATACGTGACTCGCGGCGTATCAGGCGTGTGACAATATTATCCAGAAGCGGCCTAGTATATCTACTTATAAATAAATACTATATAAAATATATACTAAATATTGTATTTGATTGTTCTGCGTTGACTGTTTAATGGTAGCTCATTTATCGGTTTATCACCATATCACGGTCTAATGTTAACAAAATTGACGACAGGAACTCATTAATTTCACGCACAAAATTATCAAAAGGTGCACGCACATTACATTACAATTGGACTAGTTATTATTTAGTACCCTTGCGTTATTACGCCGGAGGCGTGAAAACATCTGCACGGCTAATTGCCAATTTATTGTTACCGCGTAACAATGCAAAGGGGCACCATCAAAAGTTATCCCTGGATGGAACCGTTAAACGTACATAGCGGAACTGGGCGTCGCCTCTCAGACCTGCTCCGGTTACTCTATTCCGTGTGAATTTAATGCTCGCGAAGACAGAAATTACTCATCGCATTAATCACGATCCCCATGAATAAAATTACGTATCGAGTAACGCGTAATTAATCGACGTTTTATTCCACGCGAAGCCGAAAAATATATATATTTTTTTTTTGAGCTGTGATGCAGTGAATTTTTCATGAGCGAATATAAACTCCAGGAAGTGTGGGGTGAGAGAGGTCGGGAATGAAGAGGGGTGACTACCCCATTTCCTTTTATATAACCACGTGGAATAATGTTTACTTTAGATAGTCAATTAAGTAAAAAATAGGGGATAAAGTAATAGAAACGGTCGTCTAGGTGGGATCGCTGTTTTCACAGCTAAGGGAGAGGTATTTCTGGGATCGATAGGACGCTGTAGGTTTTTGAAAGAAATTGTTGTGTGTCTGGGGAAATCGTGAAATAGTTTGTGATAATGATGTTTATAGTGAGGGTAGTTTATCGACAGATTTTTTGGGAATACATTCTTCCCTTCACTTTCGGTCTTTTTACCTGATAGTCGTGAAATTCTACTATGTGATCTATTTTTATACTCTTACGTATACCTCGTTTGTAAGCAACCTACGAATTTTCCAGATTTCAGAAAAGATTCAAAAAATTTCAAAAATTCTTGGCGGTTTCAATGTTTCTGAAAGCCTAATTTCTGAATTGATTTTTAAAAGTACCTTAAGGAACAAATTACTTCTGAACGTAACTCTATATCTGAAATTGCTCAGGATAAGAAATTGCCCCTTAGGGCTTTAATGGAAACACAGGTTCTTAAAACATTTTTTGAAGGATCTAAAATTATTTCAGAAATTTTCTTTGAAAATGTGTAATTTACTAGGGGATTTTAAATGTCATAATATTTTTCTACTAATTGCTAACATTGGATTGCTAACATTTCAAAAGATTTTCTAGAAGTTCCTGAACTATATACGGATTTTAAGAATTCTTCCATGTCATGAAAAAATTTTTTACAGGATTCCTGAAAAAAATTTTGAAGTCATAGAAATCGTAATACAGTTTTGTTTCATGCTACACTGTTTCTTAATTTATCCTGAAATTTTCTAAGAATTTTTTGGAAATTCCCAGATTGCTCCTGAAAGTAACTTTGAGTTCGTAATAGTTTTGTTTCATGCTACACTGTTTCCTAATTTATCCTGAAATTTTCTAAGAATTTTTTGGAAATTCCCTGATTGCTCCTGAAAGTAACTTTGAGGCGGAAAATGCCCTGAATAAGAAGTTGCTACGTTAGACCTTAGTGGAAATGTAGGATCTCAGAATATTTGTCGAGAGGTCTGTAATTATTTCACAAATTTCCCTTGGAAATGTGTAATTTGCTAAATAATTTTAAAGACCCCCTAATATTTCTCCAATTATTTATAACTCAAAGGGGTTTCTAAAGGTTTCTGAATTATCGATGGATTTTAATAGGTCTTCCATGCCCTGAAATGTTTCTTGCAGGATTCCTGAAAATTTTCCTGAGTACCTCCGAATCCTAAGAAAGTTTTTTCTAATAATGGATCTGCAATTTATCCTGAAATTGTTCTGGGAATTTCTGTAAATTCCCAAATTACTCCTGAAAGTAACTTTGAGACGGAAAATGCCCGGAATAAGAAATTGCTACGTTGGACCTTAGTGGAAATGCAGTATCTTAGAATGTTTGTTGAGGGATCTGTAATTATTTCAGAAATTTTCCTGGGAAATGTATAATTTGCTAAATGATTTTAAAGACCCCCTAATATTTCTCCAATTATTTATAACTCAAAGGGTTTTCTAAAGGTTTCTGAATTATCGATGGATTTTAATAGGTCTTACATGTAATGAAATATTTCTTGCAGGATTCCTGAAAATTTTCTTGAAATCCTATGAATCCTAAGACAGTTTTTTTTTTCGATGCTACTTTGTTTTGTAATGGATCTGTCATTTATCCTGAAAATCTCTAGAAATTTTTGTAAATTCCCAAATTAGTCCTGAAATTACTTTGAGTCGGAAAATGCCCTGAATAAGAAATTGCTACGTTAGACTTTAGTGGAAATGCAGGATCTCAGAATATTTGTTGAGGGATCTGTAATTATTTTACAAATTTTCCTTGGAAATGTATTATTTGCAAAATGACTTCGAAGACCCTATAACATTTCTCGAATTATTAATAACTCAAATGATTTTCCAAAAGTTCCTGAATTATGAACAGATTTTGATAGGTCTTCCATGTACTGAAATGTTTCTTGTAGGATCCCTGAAAATTTTCTTGAAATCCTAGGAATCCCAAGACAGTTTTTTTCGATGCTACGTTGTTTCGTAATGGATCTGTAATTTATCATTGTCCTGGGAATTTCTGTAAATTCCCAAAATACTTCTGAAAATAACTTTGGGTCTGAAATGCCCGGAATAAGAAATTGGTACGTTAGACCTTAGTGGAAATGCAGGATCTCAGAATATTTGTTGAGGGATCTGTAATTATTTCAGAAATTTTCCTCGGAAATGTGTAATTTGCTAAATGATTTTAAAGACCCTCTAATATTTCTCCAATTCCTTGTAACTCAAAGGGTTTTCTAAGAGATTCTGAATTATCGACAGCTTTCAATAGGTCCTCCATGTACTGAAATGTTTCTTGCGGGATTCCCGAAAATTTTCTTGAATTCCTACCGACCCTAAGACAGTTTTTTTTTATGCTACGCTGTTTTGTAATGGATGTGTAATTTATCCTGAAATTGTCCTGGGAATTTTTGTAAATTCCCAACATACTCCTGAAAGTAACTTTGAGTCGGAAAATGCCCTGAATAAGACATTGCTACGTTAGACCTTAGTGGAAATGAAGGACCTCAGAATATTTGTTATGTGATCTGTAATTATTGCAGAAATCTTCCTTGGAATATATATAATTTGCTGATTGATCTTAAAAACTCTATAATATTTCTCGAATTATTAATAGCTCAAAGGGTTTTCTAAAAGGTCCTGAATTATCGACAGATTTTAATAGGTCTTCCATGTCCTGAAATGTTTCTTCCTGAAAATTTTCTTGAATATCTACTAATCCCAAGACCGTTTTTTTCGATGCTACGTTGTTTCGTAATGGCTCTGTAATTTATCCTGAAAATGTCTAGGAGTTTTTGTAAGTTCCCAAATTACTTCTGAAAGTAACTTTGAGTCTGAAATGCCCGGAATAAGAAATTGCTACGTTGGATCTTGTGGAAATGCAGGATCTCAGAATATTTGTTGAGGGATCTGTAATTATTTCACAAATTTGCCTTGGAAATGTATAATTTGGTAAATGATTTTAAAGAACCGATAATATTTCTCAAATTATTATTAACTCAATGGGTTTTCTAAAAGTTGCTGAATTATCGACAGATTTTAATGGGTCTTCCATGTCCTGAAATGTTTCTTTCAGGGTTCCTGAAAATTTTCTTGAAATCCTGGGAATCCTAAGACAGTTTTTTTCGATGCTACGTTGGTTCTTAATGGATTTGTAATTGATCACGAAAGTGTCTAGGAATTTTTGTAAGTTTCCAAATTACTTTTGAAAGTAACTTTGAGACGGAAAATGTCCTAAATAAGAAATTACTAGGTTGGACATTAGTGGAAATGTAGGATCTCAGAATATTTGTTGAGGGATCTGTAATTATTTCGGAAATTTTCCTTGGAAATGTATAATTTACTAAATGACTTTAAAGCGCCCATAATATTTCCCGAATTATTAAAAACTCAAATGATTTTCCAAAAATTCCAGAATTATGAACAAATTTTAATAGGTCTTCCATGCCCTCAAATGTTTCTTGTAGGATTTCTAAAAATTTTCTAGAAATCCTCGGAATCCTAATACAGTTTTTTCGATGCTACGTTGTTTCGTAATGCATCTGTAATTTATTCTGAAAATGTCTAGGAATTTTTGTAAATTCCCAAATTACTTCTGAAAGTAACTTTGAGTCGGAAAATGCCCTGAATAAGAAATTGCTACGTTAGACCTTAGTGGAAATGCAGGATCTCAGAATATGTGTTGAGGGATCTGTAATTATTTCACAATTTTTTTTTTGAAATGTATAATTTGTTAAATGATTTGAAAGATCCTATAATATTTCTGGAATTATTAATAACCCAATGGGTTTTCTAAAAGTTCCTGAATTATCGACAGATTTTAATGGGTCTTCCATGTCCTGAAATGTTTCTTGCAGGATTCCTGAAAATTTCCTTTAAATCCTACGAACCCTTAGACAGTTTTTTCGATGCTATGTTGTTTCGTAATGGATCTGTCATTTATCCTGAAAAACAATAGGAGTTTTTGTAAATTCCCAAATTACTCTTGAATGTAACATTGAGTCGGAAAATGCCCGGAATAAGAAATTGCCACGTTGGACCTTAGTGGAAATGCAGGATCCAGAATATTTGTTGAGGGATCTGTAATTATTTCAGTAATTTTCCTTGGAAATGTATAATTTGCTAAATGATTTTAAAGACCCTCTAATATTTTTCCAATTATTTTTAACTTAAAGGGTTTTCTAAGAGTTTCTGAATTATCGACAGATTTTAATAGGTCTTACATGTCATGAAATATTTCTTGCAGGATTCCTGAAAATTTTCTTGAAATCCTACGAATCCTAAGACGGTTTTTGTCGATGCTATTTTGTTTTGTAATGGATCTGTCATTTATCCTGAAATTCTCTAGGAATTTTTGTAAATTCCAAAAATACTTCTGAAAGTAACTTTGGGACTGAAATGCCCGGAATAAGAAATTGCTACGTTAGACCTTAGTGGAAATGCAGGTTCTCAGAATATTTGTTGAGAGATCTGTAATTATTTCAGAGATTTTCCTTGGAAATGCAATCGAAATTAACGACAGATTTTAATAGGCCGTCCATGTCCTGAAATGTTTCTTGCAGGATTCCTGAAAATTTTCTTGAAATCCTACCAATCCTACGACAGTTTTTTTCGATGCTACGTTGTTTCGTAATTGATCTGTCATTTATCCTGAAATTCTCTAGGAATTTTTGGAAATTCCCAAATTACTCCTGAAAGTAACTTTGAGTCGGAAAATGCCCTGAATAAGAAATTGCTACTAATTTTTGGAAATTCCCAAATTACTCCTGAAAGTAACTTTGAGTCGGAAAATGCCCTGAATATTTAGGAAATTCTCAAATTACTCCTGAAAGTAACTTTGAGTCGGAAAATGGCCGGAATAAGAAATTGCTATGTTGGACCTTAGTGGAAATGCAGGATATCAGAATATTTGTTGAGGAATTTGTAATTATTTTACAAATTTTCCTTTGGAAATATATAATGTGCTAACCGATTTTAAAGACCCTATAATATTTCTCGGATTATTAATAACTCAAAGGGTCTTCTTAAAGTTCCTGAATTATTGACAGATTTAAATAGGTCTTTAATGTCCCGAAATGATTCTTGCAAGATACCTGAAAATTTTCTTGAAATCCTAGAAATCCTAAGACAGTATATTTTGATGCTACGTTGTTTCGTAATACATCTGTAATATATCCTGAAAATGTCTAGGAATTTTTCTAAATTCGCAAATTACTTCTGAAAGTAACTTTGGTTTAAAAATTTCCGGAATTAGAAATTGCTACGTTGGAACTTAGTGAAAATGCAGAATCTCAGAATATTTGTTGAGGGATCTGTAATTATTTCAAAAATTTTGCTTGGAAATGTATGATTTGCTGAATGATCTTAAAGACCCCATAATATTTCTCGAATTATTAATAGCTCAAAAGGTTTTCTAAAAGTTCCTGAATTATCGACAAATTTTAATAGGTCTTACATATCCTGAAATATTTCTTGCAGGATTCCTGAAAATTTTCTTGGAACCCTACTAATGCTAATACAGTTTTTTCGATGCTACTTTGTTTCGTAATGGATCTGTCATTTGTCCTGAAATTTTCTAGAAAATTTTGGAAATTCCCAAATTACTCCTGAAAGTAACTTTGAGTCGGAAAATGCCCTGAATAAGAAATTGCTACGTTAGACCTTAGTGGAAATGCAGGATCTCAGAATATTTGTTGAGGGCTCTAATTATTTCAAATATTTTCCTTGAAATTGTATAATATTTCTCTGATTATTAATAACTCAAAGTGTTTTCTAAAAGATCCTGAATTATCGACTTATTTTATTAAGTCTTCCGTGTATCAAATATTTCTTGCAGGTTTCCTGAAAATTTTCATGAATTCCTAGGAATCTTGAAACAGTTTTGTTCCATGCTACAGTGTTTCATAGTGGATCTGTAACTTATCCTGAAAATGTCCTAGGAATTTTTGTAAGTTCCCAAATTACTTCTGAAAGCAACTTTATATCTGAAAATGCCCAAATTGCAACTTTAGGGTTTAGTGCAAACGCAGGATCTTTGCACATTTGCTCAGGGATATATAATTATTTCAACAATTTCTTTGCAAATATATAATTTACTATAGGATTTTAAACTTACTATAATATTTCTCGGATTATTATTAATTCAAAGGGTTTTCTGAAAGTTCCTGAATTATTGACAAATTTTAAAAGGTCTTCCATGTCATGAAATAGTTTTTGCAGGATCCCTGAAAAGTTTTTCTGAATTCCTAGCAACCCTATGGCAGTTTTATTTGATGCTACATTGTTTCGTAATGGATTTGTCCTGAACATGTCTAGAAACCCAGAAAAGTGATAGGAGCTATTTCAAAAAAGGACAGAGAATTCAATTTAGCTCATAATACATGTACGTTTTGTGGATCTCCATTATAAGTTTCATTGACGTCGAGAGTAAGGTCATATAATATATAAGGTCGTATAAGAGTAAGGTAATATTGGGTCTTTTAGGTCCAAGTTATGTTCAAAGTAGATCTGTTTCAGGCCCAGAATAGGTCCATTTTAAATTTATATTACCTCGATTGGACGTTCAGAATAGGAAATTATGGTTGATTTCGCTTCCACGTAGAGTCTTATTTATAAGTTCTTTACAACTTACAACAAATTTTATAGTAAACCAACACGGATTCATTTAATCCATGATTTGTTTTTAGGTCCTACTTAGAAACTGATTTTCTTACACTGTACTTTACATGAAAATTCCTAACTATTTATCACCAACTCTCGTCTCATGAGTTTCCCAGCAATAACACCATAAATCTCGTGCATTCTTTCACAAAAAGTGTAGTATCTCTCATGATCTTGAGACTTGTACTTTGCTCTCCTTACGTTCCATTAATAAAACATGCGAAGCTGCACATATTCCTTCAGGGGATTATTTTAGGAATGCTTGTGCATTTAGTTCTCGCTGATGACAATCATTTTGGCATGAACGACCGCAGAGGTAGTTAAGTGACGAACGCTCAATTACAAAGACGCACATTTTAAATTTTAAATTACGAGAAAACGAAGAAAATTAAGACAAAGATTCACTATGTTTAATTTAAGAAGTTGTGACTTGTAATGTCTACGTTGCGAATTTCTGCCGGTTCCGAATGTGGTAAATCTATAAAACCCCTGGACTCCCCGAGGCCACAGCAAACATTTGTGTCGACCCCTCGTTTTTAAAACGTGTGCAACACGTCTTGAATATTAATGTATTAATATACTTTAATGATTACTGCCGACGGCACGTCGAGGGATATTATTAGGACGTGGAACCGAACAATAAAAATTTCAACGTGGATATCCGTGAAATTATTAGGGTTGACATATATCGGAAATGAGAAGTTTAATTGGTTCCAGCAGACGTACTGAACATTTTAAACTGAACTTTGGTAAGGATGCTGCCATTTCCCTACTTTGTTTAAAATACAAAAATGGAGACAAAAATGCTCAGACATACTTAACTCAACCCTTATTAGGTTTATAGAGATCATTCCAAAACGTATCTCTTTGGTTTTTTATTAGCTACATTTTTGTCCTGATTGTTTTTTGCGATAAAATGGGAGATTTTCAAGGTATTGGTGAAAAACTGTTAAAAAACATTCGTTTTTTCAATGAAAAATGTGTTGCTTCAATCGTGAATAGCTCGAAAAATATCAACTTTACAAAAAACTTTATAGAATAAAAGTTACTTAGAATTGGTCAGTTTATCGATTTCCCGGCTTCCCGGCACAAGTTCATCTTTGAACAACGTTATAAATACTACCCAAATCTCAATTTTCAAAGAAATCGACCTTGTTTCCCAAAATTCCACAGTAATACGGTATTTTACCGTTGATGACTGGAGTATTAATGATGCATGGAATTTCGTTATATCTCCTTCATTTATTTAAGAGGACAGTCTCTTTCAAAATAAAAATAAAAACACCTTTTTAGGAGTTATTTTTAAATTCTACTGTATTAGTAAAAAAAATATTTTTTATCTATTGTCTTCTATTTATTCAGGAATACAAAAAAAAATATTTTTAATACCTAATGTTTGTATTTTTTGTATTTTTCAATAAATATTTTTTTTGCTAAATACAATAGCATTTTTTTAAAAAAAATCCAAAATGTGTTTTTTTTACCAATTTTGATAGAGACTACCGTGCAATTTTTATTTGACCACTTGTTGTTTTGGCAATTTCTCATTTGGGAAATTGTCTTTTCGGTTAATTGCATTCGGAAAATTTTCCTTTTGGCAATGAATTCCGGGCAATTTTCCTAGACCCATTTGGAACGCATATAGAAAGTCTGTTAGAGCAAGCTTGATGATTACGCGGGGAGCTTCCTTATATCGTCATTGGATGGAACCATCAAAAGAGTCTTCGGGTGTTCCAAGTGACTTTGTGTAGAGGTTCATAAGAACGAATTGTTCTTCTTCGTTTTCCTCCTCGGTGCAATTTTTTCTCTCCGTCACAAATCGCCCCATCCGTCACCATTTAACGCCTCCTCAAAGTTTAAACGTTCCCCAACTTCCACCGTAGATCACCCCCGTCGGTTCCGCCCCTGGTCCGTCTCCGGACACGGAGACAGCCAGGAAGAAGGGGAGAGGACGAGAGAGGGAGAGAAAGAGAGAGAGAGAGAGACGGGAGGATTTATCGGCCTCTTTCCTGAACCACAGCCGCATGATTTATTATAAATGTACCATTAGCGAATATCCAAAAAGTTGGCCGTTAAATGTTTCTGGCCCGCTAACTCTCTCTCCCCCTCTCTCTATCTCTCTCTCTCTTCTCCGTATCCGGTCCGCTGGGGGCGACCGGGGCGCCGCGACGCCAGCGGCGTCGTTGGGAGAAAGGGGAGGGCGTCGACGATTTATTCGGTTGTTTTTTTAAAGTGGGAACGAGCGGGAGAGGCGTCGGAGGCGTCGCGACGGGGCTCCGGGCGCATCGATCGAAAAATAACCGTCACATCCATCAATTATAGGTGAGGGCGTTGATTGAATTTGACACTCGAATTTTGTACCGTTCATTCATTCGCGGGCTGCTGCATGGAAACAACGCGAGACTTCTTCATTAGCGAGTCGATGCGTTGATCATCATCATCTGTCTTCCATCTGTCGCGGTCTTGAGCGCCTTGAATGCAATTTCTACATGACATTTTCATATCATCAGCCCACTTTGTGGAAGGTGTTCCGCCATTTCTATAGGCTTCCTGTCGAGGTCGCCATCTTAAAAAGGCGTTTCATACACTTGTAATGATCGAACCTTCCAGTTAAACAATCGACTCAACGACTTACTTCTCTTAGTCCACAATTTCTTCTTCCCAGGAGCACTTGGTTCCCTTTTTCTTCGAGCGAAATTTTTCTTCCATTCTTCTAATTGGTAACCTTTATCCTATTCGACCTATGACTATTCCCGATACGTCACAAGATGCGCCTTGGTGATTAATTAATTATTGCAATCGTGATTTTTGCTGAGTTCGGAACCAGCGACCAGCTGGTAAAAATTATGTACAATATAGTTTTTCAATATACAGGGTCCTCTTTCTTAATATTACAAAAATCTGATTAATGAATAGTATGAGAATAAAAATCCCTTAAACACCCGCAGGACGTTACATCCTTGCTGTCAACCATTCTGTCGACATGGCATGTCTAATTCCGTTTCAGACATAGTATTCTGTACATCGCTTCTCTTACCTTTCCTCCTTCTCGGATATTGTTGCTTGGTACTCTGTCTCAGAGAGTTAAGCCTAACATAGATCCCATTGCCATTTGTACCACTTGAACTCTGTGTATGTATGTATACAGACCGTTTCTAAAGAGTCGCAGGATGGGATAAGCATGAGAGCGAAGGAAAGGCCATATATTTCTCGTTAGCTAAACAGAGAACGACCTTTTGCGATGTTGCTAACTCGCGAAACATTACAGTCATCCGCTCCGCACACTGTACCGCACACATCCGAAAGTGTAAAGCGATACGCGACCGCGATACGAGTTGACTTGGACTGCCTGCTCTCGGCCGGCAACGTTGCAAAACTTCCCTCTCTGTCATGCTAACGAACTACTGCTGGTTTATCTTTTGCTCTTGTTGGTTTCCCACCATGCGTTTCGATAGAAAAGCTCCGTATACTAAGCATACGTTAGTACCGGCCACACGCATTGATCTTACTTATCTTACTCACCAAATGGTGTCCATGTCAGGTCCAGTCTTCTTTGGAGTTCATGAATTTGATCGTCTTTCCCCAGTTTGACTTCATATCTCAAGTACTTGATATTTCGCAAATCTACCTACCATTCACGGTAATATTCTTGCTTATGGCTAAATTAGTCGTTACGTGAGTTTTAGAAGAGTTTATGTTAGGTACTAATTGGCTTGAGACAGTTTTCAGCGACTGTAACAATTTGTTGGCGTCTTCTAAATTGTCCGCTATCAGGACAAATGAGTTGAGGTATTCACTGTTAATATTAACATGCATTTTAGAAATCGTGTGTTTCACTACATGTCTCAACGAACACAGATGAATAATAGGCACATATTTAGATACTACTGAATGATAGTGAATATTGTTATGAGCTTAAGTTATAAGGTTAGTTTTCCTCACTTTAACACCAAAGTCTGCAGATATGTAATGGTTCCATCTAACATGAAAAGACTTAAAGTAATATCAACCACTTACCTCAGAGCCAGATTAGTGGTTGAACACTAGATCAAATGTAGAAATTTCGATAAGATTATGACCCATTTTCCATAAGAACCATGTAAAACCTACTGAGATTAAACGTCTTCTAATTCAATTGAGCTTGTGTCAACTACACTTTAGGCCATGCCAGATTAACCTTTTTTAATATTACTTTAAGCGAGAAGCTTAGATGGAACAATATTTTCATGAGTGTAATCAGAAAGTTTTATCATTCACAGCAGCTATTAGTGTTTATTATTTTGTCCTTTAAAGTTGTATTTTGCTGTTATAATTCTAATTTTTCTTATATTCCAGTAGAAGGGGAAATTTCTTTGTCGTCATTGTTCGTATATTAGAAATTATCTCAAAGTTTGCTCCAAGAATTTTTTTAAACTTTTAACATGGATTCCACTGTCAAATAAATATGTAATAAAATATATAATATATTAATAAAGTTTAATAATATTTTCAATATATTTTCTCTAAAGAGCAGTTTACACTTCATTATTTTTCGGTTTTTCAAAATTTTGTAAAAATTCCTCCCAATATTGTTTCCTAACTTTTGAATATTTATTTCACTGTTGAATATATATATTATAAAGTTTAATAACATTTTGCAGTAAATCTTCTTTAAAGGGCACTTTACACTTAGCAGTTTTCAGTTTTTGGAAATTCTCTTAAAGGTTTGCATCAAGAATTTTCTTAAATTTTGAATATTTATTCCACTGTTGAATATGTGTAATATAGTTTAATGACATTTTTCGGTAAATCTTATTTAAAGGGCACTTTACACATGTCACTTTCCGGTTTTTCGAAATTTTCTCAAAATTCATCAGCAGATTCTTCCCTAAACTCGGAACATTGATCCTACTGTCGAACATGAAAAATATAGTTTAATAACATTTTTCGGGAAGTCTTCTTTTTCATATTTCGGTTTTTAGAAATTTTCTCAAAATTCACTAGAATATTTTTTCGTTATTCTAGATACATATTGCACTATCGAATTTGAAAAATAAAGTTTAATAACATATTTAGCTGTCTCCTTCCTGAAGGGCACTTCATTCTTAACAATTTACGGTTTTTCAAAGTTTTCTGGAAATCCGCTTCAAGAATTGTTTTTAAATTTTGAATATTTGTTCTACTGTGTAATATATGTAATAAAGTTTAGTAATATTATTAGCTAAATGTTGTCTAAAGGGTACATTTTACAATTTTCACTTTTTGGTTTTTGGAAATTTTCTCAAAATTCACTGCAATATTTGTCCCTTAACTCTGAATACTTAGTGCACTACCGAATTTTGCATAATAAAGTTTAATAACATTTTTGACTAAATCCTTCCTGAAGGGCACTTTATTCCTAACGATTTTCGGTTTTTCGAAGTTTTCTCGAAATCCGCTTTAAAAACTGTTTTTAAATTTTGGATATTTTTTTTACTATGTAATACACGTAATAAAGTGTAATACCGCATCTCGCCCAGTTTTCGCTAAATGCTACTTCACACTTGTCACTTTTAGGCTTTTTTCAAAATCCACTCCAATATTTAATGTTTATTCTACTGTCAAATATTTGTATTAAAATATGAGAAAGCAGTCCAATGGACCCCTTTTCATTTTTGTAAGTTCTTCTTGATTTATGCCCGGTTTCATAATGCAGTTAAAGTCCACTTTAACTTAAAGTTGACTTTGACTGTGACGTTTGAAGTAGTAACGCCCGGTTTCATAATGCAGTTAAAGTCCACTTTAACTTAACGTCACAGTCAAAGTCAACTTTAAGTTAAAGTGGACTTTAACTGCATTATGAAACCGGGGGTTTATCGTTCAATCGCAGTTTGAAATTTTCGAATTTTGTAAGAATGTACCGTCGATGTTAATCCCTTCCCCTCCACCGCAAATTAAAGCAACATTATTGAAAATTACCCTTACAGAACCTGATGAAGGTAATGAAATTCCACCCCTTCTTAACGTTAGATACAGAAAACTTTCCGTTCTTTAATTAGAAATTAACTCACTCGCATGTCACTTCGCGACAGAGACGGGTAAGTAGTGTTAAGATTAATGGCATTCCTGCGAGAGATCTGCGGATTATGTGGTTTCCCGTCCCGGTGATTAGCATCGATTCGTTCTCGTACGTAAGGGACGATTCCAGAGAAGAAACCTGTCGGGTGAGATTGGTGAGAAGAAAGAAAGCACGGAATTATCCACTTCATCTGACATGCCGCGCAAATCCGCCCAGACGTCCGAGCTAACAAAGCTACAAACATTATTACTTTGTTACGAACTCCGTGTAGTCGGGCGAAATCCGGACCGGGGAGCGTTCGTTAGCTGACAAGTTCCTTTCTCGCCCTTTCTCCCTTCTCGTCGTCGGTCGTCGTCCCTTCCTCTCCATTATGTCTCCGCTCCTTTCCCCGGAACGCCCGACAACGGCTGCGACGAGACGAGAGCATTTTACTTAATTCCAGTTTGCCACCTGCGTCACGACGCCACTTTTGTGTGACCGCCGCGCTCCAGATTTCTATGGGAATGATGGAAATTGGCGGAGGCCTCCATTGTTGCTCGATAATTGACAGATCGCCGCTATTCCCCCGGATTGAGATTAATGTTTTTTCCCTCCTTTACCCGGCACGTCGAGTCATTTCCCTGACAAAAGTGCAATTTTCCATCGAGAGTCACTCGATTTGGGATTTAAATTAAACATTAACTACGGCGTCGGGGGAGGCGGACCGCGTTTTCTTTCTCGGGCCCCGATACCGACTATTGACGGGGCTCCATTAGGTCCTATTGTATTGGAACGCATTTAAATATCGAACTAGACACTGAAATCGCAACTTTTTAAAGGTTTGGAACGTCACTAACCCGACCGAAATTATAGGGAAGGTAAAGAGGAAGGCGGAACGGTGCACAACATTTATTATGCATGACGACGTTTTGGTTCTTTCATCAAGTTTCATTCATTTTTCTTTTCAATAACAAACTAGACACTTCTGTTGTCTCATGAACTCCTGCCACTGCGATTTATTGAAATTGCAACTTTTTAAAGGTTAGGAACGTCACTAACCCGACCGAAATTATAGGGATAATAATTAGGAAGACGCCACTGCGCGGAATATTTATTAGATATGACGACGTTGTGGTGGCTTCATCAGCTTTCATTAATTTTTCTTTTAAATATCAAACTAGACATTTCTGTGGTCTCATGAACTCCTGCCACTGCGATTTATTGAAATTGCAACTTTTTAAAGGTTAGGAACGTCACTAACCGGACCGACATTATAGGGAAGGTAAATGGGGAGGCGGAACTAGGCGGAATATTTATTAGATATACAATCACGTTGTCCTTGTTTCATCAGTTTTCATTAATTTTTCTTTTAAATATCAAACTAGACACTTTTGTTGTCTGACGAACTTCTGCGACTGCAATTTATTGAAATTGCATCTTTTTAAAGGTTAGGAACGTCACTAACCCGACCGAAATTATAGGGATAATAATTAGGAAGACGCCACTGCGCGGAATATTTATTAGTTATGACGACGTTGTGGTGGCTTCATCAGCTTTCATTAATTTTTCTTTTAAATATCAAACTAGACACTTTTGTTGTCTGACGAACTTCTGCGACTGCAATTTATTGAAATTACATCTTTTTAAAGGTTAGGAACGTCACTAACCCGACCGAAATTATAGGGAAAATAAATAGGAAGGCGGAACTAGGCGGAATATTTATTAGATATACAATCACGTTGTCCTTGTTTCATCAGTTTTCATTAATTTTTCTTTTAAATATCAAACTAGACACTTTTGTTGTCTGACGAACTTCTGCGACTGCAATTTATTGAAATTGCATCTTTTTAAAGGTTAGGAACGTCACTAACCCGACCGAAATTATAGGGATAATAATTAGGAAGACGCCACTGCGCGGAATATTTATTAGTTATGACGACGTTGTGGTGGCTTCATCAGCTTTCATTAATTTTTCTTTTAAATATCAAACTAGACACTTTTGTTGTCTGACGAACTTCTGCGACTGCAATTTATTGAAATTGCATCTTTTTAAAGGTTAGGAACGTCACTAACCCGACCGAAATTATAGGGATAATAATTAGGAAGACGCCACTGCGCGGAATATTTATTAGTTATGACGACGTTGTGGTGGCTTCATCAGCTTTCATTAATTTTTCTTTTAAATATCAAACTAGACACTTTTGTTGTCTGACGAACTTCTGCGACTGCAATTTATTGAAATTGCATCTTTTTAAAGGTTAGGAACGTCACTAACCCGACCGAAATTATAGGGATAATAATTAGGAAGACGCCACTGCGCGGAATATTTATTAGTTATGACGACGTTGTGGTGGCTTCATCAGCTTTCATTAATTTTTCTTTTAAATATCAAACTAGACACTTTTGTTGTCTGACGAACTTCTGCGACTGCAATTTATTGAAATTACATCTTTTTAAAGGTTAGGAACGTCACTAACCCGACCGAAATTATAGGGAAAATAAATAGGAAGGCGGAACTAGGCGGAATATTTATTAGATATACAATCACGTTGTCCTTGTTTCATCAGTTTTCATTAATTTTTCTTTTAAATATCAAACTAGACACTTTTGTTGTCTGACGAACTTCTGCGACTGCAATTTATTGAAATTGCATCTTTTTAAAGGTTAGGAACGTCACTAACCCGACCGAAATTATAGGGATAATAATTAGGAAGACGCCACTGCGCGGAATATTTATTAGTTATGACGACGTTGTGGTGGCTTCATCAGCTTTCATTAATTTTTCTTTTAAATATCAAACTAGACACTTTTGTTGTCTGACGAAGTCCTGCGACTGCAATTTATTGAAATTGCATCTTTTTAAAGATTAGGAACGTCACTAACCCGACCGAAATTATAGGGAAAATAAATAGGAAGGCGGAACTAGGCGGAATATTTATTAGATATACAATCACGTTGTCCTTGTTTCATCAGTTTTCATTCACTTTTCTTTTAAATATCAAACTAGACACTTTTGTTGTCTGACGAAGTCCTGCGACTGCAATTTATTGAAATTGCATCTTTTTAAAGATTAGGAACGTCACTAACCCGACCGAAATTATAGGGATAATAATTAGGAAGACGCCACTGCGCGGAATATTTATTAGTTATGACGACGTTGTGGTGGCTTCATCAGCTTTCATTAATTTTTCTTTTAAATATCAAACTAGACACTTTTGTTGTCTGACGAACTTCTGCGACTGCAATTTATTGAAATTACATCTTTTTAAAGGTTAGGAACGTCACTAACCCGACCGAAATTATAGGGATAATAATTAGGAAGACGCCACTGCGCGGAATATTTATTAGATATGACGACGTTGTGGTGGCTTCATCAGCTTTCATTAATTTTTCTTTTAAATATCAAACTAGACACTTTTGTTGTCTGACGAACTTCTGCGACTGCAATTTATTGAAATTGCATCTTTTTAAAGGTTAGGAACGTCACTAACCCGACCGAAATTATAGGGATAATAATTAGGAAGACGCCACTGCGCGGAATATTTATTAGATATGACGACGTTGTGGTGGCTTCATCAGCTTTCATTAATTTTTTTTTTAAATATCAACCTAGACATTTCTGTGGTCTCATGAACTCCTGCCACTGCGATTTATTGAAATTGCAACTTTTTAAAGGTTAGGAACGTCACTAACCTGACCGAAATTATAGGGATAATAATTAGGAAGACGCCACTGCGCGGAATATTTATTAGTTATGACGACGTTGTGGTGGCTTCATCAGCTTTCATTAATTTTTCTTTTAAATATCAAACTAGACACTTTTGTTGTCTGACGAAGTCCTGCGACTGCAATTTATTGAAATTGCATCTTTTTAAAGATTAGGAACGTCACTAACCCGACCGAAATTATAGGGAAAATAAATAGGAAGGCGGAACTAGGCGGAATATTTATTAGATATACAATCACGTTGTCCTTGTTTCATCAGTTTTCATTCACTTTTCTTTTAAATATCAAACTAGACACTTTTGTTGTCTGACGAAGTCCTGCGACTGCAATTTATTGAAATTGCATCTTTTTAAAGATTAGGAACGTCACTAACCCGACCGAAATTATAGGGATAATAATTAGGAAGACGCCACTGCGCGGAATATTTATTAGTTATGACGACGTTGTGGTGGCTTCATCAGCTTTCATTAATTTTTCTTTTAAATATCAAACTAGACACTTTTGTTGTCTGACGAACTTCTGCGACTGCAATTTATTGAAATTACATCTTTTTAAAGGTTAGGAACGTCACTAACCCGACCGAAATTATAGGGATAATAATTAGGAAGACGCCACTGCGCGGAATATTTATTAGATATGACGACGTTGTGGTGGCTTCATCAGCTTTCATTAATTTTTCTTTTAAATATCAAACTAGACACTTTTGTTGTCTGACGAACTTCTGCGACTGCAATTTATTGAAATTGCATCTTTTTAAAGGTTAGGAACGTCACTAACCCGACCGAAATTATAGGGATAATAATTAGGAAGACGCCACTGCGCGGAATATTTATTAGTTATGACGACGTTGTGGTGGCTTCATCAGCTTTCATTAATTTTTCTTTTAAATAGCAAACTAGACACTTTTGTTGTCTGACGAACTTCTGCGACTGCAATTTATTGAAATTACATCTTTTTAAAGGTTAGGAACGTCACTAACCCGACCGAAATTATAGGGAAAATAAATAGGAAGGCGGAACTAGGCGGAATATTTATTAGATATACAATCACGTTGTCCTTGTTTCATCAGTTTTCATTAATTTTTCTTTTAAATATCAAACTAGACACTTTTGTTGTCTGACGAACTTCTGCGACTGCAATTTATTGAAATTGCATCTTTTTAAAGGTTAGGAACGTCACTAACCCGACCGAAATTATAGGGATAATAATTAGGAAGACGCCACTGCGCGGAATATTTATTAGTTATGACGACGTTGTGGTGGCTTCATCAGCTTTCATTAATTTTTCTTTTAAATATCAAACTAGACACTTTTGTTGTCTGACGAAGTCCTGCGACTGCAATTTATTGAAATTGCATCTTTTTAAAGATTAGGAACGTCACTAACCCGACCGAAATTATAGGGAAAATAAATAGGAAGGCGGAACTAGGCGGAATATTTATTAGATATACAATCACGTTGTCCTTGTTTCATCAGTTTTCATTCACTTTTCTTTTAAATATCAAACTAGACACTTTTGTTGTCTGACGAAGTCCTGCGACTGCAATTTATTGAAATTGCATCTTTTTAAAGATTAGGAACGTCACTAACCCGACCGAAATTATAGGGAAAATAAATAGGAAGGCGGAACTAGGCGGAATATTTATTAGATATACAATCACGTTGTCCTTGTTTCATCAGTTTTCATTCACTTTTCTTTTAAATATCAAACTAGACACTTTTGTTGTCTGACGAAGTCCTGCGACTGCAATTTATTGAAATTGCATCTTTTTAAAGGTTAGGAACGTCACTAACCCGACCGAAATTATAGGGAAAATAAATAGGAAGGCGGAACTAGGCGGAATATTTATTAGATATACAATCACGTTGTCCTTGTTTCATCAGTTTTCATTCACTTTTCTTTTAAATATCAAACTAGACACTTTTGTTGTCTGACGAAGTCCTGCGACTGCAATTTATTGAAATTGCATCTTTTTAAAGGTTAGGAACGTCACTAACCGGACCGACATTATAGGGAAGGTAAATGGGGAGGCGGAACTAGGCGGAATATTTATTAGATATACAATCACGTTGTCCTTGTTTCATCAGTTTTCATTAATTTTTCTTTTAAATATCAAACTAGACACTTTTGTTGTCTGACGAACTTCTGCGACTGCAATTTATTGAAATTGCATCTTTTTAAAGGTTAGGAACGTCACTAACCCGACCGAAATTATAGGGATAATAATTAGGAAGACGCCACTGCGCGGAATATTTATTAGTTATGACGACGTTGTGGTGGCTTCATCAGCTTTCATTAATTTTTCTTTTAAATATCAAACTAGACACTTTTGTTGTCTGACGAAGTCCTGCGACTGCAATTTATTGAAATTGCATCTTTTTAAAGATTAGGAACGTCACTAACCCGACCGAAATTATAGGGAAAATAAATAGGAAGGCGGAACTAGGCGGAATATTTATTAGATATACAATCACGTTGTCCTTGTTTCATCAGTTTTCATTCACTTTTCTTTTAAATATCAAACTAGACACTTTTGTTGTCTGACGAAGTCCTGCGACTGCAATTTATTGAAATTGCATCTTTTTAAAGATTAGGAACGTCACTAACCCGACCGAAATTATAGGGATAATAATTAGGAAGACGCCACTGCGCGGAATATTTATTAGTTATGACGACGTTGTGGTGGCTTCATCAGCTTTCATTAATTTTTCTTTTAAATATCAAACTAGACACTTTTGTTGTCTGACGAACTTCTGCGACTGCAATTTATTGAAATTACATCTTTTTAAAGGTTAGGAACGTCACTAACCCGACCGAAATTATAGGGATAATAATTAGGAAGACGCCACTGCGCGGAATATTTATTAGATATGACGACGTTGTGGTGGCTTCATCAGCTTTCATTAATTTTTCTTTTAAATATCAAACTAGACACTTTTGTTGTCTGACGAACTTCTGCGACTGCAATTTATTGAAATTGCATCTTTTTAAAGGTTAGGAACGTCACTAACCCGACCGAAATTATAGGGATAATAATTAGGAAGACGCCACTGCGCGGAATATTTATTAGATATGACGACGTTGTGGTGGCTTCATCAGCTTTCATTAATTTTTCTTTTAAATATCAACCTAGACATTTCTGTGGTCTCATGAACTCCTGCCACTGCGATTTATTGAAATTGCAACTTTTTAAAGGTTAGGAACGTCACTAACCTGACCGAAATTATAGGGATAATAATTAGGAAGACGCCACTGCGCGGAATATTTATTAGTTATGACGACGTTGTGGTGGCTTCATCAGCTTTCATTAATTTTTCTTTTAAATATCAAACTAGACACTTTTGTTGTCTGACGAAGTCCTGCGACTGCAATTTATTGAAATTGCATCTTTTTAAAGATTAGGAACGTCACTAACCCGACCGAAATTATAGGGAAAATAAATAGGAAGGCGGAACTAGGCGGAATATTTATTAGATATACAATCACGTTGTCCTTGTTTCATCAGTTTTCATTCACTTTTCTTTTAAATATCAAACTAGACACTTTTGTTGTCTGACGAAGTCCTGCGACTGCAATTTATTGAAATTGCATCTTTTTAAAGATTAGGAACGTCACTAACCCGACCGAAATTATAGGGATAATAATTAGGAAGACGCCACTGCGCGGAATATTTATTAGTTATGACGACGTTGTGGTGGCTTCATCAGCTTTCATTAATTTTTCTTTTAAATATCAAACTAGACACTTTTGTTGTCTGACGAACTTCTGCGACTGCAATTTATTGAAATTACATCTTTTTAAAGGTTAGGAACGTCACTAACCCGACCGAAATTATAGGGATAATAATTAGGAAGACGCCACTGCGCGGAATATTTATTAGATATGACGACGTTGTGGTGGCTTCATCAGCTTTCATTAATTTTTCTTTTAAATATCAAACTAGACACTTTTGTTGTCTGACGAACTTCTGCGACTGCAATTTATTGAAATTGCATCTTTTTAAAGGTTAGGAACGTCACTAACCCGACCGAAATTATAGGGATAATAATTAGGAAGACGCCACTGCGCGGAATATTTATTAGTTATGACGACGTTGTGGTGGCTTCATCAGCTTTCATTAATTTTTCTTTTAAATATCAAACTAGACACTTTTGTTGTCTGACGAACTTCTGCGACTGCAATTTATTGAAATTACATCTTTTTAAAGGTTAGGAACGTCACTAACCCGACCGAAATTATAGGGAAAATAAATAGGAAGGCGGAACTAGGCGGAATATTTATTAGATATACAATCACGTTGTCCTTGTTTCATCAGTTTTCATTAATTTTTCTTTTAAATATCAAACTAGACACTTTTGTTGTCTGACGAACTTCTGCGACTGCAATTTATTGAAATTGCATCTTTTTAAAGGTTAGGAACGTCACTAACCCGACCGAAATTATAGGGATAATAATTAGGAAGACGCCACTGCGCGGAATATTTATTAGTTATGACGACGTTGTGGTGGCTTCATCAGCTTTCATTAATTTTTCTTTTAAATATCAAACTAGACACTTTTGTTGTCTGACGAAGTCCTGCGACTGCAATTTATTGAAATTGCATCTTTTTAAAGATTAGGAACGTCACTAACCCGACCGAAATTATAGGGAAAATAAATAGGAAGGCGGAACTAGGCGGAATATTTATTAGATATACAATCACGTTGTCCTTGTTTCATCAGTTTTCATTCACTTTTCTTTTAAATATCAAACTAGACACTTTTGTTGTCTGACGAAGTCCTGCGACTGCAATTTATTGAAATTGCATCTTTTTAAAGATTAGGAACGTCACTAACCCGACCGAAATTATAGGGAAAATAAATAGGAAGGCGGAACTAGGCGGAATATTTATTAGATATACAATCACGTTGTCCTTGTTTCATCAGTTTTCATTCACTTTTCTTTTAAATATCAAACTAGACACTTTTGTTGTCTGACGAAGTCCTGCGACTGCAATTTATTGAAATTGCATCTTTTTAAAGGTTAGGAACGTCACTAACCCGACCGAAATTATAGGGAAAATAAATAGGAAGGCGGAACTAGGCGGAATATTTATTAGATATACAATCACGTTGTCCTTGTTTCATCAGTTTTCATTCACTTTTCTTTTAAATATCAAACTAGACACTTTTGTTGTCTGACGAAGTCCTGCGACTGCAATTTATTGAAATTGCATCTTTTTAAAGGTTAGGAACGTCACTAACCGGACCGACATTATAGGGAAGGTAAATGGGGAGGCGGAACTAGGCGGAATATTTATTAGATATACAATCACGTTGTCCTTGTTTCATCAGTTTTCATTAATTTTTCTTTTAAATATCAAACTAGACACTTTTGTTGTCTGACGAACTTCTGCGACTGCAATTTATTGAAATTGCATCTTTTTAAAGGTTAGGAACGTCACTAACCCGACCGAAATTATAGGGATAATAATTAGGAAGACGCCACTGCGCGGAATATTTATTAGTTATGACGACGTTGTGGTGGCTTCATCAGCTTTCATTAATTTTTCTTTTAAATATCAAACTAGACACTTTTGTTGTCTGACGAAGTCCTGCGACTGCAATTTATTGAAATTGCATCTTTTTAAAGATTAGGAACGTCACTAACCCGACCGAAATTATAGGGAAAATAAATAGGAAGGCGGAACTAGGCGGAATATTTATTAGATATACAATCACGTTGTCCTTGTTTCATCAGTTTTCATTCACTTTTCTTTTAAATATCAAACTAGACACTTTTGTTGTCTGACGAAGTCCTGCGACTGCAATTTATTGAAATTGCATCTTTTTAAAGATTAGGAACGTCACTAACCCGACCGAAATTATAGGGATAATAATTAGGAAGACGCCACTGCGCGGAATATTTATTAGTTATGACGACGTTGTGGTGGCTTCATCAGCTTTCATTAATTTTTCTTTTAAATATCAAACTAGACACTTTTGTTGTCTGACGAACTTCTGCGACTGCAATTTATTGAAATTACATCTTTTTAAAGGTTAGGAACGTCACTAACCCGACCGAAATTATAGGGATAATAATTAGGAAGACGCCACTGCGCGGAATATTTATTAGATATGACGACGTTGTGGTGGCTTCATCAGCTTTCATTAATTTTTCTTTTAAATATCAAACTAGACACTTTTGTTGTCTGACGAACTTCTGCGACTGCAATTTATTGAAATTGCATCTTTTTAAAGGTTAGGAACGTCACTAACCCGACCGAAATTATAGGGATAATAATTAGGAAGACGCCACTGCGCGGAATATTTATTAGATATGACGACGTTGTGGTGGCTTCATCAGCTTTCATTAATTTTTCTTTTAAATATCAACCTAGACATTTCTGTGGTCTCATGAACTCCTGCCACTGCGATTTATTGAAATTGCAACTTTTTAAAGGTTAGGAACGTCACTAACCTGACCGACATTATAGGGAAGGTAAATGGGGAGGCGGAACCGCCCGGAATCTTCAGTAAATATGACGACGTTGTGGTTGTTGCATTAACTTTCATTCATTTTTCTTTTAAATATTAAGCTTGACACATTTGTTGTCTGACGAACCCCTGCGACTGCAGTTTATTGAAATTGCATCTTTTTAAAGGTTAGGAACGTCACTAACCCGACCGAAATTATAGGGAAGGTAAATAGGAAGGCGGAACGGTGCACAACATTTATTATGCATGACGACGTTGTGGTTCTTTCATCAAGTTTCATTCATTTTTCTTTTAAATATCAAATTAGACACTTTTGTTGTCTCTCACGAACTCCTGCGACTACTATTTATTCAAATCGCAAATTTATAAAAATTAGGAACGTCACTAAACCGACCGAAATTATAGGGAAAGTAAATAGGAGGGCTGAACTGCACGAAATATTATTAGATATGACGACGTTGTGGTTGTATCATCAGCCATCATTCATTTTGACGTGATAAACGTCTTATAAATCGATGTGCGGGCTAAACATCCCAAAAAACATTGTAACGTTACGCCTGGCCGTACCAATGCGTGGAAGCGAGAGCGAGAACAAGTGACAGAGATCGAACTTCGTTTGGCTTGCGACGCATTGTACGCACACGCTTCTGACGAAATCTATCTATCTTCCTTCAATTCTGCCTGGCGCTTGGGTCCGCGTGAAAGAGAGACAGCGGCAGCACACAGCTTGACGTTAACGTATTGCCGGCTATTTATAAAGTGAACTGGATATTTCCTGTCAATACCATTGCTTATTACAATCGCAATTGCGGCAATAAGGTAATTGATTCTTGCATTATAAGATTTTGATTAGCTATATAATCTCATATATTTGTTCTTTTATCATTAAAACAAAGTAGCATCGGTCAGCGAGTGCAGTAATAACAGGTTATGTTACGATTTCGACTAAGAAATTATTATGAATGATATAAATGATCGTATAAAAGTAGGCTGCTTTCTAAGAAACCTATGAAAATTATGAAGAATTCATGACTTCTGTCTCATGAACTATTGCACTTTTAAGTTATTTACGCCACAATTAATCAAATTGCACTTATTTAAAGATTAGGAACGTCACTAACCCGACCGAAATTATAGGGAAAGTAAATAGGAAGTTGGAACTGTGCAGAATATTTATTGGATATGACGACGTAGTAATCAGCGTTCATTCATTTTTCTTTCAAGTGGTGACGAGGTCCAGTAATTCTAAACATATTTCTGTAATATCTAAGAAGCATGAAACTGAAAGTGACTTGTTTCGTTTTGTTGCACAAACTTTTGTGTTAATTTTTGTCGCTGATATCACTCAAGTTTATACATATCTCACATAAAAATCGATTATTTTTTGGAACAATATTTCACCCAAAATTCACTGAAACTTTAAACTTATTCTTCCTCCCTCCCTTAAAAATTGTTTTGACAATTAAAATTTGTTTGACAATTTTAGAAGAATGTTCTGTTTAAAATACAACTTGAAATAAGTTCTGACAATGTTAGAGAAGTTACGAAGTTTCTGAGATAGATATGACGATTATAAAGAACTGATAAAACTTTAATAGAAATTACAATATTGTTACGAAAAACGTGACGTTCGAAATTAAGGATATTGCTTTATAGGAAATTGGAGAATTTCTATTAATTGTTCCAATTGTAACGCTTTAAAGGAGTTGCAACGAGCTTAACGAAAATGTCACACTCAAAAAGTTACTTTAAATGTTCTTAAAGGACTTTGGAAACTTTTCCAGAGAAAGAGGAGTTTCTAAGGAACTTTTAATAGCGGTGGAAAACGAGCCTTACCTCGAATGTCGAGAAGAGACTTAGTGAAATTAGACGTTGAAATCTCGATACAAGAAAGAATCTAATTTAAACTAATTAAGTGTAAAATATTAGGTAGTTCTGATTTTAAGACCGATTTTTCTATTGAATAACGCCAATTTCGCATGTAATATACAGTTTGCATTATTTTTTTTAATTGTCCTTATAATTAAAACAATAATTCTAACAAACTTGTCATATAAATATATATAAGTCAATATTTATATTTTAAAACAAAAATATCCAATTAAGCTTAATACCACGATTCTAACAGCTCATATGAAGGTTGTCACCTTATCTTGAAAAGGTGTTATCATAGAAAATCATGACTTGGCGACGTAGTCAACTTGCTCCTGGCTCCCCTACTAAAATATAGGTGGGTTTTCGAAAACCTTCCTGACTACACGACACGAGTTGTCTTACTTAATTCATTTTAACCACTTAACACTAATTTATTTGTACACTTACACTTAGCACTTATTTACTAATACTTAATCTAATTTATCTTATCTCACTTACTATTACTTAACTATTTAATTCATATTACACACTGTTCATCTATCTTACGGCCGGCCTGGCCGACATCTGTCGGCCAGTCTCCCGGCGACTGTTTACGGCTACCGGCGACTGACTTGGTCTCGCTCTCGGTCTGCTATTTATTTAGCCGCATGGAAATTCCCGAAACATCGAGGCGTTTCCTGTCCTTTCGGGAACCTTCTTGATAGTACTCGAATATTTTATGGCTTTTTTAACGCTTATCTTTATGGCAGGCTATTTCGTTACAATAGCATCGAGGCAAATAAATAGGTATTAGACACACCGCACTGCACTGGGCCAGCGACCGAAGTTGGTCATGGTAATTTAACCAAAGAAAAACACCACGTCTTAACCAACTGCTTTATTTAAAGATGAGCGACCGGTTTCGGCTTCATTGAAGCCATCCTCAGGCTCGCAAACAAGTTGTTTTTAGGGCTCCTATTGCTCGAAATGTGCGTCGTCACACATACAAAACAATTACGTCGACACACACAGTTAAAAAATAAATAAAAATTAATACACAACGAACAAGAATGTTAACTACATAAAATTCTTTCAGGACATGGATACAGCCTTAAATGAGTAAGGTTCCTCATTCTATAAAAGTTGGAGAGTAACATACTCTCCAGCGTAACAGAACTACTTTTTCGCACATTTCGAGCAACAGGAGCCCTAAAAACAACTTGTTTGCGAGCCTGAAGATGGCTTCCATGAAGCCGAAATCGGTCGCTGATCTTTAATAAAGCACTTGGTTAAGACTTGGTGTTTTCCTTTGATTTAAACATTGTACTTTTCTCTCTGTGCAGGTCAATCTGAAGCAGTTGTTAGAAACAAAACGATATGACTAAGCTTCCTTTACCTGCCTGGGGTTTTTGGAGCGTCCGAACCACTCAAAGAGGATTGAAGTGTGCTGGGAGAATTTTATAGCAAAAGGCTCAAAATCCACCTGCTTCACCATTCCTCGGGTCTATCAATCCGCTCAGAGAGTGTTATCGATCACCACTGTTGAAACATTTATTGCATTAATCTCGTCCCGCGGGTCCTCTCGTCTGAATCAATCGTCGATATTACCCTCTCCGATGTTAAACGAAGAAATGGCACGAGCGATTTATGGCGACTGAACATCACGGGGACGATCTATTATGAAAATAGGAGACAAAAGGAGAGCGGGGACGAGCCCCGACGCGCGACAATGGCGAGCGACGTTTCGACGTTTCACGCCTGGTTACCTCCCATTGTGCTTCATTTAAATGGAAATCTCAAACAAATGACGGCCACCGATCGACTTTTGTCGAGTCTCGTGTCGAAATATCGTGAATTATCGCGGATTAAGCGGGATAGGTGGGGGGGGAAGGGGACCGTAAAAAACGACCTGCTAGAGATGATGACTAAGGCGAAACGGGACGAGGAAGAGTTTTTCTTTCCCGTTTCTATCTATCTTCGGTTTCTCCTCCTTAAAAGGTTTTTCGGGATTTAAGGTCCTGACAGGAGATCTTTTTTTTTGAAGTCGCGATTAATAATTCCGGCGGAGATGTTATTCGTGTCCGGCGGAGCGAGATCCTCGGGCGAGCCGGGGGAAATTAATTTAGGCAAAACGTTCGAGTCGGACTGCGACGCACGCAAAAAAAGATGTCGATGTAGTGAGAACATATATCAAAATCGCAAAAATATATATTTTCTCGTGGTTCGTAGCCGAACTAAACCAATCTGAATTCCACAACGGTCTTGTCATGGATTAAACCATTTAAGAAGGCATTAGATGTTTCTAAATTTGGATTAACTCAAGCTAAATACACTGAACTACACCAAGCAGCTCACGTCAGATATCAAAATTAGTAATATGAATAGATACGGCGACCTGCATCAGTGATGAGTCAGTAATCATTGATCTTGTAACCTGTGACACTGCCCATCTGCTTTCGTGCCCGCCTGCTGCCCTTTTGTGAGGAGTGAAGCGAGCCTTGTACCAACTACCCTTCCATGCCCGCTGGAAACTAATGTGTGCATACATTTATACACTATTTTGTTATTTTTGCCCGTTTCATATCATATCATATCCTCTCTCCAATTGAAACTAGGTCTCCCTCTCTTTTTTCGCCCCTGTGGTGTCCAATTTAAAATCTGTTTAGGTAATCGATCTTCTGTCATTCTTTGGATATGTCCATACCACCTCGGTTGATTAACTCTTATATCTTCTGTAATCATTGTTGTACCTTACTTCATAAGTTATCTAATTTGCTCAAGCTAAATATATAAATATATTGTCACGAGGCGACCTCGCAAAAACGGAACTAGGCCGAACTTGATCAACAGTTACCCAAATCAACATGTCTTGACCTTAAAAAAGAAAAAAAAAAAAGAAAAAAAAGTCAATTCGACTTGATGGAACTTTCCAAAAATTTAGTAGTGTCGATATAAATATTTACAAAAAATTCAAAAACTGTACATTTCGATTGAACCTCCCAAGTTGCCTTCATAATAATGTTCTTAATCAGCTAAAGCAGTTTCATTAATCCAACCTACGAAACTTTGGAAATAATAAGTCAATTCGACTTGATGGAAGTTTTCAAAATTAGCACGCACCTAATCAAAAATTGCTGAAAAATTCAAAAGTACGTACTTTTCGACTGAATCTTAACGAATACTTTCAGAATGAAGTACGAAAGAAGCTCACCAAGTTTTATTTAAATAACCCTCCAAATTTGGGAAATAAGTCAATTCGACTTGATGGAACTTTCCAAAAATTTAGTAGTGTCGATATAGATATTTACAAAAAATTCAAAAACTGTACACTTCTGCTGAACCTCCCAATTTACCTTCATAATAATGTTCTTAATCAGCTGAAGGAGTTTCATTAATCCAACCTACCAAACTTTGGAAATAATAAGTCAATTCGACTTGATGGAAGTTTTCAAAATTGGCACGCACCTAATCAAAAATTGCTAAAAAATTCAAAAGTACGTACTTTTCGACTGAATCTTAACGAATACTTTCAGAATGAAGTACGAAAGAAGCTCACCAAGTTTTATTTAAATAACCCTCCAAATTTGGGAAATAAGTCAATTCGACTTGATGGAACTTTCCAAAAATTTAGTAGTGTCGATATAAATATTTACAAAAAATGCAAAAACTGTACATTTCGACTGAACCTCCCAATGTGCCTTCATAATAATTTTCTTAATCAGCTAAAGGAGTTTCATTTATCCAACCTACGAAACATTGTAAATAATAAGTCAATTCGACTTGATGGAAGTTTTCAAAATTGGCACGCACCTAATCAAAAATTGCTGAAAAATTCAAAAGTACGTGCTTTTCGACTGAATCTTAACGAATACTTTCAGAATGAAGTACGAAAGAAGCTCACCAAGTTTTATTTAAATAACCCTCCAAATTTGGGAAATAAGTCAATTCGACTTGATGGAACTTTCCAAAAATTTAGTAGTGTCGATATAGATATTTACAAAAAATTCAAAAACTGTACACTTCTGCTGAACCTCCCAATTTACCTTCATAATAATGTTCTTAATCAGCTGAAGGAGTTTCATTAATCCAACCTACCAAACTTTGGAAACAATAAGTCAATTCGACTTGATGGAAGTTTTCAAAATTGGCACGCACCTAATCAAAAATTGCTAAAAAATTCAAAAGTACGTACTTTTCTACTGAATCTCAACGAATACTTTCAGAATGGAATACGAAAGAAGCTGACCAAGTTTTATTGAAATAACCCCCCAAATTTGGGAAATAAGTCAACTCGACTTGATGGAACTTTCCAAAAATTTAGTAGTGTCGATATGGATATTTACAAAAAATTCAAAAACTGTACACTTCGGCTGAACCTCCCAATTTACCTTCATAATAATGTTCCTAATCAGCTAAAGCAGTTTCATTAATCCAACCTACGAAACTTTGGAAATAATAAGTCAATTCGACTTGATGGAAGTTTTCAAAATTGGCACGCACCTAATCAAAAATTGCTGAAAAATTGAAAAGTACGTACTTTTCGACTGAATCTCAACGAATACTTTCAGAATGAAGTTCGAAAGAAGCTCACCAAGTTTTATTTAAATAACCCTCCAAATTTGGGAAATAAGTCAATTCGACTTGATGGAAGTTTCCAAAAATTTTGTCGAGTCGATATAAATATCGATAAAAAATTCAAAAACTGTACATTTCGACTGAACCTCCCAATTTACCTTCATAATAATGTTCTTAATCAGCTAAAGCAGTTTCATTAATCCAACCTACGAAACTTTGGAAATAATAAGTCAATTCGACTTGATGGAAGTTTTCAAAATTGGCACGCACCTAATCAAAAATTGCTGAAAAATTCAAAAGTACGTACTTTTCGACTGAATCTCAACGAATACTTTCAGAATGAAGTACGAAAGAAGCTCACCAAGTTTTATTTAAATAACCCTCCAAATTTGGGAAATAAGTCAATTCGACTTGATGGAAGTTTCCAAAAATTTTGTCGAGTCGATATAAATATCGATAAAAAATTCAAAAACTGTACATTTCGACTGAACCTCCCAATTTACCTTTATAATAATGTTCTTAATTAGCTAAAGGAGTTTCATTAATCCAACCTACGAAACTTTGGAAATAATAAGTCAATTCGACTTGATAGAAGTTTTCAAAATTTGCACGCACCTAATCAAAAATTGCTAAAAAATTCAAAAGTACGTACTTTTCGACTGAATCTCAACGAATAATTTCAGAATGAAGTACGAAAGAAGCTCACCAAGTTTTATTTAAATAACCCTCCAAATTTGGGAAATAAGTCAATTCGACTTGATGGAAGTTTCCAAAAATTTTGTCGAGTCGATATAAATATCGATAAAAAATTCAAAAACTGTACATTTCGACTGAACCTCCCAATTTGCCTTCATAATAATGTTCTTAATTAGCTAAAGGAGTTTCATTAATCCAACCTACGAAACTTTGGAAATAATAAGTCAATTCGACTTGATGGAAGTTTTCAAAATTAGCACGCACCTAATCAAAAATTGCTGAAAAATTCAAAAGTACGTACTTTTCGACTGAATCTTAACGAATACTTTCAGAATGAAGTACGAAAGAAGCTCACCAAGTTTTATTTAAATAACCCTCCAAATTTGGGAAATAAGTCAATTCGACTTGATGGAACTTTCCAAAAATTTAGTAGTGTCGATATAGATATTTACAAAAAATTCAAAAACTGTACACTTCTGCTGAACCTCCCAATTTACCTTCATAATAATGTTCTTAATCAGCTGAAGGAGTTTCATTAATCCAACCTACCAAACTTTGGAAATAATAAGTCAATTCGACTTGATGGAAGTTTTCAAAATTGGCACGCACCTAATCAAAAATTGCTAAAAAATTCAAAAGTACGTACTTTTCGACTGAATCTTAACGAATACTTTCAGAATGAAGTACGAAAGAAGCTCACCAAGTTTTATTTAAATAACCCTCCAAATTTGGGAAATAAGTCAATTCGACTTGATGGAACTTTCCAAAAATTTAGTAGTGTCGATATAAATATTTACAAAAAATGCAAAAACTGTACATTTCGACTGAACCTCCCAATGTGCCTTCATAATAATTTTCTTAATCAGCTAAAGGAGTTTCATTTATCCAACCTACGAAACTTTGGAAATAATAAGTCAATTCGACTTGATGGAAGTTTTCAAAATTGGCACGCACCTAATCAAAAATTGCTGAAAAATTCAAAAGTACGTGCTTTTCGACTGAATCTTAACGAATACTTTCAGAATGAAGTACGAAAGAAGCTCACCAAGTTTTATTTAAATAACCCTCCAAATTTGGGAAATAAGTCAATTCGACTTGATGGAACTTTCCAAAAATTTAGTAGTGTCGATATAGATATTTACAAAAAATTCAAAAACTGTACACTTCTGCTGAACCTCCCAATTTACCTTCATAATAATGTTCTTAATCAGCTGAAGGAGTTTCATTAATCCAACCTACCAAACTTTGGAAACAATAAGTCAATTCGACTTGATGGAAGTTTTCAAAATTGGCACGCACCTAATCAAAAATTGCTAAAAAATTCAAAAGTACGTACTTTTCTACTGAATCTCAACGAATACTTTCAGAATGGAATGCGAAAGAAGCTGACCAAGTTTTATTGAAATAACCCCCCGAATTTGGGAAATAAGTCAACTCGACTTGATGGAACTTTCCAAAAATTTAGTAGTGTCGATATGGATATTTACAAAAAATTCAAAAACTGTACACTTCGGCTGAACCTCCCAATTTACCTTCATAATAATGTTCCTAATCAGCTAAAGCAGTTTCATTAATCCAACCTACGAAACTTTGGAAATAATAAGTCAATTCGACTTGATGGAAGTTTTCAAAATTGGCACGCACCTAATCAAAAATTGCTGAAAAATTGAAAAGTACGTACTTTTCGACTGAATCTCAACGAATACTTTCAGAATGAAGTTCGAAAGAAGCTCACCAAGTTTTATTTAAATAACCCTCCAAATTTGGGAAATAAGTCAATTCGACTTGATGGAAGTTTCCAAAAATTTTGTCGAGTCGATATAAATATCGATAAAAAATTCAAAAACTGTACATTTCGACTGAACCTCCCAATTTACCTTCATAATAATGTTCTTAATCAGCTAAAGCAGTTTCATTAATCCAACCTACGAAACTTTGGAAATAATAAGTCAATTCGACTTGATGGAAGTTTTCAAAATTGGCACGCACCTAATCAAAAATTGCTGAAAAATTCAAAAGTACGTACTTTTCGACTGAATCTCAACGAATACTTTCAGAATGAAGTACGAAAGAAGCTCACCAAGTTTTATTTAAATAACCCTCCAAATTTGGGAAATAAGTCAATTCGACTTGATGGAAGTTTCCAAAAATTTTGTCGAGTCGATATAAATATCGATAAAAAATTCAAAAACTGTACATTTCGACTGAACCTCCCAATTTACCTTTATAATAATGTTCTTAATTAGCTAAAGGAGTTTCATTAATCCAACCTACGAAACTTTGGAAATAATAAGTCAATTCGACTTGATAGAAGTTTTCAAAATTTGCACGCACCTAATCAAAAATTGCTAAAAAATTCAAAAGTACGTACTTTTCGACTGAATCTCAACGAATAATTTCAGAATGAAGTACGAAAGAAGCTCACCAAGTTTTATTTAAATAACCCTCCAAATTTGGGAAATAAGTCAATTCGACTTGATGGAAGTTTCCAAAAATTTTGTCGAGTCGATATAAATATCGATAAAAAATTCAAAAACTGTACATTTCGACTGAACCTCCCAATTTGCCTTCATAATAATGTTCTTAATTAGCTAAAGGAGTTTCATTAATCCAACCTACGAAACTTTGGAAATAATAAGTCAATTCGACTTGATGGAAGTTTTCAAAATTAGCACGCACCTAATCAAAAATTGCTGAAAAATTCAAAAGTACGTACTTTTCGACTGAATCTTAATGAATACTTTCAGAATGAAGTACGAAAGAAGCTCACCAAGTTTTATTTAAATAACCCTCCAAATTTGGGAAATAAGTCAATTCGACTTGATGGAACTTTCCAAAAATTTAGTAGTGTCGATATAGATATTTACAAAAAATTCAAAAACTGTACACTTCTGCTGAACCTCCCAATTTACCTTCATAATAATGTTCTTAATCAGCTGAAGGAGTTTCATTAATCCAACCTACCAAACTTTGGAAATAATAAGTCAATTCGACTTGATGGAAGTTTTCAAAATTGGCACGCACCTAATCAAAAATTGCTAAAAAATTCAAAAGTACGTACTTTTCGACTGAATCTTAACGAATACTTTCAGAATGAAGTACGAAAGAAGCTCACCAAGTTTTATTTAAATAACCCTCCAAATTTGGGAAATAAGTCAATTCGACTTGATGGAACTTTCCAAAAATTTAGTAGTGTCGATATAAATATTTACAAAAAATGCAAAAACTGTACATTTCGACTGAACCTCCCAATGTGCCTTCATAATAATTTTCTTAATCAGCTAAAGGAGTTTCATTTATCCAACCTACGAAACTTTGGAAATAATAAGTCAATTCGACTTGATGGAAGTTTTCAAAATTGGCACGCACCTAATCAAAAATTGCTGAAAAATTCAAAAGTACGTGCTTTTCGACTGAATCTTAACGAATACTTTCAGAATGAAGTACGAAAGAAGCTTACCAAGTTTTATTTAAATAACCCTCCAAATTTGGGAAATAAGTCAATTCGACTTGATGGAACTTTCCAAAAATTTAGTAGTGTCGATATAGATATTTACAAAAAATTCAAAAACTGTACACTTCTGCTGAACCTCCCAATTTACCTTCATAATAATGTTCTTAATCAGCTGAAGGAGTTTCATTAATCCAACCTACCAAACTTTGGAAACAATAAGTCAATTCGACTTGATGGAAGTTTTCAAAATTGGCACGCACCTAATCAAAAATTGCTAAAAAATTCAAAAGTACGTACTTTTCTACTGAATCTCAACGAATACTTTCAGAATGGAATACGAAAGAAGCTGACCAAGTTTTATTGAAATAACCCCCCAAATTTGGGAAATAAGTCAACTCGACTTGATGGAACTTTCCAAAAATTTAGTAGTGTCGATATGGATATTTACAAAAAATTCAAAAACTGTACACTTCGGCTGAACCTCCCAATTTACCTTCATAATAATGTTCCTAATCAGCTAAAGCAGTTTCATTAATCCAACCTACGAAACTTTGGAAATAATAAGTCAATTCGACTTGATGGAAGTTTTCAAAATTGGCACGCACCTAATCAAAAATTGCTGAAAAATTGAAAAGTACGTACTTTTCGACTGAATCTCAACGAATACTTTCAGAATGAAGTTCGAAAGAAGCTCACCAAGTTTTATTTAAATAACCCTCCAAATTTGGGAAATAAGTCAATTCGACTTGATGGAAGTTTCCAAAAATTTTGTCGAGTCGATATAAATATCGATAAAAAATTCAAAAACTGTACATTTCGACTGAACCTCCCAATTTACCTTCATAATAATGTTCTTAATCAGCTAAAGCAGTTTCATTAATCCAACCTACGAAACTTTGGAAATAATAAGTCAATTCGACTTGATGGAAGTTTTCAAAATTGGCACGCACCTAATCAAAAATTGCTAAAAAATTCAAAAGTACGTACTTTTCTACTGAATCTCAACGAATACTTTCAGAATGGAATGCGAAAGAAGCTGACCAAGTTTTATTGAAATAACCCCCCGAATTTGGGAAATAAGTCAACTCGACTTGATGGAACTTTCCAAAAATTTAGTAGTGTCGATATGGATATTTACAAAAAATTCAAAAACTGTACACTTCGGCTGAACCTCCCAATTTACCTTCATAATAATGTTCCTAATCAGCTAAAGCAGTTTCATTAATCCAACCTACGAAACTTTGGAAATAATAAGTCAATTCGACTTGATGGAAGTTTTCAAAATTGGCACGCACCTAATCAAAAATTGCTGAAAAATTGAAAAGTACGTACTTTTCGACTGAATCTCAACGAATACTTTCAGAATGAAGTTCGAAAGAAGCTCACCAAGTTTTATTTAAATAACCCTCCAAATTTGGGAAATAAGTCAATTCGACTTGATGGAAGTTTCCAAAAATTTTGTCGAGTCGATATAAATATCGATAAAAAATTCAAAAACTGTACATTTCGACTGAACCTCCCAATTTACCTTCATAATAATGTTCTTAATCAGCTAAAGCAGTTTCATTAATCCAACCTACGAAACTTTGGAAATAATAAGTCAATTCGACTTGATGGAAGTTTTCAAAATTGGCACGCACCTAATCAAAAATTGCTGAAAAATTCAAAAGTACGTACTTTTCGACTGAATCTCAACGAATACTTTCAGAATGAAGTACGAAAGAAGCTCACCAAGTTTTATTTAAATAACCCTCCAAATTTGGGAAATAAGTCAATTCGACTTGATGGAAGTTTCCAAAAATTTTGTCGAGTCGATATAAATATCGATAAAAAATTCAAAAACTGTACATTTCGACTGAACCTCCCAATTTACCTTTATAATAATGTTCTTAATTAGCTAAAGGAGTTTCATTAATCCAACCTACGAAACTTTGGAAATAATAAGTCAATTCGACTTGATAGAAGTTTTCAAAATTTGCACGCACCTAATCAAAAATTGCTAAAAAATTCAAAAGTACGTGCTTTTCGACTGTATCTTAACGAATACTTTCAGAATGAAATACGAAAGAAGCTCACCGAGTTTTATTTAAATAACCCTCCAAATTTGGGAATTAAGTCAATTCGACTTGATGGAGGTTTTCGAAATTCACCCACAGCTAAAACAAAATCCTGAAATATTCAAAAAAGCCACTCTATTCACCCGAATTTCACCAAATCCTTGCAAAATAGTCCCCTCTAAGATTCCAGGAAGTCTCCAGGCCCTAACATCTCAAACATGAAAAACGAGTAAATTCGACTTGATGAAGATTTTCGAAATTCACCCACAGCTAAAACAAAATCCTTAAAAAATCCAAAAAGACACTTTATTCACCCGAATCTCACTAAATCCTTGAAAATAGTACCCTCGAAGATCCCAGGAAGTCTCACCGCCCTAACATCTCAAACATAGAAAACTAGTAAATTCGACTTGACTTGAAAACACTATTTTGTTATTTTTGCCCGTTTCATATCATATCATATCATATCCTCTCTCCAATTTAAACTAGGACTTCCTCTCTTTTTTCGACCTTGTAGTGTCCAATTTAAAATCTGTTTAGGTAATCGATCTTGTGGCATTCTTTTACCACCTCAATTGATTATTTCTTATATCTTCTGAAATCCTGCATTGTACCTTCATAATTTCTCTAATTCTCTTGTTTCTCATTTTGTGTCTTGAGATTCCTGCAGCACGTCTCCAATAATCCATTTCCGTGGTTTCGAGCATTTCATTGTTTTCTCTTTCAAAGGCCGGACTTCACTACTGTATGCTGTTATACTTTTTATTATACTCTTGTATATTTGAGCGAGTTATAACAAGTGCTATTTTGGAAAACACCAAAATGTCAATTTTGTAGGTTATGGAAATATATTTTTCAACATGAAACACAAGTTTCAATAAAAACTATTTAGTGGAAAGCACAATTCACCTGATTTGAAACAAGGGATGCAATCAAATAAAATTTTGAATATTTGTTTAGTATGATGGTCATTTTCCCGAAGACATAAATTTATTTGAGATATCGTCGATTCGAAAGTAATAACTTCTTCCGTTATTTACTTTTACGTTAAATTGACATATATGTGCTTACGCACAAGTGTTTAAATATATATATATATATATATATATATATATAGGTATAAGAACGTTAATAACTTACCGCATGTATGTGGGATTAGAGACATTTTTCACCTTTTAATTTATTATTACGTTAACTTTCGGAAAAGTCTGATTCGGTTTCTTTGTTAACCATAAAGGTCTCCTTTATTTAAACCCAAGAAACTAAATAAATATAAAAGCCTCTTTCGCCGAAACTAAAATTTATTTTATTATATTATTATAAGGTAACGAGGTACGATGATACCCAATATAGTTGCAGATACACTTTCATACATATGTATAGACATTTTTTCGAAAACATGTTTTTTGGACTCGGGGACCTTAAAACTCCTAGAAATTCTAATAACTGAAATTCGAAAGTCGACTCGATTACAATAGCAACTCGATAAAATGGCTATGACATGGGGTGGCAACACCGCGAATTTATCGCACGCGTCGCGAAACATTGACCCCGCACAGCTGTTTACATGTATACGGGTCATTTATTGTCGGTGTTGCCACGTTGTGGTGAAATGCTTTGATATATAAGTCGACTTTTCTCGAAAACGGTTGGTTACAGGGCCCCCGATATAAAGCTTTTTTTGTTTGTTTTGATGAATACTATCTTCTATTAAAATAAAGGCAGTTAAACCCCTAATACCCTATAGTTCAGATATTGTCTTTGAAACGTCCCAAAAGATTGAAACCAAGTTGCTTTTTACACAATCTTTAGAATAAATCAGCCGACACGTTAAACCCTCATCAGCTTCCCTTCCGTTAAAACTCGTTGTTTTGTATCGCATTAATCCCATCATCAGTCCCACTTGTATTCTCTTCAAAACAAAACGCCGTTGATCACCTGACAGACCCAGCAGCGAATAAAACAGTTTTCTATTAAATTCCCAGTTGTCATTGTTTTTCGAAATGCAATCCTACTCTTTCAGCGATCCATTACGACCAGGAAATGACCCAGAAAGCTTCCACATCGCCGCCGCCATTTAAATGAACACATAAACCATTAATCCGACCGTTTATCTGCGATCTGGACGCCATACGTAACAGCGATTTGACAATTTTTTTCAGACGGTTTCCCGAGGGATCGAACCTTGAGTTACTTATAACATTAAGGTTAATTAAGATCCCATGTTGCGTTCCCAGAGTTCACAGGATCAATTAAGCGAATCGATGTTTAAATAGGCGGACTGCAATCCGGGAAATTAGTTAGCCCAAGGTAAGCGAGAGGGCGTGGGAGACGTCACATGGTAAGTGAGTTAAGGTGATTAGTTAACGGTGCCGAGGAATGATTTAGTTTGTTTTAAATTAAGGTCGACGTTCGAGATTCGCAGTGAATGTCATTTTCTTAAAAGGAAAAGCGTCTTATTCATTCAGTTTAAAAATTTATGGGAAATAAATTTGTGTATTGTGTGTATGAATGAAGTCGATTCAGTACGGTTATTATTATAATATTGCTTTGTTAAAAGTGAAAGACATGCAGCATAGACAAAATAAAACGTTGCTATTATTAATAAGAAAACAATACGACGACTCCAATGAGGTCATTACAACTACTTTGCGGATTTCTATTGCTCCAGATATTCATTTCTCATAAAATAAGGACTCTTATTATAATTCTTAAGGATGACTAAATTAAACTCTTAAGTAATAATTAAATTCTTAACGTAACGCTAATATGTGTAAATTATTGCATACTGTCGATATTAAAAAAATATGCGACTTACACTTTGCAACAGTATTGCCTGATACTGTTGGTGCGATTCATACTGATCAATTTCAGGGAAGTAAGGGTACTATCGTCGGTTTTTCGTAAGTTTCCTAAGAAAGATATATTTTCGCCCTACAAAGATCCCCCAAAATCAGTTTCCTTGCCCCCTTGAAAAATATTTCATTCTACTTATGATTCGAATTGGGACTCACTTCGGGCAGGTAGGCTGGGTCCGAACTCGTATGAAACCGCGCTGTGTTAAAGGGTAGCGGGTCCGAACTCGCACGCGCCCGCAAATGAAAACCAATCTTGACAGTAACGCACTTTAATATAGGCTAAAGTAACCTAAGGCCAGTATATTAACAGGTTACTTGGTTATAATAGACTTTGTGTAAAGTCGTAAATAACCAGGTAAGAAAATCAGATCAAAAATTTTGATTAGGGGAAAATTGAGCTTCACTTATAACTGAACGGATTTTTCACTAATTTTACTCTAACTGAGGTTTTGTTAACCCATTTTTACAAAATTTTATATCATAGTTTTATTAATGGACCTCAAGAAAAGGAACTTTTAACGTTTTGAGATTTTTCAATAAATGGCTCAATATTGGATTGTCAAAATTTGGTAAGGGGATGGTTTCCTCTTGCCAACAGTAACAAAATTTCATGAAAATTTCTAGAACTGTTGGAACTAGCGGATTAAAACTTGGTTGCAATAATAGACTTCATCCCTTGATTTTCCTCTCCTTTGAAAGTTTAATCACGTAATTAGATAAAGTTGTGATCCCAAAAATTGAGGAAGATTTTTCAAAAAATTGCTCAAAATTTAATTTTCAAAATTTCGACCACAAACGAGTGTATGATTTCATCCTATCAAAAGTAAAAACAAAACAATTTATGAAAGAGACATTTACTTATAATAAAACGAACTACTCAAGTATGTTTTTCAAAAAATTGTAGCATTTTTAAAAATGTTTGGAGAAGGTGAGTTATGAGTTATAGTCATATTCAGTCAAGTTATGACTTGATTAAACGTGTCCTTGACTTGCTCTTTCAGCTTCAACTCGAACTCGAACCTATTTTTGAAAAATAGAAGATTAATCTTGAAATTTTTTCAAAAAAATGGACCAAAATTAAATTTTCGAAATTTCTGTCGTGACAAAATGGTATCATTTCCTCGTGACAACAATTTATAAAAATCTGGTTTGAGACAGGTACGAACAACTCAAAAGTTTTTTTCCAGAAAAAAATGGCAATATCTCAAAAACTGTTGGAGTTGGACAATATAAATTGGGGTTATCAGTTAGAAACACCTGAGTATTTCAGAAACTGCGAGTGTAATCGGAAAATTTAAAAATTTAATTTTTGGTCTCACAAAACTGCTTGCAACTTTTCCAAAAAATGGCCCAAATTTGGATTTTTGAAAATTTGGTAACAAACGAAACGATACCAACCTCTCATGCCAAAGACCTTTATGAAAATTTATTTTGTCTCAGAGATAGGAAGTACTGATTTGTTTTTAAATATTTTTCTAAAAAAATGACAATATCTCCAAAACTGTTGAAGTTTGGGAATTAAAACTTAGTTAAAAAATTAAAAACTATTTTTCTTACCCTTCAATACTATAGAAATTGTGAGTCTCGTCTCAAAATTCTAAAGTTTAATGTTTGGATTAGCCCTTACGATTTTTTTCAAAAAATATCTCAAAATTGTGTTTTTGAAGTTGTGAACGTTGGAAAGTTGCAAACGAAATGGCATGATATTCTCATGAAAAAAGCGAAGGAATTTCATGATGGAATCTCTTACTTTTCGAGATATGAACTCAAAAACTTGGTTTTGAGATATTTCCGAAAAATCGCAATATTTCGACAACTGTTGGACAAATTAAAATTTGTTTATTTTTTTTTTTGATTATTTATGAAGTTGTGTTTCTTCTAAATGCAACTTCAAAGTTACAACTAAATATTGAATAGCGAAATACATATTTATCATTTAAAGCAATCTTTATGGTGGATTTCAAGAAAATTTCGAAAAATCAAGAAGCGTCAAGAAAATTGAAAAATTGAAAAACGACAAGAAAGAAGTGTAATTTAGAGGAAATTTAACCAAAAATGCCATTAAACTTCATGATACCTATATAAGAGAGTGTAATGGATATTAAAAGTTTTAAAAAATGTTTGGTACATATTTTAAGAAAATTCCCAAAAATTGAAACGCTACTTGGATTTGCGATTTATACTTTCAGAGGAAAACGTACCACAGATACATCCATATTGTAACGCGAAATGTAAACAGCAGCGCGAAACGTGCTTACTCTTATCGGACGGCGGCTTACCTCAAAAGAACGCCGCTACGCTTAATTAAGTATTAAGGAAGAATGATTTATTACCTTCTGGACGTTTCTACGTAAACATTATTAAGGAAAAGAACTATCGAGGTATTTCAGGAACCATCGCGAATACAATTGAGATGTACATAAGCGGGTTTGCGGTCGGAGAGATGAGATTAGACGTGAAGCCGCCAGTGAATAAACAAGACGAAAAACCGACAAGTGAAATAAATTAGTTAAGAGTGTGACATAAATTAATTAGGTAGGAAATAGTTAAGATAAATTAAGTACCTAGTGTGTAGTGTATAATAAATAAATTAGAAATAAACGTTACAATATAGACACATATTTAGACATTTTTTTCAAAAACATGTTTTTTGGACTTTGAGGACCTTAAATCGCTTAGAGATGCTAATAGCTCAAATTCGAAAAATTGACTAAATTAGAGTACTTCTCATGCATGAATACTACATACAAACGTACAATATATTTTTGTAACATTCAGTACTTACAATTAATTATGATGTTGGTTTTTCAATTTTGCTGAGTGCATCCATATCCAAAAATTCCATTTCAGCTTCTATATTGCCAGAAAGTTCTGCTGTTCTGGTAATTTTATTTTTGAATTTCAGTGAAAGTTTCTAATGTGTTCGTTCAACGTTCAGAATTTTAAAGTAATTATGAAGTTGTGTTTCTTCTAATTGCGACTTTAAAGTTACAACTGCTGTTTAGTGGATATCTTTATAAAATCTAATGGTTAAAAGTAGTTGTTCTCAAACTAATTTTTCAACAATGAGCAACTTCATATTTTCAAAACCGGTGAAGGTACCTCAACAAATCCTTTGAGAAAGGTGTAGTAAGTGTCGTTTTTGCATCGTCCCATTCTCTGAAGTAATAGTAAAGGAGTATTAGCGGTACGTCATTTTATCCTCTGAAACCCACACCCTACAGAAACTTTCAAAAATTATCATTCGAAAGGTATTATTTGAAATCCACCTCCGAAACTGTAATCCTCAATCTTTCCCCGGGCACATCTGTAATCATCAGCGCTCGTACCAGTTTCGGGCACAATAATGACCCTCCCTCCCCCTCGAATGGGGGCCAATAAGGACCGATGTGCGTATTATGACTTAAAACAATGGGAAAATTATACAAAAACTCGTCGTGGAATGGCATGGGGGGTTAGCGTCGGGGTCAATATGCCACGACATTATTCATTCAATTGAAAATAAAGGCTCGCATTGTTCGAGAGGCGCCTTATTGGGGGGGCCACCCCAGGCCCCAATCGAGCACGCATTCGTTTTTAATGTGTGGGGGAGAACTCTCGATCCTCGCTAAACGCAGAATTACTTCCAGCAAGTTCGGATTTGCTCTAATAGTCTAGCCAAATAACAAAAAACGAAAATGTTGCTGACAGAAGTGAAAACTGTCATAAGCGTGCCTAAGCAATAATTAGTTTTAGTCAATTAGCTTAGTTTCGCATAGCTTAAATCACATCTTTATATTGCTCTTAAATTTATTTAACACAAGCCGTAACCGGCATGCGTTGGGTCGGGCTTGAAATGCACCAAGCCGATTATAGACCCCCCCTCCCGTGTCGTTAGGTATCGTACCTGTAGGGCGTTCGCAGGTAGTGGTCAGGTAGTCCGCACTACCAAATAATATAAAATTGATTATAATTCAATATTATGTTCCAGCGAATTTTGATTAACGCGAATATATTATATAATATATTATTACTTTATTACACTCTTTTGATCACTTGACTTTGATCGAAGTTTTGTTAACTTTTTAAAACATAAATATTACACTCTTTTGATCATGTGACTTTAATCGAAGTAATATCAAGTATCAAGTATAACATTATAACAGAAAGCTGCGTGTCGAAACAAACATGGCCGCTCGACATGCAGCAGGTAGTTACTTCCGAAAATCGAGGGGCACTTTAGCATAAGGACGTTTTGAAAATGAGAACATTCAACCGATCTCATTCTAAAAGTTATGCGACCATACACAACTAGAGATAGAAAGCCAATACAGTCGAATAAGAGGCTAATATGTGACTGTCAAACCCTAGAGAGAAGATAAATAAGTGTTAAGCAAGTTAGTTAGTGTAATGTAATTATTTTCACCCAAGAAAACGTTGGAATATTTATCTTAAATCAAGTGTCTTACTTATGAAACCTAATTAATCAATTTTCGAATTACATGTACAATTGGATCGTACAGGGGTCGATAGTTTTCATGTTGCGACAGTGACTGGAAGTGGTGATTCACCCACCTGTAAGTTTCCTGAGCACTGCTTTAAACTTACAATAAATTTGAATGTTTAGGGACGACTCCGGCATAAATCTCGCATCAAATCCCGCGGAAGAGACGTATCCCTCGAATAAAACTTTCCCCTTGGCCCATCCTTCTCCTCCGCCGTATCTCGTGAAACAAAAAAAAAACGAGCCACCTAACATATTTCAAAAGCCCCCCCATACGTATTATTTTAAGGACGAAATCCCAACTTTCAGATTGTATTACCGGAAAGGCTGAAATTCTGCGGTAATTTTATTTGTAAATCCCCGAGAGCTTTCAGGGAAATCTCCGAAATTCCAAAGTTCAACAATAATCCTAAGATAACTTGGCTTACATAGAAAATAACGTTAGTGGATGTTCCTCGCGTTGTCCTCGCCTCTGGAACACGCACACACAATGGATCTCGGGCTGGGAGCCACGTGAAGAGGACTCTCGACGAAAATCAGTTGTAACTGGAGCCGAAAGGAAAATAAGAAGGAGTAAAGATTGTGTACTATTCAGGACGAACCACACTCTTTGGTTTTCTAAAGCGTTGGGAACGCTTTAGAGCCCAATCAAATAAAATCTTAATTAGCGTAAATGTTAAACTAATTAGTTTCATAGTGAGACCTTCTTAAAATACAAGTTGAGGTGAAAAGAATTATTTTTAAAAAAGTATCAGTTTAAAATGCGGGGATCACTGGTTCAGTATTGGTGAAACGCCTAAATTTGCAACGAAAAGAGTTTTTTATTATTGTATTAAAAGAAGTATCACACTTTTTACTTTCTCATATAATAAGTGAAAGTATTGTAAGCGTGCTTATTTTTAGAAATTGAGAGATATTTGTGTATGTGTATGTATGTATGTGTGTATGTGTGTATACTCTATTCGAAACAAATCCCGATGCACGTGATTTTGATGACGTCAGAATTATCCAATACTACCAACTTAATATAGTCACAGGACATCGCCATTTATTTGTTCCGTGTTTAGGTTGACAATATACATGGTGTCCCATTTTAATGTACCACCCCTGATATCTCTTTAGATATGCAATTTAGCGAAAAATCGTTCAGACAAAAGTTCGAGGGCTCGACGGGGCCATCCAAAACTGACCTTTTCGTTGACCTTGAAATGTACTTTCAAGGTCAAATCAACGTAAATTTTTTTTTTTTTAATAGAAACATACTTTTTATGTCATATTTGGATTCATAATGAAAAATACGTATCTTTTGTGTGAAACATTTTTTTCGTAAGTGCTTTGATTCCTCACTAGAAGACACTTTTCAGCCTTGACCTCGATTCAACCATCAATTCGTCCAGTCAAGGTAACATCCTTCACAGTCCAACCACTCAGAGCCTAACCAGCCAAGGCAAAATCCCCTCCCGTCCAGCCACTTAAGGCAAGACAACACAACAATATCATCATATATATATATATATATATATATATATATATGTATATATATATATATATATATATATATTCGGATTGCTACAGCTGTCGCTGTCTCTCCGTCCCCAACTTCCATTTTTTCCTCTCATAACATAGATTTTCTTCTAACATTCTCGTAATCATGGCGTCTTCCACATCTCGCCAGCTTCTCCGAGGTCGTCCCCTCTTTCTTCTCTCGGGTGGTATCCACTCCAGCACTCTTCTAGGCCATCTATCATCGGCCATCCTCTTGACGTGTCCGAACCATGTCAATTGTCGCCTCTCTATTTCTTCCGATATTGGTCAACTCATATTCATTTCTGCCCGTATAATCTCGTTTCTGACTCTTTCCAATCTTGACCGTCTGCAGCTTCTTCTAAGGAAATCCATCTCTGTGGCCATTAGTTTTTTTCTTGTTTGCACTGGATACATCCCATACCTCTGAGCCATACAAAGTGACACTTTGAACCATACTTTCATAAATATGTTTTTTAGTTTTTTTTGTTATGTTTAACATAACAATAACAAGTCTAATAGTCCTTCTAGTAGGATGACGAGCATCTGGATACCTTTCAGCGTACAACCTCGCCGCAGCGCTGTAATTGTCGTTACATTCTCCAAGAATCTTGATCATATTGACAATCTCTACTAGCGTGTAGTCAGCCATTTTCGTGGTCCTACTGCCACTTGATCGTGACCTTGACACGTCTTGATCTGATTGAGACTTGAAATTGACCTGTAGATTGGACTTGGCCTGACTGTGAGTAGGCCTTGACCCGACCTTCACCAGGCTTGAACCTGATCTTGACATGGTCAAGCCAAGGTCAAATAAAGGTCAAAGCTGAAAAGTGTCTTCTGGCGAGAAATCAAAGCATTTACGAAAAAAAAAATTTCATACAAAGGATACGTATTTCTTAAAAATTCATTTGAAGGTCAACTAAACGGTCAATTTTGGGTGGAACCCTTCGAGTCCTAGAACTTTCGTCTGAACCATTTTTCGCTAAATTGCATATCTAAAGAGATATCAGGGGTGGTACATTAAAATGGGACACCCAGTATATGGTTATGTGTATTCTCAACCTAAAATATACACGGAACACATAAATTGCGATGTCCTGGGACTATATTAAGTTGGTAGTATTGGATGTTAGGTGACGTCATCAAAATGGCATGTATCGTGATTTGCTTTGAATAGAGTATATGTATGGTGTATGTGGTCAACGTTTCCTCAGAAACTAAAAATAGTGGAAAGTTGAAATTTCGCAATTGGGCTGAATTCCATGAAAACTCATAAAAGACGTAAATTTCATAAGAATCAGTTAGGGTCAAAGGGCACTTTACTCCTGTCATTTTTAGGTTTTGTTGGATTATGTGAAAAATTGGTAAAACGTTGTTTTTTAAACTTGGTCTGATTATTTACCTATTTAATCCTTATTGACTGCCGTTATCGCTACCTTGACTGACATTCTGCCAAGGGCCCTTTACTCATGTGAAATTTGTTTGTTTCAATTTTCTCCAAAACAGCTTTACCGATCCTTATCCAATTTTAGATTTAAACTGAGCAAACTCATGGCTACAACTTTTATCTGAAACATTATTTCCTAAAATCTTCCTAAAGGGCACTTTACACTTGAATATTGTCGCGACCTGTGTTAGACACAGGGTCGAACACTGAGGGGTAGCTAATAGGGGTAGAGTAACATGAAAGAAAGTAGGCCTAAGCAAAGAGGGTATATTGAACAAAATCGAATACATTAAAGGCGCGACCAGCGGCCAACACGACACCAGTTGAAAATAACACAAAGGAGAAGGAATCAAAAGTAATCAAAATATGGGGCAACGTAGTAAAACTTAAAAACCACGAAAAAAACAAATGATCAAAAGGGACTAATAATAATAAAAAAGAGGACCTAAATAAAAACAGTATATGAAAATAACGACTTACCCTAAGAGGTTCATCTTGGACATGGCTCGGGGGACGTGTCTCGGAGACCGACCAAGGGCACGACTCTCAAAACTAATGAACCCGGTTTTGTCGGTCCCCAGCCAATATATAATTTTTTCCTGATGACCAATCAGCTTTTGTCGTTATTAACATAACGTGGAAAGTTCGTCGATTCCCGGACTCCTTGGCGGATGCTCGATCTCGAATTCGAGACGTTGTATCCGCTCGCGGGAATCGCGGGTCGAATTAGCGAAGAGTATTATCCGGGAATTGCTGAATCTATAAGTTGCTGCAAAGTAGCTAAATTAGTTAATTTGCAGAGTAAAGAAAAGAAAAAAGAAAACACGCGAGTTGACATAATGTAAGAATAAAAAGTTAAATTATCAGCGGAATTTGGATTAGTTAATTGATTGATAGAGAAGCTGATTGATCATTTCTTGACAATATTTTCAATTTCTTAGATTTTTTTTTTCAAAAAAGCTTTGAATTTTTTCACGAAACTTCATTATTGAATTAACATATTAAATGTATATAATTTTTATTTGAAATATTTTTTCCTGTCATCTAAGAAACGACCAAAAAAAATATTTACTAATAAGAGAAAATGTTAATATTCAATACTAAATTTAATTTATAAAAGTTATTTTTATTTTAATAATTTTTAAGTATTTTAATAACATTTTAATTATATATTATAAACTTATTTTTTTATAAAATTTATTTTTTATTTATTTTAATTATATATATTTAAAATATTGCCATGAATGTTTTATCCTGTTATATGAGAAAGTGTTATGATGTTACAAATCGCCATTTTTTTCCTCTTGTAGGTTTTTGAAAAAGGCTTTATTTTAGACCTACTAAAAAATAAACTGTTCATAATTTATTTAACGAATTTCAAAAAACTGTCGAAATTTAACAAATCTGCAGTAAACCTAGAAAAATTCATAAAGAATTTGGAAACTTCCATGAAAAATTTCTTAAGAACCTTTAAAATTGGGCAAAAAATATTTATTAAATTATAACATTTCTTCATTAAAAAACTTTTTTTTCACATTAAAACCACTGTCTTTGCCATCATAGTAGAGATCTTTATATGGGGTCATTATATTCGTGTTGAACTATATTTACAAAATATTTAATTGGAAATTTGATCCTTTCCCCTGAAACGAATTTTATAAAAAGCTTTTTTTTAAAACGTTACTACAAAATTGCCCTTTCAGATATTGGGTCGGACAAATACTGACATTCTAGACATTCTAGACACAAATACTGACATTCTAGAATGTCAGTATTGGTCCGACCCAATATCTGAAAGGACAGTTTTGTAGTAACCTTTTCCAACTAATGAGGACGTTCCTCCTTTAGGGCTTACTCTACGTTTTCAATACAAATAATGTTCTTATTCGACGTGTGATATTTTTTAAATTTTTCTAGACATTCTAGACACAAATACTGACATTCTAGAATGCCAGTATTGGTCCGACCCAATATCTGAAATGGCAATTTTGTAGTAACTTTCTTTAACTGATGAGGACGTTATTCCTTTATGGCTTACTTCACGTTTTCAGTACAAGTAATGTTCTTGTTGGACGTGTGATATTTTTTAACTGTATTTGTACGTTTAGTTTTATTTGTGACGACTCACATGTGGTACAAATTTAGCCATAAAAACGTTTATATTGAGAGCGTGATGATGACTTCTAGCAAGCCGAAACCGGTCGCTCAGATTTGGTTTTATTAGTTAGTTGGCCAACTTTGAGAATCTGGAAAACCTTCTGTCATTTTATATAAGGAATTCACCTCTTATTTTTTTTTTATCAACATTAAGACTAGAAACTGCAGGAATAACTAAATCAATTCCTTAATCGAAAGGTTCCCCAGGACGAACATTAAATACACAGAAGTACGGATTAAGGAATATCCGCCTCTCGTCCCAATAAAGCGGAGGAGCCTTTTATTTCCCGTTCGGTCTTAATTCCGCCCGGCCCGAAGTCTGTATGACTTCTCGAAAGATAAAAGCCCCTTAATCAAAAGGTGCTCGGATATAAATGTTATCGATAACGGGGCCCGTTTAGAGGATCTTGCCGCTCTCTTTCCGTCCGAGAGTTACGAATTATCTCCGTCGCCCGGATTGACCTCAGAGCGAACCATCCGATATTACCTCGTACATTTTAAGTTATTGCGATTCCACGTCACGATAATTCCACCACCCGCCCACCCTCCCTCCCCGTCGCTCTCGCTTTTCGCCCCGAAAGACAATCCCGACATCTTTATAAACAGTGAATTTGAAAACGGGCCCGGAATTATCATATCCAAACAATTATCAACGTCATTATTCTCCGGGCATTCCGTCAAATTTCCCTCTCGTTCGCTTTTTCTCTCTCTCTCTATCCCTCCACCTCCTCCTCCCCCCCCTCCCCATCCCTCACTCTCTCCCTCTCTCTTCCCCATCCCCTCTCCCCCGTTTCCCCCTGCATCCAGACTGCAGATGAAATATGTTCTTGTTCCGGTGTCCCTTTTCTACGATTGCGCAGCGTTCCCGGTCAGGTCTGATCCTGAGCCCGTGTACGTTTCGATTTATTCCCGAGGTGTCCGTCAAGAGATGGTTTCACGATCAGCGGTAATATTTGAAGGGCGGCCTAGTAATAATACTTTTATCTACTTTGCGTTACTAATGATCTCATTATTACATCTAAAGGAGTAGTGTAATAATATTCATATTACTGCACTACTTTTGGTAACTTTCAATTTTGTTAAATAGGTACATCAGCCTGTCACGTAGACGTGCGTAGACGTCAAGGGTAAATTCTTAGTATTTCAATAAATTTCTTGAGCAGCTTTTCGTATTTCTGGGGGTGTACGGGTCAATTCTACATGTTTGTCTTCCATTTCGCGTAGTTATTGAAGTTGTCCTAGGGCTACTAGATTTTGAAATTCAAATACGAAACGTCAATGTCAGTGAAGTCAATGTAACCAACCTACGTAAAATTCCCTAGTGTAATGCGAAAACTTGAACACCCAAAATTTAATGAATTAATAAAGCAAAGTAGATAAAATAGTAATTACACCCGTTTAATGAGACGTATTGTCACACTCGTTCTATTAAAGCACTCCTCGCTTCGCTTGTCGTGTTCTAAAACTCTCGTGTGACAATACTCTGTCTTATTAAACTAGTATAATCATATAGTTTTCTACGTAGATCTTCGACGTTTCGTGAGGGCCTAATCTGGATTATAATAATGATGAGGGCAGGATTATAATAATAATAATTTTATTCCAGTACTTTTAATACAAGGCTGTAGTTTTACAGATAAGTAAGTACTAGCCAGTTGCAGAGCTACAAAGCAGCTGTACGCAGACTGGGTAACATTGACATACATATCTAAATTCTTAAAATTAAATCTTAAGTCTAAATATGACGTGTGCTTTTATTTTATTCTGTTACATTTTATTTTCCTTATTTATTTATTTTTGTTTTGTATGTATGTAATCCTCCCTAAAATAGGGAGGATTATAATAGACTTTAAAGACATTACATCCAAACCACATTAAAATAGAAATGAACCACGTTGAAATAACAGATTATAGATCTTCTTACCGACATCAAAAATGATATAATTAATTAATAATGGGATATTTTCAAAAATTGGCAAAAAGTTTAGTGTAGCTTTAAATGAACGAAGACTTGAAAAAAAACTTAATTTGCAGGTACACTTGATTTTTAACTAAATTCCAATAAAATTCTCCTAATTACTTGTCACGAGAACCTAAATCTAATGTAATGCAACTTTCAAAAACTTGAAAAAATTCTGAACCTGTTCAAGCGAACTAAAACTGTTATAATCTCCTCACTTTGTGATTTCGAAATGTATATATTGTAATTTTAAAATTACATTAAATTGTGGCGTTCGTGTAACAATAGGTGAATTAAATTGGGTAATTTTTCATGAAAAATCATTCCCAAAATCCAGTAAATTAGGTGTAGTTCTTTTTAGATCTGCCCTTAGTAACTTTTAATCTAAAATTAAAGTTAAAAACTAAGTAAATTTTTTCTATCATTAGACTTAACCGTTATTGATGATAATGATCATGTTGTCCATGATGTTACTGAACTGTCGTTACATAATTATATTAATTGTTGAGTGAATTATATTAATGACATTATTTCTTATGATTGAGTGTTTAAGCGTGTTTTATTATTTAACTGCTTAGTTTTAGAAAAAGTTATTTTTGGAAACTTTGGCGCCCTCTACTATTTGCGCTTTTAATTGTGGCGCAGTGAGATTGTAGAAAACATATTTTTGCCTACACAATTTTTAACTACCCATTTCGCAGAGATTTGGTCCAAAAACTTTTTGAGATCCCCAAAATTGCCTCAGGACGGACTGAGGACAACTCACTGGTTACGTGATCCGCTGTCGAATACATGAATTAAGCGTACATTCGCGTGTTAATACAATCCTGTTATATGCACGCTCCAATTATATGTGTGTACATTTTATAAGTGTATAATACTGTTTTAGTGTGTGTTTACTGTAATGCACACGTGTATTCTTGGTTATGTCGCATATTAAGCCGGTAACTGGAAAATCGAGTGTGCATTACCTACTTTAAACTAGCTTTTGAGGTATATATTTATATAAACTCCTCGTCTGTTGTCAGAGCGTCTGAGTTCGCTAGTTGCTGTCATAAATAGCTTAACAGAAACACCTTGCTTAAATTTAAGAATTATTGCGTGGCATGGACTAAAACTATAAACTAAATGAAGAAGAATTGCAATTGATGGAATCCAAATTTGTAACAAAAGAGAGATATACATTGCTTGTAATACTGCTGATTAATAAGTAAATGCAAAAAATATGTAAGATCATGACATAAATCCAAGTGCTTCTAGTTTTTTAATTTCATATTTCAGTTATCATAAATCAATAGTTTCAATTTTAAAATGTGATGATAATGAAAATGAGGTTATTGTTGAAGAAATACAGAATAGTGATGAACATGTTACTGACCAATAAATTGAATATTGAAAACCATAATATTTAGAAAATATAAATGTTTATTCTTGTAAGTAAAGTACTTCAAAAAACTAAAAAATATAAGAAAATCATGAGTTATCTTTACTGTAAATAAAAAATATTTTTGGTAGTAGCATTTGTATGTTTATTATTAATAAAAACATTTAATATAAACTCATGAAATTCATATATGCATATATGAGGTTTTTCAAAAAAAAAACTGCCATAACCAATGATAATAAGTAGTCACTTCTGTCGGTCAGCCCCGCAACTGTTTCCCAAAATAGCTGTCTTTCCCTAATAGATTTATTGGTACTAAAGCTGGAGAACGAGCCTTTACGCTTTTAAAAATGCAATTTCTTCTTTCAAAATAGCAATTTTGTCCTAACAGATTTACTGCTACAAAATAGGAAGAAGGAGGCTTTACTTTTCCAAAAAGACATTTTCTACCCAAAAACGTCTTTTTACCCCAAAAGATGCAATTTTACGTTTCTAAATAGGCAATTTTTTCCTAACAGATTTATTACTATGTATTAAAGAGTGAGAACGAGCCTTTACGCTTGGAAAAAGCGATTTTCTTCCTAAGAGATTTACATGTACTAAATAGGGAGAAGCAGCCTTTACGCTTGCAAAAAAGGCATTTTCCCCCAAAATAGTGAATTTCTCTCAAAAAGGCATTTTTCCTCAACAAATTTACTGGTACTAAAGAGGAAAATCGAGCCTTTACTTTTCCAAAAAAGGCATATTTTACCAAAAACTCATTTGTCCAAACAGATTCGCTAGTACTAAAGAGGAAAAACGCGCACTTACTCTTCCAAAAAGCCATTTTTTTCTTAATAGATTTACATGTACTAAATATGGAGAAGGAGCCTTTACGCTTGCAAAAAAGGAATTTTCTGGTATTAAGATTTACTGGTATTAAAGATGGAAAGCGAGCCTTTACTTTTTCAAAAAAGGCATATTTTACTAAAAACCCATTTTCCCAACAGATTCGCTGGTACTAAAGAGGGAAAACGCACCCTTACTCTTCCATAAAGCCATTTTTTTCCTTAGAGATTTACATGTACTAAATAGGGAGAAGGAGCCTTTACGCTTGCAAAAAAAGCATTTTTCCCCAAAATAGTGAATTTTTCTCAAAAAGTCATTTTTTCTCAACAGATTTACTGGTACTAAAGAGGGAAAATGAACTTTTACTTTTTTCAAAAAAGGCACATTTTACCAAAAACCCATTTTCCCCTATGAGATTTATAAGTAATAAATAGGGAGAAGGAGCCTTTACGCTTGTCAAAAAAGCATTTTTCCCCAAAAAGTCAATTTTTCCCAAGATGCCATTTTTTCAAAACAACTATTTTTTTCCTAACAGATCTACTGGTACTAAAGAGGGAGAACGAGCCTTTACGTTTCCAAAAAGGCCATTTTTTCCCAAAATGCTATTTTTCCTCAACAGATTTATTGGTACTAAAGAAGGTAAATGAGCCTTTACTTTTCAAAAAAAAATCATATTTTACCAAAAACCCATTTTTTCCAACAGATTTGCTGATACTAAAGAGGGAGAACGCGCCTTTACCCTTAGAAAAAAAATTTCATAACAGATTTACTGGTACTAAAGAGGGACAACCAGTATGTACTCTTCCAAAAAGCTATTTATTCCTAAGAGATTTACATGTACCTACTAAATAGGGAGAAGGAGCCTTTACGCTTGCAAAAAAGGCATTTTGTCCAAAGATAGTCAATTTTTCCCAAAACGACATTTTTTCAAAACAACAATTTTTTCCGAATTAATGTACTGGTACAAAAGAGAGAGAACGAGCCTTTAGATTTCCAAAATAGTCAATTTTTCCCAAATAGCCAACAGATTTATTGGTACTAAAGAGGGAAAACGAGCTTATACTTCTCCAAAAAGGCATATTTTACCAAAAACCCATTTTTCCAAACATACTGGTACTAAAGAGTAGAACGCGTCTTTACTCTTCCAAAAAGCTATTTTTTTTTCCTAAGAGATGTACATGTACTAAATAGAGAGAAGGAGCCTTTACGCTTGCAAAAAAGGCATTTTGTCCAAAGATAGTCAATTTTTCCCAAAACGACATTTTTTCAAAACAACAATTTTTTCCGAACTAATGTACTGGTACAAAAGAGAGAGAACGAGCCTTTAGATTTCCAAAATAGTCAATTTTTCCCAAATAGCCAACAGATTTATTGGTACTAAAGAGGGAAAACGAGCTTATACTTCTCCAAAAAGGCATATTTTACCAAAAACCCATTTTTCCAAACATACTGGTACTAAAGAGTAGAACGCGTCTTTACTCTTCCAAAAATCTATTTTTTTTCCCTAAGAGATGTACATGTACTAAATAGGGAGAAGGAGCCTTTACGCTTGCAAAAAAGGCATTTTGTCCAAAGATAGTCAATTTTTCCCAAAACGACATTTTTTCAAAACAACAATTTTTTCCGAACTAATGTACTGGTACAAAAGAGAGAGAACGAGCCTTTAGATTTCCAAAATAGTCAATTTTTTCCAAATAGCCAACAGATTTATTGGTACTAAAGAGGGAAAACGAGCTTATACTTCTCCAAAAAGGCATATTTTACCAAAAACCCATTTGTCCCAACAGATTCGCTGGTACTAAAGAGGAAAAACACACCCTTACTCTTCCAAAAAGCCATTTTTTCCTTAGAGGTTTACATGTACTAAATATGGAGAAGGTGCCTTTACGCTTGCAAAAAAGGCATTACCACCCCCCCTCCCCCCCCAAATAGTCAATTCCTCCCAGAAGGCGATTTTTTTCAAAACAACCATTTTTTCCTAGAGGAGATACTGGTACTAAAGAAGGAGAACAAGCCTTCACACTTTTCAATTTTCTTCAACAGATTTATTGGTACTAAAGGAGAATGTGTCTTTACGCTTTCAAAAAAGCAATTTCGTTCCCTAAAATAGCACTTTTTTCTTAACAAATTGATTGGTACTACAGAGGGAGAACCAGCCTTTTCTCTTTCAAGAAAAAACATGTCTCCCCCAAAAATCTACTTTCCCTCCAAAAAAAGCCATTTTCCCCAACAGCAACAGCTTTACTAAGGAAGGAAAACGAGCCTTTACTGCTCCAAAAAACAAACATATTTTCCCGAAAACCCATTTTTCCCAACAGATTCGCCGGTACTAAAGAGGGAGAACGGCGCCTTTACTCCAAAGGTCCCCAATTCCTCGTTATTACAATACGCGCGCAGGTCGTCCCGTCACGCGAGCACCGCAAGAATCCCCTTCTTATCCCCAGCCAGTCAGTCGATCTCTGGCGTCCGTCGCGTTCGGACGTGTCCGTGTGCGCGTGTGTGTGTGTGTGTGCGTGTGCGCTAAACGCGTCGTTTGGTGACATCGAGCCGAGTCCGGACGCGGGCCACGACTCGCGCGCGAGGATCCTCGCCACACGGAAAGAGGGATTAATATATAGGTACACGTAACGACGCGGGACGTTGACATGCGGACCTGAGGCGGTCCAGGTCGATTCCAGGGGAAATATGGTCGATAACAGTTGCATTATCGAGGGGACCGTCAAGTTTCGGGATGGAAAGAAGGTGAGATAAGTACCGAGTGTTTCACGTGTGTGCCGATAACGTTTTTATCGTGTTTGCGCTGCTGATATACCGAGTGTTTGCCAAACGGGATACCTAGGTACTCCGAACATCGCATAGCATTATTTCATTTTTGACGCGAGTAAAGTGCGCTAATATCAGTTTTCCCATACCTACACCGCGCCTAACAATTTTGGTGATCTTCACCAAAATCTAAATTAATTTTACCTACTTACTGACTAAAATACTGTAAGCTGTGGTTTTACATTAAATACATATTCCGTAATTTTAGATGTTCCGTGGTAATCACTGTCTTAGCTTTTCACCCTCTCGAGTTATATTTCAGTAAATTTGGTCAGGTCGTTCAAGATACCTAAATGAGTAATGTGAAAATTTGGTGAAAATGGATTCCTAATAAATCTTTATATCATACTATGTAGTATCAGGCCATAGTACCTACCCGTGATACCTACTAGGTACCTACATAACTTATTTATATCAGTTAATACATCATAGTCTAACTTACTGGCAACAAATTGGTGAAATATGTACGTCACCATGCTTCACTCACATTTTGGCTATATGACGTACTCAGTTACCTAATTTAGTAAGTGTCACCAACACCACCTAATAAGTTGTGTACATAAATCGAAGATTCCCGTTTCACTAATTAAGTGGTCAAATTACAACAAAAAATAACTTTTTAACCTAATTGATGTGATATGGCACTTACATTGTGATCAAGTCCTCAAAATTACTCAAGTTTGATAGCTATAACTTATTAATCGCGATAGGTGCTTTAAATTTACTTAACTTGTAAGTAATTTAAGTCAAAGGTCACTTAGATCATTTGAAAATAATAATTAATAATTAATAATAATAAAAATAATTTGACATTCTAATAGTATTCGTAATATCGAAGCACTGAAGTACTGTAACTAACATTTGATAAAAGATATGAACAATTTTAATAACAAATATTTTGAAGGCGCGTTTAACAATACAATTTCTTGCATATACAAATTTACGACTTTATTTTAATTGAATTTAATTAATTCACTACGTTAACTTAATTGAATTTAATTACACGGTGTATCAAATATTTCTATCTAATTTAAGATTGCTGAAACTGATGTGGACGAAAATACAAGTGTAGATATCATTCCCAATTTTAATTATTAATTTAATATCTCTGTCAATAATCTTCGTCAAAGCGAGTTTACAGAAAATTGTGTTAAATATGTGATTCGAGTTTTTTGAATATCTTGTACTACTAAATTTTGAGATTAAAATTTTACAATATTTTGAGTAAATTCTTGTTATTAATGGGTTAATGCTGCAGTCGTTTTTGCTACTATTGAGTAAAGAACTAACAAATCTGCTCACTTTGGTGGAAATTGTACTCTAATTTGAGTGAAACATTGACTCAACATGAAATAAAGAATCGTTAAATCTACTCACTTTTGACTAACTTATCCCCAAATGTAAAATATTGAGTCAATTTTATGTAAAAACTTATTAAACCTACTTACTTTCAAGTGAATTAGGTACCCTCAAAAGTGACGGATATAGTAACTCAAAAATTTTGAAATTTTTGGTCTAACTTTTGATCTTTCCTTCTTGAATCTCCTAAATTTTTTAAGAACAATGAAAATACTAATTAGGTATTAACTAAAAATACTTAAATGTGAGCACATTCAAAGTACACAAGAAATATCCTTGATAATACAAGCTTAGTTCAGGTAGATATGTAATTATGTTAAGTAATGTTTCAAAAAAGACATTCTAAAATAATATTAATAGTCACTTTCCCAAAAGGTTGAGAAAAAAAAATAAAAAAATTTGAAGTGCAAATATATGACAATAAAATGTCGAAAAGAAAACATTTTACATTTTCTTAAGTTACTATTAATTAGTTACATCATTATTCCTGTAACTTGTATTTATCAACGCATATTATTTAATATATTGCTACAACCATTTAATAATATTGAAAATATACCAAAATTCGCCAAATTAGATTTACAAAAAAATTGAAAAAATGAAAAATGTCAGAATATTCTATCAACCGCAATCTCTATTAAAACACATTCGATTACCGTTCAATGCTTTAACCCAATAGTTGTGTTACTTACGATCCTACAGAGCATTCTTCTCCATTTCCATCTTTTGATATTCAACGCCCTCTTTATTCTTACTGTAATCTGAGGAACAACTATTGTTTCTTAAAAGTGGAGGCGTACGGAAGTCAAACCACTAACATCAAAGACAATCCTATCGACAATAACAATCGGGACAATCTAACAATCGTCACCATACCAAAGTTCAACGCGACTGACTCGGTCAAATGTTCAAACCAATTGTTAATAATGTAGGTAATTGTGTCTTATAGTAACTTACGGTACTAGCGTGTTATGTTGAAAATAAGTCATGCGAAAAGATAGATTCTCAAGTGACTTAGGAAACATAACACGCGAGTGGCATACAATGTTTTATCCAACAAGTGGGAGATATCGTTTTTTATGGGATAATGGTTAATAAACTTTGTGATCAAGTCAAAGCTACTTGCCTCTCGGTACCCTATAAATGTCAGAATGACTCGACAGTGCCTTTTTCACATTTTGGTTAACGTAGGGTGTTTGTTTGGTTGCCACGGGCAATAAATAAAAACCTAAAACGTGTTCCGGGACACGCGTTAGGAACTTTAGTTCCTTTTAATTAATAGCCAATATTTTTTAATTATTTCTTAATAAAACTTTGTAATGTTTAACGTGAAACAGCGACAGTAAGACGGGCATTACATATATAGATATAATACACATCATTGATTCTATAAGCAATAAGCAAGGCAATGGAATATCGTTGCCTCTCCCCCCCCTCTCTCTCTCTCTCTCTCCCACTCTCCCTCACCCCCCTCCCCCACTCACTCCACCACTCTCTCCCACTCCCCCCTCCCCACCCCCCGAGCCACTGTTCATAGTACAGTCACTGCGGCTCGGCAGCGTTCGTAGCGGCTCGGCAGCGTTCGCGTTCGCTCCGGTAACGCTTTCCGGTAACGCATTCCATTTAACGGTCAGATTTTTTGCGGCGCGACCACCCTCGCTCCCCAATCCCTGGCAAAAGGAACTAAAGTTCCAATAAATAGAATACTACTTTAAATATGAACGTGAGATATAATCCATAACTCCTCATTAGTGAGTTATGGATTATAACACGCTGGTGTGTTATTTGACAGTTTACTTGTCTAAAATGACATTAATAATGACAGCCATAACTGTCATGTGTTGGATAAGAATTGTTATATTCGTTACTGGCGGTGGTGAGAAATAAATACCTCAATTTCACCCTTACGAACGTTACACTTCCAAACGCCTTTCTCTGGCGTATAACGCGTTGAATATTCAATGAAAAATTCCATCTTTTCGGAATTTTTTTTAACGCCCCTAAGGGTCCCGTTAATCTTTTTCTTTTAAATTTCTCGTGTTCCATGAATAATTCAAGATTTACCTTGTCGTGTTCTCGGTATATCGTGTGCTGTTTGCACTGGTTACGAAATCGTACGTTTGCGCAAACATCGCAACTATGAATTATAGATAGCGTTTGGCGAAATACATAGATATTGTGGGTGATTACTTAACCACGTTCGATGTGGGATAAAAACCGCGAGTTTGGATTGGTTTACGAGGACTTAATTACCTACCTGCGGGATAGATGCCTATGATGCGTTCACACTTTATGTTGGATCGCTGAAATTTAGATCAGTTTTAGACGAATTTTTGAAAAGAGAGGGTTTCGTTATGGAATATAATTGTTTGATATAATATGCATGGTTGAGGCTATCGAAGAATTGCACGTTATTGCATATACTACTGAGGAAACGTAATGATAATTGGGTCAAATTTAACCTTCAATAAGCACCTATTTACTTACTTTCATTTATGGAATTTTTTAATTGTCTTTAATTTCTTGTGGCATTGAATTTGTTCTTTGGAACAGCCAAAGACATTCTCACTAAAAGTTTAATTCATTCCGTAAATATTCATAACGAATTATATTATTTATCCAACACATGCCAGTTATGACTGTCATTATTAATGCCATTTTAGACAAGTAGACTATCAAATAACACACTAGTGTGTTATAATCCATAACTCACGTACATATTTAAAGTAGTAGGTATTCTATTTATTTATTTATTGCCTGTGGCAACCAAACAAACAACCTACTTTAACTAAAATGTAAAAAAGTCACTGTCAAGTCATTATGACATTTATAGGGTACTGAGACGCATGTAGCTTTGGTTTGATAACAAAGCTTATTAATTATTATCTCATAAAAAAATATTTCTTCAACTTGTTGGATAAAACATTGTATGCCACTCGCGTGTTATCTTCTTAACACACTAGTACCATAAATACCTATTATCGTTATCAGGTGATTAAGGGGACGCTGTTCAGTTATTACCGCCGAAGAATTGCTCTCTTCTATCTTAGAGGGTGGTGGAAGAAGGGATGAAATATGAACAATCTAGATTTATTTTATTATAATTTGTAACACTTTAATTTCTAAATATGCCATACGGAAAAACTCCTGCATGACCGCCAGGGGGGTTTTATAACAGGGTTAATAGGAATTTTTAAAAAGAAAGTGTGACAAAGCTTAATAACAAATCTACCCTTCACTTCCACCCTTATTAACAACCCCCTGATGGCCGTGCGGGAGATTTTTTCATGGCATATGATGAAATGATTTATTAAGGGATTTTTAGAAGAATAGTGGTACAAATTGTAATAATAACTATAGAGTTTTCACATTTCACCCCTATTTCTACTTAACTACCCTTGGAAGTAAGGGAAAACATTTTTTCAGTAGGAATATATTGAATAGCATCCTCTTAAGCAACCGATAACGTGGTAAATGTAATTTGTGATGAATATTTACAGAATAAGTATTTTCATTATTTTGAATTTATGGATGCAACGAATTTCAACCCCGTAAAGATTTTTGGAATTAATTTATGGAATTTTATGGGAATTGCACTTTAGATTTAAATTCAAAATTGTATGTTTATGAGAATTTTGGGAACTTTAAAAGGTATTTATCAAATAACAAAATTTATTGAAGTCTAATAAGTACCTATCGAGATATTACAAAATTTAACCTTAAAAACTTCAAAAGGAGGCTTGTCTCGACTTCCTCTTGCATTTCAAGACGAGATTAATTGTTTAAATTTCGATTCGAGACTAAATCTAAATTTGGTCTCTTCTCGAAAAATCTCGAAGTCTCGAATTTCATATCTTCGTTCTCATATTTGTAAAACCCCCAGAGCCATGAACGACGAAAAGACAGTAATGAGTAATGAGGTAATATAAGCGATGTTCGACAAGCCGATTAATCTAACCATTAAACCAGTAGGAATTATAGCTATTCTTATCGGTAAAACTGTATTCTACGGTACTACTTACTTCGTTCTCTTAACATTTTAGCAGTAAGGTCGACATTCTGAAAGTGGTGTGGATCATTTGATTGCATTAGTGGACATATTTAAAAGTTGGTTGATGAATTTTAATAAGTTTTGTCATAATCCGATAATCCGGCAGGTAATGGCATGACATGTGTCGAAGTGCGAAGTGATCTAGCTGATGTGACTAATGCATGACTGAGCACGTCTCTTAGAAAGATATTTTCCTGTCAAAATTCTGATAAAACATATCATTGACAGGACTATAATCCGGCAGGTAATGGCATGACGAGCCCAGTGCGACATGATTGATAAAATATAATAACACTAGCTGATGTGACGTATTTTCAAAAAAATATTTTCTTTTGGAATGCTTATAAAACATACCATTATTTATGAAGTTCGACCATGGAGGAATTACATTGTCGAATATTCCCAGAAATAGATTCTTCGAATTTCTAATAAGGGCCTAATTATGGCCTCCCAATTTTATTTAAAAAAATTAAGTCTCAATTAATGAAAAATGGAACAATTATTATATTAAATAATGCCACTTTCGTATTTACCTAATATACAGTTTAGGTACATTAATTTCTAACTTCTTATAAGTGAATTAATTAAATTTCGTTCATGATATCAAATTTGTCCTGTCGTCCTTAATTCAATTTCTTTAATTTAATGTTTTCAAAAAAATTAAACAACCTTGAAAATTAGTGAATGTTTTCAAGAGAGGACACATTTATGTCGAGATTTATCGAGACCAGACTTAGATTAGAGACGAGGCAAGATATAACATTTAGGGATTTTTCGAGATCGAGACGAGACTATGTTGTGTCTCGTCTCGTCTTGAGTCCACCACTAAATTCATCTAAACTCGGTGTTTTAAATCATTTTTTTAACGTTTAAAAATACGTAACTTCTCATCTAAGGTGGATGGATATAAAGAGCGAATGTACTATAATAGACGGTTATCAATAAGCGTTATTGAGAAATTATACTTCTTGGAACCTCGCAACCGATTATCTCTATTTGTCGTTTCGCTAGAACGTTATTTGTCATAAGTCGTAAAAACAAACGAGTAACAATGCACGTAGCGCATTATTGAACAATAAAGCCCATATTATAAGTAAGTATGACGATAAAACGGTTTTTCATTATTTCAGCGACTTTCACATCTTGCTCCGTTGGAAAGTCTCCTTGGCGGCCTTAGGAGCACAGTTATCCGGATTAAATAAGAATAGAAATTGTGTAAAAGGTTCGGCATTCAGAAATGCTGCCCTGTCATCGCCGTCGAAGCGCTTTTAATTACTCCTAAAATTAAAATCTCCCGTGGCAGAAACGTAAGACCCCAAATCTTCGCCCTCTTCGTCCCCTCTTCCCGGTTTTATTTATTTACCCTTCTCTCTGTCCCTCTCCGCTCGGCCGTAATGATTTCCAAACAAAGCGCAAATCTGTCAAAACAAGAGTCCGGCGATAGCTTTGAAATAATAATGCTCGGTACTTTGTTCTCTCGTTTCTTTCCGTGGCGAACAAGACCTGTTTAAATATTTAGTCGGGTATCGAATGGAGAGTATCGGATGAAACACGGAGGGTTCCGGAGAGTCTCGTGTTCTAGTGAGAAGGACATTGTCATTGTTGTCCGTAAAATGTTTACCCGCTAATTGGATTGATATGTTTCTTAGAGTTTCGGTATACCTAAGTACCCTTTGATCCCATGCATATTAAAGAGAGTTGATGTCATACTGGAAAAAAGGTGTTTTGATGTTAATTAAGTTTTTGCACTAAGTAGTAGGTAATATTTAATTAACCGAAGGTTAACAAGGAGAGCTCAAAGCTTGAGGTCGTCGCACAATACCAAAAAACTGTTTTGATTGTATTAACACGCGCCTTAATTGCTTTAATTTAGCCGATGGTGAACCTAAAACAGCCGAAACCAGTACAAACTTGTCCTGATATTACGTAAGTTGTTCTTTAAGCTCGCTTTGGGTTGTTTCGCTTTTTGACGGATCTTTAAATCGCTCACTTTTTCGTAACATTCCTCGTGTCAAGTGGAACATGTTAATTTCAGTTTTATTTGAACAATTCTCCCTTCAAAACTATGTGTGTGTGTGTTGTATGTAATTTTTTCAACGATAGATTATTTCTCTGTAATAAACATTGTTTGTATTAAAATTCATAATGGCACGTTCAATATTAATCAAGCACGTGACTGATTGTAGGTGTATGTACGAATTTAGAAATCTCTGATGCATGCATTATGCACCTTCAGTGCAAAGGAGTTGTTACTTAAGGCGTCTTTTGAATAATAAAATCAGTTTTATCGTATAAAAAGACTTCTGTTTTGGAATATTTTAGATCTTTAGACTGTTTGGAATGTTAATATTAAACGTATCTCGGGATTGGTTCGGCTCTGCGGCATTCAAATTCCTTCTGTTCTTGAAATACTGTTCTAAAGCCTTGGAAGTCTTCCTGGGACTCATTCAAATTTCTTTACATATTCCTGAAACCATCCTCTAAGACCTCTAAAGTCTTTTTGAGAATGAGTTACATTCATAGTCTGTTTTAGAACAATTTTGATCCTTAGACATTGGTTAGAATGTTAAAAACAATTTATATCTTTAGACATTGGTTAGAATGTTACCAGGAAATTTATCGCAGGATATGTTTTGATCAATCCTTCAAATTACTATACATCTTCATGAAATCATCCCCTAAGACGTTTGTTGAAATTCCGTCAAATTAGGTTCAAACTCAAATTCAAATTTCTTCTGTTATTGAAATCCTGTTCTAAAGCCTTGGAAGTCTTCCTGGGACTCATTCAAATTCCTTTACATATTCCTGAAATCATCCCCTAAGACCCCTAAAGTCTTCTTGATAACGATTTATATATATAGAATCTGTTTAAGAACAATTTAGATCTTTAGACATTGGTTAGAATCTTACGAGGAAAGTTATCGCAGGATCTGTTTTGATCAATCATTCAAATTACTATACATTTTCATGAAATCATCCCCTAGGACATTTGTTCGAGTTCCATGAAATTAAGGTCAAACTCGAATTCATATTCCTTCTGTTCTTGAAATCCTGTTCTAAAGCCTTGCAAGTCTTCCTGGGACTTATTCAAATTCCTTTACATTTTCATGAAATCATCCCCTAAGACATTTGTTCAAAATGTCAAAATCAAATTCAAATTCCTTCTGTTATTGAAATCCTGTTCTAAAGCCTTGGAAGTCTTCCTGGAACTCATTCAAATTCCTTTACATTTTCCTGAAATCATCCCCTAAGACCTCTAAAGTTTTCCCGAGAACGATTTATATTCGTAGAATCTGTTTAAGAACAATTTAGGTCTTTAGACATTGGTTAGAATGTTACCAGGAAATTTATCGCAGGATCTGTTTTGATCAATCATCCAAATTACTATACATTTTCATGAAATCATCCCCTAAGACATTTGTTCAAGTTCCATCAAATTATGTTCAAACTCAAATTCAAATTCCTTCTGTTCTTGAAATCCTGTTCTAAAGCCTTGGACGTCTTCCTGGGACTTATTCAAATTCCTTTACAACTTCCTGAAATCATCCCCTAAAACCTCTAAAGTTTTCTCGAGAAAGATTTATATTCGTAGAATCTGTTTAAGAACCATTTAGATCTTTAGACATTGGTTAGAATGTTACCAGGAAATTTATCGCAGGATCTGTTTTGATCAATCATTCAAATTACTATACATTTTCATGAAATCATCCCTTAAAACATTTGGTCAAATTTCGTCAAATTAAGTTCAAACTCAAATTCAAATTCCTTCTGTTCTTGAAATCCTGTTCTAAAGCCTTGGACGTCTTCCTGGGACTTATTCAAATTCCTTTACAACTTCCTGAAATCATCCCCTAAAACCTCTAAAGTTTTCTCGAGAAAGATTTATATTCGTAGAATCTGTTTAAGAACCATTTAGATCTTTAGACATTGGTTAGAATGTTACCAGGAAATTTATCGCAGGATCTGTTTTGATCAATCATTCAAATTACTATACATTTTCATGAAATCATCCCTTAAAACATTTGGTCAAATTTCGTCAAATTAAGTTCAAACTCAAATTCAAATTCCTTCTGTTCTTATAATCCTGTTTTAAAGCCTTGGAAGTCTTCTTGGAACTCATTCAAATTGCTTTAGATATTCCTGAAATCATCCCCTAAAACGTCTAAAATTTTCTCGAGAATGATTTATATTCGTTGAATCTGTTGAAGAACAGTTTATATCTATAGACATTGGTTAGAATGTTACCAGGAAATTTATCGCAGGATCTGTTTTGATGAATCATTTAAATTACTATACACCTCCATGAAATCATCCCCTAAGACCTTTAAAGTCTTCCAGTGAATCTTTAAAAAATTCATAAAATTTGTTTCGGGACATTTTAGTCTTTGGAGTTTGGTTGGATTGTTACTAGAAATCATATCCAAGGATATGTGTAAATTATCATTCAAATTTATTTACATATTCCTGAAATCATCCCCTAATACCTCTAAAGCCTTCTTGAGAATGATTTACATTTATTGAGTCTGTTTAAGAACATTTTAGATCTTTAGACAGTGGTTAGAATGTTACCAGGAAATTATCACAGGATTCGTTTGGATCGATCATTCAAATTCCCATGCAGGTTAATGAAATCATCCCTTAATGCCTTCGAAATCGGGGGACATTTAAATTCATGTAATCTATTTTGGGTAATTTTAGAGTTTTGGACTTTATTTGGAATGTTACTAGGAAACTTATCTTATATTTCATTAAAATTCCTTTTCATTTTCTCGAAACCATCCCCTAAGTTCTTTAAAGTCTCCTAAGGAAAGATTTAACTTTATAGAATCTCCTTAGGACCTTTTTAGATTTTTATAATTTTTATGGAATGTTACCATCCCATATCTCAGGATATGTTTGGATCTATCATTCAAGTTCCTTTACACATTCCTGAAATCTTCCCCTAAGACGCCTAAGTCTTCTTGAGAACGGTTTAAGTTCATGGAATCTGTTTAAGGATATTTTAGATCTTTAGGCATTGGTTAGAATGCTACCAGGAAACGTATCCCAGGATATATTAGCATTGATCATTCATATTCCTTTAATTATTCTTGAAATCTTCCTTGTAGGTCTTCGAAGTCTTGTTACCACGCATCCCTGTATCTGGTTGCATCAATCATTCAAATTCCTATACATGTTTTTGAAATCATCCCCTAAGACCTTTGAAGTCTTTCAAGGTCGACGTTATTTTGACATCTGAGCCTGCGCAGTTGCATTTTGTGTTAAGGTGTACTTTAATAACGTTAGGGCTTAATTTATGCAAAATTATGGTAAAGCATTATTTTTATGGATGGATATAATCGTTAAAATTCGGAAGAAGATGCAGCCATGCAGATCGTGTGCTACTCAGTTGTGTGTTGTGCAGTATAATAAATTAAACAAAATAATAAAATTAAATCCAATTAGCGATGTGGTTAAAGAAATAAGGAGTCACCATATTCTACTTCCTCATAATTTCCATCTCCAAAAATAACAGCTTGTTGAACTTCTTCCATTACCTATTAACAATTGATTGATTGTCGTGATTAGAACGTCTCTAATATTCCAATATGTACTTCGGGCGACTTTGCCACAAATTAAAAAGGGGCTTTGAACGTACTAGAATTTCGCGTTTTAGCAGCTGACTAGGTTTCTAGGTTATGTAGTTACGTTGTATTGTAGATCCGTGCTTTGCAATATCACTGTTTTAAAGTACGTGAAGATAAATGCTAAGCACTATCTTATTAAGGTCGACTTAAATACTGTTCGTCAGTAATAGTGAACTTTAGAAAAGTCTCTCTTATAAGGGATGCACTGGGGTTTATAAAACTTCTACACGCTATCCTTTTGCACTACCACCGGCACAGCGATATTCCATTACCTGCCTCCACTTCTCACTTCTTTTACCCAACGCCCATGCCGTTAACGACCGTATCAAGTTGCTCTTAGCCCTTAACGAATATGGATATAAATCAGCGTTAATGTGGCAAATGTGGCGATGATTATCCCTTCTCGTCTCTCTCTCTCTTTATCTCCATCTCGAATGTTTACTTAGGTCACGGATTAGGAGCCGGCCAAACAGCTACTAACGTTTCAATTTCGGGGGCGGCCGTAGATCGATCCTCCCCTGCCTCCAGTCCTTGGGGGGTGCGAGTGTGGAGGTAATCTCGACTAACAGAACTCGGGGAAAAGTGGAGATAACGTTCAAAGTCTTGATTCCGCAACCCTAATCCGACTTAATCTATTGTAAAGTTATTAGGAGAGATATTAGTTAATCTGAGTTTAATCGAATTACGTTTACACGGTCGCGGGGGTGGGGGGTGCCCCCCGGCCCGGAAAGGGGGTGGGGGTTAGGGGGTGAATTCCGGTGATTACGTCGCTCCTCTCGGATGACCCGCCGGATGCGTTCATATTTTAAAAATCACCGGCGATAAATCAATCCCGGGGTGAAATTAGGGGGGCTCCGAGAGGAGGGGAGCTTTAATTAGCTAAGTTTCGTAAAGGGGATTATCCGCTCGGGAGGAACGTTTCGTTCCGCGGAAAATAAGGAGATTAACCTTTGTCGGTTCTTTTTTGTATGTAAACGCATTGCTGATCAGGTGAATGTTGACTCCGGTAATTAGGCGGTGTTTGGTCAGTCGATGTTCGCCGGTCGCTGCGCAAACAGTTGCGCAAAACTACAATAGACCGAACTACCGCATAACAAGTCGACAGTGCTAAATTAGCAAATCCTTGAGATATGCGTTTATTAAGTATAATTAGAATGCCATACCCGTGGCTATTTCGAATTGATTTGCTTGACTTGCACAACTTTTACCCTTACCATAAGAGTAGAAACATGACCTTTCACTAACTTAGTCAAAGTCAAAATGCATATTTCGATCCACCCTCAACCTACGTTCTGAAAATTAAATATTTCAGTTAAAAGTGATGGTTAGACATTTGCTGGGCACCTAACCTAAAATTTTATCCTTTCATATCAACCTACTCTTAATGTACTTTGACTTTGTTTCAACTAAAACTAAAATTGAATCAAACGCCCACTTAAGTTTGTTAACTGACTAACATCAAATTTGAATTTTAATGTGCGAATGGAGTCTGAGTAATTGACCATAACAATATCCCTTCCACTAACTTAGTCAAAGTCAAAATGCATAAGCTAACCTAAAATTTCCACCTTGTATAGAAATTTACTTCTAATGTACTTCGACTTTGTTTCAACTAAGGTTTAATGAAACGTCCAGTTAGATTTTTAACTGAAATACATGAAATTTGACTGTTAATGTACGAATTATTGAGTCTGAGTAATTTACCACAAGATTTCACTAACTGAATCAAAGTCAAAATGCATATTTCAATCCAACCTCAACTCATGCTCTGAAAATTAAAATATTTCAGTTGAAACTGACAGTTAGACATTTCCTTGACCTAAAATTTCAACCTTTTATCTCAATTTACTCTTGATCTTAATGTTCTTTGACTTTGTTTCAACTAAAACTAAAATTTAATAAAACGCCCACTGCATATTTGTTAACTGACTAACGTCAAATTTAACTTTCAATGTACGAATGAAGTTTGAGCAATTTACCATAACAATATCCACATGGCCTTCCACTAACTTAGTCAAAGTCAGCATGGATAAGCTAACCTACAATTTAAACCTTTTATATAAATTCACGTTTAATGTACGTCCAGTTAGTTTTTAACTGAGATTCGTGGAATTTAACTTTTAATGCACATATGGAGTCTGAGTATTTTACCATAAGGATATAAATATCCCCTTTCACTAAGTCAAGGTGCATATTTCGATCTTTTCTTAGCTTATATTCTAAAAAGGAAAATGTTTCAGATGAAAAGTGACAGTTAAGCAATTTGCTTGATATCTAACTTAAAATTTCAACGTTTCGTATAAACACCAGAGCTTAAAATCATGTCACAGCTTAATTATTTAAGTGGAAATCGAGTGAGCACTACAATATTGTTAAACACGTTTCGAGCTTATCTCGATCCATCCTCAACTTATGTTTCAACAAGGAATGTGATAGATGAATATACGGACCTATCTATTGAAATGCAGGGTCCGAAATCAACAATAGCGAAAAAGAAACTAATAGTAGTTCGTTAGTATGACAGAGAAGAAAGTTTTGCAACGTTGCCCATTCCAAATATTCCCGTCGGAGGCTATACATCGAATGATCCGGTAGAGTGTGGCGATGACTGTGATGTTTCGCGAGCTAGCAACGTCGCAAAAGTTCTTTCTCTGTTTAGCCAACGAGAAATATATGGCCTTTCTATCGCTCTTATGTTTATACCATACTGTAACTCTGTACAAAACGGTCTGTATGAATAAATATTTTTATGGAGTTACTTTGTCATGTCTTTCAATGAAAAAGTGAGTGACCCCTCGTCATGGGGCGAGTTTGTAACAATTACTTAACAAAAGGCTATAAAAGTGTATCCGTTAAGCTGAAATACCATTTTCATAAGCCAAAGTTCAAACGTAACCCATAATTTATTGCTAATTTAATCCCCCTGGAGAACGAAGCTAGGGGGTGGTTATTGTATATTTAATTACTGTCGAGTGGTCTATTTGTTCATTTCCAAAACCTACCCCATCAACCCCCGATCCATAAAAATTTATATGTTGTCGGCGAAAAGACATACATTTCTGCACATTTAATTGCTACATTATTGCTTTCAGTATTGTCATCGGCCGATTCTCGCAGCCACCCCTATCCTCCTGTAATTCACCCCCGATAGTTCTAAATTTATATCTCGAGGAAGAATAGAGATATTGCTATAAAACGTTGTCTATTTTAATTGATACATTATTATTATTGTTCGACAGATGATCGGATACTTGCAACTACCCTCGTCAACCATCGAAACACCCCCCACACCCCTCAATCTACTTGAATATGTTGAAATAATTTTTTTTCTGAATTAATTGTCATAGGAGAATGTATTACTAATTATGTTTAATTTAACCCCCTGCAGTTATATGGTTATACAGATGTATACTCAACTACATATAAGCTGCGTACCTATAAGAGTTATGTTATGAGATATGAAGCATATCTCACACTTTCTCCTCAAATAGTCTCAAGTAGTCAAATATATCTCAAAGATGAGATATACGGAGGTGTCCATATTACTTAACGCTTATAGTTTTTTGGAAACTGCAACAGCAATAAATGATATGTCGCTTAGATCAGCAGTCATTAATTATCTACAGATATTAAAATAAGCGTTGTTGCTTGAAAATGAACCCCAAAAAAAATTATTTGAACATCTTGAAGCTGATTGAGGGGTTTAGGTGACTCGGTAATTGACGAGGATAGTTGCAAGGATCTTCCAATAATCTGTTGGATAGCAATAATTTGGCAATTAACAATGGAGGACGTTCCATAACGATATCACTATTAATTTTTGAGATATCAATATTCCGGTGTCTGCGTTAATCGGCTGATGATCACACCAAGAGCAATAATTTAGCATTAAAGATAATGCTACTGTTAAAGATACAATTAAGATATGCACTTTCGTTCATAAGATATAAATTTCGATGTATCGGGGGTGGATTGAGGGGTTGATGGGGTAGGTTTTCGAAACGGAAAAATATACTAATCGACAGCATTAATTAGCAATTAAATTTAATGCTATGACCACCTCTCCAGTTTCATTCTCCAGCGAAATTCAGCTACAGCTATTCCAATGATAGAGCTCGAATAAGCATTTTCTATGGAAACAAGCTGGAGCAATAATTTTTTTCTTTGCATGATAAATCAGCAATAAATTATTCAACCAGAATATCGCAGCAAGTAAATACTGTACTACATATCTGCAATATCCCTCCGCTAACAATTATCATCGTTAAATTGTAATGGAAGTTTATTGAAATCCTCACAATTTAAGTCACTCCCTTTCCGCTTTTACAAGCTTCAAAACTCCCGGCCGTCGGTTAAACTCTGACGGCGTTTTCGTGCCCGTGATAGATTTAAAACTATTACGGAACGCTCGTTAATGAAACGCCGCACCGTCGATAATCAAGCATACTTAAGAGTCATCGATGAGCGTGACCGGATCGATTATCGTGTGATCGAGCGCCGAGTCCGGGTAAGATGAGGTGGCGGTTGGAGGGGGGGGGGGGGGGGATTCGTGCTTTTCCATTTTTCATAATTTCGATGGGGGATGTTTTTTCTATTGTCGAAACGGGCGATGATGAAAGGAGGGAATTGGAAACGGTTGAAGAGATCGAAATGAAGGGGGAGTAAATCGAGGAATTAATGACAGACGTGGGAGTCCGTTTCCCTTCACTCTTCTCGGGCGAAATTAACGTCTCTTTCGGTTTCTTTTAATTGCGTATTGTCTTACGAAGGAAACGTAAGATTCTACAGTACGGGATTCTATATATGCTTATACCTTTCCCTCTGTGCCTTTTACAACTTATTATTCTAACAACCAAATTAAATCGAGTAATCAGGAAACCATTGCGCTATCCATTAGCAACATATACGTTTACAGTACTGCCATCCTCGTTTCTAATTTTCTTCGTCTTTACATCTTTGGATTTTATTTAAGTTAAATACATGTACCGTAAGCGGGAGTGGCTTTGTGACAGGTTTCGAGTTTGTTTCGCTGCAAGCCGAACAATAAGTAGTGAATGTCGGAGCATCGGTGATTGATGTACTGCTACTTGTGGCTACATTGTTTGGCTATGTACCAGAGTGTAGGAAGCAACAAGAAAATAGTCTGACATGCGTAGAATTAAGAATTGTCACAAACTCGTCCCACTACTAACAGTCAGTTTATGATGAGCCAATTTCTCCATTAGAGTGCATTGTTGTGTTTTCTTCTGCTGACCCATTTGGAGCGTCTGATGATCTAATAATCTTTTCTGATGATGCGTGCACTATTTTCGCCTTTTCTTTGCGTTTTGTTTCTTCTTTTCTTTTCTTGTGACCTCCTTCTGTCCAGGTCAGGAGGAGGTCAGGGAGGTCCTCTTCAAAAGTTGTGAAACATTATTTAGGAAGTCTTCTTCTAAGAAGTATATTTTTGTTGAAATTTCGACCTTTCATGTCTTATTGTTGAAGTCTCATTGTTATATTTATGGCTCATATCATTTATGTCTCATTGTTTAAGTAATGTGTCAATTGAAGTTTTATGTTATGCTATCTTCTCTTCTCTCATTTGAAGAGTCTGATTTTCCCTTCAGAGTACGTGCACCATTTAAGTCTCTTCTTTGGGCTTTGTTTCTTCTTGGCATCTTCTTTAGAGTTGAAGAAATGTGTGGCCAATGCAAGTTGTCACATCAACCAAGGTGTCAGCACGTGTTGTACTGGGGAGCGTTCTTAGGTGGTACTATGCGTATCTTTATCAAAATAAATCAGAAATTCTGTCCAGCTCCGGATTTGGCGATGGAAATCATCTTCAAAAATTGTGAAGCATCTAGGATGTCTTCTTCTAGGAAGTATCTCTTTGTGACACTATGCTTTCCTAGTGAAATTTCGATATTTTAGGTGTTACATTGTATCAAGTAATGTATCAATTGACGTTTTATATGTTATCCTCTTTTGTCCCATTTGGAGCATCTGCTGTTCCAATAATCTTTCCTGATGGTACGTGCACCATTCAAGTCTCTTCTTTGGGTTCTGTTTCTTCTTTTCATCTTCTTTTGGAGCTGTTGAACAATTGTGTTCCAATGCAAGTTGTGAAATCAACCAATGTGTCAGCAAGCAAATTGTGAACTTTGAGGAAGTTCCTCCTTGTGACACTTTATGCTGTCCCAACGGCAGCAGGTCTTACATTGTATGAAATAATGTGTCAATTGAAGCCTTAATTCAATTAAATGGTACCAAACAAATAACTGAATCGACAATTACTTGCTAAAGTCTTGTTTTAAGAATTGGAATTGGCACATCATAACGTTATAAAAGGGTCACTAGAAGCTCAAATGGCAACACGTATTAAGGGTTCTAATGAAACAATTATTTTACAATTTTTGTGATGTCACTTCTTTAGTCTAAAAATCACGCTTATTTACGTTACTTTGCATATTTACGTCTTACAACTCTTGCCCACAAGTTAGCGATTATGAAAATTGCTTCTAATTAACAATAGCAGACCGGATCTCACGAAGAGAGACTTAAACTTTAGCTTTGGAATGAACGAGGAGGTTAGAACAAGAAAAAAGAATGATGCGCTTGCGCATAAGTCCAGAACGTAACGTTTACTTACAAATGAACCGGAGGTGCTACTAATTTGCATTGTAATTAGTGTAATTTATGCAGTCGAGAACTCTTGTATGTCTAGATGTTAAAGTGTAATTGCTACTTGAAATTCTCATCTGTAATATTTGTCAAAAAATAACTGTTACAGTAGGGAATTGTGATCCACTGTGTTTCGTGTAAGGCCTTTATTGTTTTTTTGGGCATACCTCTGCTTAAACAGCTTGTACATTTTTGGAAAGTTAGTTGACGTTTCACAGCCAAATTTGAGCTTCAAATAGACAAATTGGACTTGTACAAAACGTAACTTGAACTAGTGTTGTTGCATTCCACCTTCAACTCTGCGAAAGTATGCTTTTGGTAAAAATTCTCACCTTTCAGTCCAAAAGACTTATTTCACAGTCAAATCTAAGCTTCAAATAGACAAATTGGACTTGTACAAAACGTAACTTGAACTAGTGTTGTTGCATTCCACCTTTAACTTTGCGAAAGTATGCTTTTGGTAAGAATTCTCACTTTTCAGTCCGAAGAAGGACTCATTTCACAGCCAAATCTGAGCTTCAAATAGACAAATTGGACTTGTACAAAACGTAACTTAAACTAGTATTGTTGCATTCCACCTTCAGCTCTGCGAAAGTATGCTTTTGGTAAAAATTCTCACCTTTCAGTCCAAAAGACTTATTTCACAGTCAAATCTAAGCTTCAAATCGACAAATTGCACTTGTTAAACGTAACTCGAACGAGTATTGTTGCATTCCACTTTCAACTCTGCGAAAGTATGCTTTTGGTAAAAATTCTCGCCTTTCAGTCCGAAGAAGGAGTTATTTCACAGCCAAATCTGAGCTTCAAATTGACAAATTGGACTTGCAAAACGTAACTCGAACTAGTATTGTAGTAAATCTGCGAAAGTATTGTAACGCGAAATGTAAACATCAGCGTGAAGTGTGTTTCTTATCTGACGCAGGAGGCATAGTTCAAAGGGAGGGGGGGGGGGCTAAAAAACTCTTCTCGAATAATCTGGAAACGTCCAATTAGATAAAGAATAACCTGGTTCGTTCTGGAAAAGACATTATTAAGGATATGTAATTGCAGGCCTGTGGTCGAAGGCGCATAGTAGACCAGAAGCCATCGTGAGTGAAGAATAGACTAAATAATTTAGGTAGTGCTTCGAACTAAAAGTGTATAAATAAATTAGAATAAACGTTGCAGTATGTTTTTGGTACTAATTATCACTTTTCAGTCCGAAGAAGGACTCATTTCACAGCCAAACCTGAGCTTCAGACAGACAAATTGGACTTGTAAAACGTCACTCTAACTACTATTGTTGCCTTCAACTCTACGAAAGCATATTCTCGAGACAAATCCTCACTGTGCAGTCCGAAGAAGGACCCTCGCGTTTGATTTACGACGATTTGAATGTTTCATCGTCGATCTCCCCTTCTTCCTCCCGTCGCAAAACAAAAACAAATCAACAAATAAACGAGCGTGTCTCGCCCTTCGCCCTCATGACGAATTCCCTTTCGTTTTAAAAATTTCAAATCCACTACACGAGTCCCGTTTGTCAGCCCAATTCGTCGAATATTTATGCGGGGGGTGGCTTTTTGGGGAAGGTCGAAGGTTAAGGAAAAATATCGTGTTTCATAAAAAGCGATGGTTCGTCCCAGGGGGAAACCGAAGGAACACACCGAATGTTTATAAACACACACATGTCTTTCACGTGATACGTTCTCCCAGTAAAATTGATATCGACTCTGAGGTGTGTGTACGCTTTGATAAACTTCCAATATTTGAAGTTCGAAGGGACGAGAGAGAGAGAGGGAATGAGACAGATGGAGAAAGATAAGCGTATAGGGGGGAAAGTAACGAATAGTACGTGTGACGAGCTTTAAAAGCAATCTTTCAACTCAATAAAGTTGTCGGGGAAATTATTTTCTTTTTACGTGATATGAGGGTAGGATTGTGACAAATATCGAAAACAATCTGTTTGGTTTGGAGTTGATTTACCGAGTTACCTAAATATTTCAGAGTACAATCCTTCATGTTTGTTTATTTGTGAAATAAAAATTATACCAACATAGTACATCAAATTGGGATAATTCCAATGACACGAAATGTTTTGAGTTTCTCACACCTTGTGAAATGGGCTTTGTTTCGTTCGAGTGTACATGCAATTAATACTAATTCAACCGGACACAACATTTTCTTAAATGTTTCTAATTGTTCCCTAAGGATTTAGAATATGGAATTTTCATGATTTCGAAAGTTCGAAATTTCAAAATTTGAGGAGGTTTAACCAGACCCAACATGTTCTGTGGTTAGAGGAAAACCGTCTATAGCTTTTAAAGGGTTCGCAAGAAATATGCTAGAGCCCAGCAGGTTGAAAAATTTGTCCTCGAGGTTCCAATGAAATTCTCAACCAAATTCCCAAAATAGAATAGTGCAACATTGTTCCATAATGTGTTGGAATATAGAATTTGCATGGTTTCTCAGATTGGGAAGGTTTGTTAAGATGTCTGATAAAGGTTAGAAGAAACTCACTAAAGCCAAGTAAGATGCAAAATTGGTTCCAAGGATATTTCTAAGGCCCAAAATATTGCAACTTCCTTCTTCAAGAATTTAGAGTGTAGAATTTCCATAATTTCAACAGTTGGAGAGGTTTAACCAGACCCAACATGTTCTGGGATTAGAAGAAAACCGTCTATGGCTTTTGAAAGGTGAGAGCCCAGCAGGTTGAAAAATTTGTCCTACAAGTTCCAATGAAATTCTCAATCAAACTCCCACAATAAAATATTGTAACATTATTCCATAATGTGTGGGGATATAGAATTTGCATGGTTTCTCAGATTGGGAAGGTTTGTTAAGTTGTCTCATAAAGGTTAGAAGAAACTCACAAAAGCCCATTAAGATACAGAATTGGTTCCAAGGATATTTCGAGTACCCAAAATGTTATAACTACCTTTTCCAAAAATTTAAAACGTAGAATTTCCATAATTTCGAAAGTTGGAGAGGTTTAACCAGATCCAACATGTTGTGGAAGGATTAGAAGGAAACCGCCTGTGGCCAGCAGTTTGCCAAAATTGTTTTTCGAAATTGTTTTCCCAAAAATTTTACATTTTCATTTTACTATTGAAAGTGTAGAATAAAGTTTAATAACATTTTCGACTAAACCTTCTTTAAAGGGCACTTCACACGACATTTTCGTTTTTTTTTTTGAAATTTTCTGAAAATCCTATTCAAGGCTTTTTGCAATTTTGAATATGCGTAATAAAGTTTAATAATATTTTTGGTTTAGTGTCCTCTAAATGGCACTTTACACTTGGCGACTTTCGGTTTTTTGAAATTTCTTCAAAATCTGCTCTAATTTGTAATAATGTATTTATAATAAAGTCATAAGACGTTTGTTAAGTTGATATTCGAACATAATTGTTAGATAACAATTGTTGGGCGTGCCATTCGTAGAAAGCCGTTTCGTAGCTGTCCTTATAGTGTCTTAGTGTCCTCTAAATGGCACTTTACACTTGTCGATTTTCGGTTTTTTGAAATTTCTTCAAAATCTGCTCTTAGTTTGTAATAAAGTATACGCATTTATAATAAAGTCATGCGACGTTTATTAAGTTGATATTCGAACATAATTGTTAGATAACAATTGTTGGGCGTGCCATTCTTAGAAAGCCGTCTCGTGGCTGTCCTTATAGTGTCTTAGTATCTGCTCTAATTTGTAATAAAGCATATGCATTTATAACAAAGTCATAAAACGTTTAATAAGTTGATATTCGAACATAATTGTTAGATAACAATTGTTGGGCGTGCCATTCTTAGAAAGCCGTTTCGTAGCTGTCGCTATAGTGTCTTAGTGTCCTCTAAATGGCACTTTACACCTGTCGATTTTCGGTTTTTTGAAATTTCTTCAAAATCTGCTCTAATTTGTAATAAAGCATATGCATTTATAAACAAAGTCATAAAACGTTTAATAAGTTGATATTCGAACATAATTGTTAGATAACAATTGTTGGGCGTGCCATTCGTAGAAAGCCGTTTCGTAGCTGTCCTTATAGTGTCTTACTGTCCCCTAAATAGCACTTTACACCTGTCAATTTCGGTTTTTTGAAATTTCTTCAAAATCTGCTCTAATTTGTAATAAAGCATATGCATTTATGAACAAGGTCATAAAAGGTTTAATAAGTTGATATTCGAACATAATTGTTAGATAACAATTGTTGGGTGAGCCATTCGTAGAAAGCCGTTTCGTTGGTGTCCTTATAGTGTCTTAGTGTCCTCTAAATAGCACTTCACACCTGTCGATTTTCGGTTTTTTGAAATTTCCTCAAAATCTGCTCTAATTTGTAATAAAGCATATCCATTTATAAACAAAGTCATAAAACGTTTAATAAGTTGATATTCGAACATAATTGTTAGATAAGAATTGTTGGGCGTGCCATTCGTAGACAGCCGTTTCGTAGCTGTCCTTATATTGTCTTAGTGTCCTCTAAATGGCACTTTACACCTGTCGATTTTCGGTTTTTTGAAATTACTTCAAAATCTGCTCTAATTTTTAATAAAGCATATGCATTTATAACAAAGTCATAAAACTTTTAATAAGTTGATATTCGAACATAATTGTTAGATAACAATTGTTGGGCGTGCCATTCGTAGAAAGCCGTTTCGTGGCTGTCCTTATAGTGTCTTAGTATCTGCTCTAATTTGTAATAAAGCATATGCATTTATAACAAAGTCATAAAACGTTTAATAAGTTGATATTCGAACATAATTGTTAGATAACAATTGTTGGGCGTGCCATTCTTAGAAAGCCGTTTCGTAGCTGTCGCTATAGTGTCTTAGTGTCTTCTAAATGGCACTTTACACCTGTCGATTTTCGGTTTTTTGAAATTTCTTCAAAATCTGCTCTAATTTGTAATAAAGCATATGCATTTATAAACAAAGTCATAAAACGTTTAATAAGTTGATATTCGAACATAATTGTTAGATAACAATTGTTGGGCGAGCCATTCGTAGAAAGCCGTTTCGTTGGTGTCCTTATAGTGTCTTAGTGTCCTCTAAATAGCACTTCACACCTGTCGATTTTCGGTTTTTTTGAAATTTCCTCAAAATCTGCTCTAATTTGTAATAAAGCATATGCATTTATAAACAAAGTCATAAAACGTTTAATAAGTTGATATTCGAACATAATTGTTAGATAACAATTGTTGGGCGTGCCATTCTTAGAAAGCCGTTTCGTAGCTGTCGCTATAGTGTCTTAGTGTCTTCTAAATGGCACTTTACACCTGTCGATTTTCGGTTTTTTGAAATTTCTTCAAAATCTGCTCTAATTTGTAATAAAGCATATGCATTTATAAACAAAGTCATAAAACGTTTAATAAGTTGATATTCGAACATAATTGTTAGATAACAATTGTTGGGCGAGCCATTCGTAGAAAGCCGTTTCGTTGGTGTCCTTATAGTGTCTTAGTGTCCTCTAAATAGCACTTCACACCTGTCGATTTTCGGTTTTTTTGAAATTTCCTCAAAATCTGCTCTAATTTGTAATAAAGCATATGCATTTATAAACAAAGTCATAAAACGTTTAATAAGTTGATATTCGAACATAATTGTTAGATAAGAATTGTTGGGCGTGCCATTCGTAGACAGCCGTTTCGTAGCTGTCCTTATATTGTCTTAGTGTCCTCTAAATGGCACTTTACACCTGTCGATTTTCGGTTTTTTGAAATTTCTTCAAAATCTGCTCTAATTTTAAACAAAGCGTATGCATTTATAACAAAGTCATAAAACGTTTAATAAGTTGATATTCGAACATAATTGTTAGATAACAATTGTTGGGCCTGCCATTCGTAGAAAGCCGTTTCGTAGCTGTCCTTATATTGTCTTAGTATCCCCTAAATGGCACTTTACACCTGTCGATTTTCGGTTTTTTTAAATTTCTTCAAAATCTGCTCCAATTTTTAACAAAGCATATGCATTTATAACAAAGTCATAAAACGTTTATTAAGTTGATATTCGAACATAATTGTTAGATAACAATTATTGGTCGTGCAATTCGTAGAAAGCCGTTTCGTAGCCGTCGTGCTCGTTGTAAACAATAACGATTTTCTTGCTCTCAAAACGATGTACTCCCCTCGACGTAATTAAACGACCAAAAGATTTGCTAAAATTAACGTGAAACGCGAGCTTCCGCGAGTCTTTCCGCGCCGATTAATTCGACGCCTAAGTACCTCGAGCACGGGAATCTATTGTAAAATAATTACCGAAGATATTACTTAATCCGATTTTAATCGAATCACCGCACGTACACTACGTGCACGAGAGAGGGGGGGAAAGAGAGAGGGGAGGTCTCATACACACACATACCCTTAACTGCTCGCCCAATTTGCAAATTAGCCATCAGCTCCTAAAACGGCCTAATTAATGTTTAATCACGACCCCCTCCCCCTCCCCTCTCTCATTAACTCTAATGTTTAGTAAATTATTTAAAACAAACTATGCACGAACTCCTCAACCCCCGCCGACCCCTGAGCTTTCCGTCAGGGGAAGGAAATTAGACGGAGGCGAGGAGAGAATTACAGAAAGTCTTTTCGTAATTAGTCCGTTCTCTTCTCTTTTTAATTAAAGAGGTTCGGAGCCGGCGGGTAAATAAAAACTTGGTAAAAGCTTTTAATTCCTGATATTTACCGAGACTTGACGGTCGGGGACGTTTTTGCGTGACGCAGATAAGCGATTCCCATCGATGCCATCAAATTATACTTAAGTGGGAATCATTGGACTTAATCGCAAATTAAACCTACTTTTCGCGAAACTAAATATGTAGTTATTTATGGTACTAGTGTCTCATGTTGAAAATAAGTAACGCGAGAAGATTTATACCACGAGGCCGTCAGGCCGAGTGGTATAAATTCGCAAGTGACTTAGGAAGCGTAACACGAGAGTGGCATACAATGTTTTATCCAACAAGTGGAAAAATCTATTTTTTAAGAGATAATAATTAATAAGCTTTGTGATCAAATCAAAGCTACTTGCGTCTCAGTACCCTATAAATGTCAGAATGACTTGACAGTGACTTTTTTACATTTTTAGGTTGTTTGTTTGGTTGCCACGGGCAACAAATAAATAAATAAATACAATACTACTTTAAATATGGACGAGTTATAATCCATAACTCACTAGTGAGTTATTTTACCGTGAAAGAATGGACTATAACCTCTCGTCACACTTTTCAACACTACGCCGTCACGTCAGGTAAAGTAAACCGAATTAAGCTCGATCTAATTCACATCATGCAAATGAGCGTATCGATCGAAGGTGAAAAGAATTAATTACCGAAATGATTGATTCGATTAGGTGTTAATAAGCCGTTAATTAATTTGACCGTTGAGATTATGACGCGCATGAATATTAAAATTAAACGAATTCCACTAAACGCCTGGTACGGGCGTTTTGAATAATCCCGTGTAAATATTGAAATTGGATAAGCTCCTTTGAATTTGTGTTATTATTTAATAAAGTTTATATAACATTTTGAAAACGTAATTTAAATGCAAATGTTTGCCGATCGTTACGTGGAGGTTGAAATCGAGCGAGTCAAGTCTGGGGACATTTTGTGGATACAAGGGGAATATGAAGCCTATACGCATGTCCTTGAGAAGATTGACGTTACTTTGACATCATCGCCGAATTAATGACATTACAATAATTATTTGATTGGGTGTACTTAGTTGAAAGTTGGAGAAACCGAACGAAATTAAAATATTTTAACGTTTATTCTAATTTATTTACACACTGTCTTAACACTACTAAATTTATCTAGACTATTTCCTAACTATGTAACAAATGTAAGAGATATTTTGAAAAAGGTGTTTGTAGCTCAGCCGGGAGCTACAAACACCTTTTTCAAAATATCTCTTACATTTGTTACATATACCTGTCCTATGATTTCAGTTCGAGAACTTCCATCTATTTCCTCACTAATTAATTTATATCACACTCTTAACTAATAATTTATTTATACAATTTCACTTGTCCGTTTATCGCACTGTTTTCACTCACGCGGCGGCTTCTCGTCTAATCTGCCTCTTCGTATGTTGTCCTGAATTTCCAAAAGTTAAGCGCCTGGCTCCTTACTTCTCCCTCTAGGTTCTTCTTTCCTCCGCGTGTTGGTATTTCCTAGGTTGTCCTGGTCGTCCTGGTGGTCCTCTTGTTGCGTTTTCTTCTTCCTGGTATGTCCTTCGTGGTTAGTGTTCCTTCATTGCCGTCTTGGGTCTTTTCCTCTTTGATCTTGCGTCCTCGTCGTAGTCCGTTGCCTTCCTTATTAGTGGGTTCGTGTGCTCCATTGCCTTGATTATCGTCTTCCTCGTCCTCTTCCTGATGGTCTTCTTTAGCTCTTCGAGGCGTAGGTCGCGTCGTAGTTGTTCATTCCTCATATACCATGGTGCGTCCGTCATCCTTCTCATCGCTTGGTTCTGTATCCTTTCCAGTTTCTCCAGATGCGTCCTTGCTGCTTGTCCCCACGCTGCTGTTCCGTATGCCATTATTGGTCTTATTCCTGCCAGGTAGATCTTCCTCTTGGTTTCCAGTCTCAGCTTGCTCCGTCGTCCTATTAGTGGTCCTAGTCTGTTCAGTCGGTCTTTCGCCTTCTTCTCGGTCTCTTCTATGTGCCTTCTGCATGTAAGTCCTCGGTCTATGTGGATTCCTAGATATTTTACTTCTTCCTTCCATTGCAGTTCCTTTTCTCCTATTATGATGTTGGTCGTAGGTCGTCTTGTCTTCGGTCCTATGTATATTGCTTCTGTCTTCTCCGCGTGGAGTTTGGTCTTCCATTTCTTCGTCCATTCTTCCATTTGTTCCACTTCTGTTTGTAGGTACTCCGTCGCTTTGTTGGGTTGTCTCGATGTCGCCGCCTTCGCCGTGTCGTCCGCGTAGATATAGGTCCTCGTGTGGCTGTTCCCTCTTCCAATTGGTATGTCGCTAGTGTAGATGTTGTATAGGACCGGTGCCAATACCGATCCTTGTGGTGCTCCTGCTTCCATCCTCCTGCTGCTCGATGTCGTCCCTCTGTCCTTGATTCTGAAGTTCCTGTTTCGTAGGTAGTCCTGTATCATCTGGGCCGTCGCCGTCTTGAATCCTAATCCATCCATCTTTGCTATAAGTCCGTTGTGCCAAATCCTGTCGAACGCCTTCTCCACGTCGAATAGTACCATGCATGTCGTCCTCTTCTCGTTGATGTCCTTGATCGTCTCTTCTACCATCCTCAGCGCCTGGTGCTCCGTCGAGTGTCCTTCCCTGAATCCATATCGTTCGTCCGGTATGATACGTAGCCTCTCCTCTTCCTTCTTGATCGTCCTCAGTAGTATCCTCTCCAGTAGTTTTCCTAAATTGTTCAAAAGACTTATGGGGCGGTAGTTTTGTGGGAATTTCTTGTCCTTGCCTGGCTTCGGGAACATGATGACGTCTACCTCCTTCCATATCTGTGGGTAGTACCTCTTCTTCATCGCTGCGTTGTAGATTTCCTGGATCCTCTTCTTTGCCTCCTCCGGTAGTTCCTTGATCATCTTGTTTGTAATGGTGTCCCGTCCTGGTGCCTTCTTCGTCGGTAGGGTTCTGATGATCCCCTCCATCTCTTCCATCGTCGTGGGTTCCAATTCGTCCTCGCAATTTCTCCTTCTGATAATCTGCCTCTTCGCCCGCAGCGTTCGCTTTTATAGCCCTCCCTAATGTATTCCGGAACGTTCTTGATAGTGCTCCATTCTTCTTTTCCCCAATTTGTTTGTTCTAGAAACGAACCGAAAGTGATAAATCATTCTTTCCTTAAGCGATTATTCTGGAACTATTTTTATGACCTAATTAGCGGAGCGGCCTCCCTTTGAGTTTGGCTTCCTCGTTATAATTCGCCATAAAATAACGTTGAATTTCCGACATTTGGCATGTAGTATTTGTATTGTTTTCTGTAGTTTTTAATCTTTAAATGATTGAAACTAAAATAAGGAAACTCCAAGTTTGCAGAAACCTTCTACATTCGTCCTTGAAGCAATTTATTGTACTCTTAGGTGGCCAGTAATTCTAGGAAAATATTTGAACTGTATCTTATAGTTACTATATCTTGTAAAGGACTTTGTAATGTTTAAAATCTACACTGAAAAAAGTTGGCGTCCCCAATACCTTCTCGATTAATCTCGACCTCCTTTGAGGTAACCTATAACTTTCGCAAGACTATATAATCTTCCTTCTAGATTTCTTGGACTTTTGCTCCTTCATACTAAAACAGAAGAGCCCTTGGATCAATCCTGGTGCCATTTAAGACCTTCTAGATTTTTAATGCCCTTGGAGGCCATCCGTATTGGCCGAATTCTCAAGAGGATTCTCTAGATTGTTCAAATTTAACTTTAGCTCCGTTGAAAAGCCATTGAAGCTATTCTAGATTTGTTTGGTCGTTTTGAATCCATCCAGGGCGTCTAATAATCTTGGAGACTCGGAGAGATCCTTCGATCTTCAGTCTTCATTGTTAATACTTTCTGCTTCTTTGAGCTAAAACAGGAATGCTTCGAGATCAACCCCAGTGTTATTTAACCTTCTAGATTGTTTATATCTTATAATTTTCAGATGATTCTCTAGACTCTTCACACTTCCGTTGTATAGAATAAGAGAGCTTGATGGTTTTAATACAGCTGCAGATCCGTCCATGGGCCACTATGGCTCTTCTAGATTTTTTGGGTTCTTTTGACGCCATCTAGGGAAGTCCAAATATCTCATATACTCCTGTAGCCTTTCTTGTGTAACGTTTAGGCTTTCCACTGCCTTGAACTAAAATCGGAAAATTTCTAGATTATTTTTGAAACCATTTAGAACCTTACAGATTTTTGTAAGGTCCTCGGAGGCCATCCACATCATCAAAAATTTTCACAGGATCCTATAGACCCTTCAGACTTCCCATTGTATGAAATGAGACTTAACTTAATGGTTCTCAAACAATTCTAGATCTGTCCTGAGACCATTACAGATATGCTAGATTTTTTGGGTTTCTTTTCAATCGAGTAAGGTGTTCAATGTCCTCAGAAGGACCTTTAAAATTGTTCTTCTAGATTTTTCAGGCGTTCTACTTCTCGAAACTAGAAGGAAAGCTGGTGCTATTTAGGACCTTCTGTAAGATTCTCTGGGGTCATCTGTATCATCCAAAATTTCCAAATACTCCTCTAGATTCTTTAAGCTTTTTATGAACAGTTTAACTTATTAGTTATGTTATTTCTGTTCATCCTTTGGTAAAAGAAATCAATTTTGTATCATTTGTTGTTTGTGAAACAATTTTTATAACAATTTTTTTAACAACAAAAATATTTAAAAAGTCAAAGCGTCAGTATTGGGTATACTTCGTCAAAATATTGTCTAATTGTTGATGTTTCGGAATACAAAAAAAATGTTTTTTTGTAATGAAAAATTCCAAATTTTGAAAGCTCTGAAAATCCTGGAGTCAAAAGTGCCATCAAATTAAAATAAAATTGTGAAGAAAATTTAAAAAATTTAAAATGTGATTAAAATTGAAATATTTTACTTACTTTTATTGAACATATTAGAAATAATGGACACCACATTTATGCCATTTTAAATTTTGAAAAATTGATATTATCGGACTAGGCTTGAAGTCCTTTGGATTTACTCTTTTTTGGGTAATTGTGGACGTCTTCTAAAGGTCTTCGATGACAAATGGTTAATTGGAATTCTCACTTTGTTAAATTTCATACAGATAGTCTTAGAAAAATTTAATGCCGAGACATCTGAGAGTTCAGCCTTAATAGTCCAGTCACTATAGGGTGTTCACCTAGGAAAATCGACATACCCAGTATATTAACACGTAAAAACTTCTATATTCTATATATTCTATATTCTTCTATAAACTTCGAGATATTCACCTAATTCAACCTAAGATGACTGGACTATAAGGAAATTTCCGGAAAATTTGTACAGAGATTTTAAAACATAAATTTCATGTTCTCCTCTCGTCAGAAATAAACGAGTTCGTTAATATTGTTATAATTTTTTTAATACAATGACAACGTAGGTAGTTTAATTTTTCGCATCGTCCGCACTTAAATTTCCCCGTATAACGCGCGTAATAAATTCATATTCCCACGTTTGCGCAAATAAATTAGCGCATATTACATGTCGCTTCTAGGACGTTAACGTCTTAACCTTCGCTCGTAAGTGAACGATAAAGTCTTGCCAAAATTAGCTGCGCTAATTTTATTAAACGTATTTCGAACTGTGCCATAATCAGGCCGCTCTAGGGACTGGCCGTAACGGAAATTAGTATTTTTCCCGTTTTGCAGTTTAATTTTATACGTTTCCCGCATACGCGAGTTTGGCGCATTTCGGTCATTTAATTCAATAATATTTTAGTTCCCGGCGCTCGCATAAAAGTGATGAATGCGTTACCGGGATTGTTCTCGTTTGTAGGGATAATTTTTTCTGGCGATTAAATAAATTATAACGCGCTCGGGTTTGATAAACGGTCGCACGATGTGTTCGGGTATTATATTACTATCGATGTTATGTGTATGTGTGCATATGTCATATTTTTCAACGAATCAACCTTGATGCGAAGCACTTGTAGAGGTCGTTCAAACTTAATGATGTAATCAACACCTTTGGACGTTGCTGTGAATGGGCATATATTTATTAAATGATATGTGTATGTGTGTAAATTGGATATAATGACATATTTGTCTGTTATTTATGCAACAATGATGGAAATGTCAAAGGCGCAATAGGCTGATGGTTTCTTCATATCAAAGTATTTTCAAATCTTTCTTCGAGTATGTATGTACGTATTTCTCCCATCTAACAATTGTTTCATTACCACTTTTAAAATATTTCGAAACATTTCGGTTTATCAAATAATGCATCACCCTGTATATTGGGCCCTTTGGTTAAGCTTCAATAGATGGACTCAGTTTAAAATTTGCTCGTAATGTTATACAATAATTAATACAACGAAAATAATTTGCATATTTTGCATAATTACTTTTTTTGTTTTGGAAATTTTATTTTTAATTTGAGATATAGTTTGTCTAAATTATTATTAATGTTAATATTATTATTATTAATGTTTGGTCTAAATATGAAGGGCACTTGACGCGCCATTTTCGGTTTTTGGAAATTTTCTCAAAATCCGCTCCAGGATTTTTTTAAACTTTTAATATTCATTAGTCGATAAAAATCATGATGTGTTATAAACTAGTCCAATGAACAGAACGCAAAGTTATATTTGCTGAAAATGAAACGACCGATTTCCGACAGTAAGTGCCGTTTCACATGGAGCGTATGGTCAGGACGTATCGTCAGGACGTATAAGCAAGGGCCATGTATTTATTGGGTTGTTTCACATGACGCGCGTATGATCAGTCCGTATGATTTCGTACGTCGGGCTTACGCCGAGCTCGTGCGTCGTCGTATCGTCAGCGCGCTTACGAGCCATTGTTGTTTGCCTGTGTTTCACATGTGAACTGATCGTCAGTTGCGTACCGGTCTGCTTGTTGTCAATTCTGCCGCAGAACCATTTTATGGATTCAGTTGAACGGCACGATGAGTATTAATTCCTATTGTAATTACAAAATTGATACCGAACTCTTGATATGCACCATCCAAAATAAACGGTGCATATGGGATGCATCTTGTGAGGATTATAAAAATCGAGATGTTAAAAATAGTGCATTCAAAGACGTGGCGGCCATTGTGGTACATGATTTCGATACCTTACCACAAAAGGAACAAAATGAAGCTGGTAAGTAAATATTACTTATTACATATTTATTATAGGTCCCCATACTTATAATGTTTATTATTGTTATACCATTACATATTATACCATTACATTACATATACCATTACATTACTACATATAGTATTGCTACATATTACATTGAAATATACAGAGTGTCCCACTTTCATGACTCCTACATTATAACATAACTGGTGAAACAAATATTTTTTATACAAAAATCTCGAAAAGTAAATTTATGGTAGGTTTTCACACTATTTACTGGATTCGCGATTCTTGCCAAGGAACTTGACCCGATGGGCTAATAAAATATTTAGCAAAGTTTTCTCTTACTGAATAACCTACTCTATTTTGATCTATCAATGCGGGATTAATGTGGTCAAGACCTTCTATCTTCAAGGTATGATGAAATGCGTATCCGTCCCTCAAACATACAAAATTATGCAGAATGCAACAGGTTTTGACTATTTTCTTTGCAAGACGGAACGATACATTCAGAGGCCTATGGAATATGCGCCATTTGTTTGTTAAGATTCCAAACGAACATTCGATAAATCGACGGGCTCGAGTAAGACGATAATTAAAAATTTTCTTTTTATGATTTAAGTTTTTTCTTGCATAAGGACGCATTAAATGAGATGTGAGTTTAAATGCCTCATCACCAATGAGTACATACGGAAAAGATTGCATTTGGTCATATCCTGAAATAGGCCTATCTTCAGGGATATTTAACAAGTTGTTTTCCAATTTGTTCCAAAATTTGCTGTTCATAAACACATTTGAGTCTGAAAATTTACCAAATGCGCCAACATCGATATATGTAAAACAATAATTTGTATCGCATATGCCCAGAAGCACTAAAGAAAAAAAGGATTTATAATTGTAACAAAGAGAACCGCTTTTAATAGGTTTCACTATTCTGATGTGCTTCCCATCCACGGCACCGATGCAGTTTGGGAAATTAGCGTATTTTTCGAAATTGAAGGCAATTTCTTGCCAATGTTCTTCTGAAGGCTCGGGCATACATTCGCTTTTCATTATATTCCAAACTCCGTCACAGACTGCCTCCACAATATTGCTAATTGTTGAAATCCCAAGTCTGTAGGTATAATGCATATCGGTAAACGTATTACCACTAGCCAAATACCTGAAATAAATTAATACATCTAATATTAATGAAACCTATTTTAATTACAAAATTTTTTTGTTATAGTTTTGTTGGTACAAAAGCGGTGGAAAACTGCAAGAGATGCATATGTGAGAGACCGAGCCAAATTGAAGAAATTGAAAAGTGGTGCTGCTGCGAAGGTTATAAAAAAGTATATATACTACGAAAATTTAAAGTTTTTAGACCAAACAATGGATTTAAATATGTAAGATATATTTTTTGTGCCTTTCGAAAACATATACCTAAATTTTTAATTCTATTTTAGAACTGAATCAAGCTTAACATGTGACAACATTGACGGAGATAACGGAGATGACGGGGATCATTCTGAAGCTGTTATCAATCTGTCAGAATCCGAAAATGAAGAAGTACCTAGAGGAATACAAACGGCACCTTTACAAAAAATTACCCGCCAAAAAAGAAAGAAGACAGAAAATATTGATGATAAATTACTTCAGTTTTTGAAGGACAGTGAGAAGAGCGACAAAGATGATCACAAAGCTTTTTTAATGTCACTTTTGCCAACCTTAAGGTCATTTGATGAATGTCAAACACTTATGTTTCGATCGGAAGTATTGAGAATTATGATGGAACTGAAAAATATTGTACCTCATCCCAATACTTCCAATCAATTAAGAAATTATATGTATTCATCTGCATCCTCTTCAGCTACATCTCAAGAAGTAATGTCGCCTTCAACATTGACCTCAGATTACTCGAATCCGCCATCTGCCTCATCTTCAACCTCGGCAAACGACAACAATACCAACCGCCCAACATTATATCAACTTTGAAATTATGTACTAAATGTCACTACCAAATAGTGACATTTCAGAATTTTGAACTTTTGTAGGTATTATAGCTCGTTTTCATGATTATTTTGTTTTAAGAGGTCTATTACTCTAGCGAAACAATTTCATAAGTCCGCATTCTTGTGTGGTTAGTATTTTGTTGCTAATTTGTTGCCATTTTGTAACCGTGGTTTTTAGGCGAACTATTGGACTACCAAAATCGAGTGTTGCGTTACAAAATTGCAACAAATTAGCAACAAAAGACTAAACACTCAAGAATTCGGACGTATAAAATTGTTTCGCTAGGGTAATAGACCTCGTTTTAAGTTTGTCTACAATTAAATTAAAATAAAACAATGTTCTACTTACTTATTGTTAATTACTTTCACTTTACTTACCTCAAACACACACAGAGTCTTTCCACTGATGAAATTGATGCTCTTATTTTGTTAGATAATTTCAAAGAATTTTCAAGTTTGTGATGTAATTCATCAAAAGATTTAACTGACATACGGAAATAATTAAAAAACTTCCTTTCGTCTTCCCGTAATTTGGAATATAAGGTGACAAAAGCACCTACTAAATTCCTTTCGACGAGGATAGGATGCACCCACAATCTTTTTCCATTTCTTCTTTCTCTTCTTCGCTTTATCAGCCAAGCCACGGCAAGAGTTTTGTTAAACCTAGACATTACCACGTAAATAACCACCGAACAGTACAAATAACACAATCATACTATCATCCCGCAACGAAAACATAAACAGTAAAAAATAATACAGATTAAATTGGCAACGTCGCCCATAACTTTGCTGACCGTACGCTGCTCATGTGAACGGTGTACGTCGCGTATGATAAATCAGGTCGTATGATCAATACTGACGATACGTCCTGACCATACGCTCCATGTGAAACGGCACTAAGTCCGTTAAAGACACTTCGAGTTATCTACAAGTAAACTTCTCGTCAATGATTGCTCCTGACCTATTCGCAAGTACTACACGTACGTACATAATATTTATATTATTGGACTTGACGCTCCTCTCCAGTCTTTTTAAGCTTTCCCCACGGCGCCTCTCCTTCGAGTGTAAATTTAGATTTGGGCCCGTTCTCTTCAAATAATTGCATAAGGCGAAAGAGATTCGGAAGAAGAGATCCTCGTCGGCCGTGATGATGTTTAGCAGCTCATTAAGGCGACGCCTGATTCGGTTATGAGACGAAATTTGATATTTATCAGGAAAGTATGTTGAAACGGGGAGCGTATTCGGAATTACCATCTTACACACACACTGTGTCAAAACAAAATTTTATGAGTTTTATTTAAGAAGATCTTAAGATGAGACTCGGGGAAATAAAAATTTAACAGGACTGAAATATCCAGGTATCTGAGAGAGGAAGAGATTCTATCACTTTCCTACGTGAGATTCGTTAATATTTGTAATTTATTACCCAGACAGCACATAACGTCTTAAAGACATCCATTTTACGCCTTTTTTATGCCTGGACGCCTTAAGATATAAAAAAGTACATCTATAAGACGTCCATATCCGGACGTCTCTAAGACGTCCAAGGCCGGACCTCCTAAAGACGTCTAATTTACGTCGATTTTAAGCCTGATCCTTTTTATGCCCGAAGTGGACTTCTTTAGGACGTCCAGTTCTGGATGTCTCTAAAATGCTCTTAATGACGTCTAATTTACGTCAATTTTATGCCTGATCTTTTATATGCCTAAAGTGGTCCTATTTAGGACGTCTATTTTGGATGTCTCTAAGATGTTAAGAGGTGCACATCTTAATGAGTTCCAGTTTATGTCGATTTCATGCCTGGCTTTTTTTATGCCTGAAGTGGACCTCTTTAGGACGTCCATTTTTTGATGTCTATAAGATACTAAAAGACGGACGTCTTAATAACGTCTAATTTACGTCAATTTTATGCCTGCCCTTTTTTATGTCAGAAGCTTAAGGCCGTCGTTTTGGATGTCTCGAAGATGTTAAAAGGTGGACGTGTTAAGGACGTCTGATTTACGTTAATTTTTTATGCCTGAAGTGGACTTTTTTAGGGCGTCTAATCCTGGATGTCACTAAAATGTTTGAAAGCGGACGTCTTAAAGATTTATAATTTTAGTCTTAAAGACGTATTAGAGACGTCTTTAAGGCGTATTTTTGTATAAAAAAAAGTCTTAAAATAGACGTCTTTTGGACGTCATTACGGATTTGCGGACATTTTTTCGATGTACATCGGCCGTTTTTAAGATGTCTTAAAGACGTAAGTCTGACGTCTTAAAGACGCCTTAAAGACGTACCGTTTTGTAATAAAATCCCTTAAAAAGACGTCTTCTGGACGTCATTGTGGATTTTTGGACGTCTCTTATATGTACATCGGACGTTATTAAGACGTCCTTAAGACGTAATTCGGACGTCTTTAAGACTTTAATTGGACGCCTTAAAGACGTCTTAAAGACATAAATCAGATGTATTAGAGACGTCTTAAAGACGAACCGTTTTGTAACAAAAGCCCTAAAAAAGACGTCTTTAGGACGCCATTATGGATTTGTAGACGTCTTTAAGACGTGCCGAACGTCCGCAGATGGACGTCTGAAATATCACTTTTAGATGTCTTTGTGCTGTTTGGGTAACAATTAAGTGCATAACATTATTTTCGCTGTTTTCACCTATCATTGCTAAAGTTTATATCAAATACAAAAATACTAAGTATGTAATCATCATTTGAAACATAGAACAAACTTTAGAGTGGCGTTTTATAAATGTTGATTTGTTGCTTATAAATTTGCAAAATGAGGAAAAAATAAAAATTAATAATAAATCTTTAAAAAATCATATACAACTAGTATATTAAATAGGCGAAAATGTGAGTCTTGTGATGTGTGTGAAGTTAGAGACGAATCTCGAGCGACGAATTTTGTACGAGGGTTATTTCCGCCAACGGTTGTTTCAGTCATTACACACTATGATTGATGATCCGTAAATATCGGATAACCTCGAAAGTCTAACTTTCTACACGTTTGTTCTTATATCAAATAATAGAGATAATGACGAATGCAATGGCTGTAGCACGAATTTCCAAAAAATGTCAGTAATTGAGCTATTTCGAATTTTCCGAGTATCGTTCAAGTGTAATGGAGTTACTTATAACGCTCTAACTCCGGAAGTATAACTTTCTACAATTTTATTCTTACAACAAATGATAGAGAACATATTGACACATGCAACGGCTGTAGCAAGAATTTACAAAAAATGTCAATAACTTCGGTATTTCAGGATTTACGAGTCTCGTTCAAGTGTAATGAAGTTACTTAAAACGCTCTAACTCCGGAAGTATACCTTTCTACACTTTTGTTCTTATACCAAATGATAGAGAATATAATGACACATGCAACGGCTGTAGCAAGAATTTCCAAAAAATGTCAATAACTAAGCTATTTCGAGTTTTCCGAATCTCGTTCAAGTGTAATGGAGTTACTTACTACGCTCTAACTCCGGAACATTTTTTCGAAATTCTTGCTGCAGCCGTTGCATGTGTCATTATATTCTCTATCATTTGATATAACAACAAAAGTGTAGAAAGTTACACTTCCGGAGTTAGAGCGTTGCAAGTAACTCCATTACACTTAAACGAGACTAGGAAATCTCGAAATAGCTCAGTTATTGACATTTTTTGGAAATTCTTTCTACAGCCGTTGCATGTGTCAATATGTTTTCTATCATTTTTTGTAAGAACAAAAGTGTAGAAAGTTATACTTCCGGAGTTAGAGCGTTGCAAGTAACTCCATTACACTTGAACGAGACTCGGAAATCTCGAAATACCCAAGTTAATGACATTTTTTGGAAATTCTTGCTACAGCCGTTGCATGTGTCATTATATTCTCTATCATCTGATATAAGAACAAAAGTGTAGAAAGTTATACTTCCGGAGTTAGAGCGTTGCAAGTAACTCCATTACACTTAAACGAGACTAGGAAATCTCGAAATAGCTCAGTTATTGACATTTTTTGGAAATTCTTTCTACAGCCGTTGCATGTGTCAATATGTTTTCTATCATTTTTTGTAAGAACAAAAGTGTAGAAAGTTATACTTCCGGAGTTAGAGCGTTGCAAGTAACTCCATTACACTTGAACGAGACTCGGAAATCTCGAAATACCCAAGTTAATGACATTTTTTGGAAATTCTTGCTACAGCCGTTGCATGTGTCATTATATTCTCTATCATCTGATATAAGAACAAAAGTGTAGAAAGTTACACTTCCGGAGTTAGAGCGTTTTAAGTAACTCCATTACACTTGAACGAGACTAGGAAATCTCGAAATAGCTCAGTTATTGACATCTTTTGGAAGTTCTTGCTACAGCCGTTATGTGTGTCATTATACTCTCTATCATTCGATATAAGAACAAAAGTGTAGAAAGTTAGACTTTCGAGATTTACGGATCATCAATCATAGTTTGCAATGAGTGAAACAACCGTTGGCGGAAATGACCCTCGTACAAAATTTGGTGCTCAAGATTCGTCGCTAACTTCACACACATAGTCTTGTACTACATGAACCCTCCAAATTTCAGAACTTAGCACTGTCAACAACGAACTGTCATGTTCGAAATTTACTTAAAAAATGTGAACCTCTACTTCTTCCCTTAAAACATATTTTTTTAAACACCATTAGAATATCAAAAAATAACGAAAAACAATTGGTCACAGTGTTGTCATATCGAGGCATATTTCGTATATATTGAAAATCACGAAATGTGACCATTTTGAAAAAGAAACAAATGATCCAATTTTTGATGATATTCACTGTTCCATTGTATGTAATTACAGTAGTCCATTAGTAGTGATATTAGTGATGGTGGGTGGATATTCTTGCTTTGAAATATAGAATGCCGTTTTAATGGTAGTACTTATCACCAAATATAATAATTTTTGTAAATGGGAATGATTACATTAATGATCCAAATGACGTTGCATTTAGAAAATGTGACCATTTTAGAAAACAGAAATGATTGAATAATTGTAAAAAATTTCACTTAAGGGATGAATTATTGTAATAAATTACTCATTATATCACTAAACTTTTGAAAAGGTTATTATGTGTGATGCATGCACCTTAACAATATTTTAATGTGAAAAACAATATTTTTTTGGTAATTTCGTCCTTAAGGGTGGTTTTTAAGATTTGAAATGTATTACAAATAGTGTCAATTACAATCAACATCTACAACAATATTTCTTTTACGTATCTACATATGATCTTTATCTATAGAAAGTAAATTTTCATGGTTTTTTTAATGTTTAATATAAGGGGTGGTTGTCACCCCTTAAAAACAAAAAAACATACGTCGTGCATATATTAGGTTTGATCTGGAGGGCAATACTTAACTCTAAAATTTTATAAAAATCGGTTTAGAACGAATAATTAATAGGTCGTACCATTTTTCCTCTCAATTCACTGGACTATATAAAAGAAATTCTCAAAGTTACACAGAAACCTCCCAGATCCACAAGTACAAATTAATCGAGGTGAAGAGATCATTATAATGGTTCGGTTACGTGATGAAATCTAATATTTAATTAAACTCTTTATTTAGTAGGTATATTCAATAAATTTGGACATGTACAAACAACGTGATGGAACGAACGATCGGTTAAATTTTTTTTCCTGGCCCGGATTATAAAAAGCCAACGAGGCTGACAAGCCAAGTTTGTTGTTATTTGTCCTTGCTGGACGTAACTAGTATTTTTATCTTTCTATTACATCTCGCCCTCTTCTTTTATAATCTCGTTAACGCTTTTTCCATACACGTGTTTTGTGTCTTGTTTTAATAATTCACACTTCGTATCTCCATCTAACGAGCCGTACGTACAGTACGTACGTACGTACTTTAAGGAAGTTGGCGCCGATGAAACATCCTTTGTTTCAATAACTTTAATACACCAGGTGATAGAGTGAACAAATGTATCTTTTTGCTGTTGGTACAGCAATTCACTTGGATGGTTAGTTTTTTAAATGTCCTCGAGATGGGTAAAACTCGCATCACAGCCAAAATTTCGCTTTGGGTAATTTGTTATACAGACCTATTCGACAGAGTCGCAGTATGGTATAAACATAAGAGCGAAAGAAAGGCCATATATTTCTCGTTGGCTAAATAGAGAAAGAACTTTTACGACGTTGCTAGCTCGCGAAACATCACAGTCATCCGCACACTCGACCGGCCGGCATTATGAGTAATGAGAAACACATGTACGAACGTTTTGATTTGCTGTAATAGCCTCCGACGAGAATATTTGGAATTTGGACCGTCCGGCAACGTTGCAAAACTTCCCTCTCTGGCATACTAACGAACTACTATTAGTTTCTCTTTTGGTCTTGTTGATTTCGGGATATACGTTTCAATAGAAAATCTAGAATGACGCTGTAGTGGAAGAGATATAGATGCGTCGCAAGGCAAACGCTCTCACTCTCGCTCGCACGCATTGATCTGGCATAACGTTACAATGTTTTTCTGGAAAGTGCAGATAGCATGTCTATCTGCACTATAAAATACAAGACGTTTATCACGTCAAAAAAGTTATTTGTTTGTTTATAGCAAATTCTAAAGCGAAATATTGGCTGTAATACAAGTTTCAAACATCTACAGGACTATTAATGACTGTTTCAACTCAACACCACGAGAATCCTCTATTGCCTGGACTATTACGTGAAATTTCAGCAATTCCTCCACGAGACGAACTTCGCGAAGCTAACGCCCAATCTATCGATAGATTCGATCGAATATACAAAAAAGTCGCCTTATTAATCCATAGACGGAACGCAATTTCACTGACAAGGTCGTAGATGGTCGAAAAACTAAACTAGTCGGTCCTTCTTCCGCGTCTGAAAAACTCGAACTCGTCTAGAACGGTGTTCAAATGAGATTTTACTCTTTTTAATTTCGCAAATGGTCCGAGATAAAAGGCTCGGAACCTTGAGAAAGAACAATGGAGTATCGGCGTTGCGAACTGCGATATTTTTCCGAAGTTATTCGGATCGCTGCATTCATTACACTTTGATGCTGTAGGGGAATTCAAAAAGTAATGAGGAATTCCACGACGATGCATCAAAATTAATGCCAGTGATGGTGTAGTAGGTACTTGTTTAAATTATTCCGTTTTTTTTTAAGTTTAATTCCTTTAATTAAAATGATTGGTTTACAGTTCAGACAAAATGTGTTTTATTTTTATGTATCGAAACAATTGTTAATTGCACATTTCACAAATTTTGACTTTTGCAAGAATTACCGCCTATCTGATAAAACATGTTCACAATGCACCTTCTATGAAAACACAACCTTATAAATAGCGTATACATATTCTACAAAATAGTAAAGTTCTCATCTCAGAAAAGACATAAAATCAAAGGATATTCGACCTATCCACCTATTATAAGAGACAAGATAACTGGCCAGGCAAATTTAATGCAGATTGAAAGAAGTTGTGATGTATGGAGGAGTTAGTAACGTCGGTTATATCATATCACTTTGTTGAATTTCTGTTGTAGCGAATGTTGTAATAAATGTTACTGTAAATAAATTAAGCTTGTAAGGATATATTGAAAAGTTACCTTGTTTTCCGGAGGAAATCAGACTTTTCTTTCAATGATCTACTCATCTTCGCAAGAGACAGATCGCATATTGCAACTGCGCAATTTTTCTCTTATGGGAGATTAACATTAGAAAATTTTCAAGTAGCTGGTAATCTACGTAAACGAAATTTCTTAACTATCAGCCGTTAAAAATAAGAAACATTGAAGTACGTAGTTTTCGTGTACATATATAAAAAATATACATGATACGTTATGTAGGCTATTGACTATGTCGAAAATAACAGGGGTAAAAGGAACTAACGCGTGCAAGATATTTTATTATTTCATACGGTCAATTGACCTCCAGAAAAATAAAATCCAAAAGTGCTACTAAATTTAGCCATGCGTTTTTGAGATCGGGGTAAGTTTGTCCACTTTTCGATTTTTTGGCTATAGCGCAAAAACTATGCATTTTTAGAAGAGATGTGACGTAAAATTTCTTGTAGAGAATTAAATTTCTTATGAAAATGCCTTTTTTTAAGTAAAAAAAAATTTTTATAATGAAATTTTAAAATAAATGAATTAAATAAATAAATTAATAAATTATAAATTTAATAAATTATAATAAATTATGAAATAAATTCAAAAAACAAAGTTAAAAAAATGGAAAAATGAAAAAAAATATTTTTTTGAATTTTTGGCTATAACTTTTTTCTGAGTGAATTTTGGTATAGACATTGCTTCATAAAAAAGAAAGCTTATGAAATTCTCTTTAAAACGGTTGTTAAGAAAACTTTATATGTTTAATATTGACTGAGATATAAACGTTTGAATTCAGCCATTCTTTCTCTATTTTTTATTTTTTCTTTAAAACACGTATTATTACATATTTTTACCTGAAAAAATTATTTTTATTCAATAAATCACTTATGTACGAATAATTGAATATAAAAAATGATCTTATTTATTTATATTTAAAGTCAGTTTAGTACATGTAGAAATAAATATTTAATTCATCTTTAAAGTAATAATTTCCAAACAAGTTTTATATGCAATGCGGTTTAAATTTGTTTTAAATGCACTGAGTTTATTTTTTTGTCGGAAATCCATCAGTTCGCAGAATCTACCTCGTTAGGAAGTTTCCAGGAGGGACACATTCCGACGTGTGTTTATCTTTATGGCAGGCTGTTTCGTTACAATATATTCTTCCTTCACATTTCGGAGGTTGGGTCACTATACTTCTAGAATTGGCGTAGCACAGTTGAGTTTTAGAGTGAATTCGAAAATGGAAAAGTGTTGTTTTTGATTGTAACAAGGATTTGAAAAGTGATACAACGAGAACTTTAGGAAAAAAGAGTATCGAAAGTGTAATTGCTGCTAGTATTGAAAGAGACGATGGAAAACATAAATTATTGAGTGATGTTGCAAATATTCAAGTGCATGAAACATGTTATAAAGCATACATTAGGGAGTCGAACATTAAAGCAGCAAAAAAAAGGAAAGCAGCCAACCCAAATGAGTTGATTGGGGAACCAAGTCGTAACGGGGAAGGTGTTACTTTTGATTATGCCGAACTTTGTGTTTTATGTGGCGATCAGGCGGGAAATTCATATTTAGTAGAGGGGCGAAAAAAGGGTAGTCTTTCTTTAGGTAGGTGTATTTAAAAATTTAATTTTTTTATTGTGTACTAAATTATAGACAGAAACTTGCAAAATAAATGTAATCATTTCGTGAAATAAAAAATATATTTTGCAATAATGTAGGTAGACCGAAAATTATTATAACTAAAACCTTAATATTTGTAGTTTATTGTTGCAATTGTAAACCTCCTAACTATTTAAATTAAATATGTAGAATATGTTCTAGTAGAATAATATCCAATATTATTGATAAATTTATGTTCATAAAATTATTATTGGATAAGAATCATTTTTTTTTTCAGGTAAAAATATGAAACGATACGCTTTTTAAAGAAGAAGTAAAAAATGGAGAAAAAACGGCTGAATTCAAACGTTTATATCTCGGTCAATATTCAACATATTATAAAGTCTTGTAAACCACCATTTTAAAGAGCTTTTTGTTATGAAGCAATGCCTATACCTAAATTCACCCAGAAAAAAGTTATAGCCAAAACTTAAAAAATGTTTTTTTTCCATTTTTAACTTTGTTTTTTGAATTTATAAAAAAAACTTTTTTGACTTCAAGCAAATCTACCCTGTTCTCAAAAACGCATGGCTAAATTTAGTAGCACTTTAGGATTTTATTACTTTAGAGGTCAATTGACCGTATGAAAAAATAAAATATCTTGCACGCTTTAGTTCCTTATTAAATAACATAGTCAATAGCCTAATGGCGGAGAGAAGAAAAACGTGATTTATTACGAAGGTGACTTTTCACTGTAATTTAAATTTGGTGCCGCTTGTCACTCTGTGACATTGACAATTTGTTTTGTCAGTGTCACTTCTGAAATTATGTGAAGTGTAGTTAAATATATCCAAAATAAATCGAGTCTGGAAGAGTGGGTTACAAACAAACAACCATACAAATGAAGCTAATATAAAGCCTGTAATAGTTGTGCATTTTGATCGTACATGACTAAAATTGTATAAACATATGACTAAATTCATCATTGGGTACAAATTCAATCGTAAGTACTAACAGATTTTGCCTTTCTCATTTTTAACAATATGAGATTTGGCACTTTCTCGTATTTTTATAGGACATATTAAAATTACGAGTGGACTCTTGGATTGACGTGGGCAACGCGCCGGCGCAAAGAGTAAACCTAACATAATTCGGCATACCACAACTATCTGATTCATTTATGCAAAACGAATGGGTCGCCGTTCCGCGAGCGGAATGCAAAGCGTTGTAATCGACGAGATTTGTACAGAAAAGGCAAAACGCAACCAAAAAGAAACTCCTCTCTCTCTCTTCCTCTCTCCTCTCGTACCTGTCGAATCGGACGGTGCACCGCATCGTCGAATTTCACAATAGACCGAAATCCGTTCGATGTGCGATCTGTTCCTTTTTCCCTGGTCCGGCGTCGTTTTGTTTTCCGGTCCGAGCTCACTTTTCCATCCGTCGAAATGTGCATTTCGACGCATTTCCACTGTTGTAACGAAGGGCGGGTATATACGAGCGCCGGGCATAAATTCCGTTACGAGTGGATTACTACGTTCGAAAAACGTTGGATACAAAACGCGAGTGTGTTAATAAACGATTCGGTACACTCGGACCTCGTAAAAATATTAACTCGTACGAGCTTGGAACAAGTCGCCGGCGTCAGATGTGTAAAAAATCGCTAAATGCAATTATGGGATGCAAACTGGACGCCGCCCCGTGCTTCTGGGCGGATTAAAGTTTTCAGCGATTCGCTCCACGCTCCACAAGACTTTCCGTTTTGCTCTCTTGCTCGATGCGACTGGGATTATTAGGTTTATAAGTTGCCTAAGAGGGATTGAACTTGACGTTTGTTTCTGTTTCACAACGATAGATTATCACTAACGAAACAACTAGAGAAGATGGGTACTTTCGACTTAAACCTTAAAAAAACGAAATGAGGCACTCTGGGAATGACCGGGAGGGGAAGCATAGCTTTATATAATACTATATATATATATATACGTCATGTACAGAAACGAGAACGATTGGTATCTAGCCGCGCCGCTCTAGCCACTCTAAGGGCGGGTTGTATCGCAATGAGTTAAACACTCGATGATCCACGGATCAATTGACAAGCCGATCAGATTTGACAATTGATCAACGAACGATGCGTTGTATGGTCAAAACTTGACAGTCGATTAGTTGACCAAAGATAGTACACTGTTGCCGGCTCTTGCGGCATCATTTTTATTGTTCCGTGGATGAATTCCCGCGATTATTTGATTTTGTTTGCGCGCACAGTGCAGGCTTGATTACTTTCGTTTGGTATCCGTTTAGTGTAGCGTTGAATGATTTCAGTTTGTTTCAATTTGTGTGTCATTTATTTTTTAGTTGTTATAGTACGTATTAGTTCATTTTGTGTGTGTATTTCGTTATAGCCTTAGTTCTTAGTTGTATATAATAGGTATAGTAAAGTATAAAATTTTAGTAGAATATTTCTTTTGCCTAGTACTGTAGATAGTGTGCAACGCTCTACTGCAATTTACAATGAATGACCTGAGGAAGTCTGGTCAGTGGAAAAAACTGTGAAATATATTTTCTCATAGGTACCCTTGAATTTCAGAAGAAAGCAATAGGACTCCGAGCTTTACCCTGTCCGAAGAGTCCCTGTTAGTAAGCTTAGTGAGGAAGTTTGCTAATGTCTTAGAAGAAAAGATGACTTATACCCAAACTAATAAGAAAAAAGCAGAAGCTTGGGCTCACCTTGCAGAAGATTTCAAATCAACATCGGGCGAAGTATGCAGAACTCCTAATATTTTTTAGGAATAAATATGTCAACCTTAAAAAAAGGAGTAAAGAAGGAATATCTCTGCAATATTTCCTCCAGGTGATAAAATTTTAACATGTGTACAATCAATGGCCCTGATGCATTTTGGAAAATTGTCTATTTCAAAAAAATCTTTCTTCAATTTATTAACATCATTCGGAGTATCGAGTAGATTTATGTAATGGGGTCCCATTCTCGCCAAACATCTTAGGACTAAGGTGATGACACGGCTTGTTGTGGATTTATCGATGCCACTGAAATCACCAAGGATCTGAAGGATACAGCCCGTAGCCAAATAGCGTAATGCGATTAGGTAGCAGCCTTTCCTCTGGCGTTAGGGATGTATTCCTGAAGAAAAGGAAAATATTTGTATATAAATATATCCACATTCAGCTATTAGTGAGATAGTGAATTAATGAAATAAAAATTTAACATTAGGTATAACCACGATATGGAAGTCATGGGTATACTTTGAGGAAATAATTTTAATTCAATCATGTACGTTACTACCATATGAAAATTTGAGATTAAAGTTATTTAGATAAATGACCAAGCATGGGAATTCACACTGTTGATTTAACACGGTGTTTTGAATGCTGGTAATACAATTCAGAAACTAACACATTCCTTCAACAAGATAACTTATCTCTAATGGTTTCAACTAGAAAGTGAACAGTTCCTTTCATCAAACGAAACTTGTCCTGGAATTCTCTTTCGTTCCATTTCAGGATATAGTCAGTCGTTGGACGAAACTGTCTTACAGCCCTCGGAAAGCTTCCATCATAATGAGTTCTCTGAAGTCTTCATCATCAGTCAACTCTTCTTATTCTTCAAGTAAATTACCTATAGCAAAGGTATCATTTGTAATTTCAGAAGGGATCAAAAATCATTTTACTAATATTTTCCAAAAAAAAACTGCAACTCAAAACTTACCCATGTGTGTTTATAAAAATATCGGTGTACCAAAATAGCTCCTTAATTCACTTATGTATATGAATTCACAATAAAAATAAATATAAAAGGAAAACGCATTAAACTCCACTATCTAACCTAAAAAACCAGTTTCAAATAATCGTTATAAGACCACAGATCACCGACTTTCTTTCATTTCTGTGCTTGATCCTTTGTTAACTTGCCGAAATCGGTGAATAAGTTTTTCGCATGTTGACAGACTGTTGATCCGAGAGTTAACTCGCCGATCGATGCGATACAACGCAGTTTTCGGACTTGATCCGTGATCAGCGGCCTCGATCAATGATCAGTTGGTTAACTCACTGCGATACAACCCGCCCTAAGATTCAGCCCACAATCGCCACCCCTAGAGCAGGCAACCGACAATACGAACAATTGTAATACGAGTTGCCACCAAACTGTTAGCGCGACTCCGAAATAAATCACTTTTATCTACCTATACGAAAATTTGAACAGTCAAAATTTAATGAATTAATAAAGCAAAATAGTATATTAGGTACACTCGTTTAATGAGACGTATACACTCGTTCTATTAAAGCACTCCTCGCTTCGCTCGTCATGCTTTAAAACTCTCGTGAGACAATACTCCGTCTTATTCAACTAGTATAATATAATGTACTATTTATTCTTCTTTATACTTTTATCCAAGCCAAATGAAACAAACCTAAGCTTCCGGACCGTAGTCGTAGGCCCAGAAACGTTTCCGTGAAGGATTTTCTCGTTCCGTACGTGTAAATCTTAATCCAAGATGTCCACTGTCAGTCTGTTTACGTTTAAGCAAGAGGAAATTTTATAATGAAATATCTCGGTTGATAGACGAAATAAAGTAATTGCCACACTCAGGTAGGTTCTTCTTTAGACGCTGATTCTGTTGATATAATTTTTGTTATTGTATCGGGTGTTTTTTTTAAATTCCACCTCATAGTAGGCTGTGGATAGTGTTTGTGAATGCGCCTTACTAAAAAATGTCAATATGACATAACCTCACTTTTTTAATAAAAATTGAAACTGCTTCAATCGGTTAATAGTGTCTTGAAAAAGACAGCTCACTCATCTACGCTTAATTAATAGTCAAGCTCTTCTTCTTTCATGATTGGTGGAATTAGTCTGCAATAAATATAAATTTGTTAAACATCGAAAAATTCACGAAAAAATTGAATCAATCTGAACATTTTTCCCCTAATACCTACCAGAATTGTAAATGTTTGTGTTTTTGAGGGTCGACAAACAAAGGGGGCGCTTCCGAGACGCAAAATTTAAACTCGCATCTAACTAGAACGACCTACAGAAGAGTTAAAGTCACAAAATTACGAAAATTTCTCTGAAAAATCGGTAAAATGCATGTAACTTTTTTCTTACATAAAATGATCACTGCTCGCATATGAACATTCGAAAGAGCAATAATCGAAGAGCCTTCTGGAAAATTTTTAGCCAATTTGAAGTGGCCCCACATGAGATATCAGACTTTGAATAAAAAGCGGTTTTTTTTGCAATTTTTGAGCTCCGGTGATAGGATATCAAAAAACAGATGCCGCTATCGTATTTTCCGGGAAATTTGGCATCTGCTGTGTGATTTTCACCATTTTTTAGAATAAAATGCCGCGTCAGTACACGAAAAACCGAGCGCGGACACCTGGTGGTGAGATTATGCCCGAAACTTCAATATGGGCCCCTGGGGCAAGGAGCGGTCCCCGGGGCTGAAAATTTGGGACTATCCTTCTTTCGATAGTACTAATCGATGTACCAATTTTGAGCCCGATCCGAGAGGGTGATGTGGGATCGACGGCTGAGTTGGCGTGGAATACCCCGAATAGTAAATGTCAAATATTAAATTCGCGTAAAGATTGCGTCGTTCCAGAAGGATTGTTACTGAAAATATTCAGACAATGGCGTAATAAGAGGAGACCCCGAACTTAAAATCGTTAAATTGATTAAAAAGATTTCCAACCCAGTCGTAATACTTAACCCAAATGATCGACAGTGCCATCGGTAACAAAGAACGCGCTTATCCAAGTGATACGCCTTCGCAAACGTACGGCGAAGGGGCATCGCCACGAAACTCGACCCGGGAAACCTACAAAGCCTCCCCTTATCGACTCGTAAGCCTGCGAGTTTCGAGGCGATCCTCCTTGATCCGAGCGCTAATAAACTGAAACGCGATCCGCGATCGCCCGTCTTCCTCACCTCGGAGCGCGAATAGAGCCGTCGTCGACAACGCCGAGAGAGGAGGAAAGTAAATACGAGATCGCCGTATTTATAGAAAGAGTCCTCAGTCAGGCTGGATTAAGGTGAATTCATTCAGGAGCGCCGTGCCAGTCAAAACAGCGGTTTAAATTTATAACTCGTGAAGTATTTTTACGGGGTGGAGAGTTTAGACTCGGTGCCTTGTTGATTTCTCTTCCTGTCGTGCTTGTTGTTCATGCCGATGTTTGTCGTTCAAGTTCCTAACCATCTAATCACGTCTTTTATCTATCGGTGCGGTTCCCTTATTTATCCTCTGTGATGGATACTGAAGAGAAAACTTCTATACGAGCATTTGAGAAAAATGAACGTTTTATGCCGTCAGCATGAAATCTGTTACGCAGTGAGTCATCATACAACCAAACGCGTTGCCGTCAGCGCAAAATCTGTTACGCAGTGAGTCAAAATACAACCAAACGCCGTTTATAAGTATATATAATATACCCACATGCATATGCGAAGTATAAGGGTGCAGGTTGCAAATTAAATTTAAATATGTGTAATGATCGAAATGTCGGTACAACAAGATATGGGACAAAAATAGATGCCGTATTTACTTAGGTAAGTTTCATTCAATCTTAAAAATTTCTTGTTTATGTTCATCAATATTTCGCATTTATGCAAAATTTTAGATTTTTTTAAATACTTCTAAAATGTAATATTTCGTAAACCATGTACCGCCTAAAGGGTTGGCTTCACGGGGCTTTATCCTCGAAGGTAATTTAAAATTCTCTATGAAACTGGATTCTATGTGTTTGTCTTTATTAGTCTGCTAGTTTGGAAAATATGCTCCGTTAAAGGCTCCACGGGAAATGATGGTTTTCTACCAACATCGCCGGAAGGGTTGTTGTGAATTTCAAATTTAAATATCGAACGTATTCATTAGGTATCTATTTCAAATTTCAATATTGAACGTATCCGTTAGGTGTGCATACAGTAACGTACTAATTTTTTATCCAACAGTGTTTTAAATAACATCACATGAATTGTTCTTACTTTTGCATTAAATAATTTGAGTTGTTACAAACTAAAAATTTTCTACTTCACTACAATCTCAGTATATAATTGCTTAAAATAAATATATTGCTCCAAAATAGCATTTGCTATTAATATAAGTAAAAGTCCCTATTCTTGCTTATTAATATTCGAATCAAGTGAAACTTGATATCAAACAAAAGTTTCGTATTTGCTCTAAGAGTTCGGCATTATACTGATGAAAGTTGGAACGTATTGGATGGTTTCTGATTGCAATTTGAAAGTTTACCTAAACTTCAAACTTTAGGAAACTTTCATTCAAAGTATTGCTTTAGACTTACCGATAAATAAAAATTCATATCATCACCAAGTAAACTAAAAGCGTGGATCGTAAGTGTTCCAACTCTTTTGCTGTGTTTTTAGTAAATGGTCTAACCTATTAATATGATTAAATTATTAATCTATAATTAGTTACAAAAAAAACATAAAAAAATACTCAAATTTGGTGGCTAATTTTTAGCAATCTTAACCGGTTTTGACCATTTTAATGGACACAGTTATTATTGGCACAAGTGACAACTTCATTTAGTCCTAAATACATATTACTTAAGAATATCAGTATTATTTTTAAAAATATGGTACGTTTTTTCACATAAAATATTGACAATATTTGTTTTTTTGTTTTGTTTTCCCTCGTTTTTAGGAGATGAGTCATAATTATGACAGTGGTTGAATTTCCATTTTCAACCATTTTTGAGTATTAGCTCATCCCAATTGTTTTGTCGTTTTGTTATTAACATTTTAGTAACAATTTAACGTAATTTATCCATTTAAACAATAACATTTTATAAATCACTCAATTAATCTTACATTTAGCCATTTCTTTCTACTTTAAAAATTTGAAAAAGATTAAGTACCCACTAGAGACAATGTTGCAACAGAAAACGGTTGCCAGTTATACCATAAATAAAATTTTTAGTGTCCATTTGCCAGTATTGCCCACGAGACGAGACTTTGAAAAATCTCGTCTTGTCTCGCAAAAAAAGTGAAAAGTCTCGTCTCGCAATAAAAGTCTCGTCTCGTCTCATGTCTCGCGCGAGATTCTCGCAAAAGTCTCGCAAATTTCTCTCAAAATCTCGCGATTTCGTGCATATCTTGCATTTTGCCGTTTTATTACGTCCGGTTCCTCCTTGCTCCTCAATTAGGTATATCTAAATGCTTATCAAATTTGCTTTTTCGACAAGAACTGAAATAAACCAATTAATATAGGTCGATTATATATTAACATTAATAACACGATTAACATTCGCGATAATTATAATAATTAATTAATATTTGCCATTTTTTTATTTGCGATACTTCGAGACTTTTGCGAGACTTTTTGAAGATCTCGTCTTGTCTCGCAAGGATAATTTAAAGTATCGTCTCGAGTCTCTCCTCGAGACTCTCGCAAACGAGAATATCGTGGGTATCACTACCATTTGCCACTGAATTAACTCGAAAACAGTCCACAACGGATTTTTCTGTTTTAGATCTCATTTCGCCCTTTAAAAATTGTAATTGAATAATTGTGGTACTTTCGCACGAGAAAGCCGTACAATGATATTCTAATGTACTTTGGGGTTAACTAAAGTTACTAAATTTGTCAATAATAAGTATTTCTTGATTGCTTAAACTGAGCAAAAAACTGTAAATTCCTAAAAATGAGCTATTTAACCCTGTTCGACGTCCAACAAAAATCTGAAAATAATTGCGTTGATTATTCGATACAAGAACACAATATAGTTTTCCCGCGAAACGCCATTTTCAAAATTTGAATCATTTAAAGAATTTTGAATTTCCCGCCAAAATGTTCATATTTTCACATTCGACCACATTAGTGGTCTACATTGGCGAAACTTTTGCTTAAAATTCATATTTTCCTTTCACGTCGAAAATTGCTTCGTTTCAGGAAAATTGTTATTGAAAATTTACAAAAATTATAATAATGACAGAAGATTCCAAATTTCAGATTATCAAGTTAATACCAGATAAAGAAACATTTCCCATGTAGGCAAAACTGTATAAACTATATTATGAATTTATCTTTGGGCTAAATATAGTTACCAAATTTGCAGATAATATTTCAAAATGTGTCAAAAGGAACGGTTAAAATGCCTAAAATTTGAGCTTGATAACTATGTATCACTTTGTGACGTGGTTTACCTCGAGCTGGCAGCAGTGTCGTCTGCGGCACGACGACTCTGAGCTGAAAGGTTACGTCGCTTTTTTCGGAGTTTCGGAGCTTTAAGTCGGTTTTTCGGTTTTTCTCGGGCGCCAGATTTTTAAGGGTTTACTCCCTAAAGCCACGGGTTAGTTTATACTCAGGAGAATGCCAGGAAGTCCGTGAAAATAAAACACACAATTCGGAAAACAAATAAAACTAATTTATTATCAAGAACTGCATCACAGTAAGACAACCATATTTGCGAGAATCGGCAACGGTGCGTAACTACGAATGCAACTGTTTCTATAGCAAAGCGGCATCTATGTACAAATTTCCCTAGCTCTACGGAAAACGAAAAGATTTGGCAACTATGTACATCGGAACACGTTGGGGTCTCGGTTTTACGAAGCGGTCGGGCAACAGTGCATGGTGTCCCGAGTCTCACCCAGGGATACGCCTGCCCAAACAGCCCGAATTGACCTTCCCGAGTCCCACCCAGGGAAGAGTCGATTTGTCGGCCTAGCCCAACGGGAACGGTAGGGGGGGGGCTTGATTGCGTCGTATTCGGGGAGGTCTATCCCGAGTCTCACCCAGGGGTGTACCTGCCCAAACAGCCCAAATTAACCTTCCCGAGTCTCACCCAGGGAAGAGTCGATTCGTCGGCCTGACCTAACGGGACGGTGGGGGGGGGGGGGGGGTGGTCGGATTTCCCTAACTACAATACCTTGGACGGACGGTTTCCCTGCTTTCCGGGTCGGACGGTCTGGAGCGGCAACGTTGCACTAAGTCGGAGCACCTGCACTAAGGGCCTTGTCCCACCAAAGCGGAGCAACAGCGACGCGACAGCGACACGGTAGCTTGGGTGTTTGTTTGCTGTAGCGTTGGTGGGTATGCTGTGTATAGAAACTATAGGTTAAACACGGTGGCAACATCGCGTCGCTATTGCTCCGCTTTGGTGGGACAAGGCCCTAGTACCTGCGTCTCTGTAATCGGTCGGCGGACTTGTGTTAATTTTCGATATTTTTCTCTCGTATTTAGAGCTCTCGGAGAAATAAGGATGGGTAGTTTGCGGCTCGTAGATTAGAGAGACAACTGGTGGTATTTTGTTTAAACTTGGTTACGGACTTTGCAGGTGTTACGGCGGAGAGACAATTGTTAATTATTTGAATTTACGGAATTTCCGCAAATGGTAACAGAGGGAGACATGGGTTCTAGCCACGGAAAAATAGGCTTCGTTACAACTTTCAAAGATCTGTAAAACGTTGCGGTGATAAGTTCAAACAAGTACGCAACGCAGTTTTCCGGCGAAAATATCGAATTTCAAAAATTTCAAATATTTACAAAAATCTCACTTTTTACATTTTCACATTTGAAAATCTTATTGAGCTAGCCTTTGTATTAATTTACATCTAAATGTATCTAAAAAAATGAATGGATGAAAATTTAAAATTGTATAATGTACCACAAATAGTTATTTGTGGTACTAGTGTGTTATGTTGTAAATGCCGAGTGGTATAAATTCTCAAGTGACTTACGAAACATAACACGCGAGTGGCTTGCAATGTTTTATCCAACAAGTGTAAGAAATCGCTTTTTTTTATGAGATAATAATTAATAAGCTTTGTGATCCAATCAAAGCTACTTGCGTCTCAGTACCCTATAAATGTCATAATGACTTGACAGTGACTTTTTTACATTTTGGTTAAAGTAGGTTGTTTGTTTGGTTACCACGGGCAACCTTTAAATATAAATACATGCTTTAAATATGAACGTGACTTATAATCCATAACTCACTAGTGAGTTATGGATTATAACACACTACTATGTTATTTGATAGTTTACTTGTCTAAAATGACATTAATAATGAGTCATAACTGTCATGTGTTGGATAATAGTTATTTATTATACAAGCGGATAAAATGAATGTTTAACGAGCGATATGTTTAAACGCGCGCACGGCGCAGCCACAAGCGCGTTAATATCGCGAGTTAATCGTTCATTTTATCCGCGAGTGTATTACGTTTTATTCAATTTTGCCATATATAAACTGACGTTTAGCGGAGTAAGTCCAATTTTGAAGAGAAAATTTGACAAGATGACAACTTCAGTGCCGCAACCTTGACAACGACGAAAACAATTTTAAACATATAAAACGTCACCTTATACGGCAAAATTGAATACATAACTATTAATCCGCTGCCTAAATAAACAAAATAAACAATGACTTTATAGGTACTTCAGGATTTAGAAATTAAGCCATTTCATGGAAGTGTAAAATTTCAATCATATCACTCGACCGAAGTAACGATTATATTAATTACCCACGTACCCTAAGCACAGTTGCGGCGAGTGAAGCCGTATTAACAAGAGATCGTTGGATGGCAATATCGCTCCTTACGTGGAGTCGAATCTCTAAGGAAGGATCCACGAGATGGTGCATGGGGTAGCTCGAAATTCATCAAAGATTCAAGCACGATACGGAACGTATTCCGCCTCCTGCACGCTCGATACACATCAGGCGAAATTAATTCCAGATCAATCTGTTAAGTATAAAAGAAGGACGGGGCCCGCAGGAACGAGAAACGTCAATTTGACTAACATCTCAATATTGAGACGGTTCGGAGGCAAAATGTGATTGGGCTGTCAGTGAAATATTCAAGAATGAGACGGGAGTAGCGTATCTCGAGATATATCCGGGAGATACATAAAAGCGCGCATAAAGTAAAAGAAAGCGAGCATTTCGAGTAATAACCATTTTGATAACAGCCGAGATAAAAATATTTAGAGGGCCGCCATAAACGTGCCGAGTTCCCCATAAAGAAAGAAGGAAACAAGATTTACTCAAGTTCAATGGAAGTAATAATCCGGGAGTATGGGGCCGTGAGAGTTCTATAATTCCCAGTGGCCGTTTGGCATCAGTCCACGAGATAGAACGGGCGATATTGGAAAAGATCGCAGGGAAGATACCACCGCGACCATTGTGTGCGAGTGTATGTGTTCCTCTTTTTTCCCTCGCTCGGGGAAAAAGGAGAAACGCACACTCTCGGGCACATCGGGAGAAAGAAGGCGGGAAATCAATGGCGCATCGCAAGGGAAGCTTTAAATTTAGAAGATTAAATTTGGATCCGAGAGACGGAAACACGGATGGATTTGTTTAATGGGCAATGTCGAAGAGATACTTGTCGCCTTTCAGTGGATGAGAGGCAGAAAAGGGAAGGGGGACTCGAAGAGATATAAGGCGCTCTTGCGTTGTTTTATGGCGGTGGAGAGTTTTCGTTTTAATCACCTACCCAAGAGAAAGAGTTTGATCGTTCTGTCGTCCTGATTTAGACGAGATTGTTCGACTGGAAATGGGGAAAGTTACGCTCCCCTACTTTGCTCGTTGGAATCGTATAAAGTTAATTTGTTCGTTGATTTTAAAGTATTACCCTCTCGAGGGTTATTTACAGTTATATCAATTTCCTTCTTGTGCACTTGAAGGATTAGGTTTCTAGCCTGTTCCGTCAGTATTCATGTTCGCCATCACCCTCTTGGCCTCTACCCACATCTCTTCTTCCTCTTCCAGTGATAGCAATTTTCTTCTTCTCCTTCTCACTTCAAGCATTAGGCTCCTAGACTAATGATGTTTGCCATCATCTTCTTGGCCTACTACCCATACCTTTTCTTCCTCTTCCAGTGATAGCGATTTTCTTCTTCTGCTTCTGCACTTCAAGCATTAGACTCCTAGCCTGTTCCGTCTTCATGTTTGCCATCTTCTTCTTCTCACTTCTCTTCTTCCTCTTCCAGTGATAGTAATTTTCTCCTTCTCCTTCTGCACTTCAAGCACTAGGCTTCTAGCCTGTTCCGTCTTCATGTTTGCCATCTTCTTCTTCCCACATATCTTCTTCCCCTTGGTCTGTAGTGTACTACTTGTTTTACTAATCTATCATCCCTTCTTTATTATTATATTACTCTTATTATTCTTCTATACATTCTTTCGGTATGTTCTCTCCAATTTAATGAGTTCTGTTGTATTCTGTCATCCACTGAGAATATGTTCAATTTGGCAAAGGTACAGTCAATTTGGTAAAATTAATTTGTTCGTTGATTTTAAAGTATCACACTTTCGAAAGTTATTTCCGATCATAGCAATTCTCTTCTTCTCCTTCTGCACTTTAAGCATTAGGCTTCTAGCCTGTTGTTTGCCATCATCTTCTTGGGCTACTACCCACATCTATTCTTCCTCTTCCAGTGATAGCAATTTTCTTCTTCTCCTTCTGCACTTAAGCATTAGGTTCTGCACTTCAAGCATTACGCTTTTAAGCTGTTCCGTCTTCATGTTTGCCATTATCTTCTTGGCCTACTACCCACATCTCTTCTTCCTCTTCCAGTGATAGCAATTTTCTTCTTCTCCTTCTGCACTTCAAGCATTAGGCTCCTAGACTAATGATGTTTGCCATCATCTTCTTGGCCTACTACCCACATCTATTCTTCCTCTTCCAGTGATAGCAATTTTCTTCTTCTCCTTCTGCACTTCAAGCATTAGGTTCTGCACTTTAAGCATCAGGCATGTAGCCTGTTCCGTCTTCATGTTTGCCATCACTTTCTTGGCCTACTACCCACATCTCTTCCAGTGATAGCAATTTTCTTCTTCTCCTTCTGCACTTCAAGCATTAGTCTCCTAGCCTGTTCCGTCTTCAAGTTTGCCATTTTCTTCTTCTTCCCACATATCTTCTTCCCCTTGATATGTAGTGTACTACTTGTTTAACTAATCTATCATTCTTTCTTTATTATTATATTAGGTACTATTATTATTCTTCTACACATTCTTTCGGTATGTTGTCTCCATTTTAATGAGTTCTGTTATAATCTGTCATCCACTGAGAATGTGTTCAATTCGGCCCTTATTTCATCATTTCTTGTTTGGTCTCTTAACGTTAACCTTGTGTCCTTAAAAAATTCATTTCAGCGGACTGTATGTGTTGCCCGTCTTGTTTCCATAGTGCCCAAGGTTCACTTAAGTATGGCAATACTGGTGCTGCTATCACTTTATAGAACTTCGTTTTTTTTTATTTGTATTGTATTGGACTGGTCTTTCTATGGTTCCAAACATCATTTGGTATTTATGTACATAGTTGGTTTGTTATAACTTCGTCATATTCGTAGCTTATGCCATACTCTACAAAATTGAAATGTGATACCTGTTCTATGGGCACTTCGTTTATTGTAATCTTGGAGCGGTAAGTTGGTTTTCCTATAAAAGCAAAGCCATAACTTTCGTCTTTTTTCTGATATTTTTAGAGTATAATTCTTAAATATTTGATTTAAGCGGGAAATTGCGTTTTGTAGGTCATCTTCTGTTTTTTGTAAAAATATTGGGTCATCCGCAAAGAGTGTTGTGTTTATCCATTATTATTAATAGGTGTCAGCCTTATTCCAGGGTTAGTTTATTGTTTCCATTATCGTATGGCATCGATTTTACGTCTTAATTATATTTGCAATTAATATATATTAAACATATCAATTTTATGAAAGAAATGTAATCTTTTCAAATTTACGTCAAAAGGAGTTGAAACAGTTACAAATTTACGATAATTAACTACAATTGATATTGTTAATAAAATATCAATTTTATTGAAGATAAAATTTAACTAAAGTTAACATTGTTAATAACATAATTGTAGTAACAATATTAGTTAAAAACATTTTGGGCCCCAAAGAGGGAATTTGTAATTTTGTCGAAAAGTGCTCCAACTTACTTCTAACGTCAACTAACTTGTATTGAAAAACAATACAATTCACATATGAACCCTCAATTAGGACATCTATTCATTGTCCGTTTTTACCTTTAACAACTAGTGAGGCTGCTAGTTGGGAGAACGAAACCTTCATATACCACTACGAGGCACATTGCGCCCTGCCTAAATTAGTAGAAAGTTATAATCGCAATGAAATCCCATTTTAATGCCCATGGTTACAAGGGCGAATATGGTAACTTGATTTAGTCCCAAAATGAATTCAAGATTAAAATATGGCTGCCTTCTGGTGTAGATTATACAGTACAGAAGGGGCACGCGACGTGTCACCAATAGCGTCGTCCCGCAACGCTATTAGGCGCGTCATTAGGGGCTTACATAACAAAAAGGTTGTTTCCTAACCTGAGAACCCTAAGAAAAGAATGGTTACAATTTAACCAATTCTATTGCGTTCATTCGATTTTGATGGCATTAAATTAACGAACCTGTTTGGTATGGCACAGGTTACCGGATTTGATTAAAGTATCAAACTCGATACGCATGTAATATCATAGTTAGATACTTCAATTTTGGCGGTTGTCAGCTTAGATTTAGAAAGGGATGCATTTTTTAAAGGAAAATCCGCCCCTAAAATCAAAACCCCGAAGACGCATCAATAATTACTGCCTCCTCCGTCCTCCATGGTAATTAATGGTGCCGGTCTTTGATCTGTCCCGTGTAACGTGTAATGATTACTAATGCATGTGCTGCGCCTATTGTCAGACGAGGTGTGGGACGATTTTGTATCCTTCGGTCCTCCTGAACTAATAATTAGTTGAACGTTACTGAAATCCGACGCTGCGAACGCACAAAGAGAAAGAGAGAGAGCACGTTGTACGGTTTACCTTGTGGGGTCAGAACGGGCGGTGGGTTAACAAATTTGACCCGTTCAGCAGACGACAGCAGGAAACCTTTCCCAGGAAATTACGTATTTGCCGTGCGAAACTCGATTAAATCAGACGGTGCGTTGATGGAGGACGATTACCGGATCGTACGCTATTAAAAGCTGGGAGACCTGCGATGAACGTTTATAAAGTGCCGAAGTTGACCGTTTGGGGATCGTGATACGTTTCAAATGGGAAAGGAACGACATACGTCTACTCTTACAGAAGGATTTAGAACAATCGACGAGGATTATGGGGAACAGTTTTAACCGCAAAATCACCACCGCAACAGTTATATCTGTTCAACACTCCAAATTATCAGACTGACAGCTATAACCACCGTTTATGAAATTATGCCACTGTTGGCACTGTTAACTAACAAGTCCCTCCAGATTTATTACTAAACAGATTAACGCAAAGAATCTTTTCAAAAATTTCTGAAAATGTCCTGAAAGAAGGTCTGAAAACCCTTTGAACTCATGGATAGTTAATTCTATTTCTTCATACGCTTCAACGAAGCTCACACTTAACCTGCCCTACCACTAACAGTCGTTAAAAATCCCAACAAAAACATTGTTTAATCAAACTAGTAAATTTTTATAATTTTTATTAGTTGTATTTCGGCCGGACTAGTCTCGATCTCGTCTCGTCTCGAATTTTGAAACGGGACGAGATTAAATGTTGAAATTTCGATACGATACAATAGTCTCGATGTTCCCCTACTTGTAAAACCCCCCCGAGCGATGAATGACGAATGTGCATGTAAATGGATAGTAATAGCGATCTCCTGCAAGCTCGGACCATTAAAATTTACCACTCATATCGGTACAACTGCACGTTTTACGGTTTTCATACTTTTTTTTATTAATTCCTTACAATTTTAGAAGGGTTTATCATAAGACTAATATACAGAAAGTGGTGTGAATCGTTTGACTGAATATGTCTTCTTTCATTAGCAGCGCAGTTTCCCAAATATTAACAAATCTTGTTATAATCCAATAATCTGGCAGGTAATGGCATGACAAATTGCTAGTGCGAAATTATCGATGGAATACAATAAAACTAGCTGATATGACTAATATATAGCTGTCCATGTATATTCTAGAGATATCTTCGAGTCTATTTTAATAAGAAGCTTATTGGCAGGTCCGGGCGTGAGTGTGAACTCAAAGTGTGAACCGTGTGATTTTCAATTTTTGAGACGTATCAGACTTTTTGTTCTCTCAAAAATATACTTTTTATATTTGTCTGTTTTCCGAGGCGGTTTGAGGTACTGCAAGTATGTTTATATTTTTACTGGTCACTAGCCAACTGCTGAACCTCCTTTCTAGTAAGTCTAGGTTTTTTCTGTGGGCGTTTTCTCCCTTAGCCAGTATGTTAGATACATACTCTCTCCCGTTAGATTCAGCCCCATTCAGGCACAAGAAATCAAGTTCCTAAGGAGAGTAAAAGGATGTACAAAAAATTGGTTTGGTTGTCTGTAAAGTCGGTTTACGGAAGATAATTTGACGTGATAACGTCATAAGAAAACATTGGTGAAAAATTGCATACGTTTATGAACTGAATAGAATTATTATCACTATAAATTATCATTAGAAGGTTTTTTCGCACTGCGGTTGGCCGGTCCAACTGGTCATTTTAGACACATTGTTATGACATGTGTGAAGTTGAACATTAATCTTGAACCTTACATGAATTTGCTGGGCAGGATAATTGTTTTCATTGAATACTAAATGAAAGCAGTCGACTTTTTACACGATAATTTGTATCATTCATCATAATTTTTTGGTCCAAATCGTAACATAACCTATTATTACTGCACTCGTTGACCGATGCTAGAACAAATATATGAGATTATATAACTAATCAAACTCTTAGAATGCAAGAATTAAATACCTTATTGCCGCAATTGTTATTGTAATAGTAATAAGCAATGGTATGCACAGTAAATGTTCAGATAACTTTATGAATAATAGTCGACAATACCGCTAACGTCCAGCTGGGGTTGTGTGCTGTCGCCGTCGCCGCCGACGGAATGGAAGGGATATAGATGCATCATCTCACTTCCGCATGGCTCACATTGGTTGTGTGGTGCCGGTCTCTCTTTGACTCGGATACTGTAGTGGAAGAGAGATAGATGCGTCGCAAGGCAAACGCTAAGGTCGATCTCTGTCTCGCTCGCTCTCACTCTCGCTCGCACGCATGGGTCTGGCGTAACGTTACAATGTTTTCTGGGGCGTGTAGATACCAGCACACCGATTTATATATCACGTCAAAAGCTCTTTGTGGTAGGTACCCATAGTACGTATTTCATAATTTGGGAGCAGCTTTGGGGGACAAGCGATTTTCGTTGATACTTGATCAGACTTCAACCCCTCGACCTGCAGAATACTCAGCGAGCTACGATCCTCCCCGGAAGCTGACGCAACCCTCCCTCGCCTCCATCCCTTAGACCCGCGGGTTCAGCTCTCATTAAACCTCGCGACCCGTTGGAAGTTTCGGCAATCCCGAATTTCCTTCCGGTAGTTTAGCTGCTCGCCGCCGCGTATATATGTGTGTGTGTGTGTGTGTCCCTTATTCAGATATCAAAAGTTCCAGCAGCTCGGGTAAACGTTTACCGTAGACTTACCGCAGCGCCCGCAGAATTATGGATCGAATATATAGAGGACTGCTAAAGGGGAGAGAGACTGCTAAACTTGACGACGAGACGGGCCCTTCGCAGGGACTCCACTTCTTTTCCAGATTCGACGAGATAAACCGATCCCGTGGGTTCGACGGAGCGGAAATATTTGTCTGTGTGTGTGTGTGTGTGTGTGTGGTTGTGTGTAAATTCTGTGCGGTTTCGCAGCACTGTATTCGTGGATTAAGCGAATCACGTGCGGAAAGTTAACGAAGCCCTACGCGATCCGGGGGACCACGTCGTCGTCCCACGGTTTACGCCGGGAGCGGAATTATTCGGCTGGATCATCGTTATTCCGATGGAATCCGTACGAAAATTGGACCCTTTGACTTTTCGATTGCGCAGACCTTCTCGGCACGGCGGATAAGGAAGGAAGTCGGCCGACAAACGCGATACTCGCTTCGACAATTAATAACCGAAGAGGCCCTTTCTACTTAAAGTTTCCCTTATCCAACTCGACGATCGGATGTGTTTAATTTGCGGATTGCAAAATGGTTTCCGGGCGATTTTCCGAGGAAATCAACTCAAAGGGAGTCTAAGGAGGCAGGGGGAACTACAAGGAATACGTGAGAAAAAGTCAATGATAAACTTAATTTAAAACTCCTGCGAATTAATAACAAGAAACAATAATTGCACCATTAAAGTCAAGCCAATGTATGGTGGCACGTCATACTATCAAAAAAGTACTCTGGGAGTGACGACAGTCGAAAGCCAGCTTTGTTTTGCGTAACTTTATGAAATACTTCAATATTTCTTATTTTTCACAGCTGGCAGTTAAGAAATTTCAAACCTACTAATTTTTCGATGTTAATCTCCCATAAGAAAAAATATTATTTAAAAACAGTCGCCATGGTTGCCAAATTCTGAGTTCACACTTCCTTCGCGTATTTTGTCACGACAAATATCTCTATCGCTTGGCTTATTCAACAACCAAGCGGCGCCGTGGACGATGCATGCGCACTTCAGCGCTTGCCGTTATCCATCCACAAGTCCCATAGCTACTTTTCTCTACGATCGTTTATACTAGTCCTTCTTCTAGACATTCGGTTATCAGATTTTATGTTTACCATCGGTTCTAGTTTGTTTTTCTGGTAACCTCCCTTTTTGCTGCCAGGGCTAATTTCACCCGACGCATCGGCTTTATGACACGGAACGTCGATTTAAGAATAGCATGTTATTATACTAGTTTAATAAATAGAACGAGTGTGACAATAGGTCTTATTAAACGAATGTAATATACTATTTTATCTACTTTTCTTTATTAATTCATTAAATTTTGGCTGTTCAAGTTTTCGTATTACACTAGGGAATTTTACGTGGGTTGGTCACACTGATGTCACTGATATTGACGTTTCGTATTTGAATTTGAAAATCTAGTAGCCCTAGGACAAATTCAATAACTACTTACTTACGCGCTCGAAATGGAAGACAAAAATGTAGAATTGACCTATACACCCCCCCAGAAATACACAAAGCTGCTCAAGAAATATATTGAAACAGTAATTATTTACCGTCTACGTATATCTACGTAACAGGCTGACGTACCAATTTAACAAAACTAAAAATTACCAAAAGTAGTGTAATAATATGAATATTATTACACTACTTTCATATTACACATAATATGAATATTATTACACTACTTTCGGTGTAATAATGAGATCATTAGTAACGCAAAGTAGATAAAAATTATTTAAAAACAGCTGCCACGGTTACCAAATTCTGAGTTCACACTCTCTTCGCGTATTTTGTCACGACAAATATCTCTATCGCTTGGCTTATTCAACAATCAAGCGGCGCCGTGGACGATGCATATGCACTTCAGCGCTTTCATTATCCATCCACAAGTCCCATAGCTTCTCTACGATCGTTTATACTAGTCCTTCTTCTAGACATTCGGTTATCAGATTTTATGTTTACCATCGGTTCTAGTTTGTTTTTCTGGTAACCTCCCTTTTTGCTGCCAGGGCTAATTTCACAGGACGCATCGGTTTTATGACACGGAACGTCGATTTAAGAATAGCATGTTATTATACTAGTTTAATAAATAAAACGAGTGTGACAATAGGTCTTATTAAACGAATGTAATATACTATTTTATCTACTTTTCTTTATTAATTCATTAAATTTTGGCTGTTCAAGTTTTCGTATTACACTAGGGAATTTTACGTGGGTTGGTCACACTGATGTCACTGATATTGACGTTTCGTATTTGAATTTGAAAATCTAGTAGCCCTAGGACAAATTCAATAACTACTTACTTACGCGCTCGAAATGGAAGACAAAAATGTAGAATTGACCTATACACCCCCCCAGAAATACACAAAGCTGCTCAAGAAATATATTGAAACAGTAATTATTTACCGTCTACGTATATCTACGTAACAGGCTGACGTACCAATTTAACAAAACTAAAAATTACCAAAAGTAGTGTAATAATATGAATATTATTACACTACTTTCATATTACACATAATATGAATATTATTACACTACTTTCGGTGTAATAATGAGATCATTAGTAACGCAAAGTAGATAAAAATTATTTAAAAACAGCTGCCACGGTTACCAAATTCTGAGTTCACACTCTCTTCGCGTATTTTGTCACGACAAATATCTCTATCGCTTGGCTTATTCAACAATCAAGCGGCGCCGTGGACGATGCATATGTACTTCAGCGCTTTCATTATCCATCCACAAGTCCCATAGCTTCTCTACGATCGTTTATACTAGTCCTTCTTCTAGACATTCGGTTATCAGATTTTATGTTTACCATCGGTTCTAGTTTGTTTTTCTGGTAACCTCCCTTTTTGCTGCCAGGGCTAATTTCACAGGACGCATCGGTTTTATGACACGGAACGTCGATTTAAGAATAGCATGTTATTATACTAGTTTAATAAATAAAACGAGTGTGACAATAGGTCTTATTAAACGAATGTAATATACTATTTTATCTACTTTTCTTTATTAATTCATGAAATTTTGGCTGTTCAAGTTTTCGTATTACACTAGGGAATTTTACGTGGGTTGGTCACACTGATGTCACTGATATTGACGTTTCGTATTTGAATTTGAAAATCTAGTAGCCCTAGGACAAATTCAATAACTACTTACTTACGCGCTCGAAATGGAAGACAAAAATGTAGAATTGACCTATACACCCCCCCAGAAATACACAAAGCTGCTCAAGAAATATATTGAAACAGTAATTATTTACCGTCTACGTATATCTACGTAACAGGCTGACGTACCAATTTAACAAAACTAAAAATTACCAAAAGTAGTGTAATAATATGAATATTATTACACTACTTTCATATTACACATAATATGAATATTATTACACTACTTTCGGTGTAATAATGAGATCATTAGTAACGCAAAGTAGATAAAAATTATTTAAAAACAGCTGCCACGGTTACCAAATTCTGAGTTCACACTCTCTTCGCGTATTTTGTCACGACAAATATCTCTATCGCTTGGCTTATTCAACAATCAAGCGGCGCCGTGGACGATGCATATGCACTTCAGCGCTTTCATTATCCATCCACAAGTCCCATAGCTTCTCTACGATCGTTTATACTAGTCCTTCTTCTAGACATTCGGTTATCAGATTTTATGTTTACCATCGGTTCTAGTTTGTTTTTCTGGTAACCTCCCTTTTTGCTGCCAGGGCTAATTTCACAGGACGCATCGGTTTTATGACACGGAACGTCGATTTAAGAATAGCATGTTATTATACTAGTTTAATAAATAGAACGAGTGTGACAATAGGTCTTATTAAACGAATGTAATATACTATTTTATCTACTTTTCTTTATTAATTCATGAAATTTTGGCTGTTCAAGTTTTCGTATTACACTAGGGAATTTTACGTGGGTTGGTCACACTGATGTCACTGATATTGACGTTTCGTATTTGAATTTGAAAATCTAGTAGCCCTAGGACAAATTCAATAACTACTTACTTACGCGCTCGAAATGGAAGACAAAAATGTAGAATTGACCTATACACCCCCCCAGAAATACACAAAGCTGCTCAAGAAATATATTGAAACAGTAATTATTTACCGTCTACGTATATCTACGTAACAGGCTGACGTACCAATTTAACAAAACTAAAAATTACCAAAAGTAGTGTAATAATATGAATATTATTACACTACTTTCATATTACACATAATATGAATATTATTACACTACTTTCGGTGTAATAATGAGATCATTAGTAACGCAAAGTAGATAAAAATTATTTAAAAACAGCTGCCACGGTTACCAAATTCTGAGTTCACACTCTCTTTGCGTATTTTGTCACGACAAATATCTCTATCGCTTGGCTTATTCAACAATCAAGCGGCGCCGTGGACGATGCATATGCACTTCAGCGCTTTCATTATCCATCCACAAGTCCCATAGCTTCTCTACGATCGTTTATACTAGTCCTTCTTCTAGACATTCGGTTATCAGATTTTATGTTTACCATCGGTTCTAGTTTGTTTTTCTGGTAACCTCCCTTTTTGCTGCCAGGGCTAATTTCACAGGACGCATCGGTTTTATGACACGGAACGTCGATTTAAGAATAGCATGTTATTATACTAGTTTAATAAATAAAACGAGTGTGACAATAGGTCTTATTAAACGAATGTAATATACTATTTTATCTACTTTTCTTTATTAATTCATGAAATTTTGGCTGTTCAAGTTTTCGTATTACACTAGGGAATTTTACGTGGGTTGGTCACACTGATGTCACTGATATTGACGTTTCGTATTTGAATTTGAAAATCTAGTAGCCCTAGGACAAATTCAATAACTACTTACTTACGCGCTCGAAATGGAAGACAAAAATGTAGAATTGACCTATACACCCCCCCAGAAATACACAAAGCTGCTCAAGAAATATATTGAAACAGTAATTATTTACCGTCTACGTATATCTACGTAACAGGCTGACGTACCAATTTAACAAAACTAAAAATTACCAAAAGTAGTGTAATAATATGAATATTATTACACTACTTTCATATTACACATAATATGAATATTATTACACTACTTTCGGTGTAATAATGAGATCATTAGTAACGCAAAGTAGATAAAAATTATTTAAAAACAGCTGCCACGGTTACCAAATTCTGAGTTCACACTCTCTTCGCGTATTTTGTCACGACAAATATCTCTATCGCTTGGCTTATTCAACAATCAAGCGGCGCCGTGGACGATGCATATGCACTTCAGCGCTTTCATTATCCATCCACAAGTCCCATAGCTTCTCTACGATCGTTTATACTAGTCCTTCTTCTAGACATTCGGTTATCAGATTTTATGTTTACCATCGGTTCTAGTTTGTTTTTCTGGTAACCTCCCTTTTTGCTGCCAGGGCTAATTTCACAGGACGCATCGGTTTTATGACACGGAACGTCGATTTAAGAATAGCATGTTATTATACTAGTTTAATAAATAAAACGAGTGTGACAATAGGTCTTATTAAACGAATGTAATATACTATTTTATCTACTTTTCTTTATTAATTCATGAAATTTTGGCTGTTCAAGTTTTCGTATTACACTAGGGAATTTTACGTGGGTTGGTCACACTGATGTCACTGATATTGACGTTTCGTATTTGAATTTGAAAATCTAGTAGCCCTAGGACAAATTCAATAACTACTTACTTACGCGCTCGAAATGGAAGACAAAAATGTAGAATTGACCTATACACCCCCCCAGAAATACACAAAGCTGCTCAAGAAATATATTGAAACAGTAATTATTTACCGTCTACGTATATCTACGTAACAGGCTGACGTACCAATTTAACAAAACTAAAAATTACCAAAAGTAGTGTAATAATATGAATATTATTACACTACTTTCATATTACACATAATATGAATATTATTACACTACTTTCGGTGTAATAATGAGATCATTAGTAACGCAAAGTAGATAAAAATTATTTAAAAACAGCTGCCACGGTTACCAAATTCTGAGTTCACACTCTCTTCGCGTATTTTGTCACGACAAATATCTCTATCGCTTGGCTTATTCAACAATCAAGCGGCGCCGTGGACGATGCATATGCACTTCAGCGCTTTCATTATCCATCCACAAGTCCCATAGCTTCTCTACGATCGTTTATACTAGTCCTTCTTCTAGACATTCGGTTATCAGATTTTATGTTTACCATCGGTTCTAGTTTGTTTTTCTGGTAACCTCCCTTTTTGCTGCCAGGGCTAATTTCACAGGACGCATCGGTTTTATGACACGGAACGTCGATTTAAGAATAGCATGTTATTATACTAGTTTAATAAATAGAACGAGTGTGACAATAGGTCTTATTAAACGAATGTAATATACTATTTTATCTACTTTTCTTTATTAATTCATGAAATTTTGGCTGTTCAAGTTTTCGTATTACACTAGGGAATTTTACGTGGATTGGTCACACTGACGTCACTGATATTGACGTTTCGTATTTGAATTTGAAAATCTAGTAGCCCTAGGACAAATTCAATAACTACTTACTTACGCGCTCGAAATGGAAGACAAAAATGTAGAATTGACCTATACACCCCCCCCCCCCCCCAGAAATACACAAAGCTGTTCAAGAAATATATTGAAACAGTAATTATTTACCGTCTACGTACATCTACGTAACAGGCTGACGTAACAATTTAACAAAACTAAAAGTTACCAAAAGTTGTGTAATAATATGAATATTATTACACTACTTTCGGTGTAATAATGAGATCATTAGTAACGCAAAGTAGATAAAAATTATTTAAAAACAGCTGTCACGTTTACCAAATTCTGAGTTCACACTCTCTTCGCGTATTTTGTCACGACAAATATCTCTATCGCTTGGCTTATTCAACAATCAAGCGGCGCCGTGGACGATGCATATGCACTTCAGCGCTTTCATTATTTTCCACAAGTCCCATAGCTTCTCTACGATCGTTTATACTAGTCTGACGGTCGCAAATTTTGCGTATTCACCCATGTGTTTTAGCAGTAGAAGAACTTCGCATAAAGAGAGCGAGCTTTGTAAAAATTCAAGAAATTTTCTTTTTCTTTTTTTTTTCAAGATTTTTCTCCTTAAAAGTTTAGTTGAGCTGATGGACAAAGACAACGTGGAAGAAATGCAAGTACCTAGGTACTGGCACAACTACTATCCTTGTGATTGTTGCACACAGCTTCAGCGCAATACTAAGAGTTTTAAAAAATTGTATGGGCTCATTTAACTGAAAATTCTTGAAAATTCTCTGATTTCAGATATCTCAGAAAACTTGAGGTTTACGAAAAATTAAGATTGTATGATAAAGAAACCGTCTTCAATACAAGTAAATAATTCTGAGATCTGGAAAGACTTCAAGAATTTTCATAGGTATGTTCATATCCCAGAAACTATGAGATTTTTGTCTCAATCTCAAATTAAACGTTTGATTGACACGCATACCTTCCACTCTCGAACCGTTGCGCAATTCGTCCGATAACCGATCCAAAGAATAACATTATGAATTCCGCCTCGGAGATGACTGATTTATAACGCGGAGCGCAATGTCAAAGGGCCACAAGAGGAGAGAACCCGATCCCGTTAGCCTTATGCGTACATAAAAATGTTACGGCAATCGATCAAACGTCAAGATAATATTTACTTTTCGCTTTTAATAATCGTAACAAGACGAGACGGGCGGGATCGTATAAAATTTTATTAAACAATCAATAGACCACAGGTGAATCGACCTCCGAGGTAAACATTTCGAAAGATCGTCGCTCGTAAAGAGTTCGAGTGCTTTAGCTTTACTTAGTTTCAGTACGAACACGAACAGTTTGATTAGGGGAGCATAGCTTACGTTGTATTGTATTAAGAGAAAGTTTCCAGTTTCGAACTTGGGAAGTGCTCGTCTTCAGGTTAATTAGGCTATTAGAAGGGTAAGTAGTACTCGGGTATATCGATCAGAGCATTATGGAGCTAAATGGAATTGTATTCATATCTTAGAAACATAAATGTCCAGAAATAGGCCAAAAAGAAGGTGAAAAATAGTTTGTCTTGTATAGGGAAGGGGGTTTAACTGAAGGTAACTGCATCACAAGATACAACTAATTTTACGTCCTAATGTTTATAAGTGAAAAATTCAGTTTTTCGAAGTCTAGAATATTACATATAAATACTACATTGATTGCATTAATTATAATTTTCATTTTATCATTTTTTTTGTATTTACTTACTAGCCGTGACCCGACCACGCTTCGCTGTGGCTCAGTTTGATATGAAATAAATGAGCAATTGAATAAAAATAGTTAATCTAGCGAATATAGATTTACCGAGAAAACAAATAATTTATTTCAATACCATGCATTGCATTGCTGACATTGCTGTGATTATATTGTAGAATGTTATGAAAAGGGAAAAAATATTTTTATGTAATTATTTTCTATAACCGATGTAGGTACTCGGCTTCATAATTTTCATTTTATCATTATTTGTATTTACTTATTAATTATTGGTTGAATGGTCTACAATACTATGAGATAATAATTTTGATTTTAATTGATTGAAGTCATACAAGCTTATTGCGTACCGCCATTGCTGATACATCTTATGAATTCAATGTTGAACATGTAAATTAGATTGACTATAATGTAATAACTATTGATATCATTACTTCGTGATATTTTCTGTCGTTCCCGTTTTAATAACTATCTTCGATTAAAGCGCAAGTTCTTGATTAGCGTATTTAGGTAACGTGGCGTAATTACGACTGTATAAATATAATGAGTGTTGACTCTCTAAAAGCAATTTCGAGGGTAACTCCTGCGTGCACGAAACTTTCCGCCCCTCTCGTTCCGTTTAGGTCCCCGATCGATTCCTTTAACGAGGAAGAGGGCCCCTTTCACGGGAAAAAAATTCAAATTGTCACAAATTAGACGCAATTTAAACGTTGTTTCGCGGTTTTTTCCGCACAAAGCAAAAAACCCTTTTTTGTCGCCCTTAATGGGATTTTAAAAATTGAGCGATCTGTGTCGAGTTTACGTGAATTTGCGACAAAAACGTTAATTTTCCTTCGCCGCCAATTACTGTTCACACACGCACGCACATAGACAAAAGGTTAATTGATTTTAATTAACTGTAGTTAATTGTTTCGTCGTCGACGTCGCTCGTGAGCATCGCGTCAATATCGATACTTTTTCAGTTTGCGGGCCGTTGTTGATTTAATGATAAATCGCGATGGGAAATAGGCCGCAATTACAAACATGACGCAAGTACCATACCATATAATAAACCTGAATAAATACGAAGGAATGATAAAGCTACATTAATAGACTGTGAGTCGCGAAATAATCGATTTTTTGAGGTTTCTTAACCTAACCATAAATTAAATTTCACAAAAATCCAGTCACGATTTCAATACCGAAAATTGTTATAAATGAAGAAATATTTGACATATTTTCTGTAACCTATTTCTGTACAACCCTCCATAAAAATATTTATATTTACTTTCAAAATAATTATGAGATCCCTTGGAGTGCCTTAATTACTGTAATAACTAATGACAAGAATTAGAGTGATATTAGCTCAGAATATTGTCACTAATGAGAGCAGTATCTCGACCAAATAATTAAATCAAGGGCGCAACGTGTGTTTTCTCACTTCGATCAAAGGTTTTCGCTGTATTTTTAATTATTTTAATTTCTTATTTATTTATTTTTAATTATTTTCCTTTTTTTGTCATTAAAATACCATATCTACTTTAATTTTTTTTCTAAATTCGGAGCAAGATTTTTTTTGCATAACTACTGTGTATTTTAATGCGTTTCAAAAAACATTTTCAGTAATTTCTTGCATACTTGTCAGTTTCAAAAATTTTGACTAACAAGTGGTCTTCATTTTTTCTAATTATCTATTTTGTATTGTAACGTTTTTCGGGTTCAAAATAACTACACTCCACTTATTAAATACTGAACTAATTTATTTAACACTGATAACTAACATTTACTCCCTAATTTATATTTCACAGCTGGTTATGTATTTATCTTCGGCGTACGGCCGTTCAGGTCAATGGTATTCGTCGCGTTCGCTGTTTTATGGAAAATCACTCTTAAATTTTGTATTTTCTCTGAAGCTCCTGGGTTTATTTATGAAAATAAAAACTCACTTTAAATGCATCGATTTTTTACAACTTTAGAACTTAAAGTGTTTACTTTAGAATATACTGTTTTCTGATATTAAAAAACATTTTCGGATTTATAACAATTTTAGACTTAATATGCAGACAGTGAAATGTAGCCGAAATGCGCATGGAAACGTTACACTCGCTGTCATTTATTTTTACCTACGGTTGGAATTTTGATATTGTCTAAAGTTTAATATACCTGGAACATTTCGTCGCGAATATAGACAAGTAACGTTTTCAAAGCTTTCACAGCATATTCGATATTGGACATTTAAAATTGAAACTCTGTTATTTGACATCGGAGTTTTATACAAGCTATGGTTATCCCTAAAATGCTAAATGTTGCTATAAAAAAAGTTTGTCAATTTAGTATTAAGATTAACATTATGTACATATTTATTCATCAAATTTAACCGAAATAGGTCATTTAAAAAGCATATTTAAGAAGATCGCATTATAAAAATTGGTGCTGGTGGTATTATCATTATTGTTATTATTGATATATTAACATTGTAACGTTTTTCGGGTTCAAAATAACTTACACTACGCGAAGTGCCTTAATTGATCTATTTTCACTAATAACTACCACTTATTACTTAATTTATATCTCACAGTTGTTTATTTATATTCCGCGCACGGCCGCTCAGGTCAGATAGTCGACACGTAGTTTAACACGTGGACACAACTATTTGAGAAAATTATTTTTCTAGTTTTTCCTTGGTTTGCAAAAGAGATGGAGAAGTTTCATATGTCAAAGCAAATTTTCCAAATAATTTACTCACATGATTAAATACAATTTGATATGCTTCTAATAATCGAAGTAAGTTATTGGGAAATATCAGTTTTCTGTTTTTTGTGCATGATATGCAGTTTTTAAAAAAAATGTGTCTTGTCTTAACCCACTCCGTGCTCTACCGACTCAGGGTGTGTGTATCCTAGTCCCGCCCTCCTACAGGATATCCGATCCTATCCGGCCTGGCTACCGGCGTGAATAGGAACGGGATTTTGTTTTGAATTTATACCACTTTTGCACGGAACATAAATTTGGGGATAAAAAAATAAATCAAAAATAACTAATATATAAATTATATTATTTTTCAGATCTCTATTTATTATTTCAAAAATTTTGAAAATGCTAGTTAAATAATCTGTTGGGTGTGATCACCACAAATAGTTTACCAAACTTGATCCATGCCATGCACCTACCCCAATGAGCACACAACGGAAATAATAATATAATGTAATCTTATTAATAAAATAATTTAGAGGATTGACTCTAGGCAAGTACACACTGTCACAAATGTGACTGCCACGAAACCGACGATGAATAAAATAATATAATTTATTGTACAATGTGAGGAACTTTAAAAACATTTTTAATTATGAGATTCTATAGATTGCAGAGCCCAATGAACTGTACTATCTAGCAAATAGTATTTTATTCATACAAAATTCAAGACCTGCCACGTCAACTTCTTAAAGTGTAGAAATTTGTACTGGCGATTTTTTGAATAAATTGTTTGTGTACGTCACTGGATTTGCCACGTCTCAAAATGAGCACGTGCCTACCAAATTTGCAAAATTCGTAAATAAATGCAAAATTAAATTTATCCTAAAAATCTCTATAAATTAATTAATATTTAATGATGATATAATTTGGTATCTACCCATTTTGATGTGTTGCGAGTCTAGTGACGTACCCAAAAAAATTTTCACAAAATTAGGGGATGAATCATTGAATGTTACTCCTGAAATTGACTCAGTGATCATAGCTTTTGTAGGAATTTTGTGGGAGATATTTTGAGGTAAAATCAAAATTACACTAATCCTAAAAATCTATATAAGTTATTTAATGTTTAATGATGATACAATTTGGTATGTGCTCGTTATGATGGGTTGCGAATCAAATGACGTACATAAAATTTTTTCAAAAAATTATCTAATTAATTATTGGAATTTTGCTTCTGAAATTGGCGCAGTCTGTCTGAGATTTTGTAGGAATAAGGTTTAAATAATACAGGCTTTGCAATTTCATCAATGTCACAATTAATACTTATTATACAGGGTTATTCAAGATGAAATGTATCACACTGTTTGGTAAATGTCACATTTGCAACTACAACATGATCAAGAATGACTGTTTGAGTTGGCAATGGTGAATTTCATTTTTAAATGATACAACTGGTAATTTGAATTTGCTAATTAAAATTCAAATTTCTGGTATTCTTTTCAAATTTATTTATTTAAAATGGTTTTCACGTTACAACACGAAATTTTTATTGGAATGGCGTACTTTCGAAGCGGGATTTATAACCCAATTACTGGTTGGCAGTACTCTTTCGAAGCGACATACCAGCAATTTCAGGAGTTGTTTCCGGAGACTTTGGTCACTTTTGCTGTCTTTCAGCAACATTGCATGCGAGTAGTTGAACGTTATTTAAACGCAGGGAGCGTAAGCAAACAAAAATCAACTGGTAGACCTTCTACTCTAAACGAGGAAGTTGTCGAGGATATCAGGACTCGAACGCAAAGAAGTCCTCCCAAATCCTTAAGAAAGCTCTCCCTTCAAACAGGTTTGGTCCTTATGCCTCCTGTTCAACCAATTTTCATTCTTGCCCATAAGACTTCCACTTTTCCATGTTGTTCTAATTCACGGTTTCATAGGTTTATCATATGGAAGTTGCTCCACTGTGCTTAAAAAGAAATTAAAGTACCACCCTTACAAGATTTCCATCGTCCAGTCATTAACCCCTCCTGATCACCCGCAGAGAGTTTTATTTTGCAATTGGTTCAATGACATTAAATAATAATGATATCCTTGACCATTACCTTCTTTTCCGACGAAGCCTGGTTTCATCTCAACGGCTATGTGAATAAACAAATTTACAGAATTTGGTCAGGTGAAAATTCTTATGCTATCAGAGAGACATATTTGCACCCGGTTAAAGTTGGTGTTTGGTTGGCAGTTTCAAGGACGCGGGTGTATGGGCCGATATATTTTAATTTTACCATCAATTCAGAGAGATATATCCAACACCTTTTAAGGCCTTTTATAAACCAATTAACAGACGAAGAGCGTCAAATTGGATATTTCCAACAAGACTCTGCAAGGGCACATGCGACTCGTGATACTATGGGATATTTAAGAGGGAATTTTGGAGACAGAGTAATTAGTCAGGGCATTTGGCCAAGCAGGTCACTAGATCTTACTCCATTAGATTTTTCGTTATTTGGGATCTTGAAGGACAATGTCTTTAGGAACATATTGCATACTGAAGAAGAGCTGCAACAGGCAATAGTTCAGGAAGTGGCAATCATTACCCCCAATATGCTGGTGAATATCTTCGAGAGCCTAAAAAGAAGAGTTCATTTATGTCTGGACCAAAATGGGGGGCATTTTGAGCATTACCGTTAGCTGTTTAATTAAATTATTGTTCTGTATTTCGAGCGGTTGTAGCCTTGCAAACCCTTAGGCAAAAGAATCCTCCAGGTAGGATTGCCAACTCAAACAGTCATTCTTGATCACCCAGTATTTGGAAAGAAATTGGGATGGCTGAAATCAATCCAGGAAGGTAAATTTTCCAGGTGAAATTCTGAAGGTGTGAAAATCACAAACTTCAACAGTTTAACACTGAGTCGATCTTGAGAAACATTGTAACAATTGTATCGAGGAGCATTTCCCGGGAAAAACGCCGACATTTCCCTGTACGATTTTCCGTGTAGCGTTTCCGAATTTACGACCACATTTCCCGACGTAATTCTCCTCTCCGTTAATTACGATATTTACGTAAGCCACCGCCGAGCGAATTATGTAACCTTATCTTTTTCCATTCAACCTCCTCCTCCTCCTCCTCCTCTTCCTCCTCCTTTATCTGTTCGCATTGTTTCATTTAAATATTTACAAGACAGGTTTACCGTGCGCACTTGTTGGACTAAGTGTCGTAATTAATCTCGACACGGAACGAAGTTCAACGTATTCGGTAAACTCGGACCGATAAGGGCTGATGAATCAAAGGCGCTTTGAAGTCTTCGGGAGGAATCGGGATGATTTAGGGGAAGACAAACACCTTCCACGCGGCTGCGCTCTCCCGAAAAATTTTTCAATTCGTTAGGAAGCCGTAAATACCGTTTCTCACGTGGAAGTCGCCGGCGATATTTCATCGAATATTCGGTAAACAACGCGCATTCCGCCGGGCTCCGAGCGTCAGATGACCGACGGCCGGAAATTATTCCCGCGTCGAATATTTTAATCGGAAATTTATGTCGCGGAAAAATGCCGAAACATTCCTTCGGTCCCGCTCGGCGATTTATTAATTTCGCGTGTGTGTTGATCCGGGGATTATCTAAGGGAAGAACTTCGGGAAAGTTCGGGATTTCATACTCTCGTAGTTATTGGAAACGTTAGTTTCGAGACTTGAATAATGATGTGTCACCTGCATTTAGAACTGAGGGAAAGTTCGGAAAATTTGAAAGCTCCTCCGAGCGTTTCCGCTCATGCGTTTTTCGTTCTTTTTGTCATCCCCAGAAGTTTTCATTACAACTCCGACCGAACGAACTTCTTGTTTTTCTTCGAGTTTCTTTGCTAATTTCCTTCGAATAATAAAATATGGTTATTATTTATTATTAGCTTTTTTATCTCTATATATATATAAACGAAATGAGGCACTCTCAGATTCAGCCCACAATCGCCACCCCTAAAGCAGGCAACCGACAATACAAACAATTGTAATACGAGTTGCCACCAAACAGTTAGCGCGACTACGAAACAAATCACTTCTATCCACTTTGCGTTCCTAATGACCACATTAATACATCGAAAGTAGTGTAATAATATTCATATTATTACACTACTTTTGGTAACTTGTAGTTTTGTTAAATTGGTACATCACCCTGTCACGTAGACGTGCGTAGACGTAAAAGTTAAATTATTAGTATTTCAATAAACATAACTTTTAAAATTTCATGAATCTACATTCTTATCTTCCATTTCGCTCACCTAAGTAAGTACTTATTGAATTTGTCCTAGGGTTACTAGAGTTTCAAATTCAAATACGAAACGTCAATGCCAGTGACGTCAGTGTAACCAACCCACGCAAAATTCCCTAGGGTAATACGAAAGCTTGAACAGCCAAAATATGAATTAATAAAGCAAAGTAGATAAATAATATGTTACACTCGTTTAATAAGACGTATTGTCACACTCGTTCTATTAAAGCACTCCTCACTTCGCTCGTCGTGCTTTAAAACTCTCGTGTGAAAATACTCCGTCTTATTAAACTAGTATAATATAATGTACTATTTATTCTATTTTATACTTTTATCCAAGCCAAACCAAACAAACCTGACCTTCCGGACCGTAGTAGTGAAGGATTTTCTCGTTCCGCGTAGATCTCAATCCAAGATGCCTACTGTCTGTTTACGTTTAAGAGCAAATTTTACAATGAAATATCTCAGTTGATAGACGAAATAAAATAATCACCTCACTCAGGTAGGTTCTTCTTTAGACGCTGATTCTGTTGATATAATTTTTGTTATTGTACAGTTAAACCATTTTTTGTCCAAAACGAGTGATAGCTAGCGTCACCAATACAAAAACAATTGTACACGTTGTCAATAAACAGCTAGCGCCGCGCGATAACTGGCCGTCCGGGTCGTACGGTTTTTCGGCGTTAACACCTCTCGCCGATTCAGCGCTTCGAGCGAAGCCGGCCATAAGAAAGCTACGCTTCCAAAAATGAATTGTTGTTCGTTTGTCTCGCTTAAACTCGAGAATGGCTTGACCAATTTGGCTAAGTTTGATCAACTAATATTGTTTAGAACTTTCCAAGCGTTCTAGAAAACTTTCCACTTTTCAGAAAACTCTAAGGACTTTCTAGGTTACTAAGCTACATCATTTTTTATTTCCGGTAATTTTGGTAAATTTTTCAGTTTTCAAAACTTTTAAAAGTTTCATGTTTTGCTTAGAATTTTAAAATTTTAAAGGTTTTGAGCAACTCTGAAGATTTTCTAGATTGTTAAGGAATATTATGCTATATCACCTTTATTTCCGGTAATTTTAACAAATTTTTTGAGATTCCAGAGTTTATAAAAGTTTCATGTATTGCTTAGAACTTTGAAAGTTTCCAGGTTTTGAAAACTCTTCAGATTTTCTAGTCTTAAGAAATATTATGCTTTCTAACTTTTTATTTCCGGTAATTTTGGTAAATTTCGAAGTTCACGAAATTTCTAAAAGTTTTGCGTTTTGCGTAGAACTTGTAAACTGTTCAGGTTTTGAAAAATTCTAAAGACTTTCTAATTCTTAAGGAATATTATGTTTTATAACGTTTATTTCTAGTAATTTTGGTAAATTTTTGAGTTTCCACAGTTTCTAAAAGTTTCATATTTTTATGAGAACTTTGAAACTTTCCAGGTTTTGAAAAAATCTCCAGACTCTAGATTCTTAAAGAATATTATGTTATATCGTCATTATTTCCGGTAATTGTGGTAATTTTTTGAGTTTCCAGAGTTCATAAAAGTTTCATGTTTTGCTTAGAATTTTCAAAGTTTTCAGGTTTTGAGAAAGTCTTAAGACATTTTAGATTCTTATGGGATATTATGCTATATCACTTTTTATTTCCAGTAATTCTGGTAGATTTTGTGAATTACCGAAATTACATAAGTTTTACGTTGTTACGTTTACGAAAGCTTAAAACTTTCTAGAAGTTTCAGGAAGCTTTCCAGGTTCCGAAAAAATCTGGAGACTTTCTAGATTCTTATGCTACATCACTTTTTCGTAAATTTTTGAGTTCGTAGAAATTATAGAAAATTTTGAGTTTCTTAGAACTATAAAACCCTTAGTATCTAGTACTTAGTTTTAGTTTTGTGGTCTAAATATGAGAACTTTAATAGAATACATATAGCCTAATATTTTGTCACACGGTTACTCGGTGTAAAGCAAGCCAAATTTTTGTCAAAATGAGTCCAGAAAGCTTATGTACAATATATATATAAAACCACACATTTTTGGGTAAATAAGTCTCAAAAACTGAGAATAATTTCGCGAAAAATGAGTACGTACGTGTTAATGAACCGTTTTTTGTGTAAAATACATCAAATTTCAACGTTAGTCGCAATTAATTTTTTGGATATTTTATGTGAAATGTTTTACATTTCCGATTTTACTTTAGTAATAGTGCTATACAAAGTTTTGGATTGACCATAGCACTGTTATTATCGTACATCCTTCGGTTGGAAGTTTTTCCAAAAACATCTCATATTTCACATGGACGCAAAGATCCTGTCCCTATTCATGTCAATCCTTCAATTTTATCTCCATATATATAAAAATGAATTTTATTGCTGTTCGTTTGTCTCGCTTAAACTCGAGAATGGCTTGACCGATTTTGCTAATTTTGATCTTGAAATATTTGTGGAAGTACAGGGAAGGTTTAAGCGGCGAGAAACATGAATAATAAGTAACGGACATACTAAAAAAGGCACGTTTTGTAATTTGACATTTGTAATCAAACAAATGAAAGTATAGTGTCAGTTGGTTGTCAAATAAATAAATATCAAGACGAATATTAAAATCTATCATCAGTTTGTCAGTTCGCGAGAACTTTATTGATTTTAAAATGCCAAGAAGACGACGACCTGACTTAGGTCGTCGAAGTCAATCAAATGTGCGACGAGCTACCTCACGTGCAAATCGCACTGACGACCAGCGAGAGACATATAATGACAACATTCGTATTGGTATGACAGAATTGCGTTCAACAGTGAATAATTATGGAGTAGATAGGCTTAGAATCGAACGAGTTGTGGCACATCAAATGCAACAGCAGCGAGCACGACGCAATGAAATAGAGCGATTCAGCAGATGAAGTGTTCCTGTACGCCTAGAACGAGTAGCACTCCACTACGACCCGGAAATAGATTATTGGGTGTGCCGATCAATCCGTAACGATTGGTCAATATTGTAAGGCCTTAAAATACAGCTGTGATTATGTTGTGCTGGTGGTAAAGTAAAATTACCACAATTGTTCCCACCACCAGATCCATTACGCTCATTAGTTTCTGGAGTGGGAAATGACTCTAAACATTTCTTGGACAACATCTAAAAATATAATAATTGCTTTCAAATGACGTCGTTTGGTGCAACGCATATTCTACAGGAAAATTTCATGCCCACTTTCAAGGTAGTTTTTGATAAATTTTATTAAGAATTTAAAAAGATAATATACAATTGCAGACACACGCACAGTTTGCGGAATCAACTTGGAATTTCCCTGTTTCGCGCATGGGCAATTATACGTCGCGTGTTCGCGTGTCGTAAAACCATGATCATTATATATTTACGCACCGCAAAAAAGACAAAAAATATAGTACATCTGACATCCTTAAATTGGTTATGTGTATAACTGTGTTGCATTTAATTTAATGTAGATAAAAATTTTGTATCAAGTTTTGACCATATTTTTCAAAAATATATGTAGGTGACACGAATAATTTTTATCTATCTTTCTTTTTTAAAACTTTACGTGGCATTGTTACGGCTTGTTCTCTATAAAATAAATAGAATGGAAATCAAAAGAATTGTAGCACACAATATCACCTTTCTATTGTTTTTGTAAAAAAAGGTATTTTCCATCATTTTGCGCTCTATTGAACGCACATGCTCTAATTAAATTTTTGACCGAATACACATACATTCTGGCCCAAATATCTAATACTTTCTATGTTTTTAGCGCGCAAACAAACGAACTTTCACATTTATTCACGATTTCGCAACATCTCACAATTTAAAAAAAAACGCCGTCTGACATTAAAAGTTTGTGGTACCTTCGAGCCATTTTCCTGAAACCAATCAAAAGCCAACAAGTCTAATCCCGTTCACACATACGTCACGAGATTAACGTCACACAAGGGTTAAATCCTCGCACTACAAGAAGTCACGTTCAACCTTTCACAATTAATCGATAAACGCCTTTAATACGACCGTCGATTCCGCCCTCCTTCCCGATTGTTTGCTTTGCGGCCTTTTCCAAGTTATCCCCGAGATTTTCCTTTTCGATTTGCTCCCGGCTTCCCGGTTAAGTCCCGTGTAAACACTCGCTATTAGCGATGACTGTCAGCGAAATTGGGTACTCATCGGCCGGAGTGACGGAAAGAGTCGAAGATAAAGAGCCACGAGTCCCGTAGTTCGAGTCGTTTATTAATTGTTGCGTAAAGCGAGAGCATTAATCGCGGCGAATTAGAGGAAGCCTTTCGATTATTGGCCAATTGTGGAGACAATGGTGGAATTGCGTAACCAAATACAAGACAATTGAAATACAACTACACGCAAAGTATATGTGAAAATCATGAAAAAATATACAAATAAGGAGAGGTAAAGTTTGATGTCTTTGGTAAAATTAGGGATGGACAGAAGGTTTTTTTTTAAGGAAAACTATAGTAGTTTCTTTTAATTCTTATAGTGTTGTACCTGTCACTGATCAGCTAGTTAGAATGAAGCAACAAACAAAAGAGGAGTAAACTAAGCATGCTCAAGGTTCAGCTTTTGAAAATAGACTTTTCGTACCATCATGAACCTATCCTCATTTTTACGAAACACCCTGTATGCCGCTATTAGACCGGTTACTACGAAGCAACAGATTGCTTGCAGAACGAAGAGTACATTAAGGGCCTTGTCCCACTAAAGCGGAGCAACAGCGACGCGACAGCGACACGGTAGCTTGGGTGTTTGTTTGCTGTAGCGTTGGTGGGTATGCTGTGTATAGACACTATAGGTTAAACACGGTGGCAACATCGCGTCGCTATCGCGACGGTGTCGCCACGCTGTCGCGTCGCTGTTGCTCCGCTTTGGTGGGACAAGGCCCTAAGCGTACTGCGAGGTTCAACTTTTGGAAAAAGATTTTTCGTACCATCAAGAAGCTATCGTCATTTTTACGAAACACCCTGTATATCTCTATGTCACTTTTAGACTGGTTACTACAGAGCAACATATTGTTAGCAAATTAAACGTGCTGCGAAGTTCAGGTCTTGGAAATAAATTTTTCATGACACCAGCAACTCATCGCGATTTATGGAACACCCCGTATATGCCACTGATAGATTAGTTACTACGAAGCAACAGATCGCTAGCAAACGATCTGGAGGTGAACTAAACATGGTCAAGGTTCACATTTTGAAAATAGTATTTTCGTAGCAACAAGAACCTACTGTAATTTTTTATGGACCACCCCGTATATTTCGATACCACTGATAGATTGGTTACAAAATACGTAAATTTAACATGATCAAGCTTAATATGTTGGAAACAGATTTTTCATACTTCCGGGAAACTGTCATTTTTTATGGACCACCCCGTATATTTCGATACTACTGATAGATTGGTTACTACGAAGCAACAGATCGCTAGCAAACCATCGGGACGTGAACTAAACATGATCAAGGTTCAAATTTTGAAAATATATACCATCGAAAACCTAGTGTGATTTTTATGTAACATACTGTACATTTCTATACCACTGATAGCAATGCTATCATTATATATTATTATTATATGCCAAATCGGCCTTATCTGGTAGATTCGGGATAATAGATTAATATATAATAATTAATATTGTCCTGATGCGGCCCCAATTAGCGAAAATAGGTCGCCGTCTAAGCTTATTCAGCACCGAGGCGACCTTAAACCGAAGGACGATACGACTCTCGGACAGGTACGACATCACGTTCGTAAACATCCCGCTTGTATTTATACAGCGGGATCATAACGATCGGGGGTTAGTCAGTCTGTCACCTAGTATCACGTCACGCTGCCCGTCTGAGAGCCCGTCCTTTTCGGCATGCCGCTAATTGGAGGAGCCTCGCACCTGTTCGGCACTCTAAAGTAAGCAACCACCTCCCTTTTGACCTTTTTCTCTTTTCTTATCATTTGCTCATTTGCCTTGATTTTGTATGATGTTGTCTACCCTATTTTTTGATGCTCAAATAAATATTGTATGTGTTACCATGTTTTCTTTTTAGCTTCTACCTAGCTACACCCCCAACCAGAGCACTCCCTTTGGACCCTAGGTCCTCAGGCGTGTGACAATATTTCAATTAATCTAAATTTCCTTTTTCGAAATAAAAGTAGGAGGCACTAATTAGACAATCATATATCCAAAGAACATAGTTTTTTCATTATATGTCTGAGGTTTTATAAGCTTTTCACATGAAAGATATCTTTCGAAAATATTTGGGTAGTCATGTATTACTCACATCATCTAGTTTTATTTTATCACATCCATCATTTCCCACTGGAAAATTGCCATGCCATTACCTGCTGGATTATCGGATTATAACAAAACTTGTCAAAATTTGAGAAACTGCGCTACTAATGAATGGATACATTACTGGTAAGTATATTCATTGATGCAATCAAATAAAATTGTAACATAACGAAGTGATTACCCTTAAATACTCCCTTACACAGCAAGTTTTATTATTTACCCTCTTTACTGATTTAATAGTTTGATAAGGGTGCTTGCCATACATCGCTTTTACCTGCAGTTTTGTCATTCATGGCTGTGGGGGTTTTACAAGCAGAAGAACACAGATGTAAAATTCGAGATTTCGAGACTTTTCGAGACCAAAATTAAATCTCGACTTTTATCGAAATTTAAACATTTAGTCTCGTCTCGTAATTTATCATGTAAGTATCGTCTTTACTTATTTAATAGTTTGATAAAGGAGCTTGCTGTACCTACATCGCTTTTACCTGTAATTGCGTCATTCATGGCTGTGGGGGTTTAACAAACAGAAGAACACAGATGTAAAATTCGAGATTTCGAGACTTTTCGAGACCAAAGTTAGGTCTCGACTTGTATCGAAAGTTCAACATTTAATCTCGTCTCATCTCTAAATTCGAGTCGAGAACGAGGCAAGTCTCGACCTAGTAGCATTCACGACTAATTGAAATTTCAGCATTTAATCTCGTCTCGTGTTTATCATTATCATTTACCGTCTTTACTGGTTTAATTGTTTGAGCTTGCCGCACATCGCTTTTACCTGCAGCTTCGTCATTCATGGCTGTGGGGGTTTTACAAGGAGAAGAACGCAGATATAAAATTCGAGACTTTTCGAGACCAGAATTAGATCTCGTCTTGTATCAAAATTTCAACATTTAATCTCGTCTCGTTATTTATCATTTATCGTCTTTTCTGGTTTAATAGTTTGATAAAGGAACTTGCCATTCATCGATTTTACCTGCAGTTTCGTCATTCATGGCTGTGGGGGTTTTACAAGCAGAAGAACGCAGATATCAAATTCGACATTTCGAGACTTTTCGAGACCAAAATTAAATCTCGACTTGTATCGAAATTTCAACGTTTAATCTCGTCTCGTGATTCATCATTTATCATTATCATTTACCGTCTTTAGTGGTTTAATAGCTTGCCGCACCTGCAGTTTTGTCATTCATGGCTGTGGGGGTTTTACAAACAGAAAAACGCAGATGTAAACTTCGAGATTTCGAGACTTTTCGAGACCAAAATTACATCTCGACTTGCATCGAAATTTCAACATTTAATCTCGTCTCGTCTCAAATTCGAGACAAGACCGAGACAAGTCTCGACCTAGTAACATCCACCACAAATTCCATCAATCAATTTCTGAATAAGCTTACCTACTTCGCACGTTATCTTCCCGTTACTAAACTGTTTACCTTACATTGTACTAATCCGTTCCTCACGTTTCGCGTATACGAATTATCCACCCTTCCCGTCTAAGACGCTTATTTGGAAATCATACGTTTCACGCTAATTCGTGGATAAATTCGGAATGGCGTCGGGTAATTCAATCGATTTAATTAAGCCTACGTTAATCTATTTTGTATTCGAATCTTACTGGTTGGGTCGCGGGGGATTAAAGAGTTCGCCATTGAACCGAAAATGTGAACGCCCCAAAAGTCGCTTTGTTCCGAAAGTAAATTTGCTTTTCGCCGAATCGAGAGAAGTGAATTGTGAGACGGAAGGGAGAAATTTACATTTTGTAGGAAATTTCCCTTATGCAAGTTAATTACCGAATTGAAATAGCTATGTCGGGTAGGTTCTCAGGAGTCTTCGTCCCCTTTCATCCCGCTCGCGAACTGAGCCGATCGCCAAATCGAGCTTTCACTCGGACGATGTCTTGTAAAAGAGACAGATGCGTCCCAAGACCGCCAAGGTCGATCTCTGTCTATTGTTGTCGCTCTCACTCTAGCTGGCACGCACGGGTCTGGCGTAACGTTACAATGTTTTGTGAACCGGCAGGTAGCCGGCACATCGATTTATAAGACGTCAAAAATAATGTTTCTAGTCTTGAAGAGAAATTTTATCAAATTTAAGAGTTTATCATTTGTAACGTACTTTGTTCGGTAAGGCAGATTCGCTGGCGGCACAACGACTCTGGCGGAAAGTTACGCCACTTATTTGAATTGGCGCAAGTTGCGGAGTTCGGTAATTCGGGAAACGGTTTAAAGTCGGTTTACCTCGGGCGCCAGATTTTTAAGGGTTAACTCCCTAAAGCCACGGGTGAGTTTAAACTCAGGAGAATGCCAGGGGGTCCGTGAAAACAAAACACACAGTACAGGGAAAAATACGGTTGGTTCTTTTATACTGTTACAAATGAGATTGGATTTAAATTAAACGTGAATAAGGATATCGGTTAAGCGGAAGATCGTAATTACATTCTTTACAGTAGCTAGGGACGGTTCGGCAGCGGAGGCAACGATTTGGCGATTACTAGACTTTCGGGAAGTTTTGGCAACGGTGTGAGATCCGGAAATTCGGATTTCAGAGAGCAACCGGCAACGTTGGGCTCCGCATTCGATCGAGCGCCCGGGCTCAGCTGGTTCGGGCAAAAACGGTTCGGTTCTTATCTACACTGACGAGAATATGTTAAACGAAAGGAAATACGTATTGAGGAAATACGACAATTAAACATTTCTACTTAAAATACTAATAATCTATTTACAAAGTGGGAAAATGTAAGTTATTAAAATGTACTAGATAATTAAACGTGCAGAGTCGGTAGAGACGGTTAGATGCAAGCGGAAGAGAGAGTAAGCGAAGGTGAGAGCGGAGCAAACAAGCGAGGGTGGTGTTAAGCCCTATAGGGCGGGATCAAGGGTGGAAGCGGAGATCTAGCGTGAGGCTCGTAGTTAGAATCAGGACTTGTGGAATTGCGGTTAATTATCCCAATAAAGACGTCCTGGGAATACTTCACAGAGAACGTTTTACTACGAACTACTTTATGCGAGAGAAGGAAAAGCCTAAGCCAAAGAGTGACAATATAAGCGGATTTTGAGTACTCGCACTGGAAGATGAAACTATCGGCGGAGGCACTTGCACCGAAAACTCACTTCGCGAGAGGCGGGCGGCGAAGATTCTCTCGTGTCGCGAGAAAAGCAAACGACAGAACGGGCACTTAGTTCGGCGGAGAAAACTTTCTGACTACTCGCGAAAGACGGACGGTTGGCACTGCAGAGACACTCTAGGAGTACTCACAGGAGCGGCGACTACACCAGATACATTCGATATTTTTCGTTAGCTTCCAGATAAACAGGGAGGGGTAATTTGCAGCTCGTAATTAAAGAGACAACTGGTGGTCTTTGGTTTAAACTCGGTCTTAGAAATTTGCAGGTGTCACGGCGGAGAGACAGTGGTTATTTATTTGAATTTACGGGTTTTCCGCAAACGGTAACAGAGGGAGACAAGGGTTCTAGCCACGGGAAACATATGCTTCATTACAAATCGAACTCCTAAAATGAAAGATTTAAATACCTGATTGCCGCAATTGTTATTGTAATAGTAATAAGCAATGTTATGCACAGTAAATATTCTGATGACTTTATAAATAATAGTGTGGTGACTGCTGTCGCCGTCGTCACTGACGACGGAGTGGAAACAGTGCAATCAGAACGCGCGTAGCGCGTACCCCTTCGTCCCCTTCCATCGCGCTCGCGAACCGAGCCGATCGCCAAATCGAGCTTTCACTCGGACGCTGTCGTGTAAAAGAGATAGATGCGTCGCAAGGCAACCGCCATGGTCGATCTCTGTCTATTGTTGTCGCTCTCACTCTAGCTCGCACGCACGGGTCTGGCGTAACGTTACAATGTTTTGTAAACCGGCAGGTAGCCGGCACATCGATTTATAAGACGTATATCACGTCAAAAATAATTTTTCTAGTTTTGAAGAGAAATTTGCCTAGTAGGAGAATATTGACAAGTTTATCATTTAAAGTTTTAGTCTTTAGACAAACAAAGTCGGTTACGGTAGTTACATTTTTATAAACAGAAAATGTTCCATGTGATCACTCTTCTCCTTCATTATCTAATCAAACTTTCACCAGTATATTTACTTACACTTCCCCTCCACCTTTCCCGTGGTTTATGAATGGCGTCGACGAGATCCAGGATCTCATTGATAACGGACGGAGATAATAAATTTCAATAAAAACGGATTGTAAATCACTTGGTGAGTGCTTTGTTAATAGTGCTCCGTGTTTCTTTCATTAGACTTTTTTCAGTCGGAACAACTGCAGCGTCCCGTTGAAAATCGGCCCTATTTATTATCCCGACGTATACTAATTTCCACTTTAGACGTTCCAGATGTGTGTGAGACGTTCCTCGTGCCTCTCTCGTCGCATCGGAGAGTTATAGGGAATCGATCGAGTAATTTCCACTTTCCAGCGCGGATTAATCGGCGATGACGTCGCCGTATTGTGTCTCCCTAATTGTTAATGTCTAATAAATGTCACGATTTTATGGCGCGACGTTAAATCGCTCACATAGAAAGGACGTTATGGGTCCGCTCTTCCTGGAAGCGTGAAGGGAATAAACATAAATCAGGGCGGGCTAGACGCGTCGCATCGAGGAGACCCGGTGCCCCTGGCGGGGGTCTTTAAGAATTAATAATTGTGTTGTTTGCCGCGAGGGGGAAATTTATCGCAAGGTAGAGGTTGAGGAAATCGACGAGGCGCCCCGATGGAAAATAAACGCGTCATCCGCCAAAGTTTTTAAGTAAGGACCGAAAAGTTCGGAAAGGGAAAAATCCCCTATCTTAATCGGTTTATTTTTTATCCTAACGACGAACAATCGAAAGTTCGGGAAGTTTCGCGCTTTTCCCTGACTCGTCGGGTGATTTATGTCGCGGTGAAATTTTCTATTAATCGGAATCGGGCCGGGGAAATTGAAAATGCTTGTAAGGGGCGCATTAGGAACGTATTGTTCCGGGGCCGGGGAGGGGGTAGTTAGACCCCGACGGCTCAACGAATCAGATTCGTTCATAACTACCAAAAATATCCAAATATTCATCTTTATTTATCATCATCATCATTTTGTTTCGAGGATTAGGTGTAATGTCACCTGTTCACCTGGTCTCTACTGTCAAGCCAAAATTCCTATGTCTTCCTATGCTTCCTCTGTCTCTTGGTTTGAAGTTGAGTATTCGTTTTGGTTGTCTTTGTTTTTTCATTCTTCCAATGTATATACAGACCGTTTCTACAGAGTCGCAGGATGCTATAAATATGAGAGCGAAAGGAAGGCCATATATTTCTCGTTGGCTAAACAGAGAACGAACATTTGCGATGTTGCTGGCTGGCGAAACATCACCGTCATCCGCTCTGCACACATCTGAAAGTGTAAAGCGATACGTTACCGCGATACGAGTTGACTTGGACTGCCTGCTCGGCCGGCAACGTTGCAAAACATCCTTCTCTGTCATACTAACGAACTACTATAAGTTTCTCTTTTGCTCTTGTTGATTTCGGGACAGGCGTTTCAATAGAAAAGCTCCGTATATATAAGAGTGGGTTATGTAGTCCCTGTCATTTCTCGCATTTCGATCGACATCTCTTCCTATCTCTTCATGAGTCTTCATTTACTGCTCTGTCTTTCAATGTTTCCATAATGCCATTTATCCATGACTTTGCTTGTTTTCCTCGGTTCCTTCTATTCGTTGGGTTGTATTCCAGAACTCGTCATGACCATCTGTTTATACATGTCTGATACATCATCTCTTGATGTCCTGTAAGCATTACATGATCATTTATGAGCTCTTGATTATTCTCAGATGATCGTTGTACCCCTTGGTAATACTGTAGTCATCCCTGTATGATTCTACGAGCCCTTGGTGAATTGGATTATCTTTTACGAGCCTTTGGTGGTTCCTCGATAATTCCTCTATTGCTTGATAATTCTCTAATCATTCCTTGATGACATTATATGCAGTCTTAGAAAATCCTGTAACCATCTCTTGTTGATACTGTAAGCATTCCTTGATCTTTTATGAGCTCTTGGTGATTCTCAGATGACCTTTGTACCCCTTGGTAATATGTAGTCATCCCTATATGATTCTACGAGCCATTGGTAAGTCCTGGATTACCCTTTGCGAGCCTTTGGTGATTCCTCGATCCTTCTTGTACCGCTCGATGATCCTCTTATCATCCCTTGATGATTTCTGGACGATCTTGATCCCCTCGAAAATCCTGTAATCATCTCGTGACCAATGATCCTTATTGATTGGATTCATTTACCTCTTTATGATGCTCTAATTATCCCTTGATGATATATGCATCATTCGAAAATCCTGTAGTTATCTCTTGATGATCCTGTAAGCGTTACTTGATCCTTTATGAGCTCTTGGTTATTCTCAGATGATCTTAGTACCTTTTGGTAATACTGAAGTCACCCCTATATGATTCTACGAGCCATTGGTGAATCGGATTATCCTTTACGAGCCTTTGGTGATTCCTCGATAATTCCTGTATCGCTTGATGATCCTCTAATTATCCCTTGACGATTCTGGACGATCTTGATCCGCTCGAAAATCCTGTACTCATCTCTTGATGGATGATCCTTATTGATTGGATTCATGTACCCCTTCATGATGTTCCAATCATCCCTTGATATGCATTCTTTGAAAATCCTGTGTAATCATCTTTTGATGATCCTGTGAGCATTTCTTGATCCTCTATGAGCTCTTGGTGGCTCTCAGATGATCTTTGTACCCATTGGTAATACTGTAGTCATCCCTATATGATTCTACGAGCCCTTGGAGAATTGGATTATCCTTAAACCTTTGTTGATGCTTCGATAATTCCTGTATCGCTTGATGATCCTCTAATCATCCCTTGATGATTTCTGGACGATCTTGATCCCCTCGAAAATCCTGTAATCATCTCTTGATGGATGATCCTTATTATTAAGTCCATGTACCCCTCTGTGGTGCTGTAATTATCTCTTGATGATATATGCATCATGCGAAAATCCTGTAGTCATCTCTTGATGATCCTGTGAGCATTCCTTGATCCTTTATGAGCTCTTGGTGATTCTCAGATGATCTGTGTACCCCTTGGTAATACTGTAGTCATCCCTATATGATTCTGCGAGCCCTTGGTGAATTCTGGATTATCCTTTACGAGCCGTTGATGATTCCTCGATCATTCCTGTATTGCTCGATGATCCTCTAATTATTCCTTGAAGATTTCTGGACGATCTTGATCCCCTCAAAAATGCTGTAATCATTTCTTGATGTATGATCCTTATTAATTGGATTCATGTACCCCTTTATGATGCTCTAATAATCATTTGATGGGATATATGCTGTAGTCATCCGGACTATGGACTATATAAAGACTATATATACTTAACATAAGAGGAAACTATGTTGCAACTAATTTGTTAATACTACGTATTAACTGTATCAATCAGAGTGTATTAACAAGCCTTACCGAGAATTACAAAACGAAGCTAAGGAGAACGTGAGGTGTACCAGATTTAACAGCATTTCACATCCGAAAGTAGATAAGGCAATTGGTTGTAATGCACGTTGTTATACAGCTAGTTACGTTCCCATAGAAACGCAGCGTAGTCAAGTATAAGGTGTCACACACCGAGATAATAAAAGATACTTTTGTTTTGTATTTAGAGTTAGTCGTTAGTTGTCAGCCCAGTCTCATCTTGTAATCTCTCTCGAGAACATTAAAGATTTTTTAAAAATAAATTCGTGTTTTCCGATACGAAAACTGGCGCAGTCAGTAGGATCGCCAAAAGCGGTCTACCGCGATTTAGAAAATTTGGAGATCTTGTGAGAAGAACTGTTTTTCGTTTCGACGGTTAATTGGCGTTCGTACCACCAAAAACCACATCGAGAAGGCTACGAGGACGACTCATCGACCAGGGATGATCCTGTGAGCACTCCTTGGTCTTTTATGAGCTCTTAGTGATTCTCAGATGATCACTTTATTTCTTGGTTATACTGTAGTCGTCCCTATACGAGCCCTTGGTGAATCATGGATTATCCTTCACGAGCCCTTGGTGAATCCGTGATCATTCCTGTATCGCTTGATAATCCTCTAATTATTCTCATCTCTCGAAGGATGATGCTTTATGGGTTCCTGGTGATCCTGGTACATGTCGCCTCAAATTCTCAAGTTTGTGGGTAGAGGAAGGTTAAAATCGGAAGACAATTGCGATTTACCAATGAAATTACCCAACGAGTCGTCGAGTTTGAAAGTAGGTACGTCGATCGCGATAAAACCCGAGCAATAATTCGCCTCCTCGCAGAAGAATGGGGTCCTCGAAGCCCCCCTTCGCGTCGAGTGGTTGTCGCGTCAATATTTACCCAAGTTAGCATCGTCGATACCCCCAGATGATATCAAACCTCCTCGACGGATTCAATCGCAGAGCGAAAGTCCTCTCACTTCCAATTCTAAATATAACCGAGAGCCGGAGTCGATCGCAGTAATAGCCACGACCGTTTATATTCGACGCCCCCTTCGCTATAACGTCGATAAAAAGGAAATAAATCCGGTGGCTGCACGTTTCGACGCTCGAAACCGAATTTCACACCGAGACGAACATGAAAGAAGAGCTCCTATCCCGTCTCCCATTCTCCGCAAACATGCGAGTTACGAGCCGGAGATATACGTATTTGTGGATTGCGTGCGCGTCTCCCCCGCATACAAGGTATATCTATCGCGGGATAAACAAATATTTTTATTATGTTCGTGTAAACAAATTCGAAGGGAGAAAGAGAGACCGAATAGATTATGCAAAACCGGTGACGTCGGAAATATAATAGACAATATTGTGTTTCGTGCACAAGATTTTTTTTCGTACTATAAATCTCGTGCCGGGATATAACGGATCGGATATATATGTGTATGTATGTAGATAGGAAACGGAAAGAGAAATGTGTTGTGAACAAACTTGTGAGGCTATGCGAAGAAACGAAGAAACGACCAGCGGAAACACAAAAATGTTAATCAAACTCGATATTTCACGATCTAATGACGTGTCATTTTTTTGGGTCGTATGTAGTCAAAAAAACGATCTTCCCATGAACCAAGTTTAAAGATCAAGTAACGCACACAAAAACAAACACTTACCGCTGTGGTGAATCGTCGGTTTCTGATTATAGTAAATCCATCGAGAAGAAAGCTTCCATGAAACACAAACGTCGAAACCAGGTCTCTTTTTGGGAGGCGAGCAGGGAAGGTGTCTTTCCATAATTGCAATAGATCACAGAAATGTGTTTATACAAATTTATATCAAAAACCTGAATAACAATAGCGATACGTTCGACTTACCTGAACGCTTGTAAACAGACAACCATAGATCAGACAACTAAACTTATTAATTTTACTGAACCGACTCTGTACATCAACGATTCCCGCCAAAAGTTTTATGACTTTACCACCAATAGCAAACGACGTGTATTAGGTGTTGTCTGACTTTAATACTTTTTCTCGTTTCGTGGATGTTTTCTTCTCAGTGGATTTACTATAGAGATGCTTTTAAACATGTATTGTTGGTTATCAAGGTCGCTTTATTTAGTTCGTCATAGATGTCAGCACCCGCGCCGTGCGCTGTGCTTTTCGTGTGTTTTGTGGATTTAGGTTGGTTCTATGGTTTTGGGACCAAGAAGGAGCAATGGCGTATTCACTGTCCGTATTTTCTTTGTTCAGTATTGGACAGCCAGAGTTAATCACGTTTTTATACAGCCCACTCAATCGACGAAGGGTAATCTTCACCACTGGTAGTTTTTGCTATCATTTCAGTAACTGTTGTGTCCATGAGATTATTAAAGTACCGTTTCTGGAAGCAACCGCTCCACAAGTTAAGGGTTCGTTAAGTGATGATCCAATACCAAATTTCTCTATTGCTACATAACTGACGACCCACTGGCAAGTAATGTCGGAACATTGTATTTGCGTTTTGTGAATGCCGGTGTCCCGTATGTCCCGTGTTCGGTATTTCACCGAACGTCACTTTATAATTGTGTCTCTTGATAAACGAATCTTATCACTGAGGAAATGCTGCTGCCACTTCTATAATACATATTCCAAAATTATTTCCAGTTAATTATTTTTGAAATGTCGAGATGTTTTAGTGTCGTAAATCCAGAAAGGACTGCATGATGTTTTAAAAACGTTTTTAATAGTTGTGTTAATTAAAAAACGTTTTTAAAATGTCCATGAAAAGCCCATTTTTGGGTCGGATCAGCCCATTACAACACCTTTATAAGACTATTTTAGATCGTCCAATAAAGCTCAATTTTTGGTTCGAAGCAGTCCATTACACAACCTTTAATGGATGGTCGTAGAACGTTCTCAAAAGATTCATTTTTGATTACAAATAGCCCATTATAATTGGGTATTAACTATTAACTATTAATTACAGCACCTTTAATGGATCTGTGGGCAGAGACTTATATAGAAATTTCTATGTACTACATAACTTCAGCCGACCATATCGGGTATATTCAAATTATGGGGTTGTTCATCCGCCATTTTGGATTCGCCATCTTGACTTTTGAAATCTGATGCCAGATTCGTTATCAGCGACGCCAAAAATGCTAGACATTATCATTTTTGCTGTTATTAACCGTTCTAAAAAGTTTGCTTTCCAATGATTATAAAAGACAAGATTTTAGGGCATGTGGGTAGATTTTTTGAGGTTAGGAACAACATGGAATTTTGACGACCGGTTGTAATCTTTAATCAAGGTGTCACAATCATAGGTAATGTATACGTCAATATTTGTGGTATACGTTGTATATAACGTACAAAACACACACACACACACACACACACACACACACACACACATATATATATATATATATATATATATATATATATATATGGTACGTTCCACGCCGAATTTAGATTTTTTTTTAGATTTGGCCCAAAATCAACTAAAACGGTCCTTTTGGGTCCCTGAAACTCTCCCTAAATTTTTTGGGCCCCAAGTGGAATTGAACTCAAGTTATGGACAATTGAAAGTTGAAATTTTCAGGTTCGGCTCCAAAACCAAAAATTTTCAACCATCCATAACTTGTAAAAATACCCATTTTTATGAAAAAAGTTTTAAACAAAAGTTGTTTGAAATGCTTTAATCTTTCGGAAACTGCTAAAAAAAAGTTCATCCGACATGGTTCACTATTGACGAGTCTTGGCGCCATTAGTCGTCAGGCCGCCAAAAAAAAACATTATCAGCTTTCCTGACCAAAAAAATCAGGAGCGTAGCTGGATTCGATATAAAACTTTTCAGCCCAAACAAAAGTTAGCCAGACCTAAGGGCTTAGAGAAAAAAAATGGTTTTCAGGTTCAGCTTCAAAACCAAAAATTTTCAACCATCCATAATTTGTAAAAATACCCATTTTTATGAAAAAAGTTTTAAACAAAAGTTGTTTGCAATGCTTTATACTTTTGGAAACTGCTAAAAAAAGGTTCATCCAGCACGGTTCACTGTTGACTGGTCTGGGCGCCATTATTCGTCAGGCCGCCAAAAAAAAACATTATCAGCTTTCCTGACCAAAAAAATCAGGAACGTAGGTGGATCCGATACAAAACGTTTGAGCCCACACAGAAGTTCGCCAGACCTAAGGGCTGGTCCCAAATTTGAAAATTTGTGTTGAAAATTCAAATTTCCAGAACAATTCTTGTGGAAGGTTGCTTCAGCGTTGTCGTCAACCGTTGTGGACCTTCAAAAACATCAACAAGAGCAACAATTTGGGTGAGAGTCGCTTCTTGGATAAAAAATGTGCGTCAAGCGAATCATCTGGGATCAAAATTCAAGTATTTTGAGGAATTTTGAGTTTTTGAGCCGCCAGGGACTTGGAAAGTGCTCTATTTATATGAAAATAGCATGCCAACCTTAGTGATGTTGATCCCCAGTCAACTTCTAGAAAAAATGTCGCTCATGGTTTGAGATTAACAGGCAAACAGTGGATTTCTGGGGGCTCAATGGAATTTTGTTGATATCAAGGGATTTTTGCCGGAATTCACCATTTTTTTTCTCGGAGCTCTTTGGTCTGACTAACTTATGTTTGGGCTCAAAAGTTTTGTATCGAATCCAGCTACGCTCCTGATTTTTTTGGTCAGGAAAGCTGATAATGTTTTTTTTTGGCGGCCTGACGACTAATGGCGCCAAGACTCGTCAATAGTGAACCATGTCGGATGAACTCTTTTTTAGCAGTTTCCAATAGTTTAAAGCATTGCAAACAACTTTTGTTTAAAACTTTTTTCATAAAAATGGGTATTTTTACAAATTATGGATGGTTGAAAATTTTTGGTTTTGAAGCTGAACCTGAAAACCATTTTTTTTCTCGAAGCCCTTAGGTCTGGCTAACTTTTGTTTGGGCTGAAAAGTTTTGTATCGAATCCAGCTACGCTCCTGATTTTTTTGGTCAGGAAAGCTGATAATGTTTTTTTTTGGCGGCCTGACGACTAATGGCGCCAAGTCTCGTCAATAGTGAACCATGTCGGATGAACTTTTTTTTAGCAGTTTCCGAAAGTTTAAAGCATTGCAAACAACTTTTGTTTGAAACTTTTTTCACAAAAATGGGTATTTTTACAAATTATGGATGGTTGAAAATTTTTTGTTTTGGAGCCGAACCTGAAAATTTCAATTTTCAATTATCCATAACTTGAGTTCTATTCCACTTGTGGCCCTAAAAATTTAGGGGGAGTTTCGGAGGCCCAAAAGGAACGTTTAAGTTGATTTTGGGCCAAATCTAAAAAAAAATCTAAATTCGGCGTGGAACGTACCATATATATATATATATATATATATATATATATATATATATATATACAGTGTGTGCGCCAAATTTCTCTACAAATGGGAAATTTTTTGTTATTAATTTTACGAAAAAACTTGCCGTTTGTAAAAAGGTTCTGCTCCACGAAACGATAATGTGAAATTTTCAAAAGTTGAAGAAACATATACAGGGTGGTCACAAACTAAGAAATTGACAACTAGCCCGAGAATGAAAATCGTGATGTGTTCATCAGAGTACTAGGTGGGCCAAAAGAAATCACCCTATTGAAAGTTGCTCTTATTTTTGCATATGGCGGCCAATGTCTATTTGACATTTGTGTACTAGACAGATGTAAAATACAAGTGAACAAGCCAAACGCGTGTAACCTACGCCCAAAGCATCCTCAATCTCGAGGAGGACGAAGTGGACGATGTTTCGACCAAAAACATAATGAGCGATGAGGCTCATTTCCACCTCGGCGGGTACGTGAACAAGCAAAACTATCGCTTCTGGGGCACCGAAAATCCACGAGTGATGCACGAGGAGCCATTACACCCGCTCAAAATGACTTCATGGTGCGCTGTTCAAGCTGGTGTTGTCGAACGACAACAGTGGACGGTGCGCTCTATAGGGTCATGTTAACTGAGTTTTTTCTGCCGCAATTGAACGAATTGGGACTGGAGGACATGTGGTTCCAACAGGACGGAGCAACGGCACACATTGCGTGAGCCACAACCGATATTCTGGAGGCGGCGTTCCCGGGTCGCCTCATCTCTCGTTTTGGCGATTTGCACTGGCCCGCAAGGTCGCCCGATTTAGCCGTTCCAGACTTTTTTGTGGGGTTTTTGAAGTCCCGTGTTTACGTGAACAGGCCTGAGACCCTGGCAGACCTCGAGGACAACACTCGACACGAGTGCGAGAATCTGTCGCCCGAAGTTCTCGCCGAAGTGATGAAAAATGCCATAAAACGAGCCCTAAGAGCAATCAATTGTGGCGGCGCCCATTAAGACGATATCATCTTCTCGACTTGACCAATAAAATTCTAAAGGTTCAAATAAACATGATCAAAAAACAGAATTGAAGTTTTTCATTTAGAAAAAAAAATGAGAGCCAAACAACATCGGATAACTTCTTTTGGCCCACCTATTACTTTCTCATATATAGGGTGATTCAATATGCGTTTTCCAAATCCAAACGGGAAATAGATACGGTTAATTTAAGCAAAAAAATTCTTGGAGTGAATTTCGGGAAAAATTCAAAAAACCGAAAAATGACAAGAGTAATAAGGTAACTCTTCTATCCTGGCCTATTTTAATGAAAAGCTTATTTTCTCGTCCTGGTATGGTACAAAGTCTAAATACATAGTTTTGACCGTTTGTGGTTTTTAGTTTTTGAGTAAATCCTACCACAGACATACATACATACACACATACATACATACACACATACATACAGACGGTTTTCCAAAAACATGTTTTTTGGACACAGGGGACCTCAAAACGTTCAGAAATGCTAATAATTGAATTTCGAAAAATCGACCCGATTACAATACTCTCATATCTGAGTACGTCATGAGAAAGTTAATACCCAAATTCGACAAGTATAAAGTATCCTTCACAGACGATTTAGCCAAAAACGTTAGAAAACATTTTTATACATATTCAATAGTAGAATAAATATTCAAAATTTAAAAAAAAATCGTGGAGTGGATTTCGAATAAAACTGAAAAAACCGAAAATTGACAAGTATAAAGTGCCCTTCACAGAAGATTTAGCGAAAATCGTTAGAAAACTTTTTTTATACCTATTAAATCGTACAATAAATATTCAAAGTTTCGAAAAAATTCTTGTAGCGAATTTTGAGAAAAATGAAAAAAACCGAAAAATGACAAGAGTAAACTACCCTTTTATCCTTTATCTTAAAAAAATATTATTTACTAAGGCATCAAATTAAATATGCAATTTAAGTTAATCATTGTTATCACCCTCAATAACCTTTTTAGTTTGTTACTCAACATGTATTTTGCGGATGTGCATCTCATTTTTATTGATTTCATTAATCATTTCGCTTGTTTGGGAAATTGGTGATTCCATTACGAATTACAGTTAACATTTGTGCAATTATTTTTAAGAGATGGCAGTGGATCTAAACTCAAATATACCCGTTGATTGTTAGTAAATTTTTTCTTATTCCGTTTTGCTCCAAAATGAAAGTAAGCAGTACTCCTCTGTCGGGCCAAATATCAATTTCTTCATTTTTTAACTATGCCAAACGCGCCATTTCAACTTTTTCAGGAAGCTGAGCTTCTTATACAGATTAAGTCTCCTAGAAATTTGAAACAGAATAGGACTTAAGCGGACACACTTTGTCTTATAACATTTCTTGTTATAGCCCGATTTCAGTGGGTATTTATTTTTCTTAAAAATTCTCTCTGTCAGGTCTGTGACGTCCCATTATCCCCGTCAAGTAAAAAAGTGAAAATCATCGAAAACTTCTTATAACAACGGTTCATTACGAGTTCTAAACTAGCTGCATCCTCTGTAAAGTTATTAGAGCTTCTTATTATAACTTTTAATGAACACGAAACTTTCACTACTTTTCCAGAAGACAAGTGACATTCATATCCCCTCCGGATAGCGCATTTTACGGTAATTTCCACCTTTACCGACAATACTACTCATCGGAAAGTACGAAAACTTAACAGATATTTCTATGAACTCGAAATTGGGTTTGGGAAACTGATTTCAAGGTTCAGACCTTTTGGGTTTCGTGAGTACAATAACGTGCGTTCAATTGTAACTGTGTTTCTTCTTCCCCGCGGCAGGTACGAGGGCCCTCGTAACCTTTCATTATAGCGTCTGGTCCCCCGGGGGGTGATGAACAAAGGCAATTAAATACATTCCTTTCTGATTAATCCGGCTAGCGAATATTTCGCCCACGAATCAAATTTCCCTGTCACGTCTACGTCGGAACATTACAGACCGAAAACACATAAACACAAACAGAGAGAGAGAGGTGTAGTATATCAAGTATCGCTGGTACAGAACGGCCTTTTGAGTAACGGAAAGCGTTTCGTCCGTTGTGTGTGGTCTAAGTGTTCAATAACTTCATTATTTTATCATTGATGGGGAAGGAGTAGGAGGCGGCACGCCGGCGCTTGAAAAAACAACAATCGACTGCACACGATCTTTTGTGATTCGGTGTTTGTCGCCTCGGACACGTCTCGATTCAGACTTCTTCCTCCATTGTTTCGGCCTAACGAACATCATGCTCGGAATGGCGCTCACAAGTGATTCGGTAGGTCGTTAAGAGACACACGCTTACCGTAAATGACAAAACGACGAGAGTAACATCGTTTTCCAGAAAATCGGTCCAAATTGCCGAACTACACAAAAATGTGTTCATTTTGGCGCAATTTCGTGTTTACTCCCTTTTTAAGCGGTAAATACCGGCGTCTTAATTTTCAACTATGCACTTTCGTCCGATGGTAGTATATAGGTAGTCTTAACCCTAATTGGGGAAACCCATTCCACGCAACTACAATACAAATTTCACATTCTACAGCAAATTCTGATGATGCCTGTTAGGCTCAGTGAGTACATGTTTAATCCTTGCCCCCTTGCGTTTCGAAACTCTCTCTTTTTTTATTTCCTTATTATTTATTATTATTATTATCCTTTGTCATTAAGTTCTGCGGGCGGACGAAAGTATGCGCCCTTTTTAAGGAGGGGAAATCTTCAGAAAATTAGGTAATAATAGACACTGGATATTAACGATTTTCAATAATAATACACCACCCCAAAGGCTGTTATTAACTTTTTAATTTTATTCTTCTACAAATCCCAAAAAAATTAGCCATTTTAATTCTTTGGTACCGCTGTTACTCTTTTGGAAATATATGTTGTATCAGCACCTTTCCTAATCATGGAGGAGAATCGTCCTAATTTTCTCCTAACTCTTTCCATTCCTAATTTCCACTAATATAGAATTTTATGAAAAGTACTAAATTTTATAGTTGTACTATTTTAGTACATGTACACAGTAAATTTTGGAGATTAATATTACCGTTTTCAGGTAATTAATCATACAAATTTATTTCAAATTTTTCTATGTCGAAGAACGAGTCATTATACGTATCTATGTTGTTATAGTTGTTATTTAAATTATTTTTTTATTTTATTTATTATTTACTTACTTTTATTTTATTTCATTTTATTTTTTATTTATTTTTAATATAATATATTAAATAATGTATAAATTATCATTGTATTATTATTTTAACACATTAAATTAATAATATTAATATAAAATTAATAAATATAAATCTTTTTTAAATTTTTATATTTTCTTAAAAATCTTATAAGTATAAAATAAAATGAATAGCATAAATTAATGAATTGATATACTAAATATTTATATATTAAATAATATATAATATTTTTATTTAATTTTATTTATTTATTATAATTTACAACTTTACTTATTAAGAATTACTTAAGTTTAGTTGAGAGATCCAGTCGATCAATCAGACAGTCATCAATTTTAGTGGTAAAATCACCTAACAACTTACACACACTTATCGTTAGTATTTTCCATAAAACTCAAGTTGTCATCAATCTTATTTTTAAATTGATCGAGCGTAATAATACTCCAATAATTATTCGCATAACTGATAGATCGCTAATTGTTCTACAAACACATGTACAATGCGATTACCGTAATTATTTCAACCGCTTAATTCACTTTTCGTGTTGCGCGCTTCGATTATTAATCGAACTCAAGCTTCTATTTCCATTGAAGGAGCGCAATCAAGGCAGTTCGAGTTTTTAACAAGATAATAGAACATAAATAATTAGCGTTGGGTAAAAAAACAAACATGCGGACAAGCGACTTCATTTATAATACATTATCGTTTACAGATTGTTATAAAGATTTTCACATGAACTCCGGTATCAGGGGTTAAGGAATAATGGCGATACGTGTTTATTTATAAGCTCGGCTTGGTTTAGTTTCGTAACGTGAATGAAACTGAAATTGCACGCATTACGGTACTTGCAATTTGAATTATTTTCGGGAAAAGTCACACAATGGTACACATTTATTTCTAGATTGTCTTTGAGAGAATTTTCGAAAAAATTGAAGAATATTTGAATAGTTCGAAGAGCAAGCACTTGACAGATTTTGATATTGAAACCGTGAATTACCAAAACACAACCTCGTAAAGGAATCCCTGAGACGCTGAGATTCCTGCACCTGCTACCCCTCCAGGCCCCCTGGGGACTTATGTATACTGTATTCAAAACAAATCCCGATGCACGTCATTTTGATGACGTCAGAATCATCCAATACTACCAACTTAATATAATCACAGGACATCGCAATTTATGTGTTCCGTGATATTTCAGGCTGACAATGGTTATGTATATTCTCAACCTAAAATATACACGGAACACATAAATTGCGATGTCCTAGGACTATATTAAGTTGGTATTATTGGATGTTTGGTGACGTGTCATCAAAATGACGTGCATCGGGATTTGTTTTGAACAGAGTATAAGCATATTTCTTCGCCATGCCTTTTGGTTAACTATTATCACTATTATCACCTAATCTTGTCATGGACTCTCTCTGTCTCGCTTAATTGAATCACCGCTAGTCCCTATTTGTCAATAAGTGTTGTTAAGTTTGTTTGCTCTTTTTCTCCCGATCTGAGCTACCAAAATGTCTTTGAATTTTTTGAACATTGAAAAATTTGAACTGAGAATTCTTCAAAATTCATACTTAATCTGAGAAGGCAATTGGAAATTTAGAGTATTTTCAAAGTTCACATTAGGAAACACCATAGTTACTAAAAATTTTCCTAAAAATCGCAATCAAGAATATAGTAACACATTAGTAGAATTTGTATTATTTAAAATACATACAGGACAATTTGACTTAAGTCAGGAAGATTTTAAATATTTTTCGAAACACCTTTGTTGTTTAAACTTAATTTAGAATTAATAATCACACATCTAGACACCCCTTGACAGAATTTGTGGGTTCTTAGTTTTAAATGATCTAAAGAGAAAATTGATAATCTGGCAACATCGGTAGAATTCTCATTATCTTTAGGACAATTTAAATTAATCCCAAAAGACTTTAGGAAAATTAAAATCTAGATGTACACTTTTCTTAAAAACACTGTTGATGTTAAATTTAATTAATACACCACAATTAAGAATCTAGAAAGATCTTAGTACAATTATTTATACTATATGTAGTAGACATCTAAATTAATTTCGAAAAAGGAGAATCTAGATACATTTGGATAGAGTTTTTGTCTTAGATATTACAATTTTAAGATAATTTAAATTAATTCCAAACGACATTTAGAAATAATTGTTAAAATTACTTAAAAAACACCTTGAATGTTTAAATGTAATCCATAAATCCCAACCAAGAATCCAGAAATGACGTAATAGAATTTGTAGTATATAATTTCTGGATTATCAAGATATCGCAAGTTTAGAACAATTGAAATTAATCTTAACAGAACCTAAGCTCTTAACCTAAACTCTTAAGTAACCTCTTAACTGAATTTGTATGTTCTTAATTCTAAATGATCTAAAGAGAAAATTGATAATCTGGCAACATCGGTAGAATTTACATTATCTTCAGGACAATTTCAATTAATCCCAGAAGGCTTTATGGAATTTAAAATTTAAATGTAAACTTATCTTAAAATCACCATAGATGTTAAATTTAATTCATAAATCACAATTCAGAATCTAGAAAGATCTTAGTACAATTTATACTATATGTAGTAGATATCTAAATTCATTTAGAAAGTGGAGAATCTAGATATATTTGGATAGATTTTTTTTTGTCTTAGATATTACAATTTTAAGATAATTTAAATTACTAATTCCAAACGACATTTAGAAATAATTTTTATAATTACTTAAGAAACACTTTGAATGTTTAAACTTAAGCCATAAATCGCAACCAAGAATTCAGAGATGACTTAATAGAATTTGTAATATATTGTATATTTCTGGATTATCAAGATATCGCAAATTTAGAACAATTGAAATTAATTATCAGAGACGTTAGGGAATTTATCAGATTTTAACGAATACCGTAATTATTAGAATTTAATTCAGAAAACGAAATTTAGAATCTAGAAACGTCTTTATAGAATTTGTGGTATCTAAAATCTGAACCATCTGAAGAGAAAATTTAGAATCTTGAAGTCAGTTGGTAGAATTTGTGTTTCTAGAAGTTATCGCGAATTTTGAAGAAGTGAAATTCTTTCCAGAAGACATTTGAGATATAACAAATTTTAAAGATTTCTCAAAAACGTCCTAACGTCCTAAATTTAAACTAAAATTCCAGAATTCACAATGAAAAATTTACAACCTTATTAATAGAATTTATTTTATCAAAAGTCATCTAGTCAATTGATAAATAATTGAAGTTTGGTAAAATTTGTATCTAGGAGATATCACAAAATTTAGGACAATTTACATTATATCCAGAAGGCACTCAGGATCTAACAGGATTTAAAAACTGCTTAAAAACACCTTAAATTTTAAAAAATTATCCAGATATGGCAATTTAGAATCTAGATCTTAGTAAATTGTTTTATCTAGATTGTAAATCATCTAAAGAGAAAATTGAGATTCTAGAAATTGTTTCATCTGGAATATATTGCAAATTTTGTACAATATAAATTGTGTCCAGAAGGCGGCATTTAACACGATTAAAAAATTCCTTAAAAACACCTTAGATTTTTAAATTCAATCTAGAAATTTCAATTAAGAATCTAAATCTTACTAAATTGTTTTATCTAGATTGTAAATCATCCAAATAGAAAATTGGGTCTCCAGAAATGATTATATAGAATTTGGGATTTAACAGTTTTTAAAAATTTCTTACAAAATAACCCATCATTTAAATTTAATCCAGAAATTGGGGTCAATAATATAGAAACATATTGGTAAAATTTGTAATAACTGTCTTAATTTCCAATCATCTTTGGTAGAATTTGTATTATCTAGAAGTTATTTATGACGCAAATTTAGGACGATTTGATGAATTCTGCAAGCTGTGTAATAAAATTTAGTGATTGTGAGTAAAACTACGAATTCAGCTCAAGAACTATTACCTTTCGGACACTTGCCCCTTGTTACTATGAATTCAAGTTTATGCAAATAGGTACCTGTATCCTGTATCGGTTAGAATTAATGAACGTCAAATGACATCATCTAGTTAATAATGCCTTTACATAATTCACCAGGTACAATAATGAAACGATGCACAATAATGAGTAACGGCAACGCTGAATACTGTTACTCGCTAGACTAAAAATCTATTATTTCCATTAAGCAGCGACGAGGAGTGCTTATCTCATCCAATTTCACAATTTTCCCATTTATCGGCGCCATATTACACTTAATACGCGATTTTTCGAAAGCAAAAATACCTAAAAAGAACCCACGGCAACAACAACAACAGATAACTGCTAAAGTAGGAAAGATAACCTAGGCAGATAGCGTTCTTCAAATGCTTATGGTGCACGATAACGTGTTAACCGCTGGTGTTATGGGAGTCGTTCAAACGTGAAAGGTTGCTGGTACCAGTCACTTAAAACGCTTAACACACAAGGTTATTAAACCGTTGGTAATTTATTTAAATGGGAAGAAGAGCCGAGCTTCGGCCTTACATTTGTGGTTAGATAATTACCAACAAATTAAACGACAGGTAGCGAGAAGAAATTCAAACGCAACGAAAGTGTTATGAGTGATTACAATACGACGTTTCAATGAGCTAACGTGATAAACATTACGTTACGAGGATAATATAATAATAGCTTGTTATTATGTTAACACGTAAAATGTTACTTCCTGAGTATGAATGCAATTATCTCCAGTAACGTTATGAGAAACGTAATTACAGTTCCTTATATCACAAAAATCACAGTATAACGAACCTATAGGTTTATCAGAACACAATTCCAGAACTTATAAAGTTTAATACAAAACGTATTTCAACTAAAAATTCTATTGAAATTGAAGTTTAAAGAAATAACGTAAATTTACCATCTGAGCATGCGCAGAACGTTGCATTTTGGGATAAGACGTCCCTTAATAAAATTGAAGTATTATATCGGGTGGTAATTTGATTTTGATTCCATCCTAACTTTGTATAGAGTAAAACTACTGCTTCAATAAATGAGTATAAATAGAGTCACTTTTCCAAATTGAATTTTGAGTTTTGAATTTTTCTTTATACATTCGCAGAACGTTGCATTTTAAGTTAAGACGTCCCTTAATAAAGTTAAAGTATTAAATTGAATTAAAAGTATTCATTTAATTTAGGTAAAATCAGATGCTTTGAAAATTTAATTATGAAGCAATTTCATTAATAATTATTATCATTCGGTACCATTTTCTGTTATATAAGGAGTGAGCCTAAAATAACGCTTAACCTCTTAACGGCAGTGAATTGCAATGGAAAAGTTCAACGCCGGCCCTGGATTATATGGAATATAATGTATTGGTTTATATATGTAATTGGTTTCCGAGTAATGACGTCATCGTATGTTTCATTGCTGGTAAGTTATCATTTTTTCTCTTAATTTAGATTTATTATCGAATTGGCTACATCTCCATTAAAAATGTAGAAATATTACATGAGAAAATTTTTAAAAACAAATATTTAGAAGTCTACTAAGATTTTTAAAAACCAAAATAATCAGAAAATTGCCCAGAAATGTTTAATGGCCATGTAGGTAACTCGATAATAAAGTTATATTTTGGAGAAAATGGCAGTGTCCCGGTGACGTCATTACTCGAAAACCAATGACGCCACATTGCTTTTTTTAGCAAGAAAGATGTAATTTCCAATCTAAAATCGACTTGTCCTACTAAATTTTTTATAACGTTTCAATAAAATGTATTTCTATTTTCCAATTTTTCATCCCTTCAGAAGGGGAAATTCAGGATTTTCGGATTTTCCCGGACCTATTCAGGACCAAATCTATAAACTTGTAAAGTTTCAAGTTTCCGAGTGCCTTACCATTCCGGGATGTACCAACAGGTCCGCATTTTAATATCTTAATATCGGGTTTTTGAAATTTTGTTTAAATTTATCACAATATTACGCTTGAGCTAATGATAAGTGACTGTCCCTTAATAGTGTTTGCGTTATTTCATACTCATACTGTACATATTTTATCCTATTTTAAGAACTAAAAACATTTTCAAATCCACGCTTGAAAGTGCAGCAGTCATGAAAAAATTTTTAGTAATAGTTTTAATACTGAACAGAAGTATCTTTTCTTCTTCTTTTATATGGGTAATATATTAAGACTTTCCTGAAAAGCGTAAATAACTACATTAGTTAATTCTGTAGATTTTCCATATATTTTCCTAGGTAACCGGGGGTGGTCGAATAGCACCAAGCCGATTAGACCAATTTGCTTACCAGTATGGACGAAACTTTTAAAGAATTAATTTACTATAATAATGTACAAATATTTAATTATGATTTACATGAAAATATTTTTATTGGAAAATCGGTATTATATAAGTAACTTAAAAACCGACTTAGATGCGTCGAATTATTACCAGTAACAATATAATTTTTACCAAATTCAAGGAATCTGATAATACAGGTAGAATTTCGGGAACATTCTGACCCGATTACTTAATGGTTCGGTCTATTCGGAACTGCTCGGTCTTAACGCGAATTAAGTTTACATTTTCTGTCCTGAAGTCCCGTCAGGTCAGGTCAGTTACCGATACATTTCACCGGCCAGCGCCTGGATTAATAATGAATTGGAATCTCCTCGTTGATTATAAAATTTATGCGATAATTAATTGCTTTTGAACTACTTCGAGTTTGATATCAAAATGTAGGGGAAAACACGACGGTTTCACTAAACATATTTTCACGTAAATCATAATTAAATATTTGTACATTATTACAGTAAACTGATTCTTTAAAAGTCTCATACAAGCAGGTAAAGGAACCGATGGCCGGTCGATCCCTTCTTATCGTTTAGTCCCTTTACCTCTCTAAACGGCTTGGTGCTAGTCGCACCCCGGTAGACCGTAATTTTAATATCTTTCGTAATCTCATCTGTGGTTCTCGATAATCAGACGAAAATGTGTCGACCGATTCCCAATATTAAGTACATTTTCAGGTAAGAGTTCCTTCAAATTTTATAGTTAAGTTATGCAGGCGGACGAAAGTGTATACGCTCTTTTTAAGGAGGGGAAATCCTTTGAGGAGACCAGAAGGAATAAAAGACATTTTGGAAAATTAGGTAATAAAAGACACTCCAAAACAGAACAACGTGAGTTCTGTAAATTCAGTAAATGTGGCAGATTTGTCATAAAACATACAACCGAATATTAACGATTTTCAATAATCACACACCACCCCAAAGGCTGTTATTAACTTTTTAATTTTATTCTTCTACAAATCCCAAAAAAATTAGCCATTTTAATTCTTTGGTACCGCTGTTACTCTTTTGGAAATATATGTTGTATCAGCACCTTTCCTAATCATGGAGGAGAATCGTCCTAATTTTCTCCTAACTCTTTCCATTCCTAATTTCCACTAATATAGAATTTTATGAAAAGTACTAAATTTTATAGATATACTATTTTAGTACATGTACACAGTAAATTTTGGAGATTAATATTAACGTTTTCAGGTAATTAATCATACAAATTTATTTTAAATTTTTCTATGTCGAAGAACGAGTCATTATACGTATCTATGTTGTTATAGTTGTTAATTAAATTATTTTTTTATTTTATTTATTATTTACTTACTTTTATATTATTTTTTATTTATTTTTAATATAATATATTAAATAATGTATAAATTATCATTATATTATTATTTTAACACATTAAATTAATAATATTAATATAAAATCAATAAGCATAAATCTTTTTTAAATTTTTATATTTTTTAAAAATCTTATAAATATAAAATAAAATGAAGAGCATAAATTAATGAATTGATATACTAAATATTGATATATGAAATAATATATAATATTTTTATTTAGTTTTGTCAGGTCAGGTCAGTTACTGATACATTTCACCAGCCAGCGCCTGGATTAATAATGAATTGGAACCTCCTCGTTGATTATAAAATTTATGCGATAATTAATTGCTTTTGAACTACTTCGAGTTTGATATCAAAATGTAGGGGAAAACACGACGGTTTCACTAAACATATTTTCACGTAAATCATAATTAAATATTTGTACATTATTACAGTAAACTGATTCTTTAAAAGTCTCAGACAAGCAGGTAAAGGAACCGATGGCCGGTCGATCCCTTCTTATCGTTTAGTCCGTTTACCTCTCTAAACGGCTTGGTGCTAGTCGCACCCCGGTAGACCGTATGGGTAATAAATTAAGACTGTCCTGAAAAGCGTAAATAACTACATTACTTAATTCTGTTGATTTTTCATATAGTTTCCCATGTAACCTTAGTTTGAGTATTGTGTAACATACAAAAAACGTTTAGTTTACCAGAAAATCAACTTTAATAATCCGAAGTTGATCCTACCCAATTTTCAAAATCCTTTCTGTTGAAACGAAAGTTAATTTAACCTTTAAACAATAGTGTATTCGACTATTCAACTTATTAACTTTATCTAAGTAAGTGGTATCTGCGTTTTCTCTTAAATCAAACTAATGAATCGTATGCATGACGTTCAATTTGACAGCCGGCCAAGAACATGTTCACGACAAAAATGTTCTTCTTTTGTACGACAATTTGACAATTATGTATTTCCTATCTAAACGGTTTCAGTCTCTTTCTTTTCTCTTCTTCTCTACTAATCCCACGCATGAAACCACATGTCTCTATTAATCGACATGTAAGTTGTCATGATTTAGTGTTGAGTTAGGTGTCGTTGAGGACTTACGATTTAATCGCCCGCGTCTGTAAAATTTTGACAGACGTCCGACGACCGAGAATGGGATTTCCATAACACGACTCAAAAATAAAATATAACACGAGTCGACTCCACAACAATACACACATATATTTTATTGCTTGGCGTTTTTTAATCCGCACATAAATCTCTTTAACAATTCATTCGGTCCGGGTTTAAACTACATCATTCAACCCCCGTACATCCCCTCCGAAATAATACATTAATGCCGCTCCGTCCGTGGATTTATTACTTTGCAATGTTTTCTTCGCCGTAATCCGTTCGAGATTTAGATTTTATTGAATCGGAATCATTTCCGGAGTTATTTTTCTCGGGATGAGGGGGAGGACGATAAAGTTGCGATTTGAAGGGAGGGTCTTTAATGACGTTAAAACAGGGACTTGTAACGGGTTATGCGTTATGCGCCGAAGTTAATTTTCCCCTGGCCCGAGGCTAGAGTCCGGATCTGTGTGCTAATAGGTAAAATCTGGGTTTAAACGGCGTCGAGAGTTAGTAGGAATGATTCATTGTGGTTGGAGCATTCAAGCGAGCTATTTTCAATTGGGAAGGTTTAGAGATTTTGACAATTTGTTTTAAGGGGTACGTAGATAATTTTCGTTATGATCTACTTTTGAAAAATTAGGTGTGTACCTTGGGAATTTTGGGAAAGATACTAATTTTGTCTCCCCACGTTTTCTAAAGGAGATATAATATAATTTTATTAAGAAAAGATGTTTGAATTTAGGCTGACATTTTCCCCAAAAATATTTAAAAAAGACATATATCAGTCGAAAATATTTCAAAAACGTGTTTCAGAGACACCAGTCTTATAGTGCAGAGACCATCCGTTTAAAAGTTATGGCACTTTCAAAATGCGATTATCCATAAGAGGTTATATCGTCAAAAATTAAAAACTCACCAAAAAATCACCTTTCGTCCATAAAATACTGTAGAACATGATGGTCCACTTCTTTTTCTTAATTCCTTCTGGTTTCTTTGCAAAAAAATAATTTTACTTTTTAGGTTAGTTCCCCGGTCGGCTCTTCGGCTTCGTTGCTTTCTCGAGACGAACGGGCGGACATCAAATTCATCCCATATCACATGTTTGTGGTTCTCTTTATGTATTTTTCACTATTATTCTCGCTCAAACTCTTTGCAAAATATGTTAAATGCGAATTTTCCACGACATGACCAAAATTGTTACATACTTGTCACGGAACACAATGTAGATATGACATTTTTCATGGAACGTCGAGGTTTTGATTCTGCCTACCAAACCGTCCGGCGATCTTTTTCATAAGCCATTCTCCCATTAAATTCGCATGTTTGCACGTTTATTTTTTTTATACTGTTGGTATAATTTTTTTCACTACTATAATACAATGCAAGCGTCGATAATATAAACTGTTTACACCTAGGCAACCACACATACTCCCATTACTCACTTTACAATTTGCAATTTTATGACTTATTACAAGTGTTTCATACTCTCAAATAATATCATGTGATCTTTCGTCGCTACCAATATACCGCAATTTTCATGTAAAGAATACATTGCATTTAGTTTGAGATATGTATTTTGGAGTTGTTCCGTACTTCCACTACTTCTGGACTTACGACTCAGTCGGGAAGGTTAGGTATGTTTGGTATGGCTTGGATAAAAGAATAAAACTTGTTTGTACGTTTCTGAGCTTACGACTCAGTCGGGAAGGTTAGGTATGTTTGGTATGGCTTGTATATTAATTAAAACATTTGTACGTTTCTGGGCTTACGACTCAGTCGGGAAGGTTAGGTATGTTTGGTATGGCTTGTATAGTAATTAAAACATTTGTACTTTTCTGGGCTTACGACTCAGTCGGGAAGGTTAGGTATGTTTGGTATGGCTTGTATAATAATTAAAACATTTGTACTTTTCTGGGCTTACGACTCAGTCGGGAAGGTTAGGTATGTTTGGTATGGCTTGTATAGTAATTAAAACATTTGTACGTTTCTGGGCTTACGACTCAGTCGGGAAGGTTAGGTATGTTTGGTATGGCTTGTATAGTAATTAAAACATTTGTACGTTTCTGGGCTTACGACTCAGTCGGGAAGGTTAGGTATGGCTTGTATAGTAATTAAAACATTTGCACGTTTCTGAGCCTACGACTCAGTCGCGACTCTCTTTCCTTCTCTCTCCCTCTCTCTCTTTCTCTCCACCCTCTCTCTCTCTCTCCTCCCGTCTGTAGTCTACCATTCTTCATGTCGGCCTGTTAGCCATTGCCAAAACTGCTCTCGGCGTGTCTGTCAACAGTATTTAAATATGGCGAAGGCGCGAAAACGTCTCTGTGTGGAATCGTGAATTTGCATATTTTCCGGTATTATTTCGGCGCGAAGTTAATGTCATCGTTTAGTTCAAGCATCGAACTACATTGAGGCCTTAAAGTGAGTAAAAATTACTCACGAAAACACTGAGAAATTCCTTTTTGAAAATAGGTAATTTCGGTGTTTTTTCCAACATTTTATTTTTTTTTCCTCCAAAAATAAGCGTCTCCGCACCTACGAACTATTTTTCCCAGCACCTCCAAACGCCCCTTTTCCTGCCTATAATTTTTATTTTTCTTTAATTTTGGGGAGGAGGGAAAAATCTTTACCTGAATTTATATTTTACTAATTACCCAAAACTAGATAACTGGGCCACAGTGGCCCAGCCATCCGAACTCTCTCAGGTCCCCAAGACTAGTACTCCTTTCAACTCATCCCCTCTCTAGCGTGCCCCTTCCCTATGACCGGAAGTGACGCGTCAGCCAATCACCGAGCTTAAACTATTTTTGAGCTCTCTTACTAGAAGCTAAACCTACTAAACTTAATCTGGGTTTTCTGAACACCCCTCTTTTGCAATTTCGATTCTCCCACCATAAGGTGACGTAAGTCACGTACGTCTCTCTTCTTCTTCCTCAGTTATTCCCAAAAACAGAAGTAGGTAATAAAAGGTCCCTAAGTTAGACGCATTTTAGCGTTTTGCATTTTATGTACAGTGGGATAGTGGCTAAACTAACCGGGAAATCTCGTTCAAATTGACACAACTTATGACTAAACTGTACAACATTAATCTGCCAAAATCTCAGATTATATTATTATATATTTATTATTATTATGATTATTATTATAGTTTTCGTCATAGTTCGGTGTCGCTAGCATCCACGTAAAAGTTACCACACGTACTCGTAAGTAAACAAGACGTTCGACTCATCTCAGACACAGTTTCGCATCGGGTTTTTGACCAAGCTAATTGGGATGGAGAGTATTGCGCAACGTTGCGTTAATATTCGGACTTAGTTAAAATAACAACCGATGATACAATTCGTTGGCTAATATTTGTGATACGAAAAAACCGTAACGTAACAGTACCTTGGGAATTTTGGGAAAGATACTAATTTTGTCTCCCCACGATTTCTAGAGGAGATATAATATAATTCTATTAAGAAAAGATGTTTGAATTTGTAAAGTATTCGAGTCGCTATGATATCCTGCTTTGATTTTCGATATTGTCACGTCGAAGGGCATGCAGTATCAATGAGGGTAACATCTCGCTGTGGCAGTATTTTGAAAATTGCAACAACAATCCATCATCATTCCGCTAAAAACGTACTTTTGAATCCAATGCGTGAATTAGTAGGTATTTGTCGCGATTTCCAATTCCAAGCCATCCAGAAATGAAACAACGAAATGTACGGGAAAAGCGAGATATCGCGATTCCCGAAATCTCCAGTGATTAAATCCTCCTCTGTTTCCTCAAGCAGAAAGACTCCTTAAACTGTCACTTGCAAATCCATCGCCTAACCTTTCGAGGCTTTTAATAATTTCACGTGGGGCGCACCGGAGGAGTTCGTTACTTTTCCATTTTTACATGTCGTAGCAGTCCCGAGATTCTCCCTCGCGTTTTTGCCGGGGGGCCTTTTCTTTGTGCGTTCACATCTAAAAAGAATGGCGAGACGTTCCCGAAACATCACGAAACTTGGTAGGAATACGTTCCTCCACATCTATCGATTGTATCTCGATGGAAACATGGTCGAGGCAGCACACGTCCCTCCTCGCAATTACAAGGGCTAATAAAATCGACAACTGTCGCAAATGTCGCGAATCCCTCCGAGATTAGGGGGATATAGTGTTACCATTAGGGCTTAATCAATACACGAGGAGATTCTATGAGTCCCCCTTCCACCCCCCCTCTTCCGTCCCGGTCTTTTTCCTCTTCGTCATTAACGTCACGGGGGTCGGAAAAGGGGATCCTTAAAGTTTTCCCGGGACCTGAATATAAATCAAAGATGAAGGTTTCTGTCATTTTATCAATTGAAAGGAGAGGCGATTCGAATGAAAAAGTCGTGAATCTCGAACGATGGTGACTTTCCCGGGGAGAAGATGTGTCTCTTTTCGCTTTCGACGGGAGCTGTCGTCGTGAATCGACTTTATCCCTTCGTTCCCGGGAAGGAGGAAGGGATGGGGGGGACGTACGTGACCGAGGAAAAAATCCGGTTTAAAGTTTAAATAAAATATTCGGGAAAATTGAGGCGGGGAATAAAGATGTCACCTTTCGCGCCTGCGGTGCCGAAACTTTGACAATGCGAAGTTTTCCAGGATTGCCGGTGATTGCGATTACGGTTCGGTTTACGTTTTACCGACGATAACTTTGCGGAATCGCTCACAGATCGATATGTATTGATCACTAGTAACAGGCCGGTTCGTTTAAAGGAGACAGATGTTGAATGTTTTGTGGCAGACAAGTTCTTCTTCTTCACTTCATGTTTTAGGTAGTACTTTGCTTGTTACGATACCCATCTTTTTCTCGGCCTTCCTATATCTCTTCCTCCATGGCATTGATAAACTCTGACTTTGGCTGGTATCCTCTTCTCGTGCATCCGTTCTACATGAGTAGACTATCTATGCCGGTTCTAACTCAAAAAACGTGGTTTTTCGTCAAGGTCAAATTTTGTCCGTTTTGGTACCCAAAATGAGTGATTTGTTGCCTATCTCTGCATTTCTGACGCAATTCCCCATATAATTTTAAATGGGGGTACAACTTTTTGCCCATTTTACGGTCTGAAATGTGAAGGTCCAAAACTGCCCATTTTGGACCCCAATTTCTACCCCAACCCCCCATATTATTTTAAATGGGGAACAGTTTTCGCGCCTTAATGGTGTGTGATGAGTTGTGCCACAAGTATGACGCATACACGCGAACACACGGCGCTAATAACATTTTAAATAATTTGTGAAATTTCATAAATAATGAACGCCACTCAACCCAAAATTGAGTTAAATTGGATACCAAACACTTATAAACGCTACAATCTTCAATTATAATTTATTGTAATTAAATCAAATTTAAAAAAAAAATAGGAATTATTATCCTATTATTCCTGTCCTATTATTATCATATTATTCATATTATCCCAGCAGATTTTACTTTTTTACAGAGAGATTAAAATTAAGATTTGCAAAGAGATTAAAACCTAACACTTTTTCACAAAATTATCCTCACTTTTTGAGTTGATTTCACTTATTCACCCAAAAATGTGTGGTTTTATATATATATTGTACATAAGTTTTCTGGACTCATTTTGACAAAAATTTGGCTTGCTTTACACCAAGAAACCGTGTGACAAAATATTACGCTATATGTATTCTATGAAAGTTCTCATATTTAGACCACAAAACTAAAACTAAGTAATAGATACTAAGGGCTTTATAGTTCTTAGAAACTCAAAATTTTCTATAATTTCTACGAACTCAAAATTTACGAAAAAGTGATTTAGCATAAGAATCTAGAAAGTCTCCAGATTTTTTCGAAACCTGGAGGAAAGTTTCCTAAAACTTCTAGAAAGTTCTAAGCTAAACGTAAAATATATGTAATTTCGGGAACTCACAAAATTTACCAGAATTACCGGAAATAAAAAATGATATAGCATAATATCCCATAAGAATCTAAAGTGTCTTAAGTACTTTCAAAGTTCTAAGCAAAACAGGAAACTTTTATGAACTCTGGAAACTCAAAAAAATTACCAAAATTACCGGAAATAAAGGCGATAATCAAACAAAAATTTACCCAAATTATCTGAAATAATGACGATATAATATAATATTCTTTAAGAATCTAAAGAGTCTTGAGATTTTTGATTTTTTGAACACCAAGTTGCAAAGTTCTCATAAAAATATGAAACTTTTGGAAACTCTGGAAACTCAAAAAATTTACCAAAATTACTAGAAATGAACGTTATAAAATATCATATTCCTGAAGAATTAGAAGGTCTTGAGAGTTTTTCAAAATCTGAAGAGTTTCCAACTTCTACGCAAAACGCAAAACTTTTAGAAATTTCGGGAACTCCAAAATTTACCGAAATTACCGGAAATAAAAAGTCATGAAGCATAATATTTCTTAAGACTAGGAAGTGTGGCGAGTTTTCCAAAACTTGGAAAGTTTCAAAGTTCTAAACAAAACATGAAACTTTTAGAAACTCTGGAATCTCAAAAATTTGCTAAAATTACCGAAAATAAAGGCGATATAGCGTAATACTCCTTAACAATCTAGAAAATCTTCAGAGTTGTTCAAAACCTGAAAACTTTCAAAGTTCTAAGCAAAACAGGAAACTTTTATAAATTCTGGAAACTCAAAAAATTACCAAAATTACCGGAAATAAAGGCGATATAGGATATTAGTCATTAAGAATCAAACAAAAATTTACCCAAATTACCGGAAATAATGACGATATTACACAATATTCTTTAACAATCTAGTCTTGAGATTTTTTCAAAACCTGGAAAGTAAAATTTCTCAAAAAAATATGAAACTTAGAAACTCTGGAAACTCAAAAATTTACCTAAATTACTAGAAATAAACGTTATAAAATATAATATTCCTTGAGAATTAGAAAGTTTTGAGAGTTTTTCAAAACCAGAACATTTTACAAGTTCTACGCAAAACTTTTAGAAATTTCGGGAACTTCAAAATTTACCAAAATTACCGGAAATAAAAAGTGATGGAGCATTATATTTCTTAAGACTAGTAACTCTGGACAGTTTTTTAAAACCTGGAAAGCTTTAAAGTTCTAAGCAAAACATGAAGCTTTTTAGATACTCTGAAATCTCAAAAATTTGCTAAAATTACCGGAAATAAAGGCGATATAGCATAATACTCCTTAACAATTTAGAAAATCTTCAGAGTTGTTCAAAACCTGAAAACTTTCAAAGTTATAAGCAAAACAGGAAACTTTTATAAACTCTGGAAACTCAAAAAATTACCAAAATTACCGGAAATAAAGGCGATATAGGATAATATTCTTTAAGAATCAAACAAAAAATTTACCCAACTTACCGGAAATAATAACGATATAACATAATACTCCTTAAGAATCTAGAAAGTCTTGAGATTTTTTCAAAACCTGGAAAGTTTCACAAAGTTCTCATAAAAATATGAAACTTATAGAAAATCTGGAAACTCAAAAATTTACCAAAATTACTAGAAATAAACGTTATAAAACATAATATTCCTGAAGAATTAGAACGTCTTGAGAGTTTTTCAAAACCTGAAAATTTTTCAAGTTCTACGCAAAACGTAAAACTTTTGGAAATTTCGGAAACTTCAAAACTCACCAAAATTACCGAAAATAAAAAGTGATGAAGCATTATATTTCTTAAGACTAGGAAGTCTGGCGAGTTTTCCAAAACCTGGAAAGTTTCATAAAACTTTTAGAAACTGTAATCTCAAAAATTTGCTAAAATTACCGGAAATATAGGCGATACCTATAGCATAAAATTCCTTAACAATCTAGAAAATCTTCGGAGTTGTTTAAAAACTTTAAAGTTTCAAAGTAGGTACCTACTAAGCAAAACACGAAACTTTTAAAAGTTTTGAAAACTCAAAAATTTACCAAAATTACCGGAAATAAAAAGTGATGTAGCTTAAGAACCTAGAAAGTCTTTAGAATTTTCTGAAAAGTGGAAAGCTTTCTAGAACTCTTAGAAAGTTCTAAACAATACGTAACACTTTTAAGACTTTTCATGAATTCAAATATTTTCGAAAATTTCCGGAAAATGTGTTATAATTGGGGCGAAAAAATGATGATATATTATTTTTCAAGAATCTACAAAGTTTCAAAGAGTTTTCCGACAGCAAGAAAATTTCATTGGAGTTAGAAAGTTTTAAAAAACCATAAAATTTTAAGGCGTTTCGAGAACTCGGAAATTTATCAAAATTAACAGAATTAATTAATGACACAGAATAATAACTTAAGAGTCTAGAAAGTCTCAAGAGTTTTACGAAATCGATAAAGTTTTCTAGAACTCAGAGAGACTTCTAAACAAAATGTAAAACTTCTAAGACTTTTCGCAAACTTAAAAATTTACCAAAATTACATTAGATAGCTACTTTACCAAATGAGAAATGAGTAATGTTTGGAGTAATTTCGAATGACAAACGTCAATCTACTTTTGTAAATTGCAATTCATTCAATAAGACGTGTTTTCCCTGAAATTTCTGCAATCGACCGTTATCGAGAATTCGTCGTACGAATCTCTTTTATCGATGATCTAAACTTAAAGGTGCTCAGCTATAAAAGGCACCTTTCAAATGATATCGCCTAAAGGCGACTCGGCAGAGATATCGCGGAACTAATGCCGATATGTATGTACATTACATACGTGGAAACGGGAATCACTTTGCATTTAAACACATACCGAACGGTTACGATAAGGTTGTTCCACTAATTCGTATTTGATGTCTCGACATTAAAAACCACTACGGAGTATCGAATAAAGATTAACTGGCCGAGTGGTAGCTTCTGACTTAATTTCAAAACATGTAGTTGAAGGCTCATTTAGGTATTACGTTCTCATATGAGGCTCATTTATGAGAAGTAATTGTAGTTGGGTCGATTTTTCGAGATATTAACATTTCTAGGTGTTTAAAACACCATTGAGAGATCTTAAAGATACGTTTTTCAGACTTTTAGACTATTTCAGACTTCTAGACACTTCGACTTTGTACCATTCCAGGACTGTCCAATAAGCGTTTTATGAAAGTCGGGATTGATAAAGGGGTAGTTTACTATTGTCGTTTTTGGGTTTTTTGAAAGTTCCTCTAATTCCGCTCCAAAAATGTTCTTAACTTTAAATATTTATTGTACTGTTAGATTAATGTGTGTAATAGTTGTATATTAATATCTTTTGAGGTGAGCACTTTACATCTCTATTTTTTCTTTTTTTTTAAAAATGTTCTTTTAGATCATGTAAAATTTCTGGGAGAATTCGTAATGCCTGAACCATAATTGTCTTAATCTTAGATTTATTAGTTTCTAAATAATATCTGACAGGACCAGTGATTCACTTTACAAATATCCGACTACCTCGAAATATCTTTTACGATTATATTTGTGAGTACTCCTTAGGAGTCATGATTCATTCCCAAACTTTTAAAAGAGTGTCTAAGTTCCTGAAGGGCTTTGTAGAATGTTAGAATCAATTCTTGTAGAAATTACAAAAAATTTAATTAATTAATTAATTAAAAAATAATTAATTGGGTTAGTTTTTCTCAGACTTGCCCAAAACCTAAACTATCCTGAAAAATTCTCTAGAAGGATTCCTGAAAGTATCCGAAACATCTAAGGATCCTAAAGGATTTTTATAAGTTTCCAAATTATTTCTGGAAGTAGGTATAATTCATCCTGAAGATGTTGCAGCAAGATTTGTGAACTTGGGTAGAAGTGCAGGATTTTACAATAATTCTTGAAGGATTATTTCAGATTATTTTTCGTCCTATAGTGCCTAAAGGAGATTACAAGATCTCAAAATATTTCCGGATGGACCATTGCTGACTCTTTTTGAGTGAGTGATCTAAAGGTTACTAGATTTTTACTAGAAATCTCTGAAAGGTCGTCACTATCTTAGAGTAATCCTTGAAGGATTCTAGAAAATAATCTGATTGTCTTAAGATTCTTGGATTCTTAAGACTTGAGAATTTAATTCTTAAATTGTCAAACAGTCTCTGAAAGTGCCAGTAATTCACTTTAAAAATATCTAGCTACCTTGAAAAAATTTTTAGATAGATTCCAATATGCTTGAGCGTTCCTTAAGATTCCTGATTCTCTTCTAAATTTTTCAAAAAATGTGTAAACTTCTGAACGACTTTGTAGAACTTTAAGAACATTTTTTGTAGGAATTATAAACAATTTAACGATTCGCCTTTAATCCCTGTACGATCCTAAAGGATTTTAAGGTCCTTAAATATCTGTTAAATATATGAATCTCGAAATATCTGAAGTAATTGGGTTAGTTTATCCCAAAGTTGCTAGAATCTTGAAATTATCAGAAAAATGTAAGAATCTTGAGAGATTTTTGTAAGTTGCCAAATTATTTCTGGAACTTTATGAATCACCCTGAAGATGTAGCACCAGGATTGCAACAAATATTTAAACTTTTCTTAATAATCTGTACATTCGTAAAAGAGATTAAAAGTCCCAATATACTCTCCGATGGACCACTACCAATTCTATTTAGTGGATCATCTGAAAGTTACTAGAGTTTTTGATAGCTCAAAAACATTCTGGAAAATTTCTTGAAAGATCATAGAAAATAATATCTTATTGTCTTAAGATTGTTAGATTTGTAAATTCCTAAACTATTTCTGAAAGGGCCTGTAATTCACATTAAAAATATCTTGCTACGTTGAAAAATTTTTTAGAAAGATTTCAGTATTGTTGAACGTTCCTTGAGAGTCTTGATTCTTTCATAAACTTTCCAAAAAATGTGTAAACTTATGAAGGACTTTGTAGAATTTTAAAGACATTTCTTTTAGGAATTATAAACAATTTAACAATTCGCCGTTAAAACCTGTACAATCCTAAAGGATTTTAAGGTCCTTAAAATATATCCCGCAGTATCTTATTTAATTGAGTCGGTTTTTCTCAGTTGCCATAATCATGAAATATTCTCAAACATTATAGGATATTTCTGGAATGTCATGAAAACCCTGAAATAATCCTTTAAGGATTCTAGAAAATAATCCAGATTGTCTTGTGATTCCTTAATTTCTAAATTATTCCAAAATGGATCAACTTTATAAAATATCTGAGTACATTGAAAAAGTGGGGGGATTGCAACATTGTAGAATATACCTTAGGGGTCCTGAAACATTTTAAAAAATATCTCACATCTTAAAACACCTTAAAAGACCTTAAAAATATCTAATAGTAACAACTTAAGGACTCGATCTATTTTTTAGAAATGTGTCTTGTAGGAACTGTGATTAATTTAACAATTTTACTTTAAAAGGGTTGCCAGTTCCTTACATGTTTTTGATGTATCAATGAAAATTGGGCTGGTGTTTCTCGACGTTGCCAGACTGCTAAAATATCTTGAAGGATTCTAAAAAATATTTCTTGAAGGATTCTTGAAGGTACTTGAAATGTCTAAGAATCCTCAGGAATTCTTAAGTTATTACAAATTATTAATAATAGATAATTCTCCCTTAAAATGTTTACCTTAAAGATTTTAGGAATAATTCTTGTAGGAACTATGATCTATTAAATTAAACAATTTTACTTTAACAGGGTTGCCAGCTCCTTAAACGGTTTTTGAAGTATCAATGAATTGGGCTGGTGTTTTTCGACGTTGCCAGACCGCTAAAATATCTTGAAGGATTCTAAAGCATATCCCTTGAAGGATTCTTGAAGTGTCTAAGAATCCTCCGGAATTATTATAAGTTATTACAAATTATTAATAATAATTAATTCTCCCTTAAAGTGTTCACCCTAACGATTTTAGGATTAATTCTTGTAGGAACTATGATTCATTTAACAATTTTTCTTTAAAAGAGTTGCCAGCCCTTTAAATTTTTTTTGAAGTATCAATGAAGTGGGCTCTTGTTTCTCGACGTTGCCAGACTGCTAAAATATCTTGAAGCATTCTAAAAAATATTTTTTGAAGGTACCTGAAATGTCTCAGTATCCTCAGGAAACCTTGTAAGTTATTACAAATTATTAGTAATAATTCACCCTTAAAATGTTCACCTTAACGATTTTAAGATTAATTCTTGTAGGAACTATGATCTATTAAATTTAACAATTTTACTTTAACAGGGTTGCCAGCTCCTTAAATGTTTTTTGAAGTATCAATGAAGTGGGCTGGTGTTTCTCGACGTTGCCAGACTGCTAAAATATCTTGAGGGATCCTAAAAAATATTTCTTGAAGGTACTTGAAATGTCTCAGTATCCTCAGGAACTATTGTAATTTATTACAAATTGTTAATAATAATTATTCACCCTTAAAATGATCACCTTAACGATTTTAGGATTATTTCTTGTTGGAACTATGATTCATTTAACAATTTTACTTTAAAAGAGTCGCCAGCCCTTTAATTTTTTTTTTGAAGTATCAATGAAGTGGGCTGGTGTTTCTCGACGTTGCCAGACTGCTAAAATATCTTGAAGGATTCTAAAAAATATTTATTGAGGGTTTCTTGAAGGTACTTGAAATGTCTCAGTCTCCTCAGGAATTCTTGTAAGTTATTACAAATTATTAATAGTAATTCATCCTAAAAATGTAGCCTAGAAGCCCGGAAACTGACTTTGTTAAAAAAAATTGTCTAAGATTCCTCGGAAACTCTTGTAAATCCCCAAATTGTTAATAATAATAATTCACCATAAAAATATAGCCTGGTAGCTGGTAGCCCGGAAACCGACTTTCCCTCAAAGTGACATATTGAAAATGTTTATGGAAGTACATTCGACGTCCCAATTAGTCAAATGTCCCCAAAGTAAACCGCAGATAAGCTACGTTTCCGAATAAACAAACCGGACGAAGAATTATCCTCTCCCAGGTGCATAGAACCAACAGTTCCATTCGTTCCTCTCAGCTTCCGCCCCCACAGGGGAGAACTTCACGAGAGAAAATGGAGACGATTCATATTTTTCTATCTGCATTTCTCTGGCGAACCAAAACATCCCATCGCATAAAATTTATATACCCGAATACGTGTCCGGGAGGTCGTAAACCATTTCCCATCTGCCTCTCTTTCTCTCAGGGCCGCCATAATTCACTTCCTTCTCACCTCCGGGGTCTCACTTCGATAACGTTATCGCGATACACATTCAGAAAAGCTTTTAACGCGACAGAGAGAAAGATAAAAGAGGGTGGGGGGGTGCGGGCGGTGCAGTTTCCTGGCGGGGACGTTTTGTTTGCATTTTCCGAGGATTTGTTGGTCTCGTGGAAATTTGTCGGAGAAATGAGATTTTCTCCGCTTTAAAAGTGAAATTGTAAAAATTTGTTGAAGTGGTTAAAATATTTGTTTTCGATTTTTTTGAAATGCGCCCCATTTATCAACCCCTAGACGCTAGCTAGGGTGGTAAATCGTACTGTAAACAATTGTTTATAATAAACAATCTCTCTGAAAAAAACTTTTTGTAGACATGTTGATATTAACAAAGATTTTTTCCTGGACTATAAGATTTGTGGAAGTGGCTAACTTCACGCACGTTTCTTTTAGGACAATGGAGGTGATTTCCAAAGTAGTCAGCTTGGAAGTAGGAAACATTTCACTACAAAGAACACACTGTCATATTTTCCCTAATTCATTGCTGTCTTGTCTCAGTTGAGTCAAATTGTCTCAATTGATGACGTATCATTTCTAACTATTTTCCCATAACTGCGTAATTAAAAACATTCCGGGGAGGAGGAACGCTCGTTGAAGATCCCGATATTCAATAACGCCGCCATCAATTACAGTAAGTTTGATTATTCACATCAAATTGTTAAAGTCCTATTCAAATCTCTCAATTCAGTTATTTCAATTTTACCCCATTTAAAATACTGCTTCAACAATGATACTTTAATTTTCCATTCTCTGTGTTGGCTAAGGCCTGTTGGCTATTTTGATATTAAAAAAGGAATTTTTTTCCTGGACTATAAAATTTGTGGATGTGGCTAACCTCACGCCCGTTTCTTTTAAGTCAATCGAGCCGATTTCCAAAGTAGTCAGCTTGGAAGTAGGAAAAATTTCACTAGGAAGAACAAACTATTATAATCTCCTTAATCTATTGCTGCCTTGTCTCAGTTATGTCAAAGTGTCTCAACTGATAACGTATCATTTCAAACTATTTTCCCATAATGCTCTTTGAAGATCCCGAAATTTAATTACGCCTCCCTTAATTGCAGTAAGTTTGATTATTCACATCAAAGTGTTGAAGTCCTATTCAAATCTCTCAATTGAGTTATTTCATTACCCAATTTAAAATACTGCTTCAACAATGATACTTTAATTTTCCATTCTCTGTGTTCGCTAAGGCCTGTTGGCTATTTTGATATTAAAAAAAGGAATTTTTTTCCTGGACTATAAAATTTGTGGATGTGGCTAACCTCACGCCCGTTTCTTTTAAGTCAATCGAGCCGATTTCCAAAGTAGTCAGCTTGGAAGTAGGAAAAATTTCACTAGGAAGAACAAACTATTATAATCTCCTTAATCTATTGCTGCCTTGTCTCAGTTATGTCAAAGTGTCTCAACTGATAACGTATCATTTCTAACTATTTTCCCATAATGCTCTTTGAAGATCCCGAAATTTAATTACGCCTCCCTTAATTGCAGTAAGTTTGATTATTCACATCAAAGTGTTAAAGTCCTATTCAAATCTCTCAATTGAGTTATTTCATTACCCAATTTAAAATACTGCTTCAACAATGATACTTTAATTTTCCATTCTCTGTGTTCGCTAAGGCCTGTTGGCTATTTTGATATTAAAAAAAGGAATTTTTTTCCTGGACTATAAAATTTGTGGATGTGGCTAACCTCACGCCCGTTTCTTTTAAGTCAATCGAGCCGATTTCCAAAGTAGTCAGCTTGGAAGTAGGAAAAATTTCACTAGGAAGAACAAACTATTATAATTTCCTTAATCTATTGCTGCCTTGTCTCAGTTATGTCAAAGTGTCTCAACTGATAACGTATCATTTCTAACTATTTTCCCATAATGCTCTTTGATGATCCCGAAATTCAATTACGCCTCCCTCAATTGCAGTAAGTTTGATTATTCACATCAAATTGTTAAGTCCTATTCAAATCTCTCAATTGAGTTATTTCATTACCCAATTTAAAATACTGCTTCAACAATGATACTTTAATTTTCCATTCTCTGTGTTCGCTAAGGCCTGTTGGCTATTTTGATATTAAAAAAAGGAATTTTCTTCCTGGACTATAAAATTTGTGGATGTGGCTAACCTCACGCCCGTTTCTTTTAAGTCAATCGAGCCGATTTCCAAAGTAGTCAGCTTGGAAGTAGGAAAAATTTCACTAGGAAGAACAAACTATTATAATCTCCTTAATCTATTGCTGCCTTGTCTCAGTTATGTCAAAGTGTCTCAACTGATAACGTATCATTTCTAACTATTTTCCCATAATGCTCTTTGAAGATCCCGAAATTTAATTACGCCTCCCTTAATTGCAGTAAGTTTGATTATTCACATCAAAGTGTTAAAGTCCTATTCAAATCTCTCAATTGAGTTATTTCATTACCCAATTTAAAATACTGCTTCAACAATGATACTTTAATTTTCCATTCTCTGTGTTCGCTAAGGCCTGTTGGCTATTTTGATATTAAAAAAAGGAATTTTTTTCCTGGACTATAAAATTTGTGGATGTGGCTAACCTCACGCCCGTTTCTTTTAAGTCAATCGAGCCGATTTCCAAAGTAGTCAGCTTGGAAGTAGGAAAAATTTCACTAGGAAGAACAAACTATTATAATTTCCTTAATCTATTGCTGCCTTGTCTCAGTTATGTCAAAGTGTCTCAACTGATAACGTATCATTTCTAACTATTTTCCCATAATGCTCTTTGATGATCCCGAAATTCAATTACGCCTCCCTCAATTGCAGTAAGTTTGATTATTCACATCAAATTGTTAAGTCCTATTCAAATCTCTCAATTGAGTTATTTCATTACCCAATTTAAAATACTGCTTCAACAATGATACTTTAATTTTCCATTCTCTGTGTTCGCTAAGGCCTGTTGGCTATTTTGATATTAAAAAAAGGAATTTTCTTCCTGGACTATAAAATTTGTGGATGTGGCTAACCTCACGCCCGTTTCTCTTAAGTGAGTCGAAGTGATTTCCAATGTGGTAGCTTGGAAGTTGGAAACATTTCACTACAAAGAACAAACTGTCATAATTTCCCTATTGCTGCCTTGTCTCAGTTGGGTCAAAGTGTCTCAATTGATGACGTATCATTTCTAACTATTATCCCATAACGCTCTTTGAAGATCCCGAAATTCAATTACGCCGCCCTCAATTACAGTAAGTTTGATTATTCACATCAAATTGCTAAGTCCTATTCAAATCTCCCAATTCAGCAATTTCACTTTTACTTAATTTAAAATACTATTTCAACAATGATACTTTAATTTTCCACTCTCTGTGTTGGCTAAGGCCTATTTTGATATTTAAAAGGAATTTTTTCCTGGACTATAAAATTTGTGAATGTGGCTAACCTCACGCCCGTTTCCTTTAAGTCAATCGAAGTTATTGCTATAGTAGTCAGCTTGGAAGTGGGAAAAATTTCACTAGAAACAACAAACTGTCATATGTTCCCTAATTTATTGCTGTCTTGTCTCAGTTGGGTCAAAGTGTCTCAATTGATGACGTATCATTTCTAACTGTTTTCCCATAACCGCGTAATTAAAAACATTCCGGGGAGGAGGAACGCTCTTTGAAGATCCCGAAATTCAATTACGCCGCCCTTCCAGACTTCGCGGCCTCTGCCGATTTCGGATTCAGCGGCCTACCCGAAGTCGAATCGTGTTGCACGAAGAATTTTAATAAATACACTTAAAAAATGAAATAAGTCATAAAAGTTTCCGGGAGCGTACGGCGGGAGAACTTCGCCGGAAGGGAAATTTGCGTACGTATTTTAGATACGATGGAAATATGCCCGGAGTCGATTTTATCAAAGGGTGAGGTTTTCTAGAAACGTCTTACCGTTCTTAGAAACTTTCTGAAAATTCAGTAAATTTCCTGAAACTGAAAATGTATTACTCGAAAATCGTATAGAAAGTCTCTAAAAAACTTTTTAAGGTAATGCAGACAATACAAATTTTTAGACCTTCAAGTAATGTCCTTGCCTAGATAGTCAAGGTGAAATTCATAAGTTCATCAATGATACTTTTTGGTAAAATCCTCAAAATTGCATAAAAATGTATGAGAAATAACCTAATCATCCCACATACCAATCTAAGTGGTAATTGGTAATGGCTTCTTTAAAAAAAATATTTTCTAAAAATTTCAAGTTATTCACTTTGAATTATAATTTTTTTTAATATGAAAAAATACGATACCTACCCCAATAAGTTAATATAACCGTTTATTGGAGTGATTTATTATTTTAGAAAAACCTAACTTTTCGAAACATCCCAATACAATACTACTTTTAAATATATATTTAATTGGAATACTCCAGGACCTAACTGAATATAACTTATAGCTTTATAACTATATAACTTATATTAACTCAATATAATTGCTTATTGAGTTATTTGATTACTGGAATTGACTAAATTTTCCAAAAGCTACAATGGGATGTTTTAGTAATAAATGCAATAACACAATGACACAATTTAGGCACTGACACAAATACACAACTCCAATTTAGTGAAATATCGAAATGTAAATTTTGAATTTTGCTATGATCAATAAGAATTTCAGTCATTATGGCAAAAATTTGTTAATTTTTTTTTCAATTCGTTGTCAACATCACTATTTCCCATAAATAACTACCACTTATTACTTAATTTATATCTCACAGTTGTTTATTTATATATGCCGCACGGCCGCTCAGGTCAGGTAGTCGACGAGTTCCTATAAAGATCCAGTCTAGAAGAACTTAAGGATTTAAGGAAAATTAAATTTAGATGTTAAGGAGAAGAAATTTTGATATTTTCAACACAATCCGTAGGTTGAGTTTCAAACACTTTAGTTTAGATGATCGGAAGTTAATATTCTATTCAGAAACAATTCAGTAGTACTTATGTAACTTAGAAGAAAGGATATGAGGTATTTAGGGATGTAAAATTAAATTAAGTGTTATTTTAAGAACTATACATGGGCTAGAATCTGCAAATACTATAAAAAGGCATCAGGAATTATCCTAACATAGCACTTTTATGAAAACTTCAAGGCCTGACACTTCTAACGAGAATATTTACAACGTGATCCACATCTGGAACTTTAAATCAGTGTTGAATCCCTACTTAGGGACACTTTATTCCCTCTTGAGAGATGTTTTGTAAAAATCTTTCTACCCTTAATTTTGCTTAATTTTATTTATAATGCAATTATTTATACTCAAATTCAACAACTTTTAAAAGTTTTATAACGGAAAAAGTGACGAAATATTCAGTTATTCTTTTATTTATACAAAGGGGGAACGGTTCTTAATTAGAATATTCCGTATCAAATCCATGAAGATAATATTTATTTCATAACAACTAAATACAGAGATAGGAACAACATTGTAACTGTAATTTTGTTGGTTTATTTTATGTATTTCTCAGCAGATTTAAAATAATAAATGGGATATGGTAATCTATAAATTTACTTCTTTTTAGTTTGAAATATGGTTTTCTATATCTTGTATAAATATTAGATTAGATATCATGCTTACACATTTTAAATAAGCAGTATCCGCGTTGCTTTCTGCAATTGTAGCTAAAACGATACAATCGATTTAATTTATCCAACAATCAATCACTCAATCCCAATCAATTGTACGTAAAGCATTTTGTAATTATGTTACTAGTTTGTACTATGTAAGCATATTGAGCGTCCTTTTTTGTAAAAATTATAAATCCTTTTTTAACTTTTTTATAGTTCTATTTTGGAATAATTTTAGAACATAGAAAATTCCTCTGAATTCTTGGACTTTTTGGACACTTTTAGGAATTAAGCTTTCGAGACATTTTTAAAGATGATGGGATATGAAAACTGCCACGAATACAAACTTTCCTGATATCTTGAAAATTCATAGGTTTAGACACAAAAAATATGCTAGAGTTTAAAAATTCAAGAATATTTCAAAAAAGCTTAAAGAGTTTTAGAAATCTTCCAATGATTGTTAGAAAGCTAATAGACACTGGGAGTGATATTTGAAAAATCAACAGAATTGATAGTACAACTCTGTATCGTTTTTAGAAAATCCTTAAGACTAACTTCGAATGAGCTGTCTAAGAACTTTACGAACCATCAAAGAAATTCAAAATGTTACTCTATAATCTAAACAGTTTACGAGTGCCCAAAACCAAAAGGGACTTAAGACTTACGAATTTTAAAACGTTCCAGAATTTTTGTAAACCTCAAGGATGTAAATTATTTTGACATCTCCTTTGTCTTTCAGGATTCTCCGAGTGTAGGAGAGCACAAACCTGCCTTATTAAACTATTTATGAATTCAAGAAAATTTTCAGGCGTTCTGGAAAATCTTTTAAAATCAAAAAAAGTTCATTAATCTACTTGGGACACAGCTAGAATTGTCTCCAATCTTTCCCAAAATCCTAAAATACATCAGAACTGTTACAGAGACAATTTGGAGACTAAATTCACGGTGCCAAATTCACATTACACAGTCTTATGGAATAAGTCTAGAAGCTCTTGATATCTAGTTGGGACAAATACAGAATTACCGCCCAGTTTCTCCCAAGATCCACCAATTTGGAGATCAAGTTCATGAGTCCAAGTTCACACCACAGAGTCCCCAAGGACGAAATGATCGAATTATGGAATAGATCTAGAAGATCATTATATCTACTTGGGAAACAGCTAGAATTGTTTCCAATCTTTCCCAAAATCCTAAAATACATTAGAATTGTTACAGAGAACATTTGGAGACTAAATTCACGATGCCAAATTCACATTACACAGTCTTATGGAATAAGTCTAGAAGCTCTTGATATCTAGTTGGGACATATACAGAATTACCGCCCAGTTTCTCCCAAGATCCACCACTTTGGAGATCAAATTCATGAGTCCAAGTTCACACCACAGAGTCCCCAAGGACGAAGTGATCGAATTATGGAATAGATCTAGTTCATTAATCTACTTGGAACACAGCTAGAATTGTCTCCAATCTTTCCCAAAATCCTAAAATACATCAGAACTGTTACAGAGACAATTTGGAGACTAAATTCACGGTGCCAAATTCACATTACACAGTCTTATGGAATAAGTCTAGAAGCTCTTAATTTCTAGTTGGGACAAATACAGGATTACCGCCCAGTTTCTCCCAAGATCCACCAATTTGGAGATCAAGTTCATGAGTCCAAGTTCACACCACAGAGTCCCCAAGGACGAAATGATCGAATTATGGAATAGATCTAGAAGTTCATTATATCTACTTGGGACCCAGCTACAATTGTCTCCAATCTTTCCCAAAATCCTAAAATACATCAGAACTGTTACAGAGACAATTTGGAGACTAAATTCACGGTGCCAAATTCACATTACACAGTCTTATGGAATAAGTCTAGAAGCTCTTGATATCTAGTTGGGACAAATACAGAATTACCGCCCAGTTTCTCCCAAGATCCACCAATTTGGAGATCAAGTTCATGAGTCCAAGTTCACACCACAGAGTCCCCAAGGACGAAGTGATCGAATTATGGAATAGATCTAGTTCATCTACTTGGAACACAGCTAGAATTGTCCCATCTTGTAGAATCTTTCCCAAAATCCTAAAATACATCAGAACTGTTACAGAGACAATTTGGAGACTAAATTCACGGTGCCAAATTCACATTACACAGTCTTATGGAATAAGTCTAGAAGCTCTTGATATCTAGTTGGGACAAATACAGAATTACCGCCCAGTTTCTCCCAAGATCCACCAATTTGGAGATCAAGTTCATGAGTCCAAGTTCACACCACAGAGTCCCCAAGGACGAAATGATCGAATTATGGAATAGATCTAGAAGATCATTATATCTACTTGGGACACAGCTAGAATTGTCTCCTATCTTTCCCAAAATTCTAAAATACATCAGAACTGTTACAAAAACAATTTGCAGACTAAACTCACAATGCCAAATTCACATTACACAGTCTTATGGAATAAGTCTAGAAGCTCTTAATTTCTAGTTGGGACAAATACAGAATTACCGCCCAGTTTCTCCCAAGATCCACCAATTTGGAGATCAAGTTCATGAGTCCAAGTTCACACCACAGAGTCCCCAAGGACGAAATGATCGAATTATGGAATAGATCTAGAAGATCATTATATCTACTTGGGACACAGCTAGAATTGTTTCCAATCTTTCCCAAAATCCTAAAATACATTAGAATTGTTACAGAGACAATTTGGAGACTAAATTCACGATGCCAAACTCACATTACACAGTCTTATGGAATAAGTCTAGAAGCTTTTGATTTCTACTTGGGACAAATACAGAATTATCGCCCAGTTTCTCCCATGATCCCAAAATATACTGAACTGCTACAAAAACAATTTAGAGACTAAACTCATGTTGCACACAGTTCCCAAAGACGAAATGATCGAATTATGATGAGTCATGTTCATGACGTATAGTTGGGACAAAGCTAGAATTGCTCCCAATTTCTCTCGAAACCCCAAATTATTTTGAATCCTTACAATTCATGATCATGTTACACTCTCCTCCATGAGGAGATGATGTACGCATTTCTTACTCTCTCCACGTTCTCCTATTTGTAATTCAATGCTACGGCGTTTAAAGCCCCGCACCGTGATTATCAAGTGTAGTATCCAGTTGAAACGCGATCGAAAACATCCAGAGCATCTCCTCCCTTTTTCCCTCGCAGCGCCATACAGACGAAAACCCTCCCGAAACACACTTCAGACGGCTCGGCACAATGCTCGGAATTGAATTCCGACCCTTGATAAATAATATCCGAGAGACATCGTATCCCTTCCACTATTAGGCCGGGGAAATACAATTTTCTAGTGACTGCGGCTGTTACGGCGGTATGACTGGGTTCTTTGGTGCTTCAGGTGTATAGTAACAAGAGCCATATGATGGTGACATCTAAAAAATTTATGTACTTTTTGAATTAGGTACAGAAAACTAAGGTCCAAAAATGGATCGTTTTAACTAGTTTTTCTCTGTAAGTAAAATTGTTTTTTAGCATCTTGTAAGGCTTTCAAAAACCTTTAAAATGAGTTGTCGTGTGAAAGTTATTTGATGCATTTGTTGCTTAATAAGTCTATGATATGATGTCTTACAGAGAGTGGGAGAGGTCAAAAATTAACCAATAGGTTGGCCGGTATCTTCTTGAAGGAGGATAGTTTTAGAATTACCAAGGTGACTTTTCAAAGTAACAAACTATTCGTTTAAAAACCCTTCGTGTTAAAAGGAGCATTTTTAAAGAAAATTTTTTGAAACTTTTTACAATACAACTCCAATTCCTGAACTTAAAATGGCGTTTGTTACGTTTCTCAATTTGTATAAACAAATGTGTGGCAAAAAAGAGAAATTCGTTCCTAAGGGTCGTATGACAACTAACTGTTTTTCAAAATTCCCGCAAAAAATACCGATTTTTCGAGTAAAAAAAATATTATTGTCTATGTCAACACAAAAAAGTTATTATATTTATTTATAAGCCAATAATTGCTACTGTTTGCAATACAGTTTTACGCTTGTTTTAGTAAAATTTTAGGTCATTTCGCAATTTGAATTGGTACAACTTTTCGACGCTTTAAATTTATTCTAGTTTTATTATCACGTGACTAATGTTGCTTACAAAGTTAAGGGACCTGGGAAAACAAATTCAAATTTGCTAAAGCTACTTGATGAATTACTTTGAAATGTTTATCACAAATTACGTACCTACTACAAGAGCTTACTTTTTATGCAAAACCAAAGATTTATAGCTTCCTATTCAAAACTTATTAATAACTTGATTTTAACTCGTTTTGAGATTCACTGTTGGCTTTATTAAGGGGGCAGCCTCTTTCAAAATTGGAGAAAAAACACTTTTTTGGGAATGATATTTAAAAAGGCTATTGTATTTAGTCAAATTTTTTTAGTTATATATTGCTCTATATTTATTGAAGAAAACAAAAACAAAATTTTAAAATTTTTAATTTTGAATCTAATTTAATTTAATTCAAAAAAATGTTTATTACATAGAGCTTTTATTTATTGAAGAATGCAAAAAAATAACTTTTTTAAATTTTTATTATTATTTGGCGGTGGTAGAGGGCGTTTTGTAAAAATGGCTTTTTTTGCTGGTACCAATCACTGTGGTCTTCCTGGAACAAATAAAGACAAAATTCGAAATTAATTCTGTTCTTTATACGTTTTTTTTATGGCATAGACTTATATAATATGCATATAAATTCCCCTCGTTCGTTTTTATACACGTAGCTTCTTTACCGAAAAAATGGCCGATTTTTTACAATTTAAGAAAAACACTCGTAAAGAAGAAAAAAATTATTTTAGGTCTACGTCCTAGAAAAAGTCTAAAGACCAGAGTCAATTTTGGATTTTGTCTTTATTTATTCCAGGAAGACCACAATGAATGGAACCAGCAAAAAAGGGATTTTTACAGGACGCTCTCTGCCGCCGCCAAATGTTAATAAAAAAAATTGCATTCTTTAATAAATATAGAGCAATATCTAAGAAACTGTTTTTGACTAAATACAATAGCCTTTTTAAAAAAAAAAACAAAAAAGTGTTATTCTTCCGATTTTGAAAGAAATCGCTCTTAAGCAACAAATGCATCAAATAACTTTCTCGATAACTCATTTTAACGGTTTTTTAAAGCTCCACAAGATGATAACCTTAGTTTTTTTTTGATTGAGTACAACAATTTTACTTACAGTGGAAAATCATGTATTTTTGGCCTTTAATCGTCTATTTAAAAAAAAAATACACAAATTTTTTGGATGTCATACTATGACTTTTGTTACTATACACCTAAAGTGTCAAAAATACCAGTCAGACTGCCGCGACAGCCGGAATTCCCATATTTTCTCTCATTTCCCTGGCCTATACCAGCGCAACATCCTCGCTTACACACGGGTATCCCTCCCACCTGAACCCGCGGAAGTGATTCGTTATATTTTCCATGAATAATGAAAGGAGTCCATGGGACCCGAGCTATGAGTCAAGTGCATTAATAAAATGCATCTTTAAGGGGGGTGGAAGTGTACTCGTATACCCTCCGTACATGCAACGTCGCCCCTCCGCCAACATTTTAAATTTATGAATTGGGGCGGAGGGAGCCGCTTCCGCACGTCGTCATGTATACTACGTCTTTACGTGCCACCCTTAACGCTTGTTACGTCGCGGATCCTCCATTCTCCCATGGATTAATCAGTGATTTTAGGAGCCGAGGAAGAAGGGGTAGGTCTCTCAACATTGACCGTATTCCGCGCAGGGAACGTCGATAAACATGTTGTATCATCCGAAATGGAAATTATGAATGCAAATGTAATCGCATAAATAATGGACTCCGCGTACATTACGTATTTAAATTAATTTCTGTTCCGGCTTCGCATGGAATACGTACGTACGCCCGATGGAAATATTGTGTACGTAAAATTGTTAACGTTATTTTTAATTACACCCGGGGATTATTATTCCTGGGTGTTTTCCGTAATTTCCGTGCGGTCGATCACAAAGCGAGGCTCCGCAATCGAACGTCCATCCCTCAAATGGGTTTTTAATTGCATTTTTGCATGTACGAGCCTACAACTATTACAATTTAGCAAACATGGGTTCAAAGTTTAACAGACTTTATGCCATACAACGCAATGAAATACGTTATTATTCCATTAGAATTGATGGCAGAGGTTTAACGGGTGTGAAGATAACCACATTCCCAAATTCTAACAGAACCGAACCATCTAACTTATCTCGTCTCGTGGCAAAACTGACGACTCAACTCTGTGGCGGAACTCGAACATGCACCAAGAATGAATTACATGATCCAAACGGCGGAACTCGTACTCTCAGCGTTGAGTAAGAACGTTACCCACGGACCGGATAACTCAACGCGAGATCGAAATACTTACACGCTTAACGTTTTACCGGGAATCTCCGCCGAAAAACTTCACTCGCGCTAATTAGATTAATTAGCCGGATCTCATCGTCGCGCCTTTATTAAAATTTCACGTCCCGTCACGATTCCGGACGTTCCCTCGAGTTAAGGTAACTTCCATGTTTTCAATTTGGGTAAAAGTGACTCTCGGATATCAGCAGCGCCGCGCCGTAATGCCCCCTTCGCGCAATAAATAATTTTTATATTTTTCAGTGGAAATCGAGATGGTGCGTCATGAGAAAGCTGTCGCCGGTCGCAGGTACCTAATATACTTTTTATCGGCTATTGAATTAACGGGACGGAGAATACCGACGTTACTCCGACCGGTAACGAGGTTTCAGTTGTTGGTAATTGACTTTCCGAATGACGTATTTAGCTAGCGCGTAATTTAAGTAAGTAAGGTAGCTCCTACGTCATTTACCTTCCAGACGAACGGCAAAGTGGCGTTTACTTCATTCAGAATGTAACAGAAATGTACTGGAGGCAAACATCGCTTCCGCTGCAAGTCTCTGAATGTGCAAGTTAGAAAATTAAAACTCGATTTAATATTTAATTGCGAAGTCTGACTCTGAAATTGAATATTGGCATCGTAAAAGACAAACACCAATTTCCCACTAAAGCTTGCGAATTCGCCATTATGTTAACTTGATTCAGCCAATTTTGCAGGAATATATTTAAGACAGAAAAGGTGTATGTTCCTCTCATTTTGTTTCCTTTAACACACGAGGTATGGAGAGCGAAATTGGATAAAAACGATTACTATGAAAAAAATACTTTTTGGCGCGAATTTCAAATTTTTTAAAGTTTCGAAATTTTTAAAATGCAAGTTGAGCATACGATTGGACTATCGCCACGAACTTTTTATTCCAAAAATGTTGAAACCAGAACTCAAAAAGGATAGTAATGTGCCAAATAAAAATTCTTTAATCTTTGTTTTTAACGTAACTATTTTTTGCGCTCTATAATTTGATTCGATAGAAAACAGTGCGTTTTTTGGAAACCTTTCAGAACTTTAAAACACAATACAAAAATTTTAACAATAATTTTCTCGAAAAACAAATACGTGTTGCACTTATGACTGGACTATCTTCGTGAATTTTTGTATATTTTTTGGTATAGTAGAACAGTGTTAAAATTGCAACAAAATGAGTTGTTGATTAGGTTGGTATGTAAATTTTAGTTGTAGACATTTCAAATTTTTTAATGTAACGTTTATAATTTGAGCCCAAAGGAAAATGTGGGAATTACAAAGTATAGGAAATTTGGAAATATCTTCGTGAATTTTTGTATATTTTTTGGTGTAGTACAACAGTGTTAAAATTACAACAAACTGAGATTTTCATTAGGTTGGTATGTAAATCTTAGTTATAGACATTTCAAAGTTTTTAATGTAACGGTTTTTGCTGTCTATATTTTGAGCCTAAAGGCAAATTTGGCGAGAATTACAAATTTGAGGAAATTTGGAAATTTTCAAACTCTGAAAACTCTATGTCTTTTCCTTTGAAATACAGATAGGTGTTGAACGTGGAATTGCATTATTACTACCAATTTTCAGTCATTTTGGTAATGGCAATAGTGCTAAAAACGTCAAAAAGACCATTTTTGAACTTTTTCGTGACCTGAGTGAACGTGCGTCATAATATACTATAAAATAAATATCTGATAATGTTCAGTATCATTTGGTGATACAAATCACCAAATTTTCGTCCCAAAATAATGAAACTTAACCTCAAAGAAATATTAAAACTTAAAATATCGTTTTTTCTTCATATCTTCGTCAATTTTGGTCATAGACAGTTCTATTTTCCATTACTTAAAATGTTTTCTTGCGCTTTATAACAAGATTCCAAAGAAAACAGTGCGAAGCTTCTCACTATTATACGAAACTTAAGTCAAGTTTCCAGAAAGAACTTTTGACGTTTCTTCAAAAAGCACAGCTTTTTCATTCTATTGCGAATTTTCTAGTATTCACAATAAATTCAAACCATTCCAATGTCAATCTAGTGTTTCAGAAATAGAGTTTGTTTCAAACTCTGCAAAAAAAAAACAAAGCCTAAGTCTAACTCGTATTTTTCTCCACAGACGAAGTCAACTTTATCAATTTTTCCCTGAAACAAAGTTCCATCCCTCCCCAAGAACTTAAGCTTCTTTTAGTCGTTCCCAAATTTTCTACAATTCGAAACAAAGTTCAATCTCTAGAATTACATTTCAGAAACTAAAATTCAATCAATTTTCTTTAAAAATAATGTTCATACAACCCTACCAGAAAACAAGCCTAATCACAACTCCCCTTTTTTTTTCGGAAAAAAGATAACTTCAGACTTTTCCAAAAATAATTTCCACCTTCTCCAAAATGCACATCTTTGAATCTACTCCAGATTTTCTAGAAGTCAAAATAAAGTTTAATCTGTACCATTGTCCTTCAGAAGACTAACCATGTTTCAATTTTATCCATAAATACAGTTTATTTCAACCTTGCCAGAATGCAAAGGCTGATTCAAGCTTCTCTGTTTCTTCAGGAAAATAGAATGAACTGTAATTTTTTTCCCTAAACAAAATTTTGATCTTCAAAAAGTAGAGCTTCTTTGAATCCGTTCCAATTTTCGGTAAATCAAAGAAAATTTCAGGCTTTCACAACCCGATCCAGAAATAAAGGTCATTTCAACCCTTTCCAGAAAGCAAAGCCTATTTCAAAGTGCCAAAAATTTGCTAATATTGCCAAAAAAGACTGGAATTCAAAATGTATTTTAATCTCTACCATTGTGTTCCAGGAAAAGAACCTGATTTCAGTATTTTCCGAAATAAAGTTCATTATAACCTTTTTCCAATAAGCAAAGCCTAATTCTAGCTTCCCCTTTTGCTCCAGAAAACAAGGTAATTTCAGTCTTTCCCTGAAGCAAAGTTTCATCTCTCCCCAAAAAGTACAGCTTTTTGCGATCTGTCCAAATTCTATAGAGTTTAGTACTAATTGTAATCGTTTCCATTGTTGCTATAAAACGAACCGAATTTCCGACTTTTCCAGAAATAAAGTTTATTTCAACAAACTTGTGCCGAGTTTAACAAAACCAATGAAAATATCCCAAAATGAAATAAAAGTGGCAATAAAAAATGACCAAAAAAACGGGTACAGTAGTCGTTACTGTAGAACTGTGCGAAGCTTCTTACTATTTTTGTTCTTCATTGGGAAATTACGTTTTTACAATAAATAATACGGAACTCGAATTAACCACAAGAAAGCAAGTGGGAATTCACAAAATACGCGACATTCTGCTGCGTTACGCAGAACAGAATTCGACATTTTCACGACTTTTCCACGAGAACGGCAACGTCGCCTCTTTACGGCCGATCTTACAGCTTTACGTCTTTAACATCGATGGCGGCAACGTCGTGCTCGGGGTCAACGTGGAGCTGTCGAATCACCGTGGCATACCCAGAAAAATACAGAACGAGACAGAGAGGTAGTGAGAGGGGGGGGGGGGAACTTATATTCTCTCCCCTCCGAGACGCTCGCTCCAGTATTTTACTCTACAGAAAATACAATTAATGCCATTATAGAAGCTTCGCTTCAAAAATTATAGATGATTTCAGACTGTTCTTAGGGCCTTATGAGACCTATTCTCTAGACATGAGTTATCTAAAATAAAAGTGATTCAAATGACAAGTTTATCAATATCCTGTATTTGATTTGGAAGGCGCATTTGATATGACAGAAGTTCAAGCTTAAATTTGATACAATTTATCAAAACTCCTTTTTTTTCGGAAAAAAGATAATTTCAGTCCTTTCCCAAAAATAATTTCCACCTTCTCCAAAAATCACATCTTTGAATCTTCTCCAGATTTTCTAGAAGTCAAAATAAAGTTTAATCTGTACCATTGTCCTTCAGAAGACTAACCATGTTTCAATTTTATCCATAAATAAAGTTTATTTCAACCTTGCCAGAATGCAAAGGCTAATTCAAGCTTCTCTGTTTCTTCAGAAAAACAGAATTGAACTTTAATTTTTTCCCTAAACAAAATTTTGATCTTCAAAAAGTAGAACTTCTTTGAATCCGCTCCAAATTTCTGTAAATAAAAAAAATTCAGGCTTTTACAACCCGATCCAGAAATAAAGGTCATTTCAACCCTTTCCAGAAAGCAAAGCCTATTTCAAGGTGCCAAAAATTTGCTAATACTGCCAAAAAAGTCTCTCTACCATTGTTTTCCAGAAGAAGAACCTGATTTCAGTATTTTCCGAAATAAAGTTCCTTATAGCCTTTTTCCAAAAAGCGAAGCCCAATTCTAGCTTCTCCTTTTGCTCCAGAAAACAAGGTAATTTCAGTCTTTCCCTGAAGCACAGTTTCATCTCTCCCCAAAAAGCACAGCTTTTTGCTATCTGTCTAAATTCTATAGAATACAATACTAATTGTAATCGTTTCCATTGTTGCCATAAAACGAACCGAATTTTCTACTTTTCCAGAAATAAAGTTTATTTCAACAAACTTGTGCCGAGTTCAAAAATGTTAACAAACCCAATGAAAATGTACCAAAAATGAAATAAAAGTGGCAATAAAGGAGATACAAATGACCAAAAAATTGGGTACAGTAGTCGGTACTGTAGAACAGTGGAACAGTGGGTAGCTTCTTACTATTTTTGTTCTTCATTGGGAAATTACGTTTATAAAATAAATAAGACGGAACTCGAATTAACTCCAAAAGAAAACAAGTGAGAATTTACATACTACGCGACATTGTGATGCGTTACGCGAGCATCGTCACTTCCACGACTTTTCCACCAGAACGGCAACGTCGCGTCTTTAACATCGATGGCGGCAACGCCGTGCTTGAGGTCAACGTGGAGCTGTCGAATCACCGTGGCATACCCAGAAAATGAGAGAACGAGAGAGAGATAGAGTGAGCGAGAGTGGGGGGGAGAACTTATATTCTCTCCCTCCATGCTCGAAATCGTATATATTATACAGAGCACGTATACGGTACTGTATATAGTTACAGCATTACACATTTTACTCTAGAGAAAATATAACAACGTATACCAGTATAGAAGCTTCCCTTCAAAACTTATAGAACATTTCAGGATGTCCTTAGGATCTTATGAGACCTATTCTCCAGATATGATCTATCTAAAATAAATGTGACTCAAATGACAAGTTAGATACAGAAGATCAAGCTTAAATTTGATACAGTTTGTCCCTAAAATTGTTACATAAGAAACTGGTGAAAATCTGAAAGTAAACTTTGAACGCGCTAAATAATCCGTTTATCGTCGATACAAGCAAAGTAGTTCCTCCTTCTAAGGGGGAACATATAGTGTGCATTTACATGCACACTATCTACGCGATAACATTATCCACTCCATAAACTCTCAGATTTCACAGTCGATTGCGCTTGTACACAACCTCATTATGCATTTTGTTTATGTGTCTAAGTGGAGCGCTTTATTCGGCGTGTTAGATTAAAAGCAGACTACTTATTAGAGCTCTTTACGCGCCACTTATGCAATTACTGGTTTTCGAAACTCATGTGCATGCCTTACTAATCGCTAATTAAGGTTGGCACTTCACTTACGCGATAACGTCTAAGAGCGATCGATTCGGCTCCTCGGCGAGAGATAATGAATGTCGTATCGTTATTGGCACCGATCCACGTGGATGACATACAGACCGTTTCTACAGTCGCAGTATGGTATAAACATAAGAGCGAAAGAAAGGCCATATATTTCTCGTTGGCTAAACAGAGAAAGAAATTTTGCGACGTTGCCGGCTCGCGAAATATCACAGTCATCACCACACTCTACCGGATCATTCGCTGTATAGCCTCCGAGGGAGGATGTTTGGAATGGGTTACGGACCGGCCGGCCGGCAACGTTGCAAAACTCCCTTCTCTGTCATACTAACGAACTACTATTAGTTTCTCTTCCACTGTGAAGGACAGTTAGAAAGGCCACTCATGATTCATTCTCTTCAGTTAGGGGTCACCAATATAACTAGCAAATTCTTTTTATTCAAAAATAATTCTTCTTTTATTCTTCTTTTTATTTAGGCTTTAAGGCTTCTTTTTATTTAAAAATACTTGAAAACAGGAGAAAATCATTTTCCAAAGTTTCAATTGCCAAAGTTTCTGGAATTCTCCAAAGAGGGAGAAGTGAGGAGCCAGATGCTCAACTTTGGATAAAGTCAGGACAGCAACATACAACCTTACATACCTCAAAGAGACACCATTCCATTGCATGTATTGGTATAAACTTATTAACACTCCTTTAGATTTTAGCGACTTTATACTTTGCTGGTAGGTACAGGTCCAAGTCGGTAGCATTGCTTTTGGCTTGCTTCAAGCCAAAAATCAATAAGTCGGGGTTGAGTATGAAATATTATATGAAGTTTTGTCCAATAATTTTCCAACATTTATAACGAAATTGGGTAAAATTTCCTACAAGTGTCGACAACAAAAATGAACCAAAGGACATAGGTGTTATTCTAAATGCCAGAACTGTTCAGGTTTTAATTACCAGGTTTTATTAGAGACTTAATAGTGTTATAGACGTCACAAATGTTGAGATTTTTATTCCACCTATTGCTGGCCAAACCTATCCTCCTCCCTGTTGCCTATACATTAATAGAAGGAGAAGACGTTCTATTAATGTTGAAATAATAAATCAATCAAATAATGACGTTGATGGTAAATTGAAATCATGACATTGGTAATTGTTAAATTATACTTTTAAATCGACTTTGAGCGATCGAAATTTTGTTTGCCACAGAACGTAGAAACACACATGATGTGTACGCAGGTTTAACGACGGCATTCCCTGCGATATTAATTACGAATCCAGCATCAAAAATGATTTATTATAATTATTCAGGTGGGTGGTTCAGACGTGCGCCGCTTTTAGCTCTTCCTGTCTCTCTCTCACTCTCTTCCTCTCTCTCTCTTTCTCTCGTTTTCATGCATCAATTAATTTGCGACGCGACGCAGACGACTTTAAGTTCATCCCCTAATTGGATTCCTACTGCCTGTTTCTTTTTATTAATAATTTATGTCCCGATCGCCGAGTCGGAGACTGTTCGATAACTATACCGATCGCGGTGATTTCACGTCGTCAAAAGGAATTCCGAATTGCAGTAGCGTCTAATTTTAATTGTCCCGACTGATTATAATAGCCGGCGTCTGGGACGTTTTAATGGCTAATTGACTTTCATAAATAAGGCCGTAAATATGTTTTTATGGCGTTCGGTGTCTTTAATGGGAGCGGAAAAAAAGGCGATCTCTCGAAGTTATTGCGGTTTAAAAGTATATGTATGGTTGGTTCGGTTTGAACGGGTCCTCACAAAAGTGTTAAGAGACGTTTACGGGATAAAATCCATGTAACGTTTCTTATGTTCGATAATAACTAACACTACGCGAAATGTCGTAACTAATTTATTTACTACTAATACTAACACTTATCACCTAATTTATTTTTTACAATATCAAATGTATTTGTCAATTGGCGCATAGGAAACATTTGATAGTATCTTTTCTAATAACTACGAAAAGATTGAAGTACCCTTAGATTTCAGTCTTTGTTATTACAATCTAAAGAACTGTAACTTAATATATGTTACTAGGCACGTCGTCAAACCAAATCTGTTTCCGGAATTATGATATTCAGTAATTAATTGGATCCCAGGAACCATTTTGGACCAAATCTTAATAATCCCAATAACATTCACTGAAATGTCCTTAGATATCAGTGTTTTGTAACCTAAATTGTTGTTAGTAGGTACAATTCAAACAAATAAAGGAAAATTCTTACAAGTTGCTGTAATCTTATGAAATTCAGTAAATATTTAGGAGCTCAAAAATTATTTTGAAGCAGACTTTTTTAATAATCCCAATAACTTCACTGATATGCCCTTAAATCTCCAAAGTAAATTTAAGTTATCAAAATTCCTTCATGCTGAGTACTTAAGCAAAGTGTCTTTTGAATCCTATGAATGTCAGTAATTGATTCAAGCTCAGGAAACCCTTTGAAACAAATTTTTATAAAAATTCCGAAAACTTTCACTGAAATGCCCTTAAATTTCCAATGTAAATCCTAGTTATCCAAATTCTTTCATGCTGAGTACTTAAGCAAAGTGTCCTCTGAATCCAATGATATTCAGTAATTGATTCGAACTCGGAAAACCCCGTGAAACATATTTTTCTTAAAAATTCGGAAAATTTCAATGAAATGCCCTTAAGTTCCAAAAGTAAATTTTAGTTATCAAAATTCTTGCATGCTGAGTACTTCAGCAAAGTGTCCATTAAATCCTATAAAATTCAGTAACAGATGTAAGCTCGGGAAACCATTTGAAATAAATGTTTATTAAAAATTCCGATAATTTTCATTGAAATGCCCTTCAATTTTCAAAGTAAATTTTAGTTATCGAAATACATTCATGCTAAGTACTTAAGCAGAGTGTCTTTTGAATTCTATGAAATTCAGTGATTGATTCGAGCTCGGAAAATTCTTTGAAACAAGTTTTTATTAAAAATTCCGAAAATTTAACTGAATTTCCCTTAGATCTCCAAAGTAAATTTTGGTTATCAAAATTCCTTCATGCAGAGTACTTAAGCAACGTGTGCTATGAATCCTATGGAATTCAGTAATTGATTCGATTTCAGGAAACCCTTTGAAACAAATTTTTCCTAAAAATTCCGATAATTTTCACTGAAATGCCCTTCAATTTTCAAAGTAAATTTTAGTTATCAAAATATTTCACGCTGAGTACTTAAGCAAAGTGTGCTTTGAGTCCTATGAAATTCAGTAATTTATTCGAGATCGGGAAACCTTTTAAAACAGACTTTTCCTAATAATTCCGAAAATCTCAATGAATTGCCCTTACATTCAAAAATAACTTTTAGTTATCAAAATTCTGTCATACTGAGTACTTACTTCAGCAAAGTGTCCATTGAATCTTATGAAATTCAGGAATTGATTCGAGCTCGGGAAACCATTTGAAACATTTTTTTTTTAAATTTGGAAAATTACACTGAAATGCCCGTAAATTTCCAAAGTAAATTTTAGTTATCAAAATTCCTTCATGCCGAGTACTTAAGCAAAGTGTCCTTTGAATCCTGTAAAATTCAGTAATTTATTTAAGCTCGGGAAACCCTTTGAAACAGATTTTTCCTAAGAATTCCGAAAATTTTACCGAATTGCCCTTACATTCAAAAGTAAATATTAGTTATCAAAATTCTTTCATACTGAGTACTTAAGCAAAGTGTCTTTTGAATCCTATGAATGTCAGTAATTGATTCAAGCTCAGGAAACCCTTTGAAGCAAATTTTTCTAACAATTCCGAAAACTTTCACTGAAATGCCCTTAAATTTCCAAAGTAAATCCTAGTTATCCAAATTCTTTCATGCTGAGTACTTAAGCAAAGTGTCCTCTGAATCCAATGATATTCAGTAATTGATTCGAACTCGGAAACCCCGTGAAACAAATTTTTCTTAAAAATTCGGAAAATTTCAATGAAATGCCCTTAAGTTCCAAAAGTGAATTTTAGTTATCAAAATTCCTTCATGCTGAGTACTTAAGCAGAGTGTCGTTTGAATCCTATGAAATTGAGTAATTAATTCGTGCTCGTTAAACCTTTTGAAACATATTTTACTTAAAGGTTCCGATGACATTCACTGAAATACGTTTAAATTTCCAAAGTATATTTCAGTTATCAAAATTCTTTCATGCTGAGTACGTCAACAAAATGTCCATTGAATCCTGTCAGATTCAGTAATTTATTCGGGCTCGGAAAACCCTTTGAAACAAATTTTTCCTAAAAATTCCGATAACTTTCACTGAAATGTCCTTAAATTTCCAAAGTAACTTTTAATTATCAAAATTCTTTCATGCTGAGTACTTAAGCAAAGTGTCCTTAGAACCGTACGAAATTCAATAATTGATTCGATGTCGGGAAACCCTTTGAAACAAATTTTTATTAAAAATTTAGAAAATTACACTGAAATGCCCTTAAATTTCCAAAGTAAATTTTAGTTATCAAAACTCCTTCATGCTAAGTACTTAAGCAAAGTGTCCTTTGAATCCTATGAAATTCAGTAATTGATTCGATCTCAGGAAACCCTTTGAAACAAATTTTTCTTAAAAATTCCGATAATTTTCATTGAAATGCCCTTCAATTTTCAAAGTAAATATTAGTTATCGAAATTCATTCATGCTGAGTACTTAAGCAAAGTGTCTTTTCAGTCCTATGAAATTCAGTAATTGATTCGAGCTCGGGAAATCCTTTGAAACAAATTTTTACTAAAAATTTAGAAAATTTCACTGAAATGCCTTTAAATTTACAAAGTAAATTCTAGTTATTAAAATTCTTTTACGCTGAGTACTTAAGCAAAGTATCCTTTGAATTCGATGAACTTTAGTAATTGATTCGAGCTCGGGAAACCCTTTGAAGGAAAGGTTTTCTTACGAATTCCTATAATTTTCACTGAAATGCCCTTAAATTTTCATGGTTAATTTCAATTATCAAAATTCCTTCATGCCGAGTACTTAAGCAAAGTGTCCTTTGAATCCTATGGAATTCAGTAATTGATTCGAGCTCGGGAAACCCTTTGAAACAAATTTTTCTTGGAAAAATTCCGATAACATTCACTGAATTCCCTTAAATAAATTTTAATGTTAAGGTCAAAGTAAATTATTATTGATTATTTCGATAATATGATTATTATAAATTATTTTTGATTATTTCATTATTAATTTGTTATTAAAATTAGAAGAATTTAAGAAGAAGAATTAGAAGATTTTAAGGAACATTGTTAATCTCTGGTCTAATCGTTGAATAAAATCTGCTCCCAGTCTTATGAAGTACGCTAAAATAGCATTAACTCCCTTGGGTCTGTACAGTACCGATTTTCAGTAAAATTAGTTTAAATTGCAGTCACATGATTTTGCCACAAGTAATACAGTAAAGGGAATGGGAAACAATTTCGTAAAATTTCCTTAAAACTTGCTACTTCTTAAGTTCGTAACTGTAGTCAATTATTCCAAAAAAAATAGCATCTAATTTCAAAGAGAGTTAATGAAAAATTTATAATGGACGCTCTGGTTGATTTATTCACCCTTCGCAAAGTTGGTTCAATCACAATATTACTCTTCATGGCAATATCACAGTTTGTATTCTGTTCTTGTCGCAAACGTTCCAAGTTCAAAGCTAACCCAACATTGCTTTGTAAGTTATCCTAAAACCAACTATCTTCCCGACTCGTTACCGAAACGCGTTTTGTCATATTTGCCGCCCCCCGTGCAAATCTGTTGAATCAGACCAGCTAGGCGCTCACGGAATCCACTAATTCACCAATTCCATCGTTGCAGATTCGTCGGGAATGCACCCTCTACCTGCCCCGCAAAGCGCAAACTTCTGATTTATCTTTTCAATAAAACCCTTCTCCCGAGAGCTTTCCGCTCGCTAGTTGTAACTTAGCCCATTTCGAAATTAGCCAGGTATAAGGGCGAAACTAAAGGGAGAAAGACGGAGACGGAGAGAGGAAGAGGAAGTTATCGAGGAGGTCCAAATTAAACATTCCGCGACTCTGTTATAAAGGAAGAGGACTCCGGCTGGCCGGGAAGAAAAATACCGAGAGTCATGCAAATCGATGAGTGAAATTGGAATCGCTCCACGTTTAACGTTCGAATGAAGCCATTAGAATTACCTCGGGAGGTTTTTAAGAAATATTTCCTCCCTACGGAGCACAGCATTCCCTGCTAGTTGGAGATTCCGGGGAGCATTACCGAATGAGGCTCTATTATGTGCAGTTCCGGAAGATGCCGATCTCGAAACGTATTAGGGAAATGACACGGGGGGGGGGGATATTTAAGTTTATGAATTCGATGGGAGTAGGTGTATATAGGAAGGGTAGTAGGTATATAGAATTTCAATGGACAGGTTGTTAACAATCTTCGCTATGCCAATAACAGAGTCATATTAGCTGATAGCAAGCAAGCAAGCACTACAACGTCTTATCAAATTACAAGTACCTTTTATCTTCTTTGATATTTTCCGCTCTGTCGTCCAAAGCAGACTTTTCAAAAAGGATATTAACAAGATTTTCGTTTGAATCGTATTGAGTTAGTTAAAAATTATCTTAATGTCTCAAAATGATCCTAGAAATTCAGATAATAGAATGTTCAAAAGAACCTTAGCCTTATGTAGTTCAGGATTATGGTAGATAGTCCTTGATGGCTTTGAGAAAGTTTAAAACGCTAAGGATTCTAAAACAGACAAAGGTCCTGGACTACTAGAAAAGTCCTAGCAAAACTTACATCCACTGGAGATTCTTGAATTGCCCTTACTTTTTTGTCTTACCACAAACTAAAATTCAAAGCAATTTTTAATGTCTCAAAATGATGCTAGAAATTCAGATAATAGAATGTTCAAAAGATCCTTAGCCTTAAGTAGTTCAGGATTATGGTAGATAGTCCTTGATGGCTTTGAGAAAGTTTAAAACGCTAAGGATTCTAAATTGGACAAAGGTCCTGGACTACTGGAAAAGTCATAGCAAAATATACATCCACTAGAAATTCTTGAATTGCCTTTACTTTTTTGTCTTACCACAAACTAAAATTCAAAGCAATTTTTAATGTCTCAAAATGATGCTAGAAATTCAGATAATAGAATGTTCAAAAGATCCTTAGCCTTAAGTAGTTCAGGATTATGGTAGATAGTCCTTGATGGCTTTGAGAAAGTTTAAAACGCTAAGGATTCTAAAATAGACAAGGTCCTGGACTACTGGAAAGGTGGTAGCAAAACTTACATCCACTGGAGATTCTTGAATTGTCTTTACTTTTTTGTCCTATAATAAAACTAAAATTCAAAGCAATTTTTAATGTCTCAAAATGATCCTAGAAATTCAAATACTAGAATGTTCAAAAGATCCTTAGCCTTAGGTAGTTCAGGATTATGGTAGATAGTCCTTGATGGCTTTGAGAAAGTTTAAAACGCTAAGGATTCTAAATTGGACAAAGGTCCTGGACTACTGGAAAAGTCATAGCAAAATATACATCCACTAGAAATTCTTGAATTGCCTTTACTTTTTTGTCTTACCACAAACTAAAATTCAAAGCAATTTTTAATGTCTCAAAATGATGCTAGAAATTCAGATAATAGAATGTTCAAAAGATCCTTAGCCTTAAGTAGTTCAGGATTATGGTAGATAGTCCTTGATGGCTTTGAGAAAGTTTAAAACGCTAAGGATTCTAAATTGGACAAAGGTCCTGGACTACTGGAAAAGTCATAGCAAAATATACATCCACTAGAAATTCTTGAATTGCCTTTACTTTTTTGTCTTACCACAAACTAAAATTCAAAGCAATTTTTAATGTCTCAAAATGATGCTAGAAATTCAGATAATAGAATGTTCAAAAGATCCTTAGCCTTAAGTAGTTCAGGATTATGGTAGATAGTCCTTGATGGCTTTGAGAAAGTTTAAAACGCTAAGGATTCTAAATTGGACAAAGGTCCTGGACTACTGGAAAAGTCATAGCAAAATATACATCCACTAGAAATTCTTGAATTGCCTTTACTTTTTTGTCTTACCACAAACTAAAATTCAAAGCAATTTTTAATGTCTCAAAATGATGCTAGAAATTCAGATAATAGAATGTTCAAAAGATCCTTAGCCTTAAGTAGTTCAGGATTATGGTAGATAGTCCTTGATGGCTTTGAGAAGGTTTAAAACGCTAATGATTCTAAAATAGACAAAGGTCCTGGACTACTGGAAAAGTCATAGCAAAATATACATCCACTAGAAATTCTTGAATTGCCTTTACTTTTTTGTCTTACCACAAACTAAAATTCAAAGCAATTTTTAATGTCTCAAAATGATGCTAGAAATTCAGATAATAGAATGTTCAAAAGATCCTTAGCCTTAAGTAGTTCAGGATTATGGTAGATAGTCCTTGATGGCTTTGTGAAAGTTTAAAACGCTAAGGATTCTAAAATGGACAAAGGTCCTGGACTACTGAAAAGGTCGTAGCAAAACTTACAACTACTCGAAATTCTTAAATTACCTTAACTTTTTCGTCCTACGAAATTTCCTTAAGTATTATCACGAACAAGGACAGTAAAGAGTCGAATGCTCTGACGAAATAGTAATAGAGATCAATCAGCATTGATCGGGCCTTCTGCCCTGTAGTGACATTTGCCTCTGCCTTAGCTCTTCGATTTTTTGAATTGTTCCTTTGTATCTTTGGTTTTTGATATAAGCAAATGCCTCTGTAAGTCATTTCCTGGGTATTACGAACAAATCGTGGTCTGCTTAATGTATCTACCTGGCAGTTTTGAGCTACAAACCCAAGGTGTGGTCGCTTAAGTGCCCCCTCGGGCCCTAGGCGTGACAATATCTAGAAGATTTTAAGCTTCTAGGATATCTCGTGTAGTAATACAGAAGGATTGGAAATTACAGAAGTCCTTAGATATCCAAGGGATCATTTATTTTCAAAGGACATATACAAAAGTCCTTTATAAAATAATTGAAGGATTATGTAGGCAAAAGGTCCTGGAATTGTCCTTAAATAATTCTTTCATAAATAAGTAGATTCTAAGTACCCCGGATCTACTACTTACGTGCAGAAAACGCCAGGAAGTGATTTGCTTGCCACATTAATTACTTCTTTAAATCCCTTCCCCTCCCTCCCTCCCACTAATTTTCGTATTCTAATTGAAATGTTGTGCCGCAACCGCCATCCCTCCCCCTAAAACGTCAGCGTTGATTGTATTGTCCGTTCGGATGGTTGACGATTAAATTTTTTTTCATCGATCAGCGTGCGGTTTTCGGCCATCGACAAATTGAATATATTATTACGCGAATTTAAAAATCGACGGTCGCGATGTGGAATTCATGATTCGGTGTACGGTCGAGCGGCACGGGCCGCCGAAATGTATTATAAATGTTATGGGATCGGTGAAAAGCCCGAAAATTTGTAAAGTGTACCGGTGATTTTCTTGTCGAAATTGTTTTTCGGAGGTTATTTTTGCGGAAATTTGATGGTTTGTGACCGTACAACAATTCGGGAAATCGAATGGAGTATCTCGTCAGTTTAGTTTTTAGCTAAAACCATAAATTCGATCTGAAGTTCAAGAAGTATAATTTTTCGCTCGGGCGCCAGATTTGAAGGATTTACTCCCTCGAGCCTCAAGTAGTTTATACTCAGGAGAATACCGGGGTATACTCGATGATAGACTCTCAGAGAGACAAATTGAGAATCGGAGCTGAGCTCGGATTTTCTGAGTTGAAGTTTGGTTCGCTCGGGCGCCAGATTTGAAGGATTTACTCCCTCGAGCCTCAATTAGTTTATACTCAGTAGAATACCGGGGTGTACTCGATGATAGACTCTCAGAGAGACAAATTGAGAATCGGAGCTGAGCTCGGATTTTCTGAGTTGAAGTTTGGTTCGCTCGGGCGCCAGATTTGAAGGATTTACTCCCTCGAGCCTCAAGTAGTTTATACTCAGTAGAATACCGGGGTGTACTCGATGATAGACTCTCAGACTGACAAACTGAGAATCGGAGCTTGGCTCGGATTTTCTGACTTGATGTTTGGTTCGCTCGGGCGCCAGATTTGAAGGATTTACTCCCTTGAGTCTCAAGTAGTTTATACTCAGGAGAATGCCGGGGTGTACTCGATGATAGACTCTCAGAGACACATATTGATTATTACATAAGTAATATTACGGTTGTATGCCGTGTATATGCAATTGGCATCTCATCGCGACACTATAACACTCTTTGGTCGTGGTCGTCGCCACGACTCGGACGAAAGGGTTGGTTACTTGAAGAATTGACGCTTAGTTCGGATGTTTTATGTTAAACTTACGTTTGCTCGGGCGCCAGATTAGAATGGTTTACTCCCTTGGGCCTTAAGTAGTTTATACTTAGGAGAATACCAGGGCGTACCCGATGATAAGATGTCAGACATACAAATTGAATATCACGCTGAATAATAATACAGTTTTATGGTGTTTATATGCAGTTAGTATCCTATTGCGACACTACAATACCCTTAGGTCCTCGCTCTCACCAAGATTTAGACGAAAGGGTTGGTTAATTGAAAAATTGGCATTTGGTTCGGATTTTGGGGGTTGAAGTTCGGGTTGCTCGGGCGCCAGATTCGAAGGCTTTACTCCAAGTGACATTATTTGTCCTTTTTATCCTCGCATCATCCCGAAATAGAAATTTAGGTCTCCCGACGGAAAAAACGACTAATTACAGCGTGCGGGGGCGGCGGAGTGTGCGGTTTTATTGAAATGATAAATCACACACGGGGTGCACTTTTGCCGGGGAAATTACACGTATATTCGCTTTTCTGCAGCTCGTAGCGACGATAAGCGCGACAAACGGAACATGTGTGCGGCGATAAGGAGCGGAATGGAAGGGGAGCCGCGATACGAGGGACAGGCCAATTATTTTGATTGCCGTAACACGGTTTCCCTGCGCTTACATGGCGAGGGAAGCCCGGTCGCCGGGGGAAAAATTCAATACGATGTTTGTTTTGTCGTAGGACGTGTCGAAGGAATTCAACGTGATGAACTAAGCGATAATTTAACTGTTGTAAATGCGAACTGACACGAAACAAGTTCTCGTACTCCCATAGCTAATACCACTCAAGGCATTGAATTATACCTACGGATTGATTTATATTTAAGGTTCTCGCCTAAAGGCCAACTGAATACAAATACTGAATTGGAAGGCTTCTGTAAAAGGTACATTTACTCAATTGTAATACAAACTGTAGGGGGTGAACTTTCTTTTTTTGATATCGAAAATTAAGACTTTCGGAAATAATGCGATTTTTTTAAAGATAATTTCCTTTGTAAAATTTCAGTAGTTCGTATGTACATAAACGTATCAAATTCTTTCACTGTTGGCACAAGAAAACCAGCCGTTTTGGTGTGCAACTCATATTTAGAAAATCCAATATCCTGCAATTTTTTGAAAAAATTTGAGATACAAAAATTCACTTTCGAATTTGGCGATGAAATTCGTATGGTATATCAATAGGGTGATAATAGTTGTTCACCTGAATTTCAAATTTCAATTTCGGAAATATCCCAATTTTATGGAAAAAAAATAAAAACAAAGTTTAGTACCTACTTCATATATCGGCAGGCAAAAATCTATTTTTCTAATTTTGTTTCGGGGTGGTTTCATTACGCTGTCATTATTAATGTCATTTTAGACAAGTAAACTATCAAATAACTCACTAGTGAGTTATGGATTATAACTCACGTTCATATTTAAAGTAGTATTCTATTTATTTATGTATGGGACTAGTGTGTTATGTTGAAAATAAGTCACGCTAGAAGTTTTATACCACGTGGCCAAACAAACAACCTACTTTAACCAAAATGTATAAAAGTCACTGTCAAGTCATTCTGACATTTATAGGGTACTGAGACGCAAGTAGGTTTGATTTGATCACAAAGCTTATTAATGATTATCTCATAAAAAAACAGATTTCTTCCACTTGTTGGATAAAACATTGTATGCCACTCGCGTGTTATGTTTCCTAGGTCACTTGAGAATCAGGCCTCGTGGTATAAATTTCGCGTGACTTAATGAATTAGATATTTAGTGCATCTTTTGCATAAGAAAGCTTCCTTCCTGTCGCAGATCATAGAAGCGTTCACTCATCCCGAACGTTAATTCCCGAATTAACGATAAAATTTTTAATTACACTAGTGATCCGAAAGGTCGTTAACGTAGCTCCTCAGAAGGGAAGTGAGCTTCCCATTGAGTAACTCCTCCGAAGAGAGTGCCCATTGTGGCCCGACGATTACTCGATAATCGTCCCTTCTTCCCGTGAAAGAAAAACGGATGTTTGTAAGTAATAAGACGTCCTCGTTTCCACGTTGTTACGAAACCGCGAGACTTTTCGAACGCCGAGCGGAAGAGCCGCGTTCTAGAGGGAAATTTACGTTTCACGCTCCGGAAAAAAGGGCGTAAAAGGGCCGAAGCGAAGGCGACGGAAACTCTTTTCTCTGTGTGTTGCGTGCGGTCCGCGATGGATGTTTCGGGGAGTGCGGCAATTTGCCGTCTTTTCGCCACTTCGAGGGAGTTTGGATTTTTACTCGCCTAACGGCTACAATGGATGTGTAGGACATCCTCGAGATAATAGTTCTCTCTGAGGCCCCGGGGAGAGTTTTCCTCGAGTTTCTCTGAATTTAACCGAACACCATTGAGACAGAGAGAGAGAAAATACGAAGAGTAAAACCCCATCGAAATCAAATCACGTCCGAGTTTGCCAAATCGTGCGGTTAACTCTGCAGGAATTAGCAGGAGATTAACTCTCGCTGGTTTTAAAGTAACCGACGGTTTAACAATTAACGGTAGGTAGTCATTTCAATTACCATTACCGGTCTACGAGGCGAGTCAGCTTTTTTAGCAGATCTCTCAAACCTTTAGAAAAAATAGGTTCAGGTTTTCAAAGGAAAATCGTCGTAACGTCCCAAATGCCCAAATTAGTATTGAAGTGATTATCAATACACGGTTTAATACAGCTAAAATTGGCCTAATACAATTAAAATTATGATCTAATTTTTAATTAAATTTTAATTAATAATAATTAATTAAACTTCTAATTATAATGAATTAACAACTATGTTTTTAAATTAATTATTAATTATTATTAATTAATAAATTAAGGAGCTAGTAATACTTGACATCGATCAATAAATCAGGAAATTTTGAATTCTGCTTATCAACAACGGAGAAAATATTTTAAAAAACAATTTCTAGACATACCAAAAATTATGTAACATACATAACGTTACAATTAAGTGTTTTTCTCTTATTACACTTCGAAGCGAGAGGCTAACACATCTGAAACAAATAGTAAGTTTGTAGGCACTTGCGTCTTAGTATAAATTTGTCAAATCAAAAAGAAAACAGATTCCCGAGAGAAGTAACAGATGAGGCTCCATTACGTGTAGTTCCAGAAAATTCCTGTCCCGAAATAACATGGCAGCGCATCGCATTTAATGAATTTAATGGAATTCTTTTACTGTTACCCAAATCGACTTTTTGAGATATTTAGGAAATGTGAAGTATTTTGTCATCGTTGAAATTTGGAATCTGGAAACGTCACCTTCACTTCAGGTGTACAATTTTCTCACTTTCTAATTTTTGTCATGACGTAATCGAGAGGGGAACACATTATATTATTAAATTGTTAATTTTTCTAGTTATAGATAATTAATTTTATTGAACAGAAATCAATAGTTAATTTAACTTTTAATTAGAATTAATTAACAACTATTTTTTAATGAATTATCAATTAGTTTTTCAAAAAATGTGTTTTTTTTTTCGAATGAGTTAACAGCACTTAACACTAATCAATAAATCAGGACATTTTGGATTCTGCTTATTAATAATGGAAAATACATTTCAGAAATAATTTCTAAACGTACCAAATTTTTGTTTTTTTCTCACTTTCTTAATTTTGTCATAACATAATCGAAAATTCTACGAAATGTTATTATATTGGGAAAACCGGACAATTAGGGGTATAACCTTATGTGGTACATATTATTAAATTGTTAATTTTTCTAGTTATGGATGATTAATTTTCATGAATAATAAGTAATTTTCTCATAAATATAATTAATTAACAACTATGTTTTTTAAATTAATTATCGATTAATTGCTTCAAAAATGTGAGTTTCTTTAAGGAGTTGGCAACACGTGTCATTTATTAATAAATCAGAAAATTTTGGATTTTTGGAGTAAATATTTTCAAAAATGATGTCTAAACGTACCAAATTTTTGTTCTAAGAAAATTAGTACACTATTCTAAGACATCCCTACCACTAAGTTAGAAAGAGAAACTAACTAGTGTTTGAGATATTCATTTCGATACTTTGTTGACCTCAAATTAAGCAGAAATTGGATACATTTTTTGATAGAAAGACTATTTACTCAAACAATACGTTGGTTGAAATTTAATGGTTTTTGAACTGTTTTTGGTATTTATTTGAAGATATTTGAATTGATATTTATGAAAATTCTATTAAAATAGAAAAAATTAAAAATCGCATTAAACCATAACCCCCTAACTTTAATATTACCTTTAATATTATTATTAATAATATACTAGCTGGAAGAATAATTGTCCAAATAATTTCAAAATTAAATTTGTTAATAAAAATAAAATTAAGTTTCTCAAAATCAAGTATTATTTAGAGTTTTATCTATATATAAAGATTCTAAATCAATTTCACTATTCTGCCAAAATAAAATTAATATTCGAAATAACAATTATTAATTAAAAATTATGTGAAATATTTTGTCATCATTGAAATTTGGAATCTGGAAATGTCACCTTCATTTCCTTCTGTAGGACCAATTAGGTCAATCGTCTTATATCACTTTCAGGACACTTCAAGTGTACAATTTTCTCACTTTCTAATTTTTCTCATAACGTAATCGAAAATTCTACGAAATTACACTGGCAAAACCGGACAATTAGGAGAATACCTATGACTTTATGTGGTATTATTAGATTATTAATTTTTCTAGTTATAGATAATTAATTTTATTGAACAGAAATCAATAGTTAATTTAACTTTTAATTAGAATTAATTAACAACTATTTTTTAATGAATTATCAATTAGTTTTTCAAAAAATGTGTTTTTTTTTTTCGAATGAGTTAACAGCACTTAACACTAATCAATAAATCAGGACATTTTGGATTCTGCTTATTAATAATGGAAAATACATTTCAGAAATATTTTCTAAACGTACCAAATTTTTGTTTTTTTCTCACTTTCTTAATTTTGTCATAACATAATCGAAAATTCTACGAAATGTTATTATATTGGGAAAACCGGACAATTAGGGGTATAACCTTATGTGGTACATATTATTAAATTGTTAATTTTTCTAGTTATGGATGATTAATTTTCATTTATAATAATTAATAATTAATTTTCTTATAAATATAATTAATTAACAACTATTTTTTAAAATATTTTAAAAATGAATGATTTCTAAACGTACCAAATTTTTGTTCTAAGAAAATTAGTACACTATTCTAATACATCCCTACCACTAAGTTAGAAAGAGAAACTAACTAGTGTTTGAGATATTCATTTCGATACTTTGTTGACCTCAAATTAAGCGGAAATTGGATACATTTTTTGATAGAGACTATTTACTCAAACAATACGTTGGTTGAAATTTAATGGTTTTTGAACTGTTTTTGATATTTATTTGAAGATATTTGAATTGATATTTATGAAAATTCTATTAAAATAGAAAAAATTAAAAATCGCATTAAACCATAACCCCCTAACTTTAATATTACCTTTAATATTATTATTAATAATATAATAGCTGGATTTCAAAATTAAATTTGTTAATAAAAATAAAATTAAATCCCTCAAAATCAGGTGTTATTTATAGTTTTACCTATATATGAAGATTGTAAATCAATTGCACTATTCTGCCAAAATAACATTAATATACAATTATTAATTAAAAATTATGTGAAATATTTTGTCACCGTTGAAATTTGGAATCTGGAAATGTCACCTTCATTTCCTTCTGTAGGACCAATTAGGTCAATCGTCTTATATCACTTTCAGGACACTTCAAGTGTACAATTTTCTCACTTTCTAATTTTTGTCATAACGTAATCGAGAATTCTACGAAACATTGGAAAACCCGGAAACGACAAGACGCACCTTCGCTATATAGAGTAAATATGATTTTTACGTACATTTCCCGGAGTTTCGCGCGTGACGTGTGATAAATGGACAACGAGCCCACGTAAGTTGTTAAACATGCGCATCGACCTAACGAAAAAAAGTTTAAAATTCAATTTCCGAAACGCCCGTCCCGTTTTGACGTGCATTTTTCAGTGTCGGCCGTTTCATTTTTTCCGGGACTCGTTCCGAATTCAACACGTACAGCCGTTTCGAATTTATTTTGACGATCAATCAGCGGTTTCCTTCTTTTCCCTGTCTGTCTATCTGCCACACTCTGTCTCTCTCTCTTCGAATCGCGAATTTCCATCGGCTACATCTGCTGAATATAACCGACCCACCTTCGGAGAGCCTTTGTCTTAATGGAAAAGAATTGTTCTCGCGGATTTTCGAGCGTTTTTAGTTTTTCCCGTCTCTCGCGATGCGAAATTAGATTCGGTGCGGTGCGGGAGGGAGGGAGGAACGTGAAAAGCGGAGGCGTTTATTAATAATTTTCGTCCCGTCGTCTTCGTGTTTATGGTTTTGTTTTTTGTCGCCCGGAGTGGGCTTCCATTGTTTCTCCATTTAGCGGGGGAATATCGAATCCGGGAAATTCGCGGGATGGCCGGGAAAATTGCTTGCGACCTAAGTCGTCGGGATACTTTCGAATTACTCGCGCCGGATTGGTAAGAAATCTGCACATGTCAGAAATAAACCGTATCGGCTTAAGTGAATGTTCACTATAACGTAAAGTAAGAGTTTTCCTAACAATTTTTCGTCAACATGGCGGTGATTAAGAATGGATTCGAGCGGCAGATTGCAAGGATTTTAAGTATTCACATAGTAATACTCAAACTCAGTTTGTTTCACTCAATCACTAATGCTTGTTCACTGTAGAGAAACTCACTAAAATTGTATATTGAAGGATCCTTGTGGCGTTTCATTATTTTCAACCCTTTTCATAAAGTTGCCTTAAAGTTGAAGGAGATTATTTAACAACTTGAGAGTGATTGAATGAAGTCGCAGTTTGTAAGGACTAAAAATTCATAAAAAGGTATGTTGGTCATTTTATTGTAAAATTCACAAACCGATATTTAACTAAGTGTTTCCTGATGAAACTCAGAAATTTTCATAAAGGAGTTGTGAAGTTGCGACGAGTTCTGCAAAAAACTTACACAATGGTTGGAATTTGCAACGATTTTTAATTTCAAAAATTCATAAATTTTGTATCGAAACTCAGATTTTGGTGAAACTCACTACAATTGTTTATTAATGTGATCTTGTGACGTTTAGTAAGTTTCAACAATCACTATAAAGGAGTTGTGAAGTTGAGGGTGTTTATTTGACAACTTGACAGTGACTTGATGAAGTGGTAGCATGAAAGGATTTTGAAAATTCCTAAAAAAATATATTTCAATTCAGATTGTAGTACAACACACTTAAATTGGTGATTGTAGTATAATTAAAAATTTTAGTGAGTTTCAATACTTTTTATGTAAAAATTTTGGAAGTTATGATGCTTTCTCTAAAAAATTACATTTACACGAGTGTTGCTGCAATTTGTCACGATTTCGAGATTCAAAAATTCTTAGTTGAAACTTAATTTTGGTGAAACTCTCTAGGATGGTTCAATGAAGTATCTTTGGAGAATGTAGTCGGTTACAACCCTTTCTGTATAGAATTTTTGGAGTTAAAAGAGTTTATTTCGCAATTTGACACTGAAACAACAATTTTGAAAATTTCTAAAAATCAGATTTCAGAATTCTATGATAAAACCTACTGGAATTGTTGATTATAAAATTCTTCAGAAGTACGTTTCAAAAATTTTGTATTGAAACTCAAATTTTTGTGAAACTCACTAGAATCGTTTGTTGAAATATTCCTGAGAAGTTTAGTGAGTTTCAGTACTTTTAGTGGATGAATTTAACAGTGACCGGATGGAGCTGCAATTTCAAAAAATTGTTTGGCTCGACCTTTGCGGGGCCTCCAGACGTCAATGAGCCGGTACTGCAAATTATTATACTGAAACTCGCTAAAATTGTTTATTGAAGGATCCTTGTGGCGTTTAATAATTTTCAACCCTTTTCATAAAGTAGTCTTAAAGTTGAAGGAGATTATTTAACAACTTGAGAGTGATTGAATGAAGTCGCAGTTTGTAAGGACTAAAAATTCATAAAACGGTATGTTGGTCATTTTATTGTAAAATTCACAAACCGATATTTCCCTAAGTGTTTCCTGCTGAAATTCAGGAATTTTCATAAAGGAGTTTTGAAGTTGTGACGATTTATGCAAAAAACTTACACAATCGTTGGAATTTGCAACGATGTTTAGTTTCAAAAATTCATAAATTTTGTATCGAAGCTCAGATTTTGGTGAAACTCACTAGAGTTGTTTATTAATGTGATCTTGTGACGTTTAGTAAGTTTCAACAATCGCTATAAAGGAGTTGTGAAGTTGAGGGTGTTTATTTGACAACTTGACAGTGACTTGATGAAGTGGTAGCATGAAAGGATTTTGAAAATTCCTAAAAAAATATATTTCAATTCAGATTGTAGTACAACACACTTAAATTGGTGATTGTAGTATAATTAAAAATTTTAGTGAGTTTCAATACTTTTTATGTAAAAATTTTGGAAGTTATGATGCTTTCTCTAAAAAATTACATTTACACGAGTGTTGCTGCAATTTGTCACGATTTCGAGATTCAAAAATTCTTAGTTGAAACTTAATTTTGGTGAAACTCTCTAGGATGGTTCAATGAAGTATCTTTGGAGAATGTAGTCGGTTACAACCCTTTCTGTATAGAATTTTTGGAGTTAAAAGAGTTTATTTCGCAATTTGACACTGAAACAACAATTTTGAAAATTTCTAAAAATCAGATTTCAGAATTCTATGATAAAACCTACTGGAATTGTTGATTATAAAATTCTTCAGAAGTACGTTTCAAAAATTTTGTATTGAAACTCAAATTTTTGTGAAACTCACTAGAATCGTTTGTTGAAATATTCCTGAGAAGTTTAGTGAGTTTCAGTACTTTTAGTGGATGAATTTAACAGTGACCGGATGGAGCTGCAATTTCAAAAAATTGTTTGGCTCGACCTTTGCGGGGCCTCCAGACGTCAATGAGCCGGTACTGCAAATTATTATACTGAAACTCGCTAAAATTGTTTATTGAAGGATCCTTGTGGCGTTTAATAATTTTCAACCCTTTTCATAAAGTAGTCTTAAAGTTGAAGGAGATTATTTAACAACTTGAGAGTGATTGAATGAAGTCGCAGTTTGTAAGGACTAAAAATTCATAAAACGGTATGTTGGTCATTTTATTGTAAAATTCACAAACCGATATTTCCCTAAGTGTTTCCTGCTGAAATTCAGGAATTTTCATAAAGGAGTTTTGAAGTTGTGACGATTTATGCAAAAAACTTACACAATCGTTGGAATTTGCAACGATGTTTAGTTTCAAAAATTCATAAATTTTGTATCGAAGCTCAGATTTTGGTGAAACTCACTAGAGTTGTTTATTAATGTGATCTTGTGACGTTTAGTAAGTTTCAACAATCGCTATAAAGGAGTTGTGAAGTTAAGGGTGTTTATTTGACAACTTGACAGTGAGTGGATGAAGTGGTAGCATGAAAGGATTTGGAAAATTCCTAAAAAAATATATTTCAATTCAGATCGTAGTACAACACACTTAAATTGGTGATTGTACTATCATTGAAAAGTTTAGTGAGTTTCAATACTGTTTAAGTACAAATTTTTGAAGTTATGATGTTTTCTCTAAAAAATGACATTTACACGAGTGTTGCTGCAATTTGTCACGATTTCTAGATTCAAAGATTCTTAAATTGAAACTTAGATTTTGGTGAAACTCTCCAGGATTGTTTAATGAAGTATCCTTGGAAAGTGTAGTAAGTTGCAACCTTTTCCATAAAGAAGTTTTGGAGTTGAAAGAGTTTATTTCACTATTAGACACTGAGTGCTCAAGTGTCGGTAAGCAACAATTTTGAAAATTTCTAAAAATCAGATTTCAGAATTGAGATTATGATAAAACCTACTGGAATTGTTGATTATAAAATTCTTCAGAAGTACGTTTCAAAAAGTTTGTATTGAAACTCAGATTTTGCTGAAACTCACTAGAATCGTTTGTTCCTGAGAAGTTTAGCGAGTTTCTAACTTCTAACGTCCCGGTTAGACTACATAAATTCTAATTTTCTAAATTCTTTTTTAGAAAACTTCTAAATTTTCAAAAGTTCTAAGTTTCTACGGCGAAATTAAATATGAACTTCGATCCTGTCGTCCTTGAGAAGTGGGCATCATTGAATTCAGTCTCCAAATTGTTTTTGTAACGATTCGAGATATTTTGGAAAAATCTGGATAATTCGAGGTTCGTCCCAATTAAATTCCATAAATTTCTAATGCCAGATTTAATATGAAATCCATCTATGTCCTGTTGTCATTGAGAACTGAGTAATACGAACTTGGCGTCATGAAATTAGTCTCCAAATTGTTTCTGTAATGATTCAAAATATTTTGGGATTTGGGAAAAATTAGCATAATTCAAGACTCGTCCTAATTTTATTGGACTTCATGGACTTCTAAAGAGAGATTAATATGAAATTCGATCATGATGCCTTCGAAAATTGTGTAAACGAACTTAGCATCATGAACTCAGTCTGCAAAGTGTTCTTATAGAGTTTCAAAAAAATTTTGAAATTTTGGGGGCAAATGGGGATAATTCGAGATTTGTCACAATAAGACTTCATGAAATTCTAAAGCGAGATTTAATATAAAATTATATCCTGCTGTCCGTGAGACTTGTGTAATATGAAATTAGTCTCCAAACAGATTCTGTAACGATTCAAAAAGAATTTGGGATTTTGGGAAAGATAAGGATCATTCAATATTCGTCCTAGATGGACTTCATGAGCTTCTAAAGCGAGTTTTATTATTAAATTCTATCCTGCCTTACTTGAGAAGTGTGTAATAGAAACTTAGTCTCCAAATTGATTTTGTACCGATTCAAAAATTATTGAGATTTTTGGGAAAAATGAGGATATTACATAGTTTGTCCCAGATAAACTTAATGAATTTATAAAACGAAATTTAGTACGAAATTCCATCCTGTTGTCCTTGAGAACTGTGTAATAGGAACTTAGCATCATTAGCTCTGTCTCAAAATTGTTCTTGTAGCGATTTAAAAAGTTTTTTGGAATTTTGGGACAAACGAAAATAATTCTAGATTGGTCCCAATAGACTTCATTAAGCGAGAATTAATATAAAGTTCTATCTTGCTATCCTTGAGAACTGTGCAATATAAACTTGGCATCATGAACTCAGTCTGCAAAGTGTTCTTATAGAGTTTCAAAAAAAATTTGAAATTTTGGGGGCAAATGGGGATAATTCGAGATTTGTCACAATAAGACTTCATGAAATTCTAAAGCGAGATTTAATATAAAATTATATCCTGCTGTTCGTGAGACTTGTGTAATACGAAATTAGTCTCCAAACAGATTCTGTAACGATTCAAAAAGAATTTGGGATTTTGGGAAAGATAAGGATCATTCAATATTCGTCCTAGATGGACTTCATGAGCTTCTAAAGCGAGTTTTATTATTAAATTCTATCCTGCCTTACTCGAGAAGTGTGTAATAGAAACTTAGTCTCCAAATTGATTTTGTACCGATTCAAAAATTATTGAGATTTTTGGGAAAAATGAAGATATTACATAGTTTGTCCAAGATAAACTTCATGAATTTATAAAACGAAATTTAGTATGAAATTCCATCCTGTTGTCATTGAGAACTTTGGAATAGGAACTTAGCATCATGAACTCAATCTCAAAATTGTTCTTGTAGCGATTTCAAAAATTTTTGGAATTTTGGGACAAATGAGAATAATTCTAGATTTGTCCCAATATAATTCATTAAGCGAGAATTAATATAAAGTTTTATCCTGCTATCATTGAGAACTATGCAATACGAACTTGGCATCATGAACTCAGTCTCCAAAGTGTTCTTGTAGATCTTTAAAAATATTTTGGAATTTTGGGACAAACGAGAATAATTCGAGATTTGTCACAATTAGACTTCATGAAATTCTAAAGCGAGATTTAATATAAAATTCTATCCTACTGTCCATGAGACTTGTGTAATACGAACTTAGTCTCCAAACAGATTCTGTAACGATTTAAAAATTTTTGGGATTTTGGGAACGATGAGGATAATTCAAGATCCTTCCTAAATGGACTTCATGAGCTTCTAATGCGAGTTTTATTATAAAATTCTATCCTGCCGTACTTGAGAACTGTGTAATAAAAACTTAATCTCCAAATTGATTTTGTATGGATTTACAAGTGATTAAGATTTTTGGGAAAAATGATGATATTACAAAATTTGCCCAGATAAAGTTCATGAACTTCTAAAACCAGATTTAATATGAAATTCCACGCTGTTGTCCTTGAGAACTTGTAATAGGAATTTAGCGTCATGAACTCAGTCTCAAAATTGTTCTCGAAGCGATATCAAACATTTTTTGGGATTTTGGGACAAATGAGAATAATTCTAGATTTGTCCCAATAGAGTTCATTAAGCGAGAATTAATATAAAGTTCTATCCTGCTATCCTTGAGAACTATGCAATACAAACCTGGCATCATGAACTCAGTCTCCAAAGTGTTCTTGTGGATCTTTAAAAATATTTTGGAATTTTGGGACAAATGAGAATAATTCGAGATTTGTCCCAATTAGAATTCATGAAATTCTAAAGCAAGATTTTATATAAAATACTATCCTACTGTCCATGAGACTTGTGTAATACGAACTTAGTTTCCAAACAGATTCTGTAACGATTCAAAAAATTTTAGGATTTTAGGAAACATGAGGATAATTAAAGATTCGTCCTAAATAGACTTCATGGGCTTCTAAAGCGAGTTTTATTACAAAATTCTATCCTGCCGTACTTGAGAACTGTGTAGTACGAACGTGTAGTCTCCAAATTGATTTTATAACGATTCAAAAATTAAGTATTGAAATTTTTGGGAAAAATGAAGATATATTTGCCCAGATAAACTTCATGGATTTCTAAAACGAGATTTAATATGAAATTCAATCCTGTTGTCCTTGAGAACTATGTAATATGAACTTAGCATCATGAACTCAGTCTCCAAATGGTCCTTATAGTGATTTAACAAATTTTGGAATTTTGGGACAAATGAGAATACCTAATTCGAGATTTGTCCCAATCCTGCTATCCTTGAGAACTATGCAATACGAACTTTACATCATGAACTCAGTCTCTAAATTGTTCTTGTAGCTATTTAAATTTTTTGGGATTGTGGGAAAAATAAGGACAATTCAAGATTCGTCCTAATTAAACTTCATAAAGTTTTAAAACGAGATGTAGTATGAAATTCGATCCTGATGCTCTTGAGAATTGTGTAATGCGAATTTGGCGTTATGTTCAGTCTCCAAATTGTCCTTGTAGGGATTTAATTCTTATTTCTAAAGGTAGATTTCATATGAAATTCGATCCTGTTTTCAACTTCATTAAATTTGAAGTATAAAATGTCTTTTAGTTTTTCTTCCATATTCGAGTTCGAGACGTATCTGACTTGTAATAAGAAATAATTTGAACGAAAATATAACTGAATAGAAACAACGATTTAAATCTTTCCACCGCCAAATGAGACAATCCACTAAACGTCAATCCCGTTAATTAACTGTACATATCCAAACGCCGGTATGTAGTGTATAATTGGAAAACACAACACTCGTAAAAACAGAGAGAGGCCAGCAATAAAATTACTAATTAATTAATCCGTACAATTGATACCCCCAACAGTGATTTCAACCTTTTTTATATATAAAATTACCTTTTTTTAGTCTAAACATTAGTCTTATGTTCTTTATCTTGTGTGTGTGTGTGTGTGTGGTGTAATTATATATTAGCTCTATTGTAATGTTATTTTTAACTAATACATATTTTGTGATATACGCCATACTGTAAATGGACAACGTAATGAGGCATTCCGGGAAGACCAAGAGGGGAAGCATAGCTTTCTTAAAGCACTGCACTACAAGTAGTTATGTGAAAAAAGCATGACGTACTCTAAGTGTGTTAATATTATGGAAAAATAGAATAAATATAAAATAGTTAATTCAAGTATTGCCTTATATTGATAAAAAGTATACTTTAATATGTTAAAAGGAGAGAGAGAGAGAGAGAGAGAGAGATTTAATCTTTATTTCGGATCAGCCCTTACGACTTTGGGATTTAAGTGCCTAAATTAAGTATTGTGTACATCGGTTTATAACGTATAAAACATTATTATATATCAGAAAACCATTACTAAGTAGTTTTTGTATTTTTCTTCGTCGTCGTCTTTCTTGAGACACGTGTAGCTTGTGAGGAAGATATACCTTGTTTTCCACGTCTTGTTGGAGAACATCTCCACTACCCTTCGCCTTACGTTTCTTCGATGCTAACTCTTTTCTGCAATGCAACCACACGTTTCTTCCTAAAGTGCGAAGAGTCTGTTAACTATACCAACAACTAACGAGAAACTGACGAAACGAGTTGTTTGCTTTTTCTCGAAACCTTGTTTTCCCCCTTACGCTTCCTTTTCATAGACCCGTCACGTTATATAAGAGCGTAGCGCGACGCGTCATCGTCGTTCGAGGTCGTTCGGGTCGTTACGGTCGTTCGTTTTTCCGGCGTTCATACCTCTCAGCGAGACTCGCGATAAGAAAACTACGCTGCTTACGTAAACTCTTAAAAAACTTCTTAATAAACTCTGCACGTCCACTTTTCTGGAGCCTTCCCTTTTCTTAAACATCCTCTCCTTCTTTCGCAGATTGTTTACACCTGCAGCTGTACAGGGACTCGAAGGACCGCTACAAGCAGGGCCAGACGAAGGCCTCGCTCTCCCTGGAACACTTCCTCGGCCTCGAGACGGGATTCACGTTGGACAAGGAGTCGAACACCGTCGCGATCCTCTGCCAGGACGTCGTCGTCGTCCTCGCCTTCGACAATCGGGAACGGCTGATGCAATGGCAGGTAAATACCAGCGGGAAAAATGAAAATTCCAGGTTTCTTCTCCTTCTTCACTTCCACTTGTTGGATAAAACATTGTATGCCACTCGCCTACTTGAGAATTTATGCCACTCGGCCTCGTGGTATAAATCTTCTCGCGTGACTTATTTTCAACATAACACACTAGGTCCATAAATAACTATTAATTCCGTTCTTATATCTCTGTTTTTAGTCTGTCTCTTCTTAAGATGACAGAAGTAGTATCGTTATATAAAAAAAAGGATATCTGAACTCTTGTGGAAATTACAGGGGTATAAGTCTATTAAACGCTACGTACAAATTATCTGCTCGAATTATAAATAATAGGCTAATAGGCAATTGTTGTTGAATGCATTGTTATCAATGAACTGACTAAATTTAAATAATATGTCACATCGCTAAAAATGACAGCTTCAGAATTATTGTAGCACTTCACTTTATCGCCTGATTTATAATTATATATTTCGAGCTATCCGTTCGATTGGTTTCTATCTTTTTGTCCAACGTTGCTGTAATATAAACTATAGCTGAAGTTTAATAAACGGGCCAATAAGAAGAAATCCAATAAACTACAAAAAATGGATAAGTTCCACGATTCACGTCTGAAACTCTCATAAAACTTAGAGTGGGGACGTTACAAAGTTGAACGGTAACAAATCAAAATGTTTTTAATCTTAAAGGGAAGGCCGTTGAATCACAACCGACGTTGGGAAGGGATCGTTTTGGAAATTCATAACTAGAATGTGAGTTGGTTGTAATTATAGTCTGAATCGAGCAGAGTAAAAAATAAAAGAAGTATTAACTATACGTTTTATAAATTGCTTCTAATTATTATAGTGAAGCTGTTTGAGAAATAGAAGAAACTGGGCTGTTTGGGAAAATGGCTTTCAATTTTGGATTCAGGAAGTCTTGCCTTTCGTTTGACACCAAAATTTTGAAAATCTGAGATGGTTTACAGATTTGACAAATTCTCGAAAAATCGCAAGGGGTAGGTATAATTTTCTTTTTTGACCAAAAGACTGAACCCTTTAATTTTGAAATAAAACTCACAGTGTAGATTAATAAGGTTCTTTTAAGGGTGGTTAACAGAATTTCAACCTCCCCAGAATTCCTCTAACTTTCGCAATATCGGGGTTTCTCTGGGAGAAAATATCGCTATTATTCAAAATTACTTAACACAAGAAATAATTATTTTTTGAGAGATCCGCTGTCAGTTTTGGATTTAGGACGTCTTCCCCTTTCGTTTAACATCAAAATTTGGAAAATTTGAGGTGGTGTACGTTTTTGACAAAATCGCGAAAGGTCGCAAGGGGTGTATAATTTTCTTGTTGGATCAAAAATGTGAACCCTTCAATTGAGAAATCAAACTCACAGGGTAGATTAAGAAGGTCCTTTTAAGGGTGGTAACCGAATTTCAACCCCCCCAGAATTCCTCTAATTTTCGAGATATCGTGGTCTCTCTGAGAGAAAATATCGCTATTATTCAAAATTACTTCACTCAAGAAATAATTATTTTTTGAGAGAGCCGCTGTCAGTTTTGGATTTAGGACGCCTTCCCCTTTCGTTTAACATCAAAATTTTGAAAATTTGAGGTGGTGTACATTTTTGACATAATCTCCAAAGGTCGCAAGGGGTGTATAATTTTCTTTTTGGACCAAAAATGTGAACCCTTCAATTGAGAAATCAAACTCACAGGGTAGATTAAGAAGGTCCTTTTAAGGGTGGTGATCGAATTTCAACCCCCCAGCCCGACTGGTTTTCGAGATATCGAGGTCTCATCTCTGGAAGAGAATGTTGCTATTATTCAAAAGTACGTAACTCAAGAAATAATTATTTTTTGGGAGAGCCTCTTTCCGGCTTGGATTTAGGACGCCTTTTCCTTTCATTTGATATCAAAATTTTGAAAATTTGAGATGGTTTACATTTTTGACAAAATCTCGGAAAATCGCAAGGGGTAGGTATAATTTTCTTTTTCTATCAAAAAACTGAACCCTTCAATTTGGAATGAAACTTGCAGGATAGATAAATAAGGCTCTTTTAGGGGCTGTAACCAAATTGCAACCCCCCAGCCCTACTGGTTTTCGAGATATCGCGGTCTCTCTGGAAGAGCATGTTGCTATTATTCAAAATTACGTAACTCAGGAAATAATTATTTTTTGGGAGAGCCTCTTTCAGTTTTGGATTTAGGACGACTTCTCCTTTCGTCGGACATCAAAATTTTGAAAATCTGAGATGGTTTACATTTTTGACAAAATCTCGAAAAATCGCGTGTAGGTATAATTTTCTTTTTCGACCAAAAATCAGAACATTTCAATTTTGAAATGAAACTCACAGGGTTGATTAATAAGGTCCTTTTAAGGGCGGTGGCCACATTTTAACCCCCCAGTCCCTCTAGTTTTCGAGATATCGAGGTCTCTCCAGGAGAAAATATTATTGCTATTATTCAAAATTACGTAACTCAAGAAATAATTATTTTTTCAGAGAGCCCCTTTCAGTTTTGGATTTAAGACGCCCTCTCCTTTCGTTTGACATCAAAATTTTGAAAATTTGTGATGGTTTACATTTTTGACAAAATCTCAAAAAATCGGGTAGGTATAATTTTCTTTTTCGACCAAAAATCTGAACATTTCAATTTTGAAATGAAACTCACAGAGTAGATTAATAAGGTCCTTTTAAGGGTGGTGGCCAAATTTCAACCCCCCAGCCCCTCCAGTTTTCGAGATATCGAGGTCTCTCCAGGAGAAAATATTATTGCTATTATTCAAAATTACGTAACTCAAGAAATAATTATTTTTTGAGAGAGCCCCTTTCAGTTTTGGATTTAAGACGCCCTGTCCTTTCGTTTGACATCAAAATTTTGAAAATTTGTGATGGTTTACATTTTTGACAAAATCTCAAAAAAAATCGGAAGGTATAATTTTCTTTTTCGACCAAAAAACTGAACCCGTCAATTTTGAAATGAAACTCACAGGGTAGATTAATAAGGTCCTTTTAAGGGCGGTGGCCGAATTTCAACCCCCCAGCCTCTCTAGTTTTCGAGATATCGAGGTCTCTCCAAGAGATAATATTATTGCCATTATTCAAAATTACGTAACTCGAGAAATAATTATTTTTTGAGAGAGCCCCTTTCAGTTTTGAATTTAGGACGTCTTCTCCTTTCGTTTGACATCAAAATTTTGAAAATTTGTGATGGTTTACATTTTTGACAAAATCTCGGAAAATAGCAAGGGGTGGTACTATAATTTTCTTTTTCGATCAAAAAACTGAACCCTTCAATGTTGAAATGAAACTCACAGGTAGATTAATAAGGTCCTTTTAAGGGTGGTGATCGAATTTCAACCCCCCCACCCCTTTAGTTTTCGAGATATCGAGGTCTCTCTGGGAGATAATATTGCTATTATTCAAAATTACGTAACTCAAGAAATAATTATTTTTTGAGAGAGCCTCTTTCAGTTTTGGATTTAGGACGACTTCTTCTTTCGTCGGACATCAAAATTTTGAAAATCTGAGATGGTTTACATCTTTAACAAAATCTCGAAAAGTTGCAGGGGGTAGGTGTAATTTTCTTTTTCGACAAAACAACTGAACCCTTTAATTTTAAAATGAAACTCACAGGGTAGATTAACAAGGTCTTTCCAGGACGATGACCGAATTTCAACCCCCCCCCCCCCAGGCCCTCTAGTTTTCGAGATATCGAGCTCTCTCTGGGAAAAAATAGTGCTATTATTCAAAATTAGGTAACTTAAGAAATAATTATTTTTTGAGAGAGCCCCTTTCCGTCTTGGATTTAGGACGCCTTCTCCTTTCATTTGACATCAAAATTTTGAAAATCTGAGATGGTTTACATTTTTGATAAAATCTCGGAAAATGACAAGGGGTATGTATTTTCTTTTTCGACCAAAAAACTAAACACTTCAATTTTGAAATGAAACTCCCATGGAAGATTAGTAAGGCCCTTTTGAGGACGGTGGCCGAATTTCAACCCCCCAGCCCCTCTAGTTTTCGAGATATCGAGGTCTCTCTAGGAGATAATAATATTGGTATTATTGAAAATTACGTAACTCAAAAACTAATTATTTTTTGACAGGGCCGCTTTCAGTTTTGGATTTAGGACGTCTTCTGCTTTTGTTTCACAACAAAATTTTGAAAATCTGGGATGGTTTACATATTTGACAAAATCTCGAAAAGTCGCAAGGGGTAGGTATAATTTTCTTTTTCGATAAAAAAACTGAGCCCTTCAATTTTTAAATGAAACTCACTGGGTAGATTAATAAGGTCCTTTTAAGGGCGGTGGCCGAATTCCAACCCCACAGTCCCTCTAGTTTTCGAGATATCGAGATCTCTCTAGGAGATTAATTATTGCTATTATTCAAAATTACGTAACTCAAGAAATAATTATTTTTGAGAGAGCCCCATTCAGTTTTGGATTTAAGACGCCCTCTCCTTTCGTTTGACATCAAAATTTTGAAAATTTGAGATGGTTTACATTTTTGACAAAATCTCGGAAAATAGCAAGGGGTGGTATAATTTTCTATTTCGACCAAAAAACTGAACCCTTCAATTTTGAAATGAAACTCACAGGGTCGATTAATAAGGTCCTTTTAAGGGCGGTGGCCGAATTTCAACCCCCCAGCCTCTCTAGTTTTCGAGATATCGAGGTCTCTCCAAGAGATAATATTATATTGCCATTATTCAAAATTACGTAACTCAAGAAATAATTATTTTTTGAGAGGGCCCCTTTCAGTTTTGAATTTAGGACGCCTTCTCCTTTCGTTTGACATCAAAATTTTGAAAATCTGAGATGGTTTACATTTTTGACAAAATCTCAAAAAATCGGGAAGGTATAATTTTGTATTTCGACCAAAAATCTGAACATTTCAATTTTGAAATGAAACTCACAGGGTTGATTAATAAGGTCGTTTTAAGGGCGATGGCCACATTTCAACCCCCCAGCCTCTCTAGTTTTCGAGATGTCGAGGTCTCTCCGAGAGATAATATTATTGCCATTATTCAAAATTACGTAACTCAAGAAATAATTATTTTTTGAGAGAGCTCCTTTCAGTTTTGAATTTAGGACGCCTTCTCCTTTCGTTTGACATCAAAATTTTGAAAATCTGAGATGGTTTACATTTTTGACAAAATCTCAAAAAATCGGGTAGGTATA